>JALJVW010000168.1:0-1200000 GCA_024865655.1 Emberiza elegans
TAGTCCTGAATTTGAACAGCAAAATATCATCATCACAATGCCTGACCAGGGAGACTATATAAAATCAAATCAAATCAAATTTCAGGCTTAATTATAGCAATACAAATTAAATGTATTGTCCCTTTCATAGCTGAAGGCAATAAAGCATCACTTGAAGTGGCATTTATGAGAAAAAACAGTTAGGTACTGTAATTTCAAATGAATAGGAGCAAGAAGAATTACTGAAACCCATTCTAATCTCCATTTTATAAAATAAAAGTGTGGCATTGCTTTTATATTTTTATTGCCTGATGATTTTAAAATTGCAGAACCAGTGTACCCATGTTTCTGTCACAGTAAAAAAAAAGCATCAATATTGTTATACCTTCTCTGAGTGACATGCTTAGACTGGAGCATGTGTTAATAAGCTTTTTATAAGCGTATGCTAATCAACATATGATTATTGAATGGAACTCCATCAATCTTGCAGCCATTTTTCTGTGAAAAAATGTTCTTTAGGACATGGCTGGGAGAGGAATTTGGAAAAGACAATCTGCAGATTTTTAAAACCTATTATTATTACCCCATTATATGTTTAAGAGTACTTTTTCTAGTTGATTTTTGTTGGTTTTTTTTTTTTTTTTTCTGTACACATATGAGGTAGTATTTGCAGAAAAGCAAATGATGCAAGACAAGCTACTTTCCAGTTTTATGGTACGTTGCTCCTCTCCAGATTTTCTGGCCACAGTCTTTCCTATTAAAAACCTCCATCTCTAGAGGAAAATGTAGAAGGCAAATGCCCATTAAAATTTTGCTGCCTGCTCTATCAAGTAGAGTCATTTAATTGCATCAAGTGACTATCTAACTGATGCACTAAAATGATAAAGCTCCAGTAGAGCCTCCATTTCACAAACATCTATGTTGTTAATCACACACCCTTAATAAGATGGACCCTATATGTCTTTGCAAGATTTTTTACACTTTTTGCCATTTTGGATTACACGAGATTGCACCAAAGTTTGAACATTGTTCAACTTTTCAGAATTTGAATCATTTTTGTTGTTGAGTTGTTTTATCACTAGAGTCCACTGTTTTCTTTTATTACTTCACAGGAGTTAATATCAAAGAAACTTTCAATGAATGCTCTTTTTGTGATGGAACTGAAATGAACAGAAAAGATACATTTGCTGTGTGACAGTGAATACTGTCACATTTCTTATGTCTACAATGTTCAGCATGAAATCAAGAACTGCCCACATCATGTATAACTAATCTAACAATTCTGCCTTTTAACTGTTAGTTCACTACGTGCTGCATGTCTTGGCTGACTTTTAATTTTACACCAATACTCACCACTGCATCAGGAGGGTCTATAACCTGTTGGCTCTAGCAGGCCAATTCCAGTGCTGAAGGTGTAGATGACTCCCATTCTTTTGAACACCAGGTGCCTGAATCCCACCTTACTCACAGTGCAACAGCAAAGCTAGGAACCCATAGAACATTTTCTACTTAAAAGAGATGTCAGTCCTAAAGTTCTAGGCAGGGAATGACAGCATCACTCTCATGGTTAAAATTCAAGCTAGTTCTTAAAAGATGCACTGTTTTGGTAGTTATGATCAAATCTAAGTAGTACTGGAATTAACATAACAAGCCTCAGAAATTAAAAGACACTGAGACGAGGAAAACATGCAGCGTAAAATCTGCCTTGTAACAATATTTAATCAAAATCAATATGTTCATGTCAATTTTCACCAGTGCAGATTTAACCCTCTGTTAACATTGAGATGCTACAGCTTAAGCAGTGCGAAGTAGGAGCCTGCCTTTCCCACTTTGAAAGAGATAATCTCTATCCAGGTTGTACCATCATATGAATGGACCTGTGTAAACATTGACGCATCATTAATTCTAGGTGGTGATTTTAGCCTTCTAATAGTCTTCTATAAAGCCAAGCAAAATAATGTCAGTCAGTGAAGTGAAACCTTTCTTTCATTTTCAAACCAAAGCCATTGTTTGCAAAACAAAATTTGCATGCATCACAGCAGTGGAGAGAAGTGTCTGTGAAAGGGTGAATTTTATCTGCTTGGAAAATATTTTTCCATGGAAAGCATTTTCTAGGTGATTTAAAGTGCTTTTTCTTCAAAGCAGAACAAACTAAAAATGCTGAAGAGCTCATTATATTTCCAAAGTAGACTTCTTGAAGATGGGAGAAGTAAGGGGAAGAAATCAAATTTGATTCTCTAAAAAAAATTACAGGGAGACGTTAAAAAAATTTCCAGCAAAAGTCTCAGTAGCAATAACAAACTACACTCTCATCTCCAGCATAAGATTTGAGAGCAGGAGGAAGAAGGGTAATTTTTATGCCCAGCTACCTAGAAGGCTGTCATGGTCTAAAATACTCAGATCTCAAAGAAGTACTCAGCTTTTAGTCACTCCTCATCACAAAACATCTGTTATTCATGATTCTGCCTCATGATTTAGAAGCCAAATGGCTAGTAGGAGATTTAAGTACAGCCACTTGGATCTGGCTGACTAAATTTGAAAATTACTTCTGAAATTATACGTGTTTCTTCTGAGACCATCCTTGTTAGAACTCACCATATAGACAGTCATCTGTTCTTCAGAAAATCTGAGTGATGTATAAAGAGTTTTGCAGAAGGTGGAAAACCCTTTTCCTTAAGGTTTTAATCGAAAAGAGTAGTAGAATTTTGTTCCTAAAAAACCAAATTTTGAGTATTTGAAAATGCACAATGTAAAGGATGGCCAGCACCGTGGATGCTCCAGCAGGCTCTGATTGCTCTCAACCACCCTCTTCTTACAACCTCCTTCCCAATATCTCCTTCTCCCCATCTCTTTTCCCTCCAGGGCTGCCCTGGCCACAGGAGCACACCTGATTGTTAACTTTATGCTTCTCTGCAAGTGGTCAAGAACTTTTCTGGAGTTTGGCAGGGAGGGAGGTGGCACTGGCAGCATAATCCCAACACAGCCATGCTAAGCTCATCCCTGAATCATGGCCCCTACCTACACTTACCACCTCACTGCCACTTTGAGTACTCCCTGCAGCCCCAGGAAATTCCTCTGACTGCACGGAGTCTGTTCAGCAGCACTCCCTTCAGAGGCATGCTGTGACTCTGCCAGCACCTTGGAGAAGAGGAGGAAGGAAACTCTTAGACCACTGCATCAACTAACTCTCAGGAAAAGAGTTAATTGGTGACTTGTTGCACCTGTAAATTAGCAGCCTATGAGAAGCTTCTCCGGGAGCATCCAGCACTGTACTCCTGCCCCTCGGCGTCCTTTGTACTTTTGTAAAATGTAAGACTTTAGAGAGAGGGTTTTCCAGAGGAATATTACACCGAAGGACAGTTGCAGGGTGGTCAGACTGTCCAGAGACTGCTGGTACACACCTTCTGACAAGAGCATTGTATAAAATAACCCTTAATAATTTCCAACTAACACTGTTCAGTAGGGTGGATGTGCACGTATGTTCTTCTCCAGCAAAACCTGCTCTGCACAAGTGACAAGGTTGCAAGGGACATTGACAGGCTGGAGAGGTGGGTCTGTGTGGGCATCAAGAATTTCAACAAGGCCAAGTACAAGTTTCTACACCTTGTAGAAGGTCAGGGCAATCCTAGACATGTCCACAGGTTGGGTGGAGAAGTGATTGGGAGCACTGAGGAGAAGGACTTGGGGGTGTTGGTTGATGAAAACTCAACGTGAACCAGCAGTGAGCGCTCACAGCCCAAAATGCCAAACAAATCTTGGGCTGCATCCAAGTCCCCATGGCCAGCAGGTCAAAGGAGGAGATTCTACCTCTGCTCTGCTGGGAGAAGCTACATGCTGTGCTGTATCCAGGGCTGGGGTCCCCAAAATTTGAAGGGCATGAAACTGCTGGAGCAAGTCCAAAGGAAGGCATGAATGAAGTTGATAAGGATCAACTTCCAGGGTGAAAGTTTGGACTATTCAGCCTGGAGAGGAGAAGGTTTTGTAGAGACCTCAAAGAAGGTCCCAGTATCTGAAGGGGCCTACAGGGAAGCTGGAGATGGATCCAGGAACTGTAGCAATAGGACAGGGAGCAATGGCTTCAGATGGAAAGAGGGAAATTTAGGTTAGATATTAGGAAGAAATTTTTGTTGTGTGTGGTGGTGAGCTGCTGGAACAGGCTGTCCAGAGAAGCTGTGGCTGCCCCATCCCTGGAAGTGTTCAAGGCCAGTTTGCATGGGTGTCTAAGTAACCTAGTAGAAAGTGTCCCTGCCCATTTCAGGGCTTTGGAACTAGATGATCTTTGAGGTCCCTTCCAACCCAAAGCATTCCATGATTTTATGATTCTGTTGTCTGACTGTAGATTTTTACTCCATGGTCTCTCATCACAAGAGAGATGGAAAGCAAAACTATTTTACTATGTGCAAAATATACTGTCCCTGCTATTTATCTCCACTCTGCAAGAGGAAATACCAGGCAATGAGTTTTTTTTACTGAGGAGAGATTTAAATCAATATAAATGGCAGGGAGTGTGCCCAGTTATTTGGACCAAAAGGCAAGCTGCATGCTCAGGTGATGTAAATCACCATAGTTCTGTTCAGGTTAAATATTCACTGCTCAGATCCACCAATCTGATCCAGAGAAGGGATAAGTTTCAGAACTGGTTATTATTCATTTGAAGTAAATTACTGGTTATCAATTCATGTGTATCGAACAGAGGACCGCATAATTTATTTAAATCTCATCGGCATAATAAATCTTAATCTCTCTGTATATGAATTTCTTTGTTGCAATGCTTTTCTTTTCTGCTGAAGCTGTAAAGTAATTGGAAGAAGGATGTTTTTATAGCCTGGATATGCATATTCCTACACATACTTTGGTATTTTACGTATTTTTAAATCAAAAACTCTGATGTGAAAAATAAAAATATGTTAGAATATTTTAAAAGAGGTTCTGTCTTCCAGATGCAAGCTCAGGGTAAGGAACCTCTTCTGAGTACTGAGTTTATCCCAACCATGCATAACATCACTATTGTAGGACTTGGGAATACAGAGAAAATCAAATAGGTCCTCAAATGCTGTTCTTTTTGGCATTCATCCTGAAACTCCAAAATACATTTTCCTCAAAAGAATTGATCAAAATAGGAAAATATGAAATCAAAGGGAATAGTCTCCTGAGATTACAATATGAATTAATAATGCTCTTATTGTATCAGTTGTCTGAGATGGCCTGGTTTTATACCACCACTTCTTAAGACTGCTTTAACTAAGCAAACACCAGAGAAGATTCATTTACAGGATAGAAGAAAATTATTCATTAAAAACATACGGTGAAGCCTTATTTATGAACTCTCCTAAAGTCAACAGTGATTACGAGCATCTGACATCAATTATGAATGCAACATCATGCTGCCAATCTGAAACTCTAGTATCTAAAAGTGCATTTAGAAATAGCTTGACAGCATCTCTGTGTCAAACAACTTGATATATCAGTATGCCTTCTGGTTAGGAGCCAAAACTCATAGGTTGGAAGAATAATTCAATGTCATTGTCTAAGAACTGATGCTACTTAGTCATCTTCCCATGATTAGGTGAAAGAGAAAACCCAGCAGAATACAGCAGCTACAGTGGGTAGTAATGAATAGAAATTTCAACTCAGTGAAGTGTTTAGCAGTTAAACTGCAGTACAACCGTGCAGTAGAAGAACTTTCTGGAGTAAAGGAACTAGTACATAAGGAGATAAAAACCTTTGGGTTGCTTCTATTTGTTTCAGGTTTTGGGGTTTTGGGGGGTGTTTTTGCTATTGTTGGAGTTTATTTTGTTTGGGTTTTATTTTTTTTTTTTTTTTTTTTTTTTTTTTTTTTTTTTGTGTTGCTGTTGTTTTGTTTTGTTTGACTTACTTTCACTCACACATTATTAAGGAAAGAGCAGGCTATCTTGAATTAACATTCAGAAAATCTGGCACGGTGAATACTTTTACCAGAAGTGCAAAATCCTGCACAACTGATCAGCACGAGCTGTTGCAGAAGACCAGAGCTCAGTGTGATATAAAAGAGTGCGCAGCAATGAGACCAGGATATTCTCTGTTCACTTCCTGTGCTATAATGAGTACTGGGTATCTCTCTCAGTTAGACAGAATAATTTTTGCTTCTATAATTAATAGTGTTTTCAGAATGGCTTTTTCACTTTTTTTTTCATGAAGGATATTTGTCTTTCTGGACAGGAAAGAGATATGAAACTCATTCAACACCAAATATCCTTTAAATATTATGTTAAGATTAGATATTGGGGAAAAAAAAATGTCTTTTTCTGAAAGGGTTGCTTGGTGCTGGAACCGTCCTCCCTGGGAAACAGTGGAACCTTATCCCTGGAAGCGTTCATAAAGAGTGCTGATAGGGGACATGGTTTAGCAGTGAACTTGGTGTCACTAAATTAATAGTTGGGCTTGATCTTAGTGGCCTTTTTCCAACCTTACGCATTCTGTGATTCAAAAGAATGAGAAATAGGAAAATTTGCAGAGAGCTTCACAAATGTTGCAAGACAGTCATGGTCATACCCAAGACAAAAAAAACATAGGTAAAGGTTCTGACAGGCTCCAACTAGAAGATGTGCCTGCTAACCAGTTTTATTAGTCCTCCTGAAAACAACAAGGGCTACCAATTATATTTACAGAAAAACATTTTCTTGCAATGCATATAACCATAATCATTGCAAAGACACAGAAGCCACATCAAGATTATTAGTCATTAAATGGATTAAGAGAGATGTGTGTACAGTGAATAAAGTTAAGTGTATGGAAAATGAAATACAATGTTAAACAGAACACTAATGCTGATTGGACTAAACTGTGTATAATGAAGAATGAAGAAAACACATGCTGAAAAGAAACATTAAGAACCTACAGAAATTCTAAAAAGGTAAAAGAGTTGAGAAAGACTATTTGTATAGCTAAAGTGTGTCTGCACAATATGATGTGAAAAGGATTTACTGTTCTTTTTGTTGACATTGCTTAGGAAACTGGAACAAGGTTAGTGTGTTAGGGACAGATCTAGAAAATGCTGCCGGCGAAACTTGTGTGTTTCTACATGAAAGTTTCTACGGTTCTTTTAAAGATGTGCATGGAAGCCACATCTGTGCCCCAGGAAAGATCTGCCCAGCATGCACTTCCCCCTCTGCAGCTCCTACCTGAGTGTCAGGCAGCAATGCTGAAAGGAAATGGACTTTCCAAGACTTCAAGAAGTTGAGGAGCAGAGCAAGGCGACATCTGCATTAATGCAGCTTCTGCATTTCATCACTGACTAAGTGACGTTTCTCCAGTGAGTGTGTGCTCTTGATGAGGCCATACAGAGGAAACCATCATCTTTCTGACCACATTTTCCTAATTGCCTTTAATTAAGAATTTTTCCTTTCTGTGATACCTGCCATTCTGTGGGCAGAAGTTAGATAATGTTTTGTTCCCTCTTAGATTGAAACAAGAAGACAGATGAGGTCAACACCAATATCCATTAATGTCAATTATTATTTCTTGAACATTGCCAGGCCAGGCCAGGGCCAGGCCAGGGCCAGCCAGGCCAGGCCAGGCCAGGCCAGGCCAGGCCAGGCCAGGCCAGGCCAGGCCAGGCCAGGGCCAGGCCAGGCCAGGCCAGGCCAGGCCAGGCCAGGCCAGGCCAGGCCAGGCCAGGCCAGGCCAGGCCAGGCCAGGCCAGGCCCAGGCCAGGCCAGGGCCAGGCCAGGCCAGGCCAGGCCAGGCCAGGCCAGGCCAGGCCAGGCCAGGCCAGGCCAGGCCAGGCCAGGCCAGGCCAGGCCAGGCCAGGCCAGGCCAGGCCAGGCCAGGCCAGGCCAGGCCAGGCCAGGCCAGCCAGGCCAGGCCAGGCCAGGCCAGGCCAGGCCAGGCCAGGCCAGGCCAGGCCAGGCCAGGCCAGGCCAGGCCAGGCCAGGCCAGGCCAGGCCAGGCCAGGCCAGGCCAGGCCAGGCCAGGCCAGGCCAGGCCAGGCCAGGCCAGGCCAGGCCAGGCCAGGCCAGGCCAGGCCAGGCCAGGCCAGGCCAGGCCAGGCCAGGCCAGGCCAGGCCAGGCCAGGCCAGGCCAGGCCAGGCCAGGCCAGGCCAGGCCAGGCCAGGCCAGGCCAGGCCAGGCCAGGCCAGGCCAGGCCAGGCCAGGCCAGGCCAGGCCAGGCCAGGCCAGGCCAGGCCAGGCCAGGCCAGGCCAGGCCAGGCCAGGCCAGGCCAGGCCAGGCCAGGCCAGGCCAGGCCAGGCCAGGCCAGGCCAGGCCAGGCCAGGCCAGGCCAGGCCAGGCCAGGCCAGGCCAGGCCAGGCCAGGCCAGGCCAGGCCAGGCCAGGCCAGGCCAGGCCAGGCCAGGCCAGGCCAGGCCAGGCCAGGCCAGGCCAGGCCAGGCCAGGCCAGGCCAGGCCAGGCCAGGCCAGGCCAGGCCAGGCCAGGCCAGGCCAGGCCAGGCCAGGCCAGGCCAGGCCAGGCCAGGCCAGGCCAGGCCAGGGCCAGGCCAGGCCAGGGCCAGGCCAGGCCAGGCCAGGCCAGGCCAGGCCAGGCCAGGCCAGGCCAGGCCAGGCCAGGCCAGGCCAGGCCAGGCCAGGCCAGGCCAGGCCAGGCCAGGCCAGGCCAGGCCAGGCCAGGCCAGGCCAGGCCAGGCCAGGCCAGGCCAGGCCAGGCCAGGCCAGGCCAGGCCAGGCCAGGCCAGGCCAGGCCAGGCCAGGCCAGGCCAGGCCAGGCCAGGCCAGGCCAGGCCAGGCCAGGCCAGGCCAGGCCAGGCCAGGCCAGGGCCAGGCCAGGCCAGGCCAGGCCAGGCCAGGCCAGGCCAGGCCAGGCCAGGCCAGGCCAGGCCAGGCCAGGCCAGGCCAGGCCAGGCCAGGCCAGGCCAGGCCAGGCCAGGCCAGGCCAGGCCAGGCCAGGCCAGGCCAGGCCAGGCCAGGCCAGGCCAGGCCAGGCCAGCCAGGCCAGGCCAGGCCAGGCCAGCCAGGCCAGGCCAGGCCAGGCCAGGCCAGGCCAGGCCAGGCCAGGCCAGGCCAGGCCAGGCCAGGCCAGGCCAGGCCAGGGCCAGGCCAGGCCAGGCCAGGCCAGGCCAGGCCAGGCCAGGGCCAGGCCAGGCCAGGCCAGGCCAGGCCAGGCCAGGCCAGGCCAGGGCCAGGCCAGGCCAGGCAGGCCAGGCCAGGCCAGGCCAGGGCCAGGCCAGGCCAGGCCAGGCCAGGCCAGGCCAGGCCAGGCCAGGCCAGGCCAGGCCAGGCCAGGCCAGGCCAGGCCAGGGCCAGGCCAGGCCAGGCCAGGCCAGGCCAGGCCAGGCCAGGCCAGGGCCAGGCCAGGCCAGGCCAGGCCAGGCCAGGCCAGGCCAGGCCAGGCCAGGCCAGGCCAGGGCCAGGCCAGGCCAGGCCAGGCCAGGCCAGGGCCAGGCCAGGCCAGGCCAGGCCAGGCCAGGCCAGGCCAGGCCAGGCCAGGCCAGGCCAGGCCAGGCCAGGCCAGGCCAGGCCAGGCCAGGCCAGGCCAGGCCAGGCCAGGCCAGGCCAGGCCAGGCCAGGCCAGGCCAGGCCAGGCCAGGCCAGGCCAGGCCAGGCCAGGCCAGGCCAGGCCAGGCCAGGCCAGGCCAGGCCAGGCCAGGCCAGGCCAGGCCAGGCCAGGCCAGGCCAGGCCAGGCCAGGCCAGGCCAGGCCAGGCCAGGCCAGGCCAGGCCAGGCCAGGCCAGGCCAGGCCAGGCCAGGCCAGGCCAGGCCAGGCCAGGCCAGGCCAGCCAGGCCAGGGCCAGGCCAGGCCAGGCCAGGCCAGGCCAGGCCAGGCCAGGCCAGGCCAGGCCAGGCCAGGCCAGGCCAGGCCAGGCCAGGCCAGGCCAGGCCAGGCCAGGCCAGGCCAGGCCAGGCCAGGCCAGGCCAGGCCAGGCCAGGCCAGGCCAGGCCAGGCCAGGCCAGGCCAGGGCCAGGCCAGGCCAGGCCAGGCCAGGCCAGGCCAGGCCAGGCCAGGCCAGGCCAGGCCAGGCCAGGCCAGGCCAGGCCAGGCCAGGCCAGGCCAGGCCAGGCCAGGCCAGGCCAGGCCAGGCCAGGCCAGGCCAGGCCAGGCCAGGCCAGGCCAGGCCAGGCCAGGCCAGGCCAGGCCAGGCCAGGCCAGGCCAGGCCAGGCCAGGCCAGGCCAGGCCAGGCCAGGCCAGGCCAGGCCAGGCCAGGCCAGGCCAGGCCAGGCCAGGCCAGGCCAGGCCAGGCCAGGCCAGGCCAGGGCCAGGCCAGGCCAGGCCAGGCCAGGCCAGGCCAGGCCAGGCCAGGCCAGGCCAGGCCAGGCCAGGCCAGGCCAGGCCAGGCCAGGCCAGGCCAGGCCAGGCCAGGCCAGGCCAGGCCAGGCCAGGCCAGGGCCAGGCCAGGCCAGGCCAGGCCAGGCCAGGCCAGGCCAGGGCCAGGCCAGGCCAGGCCAGGCCAGGCCAGGCCAGGGCCAGGCCAGGCCAGGCCAGGCCAGGCCAGGCCAGGCCAGGCCAGGCCAGGCCAGGCCAGGCCAGGCCAGGCCAGGCCAGGCCAGGCCAGGCCAGGCCAGGGCCAGGCCAGGCCAGGCCAGGCCAGGCCAGGCCAGGCCAGGCCAGGCCAGGGCCAGGCCAGGCCAGGCCAGGCCAGGCCAGGCCAGGCCAGGCCAGGCCAGGCCAGGCCAGGCCAGGCCAGGCCAGGCCAGGCCAGGCCAGGCCAGGCCAGGCCAGGCCAGGCCAGGCCAGGCCAGGCCAGGCCAGGCCAGGCCAGGCCAGGCCAGGCCAGGCCAGGCCAGGCCAGCCAGGCCAGGCCAGGCCAGGGCCAGGCCAGGCCAGGCCAGGCCAGGCCAGGCCAGGCCAGGCCAGGCCAGGCCAGGCCAGGCCAGGCCAGGCCAGGCCAGGCCAGGCCAGGCCAGGCCAGGCCAGGCCAGGCCAGGCCAGGCCAGGCCAGGCCAGGCCAGGCCAGGCCAGGCCAGGCCAGGCCAGGCCAGGCCAGGGCCAGGCCAGGCCAGGCCAGGCCAGGCCAGGCCAGGCCAGGCCAGGCCAGGCCAGGCCAGGCCAGGCCAGGCCAGGCCAGGCCAGGCCAGGCCAGGCCAGGCCAGGCCAGGCCAGGCCAGGCCAGGCCAGGCCAGGCCAGGCCAGGCCAGGCCAGGCCAGGCCAGGCCAGGCCAGGCCAGGCCAGGCCAGGCCAGGCCAGGCCAGGCCAGGCCAGGCCAGGCCAGGCCAGGCCAGGCCAGGCCAGGCCAGGCCAGGCCAGGCCAGGCCAGGCCAGGCCAGGCCAGGCCAGGCCAGGCCAGGCCAGGCCAGGCCAGGCCAGGCCAGGCCAGGCCAGGCCAGGCCAGGCCAGGCCAGGCCAGGCCAGGCCAGGCCAGGCCAGGCCAGGCCAGGCCAGGCCAGGCCAGGCCAGGCCAGGCCAGGCCAGGCCAGGCCAGGCCAGGCCAGGCCAGGCCAGGCCAGGCCAGGCCAGGCCAGGCCAGGCCAGGCCAGGCCAGGCCAGGCCAGGCCAGGCCAGGCCAGGCCAGGCCAGGCCAGGCCAGGCCAGGGCCAGGCCAGGCCAGGCCAGGCCAGGCCAGGCCAGGCCAGGCCAGGCCAGGCCAGGCCAGGCCAGGCCAGGCCAGGCCAGGCCAGGCCAGGCCAGGCCAGGCCAGGCCAGGCCAGGCCAGGCCAGGGCCAGGCCAGGCCAGGCCAGGCCAGGCCAGGCCAGGCCAGGCCAGGCCAGGCCAGGCCAGGCCAGGCCAGGCCAGGCCAGGCCAGGCCAGGCCAGGCCAGGCCAGGCCAGGCCAGGCCAGGCCAGGCCAGGCCAGGCCAGGCCAGGCCAGGCCAGGCCAGGCCAGGCCAGGCCAGGCCAGGCCAGGCCAGGCCAGGCCAGGCCAGGCCAGGCCAGGCCAGGCCAGGCCAGGCCAGGCCAGGCCAGGCCAGGCCAGGCCAGGGCCAGGCCAGGCCAGGCCAGGCCAGGCCAGGCCAGGCCAGGCCAGGCCAGGCCAGGCCAGGCCAGGCCAGGCCAGGCCAGGCCAGGCCAGGCCAGGCCAGGCCAGGCCAGGCCAGGCCAGGGCCAGGCCAGGCCAGGCCAGGCCAGGCCAGGCCAGGCCAGGCCAGGCCAGGCCAGGCCAGGCCAGGCCAGGCCAGGCCAGGCCAGGCCAGGCCAGGCCAGGCCAGGCCAGGCCAGGCCAGGCCAGGCCAGGCCAGGCCAGGCCAGGCCAGGCCAGGCCAGGCCAGGCCAGGCCAGGCCAGGCCAGGCCAGGCCAGGCCAGGCCAGGCCAGGCCAGGCCAGGCCAGGCCAGGCCAGGCCAGGCCAGGCCAGGCCAGGCCAGGCCAGGCCAGGCCAGGCCAGGCCAGGCCAGGCCAGGCCAGGCCAGGCCAGGCCAGGCCAGGCCAGGCCAGGCCAGGCCAGGCCAGGCCAGCCAGGCCAGGCCAGGCCAGGCCAGGCCAGGCCAGGCCAGGCCAGGCCAGGCCAGGCCAGGCCAGGCCAGGCCAGGCCAGGCCAGGCCAGGCCAGGCCAGGCCAGGCCAGGCCAGGCCAGGCCAGGCCAGGCCAGGCCAGGCCAGGCCAGGCCAGGCCAGGCCAGGCCAGGCCAGGCCAGGCCAGGCCAGGCCAGGCCAGGCCAGGCCAGGCCAGGCCAGGCCAGGCCAGGCCAGGCCAGGCCAGGCCAGGCCAGGCCAGGCCAGGCCAGGCCAGGCCAGGCCAGGCCAGGCCAGGCCAGGCCAGGCCAGGCCAGGCCAGGCCAGGCCAGGCCAGGCCAGGCCAGGCCAGGCCAGGCCAGGCCAGGCCAGGCCAGGCCAGGCCAGGCCAGGCCAGGCCAGGCCAGGCCAGGCCAGGCCAGGCCAGGCCAGGCCAGGCCAGGCCAGGCCAGGCCAGGCCAGGCCAGGCCAGGCCAGGCCAGGCCAGGCCAGGCCAGGCCAGGCCAGGCCAGGCCAGGCCAGGCCAGGCCAGGCCAGGCCAGGCCAGGCCAGGCCAGGCCAGGCCAGGCCAGGCCAGGCCAGGCCAGGCCAGGCCAGGCCAGGCCAGGCCAGGCCAGGCCAGGCCAGGCCAGGGCCAGGCCAGGCCAGGCCAGGCCAGGCCAGGCCAGGCCAGGCCAGGCCAGGCCAGGCCAGGCCAGGCCAGGCCAGGCCAGGCCAGGCCAGGCCAGGCCAGGCCAGGCCAGGCCAGGCCAGGCCAGGCCAGGCCAGGCCAGGGCCAGGCCAGGCCAGGCCAGGCCAGGCCAGGCCAGGCCAGGCCAGGCCAGGCCAGGCCAGGCCAGGCCAGGCCAGGCCAGGCCAGGCCAGGCCAGGCCAGGCCAGGCCAGCCAGGCCAGGCCAGGCCAGGCCAGGCCAGGCCAGGCCAGGCCATTTGATGCCAGGCTCTATCCCAGGCCAGGCTGGGGAGGGAAGGGTTTGCTGTGGTGCCAGGCCAGGCCAGCCAGGCCAGGCCAGGAATTAAAAAAAAAAAAGAAAGATAAATCCCAGCCCAAAGGTTTTTTTTTTGCAGCTTTAAGGGGAAGGCCAGGCCAGTGTGAGGCCAGGCCAGGCCAGGCCTTGAACAAGGCCTGCCTGAGTCTGCAGGAAGGCTCTGCTTCTGAAAGGCCATGGGCCAGGCCAGGTCATCCAGGCAAGGCCAGGCCAGGCCAGGCCTGTGGCCAGGCCAGGCCTTTCTCTGGAGGGACAGCTGCTGTACCTCCAGCCAGGCCAGCCTGAATCTGCTTATGGTGTTCTTGTATCCTCAGTTCCCAGTGCTGCTTACACATTGTCTGCTGCAGATCTTCACACACTGCCTAAATTATTTTGCAGATCATTTCTGCGTTGCCTTAACCTGTGCTCTCAGCCACTCTCCATATATCTGCACAGCTTTCAGGATTTTTTTCTGTCTTTGCATCAGCCCAGTATCTCCTGGGGAGCTCATGCTGGCCAGAGTGAAAGATTCCAGTGTTGAGAAATTCCTATGGTTTTGGCTCATCACCTGTACCAAGCCTTCTCTGATAATCTGTTGGGGTGGCCTGACAGGCACCATCTCTGCCTACTGCACAGTGGATTCTGAAATCCCCTCCTCAGTCACTGCACGTCCTGGGCACATCCACAGGAGTGATGGACCATCAGGTTCTATTGTCTTTTGGTCACATCAGCCCTTTTGGAGCTCAGAGGTGACGGGACACAGGGGTGCCAATACTGCAATTGCTCCCTGTCTGCTCAACCTGCCCCCAAACAAGAACAGCCTAAAGTCACAGCCCACCTACAAGCACTGCAGATGTGTTTCAGAGGAGATGTTGGCCAGTCTAGATCCAGAAAGCTCTGCTCTGGTGAAACACTGGCCTTGTTCCTCCCACCTAAGTCAGGCCTGAGTCCTGTGTCACCCTCAGTACCTGGGTATTCACAGACCTCCAGGTTATGTCTGGAAACTTCTGCTTTTCAGGCTCCAGATGCCCCAGGGAACAAACAGCACTATGTGTGTTGGTCAAGCCAAGCACTACCAACTGTGCCAGCAGCAGGTGGGAACCACTTCCAGTTCTGCCTGGTCCTTACTGGGGGGTGTGGGACTCAGGGGGTCCTACCTGGAGCTGCAAAATCACCAGCACTGGGGGTGGGATTGGTCCCTCAGAGGATGGAGACAAGGGATACGATCCTCTCCTGGGGTGCTGGATGGTGTGCCCTTGAGGATGTGGGAGACGGGACAAAAGGATGTAAGAGCATATTTGTTGTGGGGTGAGGGGAGGGATGAAGTTTTTCCAGTGTGATTTTCTTGTTGCTGCTTTTCCCTTTGCTGGGAGGAATTTTTGCAGGGCTGTTAAATGCAGCTGTTTGGGAGCCCCTTGGCAATGAAGGCCTGGCCTTTCTGCCTCTCTTAGGGGACCTGCAAGCCCATCACCAATTCCTTCCAGGGTGGACAGGGCATTTTCATCCTGCAAGGATGGAGCAGGGACAAGCAGCTGTCACAAGAATGGCTGTGAGATAGGGAGCTCTTTGATCGCATTTATTCCCTCCATAGCCCTGCCCAGCCAACACAGCAAGCTTCAAGCAGCAGCAGTGCTCCAGCTTCAATGCCAAAGCCTTTGGGAAGCACTATTACCACTGGATGCCCCTCTATCCAGGTGGGTTTTCACAACTTCACACCAGGGGTGAGGGTCAGAAAACACCCACAGGATCTTCTTGGGCACAGAAAAGTAAAGGCCAAGGGGACAAGGGATGGATGCTCCTGGCTGCTCTGAACAGGCTGCTCATCCATTTCCCACACAGTGACTTCACATGGGTGTCCAGTTGTCCCTTGAGGCCCAGACTGAGTTCACCTAAGATATTATCCTGTTTCTGGACTCACCTGTTTTTCCATTAGCTGCCAAGGGGACATGGAACATCTGCAGCTGCTCAGGTGAACGGGGCAGAGCTGGCCACCAGCCCACACAGCCCGTGCCTCTCTTACAGCCCTTTTTTTACTCCTGTGCAGTTATGTGTGGCCTGGGATCTGCTGGCGCACATTCCCATGTTGGGCAGAGTGATGGCACTTCAAGGGCATGGCAAGGAAGAGGGATTGCCAGCAGGAAGTATTTCTGCTTGGCACAGTCCCCAGGGCAGCCTCACACCGCGACCCCTTCGCTGCGGCAAAATCCGTGGCCTTGGGGTGGCATTGCAAGTGGCAGGAACATCCAGGGTGGCATCAAACCATCAGCAGGGACAAGGGGAAGGTCCCCCTCCTCAGTGCCCATCTCTGGGCACCCTGAGCTGCCTGGTGACCCTGTGCCTCTGTGCCTGCAGATGACTACACCAGTATCTCCAACAAGCCCTGTGACCTCCAGTGCACCACCCGCAGTGGAGAGAGGCAGCTGATGGCCCGAGCACAGGACGGTACCTCCTGCAAGGACAGGACCTACCAAGGGGTCTGCATCAATGGGAAGTGTGAGGTGAGGCCCTGGCAGGAAGCAATAGAGAAATTGGGATTTTAATTGCATGGCTGGACCTCCTGGTCAGCACAAAGCCGAGGGGAATTGAAACAGAGGCCTCGCATTGGATCCATTCATTACTACCCCCAGAACAGCACACAGGGGAAGACCCTGCCCCTGTGGAGATCAGCTGGCCCAGGAAACCCTCTCTTGTTTTGTCCTTTGCAGCCAGTTGGGTGCGATGGGAGCCTGTACTCGCCCCGGACCATGGACAGATGCAGGGTGTGTGGAGGGGACGGCAGCACTTGCCACCGTGTCTCGGGCACCTTCCGAAAGGCAATCTCACAGATAGGTACTCCCTGCTACCAGTCTGGAGACTTCACCTGCTACTTCTCACCACCAGCTGGCATGGAGGGGGACTGGCTTGAACGTGGGTAGGAGCTTTCCCAGCTGCTTAGTGGAAAGAGTTGAGGAGTGCCACCAGCCCTGCTTAAATGCCTGTGTTTTGTCCTTCTCACTTAATCATCAGAGGAGATTGGTTTGATGTGCTCTATATTAGGCTGGTAAGGTTTCCCTTCACCTGTTTAGAATAGGAAGCAGCTGGGGATCTAGTTGTTCCTATTGATTTTGGCATCTTGCCCACCTCAGATAATGTGAAGAGATCAATGAATCTTCTTTTATTTGTGCTACGTGTTCATCTGAAACCTAAGCTATGATGAGGGTCACAGCGTTTTTTCAACCTGCATTTAATCTCCTGCTTTCCCCAGTCCTGTGGCTGGCACAGCTGAGGGACAGTCCCCTCTGAAATAGGGCTGAGGTTCCCTGCAGCCTGGTGGCCCTGCCCTCCAACCACAGCAGGAATGGACTGTGGTATGCTCATTAGTAATTAACGAACTGTGGTTTGACAATGTTTTGGAACAACATTTCACACTGATGTTGTTTCACTAGTTTGCCTCACTCCCTACAAACAGCAGCCTAGAAAAGCACTCAGGCCCCTTTCCAGGGCAGGGGTAATGGTCTTACCCCCTTATAGCAGTATGGGCACAGTTTTGGGCTCCCATTCCAGCCCTCACAATATCTTACAGAACAGACAGGACCTGCGTTTCCAGCGGGAAAGACAAACTGCCAAACCATGCAGCTTTAAAAGCCTCTTATTTCCTTTCCCTTTAAAGGTCAATTTTTATGTTACTCCTGAGACAAATTCCATGGAGTCAGGAGCTGAGGGGACCTATGCTCTTTTTCCACCCTCTGTTCAGCATCAGCCCTGATCACTACTAAGCTTTTTTTCTGTGCTGTTGCCAGAAAGAGTGTGAAAGCACATTCATCCACACCCCCAAAGCCAGACTGTTTCCTTGTGCAGTTCCTTCCCGACTCCAAACCCAGCAGTGCTCAGACTGACATCTGTAATGGTGATCTCTTAATGGGATTGCAGAGGAGATCTGGGATGAGAGCTCACAGACTGGTGCAACGTGCATTTAGGTCCTTGGCACCCTGCTCCTGAAGGGCAGTACTTCCTCCCTACAGACACACTTGTCCCATGAGCTGCTTTTCCCACTCAGACCTTTTTATTCTGCCCTGGGGGGTCTCCTCATGCTCTGCTCTGTTCCTCAGGTTATGTGTTCATCACCAACATCCCTGCTGGTGCCACAGACATCCTCATCATTGAGCGCAGGAAAACAGAAAACATCCTGGGTGAGCAGAGGAGCTGGATGGGTGTGGAGACCCCAGTCCAGCTGCCTGGGAGCTGGCAGGAGGCTCTCTGCACTCCCACCTATGCTGTGAGAGAGCTACTGAGAGCATTTCCTCCAGGGTAGCTACATGGGTGCTTCATCTCTCCAAAAACCAAGGCCACCACATCTCCAGTGCCAGGAGAGACATTTGGAACCCAAGTTTGCTATGGGCAGGGCCTGGGGTTCTGTTTCTGCTGGGCTTTCCTCATTCGTGGGCTCTTTGCTCTCCTCAGTGCCAGAGCTCTGCAGAATGTCCCATTTGTCTGTTTTCTCTCTCTTTGAAGCACTTGCAGATGAATCTGGACATTTCTTCTTCAACGGCAACTCTGCCATTGACAACCCTCAGAACTTCAGGGTGGCCGGCACCATCTTCAAGTACCGGCGGCCCTCGAGCCTGAACTCGGATGGGCTGGAGTACATCATAGCTCATGGGCCCACTAACCAGTCTCTGAATGCCATGGTATGTGGGGAACCCGCTGGAGGCTTTCCTGCCTCCCTCAGATAACAGGAGTATAACCTGGTTCCCGAGCCAAACCTGGCT
Organism: Emberiza elegans; assembly: GCA_024865655.1. Lineage (NCBI taxonomy): Eukaryota > Metazoa > Chordata > Aves > Passeriformes > Fringillidae > Emberiza > Emberiza elegans. Next base: position 18,013 of record JALJVW010000168.1, read on the forward strand.
GTAGGTGGGTTGAGGAAGCCAGGGAGGTGGGTGGGGGCTTTCCTTTTGGATTTATGAGGATGCTGTCTTCTCTAACAACCATCACCAAACAAATGTGGCTAGAAAAGGCTTTTGGGAAATTCACACCCTTAAAATAAAAGCAGTTTTGTTTTCTTTCCCCGTGTCCTCCAGTACTATAACTTCAATGGGAAAATGCCTCACATAACTTACGACTACACTGTGCCACGGACACCGCCTCTCCGAACTGCAGCCCCTGCTCTTGCCAGGCCCCTCTACCACCACCTACCAGTGACCAGCCAGAGACATCCCATTCCAGCCAACTCCAGAGCTGCCCAGACAGACTTCAATGCCACGTGGCTCTCCCTGTCACCAGATGACACCAGTGAACAGCTTCCTCTAAGGGAAGGACAAGAAGATTTAGACTTTGGTCCCCAGCACTTCTTCCAGACCAACTCTACCAGTCAGACCCAGGACTGGGGCTGGGAACAAAGTGAAGAGAAGGAGAAGTACGACTTTCAGATCAGACAGGTCTACCATGCAAACACAGCAGGAGAGGAAGAGGAGGAGGAAGCAGCAGCAGTTGGTGGAGAAACAGAATTGGGTTGGTTGCTTTGTTTTTCCTTCCCCCATTGTATTGACTGGAAGCAGATATTCTGCAGTGGTCTTCTTGAAATCTGACGTGGCTTTAGCATCAGGGTGAACAGGAGGGAAGGATGATAAATAGTGGGGTGGAGACTGTCAGGGAGCAGCAAGGGCCAGTAGCTCTGTGAGGGAAAGAGGCTGTGAGAGGGAGGCCACAGGGAGGAGGTGTTAGGACATAGGTTGGACTTGATGATCTCAAAGGTCTTCTCCAGTCTGGTTCATTTTGTGGTTCTGTGATCCTGTAATACAGATTAGGCAGAGCACTCACTCAGGGCCCAAGCTTGGCAGGCAGGGCAGTGACACCAACAGGGCCTGGCAACAGTCCAGTGATCATCAGGGGACAAGTGAAATCCGAGGTTGATCTGGGAGAGCCATACAACAATTCAGGAACAAGGAACACATGCAACATTGTGCAACCCAGGACTGAAGGCCCAGACTGGAGCTTACATGGGGCTCCAGAGTAGTGGGTGGACAGAGTGAGGGCTTGGCCAGGGTAATTAAAGCCTGCTGATGCTCCCTGGTAGAAATGTTTGATTTTTATGCTGAACACGGAATGTTTTTTACCTTGTTAAATGCCAGACACTGAAACGCAAGCCATCCCATATAGTTAAAGCATGTATCTTAATTCCAGCTCTCAGGTTCAACCAAATCTCCATCAGCACAGCTGTGCCCTACAGCATGAGGAGACCCGAGCTGTCGGAGAAGAGCCGTGGGATGTCCTCCAGGCTCCGTCTCTTCAGGCGCCTCTGTCACCGAGACCCCCACAACGCCGCCTTCTGCAGGGAGCTGCAGCCCCTGGCAGCCAGGCTGGCCCCCAGGAACTCCACAGCCAGGCTCTGGCCCCACTGGCCACAGGGCCTCCACAGAGGCCTGGCTCGCAAGAACTCGCTGGAGGACCTGAAGGTGGAGGTGTTTGCTGGGAGTCAGGGGGAAGCAGCCAACTCCAGCACGATGGCATCTGTGCAGAGCCCTCTGCTCGGGGCCAGCCCCACCGCCAACACCAGCCAGGCAGAGCCTCTGCGAGCTCCTGGCACTGAAAGGTGGCACCTGATTTTCCAGCATGGTTGGCTGGGGAGGGAGGGCCAGGCCAGTCCCCTGCTGTCCTTGATGTCCCCATTCACCAGTGTCTATCCACGGAAGCTGCTGTAGGTGCTTCCTCCAAGGACTGATTGTTACAACTGGCCTGACATGGAGCTCCTGGAACATATTTCAGGGTCCATTTAAATGGGTGTTGAAGGACCTGGTGTGGCCGTAAACAAGGCCAGGAATCCACAGCATGCCACATATCCATCATGTCATACCCTTCCTGTCCCATTCCTCTGGGCACAGAAGCTTCTGTAAACATCTGGCAGGAGACTGAGGACCAGCTTTTAAATATTTCTGGCAAGCCACATATGAGCTCTCCCCACCACATTATATGATATGAGAGGGACCTTGCTTGAGCTTCCCTTTCCAACTCAATTCATGCCTCAAGGTGAGGTACAAGCTGAGGCTGAGGGCACCCCTGTGGCTGGCAAACCATGATATACACAAGACTCACTATGAATGATGCTTCCTCCTTGCTAGTTGAATTCAGGAGGTGGATCAAGGCTTTGCACTCTGTTCATCAGTGGTCTGCCTTGCCCAAGGTGGGGGAAATGGAAAGCAGAAACACTGGCTTTCTTTCCATCTTCAAAGATACCAAGGAGGAATTTCCCCATATTTCATGTTTGCAGCAATTTTTTTCATTTTTAGCTCACACCACCTCCTTTTCCCACAGCAATGAGTTTGATGTGAACCCCGTGGGCCACGACGACATCAGCTTGGCTGACATGTATCGGTGGAAAGTCTCAGCTTATGCCCCCTGCAGCTCCACCTGCACTTCGGGTAGGTTTGGCTTCATCAGGTGAGGTGCTTTTGGGCTGTTGAGGGAGAGAATCCTGGTATTTCTTTTTGACAGGAAGAGTTTCAGATGCAGTGAGCACTCCAGCTGTTCAATGCTGCTGGGAGGAGGCTCTTGGCTCCTATGGAGCACGGCTGAGGGTGTTGCTGGCCCAGCAGGTATCAGCACCTCCTATGCCATGTGTGTGCGCTATGATGGAGTGGAAGTGGATGAGTCCTACTGTGACGCCCTGACCCGACCAGAACCTACCCACGAATTTTGCACAGGGAGAGACTGCCAGCCTAGGTGAGTGGGAGTGACATCAGCTGTCCACAGGGAGAGATCTTTCTAAGGATCGCTTTCTGCTCAAGGTGTACAGCCATTTTTGGGATGAAAGGTACGCTTAAACTAACAAGACCTCATATCCCCTTGTAAGCAAAAAGAGGGGAAGAATTTGGGACACAAATTGCCTGCTAAAGGCCAGAACCACATTTACTCAGACATGATGAGCAGAGCCACAACAGCAGCTGCTGGGTGAGGGAGCCCTGGGTGTGTGGCCTGTGTTTCTGCCAGCCCATGCCCCTGGTCCCCCTTACCTGGGTGTTCCTTTGTGCTTTCTCTGCTCGTGGAGGTGGGAGACCAGCCGGTGGAGCGAGTGCTCGCGGACCTGCGGCGAGGGCTCCCAGTACCGCACCGTGCGCTGCTGGAAGATGCTGGCACCGGGCTTCGACAGCTCCGTCTACGATGACCTCTGTGAGGCAGCGGGGCTGGCCAGGCCCATGGAGAGGAAAGCCTGCAAGAACAAGGCCTGTGGGCCCCAGTGGGAGCTCTCCGAGTGGTCTGAGGTAGGCTTTGCTCACAGAGCTGAGTACCAGGGCTGGGGGGGGCTGGAGGAAGGTGGCTGGCAGGTGTTGGGTGCTGAGGAAGCCCCTGGCCAACTGCACCCTGGGGAAACAAGGAGTGCCTTTATCTGTAGCTGCTCTGTTCTGGCACTGCGGATAAAGCCCATTGCAAAACATTTTTTCTAAGGTCACTTCTAAAGCAGGACAGTGACCAAGTGAAAGCCCTGCCAGCAAGAAGCTTCCTCTTCTGGAGGATCCAAACTGAGGGGCAATTGGGAAACAGTACCATGGAGATACAGAAAAGCTAAAAGCCCACTGCAGTCCCTTTGACTGACTGCTCTGGTTGTGGCCCTGTGACTCTGAACAGCAGTTTAAGCATCAACTCATTGATGTGTTGAAGCTAGGTTCCAAAATAAATGAGCGGCAAAAGTACAGGCGGACACAGAGGCAGACACACCTTTTTTTGTCCCTGCTGGGGCCCTTCCCCTCCCTCCTAGAGCAGCAGGAGGAAAACAGGAGGCGGCACAGCCGCTTCCCCACCTCGTTCCGTGCTCTGAGCGCCGGGGCTGACTCGCTGCGTCCCTTGCAGTGCTCGGCGCGGTGCGGCGCGGCGGGGACCATGAAACGCGAGGTGCGCTGCTCCGTGGAAGCTCCGCTGTGCGACGAGTCCCGCAAGCCCAGCAGCGAGAGGGAGTGCACGGGCCCGCCCTGCGACCGCCGCTGGACCGCCTCGGACTGGGGCCCCGTGAGTGCGGCCGGGCTGCGGCCCCGGCGCCCGGCGCTGCGCGGTGGGAGCGGCTGCGCACATCTGCTGCAGACCTCCTTCGGCTCTCTTCGGGCAGGGCCGAGCTACAGAAACTAAAATAACCTCTGGTTTTGCCTCTCCTTGCTGTATGTTTTGGTTAACTGCGAGCTGGGCTCTAGTCAATAATCTGGGAAGCTCACGGCACCTGGGGAAGGGAAGCCCGTGACTAAACGAACCTCTAAAGCTCCTTGGGATCCAGTGTAACAGTCCCAGTGTCAGGGCTGGACCCTGGACTCAACTCTTCTGGCACCCCCAACCCTGACCTGTCCAAGTCCTGCTTTCTGATGTGTCTAAATGCCTTTTGCTCTCCAAGTGCTCAGGTTCGTGTGGCGAGGGGCGCATGAGCCGCTTCATCGCGTGTCGCAACCTGGAGGGCAAGGTGATCTCCAGCTCGCAGTGTGACCCGGCCACCAAGCCCCTGGCTGTCCACCCGTGTGGAGACAAGAACTGCCCCGCACACTGGCTGGAGCAGGAGTGGGAGCAGGTAAAGCCAAGCTCTGTGTCCTCAGAGCTCCTTTCCACCCCGTATCCCACAGGATGTGGTGGGAGCTTGGTTCCCTTGGCAGAGCACAGCTGTACCGCCAGACATGGATCTGTATCCTTGCCCCAGCTCCTTTGAGAAAGAGGGAAGGAGTAGTGGATATCCCAGCTTGTCCCTACCGTACCCCATAAAAACCCCAAAGTTTGTGGCATTTGCTGCCTTCCCAAGGAGCTCCACGGGAGGGCAGCAATACCTTGAGGAAACTGCTCTCCCACCTGGCTTCTCGGCAGAGCCGTACAGCCCAGATCCCTGTGGAAACTCACATCCAGACCATAATAGTGTACTTGCTTCAGGGATTACAGTGCAGTGAACATAGTCCAGGTGCTCTGTTCGCCCCAACACTCAGACTCTGCACTTCTTTTTACTCTCTTTCTGTTGCTCAAGGCCAAAAGCCTTCATGCTTCCCCAAACATGCTGATCCACATCCCACAGTATCCAAAGAAACACATTGAGTCAGTTGTGAGGGGCTTGGGCTTTTTCTTTGAAGTCTTGAGCAAAACGGGATCTCTATAGCACTAAGGAAGAAGGTTTCTAGGAAATAAGGGAAGCAGCCAAGCCTCTCTTCTCACTTTGCTCCCTTTATAGCTGCTGACTGCATTCAGCTGAGCCTCCTCCAGCACCAGTAACAAGCACAGGTTGGTTAAACCTGGCAGTCCTGTAGCCCTTCATGTGGGTCACACACAGTCCTGAAGCGCCATTTTCAGCTGTGACCTGGCTGTGAAACTCATCAGAGCTCTCAAAGACCAGCTGAGCTCCCCACCTTTGCCTATGCCAGCTTCTTTGCTGTGTTCTCTCCACTGATGAGCTCTGAGTTTTCAGGATGACTAAGGGCGGATGCAAGCCAGTTGTGCTGGCCCTGCTGTGGTGAAAAAAGGCTCAGAGCATTGAAATCTCAAACTGGCAACTGCCTGCATGGGCATCAGGGAGCAGATCCTGCCTCCTGCTGCTTTTCCTGGTGGTGTCCTGAGGGAGAGAGCCCTCCCAGCTCAGCCTGCATAGCTCTGGGTTCAGCAGTGCTTGTCTGTGCACATCACCTGCACTGCACCACTTGGGTCCCCTTGGGCCCACAGAAAGCTTGGCAGTACACCAAGATGTAGGTTGCTACATGCATTTGCTCTGTGGATTTTCAGAGCAGAGCTACACAGAAAATAAGACAGGAACAGCCTCTTGCAGTTTTAGCTCGGCTGCTCCAGGCGCCCTGTGGTAGCTGCTCTCGAGGCCAGCCAAGGTGAGCTCAGCTGAACACTAATTACCAGCATCTGTCCCTGCTCCCTGGGAAATCTGGACACACTCCCTGCTCCTGTGGCCTGGGCAGCACTTCCCTCTGTTAGACTGGTGTTAGCACAGGCATTAAGCCTTCCTTCTGAGCAGAATGTCCTCTTGGCTGAAGCTGGAGCACCATTTGTCACCAGGCTGCTCTGTTCCCTCGCAGTGTGACGCCAGCTGTGGGCGAGGGGTGAAGACCCGGCTGGTGCTGTGCGTGGGCCTGGAGAACGGGCTATACAGGGAGTACCCTGAGAAACGCTGTGAGACCTCTCCAAAGCCTGAGGAACAAGCTGTCTGCTTCAGGAGGCCGTGTTCAACATGGTTCACCACCTCCTGGTCCCAGGTAGGGCTGGGGGTGGTGGGCAAGGAGCAGGGGAGGCCTCGTAGCCCTGGTTGGTGGAGCAGGACCTGCGCTGAGGCTGTCTGGCAGCCTGCTCTGCCAAGGATCTGCCAAGTCTGGATGGGACCCCAAGTTCTGCTCTGCCATGGATCTGTCAAGTCTCGATGGGACCCCAAATTCTGCTCCTCTGCAGAACAGGCAGCAGGATGAGAGACTGTCCTACACAGGCTGGAGAAAATCTTGCAGCATGGGGGTTATTGCCTCAAGAAGAGCATGCACCCACACTCTTGTATGCAGCATACAGGATGCACGTGTCTCCTCTACTCCCAGAAACCTATGTTTTGTCTTTTCCTCTTTCCCTGAATAGTAACTGGTGAACATTTAGGGTATGCGAAGACTGGGGAGCTGTGTCTGGCTTATAGCAGCCATTTTCTCCATTTTCTGTCACAGCATCAATGCTACAAACAAAAATGGAGCTGCATTCCATTCTGAGCTGCAGCAAAGAGATGAAAAGCAAACTCTCCCTTGTTCTGCCCCAACCCCAACTCATGGATGCTTTCCTCCAGCAAAAAAAAAAAAAAAAAGGGAGAGTAAGTTTGAGATCAGTATGGCAATTGACCCAAACCTCCTCAAGAATAGGGATCTAAAGCAGGGATTGGGAGACTTCAGTAGAGCAAAGAACTTGGGAGCTATAGAAAACCAGAAAATGCCTCTCATGCTCTCTCTGCTGTTTCTTGACCCCGACAGTGCAGCAAGACGTGTGGCGCTGGCATGCAACTGCGGGAGGTGAAGTGCTACCAGGGGGAAGCGCTGGCTCAGGGCTGTGACCCCGCTGCCAAGCCAGAGGCCAGGCAGACGTGCCAACTCCAGCCGTGCCCCACGGAGGCACCAGGTACATCTGGGAGGGCAGGGAGGCGGAGGAGCCCATGGCTTTGTCCCTGATGTCCATGCTGGGGAAGCACATCTCCTTTGTAACCCCTTCTGTGTGTGCTTCTGCTCCCCAGAAGATGCCTGTGAAGACAAAGCGACGGCCAACTGCGTGCTGGTGCTGAAGGTGAAGCTGTGCTCACACTGGTACTACAGGAAGGCCTGCTGCTGGTCCTGTCGCCTCAAATCATCCTGAGCACTGCCAGGCCCTACTTTCCTTCCAAGTTCAGGGGCAGCAGCCCCCTCCACCCAGACTTTCCACTTGAAGCCACCCCACGTGGCCTGGCTGTGGAGCCAGTCCCTGTAGAGCAGCCTGCTCAGCGAGGAAGGATTTTTATGACTTAGTCATCACTGTTCCCTCTCCACCGAGAGGGTTTTACACAAGACAAACCATCAGTGCCTAGAAAGCTACTGAGGAGTGAGTTGGGAGAGCCTGTCCCTGCTGTCACCGTGTCCAAGGGTGCCGAGGCCAGCCTGCAGCAGGGCAGGGACAGCAGCATCCCTCTGCTCTGCCCTGCAGGCTTCCTACTACAAGGGCAACTGCCAAAACACACCGAAAAAATGTGTCATAATAAAGAGATAAACTATAAAACTGTGGATTTGGGATGCATGTGCCTAGGCCAGAGCCAAGGGAGGAGCAGGGGACACAAGAGGAGCAAAAGCAGGAGCAGGAAGGGTGGGGAGGAAAAATCCTTGCACCAGTAGAGCTTCCAGGCAGCACTGGATAAAGCCCTTTTGGTGTTGCCTGCCAAAAGAACAGAAACCACTCCTGGTTTGTATTTCAAAGTCCTCATTTATTTCTGACATTGAATTTGGACCCATAGCTGAGCAACAAAGACAGAGAATAGTAACAGGAGGAATCTGAAGTGGAAAAAAACCTGGGATCCCTGCCCCTACCCCATCCTGTTCTTCCACCAGCTCCCAAACCCTCTAATTCTCAGCTGCATCCCCCATGTTTTCAGCCCTTCCAGACTCACCCATTTCCCTGTAGCCGTGCCAGACCCAGGGTGTGTGTTGGCTGCAAGGCCAACCCTCATCTTGGCCATCTGGCTGCTCTGGAACTGCCTCCCCAGCCTTGGCGCCTCGTTAGCCCGTGACAGGTCACGCTTAATTTGCTTGTGACAAAGATGACAACGGAGTGGCCTTCCTTCAACCACAAGGGTGACCCCCAGAAGTGTGTTACTCCCACGTTCTGGAGGTCATGGCACTGCCATGGTGGTGGTGGAAAGCCTTTCTGTGTGCCAAGAGGTAGAGCTGGATGCCAGGAGCCGCCGTGTCCGTGTGCTGGCTCTGCGCCCACCAAGGGGACGGCATCACGGGGCCGTCTGGCAGGGACCGTGCTGGGACACATTAACTTCTCCTGGCTCCCAGCACGATGAGACCTAGCTGAGCAGATGCTCTAGTGGGAAAGAATGGGATTTATCAAGTTAGCCAAGATTTTCTTCCAGTTACAGACCATGTTTTCAGGGAGGAGCACTGGCTAGGTGGGAGGCAGTAGGAGCTGCAGACTATTGACCAGTGGGATCCAGAGAGCTTTGCTGCTGGTAACTTTCATCTTCCCTCCTGCCTGCCCTTAATGTGAGAGGACATTAAAACCTGCTATCACTATTTGGAGAATGGAAAGAGACTCTAAAAGCAATGCAGCCAGACCGAGTCTCCAGATAATGGAAATGCAATGTCTTTTTGGGCTGGAGGTGGGGGAGATGGTGCATAACATTTGCTCAGAAGTGTGTGTAAAACACAGGCTGGGGCAATGTGTTTGGTTACAAGGACCATCACCATGTTTTGTGATGTTTTGGCTCCTTTCTTCAGATCAGAAGTGCCAAGGCATGGGCAGATCCAATGTGTACATCAGCCTGGTAAAGTTGATATTTGAGGCTGGTGCACTGTGTGCCTCTGTGCTGAGACCTACTTTTCCTGTGTGTGAGCAGGGAGGTCAAGTCCAAATCCTTCTGTGAGCAGCGGGATGATTTCTAAATTGGAGTGGTGAAAATAAAATCCCACCACTCACGTTTCTGAGCAGTCCTACCCTATATTGCAAAGGCATGGCAAGGGTTTCCTGCCATTGCCTCCAACAGCATCCACAGGGATCATTGCTGTCCCCATCCCTCCTCCCTGCCGTGAATGGGAAGTGCTCAGCAGAGCAGTCTTGCACTGGTTGCTATGGAAGTGCCTGGGAATGATGGAGATGTCCCTTTAGTAATTTTTCACCTAATTTGATTTATGGAGGAAGAAGAAACTTTCCCACATTCATTTTTGAAGAAAGGCAGAGTCACTGGCTGTCATTGCCGGCTGCAGTGCCTGTGAACCCACGTTCACAACATGTTCAAGACACATTTGGGTCTTGCACCCTCTTCTTCCAGAAGCAAAAGCAGGGGGACCCCAACCATTTGAACATCATTCTCCAGTGGGACTGCCCTGCAAAGAAGGCATGAGCCAGTGGGCTCTGCTGTTGATGTCAAAAGCAAAATCCATCCCAAAGCCAACCTTCCTCTGGCTGTCGGAGCTGTCAGGGTGGGGCTTTGAAAGCTGAAGGTGACCAAAACTGGTTATTTAAGAATTCAATTCTTCCCATAAGTAAAATCTTGCCATATTCATGGGTCCAAGTTAAAATTGTTCCTAAGAAAGCTTGTGAAGAGTAGAAGATGTGGGGGCTTTGGCCGCAGAAGGACTGGCCGGTGCCTGTTGGCGTGGGTGAGCTCTTTTGAGAGGAACTTTGCCTCCCCCCGGCAGTGACCTAAATTCATGTCCTGAACTTCTTCAGCACGTGCAAAGACCGAAGCAGGTGGGAGATGGTGCCCTATCTTACACTTGAACAGAAAAGCTAACTGCTAGCGGCAGCTGACGCAGCACGAGGGGAGCAGATGACCTGGATCTTCCCTTCTTCACTTCCCCGTGGCTGGGGAGCGCTGCCATGCCCTGCTGGGCACTGGGATTCGCGGGGGATGGCAGCTGGCCCTGGATGATCAGCCCATTGCTCCGTGTGCCAGAGGCAGCGGGCATCACCTCGGCTGGCTGCGTGGGGACACCGAAGGCCTCACTGGGCTCAGGGAGCCGGGGGTAATTAAATGAGGTTGTACTGTACATAGCCCTCGTTAGACAAGTCCCTTTGGGAGAGAGAGTAGATAATAATGACACTTATGATGGGTTCGGAGGTGGCCGGTCCAGCGTTGCCCTTGGAGGTCTCACTCGCCTTCTGGCCCGCGAGGCTCGGCCGTGCTGGGCGCCTCAGCAGGGCCGCGCTGGCCTCGGGCTGGGCTACGGGCTCCTCTCCTCAAAAACAAGTGAAAAGCCCCTTCCCTGGAGCGGTGCCAGCCGGGGACACCCTGTGCTAGTGGCAATGGTGACTACACCTCCGTGCTGATGGCCCGCGGGTTCGGGAAGCTGTCGCGGAGGAGGCCGTGGCGGCTCACCGTGTAGCTTTGCAGGGAGGCCATGTTGAGGGGCGGCCCCATCTCCTTGTAGCACGCGGGGGTGTAGGTGACCCTCTCGCCCCCGTTGCGCACCATGTCGGCAGTCCGGATGTAAAAGGGGGAGCCGTAGGGGGAGCACGTCGGGCAGTAGGTGTGAGCCCCGTGCTGGTTGAGCTCGCCGGGCGGCGGCGCGGGGCTGCCCTGCCCGTCCGCCATGCGGGAGCTGCAGGCGTTGCACATGACGAGGTGCGAGTGCGCGGGCAGGTCGGGCTCTTCCTCCTCCTCCTCCTCCTCTTCCTCCTCCTCTTCCTCATCGGAGTCATTTTTCTTGCAGCAGTAGTACTGCAGGAGAGGGAAGGGGTTGTGTGAGGGGAAGCGGAGCAGCCGGCGGGGCGGCCCTGCCGCATCCCCGCTGCCCTCATGCCCCTGCCGGAGGAACCCTCCGGGGCCTCTCGCTGATCTGCTCCATCATTCCTGCGTCCTGGGAAGCGGCAGAAGCCAGACAAAACCTGGATCTGAGCTTGCTGCAGGAGGCACCTGCTGGGGAACTCACGCTCATCCACCCCCCTGTGAGGTTTGCAAGGGGAGGTATTTCATCCTGCCGGCTGCAAACTGCTCCAAGTAAGCGCTGTGCTTTTCATCACACGGGCATTGCTGCATGGCACAGACTTCCCATTAACTTTTAAAGAGCAGGAGGTTGTAGCTAGCCGTTGTTGAAAGCCTTCTCGGTTAATTTACAAGGGGGAAAAAAATTATATAAAAATCTCCATCTGGTATTGCAAACCCAGCCAAGCCTGCATCTCAATTAGCAAGTGCTGCAGAGCCTCAAAAGCCTCAGGGCAGTACCCCCCACACCTAGGGGAGGGAAGGACATAACTGCAGCACCTGGGGGGATAGGAGGTTTCAACTCCCTCCCATCACAGGCAAAAAACAAAAACAAAAAATCCATCCAGACCCTTCCTGCAGCAGCACCTTGGCCTGGGGAGCCCAGAGTCCTAAAATATCCCGAGTTGGAAGGATAGAGTCCAACTCCTGGCCCTGCACAGGACAGCCCAAAAATCACACCATGTGCCTCAGAGCATTGTCCAAGCACTTCTTAAGCCCTGGGAGGCTTGGGGCTGTGACCAGTGCAAGGTGGGGGTGGCAAGGCAGAGGACACTCACCTGTAGCCTACAGTAGCAGAGCACAGCAATGATGCACAGTAGGATCACCGTCGCTAGGATTCCCCCGGTGATAACAACAGTTCCCGCTGTCATCCGACCAATTCTCCATCAAACTCTGCAAGGCAGGGACACAAAACTCACCTTCCCTGGTTTTGTCATCACATCATGGACGTGATGCCCACAAGCCATCCCAAAATATTGCATCCTCATTCTCCTCTCACTAACTGGAAAAGCATCATCCAATATTATTCTCCTCTTAGTGAGAGGACACCTGAGATGCAGCATCACATCCCCTCACTGTTATTGCTGCTCTGGCTTGGGGCTTTTGTCAAACACCCCACAGCCCACTGGCAAAACCTCACCCTTACTGAGCTAAAAGGGATGGTTTCCACCCTCCTGGCAGAAAATCCAATTTCTCCTTCAAAATGCAGGAACAAACCTGGACTTTTCACCAGGCAAAGCCAAAGGGGAGCCTCTGAACTCCACAACAGCCTGAGCCCAAAAATGGCACCCTGGCTGCCTGTCAGGCATTTACCAAGCAGCCCCCACCCCCATTCCCATGCCATGGCACCCAGGGGATACTCACGTTCAGTGACGGAGGCGTTGGACCTGCAAGAAATGGAGGCAGAGGTTAGACATGGCCTGCCAGCACCCCTTGCACCTGCCTGCCTTTCCCCATGTCCCAAGAATTTGCCTTGATTTGGGATGTGCAAGAAGCCCTGCTTCACCCCCCTGTGTGGTTTTCTCTAATTTGAAGCAGGGAAAGGAGGCATTTCCCAAGCTCTACAGGAACAGGGCGCAGGCCTGGCTTACTCAGCACTTGGCCTTTTCCACTTTAAAATTTATTACAAGGGAGGCGGATGCATCATCGCGCTGATGTTTTAGGTGCCGCTGGGAAACGAAATCTCTCCTCCATCCCCTCCAGGAGCCCCAGCATTCCCCTCCACCCCACCCCACGGACACTTACCCAGAAAAGGACAGGCAGGATGTCACAGTCACGCTGGCCCCGGGCCGGACGGTGGGGTCAGGCAGCACCACATGGCCACAGGGAGACTCAACAGCCCTGGGAGAGAGAACAAGGAGAAAAGCTCCACCATCAGCTCATCCCCCTTACCAAAGGGGCTGCCCAGTGTCCCCCTCCCCACCAATGCCACCTCTGTCACTGCAGTGGGGCTAAATAAATTGCTTTTCTTAGGGAGGCTGTCAGGAAAGGTGGGTGCTGCAAAGGTGGGGAAAGCAAACTGCCAGGAAAGGAGGATGCCATGCCCCAAACCTGCCATTTCACCAAAACTGGGGACTTGTAGCAAGAAGTATGGGAAAAATGCCAATCACTTGTTTTTAAAATTTTAAAAGCTTAATAGTAATAAAATGGTTATAAAAATAGTAATATAATTAGAGTAATAATAATTTGGACAATTTGGATTAGGACAATACAAGACAATAAAAACAAAGAGTTACAGACAGTCTGGGTACCTCTTTCTGGGCAAAATAAGCCCGAAAAAGGACCCACGTTAACAGAGGATTAACCCTTAAAAGCAACAGCCTGTTGCATATTCATACACCTCATCCATGATGCATAAATTCCATTCAAACACAGGATTCTGTCTGGTCAGTGTCAGCTTCTTCCTCTGAATCCTGACTGCATCTTCAGGGTTGAGTGAGGCGGGAGGAACTTGACAAGAGAGCAGTAAATTCTGTTTCCCTGAAAGATTCAGGTGTCCTGTGGCTGCTATCTTGGTGTGAGTCCTCTCTTAAAAAAAGTATCCTACATAGCATAATTTCTATTTCAACATTATGTTATAACCTAAAACTATATTTAACACACTACTTGAGAGAATTAATACAGCACAACTTTCTAACATAACACATATAATATTCATTTTAATATTTGCAAAAAGCCAATCATAAAATACGCATTTTTCACAAGTGGGTGCAGCCATAGCCCCATCACCCCCGCCGATAGCAGCACAGCCACATTTCATTACTGGCCCCCGTGTCCCTCTGTGCCTCATCCAGAGCAGGGATAATTGATAGGGCCCAAGTGCCAGCCCATTGCAGCTGAGGAGATCTAATTACCCACTCACCACGCGGCCCTAATTGACAGAGAGAGGTGGCAGCTTCCAGGAGACACCTTCCCAACTCTGCCCCGGCCCCTCTCCGCTGCACGTCCCAGCAGGCACAGCGTGGAACCCTCCTCCCCAAAAATCACCCACCCTCCTCACTCTGCTGTGGTGGTTTGCACATCCTGCCTGCCACAAATTGATTTTCAGCTCATGGGAAGATCCTGTAGGAAGCCAAAAGGGGGGCACACATTGGATTTCCTCCTTGAGCTGCTCTCATACACGAAACAAAGGAAAAAAAAAAACCCCAAAGAAATCAATATGTCCATAACCCAGCTAACATCACCATCCATCAGGAGACCCAGCACAGAGCTAATAATAGAGACCAACACGCTCAGCTCCTGTTCCCTGTTACCAAACTGTACCCTGAACCACTGCCAGGAGTGTGAAGGGACACACACAGGGAGCCTTTGGTGCAGTTGTCACCTCCCCAGGTGCCTTCCTTAACAGGGAAAAGGTGACAGTGGGTGCCTGAAAATGGCAAATGCTGACCTTTGATGACCCCAAGATGGACACGCCGCAAGCTGGGCGGTGATGGATGATGCAGGCAGCTGTTCACATCCAGAAAACTTCATTTCATGGGAGCTGTGATTTGATTTAGAGCTCAGAGAGCAGCATCCAATTAGCCCGAGGATTGGAGTGAGCAGGCAGGCCTGGAGAATGACCCTGGGCAAGGAGGGACTAGCCTTGGGGTAATTTTGGTCACCTCTGAGGCACTCGGGTCTCAGAGGATAGCTGGGCTTCCTCATGCCCCCTCTCTGGTGTTCCCATTTCTGGGAATGCTGGGGTCAGCATTTCACTTAGCCCCTCTCAGGAACTGAGCTCTTCCTTATTAAAATAGTGAATGTTAAACAAAGGCAAAAAAGAAAACAAAGCACAAGAGAAGCACTGCCTTTCCTCTTCTCTTTGGAGGGGGTGTTTTTTAAGAGAAGGAAGTTCCTGCCCTTCTTCCCTTCCCCAAACCCAGCCCACCAGCAGCCCAGAATTCATTTCCTACCGTGTTTGTGCCGACAAAATAGCTTTCTCTAGCCCACAGCTCTCTCCTGCATGGATGAAGAAGGGAATGCAACACCTCCCAGGAAAGGAGCAAGAGCCACAGTGTCAGGAGTAAGTGGGGTTTTGGGAATTACAAATTCAGTATGTCCAGGGAGGGGCAGGACAACTACAGCAGCCCTTTCACATCTCCACCACCAGGACCCAGCCCATACCCCTTTTCTATCCACCCTTCCCAAACACATCCCAACCTGCTGGGAAAGGAGCATTTTGGGCTCCACTGGCTCAGCTCCACACAGCCCCATCACTCCATCCCAATAAAAGGCCATACTTTTCTATGGATCCTGTAAATCCTAGGCTGCACTGTGAGCTGAGCAGGAGAGGACACACAGGAGCAGGATAGGACAGAGGGGGTGCACAAATCCAATTCCCCGAGACACAGTCCCATTTCTCCTTCTGGCTTAAAAAGGCAGCCGAGAGTTGTTTAAATATTTCAATATCCCAGGTCGAGCAGGTGCCTTGGCACTCGCTGCTCACCCTGCTCCCGGGTGCCTCGGACGGGCACAGGGACCCTGTGGCACACAAACCATCTGGACAAAACCAGGATTTATAGGAGCAGGGCTGGGTTACCGCACTCCCTGCCTTTCGGGGAGGGATCGGAGCGGTGTCAGTCTGTCCGTCCCCGGCACTCGGGGTGGGCGGAGGCTCCTCCGGTTGCACAGATACATTTTCTTTAATCGATGTCGCCCCACGGCTCAATGTTAGTGCCTGAAAAGTGACTCTGGCAACGAGTGGCATCTCAGGCTTCTGTATTTATTCTCCTTCAATGACGCCCATAGCAGATTTACACGGTTTGCAAGTCCATGGTGAGGACTTTTTGCCAGCCACCAGCACTCCCAGCCCAGCTGAGACCCTGCCATCCTCACTCACCCCGGGTGTCCCCTCAGCCTCTGCTCATCCCTGCACCCGGCAGGGGTCAAGCACTCCCCCCAGAGCTCGGGAGCAGGTTCAGGATGGGGCAGGGCTCGGTTATACACCAAGAGCATCATGCCAAACCCAGCCACAAGTCCTGCCCCAACCCAAGCTCTGCTCTCCTGGTTTTGCTCTGCAGCTCACGGGATAATTCAATGAAATGTCTGCCTGGTAAATTAGCCCGGCCACTGCCTCACCAGAGTCATCTCCCAGAGCCTAATTGGAAAAAACCAGCATCAGGGGCTGCCTTTTCAAAACAGATTATGGCAGCAGGCAACAGGGCAGCTCCCAGGCAGCTGCAACCTGCCCCACACAGACCCAGCCCAGTGAGATTCAGGGGCATCAAAGATCCCCTCTGCTGCAAACCCCCAGCCTTGGGGCAGGATGGGTGCTCAGGCAAGGCTGGGGTCCCCCAAACTCCCTGCATGTCATGTGCTGTGTACTGCAAAACATGAGGGCACAAACCAATCCATGGGGGGGCACAGCCAAGGAGACCCCACCACACAAACGAGCTGAGCCAAAGGCAATTTTACCCAGAGCAATGGCAATGTGGTGGGATGCAGCTGGCAGCCCCCCAGGAGCCTCCCTCGGTCCCAGTGCTTGCCCCCAGGCTTCCTGCTCAGGTGGAAAACCCCTGGGTCACTGTGGAGCCAAATCAGCTGAACCTGCTGCTGGTTCTGCTGGAGTTACACTGGAGCCTGGACCAGTCTGCAGACAGAAATCACAGCAGCAGTTGGGAAAACTTTTATTTCTGCCTGCTGCAGAGAACTCCAAATGAGGTTTTTCCCAGCAGAGAGGGTGTTTCATGTGGCCCATTTCCTGCCCGAGGCTTTTTCCAGCTGTGGTGGCTTTGGTGCTTGGGCCACTTGGGGTTTTCCCAGCAGTTTTGCTGCAGCCAACACCCTGCTCCCGGCTACCACAAGGGCAGCCAGGTTGCAGAGGTGACACTGTCCCCCAGCTGAGGCTCCAGTGGCTCACAGTCAGTCATCAAAACCAAAAATTCTGCGCCCTGCTGCAAGTCTGCCCTTGCTTTCCCTCCACCACTTGGACCAGCTCCCCAAGGCTCCCCACTGCCTCTTCCCAGCCCAGGGATGGGAAAGACGAAACGCCAAGGATGTGAAACCAGGTCTTTTCTTGCAAAAGCTTTGTGGTAAAGGCAAGATATTAATCTCAATTAAAAAAAAAAATCAAATACCTTCAATGGTGGAAGCTGCCAGCCAGACCCCAGCTCCCCGGTGGGCAGAAGGGCTGCACTCCTGCTGTAACTCTGTGCTCCTGACCCTCTGAGCCCAGGAGATCCCTTCTCCTGGCCATCAAACTCGACCAAAAGCCACCTTCCTGACCACCCAGGTTCACTGCCTCCCACACCACATCTCACATCCTGCCCTGTGGGAGCCCAGGAGAACTTCCATACCAAGAGCAATTTGTCCTTACAGCCACAAAGGACCAAGCATCCCCCTCTGATCTCTGTCCAGGTGTGTGAAGCCCTGGCACATCCGCATTCCTCTCCCTGGGAGAGCTCCCAGCACTCCTCAGACTTCTGGAGGAAGGGCAGCTTTGCAGGCTGGGACATCTCAAGCACGGATTATCCTGGTATCTCGTTACTTGGGCATCTCATCTGCCCTTTATCTCCTTAAGCGACTATTCAGATCCCGTCTCGCCTGCCTGAGTGGATTAACTGCAGCCGTGGATGCGATGGAGGGGCACAGGGGGGACTGTCACCCCACCCTGTCCCCAAAAACACACCCAGACACCAACCCCGTGGGCTCAGCCAGGGCTACACCTGGATCAAGGCAAGTCTCTACATAATTACAGCCCCATTTCCAGCTCCTCCTCATTGCAGGGCGGCTTAAAACCCGGGGCTGGAGGATGGCAGCTCCCTCCTCACCCCGCACACGTCTCCTGCCCGCTGTGTTTGGAGCCAGGCTGGGTGGATGCAGTCCCGGGGAGGGTGGTGAGCAGCCCCGGACTCGGGGAAAGTGTCAGGCGTGGGCAGCCCAGAGCGGGATGCAGGATGGGAATATCCACAGGGCTCATCTCCCACCGCTGTGCCCAGCGCTCCTCCTGGCAAGAGCCCCGAGTGGCCGAGGCCAGGGACGCGTGCCGGGGAGCCGCTGCTCCGCCGTGCTCCCAAAATAACCAGGGACAAAACCGGTGGCATGAAGCCAGGGCACACAGAGAAAGGCTTTTGAGATTATCCTGCACGTCAGATCCCCACGGGCAGCACCTGGCCAGCATCCCTGCTGCAGGCACCGTCCCTCCCAGCACCCACACGTCCCCGTGAGGAGCAGCTGCAGCAGCCGGCAGGGGAGAGAGAGCCAGGACGCTGGGTGTGGCCCAGGTGAGACTGACCCTCGCCAAAAAGCTGCAGATTTTCCCATACACGTGTGCTAAAGGCTTGGGACTTTGCCTATGGCCACGGCCTGAGGAGAGCCAGAGCCCAGGCTGGATCCTGCGGCACTGCGGATCCCTGGAGGACACAGACCTGGAGAGCAGGGACTTGGATCTTACTTGCACCCCATGTTGCCCTGTCACAATGGGTGCTTACAACATCCAGCAAAAGACATGGATCCTTGTGAGATTGAAAAGGAGCAGGAAGGGTTATTTGCTTCCACCCTGATTCCAGCACCTTGCACTGCTGTGGGCATCCCATGACTGATTTAGCCCTGTGGCAAGGCACCAACACAGCACAGGTACTCCCCAGCATCAGCCAGCATTCCCAGTGCTCTCTCCAGCAGTGTGATGGAGCCAGCCTCCCACCAAGGATGCTCCCTGTTCATTCCCAGCCCATTCCCTGGGCAGATCTCTCCAGCACTCTCATTCCTTCAAAATGAAACCTTCAAGCTCGCACACCAGTGGGATCTTCCCATCAGGGCAAGGACATGAAGACCTCGGCCCAATCCCTCCGTTCCCTGGGGGCTGCAAACACACTCTGTGGATCTTCTCCCTGGTTTGATTGTCTTGCTCCTCCCCCACAGGAAGGTGCATGCTCTGCTCTCCAGTAGGGGTGATTCCACCAGGATTCAGGGACACCAAACGCATCTTCATCCCAGGCACAGTGGAAGAGGAGCATCAATCCCAGGAGCATTGTTCAGAGAAACCCCACAGAGCATCCCCAACAGGATCCAGCCAAACAGAGCAGTGAGTTTCCCTCCAAAGATTTTTTTTTCATTAAGCCAGTTTCTCAGCAGCTTTCTGTCAAACAACCCCCAAGACAGCTTCTCCTCCAAGGCACCACTTCACTGTCACCCTTCTTGCCCTGGGCATCGATCCCATCTCACCCTTCCCCCCATTCCCATGAAAACTCTTTCCCCAGTTTCCCAGTTCCCACATGGATCTGTCCTTGCTGCCCTATCCCAGTTCCTCCCAGCCTGCCACATGAAACACAACTTGTGCAGCAGCAAGCTCTGCTCCCGAAAGCAAAGCCCAGGGGAAAAGCTCTGGATGAGGCTGGAGCCTCTGTAATCCCATCAGCTCCAGTCCCCCTGGCACGGCACACCGGGGCGGATCCCTTGTGCCACGGCATCACCCAATTTACGTGTTTTGCTAAAATAAAACACAGAATAAATTCTCTGTCTCGCCCCCTGGGTTTAACCCCTGCCCTCCCACAGCCTGGGGACTGGTGGCTGAAACAGTGACAGGTATTTGAAGGGTGCTGAACCTCTGGGACACACAGGGGATGTCCCTCTGTGTCCTGCCAGCATCTGCCCTCCTGCCTGCGAGTGTGCCAGCTAGACAGCCACTGTGGAGGGATTCAATTAGCATAGACATCATTGGGGGTAATTGCACTGTTTACCAGTTAAGAGGAATGACAGGAGATGAGTCTTGTGTTTGCCCATAAGGTGAGGGGCCACCACCACCCCTCTTGGCTCAGGAGGTCTGTAAATCCCACTTATATTACAGTTAGGAAAACTATATGGATGCCTATGGGTGAATCACTGCACTTTCCCTTTCACATTTTGCTGCTTGCCTCACAATCATCTCCACCCAGCCATGGGGCCAGCTGAGATCTCTCCCATCTGCCTACTGGATCCCAGGTAAGGGTTAAACAGGACATGGCCATCAACATCTCTAACAAACCAGGTACATCTCTGCCCACTTCCAGCTGGCCAGGTGCCCTTTGGCACCAGGGAACAGACAACCCCCCAGATCACAGCTCCTCCAGCAAAAAACACAACCCTAGGGCTGGTTATAGTTTAATCCTGCTCTCACAGTAGCTGCTAATCTGCATGGTGCTTGGGAAATGTCTTTTTTTCCAAGGGAAAGGGAGATGGAGGGTGCCAGCCCAGGGGAAGAAGGCACGGGGAAGGGCAGCCTCTTCCTCCACATGATGCAAGACCTGCTGCTCCGACTGTCAGCATCCCCCCAGCATGTTTGCTTGGAGTAGAAACAGAGATTTATTTTAATGACTCATTAAAGCCTAATTGCATTCAGGCAGCAATACAGAGAGAGGAGCCTCCCACGTGCACCAGTACTACAGGCAGGAGGGCTCTCGGAGCCTCCCCGAAAGCACAAGGCAGACAGACTGTCTCTTTTTGGGGCCAGACATCAGGGCCAGCTGCTGGGTCTGGAAGTGAGGCTTTGTGATCAGGATCCAAAAAACAACCCAGAAAACTCTCTGATCTTCTCTTTATTTGCCTCTGTCTACCCAATGTGGCAGCTGCTACCAGCTGCTCATCCCTGAGCTCCAGGGAGGAGACGTGACTTGCCCAGAGCTTGGATGCCCAGAGCTTGGATGCCCATCTCCAGGGCCTCTGGGTGACCATTTTCTAGCCTTGGGAACACAAATGTTTGTAACCTCCCCCTGGGCTTCCAAGGAAGCATAGCAGGAGCAGGGTGGGATTTGCACAGGAGCCACTGCAGGTCACCCCAGCAGAGAGCTGGACATGCCACAGGGATGAGCTGCTCCTCCCATCCCGAGGGCACCACGAAGTGGCCATGCTGAAAACCAGCCAGCCTGGAGGGGAGCCAGCCCAAACCCCGCCACGGGCAATCCAGGGAATCTGACACCAGCCACAAGGAGCCCACATTCCCCATCCTTCCCAGTGGGATTGCAGACCAAGGGACAGCCATGCCACCCATGCGAACAGGAGCTTACAGCCACTCTGACCTCCAGAATCCCCCATCCTCAGGACACATGCTGGGAAGCCCCTCCTGCCCTTCTCACCAGAGTGAATCCACTGACATCAATCTGAGGGTCTCTCCTCCTGGACAGTTGCCCCATGCAGGGATGGGAAAGCCACAGGTCCCCTTTCCTGCTCTGCCGTTCAGACACCCCAGTACCCACAAGATGCTGACAGTGTGCTGTGGGAGGACAGCCCATCTGGAAACAGACACCCCGTGGGATGGACAGGGTCACCCACCACAGCTCTGCTTTCCAAGCCACCAGGAATCCATCTCTCAGAGATGGCCCATCCATCGGGATCCTGGACCACAGCCCCATGGCTGCACACACCAGGGAAAGCTGGGGCCACAGCTGGCTCTGGGGTCAAGCACAGGGCACAGCATCTGACCCAAACCCCCCTGTTTGTGGTAGATTCAAGAGGAGTCATCCCAGCATCAGGTCCAGGACTGACTTTTCCATAAAGCTACGGGAAAAGCTCACCTGCAGTTGCTACTCACACTCCTTTCACCCAGTGCACCCAGGCAGAGCAAGGAGCCACAATGCAACCGGGCACAGGCGAGCCAGCCCTGCAGAGCTAAACTCTTTGCTGGATTTCAGACCTTTTTTTTTTTCCCCTTGTTGATTTATCACCCAGCAGGGCTACAGACCCATCCATCACTCAGGATGCTCCACCTCAGCAGCCCCATCAGGCAGGAGCGGGGCTGGCCGGGGTGGTCACGCACACACAGCCTCACACACCCAGCGAGGGGGGAAAACCCAACGTGAAGTCTCTAAATGTCTCCTGCAAATGAAGTGTGAAACACGTTTTCAAGAAAACAAGGGTAACAGAGCCACGATAAATATTTCATCCTGGTGGGAAAGCAGCGACAGGGAAGGTTAGGAGGGCAGAGATGCCAGGAGGGATAGGGGGCAGCAGGGATGGAGGATAGAGGGGGAGAGGTTGGAGGCAGCCGGGGCAGGGAACAAAGGGAACACCACAGCCTGACCTTATTTCTGTTTGCCACTTGCCCTGGGGGCTGTCAGATTTGAGGCATGACCACAAAGCAGCTCCCAGAAATAGGAGCATATATCCTATTGTGCCCATGGCTAAGCTGGGTGATCCTGCACCAGCTGGGAGCAGCTCAATGCTCCATCCTGACTCTTCCCAGCCCACACACACAGCTCCCAGCTCTCCTGTCGGTCCATGCACCCAAAATGCCCCATGCAAAATGGCTGGAGGATGCTCTGCATTTCTCCACTGAGGAGGGTTTGCCAAGTGGAAAATCCTTCACACCTGATCTCCACCCTGCAAAGGGTCTTTTGGGCTGGAACAGTGCAGGGCTGGACTGTCTCTCCTAAGCAGGTCTCTGGAGCTGCTGCCCTCAGGCCTGTGGCCAGGCTGAAATCCAGCACTTTGGAAAGAGATGGACGAGGATTTCACATCCCAGCAGAGATGGTGCTGGAATAGGATCAGATTCACTGATCTGATATTCACCATCACATCCAGAATGGCAGCTTACTGATGCTCTCCCCTCTTGGGCTTTCAACAGGTGAAGAAGTCCTTCCTAGGAAAAGCCTTTTCTCCTAACCCCTGGCAAAGCCCAGGTTAGAACCCTTTCAATCCTGTAGGAGCAAAGCTGAATGCTGACCAGCAGCCCCAGTACACACAGTATCCTTCAAACAGCATCACAGGGAATTCTGAGGCTTAGGGAAGCAAGGGGCAAAGCTGGGGAAGGGGGGAAAAACCAGCCCCAGAAACACAAGCCTCCGTCGGGTGGAATATTCCACCACCCCTTAGAAAATCTCTCTGCTGGAGAGACAATCAATAGCACACAAATGAAATACAGCTGAAAACACTAAATGTTTCCACATGCCCTTTTGGAGGGAATAAAATCCTCCAGGATAACCTTAAGAGAAAACAAAAGCCAGGCAAATAGCTCAAGCACAGGTCTCCTTTAATTACTGCAGCCCAATGAGAGATAAAACAGAGATCCTTCAGAATAAACAAAAGGATTTGATTTCCTCCACTTCAGCAAAGGCAGCCACCATTTCTCTGGAGAGGTTTGGTGGTGAGCTTGGGGATTTGATGGGCTGACATGTCCTTGATGAATGGCAAAGCTTTGGGCCCCAGGAGAGGGAGCAGGAGGCTAAGCCCCTGGCTTGGGACTTCCAAAACTTCCAGTGGCTGCAAAGAAGTAGGTTTAGAGCTGGGAAAACTCTGTCCTACCCACCCGAGCTGCCATCAGAGTTCACGGGGACTGAACAAACCCAGCACAGCGCTAAGTTGGACCACACAACCCTGAGAAAACGAGTCAGGATCTTGCAGGGCACCACAGCCCCGGAGCTTTGCCCAGACGAAGCTGTGGCGCAGGGACCCGGAGCAGCCCCGGCTGGGATGCAGGGAGCAGGATGATGCTGGCAGCATCCCACCCGAGCATCCCAGCCCCTTGTGCTCGGCGCCCCCCACCACTCGGGCTTCCCCCTTCCCATCGCAGCCCCCATCCCTGGCAGAGCCTTTCCCTGGCCCCCATGCCCCTGGAGAGCCGCGGGGTGCCCGAGCCCTACCTGGGCGCCCGGGCCGGGCAGCAGCGGCGGCGGCGGCTCCGGAGCGCGGCGGCGGCGGCGGCTGGGGCGGGGACGGGCCGGGACGGCGGGGGAGGGCCGGAGGAAGAGGAGGAGGGCAAGAGCAATAACAGCGGGAATAATAAATAATAGGAGGAAGAATAATCACCGGAGCGGTGGAGCGGGAGCGCCCAGGCGGGTCCGGCCGCGGGGGAGGAGTTTGTCGGGGCCGGAGCTGCCGCCCCCAGCACCGCCCCCGGCCCCACGGCGGGGGAAAGAGGGGGGAAACCCACTCAACACGCACAAAGCCTAATCCTCTCCCGGGGGAGCACACACCGGCAGCACCCTCCAACTCTTGGGTACCTTCAGGCTACCCCCAAAGCCAAGCCCTGCAGCACCCCAGGCGCTGTCAAACCTGCAACATCCCCATGCCCAGGTCCTGCAGCACCCCAGGCACCCCAAAGCCGCTCTTGCAGCCCCCTGAGCACCCCCAGCCCTAACAGTGTCTCCTGATGTCACCACTGCTTCGGCCCCGTGCTGGGTGTCCAGAGGGTCTGGCTTGATCCATTGCCCATGTCCCAGCTACTATTCTGCCTCTGCAAACACACCAGAGAGATGAGCCAGGCCCGGGGGTGGAGATGCCAAGCCTGTCCACCATTTTTCAGACAGAACAACCTCCCCTCCCCACGACTCCCTGTAAAACACATCTCTCTCAGCAGACACTGGCTCCCCAGAGTGAGGCCAGAGGCACCGCTGGCTTTGCTGCAAGCTCAGCCCATTGCTGCGTGCCCCAAGCCCAGGCTGGCACTGGAAAGCCACACACACATAAACAGTATTGTCTCCAGTAAGAGTTTCCAGCTGCTGGGAAGCTTTGAAGCTCCAAAGCAAGAGTTTAAGCTGCAGAAGGTACAGCTTGCAGTTGGCATTGCCTTTGGAAGCAGAGAGCTGCTCACTGCTGCGAGCTACGATAAAGATAATTGAATCTCATGCCTTGCACCACAAGCTGACCGCTGCGAGTGTGAGGATCGCTGTGCCAGGAGAACATGTGTTCGCCTGTTTCTCTCTG
The DNA here is from genome assembly GCA_024865655.1 of Emberiza elegans. NCBI lineage: Eukaryota > Metazoa > Chordata > Aves > Passeriformes > Fringillidae > Emberiza > Emberiza elegans. The sequence continues at coordinate 42,630 of JALJVW010000168.1, forward strand.
ACTGTGGTCTCAACAAGGCACAAAAGCCATGGCAAGGCAGTGCACCTTGGTGGGATCAATGCAGAACCTCTGCTACAGCGAGGCAGTCAAACTCTCCTGTGCTTCAGCTCCTAAGGACAAGACACCACTGATACTCTCCCTGCCTGCCGAGCAAGCTATAAAGCTGGGCAGAAAACACCACTCACCTTCTCCTCCGTCACCTTGCCGTCCGTCAGGGCATCCTGCTGGGCACGGACTGCTCTCCCTGTTCTTCCAGCCCAGCCCTTGCAGCTGCTGCTGGTGATGCCAGGAGCCCGACCCGCTGATTGCTGCCCGGGATCCAGCAGCAGAGCTGAGGCAGGAGGAAATGAACGCTCGTTTGGATGCAGAGGGCTCTGTGCCTTCAGCAAAAGGGCAGGATGAATTATGAAATGCAAAGGCCAGATAAGTGGCTCCTGCCACAGCACTTACCCTCTGTGCCTGCTGGCTGTGGGATGCAGGGCTGCTGTGGGATGCAGGGCTGCTGTGGCACACACAAACACCTGCACTCAGCCCAGCCAGGGACAGCCTCCCTGCTCCCCTGCCGGTGGGGGAATCCACATCATCCACTCCAGCCCATCAGAGGGCTGGCAAACACAGAGGAGCACGGAGCACGCCGGGTGTTTCTGCGCAGGGTAGGAGAGATGCATTTTCCCGTTAGCTGGGCTTCAGAGCTGCTGGAGGGGTGGGAATTAGAGACATCCAGGCGAGCACGGAGGAGGAGGAGGCCAGGAAAAGTGACAAAGTCATTTCCTGGGCTGCTCTGGGCAGGATGCAAGGAGGTGATGACAGCCCAGGCTGCAGGGAGAGCCACTTCTCCCCTCAGCAAGTGCTGCCAGGACCATGGGAGGCATTATTACAGCTAATTCAGGAGCTGACATCTCGCCATTTCCATGGCTGGACATGGAAAAGAGTTTCTTTGGGCTTAAGGACCCACTTGGCTTTACACAGAGCTGAGATTGCCCAGATGCAGATGATGCTCCCCCATCAGTCCTGTGGCTCTGGCCCAAAGCTGGCAGGCACTGCAGGAGATCACAGCAAAGCCAGTGTGAAGCAGCATCGCTCCAGCGAGCAGGTTATCAGCTTGCCTGATTCCTATGCTGGTCTCATTTTTTCCCCCCTCAAGCTGTCTTTCCTATTGTTGTTACATTATTTTTTAAAGCGATGCATGGGTGACCAAACAGAACAGAGAAGGTGGGATTCCCACTTTGTGGTGGCTGGGAAAAGCTCAGAAACAGGAGCGCCAGATGCTCCGCATCGGGGAAGAAAATTAAAGCTGAAGTTTTTGTTTTCAGTCAGTGTGGTTTTAAATAAAACACATGGTTTGGGAGGCTCAGCTGGCATGTTCAGAGTGTTTGAGGTTAGCACTACTGGCAAATCAAGCAGCAGTTTGATACAAAATACTTGTCAAGTTCTTATTTCAGTTTGTTTTGGGGCAAGAGCAACACAAAGCACCTGCAAAGCATCCTGCCTTGTTGGCATCTTGGGATCAGCTGCTGCCAGGGCACCACAAACAGCTCAGCATGCCTGGCCCTGGGTACACAGGTACCCTGGCAACAGAGGGATCATCAGCCTGCCAGACTCTCACCCTCTGCTACCCTCAGAATTTGCAGCACTCACATGCACAATTGACTTTAAACCTTGTAAGTGTTGCTGCTAATCCTGATTCAGCACAGGAAGTTCTTGTGGGTTTTATGAAATCCCATCTTTCCCGTGCTGGAAAGGATTTCACTGACTAGTTTTAAAACAAAACCATAAAATACTTTTGGTTCCTGCTGGGTTTTTCTCTGCTGTAAAAATATCTAAGCCCCAAGACTTCTCTTTCCATACCCTTATTCAGGAGGATGAACATTCAGGTAAATTAACTCAGTGAATCCTTAATTTAGGTGCTTCTTCCACAATATCTGCACATGCAAACCCCACGAGATGCCCAGGTGTGTGCACAGAGCCCCAGCCCTGCTGCAGAGCCCTGCTCCTGGGTGCCCTTGCCTTGGTACACCTCACCCCCCTGCACTCCAGCACATCAATCATTTCCTTCCTGTTCAGGCCAGCGTTTCCACCAGCCCAAAACGCTGATGCTGGAGGATGCTCAGGAGCTGAACCTGCAGCTGCTGGCAGGAGAATTTATTTCGTTCTGTACTAGATCTTGCTTTTATTTTCATTTTAGCAGAACCCAAGGCTGCTGTATCAATCAGAAAAAGCCTGACAGTGCCAAATTCTGTCCTCACCTGCATCTAGCCTGCTCCTCACAGGTTTCAAGCTCTCTAGTTGCTTTGTGCTCTCAACATCAGGGCTTCTGGGCTGAAAATGTGGGATTAACACATGGAAAGGTCCTCAGGAATCAGTCAGAGCATGTTTCTGCATCTCTGGTTGTGGGGTGAGTGTATGCAATACGTTACCGTGTCTCAGCACGATCCTGTGACACCCTCACCCCTTACTGGACCTTCATCCCTCTCATCCCCACCCAGGAGCATTTGGCCACAGGCTCCCAAGCCTGCCTGCTTGCTGGGGAGAGCTCAGGGGAGCTAATAATGCCCAGCTTCCCCCTGCACAGCACATTTCCCATGCCACATGTGCAGTCATTAGCCACCCTGCACCTCGCTGGGTTTGCTTTGGCCGGCACAAACACTGACAAAGGAGCTCAGCCACACAAGGAACATTCAGCACCTCCCTTATCTGAGGCAACCCAGGGATCACACATAGCCAGGCACCAGTGTCACAGGAGGGTCTCTGTGTGGCTGCACTGCCCCCAGTCTGATGTGTTTGGGGGACTGCAGAGACCCCCCCCAAGCCAGGGGGTGGGGGAGAGGTGTGCCATTGCACCTGCACACCCACTGCATGGGCAGAGGGGTGTTTTCCCCCAGGAGCTGGTGAAGGGAGGCTGCATTGCCCAGAAGAGGATCTTTCCCCATCACTGCAGCTATCTAGGAACTGCAGCTTGGGTGTCGAGGACCAGGGCTGTGCACACTGCACAGGGACACACAGGGCACACGGGGCTGCCCATCCCTCTGAGCTGCAGGAGAGACTGAACGAGCCTTGGCTAATATCGTTAGCCAAGAGTTATGCTTTCTCCTTCCCAAAGATAAATATCATTAAAGCTCAGGCTCGAGTGTTTTACATCCAGAGCTGCAGTGATGCTCCCCCAGGGTAGGGGTTTACAGCTTTGGGCCGTGATTAGGCAGCAGGGTAGAATTAACCCCTCACACTCCCAGAGCATCAGCCTGGGAGCAAGAGCTGCTTCCCTTCTTCAGCTGGCTCAGTCTTCCCCTCCCAGGGACATGGGAAGAAGCTCAAAAGTCCAGGAGGATCAAGAGATAGGATATAAAGCTGTGGAGGGTAAAGTCTGAGTACTTCACCTGTGTGCTCCTAGACCCTGCCAGGAGCTAAGGATGCACTTTACCTTACCTTGAGATGGTTCAGATGTGGGGAAAATATCCCATATTACATTTTGGACCGTTCAGTCTGAAACTGGGATGCTTGCCCTGAGCTGAGTAAACACACCCCTCCAGGTTCATCCTCCCCAGGAGACACAGAGTGAGCCACACAAAGGAACGGGCTCCCTCACATGGGGTCTGGGCACGTTGGGATAAAAAAGGGGGGAAGGGACAGCAGCACCAGCTCTATCCACTGGGACAGCTATGAGAATGGTGGTGCCTGCAGAAAACTTGGGTAAATTCAAAAACCTGTTGATTTTCACCCTTCTTGCCCAGCACATGTGAGGAGGCAGGGTTTTTCCCAGCCAACACAGGGATCCCATGGGGAAAGTGCTGATACCCTTTCCATCTCTAGTGGATACAGCTCTGGCATGAGACACAGCTTTCCTTTTGCCTACCCACGAACATGAAGCCTAAATATTTGATGAATCTGAACCACTTTCCCTGGCTCCAGAATGGAAATGCCCCACCTTGTGAGCAACCTGGGGCTCTCCAGCAAGGAGGTTTCACCCTGCTCCAGTGCTCCCTGGATAGGGGAGATGGGCTACAGGGAGGTGAGGCTCTCATGAGAGCCAGGGATTTCCTTGGTGCATCGATTGCTGAAGGGTCTCTGTGCCTGCCAAGCCACAGCCCTGCTTGTCTTGGCAGAGGCCCATCAGTCACTGTGGGCACAGACACAGCACTGGGTTGGTAGGGAAAACACGCCCAGTGGGATTTGTGGTTCATGTGGCTCCAAGCAGGGCCAGCAGCAGGCACAGGGAAAAGCCCATCGCAGCCCCAAAGGGGGAGTTTGGGTGGTGCTTAGTGGAGTAGGAAAGACAGAGCAGAAAATTAACTCCTTGCAGCAAAGCATGACCTGACCACACATACCCCAAGCACCTCTCCAGGCCCATGGGAGCACAAGCTCCATGGTTTGGTTGGAACATCTTCCCAGGGGCCATCCATGTGACAGGGCAGCATGGGACAAACCCACAGGGAAGAAGTCAGGCTCATACTGGCAAGCTTCAGGAGCCATCAGCGAGGAGCAAGGGGTGCAGCGGTGCTACCCCAACCCCAACCAGCACCCCTAAGCCCCAGCACAGGGCAGGGCTAGGACCTCCACTGGAAGGTTTCCTTCCCTCTTTCTTTAGGGAGCAGAGCCCTCTCCAACCTTCCTGGCTGCACAGGAACCTTTCAAAGTCACACTCTGGCCATAATCAAGACAGCAGTGCCTGCCCAAACCCTGGCACTGGCTGCTCCTGGCCGTGGGCTGCCAAGCCTGGCTCTACTCTCCTTTAGCACAGGTGAGAGGGAGATCAGGGAAGATTGAGCCATTACCCCAGTGACCACCCAGACAGCCCCCAGGAGCCCGTATGGCTCTGGCTCTGCATTCCCACCTTCCCTGCCCTTCTTCTTGTTCTGCTCATATTCCAGCTCCTTTCTGGGTAACTGCAAGCACATGGACAGACAGAGCTTCAAAACTCCTGAAAACAAATCCAGGAGAGCAACGATGAGCCACGCTGGTCCTAGGATAGTGTCCTGCAGCATATGGGCTCGGAAATCCAGGGAGCTACTCACAGGGTATCAGTGGCCAGGACAGAGATGAGGAACAGCACCTTCCCCTCGCCCTGCTGGGCTGTGCAGCCCAGTTTGTGAGGCTGGGAAGGACTCTCAGCCCCAGCTCCTGGCCCAGCAGCTCCCCCTCCGCATGCAGCAGCAGGGCAGGGATGCCCGGCCCCGCACGCAGCCCGGCCATGGCCACACGTGTGCGGCAGCAGCGGGGGGAGGTCGGCTCCGGGTCACCCAAATGCAGCTGGAGCAGCGCGTGGGCTGAGGCTGCAGCACCGAGAGCTTTCAGAGCACCTTCAGTGCCCGGGGAGTGGCTCTCACCAGCATCCCAGCTCCTCTCAGTCCTGCTCCCAAAGCGGCCAGGCCATCACAACACTTCTTGCAGCCCCTTCCTGTGTCTGGAAGTGCTGGGCAGAGCAGTGGGGGCAGCCACGGCCCCTAAAGCATCCCTGGCTCCCCAGCCCCTGCTCGCTCCAGCATAGCCTGGACTTGTCCTCATTTCAGGCTGGGCAAACGGCAGCCCAGCCCCAGAGGTAGGGAGATGATGCCAAACCTCCTAATGGAGCTTGACAGCAGTGGGATTAAAAGCACAAGTGAGATTGCAACCCCTCTGCAATCAGCTTCTGCCCTGGAAGAGCTGAATCAGAAAAGAAACCTCCTGGCAGCAGGAGGGGATGAGGGGCCTGCCCACGCAGGGTGAGGGCAGCAGGGGCCAGGGGGAACCACATCCATCCCAAGCCCTCTTCACTTGCCCTGCCAACTCACTGTCAGTAGGAAGGAGCCAATCTTCCCCTCCTGCAGCAGCACCAGGAAAGGGTTTCACCAACAGCAGTCCCAGTTCCAAGTGGTCCTAAACTTTGGAGGCAGAACAGCCCACACCATCTGCCCCCCTTTTTCTTGCTGCCTGTGAGGTCAAAGCATTCCACAGCATCCACAAGGAGCTCCCTCCTTTCTCCCTCTCCTTTGAATGCCGTGCTTGGAGTGGTGCCACTGACACTAGAAACACCTGAGCAGCTAGGTCCAAGATGGAGAGAAGATGGGAGACCTCACCTGGATGCAAGGGGTGCTCAGGAGGACACCTACAGCCCTATTTCTGTGGGACAGGATGTGCACAGTTCCTTGCAGCAAACACCAAGCCCCAGAGCACAGCCCTGGTCCAACCAAAAGGCAGCACTGAGGGAATTTCCCAAATTCCAACCAAATTTCCCACCAAAGAATGCTCCAGCAGAATTGCTGCCCCGTGTTTCCTTCCCATTCCTTCCTGCCACAGGAATATCTTGGCATTTCCCCAGAAGCCACCCAAAGGGGCCTTTGCAGAGATGCAGTGGTGGCCAGCTTGCATGAGCCATCCCAGGGATGTCCTCCAAAAGGCCAGCAAGGCACAAGCACTGTCCCCATCTCTGCTCATCCAAAACCCAGCAGCCAGAGGCTGCCCTCCTGCCTGGCAGTCATTTTATCGCAGCAAAATGCAAGGCAAAACCTGGGCTTTTTACTGCAAGAAAAAGGGAGCCACTCCAGGGACTGGTGGGAAGAGCTGATGGGTCTTGGCACAGCGCTCAGGCTGAAAAGCTCCAGCTCCAGACCTTATTTTGCAGTGACCTGTACCAAGATTTGGCTTTTCCCTTTTTCTGCCAAATGGAAAGAAAAAGAAAGCCTTCCAGGTCACAGGAAAGAAAAGCATTTACTCGTGGGTCAAGTGAAACAATCTGATGCAGGGTTGAATGCACTTTTATCCTCCCCAAACAAGGAAAAGATTCAATTTCCATCTCAAAAAAAAAAAAAAAAAAAACCATCTAAAAATAAAACCACAAATGTTTTTAGGGTCAGAAGCACTCAATTTTGGTTTTCAAGCCCAAATGATTTTATCAACTGAACCCCATGCTGCAAAGCATGGCTTTGACTCAGAAGTGCAGAGGGGTGAGGAGGGGTGGGCTGAGGCATCGATCTGGAAAATGCCACCCTCGCTGAGATGGCACAGCCACAGCGACCACTGCAGGGCCAGCCCGGGACCACCCGCGTGCCCGGAGGGCAACCCCGAGAGCTCCGCTCCTGCCTGGCTGCAGCTCCGGGAGGGAGGGACGGAGGTGTTTGGCCACCTCTGCTGCGCGTTGCTCACCCAAAGCGAGCTGTCACTTCCCATCCTCCTCGCCAGGCAAATCCTTCCTGACATGCCGTTTAAAACTCAAAGTACCCGATTACCACTGCGGCCAGGCAGCCGGGAGAAACTCTTCCATAAACACCCCCCCAAAACAAAATCCCTGCCTGGAGCATCGCTCCTCGCCCTTCCCAGACCCACCAGGGCTACCTGGGTCCTTCTCGAGGTGCTCCAGGTGTGGCTCTGCTGTCATACGCGTGGCCCCAGCCACAGGAACACCACGTTTCCAGCCCCTGCTTCCCACCAGCCCGCAGGGGAAGCGCCACCGGCCCCACAGCTCCCTCCACCTGCCAGGGCTGACCCCGGAGCCTCCCGTCCCCGAGTCCATTAGCAAATCCCCGGAGCACACATCTTGCTGCTGTTTGGCTTAACCCCAGCTTTTAGGGAGAGCTGCAGAGCTGCGTTGCCTTTCAATTTTTAATTTCCTCTAAACATTTTGGTCCTCTCCCCAGGGGACTCTGAGTTGATCACCTCTGCTGGCAGCACAGCTGTGGGGAAGGGGGAAACCAGGGGCAAAGGAGAGGAAAGCAGCTCCACCCCAAGCTCCTTTGGAGGAGCAGGACGCCTTTACGTGCACACCCTGGGATGAGGGGCATCTGCACCAGGCTCCCCAGTGCCCCATGGAAATGCTCCACAAGGAGGAGGAAGGGGGATGACTCCAGATCCCTCCAGGAGGGACATGACACCTGCAGGGACAGGGTTGTGGCAGAGCAGAGCACCCTCGTTCTTCCATCAGACACCTCTGTGGGTGTGGGTTCCCCAAAAATTGACATTATCCCAGTGCCTGGCACAGCCACCCCTCCTTCCCCACCACCTGGCACTGGCACACAGCAGTGCCCAAGAGCAAGGATATGAATGCAGCATCACTTTCCAGTCCCTGAGGTATCTTTGTTCTTTTTTCCACTGCCTTAGGCAACAATTGTACAAACAGGGACCTGCTGGGCATGAGGAATGTGAGCTGAACTGCTCTGGGAAGGGAGATGCCATCACACAGCCGGAAAGAGCAGCTCACATCACCCAGAGCAGGAGAGCAGCTCCAGGTGGGTTTTCTGTCCCTCACGTGCTGGGGGGGTCCAGGCTCAGGGTTAAGGTTCAGATCTTCACCTTTTATCTTGATTGAAAGTGCATGGAGAACTAACCAAGCACTAGCAGACAACATGTGAATGGCAAAGCCTCAAAGAAAAAAGAAATCCTGATCAGCATGAGGAACAGTACATGGAATAGCAGCAAGGCCCTGTAGCCCACCTTCAACAGGTACCCAGGGTGCAGAAAGAGTGATGTGTCCAGAATATGCTCCCTCCATACTCAAACTGGCAGGTTTGGGAGTCCCCACATCACAGGGATACTGTTTGACACTTGCTGTCTCCCTCCCACAAATTTGCTGCTACCTTTCTGCACACCTGTAAAGCTCCCAGTATCCACACAGCACCTTCCAGACCCCATGGCATCTCCCCATTCTCCATTTCCTGAAACAGCACTTTGGGGACCCATCCCCAAAGCTTCCAGTCGCATGCCCAGGCAGCCTGGGGGCAGGGAGTGGGATAAAGGCAGGGAGTGGGACCAAGGCAGGGAGTGGGACCAAGGCAGATGAAGAACAAAGATGTTCTTCAGCTCCTCATCTCCCTCACCCTCCCAGGCCCCCGGAGGAGTTGGAGGCTGCAGGGAGCTGAGCTGCTGAGCTCTGGCCTCGGCTGCCACCTAGCAGTGACCCAGCAGCAGCAAGGACACACTGACAGCTCTGCCGAGATCAGGCTCCTGCTGCAGCCCAGGTGATGCCTCAGGTTTGAGCTTTTATATTTTTCAGATTCTGTTCCGTTTTAGTGTGTAAGTCTAAGTCGAGGCTTCATATGAGGGGATGCTGAGCTCTCTGCACAGAGCAGGGAGACAAAACAATTCCTTCTCTAGCTGGGGACCAGGGACAAATGATCCAAATCTCAGGCCCAAGAGCACAAACAACATGGGCTGAAGGCAGAAAAAACAAGAGGGATGAGACTTCATAGCTGTAATTGGGCAATTAACTCCAATTGCAAATGGACCAGGACTTATAAAAGTGTCAGATCCCATGACCAGTGGTCCATTTTGGGTTGTGCTGCCCAAAGTAGATCCATTTAGGCCTCTTAATAAATCCCTACTTTATTCTTTAACTCCACCTAGTCTCTGTTCTAGGTCAGCCTTCACAGGGAGGCTGGCAGGTGGGGTCTGGAAGAATCTTGCACTATTTGGAATTCTAGGACATGGCAGCCCACTCAGGGTCGCAGGCCCCTGATCACAAACCCCAGCCCTTTTCCATGGGACACAAAACTCACCACCCCAGTTTGCTGATGTCAGTTTGCAGGAGGCACTTGGCACTGCCAGGGCAGCTTGAGTAAAAAGAGAATCTGGGGATCTTCTCAGGACACCCCACCATGGCCCCAGCTGTCACCTCCCTGAAACCAAAAGGGGTTCTGCAGCAGAGGGTGAGCTCTGAGCAAGCTCAGTGATGAATGACAAAAACATGCAGGGAATGCCCAAACCCAAACGTGGCACCAGAGAAGTCAGGAAACCTCTGAAGCTCCCCACAGGGTTGGACAGCCCCTGCTCCTCAGCATTCTCCTTCCATCTCCTTCATTACTTTTCCCAGCAGCTGCTTTCTAACCAGCCACAGATTTTTGGTTTTTACCTGTTTCACATTCCAAACCACCCTTAAATGCTGAAAAAAAAAAAGTGAAGGAATAATACAATAGTTTGGGGTGGAAGAGAGCTTTAAAGATCAGCTAGTCTAATCCACAAATGTCTTATGCTGGGCTTTTACCCACTGCAGTATTACTGCTAGTATAACTCAGCTTTTCTTGGTGGTTTGCAGAGGAAGATACCTCTGGCATGGTTCAGGTGGGCACAGCATGGCCCTTGAAGCCCCTGAAGAGGTGAGGAACACTCCAGGTACCAGAAAAGCAGCTGGATGCCAGCATTCCTAACCAGGGCACTTCTGTTTTCCCAGCTTTTCTCCGCATTAACACCCTTTAGGATCACTTGCCACTGGCAAGGAGCTACACAAACACGGTCAAGCTTCAGGCTCTCTCTCACTGGATTCCTTACAGATTTTATTCCATATCTTTGAGATTCCTGACACTTTGTACACATGACATCCAACAAATCACAGCATCTTCTTCTTGGGGAAGGAGGTTTCTTCAGCTCTCCTCACAGCAAGGAGTGTGTACAGCAGCCACTGTATTGTAAAAACCAAAATCACATCCCCACACAATGTCAAAACAGCTCATGCACTGAAGGAAGGAGGGATGGGCAGCCAATTTCCCTCTCTTAAACTTAAAGGATACATAACACAATGTGACACTTGGATGTTCTCCTAAACCATTATATTAAAGAGCAGTAACTCAGTACACCACTGGTACAACAAAAACTTTTACCTGAAAGTAAAACTAACATTTATCACACATGCTGGGCACACCTGAGATATCACACTCCAGGTTTTTTCAAGGGATTAAACGTTTCTGAACAAAAAAAAAAAAACCAACCCTGACAGCAGGGTCATACAGAGAGCCTGTGCTGCTCCAGACAGCCTTCCTTGGCAGCAGCTCCAGCTTGTCCCCTCCTATCACACCTTCCTTCTCAGGCTGGGCAGCCACTGAAGCAGCCATGGGAAGTGGCCAATCATGCAGCTGCCAACACTGCAGAGAGCAGGGCAGGAGGGACACACAGTTCCTGAGGTGGCCCTGGGTCACAGAGCCCAGAGCATGGCAGAGGCCAACCATGAGACTCCTGGGAAGGTGTTGGTCTTCATGTTTTCTTCATCTGCATAAAGGAACACAGAAAAGAAAGATCAAAGCTACACAAGGAAATCCAAGAGCTCCAGTGTGGACTGAAATCCCTTTTGCCTGGACCTCACCCGGCCATGGAAAGAAGACTTGCTACTGCACACCTGTTTGATGAGTCTGACATGGTTTAATGGAAGGATCCCTCTCCTCCTGCTGCTCCACCTCCACTTCCCCAGAGGTGGGATATCAGATCTGAATTCAGTAGGTTTTGTCTAGGGCACTCTAGAGAGAAAATTCCAAGGCATAAACAGCGACTGCCTTTGGCAAGTCACTTAATCCACCCTGTAAACTGAGCAACTCTTGTATGGGTGGTATAAATTCTTCCATCATTTGGAAGATGGAAGACAAGCACTCACACAGAGAACTCACAGGGTTTATAAAATGCTTTAGTTCCCTATGGTTTAGAGAATGGGAGACTCAGTATGAAATGAACACTGGAGTGGAGAAACAAATACTTGTGCATGCAAGCAGCAGAAAGCCCAGAAAAGAGAACAAAACCCAACAATGACAGAACTAACCCTCAATTCATTTTGCTCCCATTAAACAACTAGAAATCAATTTTGCTGCACAAAGGCCAATCTCAATTGCATCCAGCTATTTATTATTGTGGCATATCCAGCCCACAGAAACACCAACATTTCCATCTGTTCCAGCAGCACCAGCCTCAGGATAGCCAAGAGGGGCTGCAAAACTCACAGCACAGTAACAGACTGCTCAACTTTCTGCCAGCCAATTTTGACTGATGAATCTGTTCACAGTGTCAAGGGGGCACAGAATATTAATGGTCCAACAGTGGGATGGACAAAGTTTGGCCCTGCTGGAAAAAGTTTCTATCTGATCTGGATTTCATCTTGTCTCATTTCTGCTGGTTGCCTGGAATAAATAAAGGAGGTGTAAAGGTCTTCCAGTGACTTGACTAAGACAGCAGGCACTGAGGATTCTCCAAGAGAATGAGGTATCTGAAAATGTATGTAAAAAAATTGAGAGGGTGCAATTAGTGCACACTCAGCTCATTAGATGCCCTGATCTTAATTATCTCTCAAAATTTACAAAGAAGTGGAAGGTCAGCAAATGGATAATTAAAAAACCGGAACAAGAAGACTACACAACAATAATCCCCCAGTCCCCCTGGCCAAAGGGCAGCTTTTCCTCCACAGCAAGCTGGAAGGAGCCATAGATTATTACAAGACACAAGGCATTCCATCTTAGCAAAGAATTAACAGCTGTCTCATCTCTCAGCAGCCCCACGCAGAACCAGTGATGGCAATGACAGAGGGAGTTTCTGCAAGGAGGCAGGAGCTGAGTCAGAGGAAGTCCCTCTGCATTTTTGCTTGAGAATTCAAATTAAATTTACATTTCAGGGATGCTCACTCATGTCTCAGCCACAGATGAGAGCTGATGTTTGTATTTTTTAGCTCAGTATGGAGGAGAAAAGTAGTGAAATGACAGACAAGCAGCAATTCAACCACAGCTGCTCAAAACCTGGGTACTTGCTGTCTAGGCTGCTTCAGTTGTCAGGGCACAAGGGGACTGTGAGGCACTCCTGCAGCAGCAAGGATGGCTGGGCAGCAGGAATTCAGTGCTGACAGGATGCCAAGACAGGCATCACTAGAGCCCAATTAGCCAACTACTCAGCTGGATACCAGCAGCCCACTGAAAACCTCTGCTTAACATGCAGGAAAAAAGATGAGTGTTAGGACAAGGCTACAAGACGGTTTTTATCTCTTCTTGCCACCCACACCATTCCCACTGAGGGACAGGATGCATTTACATTCCTCTAGTCTTCAAATCACCACCTGTGTCTGACATTTATGAATCTTCCTTTAGTCAGCTAGGCAAGAAACTCTCCAGATTCCTGCATTTGAAACACAAACTCAAGATCTGCAGTCTTCCCCACATCACCTTCTTCCAAACACACACAATAACAGGAGGGTTTGTGTCTTTCAGTTCATTTGATAAACTGATAGAGCAAGGACATTAATATCCAAGACACACAGCTTACACCGAGTTTCTGTAGCACAAAAACCTTAAAAAAACTAGAAAAAACCTAAGAGAAAATGAGTACTTTACAAGTTATTAGCATTAGACTTGCTTTTACTCTTTCAGAGCAGTGTCAGAAACAGCCCCAGAGCAGCCCCACTGCTGAACACTCCAACAGCTGACATTGGCTTGAAAGGTGCTTTGGTCCCTGTAGTAAAATGTCTCATGAAAATACTGCAGTTTAAATAACACAGAGAAGGGCAGAGATCACCTGTAGACAAGTGCTCCTGGTGTTTCTAGTGGTACTACCCTGGACTGCACTCAAGACCTGGGGTTTACTCCCTGCTTAAGCTCTCTCTTCAGCAGCTGATCAAACTGGTAAACAGCCAAGGACTTATCTTTCAACATGCTCTGAAACCCCAGGTGTAAAGCACACACATATGCCTTACATTCACCTTTAGAGTTATTTTGTTAACAAATCTGTAGTTGCACAGAACCTTATCCCCAGCAACAACCAGGACTGCAAATCACTTCCTTTCAGGTCAGCTTAGGGTGAGCAAGACTCTTTACTGCAAATATTCACCACTAGCACTTGTGGACTTTCCCCGCATTTACAGACTATTACCCTGAATTATTACACATCCTTTGCCAAGGAGAGATCTAAGAGGAAAACACACACTTCCTGCCTTCCAGGGGTGCAAAACCACAGAAGTGCCAAGTCAAACTCATCACAAGAGCCTGGCACTGCTCTGAGTTCTCAAACTGAAAAATTATGGTGCACAAAGGGCAGGTTAGAGAGAGCACACACACTGCCTGAAGTCAGCAAAGGGATCAGAGGACAGACAGTTAGAAAGGTATTTATGGTCCACATAAATTATAGTTCCCACATTATGTTTCTGCTTGCTTTTTATAAAAGCAGAAAACCAACTCCACAGAGAACTTCCATGGGACTAAAACAAGACCCATCTGCCGAGCCCTGGAGCTGATTTCATGGAATGACAGCTGTGCCAAGCTCTCACCTGGTCACAGCTCAGCCCCATTCAGCTTCAAGGTTGCTGTTTCACTGTCTGCATCTCGAGATTCCTGCTGCAAGCGAAGGTCTGGCTCCACCACTTCAGCATTCCCCTGCTTTCCACTGGGCTGAACATACAAGGCTGAAGGATTCAGTTCCTCAAATTCCTAGAACAAATAAAATCCACACCAGAACAGTAAAAAACCTTCTCATTGTAACTACCACAGAGAATAAAAGGATGCAGCAAATCTCTAACAGGCCAGAAATGGCCTTATTAAGAAAATCAACTCCTCTTCTGCCAGCAGCAAAATTTCTCAGCAATGCCCCTCTCCCCCAAAATTTGGCCTACACATAAAAAAATACCATCACAAGATCTAATCTGCCAGAACATGCATTCTGCAACAACAGATAGAAGCACTCCAGGCTGTAATACTCAGTTTTCTGCTGAAATATAAAATTATGGCAGTACCTTTCCAAGGGTTTGCATAATCCAGTTCTCACTGGAACTGAGCTGAGACATGCAAACAATGCCACAGGTAAGCCTAAAGCACAAATGATCTGGCTTACAACTGGTGTGAGAATAGGCAATTACCATGGTTATGCCATCCAACACTGTACATTTCACTGGCAAAATATGACAGTTTGTAAACCAAAAGCATTTCCATATCAAGTTTTAATGCAATGCTAGAAGACAGGCTGAAAACAGACCACCTTAACCAAAAAGCAAGCTCTCCACACAGAATTAGACACTCTGGGATGCAGTCACAAAATGAAAAGCTCCAGGAAAGCAGGGAATACCAGTTTTGCTCTTCACAAAACCACTTCCTTCAAGAACCTTCCCAAGAACCTTCCCATTAAGAGGCACCCAAGCAGGGATCCTTCCCTTCCCCTTCCATTCAGCAGCACTGGCCTCCCTCCTGACCTGGGAAGGGATGTTCTCCCCACAGACATCAGCATATCCCATATCCCTCAGGACAGAGTGGAAGTAGACATCCTCCTTGGTGGATGTGTCACACAGGAAGAGGTACAGAACACCATCCACGTATTCATCCACGATGCCCACCAGCTCCTTGAAGCGACAGAGATGCTTGAACAGGAGAATTGCTGCACTGGACCACCTACCCTGAAGAGGAAACAATGTAAAGTTACCATAAACAGACCAGCATCCAACACTTGAGACTTCTCCTTGTGGTGGGCACTTGTCAAAAGCCAGCTGAGCTAGGCCAGGCTAGTGACAAATACAGTAAAGCCAGGCAGACAAAGCTTCCCAGCATGAAACTAAACCAAACTACCCCAAAGCCTGCAACTCTCATTACACTGGGAATGCCCTTTCACCCTGAATACCTACTTCCAAACATAGCCCCATGGCATTCACCAGTGATTGTATCCCAATTGCCTAAAACACAGTTGTTTGTTGGGTTTTCTTTTTTGATTCCTGGAATCCCAACATTAAAATCACAACATTTACAAACATTAAAAAGTATCAAAAGTCAGTAAGATGCTGCTAAGCCTCACCACAAGGAAAACTGTGATTAAGCCTCAAAACCCAGGGGAAATAACTTTCTTTAAGCAACATCCCTAAAAACACACAGGCAGCAATTCTGCTCACACGCTTTCCTTCAGAGATTGTACTTCCCAGGCTTCTTTACCAAGAAGTTTCCCATTACAGAGAAACTTTCTTATGACCTCTCTAACTGTGGCTGTGCTAACTGCATCTAACAAACTCACTTAAAGCTCTGTTACAGAATAAGTTTTTAAAACAGAGGGTTGGAGCTACCAAGGCTTCAGAAGGACCTTGGGGAACTAGTGGCAGGGAGAGGAAAATGTTTGCTGTGCTGCTTCACAGGAGCCATCTGTTTCTGCAGGAATACAAGCAAGAATGCTCTGATGGCAAGGAAAGCACTGCAAGGGTGATTGCTTGTAGAGCAGACACTCACCCAGCACACTCTGCTGAATGTCACAGCACTAATTCTGCTGTAAATATCAACAGGACCTGACTTCATCCAAATGAAGGAGAAAAAGACAACCTCTACTTGTTAACTCATCTACAGATGTCAATAAACAAAACTGCATGTGGACACCTACCTCCACAGGTTTTACCCATGCCAAAGAACACGGGATGGCTTGAGCAGGGAGCTTCAAGTAGTGCCACCTAAAATAGAAAGCGAAAGCATTACAGAAAAAGCAGGGATCAATCAGCAGAAGAGCAGAACTTCCTCCTCTTCTGGTTTTACTACCAGTTTAGGAATGCAGAAGCATACATTGGATTGTGCACTCACGACTAAAACCCAACAGCAACATCAGACAACACTCCACACCCAGAGAATAGTCACAGCAAAACCAGCAATAACAACTGGTCCCTTATGTATTCCTTGGCCCAAGCACATTCCCATCAAAGTTACAGATGAGAGAACCTTGACTTTTGAACCAAAGAATGCCAACAGCCACACATGAGGAGAGGCAAACGAGGGGGAAGACAGAAATATGGATAATGTACTGAACTGCAGAGAAAAATTACCTCTGACATTGCAAACAAGTGTTACTTGGGGGATGTGCCTTCAGGAGAACAGTTATATCCATTCATGCAACCCAGGAAGGAGCATTAGGGAGCTTGCCCCGAGGTGACAGACAGCAGCAAGAGGACAGACTGAAGAATGACAGGAAAGGATTTAACAGTGTACCCCAGGGGCCAGTGCTGGGCCCAGGATTGCTCTATGTCTTCATTATCGACCTGGGGGATGGGGGAAGAGTCTTTGTGTCTGCTGATGACACAAAACTGGCAGGAGTGGCTGATGCCCTAGAGGGTCAGATTGCCATCCAGGACAGAGAAATGAACAGACAGGAACCTCACAAAGTTCAACAAAGTCCTGCACTTGGGGAAGAACAACACCAAGCATCAGCCCAGTGTGGACCAGCTGGGAAGTGTCATTTTTACCAGGAGAGTGACCAAGCACTGGAATGGGCTGCCCAGAGAGGTCATCCTTGGAAACATTCAAAAACCATCTCAGCATGGTCCTAGGCAGCCTGTTCTAGACAGAACCATTGCAGCAGGGAGCTTGGACAGGATGACCTCCAGAAACCTAATCCAACCTCAGCTGTTCTGCAACTCTGCTGCCCATGTATAATTCACTTACTTGAGGAATCTCAGCCAAGACTTCTGGACAATTTGGAGGTGTCCATAGTCTGCATAGAACACCTCTACCTCCTGGTCATTGATCACACGGTGGATGATCACACGGTACCACCACTTGGAGACCATGACACAGCAGAGCTGCCCAGGCCTCACTGCAGACTCAGGCATGATGTATTTATCAGCAGCAACTTTATGTGAATAAACATGTCTGTAAAAGATGACCGTGAGAAACCAGCCTTAGGAGGATGCAGGAAGTGAACAAGGAGAAACATATGGGGCACCAAAAGAATCCTG
The DNA here is from genome assembly GCA_024865655.1 of Emberiza elegans. Lineage (NCBI taxonomy): Eukaryota > Metazoa > Chordata > Aves > Passeriformes > Fringillidae > Emberiza > Emberiza elegans. Next base: position 60,016 of record JALJVW010000168.1, read on the forward strand.
ACTTTTTAAAGTCCCCATGACATGAATTTTCAGGAGTTGTTTTCATGGACCCTTTATATCTCTGTTCTGCCACACTTAAAACTGAAAGAGGAATCAAATTGCAACCCCAAACTTTTAACATTTGAACAATACTCTTGGTGTCCAACAGAAAGTTAGTTAATGGGGATTAATGAGAGGCTAAACACAGACATCCTAATCATTACTTTTTTTTTACCATTACCTTGACATATCAGCATTTCTCATGAACCAGGTTCTGCAGTACTGGCCCAGGTGCAGTGTTGGAGGTGGAAGTAAAAGCTTTAACTGAGCACATTAGCAACAGCTGCACAGCCAGACACAGGAACCCTCCAAGCTCCTTTCCATAACCCTTACAGGCTTACAAAATTCAGAACTGCTAGGACACAGACAAACCACAGCAACTGCTGGTGACCACACTTATTGCTTGTTAGTTAAAAGGGATGCACATTTTGAGTAGTGTTCCAGGACATCATCTCTGTACCAAGTCATGAAGCCCCCACCTCATCTCAAACATCAGATCCTGCAGTTTATAGGATGCTTCTGTGCTGCAGACGTGGACGTAGAACTGGCTAGGAGAGACGACGAACTCCACAATGACTCCCACCAAGCACCTGCTCTTCAGAGGAGGCAAACTGCAAAGGCTTTTGTCCTGAACAGCATCTGGAGGGATTTCTGGAGTCGGTGGAAACTGCTCAAGATCTTGATGCTACAAGGGGATAAGGGAGAGGTGGCACTCAGATGTCTCATCATGCACTGAACACACAATTGGCCTTTCCACTAATTAAAAAAATAGTTCTGCTTTCCTGAAGACTTGTGAATTACTGAGTATCAGAGAATCACAACAAATTGGGCAAACTTTGATGAAAACTTTCCCTGTGATAGAAACAATCATTTTCACACTCTCTTTCTTTCTTCCCTACAGTGTTAAGAGGGGTGCAACAAAAATACCTTGCTCATATGCCTGCAAGGAGCAAAGGAGAGGAAGTGAAGTCAGGTCACATATTTAGACAAAAGGAGTGAATTACTATTGCCTAAAAAACAAAACAAAATCAAACCCCAAACCCAACCCACCTCTTTGCTGGATTTCACTGAAAAGATATCACTTCTATATTCCATGACCATGAAAAAGTACATGATTGAACCAGCAAAACTATCTGAAAATTATTCTGAAGTGACAGAAGACATGAATGTATCCCACTTTCACACCAGAGCTATTTCCCAAAGACATAACCAGTCAAAATCTACGATTTCTGTTCTTTTCTCACTTTAGACAAATTTGTACAAGTGAGCTCTTCAAACAGCTTTCAATTTTTCATTATTCTAAATGCTGAAAACATTATTTCACTTGAAGTAGCATGGATGGGAGCCTTAATCCAACATCAGCTACTTTCACTGCCTCAAGAGCTTTCCTTTGTGCCAGCAGACAGCACTTCTCCAATGATTAAAGTCAAAACCACTTCAATTTTACTTATTGTGAGCACAGTACAAATTATCACTGCATCACACAGCAGGCAAGGTGTGGGCAATTCATATTCCAGCACACTCCCTGTTGCTTATTTCTAAATTCAACTGCAAACAATGGGGTTTTGCCATAGTGGCTCTCTTAATCACTTTGTAAAGGTGCAGATCACAGAATCATAGAATATTCTGAGTTGAAAGGCACCCACAAGGATCAAAGTCCAGCTCCCAGACCTGCAAAGCACCACCCCAAGAACCCCACCATGTGCCAGACAGCATTGTCCAAATGTTTCTTGGATTCTGGCAGGCTTGGTGCTGTGACCACTTCCCTGGTCCCTCCTTCTGCAGACTGAGTAAAGCCCTCAATTTTTTTGGAGCTAGAAATTTTGACTAAAACATTTGAGTTAAACAGTGAGTTAACATTTTTGAGTCTAGGGGCAACTGAGGGAATTCTGGCCTGACCAGCAGCATCACCTCTAAAAACCTCTTACAATTTGACAAATTTCCTCTGTGTAGCTAGTCCCTGTGAATGGTGGCATTTCTAAGGGACAATTTTGGTCTGGTAAAGCTCTTCAGGTCAGACTGTTAAGGACACACATAAGCTTTATATGCTTGCTCACATATTAGTGACAACAGCCATTTCTTTGAAAGACTTAGGGGATGTGCACTTGAAAAAAAGCTCACAAAATGCAGCAAAGCTATAAAGAGATAGAGCAAGTGTACACAGTGTAAAATCAGGCTTTAGAAGAGGTATGACTTGCAAGAGAGGCTGACTCCTTGCCCCAAGCTGGACTGGCAGCTGCCAAGAGTGGTGTGGGTGACACTTCTCCTTCTGTCATGGAAGGAAAAAAAGCTCCTGAGAGCAGCAGCTCTGTCTTCTTTATCCTTCTTGGAACTGAGCAGATGGACTCAGCCCCTGTGCCCCATCTGACCCTGAAAACACTTCCAGGATACCCGGCAGCAGGGCAGGGATCAGGTTGCATCTTTCCCCTCTACCTTGCAGCATCCTGATGAACAAATGCTCACTGCACACCCAAGCAAACACATTCTAAACTGCTCTCCTCCTCTTTAGAGCTTTTTAAAAACAAACCAGCACACCTGGTGTTCCATAACAAACAGGAGTTGTACAAACATCTTGCAAATCTTGTCTTGCCAGGATCTTTAAATGGCCTGCAATACCTATGAACAAAAATCTGGGGCTATCTACACCATATCCCCTCTTTCACTGCCTTCACACAATCAGAAACTTTGACCCAGGGAAATTCCCTGTGGACCTCATCACAACAAACTAAAATCTCTTTAAAGGATCAGAACAGGCTGCCAAAAAATCTCTCAAGTGCTACACAAAACCCAACTCCTAGCTCCAGGCTTCCAAGCTCATTAGAACACAAAACACCAAAGTCAGGAAGAACCCTTGGGACTCTTTCCCTACCTCTAAGCTCCAACTGTACAGCTTGTGGCTACAAGACAGGCTTGGCAGAGGAAACAACTCTAAGCAGGAGGATTTTCCTGAGAAAAAGAAGGCCTGAAGATGTTCAAAAGAAAAAAAAAATAGAGAAGGGACAAACAAATTCTGCCCAAAAGATTTGGCAGTTCAAAGCTTCTGCACTGCTATTCTCCAGCCCCTTCTAAAACCACACTGCTAAACAAAACAGAATAATGATAATTTCCTACTAAATAGCAGACTTGAGACTGCAGGAATCAAGGTCACTGAGGAACATTCCCCAGCTCTGTCAAACTGGCTGACACTGAAGCTCTGTCAACGGCAGCAGGGGAAATTTCACACAACTGTTCTCACAACAAAGTTATCAAAGTCCAGTTAGTTACAAGTAACTATATCAAAAGGTATCACCACTATTGTAAGCGAGCAAAATAACACTTAACTGACCTGGATGATCTGATAGACCTCAAGGTCAGAAGGAGATCAGAAAAAGACTGACTTTGGATAGCACATAAAGTTATCCACCAGGTCACTATGAGTATGCTTGCCTCCAGAGAAATCTAAAACAAATGTCTGGAAGCAGCCGTGCCTCAACAATGCAAACTCAACAGAAACAAAGATAGTAAAAAGAGCATCACCCCTTGAAACTGACATGAAAAATCTACAGCTCATTTGTCCAGCCACTTACCTGTTTGAGGTGATCACCCAAATCTACTGCTGGTGTTTGCACTGGCTCTGAATCCATCACAGCTGCTGCCTGGTAGCAGCTCTTTGGCTCACAGGTGGGTTCCAAAGAAGCCACCTCAGCTGCAGGTGCTGCTGCAAAGACAATAATTTGGCTGTTATTCTTTGTTGGACTGATACAGTGTTGCATATTAAGCAGAAAGGGAAAACATAAAAAAATGGAAGTCCGAAAGCATTAGTGTTGTTTTCTTCAATACTTGTAGCATTCACAGTAACACATTAATGAGGATTCACTGTGTCAGTAAGTTAAAACAAGAATCACTTGCTCTTTAAGCAAGCTGAAGGTTAAAATCCATTGCTAGAATAATGTTAAAATGTATTTTCCCTGGAGAAGCTGTGAATTTGGGAGGAACTGCATGTGATTATCCACCCTCTCCCATAGGTTTTATGGGAATGATGAGGGCATCTGCAGTCCTGTCTCTTTTGTGGAACACTGCAGCCATGCCTTTCAGGCCAGTGCTAAATCTTCAGTCTCAAAATGTGTATAGCAAAAGCTTTACCAGCCTGCAGAGCGGACATTGAGAAGATCCTTCTCATTTTTTCACCTATCACCTGGAATGACTAGAAATTCCAGTCCTACACACACACACATTCACCAAGTCCATACTCTGAATGGGCTAATCAGCCCTCCTTTCACCTCATACCACAAAACAGTGCCAAACCCCTTCCCAATTAACTCTCTGCTACCAAGACAACTGCCCCGTGACAGCTGCTTCTGCAGCACTCAGCAGCCCTTCTGTGCCAAAGCCCAGGGGAATCAGGACTTCTGCAGCAACTGGAAATGCAGCAACAGAAACCCGAAAGGCAGTTGCTTGGCCACAAAGTTTGGAAGAGCTAGGTCTTTCAGTTAAACACACCACCTCACCTTGCAGCATCTCCTGTTCCTGAGCCTCACCTTGAGGCACCTTTTCTTCCTGAACTTCAGCTTGAGGCACGTTTTCTTCCTGAGCCTCAGCTTGAGGCACCGTTTTCTTCCTGAGCCTCAGCTTGAGACCCCTCTTCCTCCTCAGCTTCACTCTGAGGCATCTCTTCTTCCTCAGCCTCACTTTGAGGCACATCTTGCTGTTCTATCTTGCTTGCCAAGTATTTCCTCAGGACCAGCAAGGAACCTGCCTTTGTTTGCTCAACAGCAATGGAATCAGACAAGCTCCTGAGGACTTCAAACATGGACAAAAATCCGTACTGCCTGTACTGGAACGCCCGGCCAAAGCGTCTGAGGAAAGCCTTGTCCAAGTCTGCCAGCAGAAGTGGTGAGGAGCTCAGCAGGTCCTGCAGCTCAGCCTTCACCACTGCTGGCAGGACAGGAGTCCCAGCACTCAGAGTCTGGAAACTCTGTGGATTCTTAGAGATCTTAGTAGGAAAAGTAGAATTTGCCTTCGTGGCAGTTTTCTTTGATGTCTTGCGTGTCTTTACTTTCTGGTTGGCAACCAGCCTGGCAATCCCTTTGGTGGAGTCATCTGCAATGGCTGCAATAGAAAGAAATAAACAGACAACCAGAACAATGAACCATTCAAAGCTCTGCACTGGCAAAGCTCCTCTTCGTTCCTTTCCTTCCTCTTCTCCACACCCCTTCCAGAAGCACTTGTCTCCTTCAAAGGCAATCACACTAAACCATGGCTATGATTTCCAGCAACCTTGCCCTTTGCAAACTGGACTGAATTATTTTTAAAAGCCAACAACCAGTATGCATCCTCATCCCTAGAAACTCAGACCAGGCAGGAAGGCAGGTCTAATTCTTGGATGCAGGATCACAAACCAAAACTGAGCTGCTGAGAGTTTTCCTGGGAAAGCAGAATCACAGCAAACTCTCACTACAGAGCACCCCCTGTCCAAAGGTCTCCCTGGAGAACAGCCCAGGTCTTTTCCAAGCTTCTAAACAACTTTTTCTTGTGTTACTGTAACACTCAAAAAGCCCCCAATCATTTCACCCTTCCCAACCAACTCTTGGAGACTGCCATTTGTTGTCATAACTCTTCCCCAAAGAAAAAGAAAATTAAAAAGGTTCTTTGATACAGGCTAAGCTTCCTATGGGGTCAGGTACAGAAGCCTTCACAGCTTCTCACAAGAGGCCCCATCCCCGGTTTTGGCTCCTGCTGTAGTTTGCATTCACAGGAAAAAGTGATACTTATCAGTCCTAGTGTACACATAAGGAAATGTTATGTCAGTTTCTAAACCAAGAACAGAGTGAAAAAGTGTACAAAAATAACTAGAAGCATGGGTGACTTTTTTAGGAGGGAAGAGCTCCAAAGTCTTAAAAGACAGATCAAAATACAAGAAGAAATATCAAAGACAAAAAGTTAACCAGAGTCATACGAGAAACAGATTAACAGATATGTCACATACAGTTCTGCACATCTGAACATCATTTCACTCCAGTATGAGGCTCCAAACAACTCCTCCACCCATTTGGAAACAAAACCTCACCTTTGAGGATTAAAGCACCATTCTTAGAAGAACAGATTTGGACAACTTCAGGCATTTGTGTCACCAGCTCCAGGGTGGACTGGAAGCCCAGGTCACGCAGAGGGAGAGGTTTGCAGACCATGGCCATGTACTGCTCCTCCAGCTGCTCTGGTGTCAAGCCCGCTTTGGCAGCGATCAGCATGGCCCTCACCTCCTTCTTCAGCACCTCCATAAGCTGCGCCTGCTGCTTCGACGCCTCCGTACTGAAGGGGAACACAAGCAAGCAGATGACAACTTGCACCACAGCTACTCGTAACCACGTGGAATTTTACCTCTTCCCCACTTAGCCCCTGAAAGCTGGCAGCAGGTTCACGAACAACCCCTGTATTCACCTGCCAGCGCCCCTGGAGTTTAATGCACCCTTCAACTTCTGCCAGCACAGACACCCTGCACGTCCACACTGCTGCCCGAGGACATCCCACCCACCGCCAGTGCTCCTCGCAGAAACCCCCAACGCGGGGGTTCGCCCCTCAGGGTCTCTGTCCCCACAGACATCCCCGCTCCCCTCAGCCGCATGCCGGCACCCCCCGTTCCCACACGCACGGCGCCATGGCTCCGGCCCGCCGTGCGCCTGCGCGGCGCCTTTCCCGCCTTTGGGGCGCGAGGGCGGGGCGGGGCCGCTCCTCGCCCCCCTCACGCCGGCCAGGGCCGCCATTGCTGCGCCGCTGAGGGGGAGCGGTCGGCACCGCCCTCGGCGCTGAGGTGGGATGGGCTTTCCGCTGCCTCGGGGAGGCTGCGGGGTGCGGCTCCTGCCTTCTTCAAAAAAACAAAACAAAACAAGAAGCGATTGGAGAAGATCTCTGAGATGATCGAGTTCGACCCAACACCACGACGTCAGCCAGACCAGAGCACCGAGTGCTATGTCCAGTCTTTCCTTAAACACCTTCAGGTGATGTCCCCACCTCCCTAGGCACGCTATTGCAATGTCTAACCACTCCTTGCCGTGAAGTAATTTCTCTCTAGTCCAACTCAAACCTCTCCAGATACAGCTGGAGACTATGTCCCCTTGTCCTATCTCTGTTTGCCTGGGCGAAAAGCCTGACCTAGCTACACCCTGCCATGATTGTGGTTGTAGAGGGTGGTAAGGTCTCCCCTGAGCCTCCTTTTCTGGAGCTCCCAACAGTTCCCTCAGCTGCTCCTCATCAGACTTGTGCTCCAGACCCATCCCGACCTCCACTGCCTTTCTCTGGACTTGCTCCAGAACCTCCATGTCCTAGTGTTATTAAGAAGAATTTTGTATTTTGTAAGAGAAGTTTTGTAAGGAATCTTATATTTCTTTTATCCCATAAGAGGAAAATCCACAGTGGAGACACAAAAAGCATGTTAGGAAAAAGCCACACACTGAACAGGACCAGTTCCTTCAACATAACAATGTTTTAAACCAGATATGGTTATTAAGAGGAGTCTTGTATTTTTTTCAGTCCCATCTGAGAGGAAAACCCACAGAGGAGACATTGACTTTCCAGAGGTCACAGACTGTAGTTAAAGAGGGGTGCAATGGCTGTTTCCTAAGGGCTCAGAGATATCTGAGAAACCGCCTCACCTGCACAGCTGACTTCCACACAGGAGTACTTTTCAGACCAAAACTGGAGCTGAACCTGTGAATTTTGGGACACCCATCAGCACGTACTCTCAAAAAAATCTCCTCATTTCAAAAGATAGCAACAAAACATCTGCCAGGTATGGTGGAGTCAGGACCCACTCACTGGTTGAATAAAACATGAGATAAAACCAGAATGTTGCAGGTTTGGAGCTGTTCGACATGCCAGGGTGTTTCTGACAAGACACCAGCTGGAATCCAAAACCAGACCTGAGCTGCCTTTTGCTGTTGGTGCTTGAAACACCACCTGCCTTTTCAGCAGCTGGAGACTGTCTCTGCCAGTCCCATGTTGGCCAAGTGATAAACACGAAGTCGAAAAGGGTTTCTAGAGCACTTCCAAAGAATATATACTATATAAAATTATTAATTACACCCCATTTACACCCAGCTTTTCTCTGCCTTTACCCCTTTCCATCTATCACTTCCCTGGTGACCTGCTGACACAGCACCCAGCTCAGCAGAGAAAGCAGGCAGCTGCTGCTCCTGGCCTCCCTGCCTGCAATATCCTGACTCCAGGTGGAGCACAAGTCTCCAATAAAACAGGAATCTGTGGAAAAATAAGATCAGCAGCTCCCCAGCTGTCTTCCAGCTCCCCCCACGCACTCCTCCACACCAGGGACTGGAATCCCTGAGCTCAGCCCTGCCCTGCTTTATGTCCCACGTGTGTCTTTCTTTCTATAGTTTAATTTCTAGCCAGGTGCTGATTTCTTTAATAGTTGGTGACTTTAAAAGTGTTTCTTCCACAGGTTTCTGCAGATGTCCACACAGGCTGAGCAGCACGAAAAGAGAAAGCTCCCATGTTTGCTCTGCCATTCTCCTGCTGTGGAAAACTAGGGAGGCATTTAGGCACAAACTCTTTTGCCAATTTACAATTCAACAGCTCTAACTCTGTGATGGCTCTCATATTAATATGAGGAAAGCTGGAATCACCCATTCAGGAAAGCTGGGACCAGTTACTTTCCCTCCTTGCTAAAATGTGACCCTAGAGAGAGCGGGGTTGCTGCCAATGTGCCCTCACAGTGCCAGCCAAAGGGCTTCTGGAGAGCAGAGCAGTGTGAGATGGTACTGACCCAGACGTTCACCACAACACCCTCTCCAGCCACTCCTGAGCAAGCCACTGGCCTCACCAGGAAAGGCTTTTTACCCTGGTGTCTATTCTGGGCCACTCTCACCTTTTCATATCTTTGGGGCCACATGCCTGACAGTTACTTTTAGGTTGTTTTTCAACAGCTTTGCAGAAGCTATCTACTAAATAGAATGCTTCTAATTGCATTTTATTTCCAAAAGCATAGATGCAAATAGAATATCCTCTTGGGGTCCACCCTGTCCAGGTCTAACTTTCCTTCCCATCTCCACAGCAGTGCATGATGAGAGCAGAGCAGCTGGAAGCAGCTTGCTCACTTCACTGTTCATTACGCCTGACAAGCCTGTGATGAACTTGAAATGAGTCTCCTTGGTGTGGCACCTCCCCTTCTCTCCTCCCCTGCCTGCAGCAATAAATTTGAGCACGTACTCGTTCTAGCCCCGGGCAGCTGCGTGCTCCTCAGCAGGGATGAGGATGGAGAAGAGGTCTCGGAGCTCTTCCAGGGAGCCCCACAGAAGACGCAGAGAGTCCCCGGCTGCGCAGAGCAAACGGGAGAAGAGAGAGAGCAGCAGAGAGGCTGGCAAAGGGAAAGGAGATGTGAAGCAGGAGAAAGCCAAGGAGACCAAGAGCACTGCGGGCAGCGATGGTAGGGTGCACACCTCCACGGTGGTGGACGTGGATGATGTGGTGTCTGATGAAGAAATGGAGGCAATGGCATTGCTGGATAGTGAGCAGCAAGAGGAAGGTATGGCTTAAATAAGGGAAGGGGTTGGGAAACTGGGCTCTTTGGTGCTGCATGAGTCACAGTGTGACTGCTCTGGTGGGTGTCATCACAGCCACCTTACACAGGCGTGGTTATGCTCAGGATAGGACATGGGATACTCCAGCTAGCCTCCCAGGTGTAGGAGGATGTGAATATATGTGTTATAAATGGACGAGGCTTTAAATATATATATATTATACCTGTACTTGAATATCTTTACCCTGACTAGTCCTAGTTATCCTTGATGGGCTGCAGCTGTGATGTTCTTCATTGGGCTGCAGCTGTGGTTTGTCAAGGTAACTAGGATAAAAGGGGAGTGGGCTACTTAGGCAGAACCTTGAAGGAGCTCTGACTAAGGAAGATCTTGATCCTGTGCTGTGAAGATCTGCCGCCCACAAGACAACAATGAGAGGTACAGGACTTATGAAATATAATAGCTTTAACAACATGGGACTTATCTAATATGATTAAATATGCTATTGGACTTACGGAATATGTTAACTACAACACCCAGGCAGCTTCTGCAGGCTTATTTGCACCATTCAGCAAAGCAGTGAACCTGGATACAAGCAGTTACATTCCCAGCATCCTTCAGGCTTCAGCTTGCTACTCCCCAGTTCTGTTTGCGCTCCGGTCTCTTCCTTTTCTTGCTTGGCCTCCTTTAGGTGCATGGCATTGGCCTTACTGCCAGCTCATAGCCCAAAGGACCTTGCTGCAGGGAAGAACTGCCCTTGAGGTGCACATTTCCCCTCACCAGCTGGATAACCTCCTCTCCACATGTTTGTTAGGCACATTCCCAGCCTGCTACAATAGAAGGGAGCATTGTGATCCTTTTGGCAACACAACTGGGCCTGTTTGCACCCAGCATCACCACAGGCATGGCAGATGTCCATTACAAGAGCCAGCACCACTTATGCTCTTCCCTGCTAGCACCTCTGCTGCCCCAGAGTGACACAAAAGTTCAGACTTGCTCCTGACTCCCTGGGAACATGCTTTTCACAGCTTCATCTTTCTGCCTCCATTACAGGAATTACAGCTATTGGGCAGTGCTTAGGAGCTCTAGTGGCTACACATGTTCTTGGGATCTGAGGCTCCCTCAGGACCTGGTAGTCCTGCAAAATATTTGAAAGGCATAGGAGCAGGGATGGAAGGGTTGGAAGGGATTACAAATGGGAGGGATGCTAACTTCACAGTTGGAAGCCCTGATCCACTTTCTGGCTCCATCTGTTTTCATGCCATGCCTGTCAATTTTTCCCTCAGACAGGAGCACAACAAAGGGCAGCCAGAGCAAGATGACCCACACTCACTTTGGGGAGATGTAGAAAGTAATAATAATCTGGGCTGACCATGCCAGTCACCCTCCAGCACCTTGGGGTGACTTCTTAGAACACAGGAAAATTTTACTGGTGCCAGAGGCATTTGGGAGCTGGGATACAGCTAAAATCCTATTCCAAAACAACCTGAAATACTCTGATAGAGAAGGGCACCTCAGGCTGTGCGTGTTTAAAGCTCTCTCTTATTTACAATCTTTGTCTTTAGCTCATCTTTCCAGATAAACTTCAGGGATGCCAGCTCAGCAAAGTTGCCCATTCCAAGCCTTTCAACCCTGCTTTGTAGCCCCAATTCTTCAAGATGAAGTCAATGAAGTCAAGCAACCATGAAGAAGCGTGGCTCAATTTTTGTCAGTAAAGCAGAGACAAAATCTGTCCATCCATTCTTGCTAATCCTGGCAGTCTGGAGCAGAGAGTGTTCCTTAACCCACCTGCAGAGAGAGCCAAGTGGTTCTTTTACAATGAGTCTAGGCAAAGGACAGCAGTGAAGCTGATGTGTGCAGGCACTTGTCAGGATATCAGTATTTTGGGAACAGCCCTCTTCTAACACACTGTTGTTGGGTTTCTCCCTAGGTGTAAAGTCTCCTGGTCTGGGTGTCTGTGAGTGGCTTTTGACCATCTTCTCCTTCCTGTTCATCATACTGACCTTCCCTATTTCTGTCTGGTTCTGCATGAAGGTGAGAATAGCCATGGGGCCTCTCAGGATTTGGTGTCTGATCTGGATGTCACACACTGATTCAGCATATGCTGGACAAGAGCATAAACGGTTTTTTGGTATAAGGCCCTTATTTATATCTCTTCAACTCATCATTAGTTTTGACTTGTCCTTTATCACATGTTGCTACAGCACAGTCCAACCATTGCCTATCAAATACTCCTGCTGAAATACCAGCAGGAAGGAACTAAGGTTTCTCTTTTTTAAAACAAATTGCAAGTCTGTTCACTTTCAGACATGTCCTTCAGCCTACCTAGCCCAGACATGGCTGCATTACAGCAGCAGGGTAAATAAACTTTAAGTTCAAAATTTTAAGAGATATTGATATCTCAGTTAATTGCAGATTTTCCCTCTTCCTCTCATTTTTATTCAGCATGGCTAAAAGTAGGCACTTGTAGGCACTTTGATTCCCACTTCTCAGGAAATTTCACATTCATCTTGTTATCAACAAGAATGTCAGTATTACAGCTCAGCTCTTAGGATGAGCACATTTGCCTTTGAGGGAAACAAGCAACGTGGAACATGTAACTTTGGTTATTTAAGTTTGGCCAGGCTACAGGGAAGCAAAATGCTGGATCCTCTTGGGAAACCCTGGGTGGGTCTAACATGGGCTGCTCTCACCAAATCTGTCTGTCACAGGGCTGTTCATATTCAAGGCTGGCAAGCAGTTCTGGGCAAAGGGTAAAGTGACTCGGTGACAGGTGATGCCACAAACACTGAAATCCTCCCTTTGCAAGACTTTTCCAGAATAAACTTCCTCCCATGCTGGTGAGGCTGCTTTCCCCAGTCCTACTTCTTCCTTTCCAGCTGGGATTTGTTTCCCTCCGCAGGTGGTGCGGGAGTATGAGAGAGCCATTGTTTTCCGACTGGGGCACCTCCTTCCTGGCAGAGCCAAAGGACCCGGTAAGGTGTTTACTGAGCTCTCCCCAGCCACTCTACTCCTCTTCTGCATGCCTTACCAGAGCTCACGTGCTGGTGCCCTCTAAGCAGACACGGCCAGGCAGAAGATTTGATGTTTTTTGTTCCCTTCATTTTAAGGGCCAGTAGTTTCTGATGCCTTTTCCATCACAGAAACAGCCTGAAAGTTTGAGCCTATGTATTGCTGTTCTTTTGTATTTCTGCATGCTGAACCCTCTCCTGTTCTCCAAGACAGAAGAGAATTTTTGGAGTTCTGATGATGAACCTGCTGTCTTTCTCTTCCTCCCACAGGCCTTTTCTTTTTCCTTCCCTGTTTGGACACCTATCACAAGATAGACCTCCGTCTCAAAACCTTAGAGATCCCCTTCCATCAGGTATGGCTGACATGCCCTCTCTATATTAATTTAGGTATCTTTTAAATGTTAAATCTTATGCTTCCAACGTTTATCCTTGCAAAGAAAAATTTCAAAAAACATCTCAAAGTAACCTCTAGTTTGCCCAAGATCAGTCAGTAGCAGAGGTGGAAGCTACAATGACAACCATTCAGCCAGTCTTCATCATTCTCTCAGTTGTGTGCTTTTCTGTGCTACCTTAGAGTTGCCAGAACCAACTCCATCTCCCCTAATGTCTTCGATTTAGGTGGTGACCAAAGACATGGTTACTTTGGAGATAGATGCTGTCTGCTACTACCGGTTGGAAAATGCCTCTCTTCTCCTCACCACGCTGACCAGCATCTCCAGTGCCATCCAGCTGCTGGTGCAGACCACCACCAAGCGCCTCCTGGCACACCAAGCCTTCTCGGAGCTTCTGCTGGAGAGGAAGAACATCAGCCAGGAGATAAAGGTGCTTCTGTGGGGAGGGAGAGGGCAAAGCAAGGGGTGAATTGAGGCTCCAAAGGAAGCTCAGGTGGCCAGTCCTTCAGAGTCACAGACACTGGTTTGAAGGAGGCTTCCACACTGGGAATCAGTGTGGGCTCCAGTTAAATCACCCTAAACCCCTGGGGTTCACACAAATGGGAAGTGAGGGCAGTAGTTTTATTTCTGAGGGGCCTTGCCCAGTAGCACACTGAACCTGATAAATCTGCCTTACAGTCCTGCAATGAAATCCCTGCCCTGTGTTGCTCCCTGTAAGGGGCCTAGGCCAGGGCTGCTGTTCTCCCCATGCTCTAAAAATATTTGTCTTCATAGGTGGCTTTGGATGCGGTCACAGGCTGCTGGGGGATCAAAGTGGAGAGAATAGAAATGTAGGTAGGAAATGCTGGTAGAAGGGAATTCTCTCTCCCTTTGCAAGCACCTGTCCTGTGCTGCTTGCTGTTGCCTGCTCCTCTTCCTGCTTTGCCTCTGGCTCTCTCCCTGCAGGTGTTCTGCACAAGGTAGAGCATCACCTCTCACCTTCCTATTTTCCCTGCCCTCTTCAGCCTCTGCCTCATGTAAAATTTCTACATCTGTTCTTTCTCCTGCCCTGACAGCCAGAGCAGGATCCTTAGCTGGGATCTCATCACCCTTTCACTGGTGCTGCAGGCAGAGTTTGCACCCAATTCTGGTCACCCAAAAGGCACAGCGAGGCACTGAACTCTCCATATCACACTCTAGACCAAAGGCCCTGGAGTCTCAGCACTGGTAGGGATGGGCTCACCACTCAAGTCTGTGCCGAAAGGGGGGACTCACTGATCACACAGAGGGACATGGAAGAGAGAGCCAAGCAGTGATTGAATAAATCTGTGAACGGAACATTCCTGTGCCTGTCTTGAGAGCTGTCTCCTAGTGGAGTCTCTGCTGCCTCACAAAGAGTGAGCTTAAACTATGAGCCTCAGAGAGACAGAGAGATCTCCCTGCTGGCTGGTGATCATGCCTGGTCACTAGAAAACCAGGCTGAAAGAGAAGGCTGGGAATAGAGATAGAAGGCTAAAGTGAGACACGTAAATAGGGACACCCAGGGGCAAAGAATATGAATGAGCTGCTCTGCAGAGACCAACTGAGCCCATCCCAAGCCTCAGACTGACCATCCAGTGCTGCCAGGAGAGCCAAGAGCCCATCTAATGCCTGTCTTTACTGCCACAGCAACAACGTGCAGCTGCCTGCTGAACTCCGGCAGTCCCTGGCTGTGGAAGCAGAGGCCCAGAGACAGGCCAAAGTGCGGGTATGCCAACATCTGAACACTTCTCATCTCCTTCCAAAGCATTCCTCCTCCCTTTTCCACCTCTGGTTTGAGGTCCCTGGCACACAGCTCTGGGTTGAGAGAGTTCCTTTAATTCCTGAACAAGAGCTGAGTCTAACAAGGGGAGCTCAGTTGTGAGCTCTGATGGGCCTGGTAAAAACATGCCAGACACAGGCTTCCAGACTTCTGGCAATGCCAAGAGGTTAGTATGTGCTCTTCAATGTGATCTTCAAGGAGCAGGAATGTTATAATCACACTGACCCCAAAAATTTCATCATGGTAACCTTCCTCTGTACCAAGCAGTCTGTGCCTCCTCACTCCCAGCCTCACAGAACCTTCCTTCTTCCCCTGCTTGGTAGGTGATCGCTGCAGAGGGGGAAAAGGCTGCTTCCGAGTCCCTGCGGATGGCAGCTGAGATCCTGTCCAGTGCTCCAGCTGCTGCTCAGCTCCGTTATCTCCATGCACTGCACTCCCTTACCACAGAGAAACCTGCTGCTTTCATCTTGCCCTTGCCTCTGGATGCCATGAACCTGGTCTCTCCAGCTACCCACAGCTCTCCAGCTGTGAGCAGCCTCCTTACAGACACCACAAAGCTCCCAGAAAATCCAAAAGACAAGAAGGACTCACCCATGCTCTGAGAGAAATGGTTTCCACCTTGCTCCTGCTCAGAAAGGAGCAAGAAGGCTGGCCCACCATCAGGTTCCCTCCTGGAGGCAGGAGGGAAAGCAGCCCAGGCCTGCAATATAAAGTGGATTGTACATGGAAAAAGCCTCTACTTGTTTTGGAAAAGAAAAAATGTGGAGTGCAAGGAGCAGGCCTGGCAAGTGTGTGAGCAGGGGGTTGAGGGAAGTGAGGTGTCATCCCTTCCCCTCCACAGAGCCAGATGCACCTTGACACTTACAGCCTGGCTCCCATGGTGTGATCCATCTTGCCCCATCACCTTGGAAGGAAGGACAGACCTTCCCCTATGTCCTTACATGTCCCCCATCCACAAACCAATCGCGGGAGTGGGAGCACGACAATCTGTGGGGGAACAACATGCAGGGCAGGATGCTGGGTGCTGCCATCCTGGTGGTCCTGCAAGGAAGGAAAGGTCCTTGTGGTGTCCTGGATATGGGATTTCAGTAACCACCCACATACATCCCCACAACCAAGGCGTTTAGCCCTAGTTCTGAAGTAGGAGGAAAAGGAAGAAGGTGAGAGGGCAGCCTTTAAAGCTTGGGGCTTCCCCGCCGGGCACATCTGCTGTGCAGAGGAAAGGCTGTGCTGCTGCTCGCTTCCACGGGGTGGTGAGGCAGGACAACGTCTGAGCTCGTGGGCACTTAAAAACGTTAGGGTGAGGTGATCTGCTTAACCAACACCCTCTGGGCTGACAAGGGGAATCTGGCACTACTGGCTGAGGGCCTCGGGAACGGTAACACCTTTGCCTGCCTGCAGCTGCTTTGGTAATTTTCACACATGGAGAACAAACAGAGTTCTCAAAATTCCTAGAAGCCACAAAGCTCCTATGTATCTTTCCTGCCTACAGCTGCTTTAAATGGCCAGGAACCTACAGGTGTTGCAGTCCTTTCCCTTGGCAGAAATCTAGAGCACTGTCAAAGGAAATATCCCTGCACTCAGATCTTCTGACCCTGGTGCCCTTTATGTGGATGTCAGCTCTGCTCCTGCCCTTTTACTTGACCTACAGTATCTCCCCTTGCTTCAAAGCAGATCTCCCTGCACAGCCATTCGCAGCACCACAGTTCTGCTGTTGGTGTCCTGTACAGGTCAAGAGAGAGGGCACTTTGTTGCCTTTCTTTTAATTGCCCCTCATTGTTGGTCATGATGCCTGTGCCTAGCAGGGGATACTCAGCCAGTTTCCCACTCTTGAATTTTCATTTATTCACAGCTCTTTGCCTGCTGGTAACTCTAACTGCTCCACAGTCTACAAATTTTTACAGCAAGGACACACCTGGCCAACCAGCCCTCTTACAAGTGGCTGGGAAGTGGGAAAATCCACCTCTGAACTCAGTAGTGACCACAGGAGCACCTGACCTCCAGGTGTAACCTCCCACTTACATCGTTTTCCACAGTAACCCTCCCAGGGGAGGAGGCAGCAGGATCACTGTGGCTCCTGCTGGTGTGGCTGTGGTACATCTCAGGAGTGATCTGCTCATGGAAAATTAGCTCTGGGTAGTTGAACAGCTCTGTCACCTTCCACTGGGGAACACGAGCTGTGCAGTTACTCCTCTACATCTGGTTCTGGTTGTTTCTCATGCTGCTGGAATAGGCCATTCTTTCCTAACCTTAAGGACATAAGAGCAAAAGGGCATAAAACTGCAGAGTGAGCTGCAGCTGATCATTTCTCTGGACACTTCTTTGTCTGCATTTCTAACTCCGTGTAAAATGATCCATCCCCACCAAGATTATTGGCACAGGAAGGACCAACAGCTTTACAGATAAAATCTCAAAGGAACAACACTTAGCCCAAGAACTGATGTCAGGAGACACGCAGCATTACGTCAGGGCACACCCATCACCCTGTTTGCACTTGAATCTGCAGAAGCCAGGCATGGGTTTTTCAAACATGTCACTTTCTTACAGAAAGGCAAATTATAGCTGAGAGCATCCTCAGTTCCAAAAAGCATGCCTTCATCCAGCAGGATCTTCTCTCTTTTACAAGTACAGAGCCAGCAGAAACTTGTCATTTTACCACCAGAAGATACTATGCTCCAAAGCCTTGCAGAAGGAAAACCTAGTTTAAAAATGTACTTAAGGATTAGTGATAGAAGAAGTTTCCAAGAGAAAATTTACTCTGAGGGAGTTGGCAGGTGTTGTCTGAGCCAATGTAATTCCTGACAGTTTCACTGCCTGCTCTTCCAAGCTGAGAATGGGTCAAATTGCAATCATCCTAATTCTTGTACATTTTCCTCCTAATCAGTCAGACAGCTGGTAGCTGAATCATCTGAAGCTCAGAGGATGAAGAGGGTACCCACTATCAGATACATAACCAGCCCATGCTGGCACCGAGGTAAAAAACCTTCTTGATATGAGAGGGAAGAGGTGCAAACGACTTACTTGCATGATCCAACAGGGATGAGACAGAATGAAATAAAGCAGCAAGAAGAGATTGATGAGTGCAAACAGGAGGGTCACAGGCAAGAGAGATGTGTTGAGAAGAAAGTTGAAGTAGCAATTGTTTTACAAGGATGACAAACTACAGAATTGTGGGAGGAGGCAGAGGACAAGCAAGGCACTTGTGGAAGTAGCAGAGGCAGGAAGAAGAACAGCACAATGCTGAAATGGCAGAGACTTATCAGGGTAGTAGGTAAGGAGTAACAGCAGTGGATCAGGGTGAAATGCTACTGGGGATGAGCACTAAACACTACTCAGTCATTGGTGTTCTTCAGTGTTTGCATTTTCTGGATCTCTTTGGCTGGCCAGAGGTAGAAGCTTTGGGACTTGAGCAGGCCACGACTTCTGAGATATTTTCTTGGAAATTTTTCAGAAAGAAAAAAAAGCAAGCCAAAGCCATTAAAAATACCATTAAAAGATGACCAAGGTATCACATCCTTAACAAACAAGTTAGCCCCTCCTCCCACTTTGAAATCAAGGGTACAAGATACACTAAAGGACTAAGGGAAGAAATTTTAATTACCACTCTTTCTCCTTCTCCACATTTAAATCTTGTGGATCTAGTTAAGAAAGACCACAAGGAAATGCTTTTCATGCCTAATAAGCTTGTGACCTAAGGAACTCACTGCCACACCATGTGGGCAAGAACAGTAGGTAAGCAGTGTTCAAATACCTCCTAAAGAAAGCAAGAGTGTCATGCTATAAATACAAAAGATCTGTGGCCTCTGGAATATAATTTCTTTCTAATCCAAAATCAGTGATTCTAAACAGATCTTCTTGACTGTCACAGGGAGCACTCACAAGGAACACGATGCCAATTACAGTGATCTCCTAGATATAGACCCTATGTTACTTGTCAAAGTCAAAATTAGTTTCTCTCAAAACCAGAGCATGTTCAGCAGCTTTTTCTGCCCTGATCTAGAGTAATGTTAGAAGTCTCTTTGCTTGACCACTGACAGAGTTGAGACCCCCAGGATGTGTCCAGCAGGGGAGGGTTTTGCATTAGGGTTAGATGAGTGAGGTGTCCTCAAAGATTGCTTCAGTCTCCAAATCTGGAAAAAGGTTCAGAATATTGATTATCCTGACTTTGCCCTTCCTTGTTTGTTGCTTTTTGGATGCCTTCTTTGTCTTTCTCCAGCTTGCTCTCCAGCTCTTGATTCCCTGCAGAGCTTTTTCCTTCTTCTCTTCAAGACCTTCAAATCTTTCCTCTGCATTCTGAGCATGGATCCCTGTTTCTTTGAAACACAGAGGCAAAGTCAATGCAAAAACATGAAATCTAAGGAGCTGCTGTCAGGAGACCCAAGAGAAAGATCTGGAGAGCTGAAGAGTCCAGTGGGATTAGCTGACTCTATAAAACATGCTTATGTTTTCAGAGAAGGGCATTCTTAAAGATCTACAAAGCATTTTATGGCACATCTATGTAAACCTTGCAAATTTAATTAATTCTAAAATTCAGTATTTGCTAGCAGAGGGTGAGATGCTAATCTTCACTGTGAGAGGATAAAAACAGAGCAGAGTCAGTTCTATTAGCAGGGCTAATGAGATGGGGTTTTCCTGGTTAATGCAATCTCAGACAAAATAAGCACCTGCCTGAAATGAAACCCTGCCCTGCTCAGGCCTTTTTTTAAGTGAATGTGAAACCAACAATGCCACATTTCATCAGCAGTGTGTGCCTGGTTTCATGCCAGTGTCTCAGTTCACAGTCCCAACCCAGGCAAGAGCTCTGTGTCAGCAAAACATGGAAAACCAGAGGCCAGGTCAGGCACTGAATGAATCTGGACATTAAAAACAAACCAAGATCCTTTTCTGATGCAGACATGAAAATCTCACTGGCTCATAGTCTTGGATTGCTGTTGTAATCACTGGGTTATGGAGGTTGGAGATGGCTGCAGCTCAACCAGGAGCAAAAGAAACCCCAAAACACACACAAAAATGTTTGGAGAACAGAAAGAAGCAGCTCCTTACAGGGTCCATTAGGCATAAGTCAGCTTTCAACTATGATTTTTCTGTAAAAATAACTGTTGAGAGGATCCTGCTCTAAGCCTTGGAATGTAATTGTGATTTCCAGGGATTTATTTCTGTAAAAGAAATCAAATGCATAAAGAAATGCTCCTGCATCTTCCACTGGTATGCAGAACTGCTGCCCTTGGTCAGATAATTCATACCAGCACCTGGCTGCTGCTGAGAGAGAAAAGGAAATAAGAGAAAAGGAAAAAAAAAAGTAGGAGATACCACTGGCCTAGTGGCATTCAGGGCAGTTGTAGGGCCACATGTCACATCACACACTGTGAGTAATAAATAAAAATGTCCTGCTGGAAAGTAGCACATTGCATCTACTAGAGTCACCTGCATAATAGCAGCTTCCTCTTTTACTTCTAATCTTTCTTTCTCTGTTACAGATTTCCTATTGGTGTTGGCATCTTCACCTGCAAACTGTTCTTGAGTTGAAGAAATTATGGTCCTTGAAGTTCCTAAAGTTCAGCTTTAGTTGCAATTCCTGTAAGGCACCATCAGGATCAGGTTAGTAACGTCCTCCATTTGTCCATGCAAACAACCTAGGCAAAGCCAGCTGGTGTCTGAGTTTCTCTTGCACCTATCTAGACTTAAACTCCAGCTACCTAGGGAGTCTTGGGTATAGATATTTCTAAACAAAAATGAATAGGCAAATTACTTAACATTACATCAGCAGCAGGAAAAAGAGAGGCAGCATGAAAGCTGCAGCATTGGCTGTACACTGGAGCCAAGAACAACATCACTCTGACTTGGGACTGAGTTCAGAACCAATGGGAACAAACTGTCCTGGACAATAAATCTAAATCCATTTCCTTGTCATCTGAATGTAACCTGCTTTTTCATGAAAGCAGACTAATGCCAGGCCAGCCATATAATGCAGCCCATTGTCACAGGCAGGCTCATCCTTCCACATAAGGAATTAAATCAGAAGCTCAACCTGATCTCCTGGGCAAGGCAAGGACCAGGACTGCAGCAAAAGTCCACCTCAATGGGTGAAGCAAAAGCCATCATGCACCATGGGGAGCTGATCTAGCGGGGTGGTAAAACTGAGACACTCACAGGGCAGTCTGCTGTCACATCACAGCACGTCCACCAGCCACAGGACCAGTTTTCTGTGCAGCTCAGTCACCTGCACAAAGAATCAGAGCAAACCTAAACCATTAATGAACCACTGGTCTTGCCAAGTAGTCTGAAGTCAGTGTATTTCACGTAAGTCAATGTCCTACTTCATTCAATTTGCAAACTGATCCAATGACAGAAATGTTTATTTGTACCATTGTTTCCTTTCTATTCATTACAAACAGATCTTTCCCTACTATGGATCTACCCTTCTCTCAGCTCTTGTTTAGGATCATATGCTGCTTATCAGCCACATTCTCACGTCCACAACTCAGCAACAAACCAAAAATCACACACTACACTGCAACCCTGGAGAAACACTCCCTAGGAATCTACAGCCCTAGGAGAAGGAAGTAAAACCACAGAGAGCCAGCAGGCCCAGCTGCTCTTTGAACAGGAAACATCAGTGTTATTCCAGAGGAAATGCTTACTAAGGGTGAAACAATAAATTTGTGCTTGTGCACTGTACAGGAGACCTTGCAGCTACTTTTAGAGGAGCTCTCCTCTGCTCCTTTGGCTGGCAGACAAAAACCACAACTCAAACAGGAAAGAAAGTGTCGAAAGAGAAACAAGTGCTCTTCACAACTGTGCTCTGGCCAGAGGGAGGCAAAAGGAAAGACTGGATTCTAGATAAAAAGCTCTTATCCCTAGCAACTGGAGTCTTATGTTTCCTTTTTCAGGAAGAACATCATTAATTCAAAAATGAAACCCATTGCTGAATCATCTGACAAAAATATCCCTAGGTACCACCAAAGGAAGCCCCAAATCCAGAAGCAAAGTGACCTCCAGACCTGAAGGATCTCCTGTATCAAAGATATCTTTTGCTTCCCAGCTCAAAACCTCCAGTATATTTAAGCACACCAGGAAACCTGACACAGGCTTTTTTTGTTAATGCTCTAGTTGTGGGCAAACCTGGCATTCACAAGGAATCTTGCACATACACATTGTGGATGTGTTCTGCAAAGTATTTATTTCTTGATGATATTTACCAAAGACAATGGAGCACCGTGGAGAAGAATATGCCCCCACATATCTGACTCTGTATGACTCACTCATTTTGGTGGGTTTTTTCTCAAATGTCAAGATTTCCAAAGCAGGTGGCAGTTCTGGGGGAAATGGGGGTGTTCCAGGAAGGATATTGAAATCTCCAACTGTTTCCACAGGTGTTGCCAAACCAAAGCAAATGACAGGCAGTCACCAATCACTTTAACACTTTAGCTGAATACGTTTATCCCACTGCACCAGGGGCCCCACAAAAGGACATTTTTCACGTGTAGTTTTCTGTACAAGGCCAGCCCAGATCCAATTAACACCTCTGTCTTACAGGAAGTGTGGTTTATCATCACTCTCAGCTTCCTGCAATGGGCTGGAGCCTGTACAGCTCCTCACTGCATCCACCTGGGCCAGTCAGGCAGGAATCTTGTGATAAAATGCTGGGAGCTTGGCTTCGTGCATGCCAGGACCTCACTTCAACTTTCACACCTTGAATACTTCTACCCAGTGCTGTCAAAACCCTAGCTGTGCCTGCAGGGGAAGAAAATACAACCTTTAATTATAATTCCTTCAGCCAACAAAAATAAAACTGGATTCTGTGAGGGATGCCAAGAGGGATGAACAGCCTATGTGGGAACTGGCTACACGCAGGATTAAGAATGAGCTGTTTAATAAATATTGAATACAAAGCAAGCTGAAGGAGAATAGGTTTGATGTAATGCCCTGACTTCTTGTCTTGGCAGATTTGGCTCCCACATTGCACAAAGGCTTAATATAATTCTTTTTAAAAGAGCCTTGCAGTTACAATCACATTCTTCAAAGATGCAGGTGATGCAGATGTGCAAAATGCCTGGATGAGGCAGTAAATTACTTGTTTATTCACTTATCTAGCCATGCTGATGGATATTCCCTGTTTCTTGGGGAATATGCTTGAGATGTAACAATGCCTGCTCTTGATAGCCAATGTTTAACCTCACTTAATTCCTGGGGAGGTCTTGGTCTCCGTGACATCTTGTAGCAAAGTTGGCACATTAAGCACACACAGTGGTAGGGGCAATTCTTTTATATTTCAATGATTTTGATGCATGGCTTTGTTTCCCCTCTGCACAACTGTGGAGTAGGGCTGGTTAAATTCTCTGGTTTGGGTGAAATGCAATGAAGCAGAGTTGGGATGTCCAGACTGGTAAGAAATAGAGTCATTTACCTTCTGTAGGACGGAACTTTTTAGAATGCACAATGGGAGTCCGCAATCAGGCATTAGTTTTGAATTATCAGGAGGCCAAAGAGAAGCAGTAGGAGTGATTTTTGTTTAAGTTTTCCTGCTGTGCAGCAGGAAAGATAAGGCAAGTGCCATGAGGGCATGGGATGAGGGAGAACAGTCACTTGGGAACACTTCCATGAGGTTTGGCCATATTAGCCCTTACAAGTATTTTGCTATCCTTACTAAATACAGCTAGCTTTGGGAAGGCTGTGTGTGTCATTGCATTGATCATAGCACTTAATTAAAGCCCAACACAAGAGAGACCTAAATGAAGTTCACTGGAGAGGTCACTCTAGTCCCAAGAGTAAAACCACACCTTGTTCTCACAATGAAAGTACTCTGTGAAGGCTTTAAGAAGTGATCAAGGAATAAAATAATAGCTCAGAATAAAAGCTCAGACCTCAAACCAAACCTTATAAATTTCCTGTAAGTACTTTCTTACATGTTCTTTCTAAAACAGTCTCATCTGTCATTGTTCTGTCTCCCTCTCCCATCCTTGTCATCAAAACATTTGTATTTCTGTCACAGGCTGCTTGAGACCAGGTAATTGGATCATAGAAGATAATAAATACTTCAGGTAACTGAGTGCTCTTGTCTTACAGGACAAAATTACCATGTTCTCAGTATTGTCTCTTAGCTATTCTTTATAATCTCTCTCATTTTCACTGTTTCTTACCAAAGAGCCATGTAAAGAGAAAGGATACCTTGTGTTTTCTGCTGAAAGGCCATTCATTACATTACAATGCAAAAATGAACCCAGGCCATTCAGAACTCGTTGTCTTGTATGGATCAAGAGAATACCTTTCCTGTGGCCCAGTTCCCAAAGTCTTTGTGAAAATGAGCTAAGATTTCTTTTTCTGGGCTCCACTAGCTGAAGCAATTTTGGATCAGATATCCATGCTGTACTTGTGCTCAGACCATGGCTAACTATGACAATCTGCTGTTAACCTTTTGCCATGCTGGTGTCTGGCCAATTCTGGCCCCATTCCTTCATCTTGCTCTCCCTTTCTTAGGACAACAACTTATTTCTTTCCTTTAGCTGTCTCATCTCCTTTTGTTGGCTGAAATATGGCATGTAGCATAAGCTAATGCAGGGAAAAGGATAGGATAACCCTGAGTGAAGGAATAAGATGACAATATGAGAAGCAGCTCAGCAAGCCTGAGTAACACAGGTGCAATTTAGTTTTAGTCTGAATAAAGGAAATAAGATGATTAAAATAAACCAGCAGAGATGAAACAGTTTGGAAATCAGGAACAAGTCAAGGTCTTGCAGAGGCAAAGGTTGAGAAGGTTAGTGACAAATTACTCAACAATTGTTTGTTACCTTACACAGTAGATGATAAATTTGATAAAGATAAGTAGATGATAAAGATGATAAACAAAGAAAACATTTATTGACATACTTTATTATCAGAATAATTCAGTATCTAAATGAAGATAACTTTGAATTACTGATAAGGTAAAAAAAAAATTACCCTCAGAGAGTGCTGCTTGGTTAATGATCTTCCAAGTGATGTTTTACTCTACATTTTAAATATCCATCCTTTCCTTTTATTTTCTTTTCCATAAATCATCCACATAATCACAAACCACACACTCTCCCACTGAACATATGACTTTCCTGTGTCATATCTGCACTGCATGTTCTTTGCACTGTATCACATTTAAAATTACAGGAATTCTTTTCACCTGTGACTGCAAATCAAGTTTCTTGGAGTTTATCACTGGAATGCTCTTGATTCTCAGCACATATCTGGGGGTCACACTTTAGCTTTGGAAAAGGCCAGTACACATTATGTGAACTGGTCCTTTATTACCTGCTACTTTGCTGACAAGCCCAAGTAAAGACTGAGCTGCAAAATTGGTCATGCCTTACCATTCCCCCCACTTTTCCTTCTACTGGATTCTCAGTAATTTACGTGCCCTTTGGTTTGTTTCTTCCAGGGCAGGCTGCCTTGGAGACAATGCCTCCCTACTGCTCTAGGTGTGCTTTTAGCATCTGAAAGAAAAGCTCAAGCCTGCTGTGACCCCAAAAGCTGGACCAGTCTTCAGCTGTGACAGAAAGGTGATGGAAATCAGGTAAGAGAAGTATGAGGAATCCATGAGTATAAAGATGCCATAGTGAATAACAAGCACAATAAATTGAAAATCTGCTGGTGACAGTTCTGAGCATTTCTACAGATTAATGTAATTTATCAGTCACCAGAGCTTTTGATCAGATAGTGCTCAAATGGGACTGAGTTTAATGCACTGCCTGAACTATGGCATTGGTGAATCATAACTTCTCATGAGGAGACTCTTGAGCTTCTGCAGAAAAGGTTTGAGCTGAAGTGGTTTTGTTCACACTAGTGAACAAAACTGAACGGGTGAACTTAGATGCTCCACGGGGCTCAGCTAACACAGGTGAAACACTGTCTGATAATATGTTAAACCCCCAAAATCTTGCCTTTATTAACTCCTTGATTTCATCCAGTGCCTTTTCATCATCAGAGAGTGGCTAAAGCAGAGGAAAAGAAGGGATGAGAGCTGAGGAAAAACTCTGTTAATAGTCAAGGACTCTTCCAAGGATGGGGCATCCACAGCTTCTCTGGGCAACCTGTGCCAGTGCCTCACCACCCTCACTGGGAAGAACTTTCTAATATCTAACCTGAACCTACTGTCTTTCAGTTTGAAGCCATTCCCTCTTGTCCTTTCACTTCATATCCTTGTAAAAACATGAAAGATGTGCACATACTTCTGGTTCCCTCCCAAAGAGAACACAAGTCTGGCAGCTGGGAGAGGGAAGCTCATATAGTGTTTTTCACTCTGCTTTTACCTTTCCCACTACATGATTCAGAACCTGACAGAAACAATCTACATCTGAAAGCAGATGGAAACAGCCAACCCTGAACTGTGCCAGGGAAGCTGATGAGTTTTAGGATCAGGGTAACACTGGGACACATGTATGAGGCTGTTCCTTCTCCCAGCTAGTGACAGACCCAGAGAAAGAGCTGAATGACAGCACTATGGGAGTCACTCTGCAGCAGCCCAGCACTCCCTTACTGCAACCAAACCACACACCAGTCTGCACTCAGCCTGAGCCTTATAGCCAAGGCTCCTTCCCTTGGGTCAAGAAAGATGGATGAGATCATATTTTTTAGGCAGATTAAAACTTGCACTGCCTGTGGTTGGCCAAAGAGCATTTTTCAGTCTGCTGCCAATGCCCTATTGCCTACAAACCAAAACATTCCTCCCCTCCTAGCACCGTTAAGTATCGCTTATGTACAAAGAAGTGTAAAGCTATTCCCTGCTAAGTCAATTAAAGCCAGGAGAGCTTCTTTTCTTAATCATGGATCACAGAGCATCCCTGCCAGCCTGGCATCCTGTGGAAGGATGGCTCTAAGAAGTTGTCATTTAGCAACTCTTTTGTTTATTAATCCCAAAATGTCTTTCCCTCAGATCTCTTGGCCCACAGTCCAACAGCTGGTCTGTCCATCCAGCCACATCAGGCAGCACAGCCACCTACCAGAAGAGACCAAGGGAGAGGCCTTGCTGTGTGTTCCCAGCTCTGTCTTTCCACTGCCCTGGGCTCCTTATCCCTTCTTTGCCTACCTTCCAGCACCCATCAAACTGACAGGGTGGTCTGTCAGGTACCTGAATTTGCTCCAGCGATTAGGATAATGCCAAAGCTGATCTCGCATTTGCAGGCAGCTCTGCACATAAGGCACACGTGGCTGTCACTGTTGAGCAAGAAACGTGTCAGGGAGTGGGAAAGGTCAGGGTGACCATCTAAACAAGCTCTGTGTTGTTATTTCTTGAGGCTAAAAAAACCAGTGTGGACAAAACCTCAGCAAGGGATTGACACAGCACAGGGCGTTTCCGAGCATGTTTGCAGGGAGTGGAAGGTAGCACTTCAAATCTGAGTCAAATGGTGTGGTCAGCAAAGTGATGCAATATAGGATAAACTTATCTTAGGAGGTCAGCAAACTTTTTGCCCAGGGAACAAACACATGTCCTGGAGATAACTATTCTACACAGAAAAAGACAGGAGATGGAAACACACACCCCAAAACCCCCTGGGGGGCTCCAGTGGTTTGTGGGGACTGTAAGTACCCTGGACTGTGGAGAGAAGCACTAGTACAGGTCAGGCTTTGGAAACCTCCTCTGGAAAAAAATTACTCCAGAGAGAAAGAAAACCCTGATGTGGTCAAGCACCCTGGAGGTATCCCTCAGCTTGGGGATCTCTGGAAAATAGCACATCAGAACCACTTCAACAGCATTTACTCTGCTGGTGAAAAGAGACAGTGAAACTGATGATAAAACATAGGGCTGAGAAAATCTGAGGCAAAATTCCTGGTCCCTTACCCCAAAGCAGCATCTAAACCACAGGCAGCTAATCCCATGGTTAGTGGTTGTTAGATCTTTGGTGAAGCCTAGGACAAGTTACCTGCTACCTGTAGAAGATAAAGCTCCAGGTGCATGGATACCAAGGGATGCTCTAAATCAACTTCGGTCTGTGTGCCTGTAAAGCCTTTTTCCTTCTGGTGGACTGCTAGCAGTCAGCTTCCTGCAGAGTTGGGAGTGCCCTAAACACCAGCAATTGCATAAATAAAGGCAAATGTAATGCAGGGAAAGATCCCAGTACGAAAGGGAAACTGGAAGGATGGAGAGTCAGATGCAGAACTCCACAGCCTCCAGCCCAGAGCTACCTGACAAGTCCCCACCTAATGGCTCATCTCATCTTCCTTCCATTGGCTTTTGGTTCAGGAACAGGCACTCCACTTGTAGGCACTGTGAATGGGTTTTTTTGTAATGCTTAGCCAAGAAAATTTGCAGTAATGAATCCAGTAGTAGAATTAATGTAGCAATGGTCCAGTAGCAGAATTAAACCCACATTTTTACTTCATAGGGTTAGGGTTTTTTTTGCTATTATTTATTGTGGAAACCCCCCTTACAACAGACACTGTGCATCTGTTCAGGTGCCCCCAGTGCTTTGCTGTACTCTCCAAAGGGGCACTTGCTTGGTTTCCACCTACAAACTGCCTAAAGCACAACTGCTTCTTTCATAGATCTTACTGGGTCAGAGATTTAATGGTATTTGTCACCAATTACTAATCTTACCACTTTCTTCTTGGAAGTTTATTTTACTAATGAAAAAAAAAATATTTCCATTAGTCTCATAATCCCCATGAATTCTCTTCTGAAACCTTTCTCCCCCACCAACCTTGTCAATTGTATAAGTTTTTATAAATGCTTCTGCTATGAAGCATTTATAAGCATTCTCTTTATCAGCTCTGTCCCTGTACTGTGGGTTGTAATTACATTAATTACATTTCTTTGCTTTCAGATACATGTTTGTGGGTGTAGGTATGATCTAGGAGTAGCCCTGACAGGTAGTTTCTTGTCTTGTTGTGCAAATGGTTCCTTGGAAAAAACATACAAAAAATTGCAAAAAAAAAACTTCACAAAAGTTTTGTTTTCTATCTCATGCCTCTTTGGCAGTACTTGATATTCCCACCAGAAAGAATGGGAAGATTAATGGCCTTGTTCTGTAACTGTTACAGCTTAAGGACACAGACAGGACTTTGAAGCATGTGGTACACAGCTGGAAAAATGTCACATTAAGTTCTTGGCTCACAAACCCTTTTCAGGCCCAAAGTAAAGGCAGAAGTCACCAACATGATACTCATTTGGCAGCTGCTCCAATTTGATCAGGAAAGGTGAGAAACTCTGGTCTGTTCCTGGAGCTACTGGCTCCTTCCCTGTGCTCCTGTCCTGCACCTCAAGGATATCCTTTCCTCTCTCAGTGATTATACAAAATTTAGAAAACCCCACCTTCCCTTCTCACCTGGTGTTTCACCTTGGACATTTCATAGAGGTTTCCAGGACCTCAAGAAGGGTTTGTGTAAGTTTCTCCCCACACACCCAGCCAAGATCTCTCCTCTACCATCCTGTGATCATGCCTGGTGCCTCTAAGCCTGGGTTTGCTATGGCATGAATGTCTCCATCCCTCTCCTCTCCCTGTCCTTGGAAAGAGACACTTACAGCCCCACCCAGGACACAGCTGTGGGCACAGGCAGCTTCAGGCTTCCCTTCCTTCACCTCCCCACAGCAGCCACCTTTCCCAGGAGAGAAACCCCACTCCCTCTGTGCCCTCTTGTAACTCCTCCCAAACCAGATCCCTCAGAGAAAAAAAGAGGCCAAAGCCATTTCTTTTCCTCCCCTAATAGCAAAATATTTTTTAACTGCTGTAGTACAGTAGATTATAAACAGCTCTTGTACGTGACAGAACATGTACAGGTCACATCTTGAGACAGCTGGTGCCGGTGCCAGGGCCAATGCTGGGGTGTCCCCTGCCACAGCCAGGGACGGGCCACCACGGCTGGGGGCACCAGGAGAAGGGACAAGGTGAGGCTGGCTGGGAGGTCTGTGGGGAGCTGGTTCTGATGCTGCAGAGCACATGAACTCCTGATCTGCTGTCCCTCTGGCCCATCTGCATTCAGAAGCAGGAGCTCAGCCAGTCTAGTTTGCCTTCAGCCGGTAGGCCAGGTGCAATCCATGCAATATCTTATTGAACAAATCCAGCAGGAACTCCCCCAGCTCCCACAGCACACACTGTACTCTGTGCTCTCCTGTGACAGCAGTTTACAGCTCAGACCCAGGACTGCTTCACCCCACGGCTGGCAGCCACACACCCCAACAGAAAGAACAAACTAGGCATGAGGACTCCACAGAGCTTTGGTCTTCCCAGGAACAAACAGTTTTCTGCATGAAAACCCCAGGACACATTTTGATGGAGTAACATTGATTTTCATGAGGTTATTGAGCAAGAAGCTGCAGCTGTACTGGCTGCCATTCCAAAGCTGGAGGCTTCCCACCTCACAGCTCAGGGAGTTACCATGGAAGCAAGCTGCACAGTTCTTGTGTTGGAAAGAACCACAGAAAACAGTATATATTATATTACATTATATTAAGAGCTTGTAAAGGGCAGGTTGGGAACCCTCACATCCTCACCACTGACCAGAACATTCCACTGTTCTGGTCAAGTGCTCTGGCACTTGCAGTCTAAGAAACTCAAACGTGGTGTAATTGACTTTTAATTAAATAAGCAACGTGCAAAAGACTTAGTATTTCCCCTCCAGCACTCTTGAGAAAAATGAAAATAAGCCCACATTCAAAAGCAATTAAAAAACCCCACAAAATTGAAAGTAATCTAAATTGTTAATGCCCTGACAGCACGGTTGCCAGATGCCTTGATCTACAAGGCTGAAAACCTCAACTTGTCAAAAACTAAGACTAGTTCCAACAGCTGAGCATCCCTTTCTGGTTGCCTTTAGCTTGCCAGATGCTCAAGCCCTCAGGCTTCAAACAGTGATGATGCTGACACAGTAAATGCTGATATTCCTTCTGGGCACACAACAGTGCCAGGTGTGAGGGAAACACCAAAACAGGGCACAAAGTGCCATCCTTTGGTCTCTTTTTGAAGACACTGAAACTGTATCAAGACCTGCCGTGGGTTTCAAGATAGCAAACCAAGTCCCTAATCCATCCCACCCTCTTTGAGTGCAGTTACCTCTGTAAGTGTTCTGAGCACCAAACAAAAAAGAATTGGACTGAATCTCATCCTGTACTTTGTCATCCTGTACAGGTGACAAAGCTGTTTGGCCAAAAGGTGTTTTTTTGTATTTTTGACTGTTTTCTCAATAAGGAAGCTTAGGTGTTCCAGAACTTCCATTCTCTCCTCCCACAAAAGGTATGGTGAAAGACTTCAGATTAATCTGAATGATAAAGTAATCCTTTTAATTCTCAGGATTTTATATATGAATACTGCCAAATTTGAGCATATAGTTCCTCTGAAATTACTTCAACGGTTTCATCAAACACTTTTTAGCAGGAAGTGTTGTCAGAGGAGAACCTCACACAGAAACACTATTTGGCAAATTTGACCTGGTGCAAATGTTCTTTCTTAAGAGCATGATTCCTTCTGACTGAAGACTTGGAGGAGTTGAAGTATTCCCTAACTTTTATGAAATTACTTCTGACTGAAGTTAGTGAAAGCAGAAGCCCAAAGGAGAGTCTGAAGTGGCTTGGGAGACAAGTCCACCAATGGTCCCAATACTGCTGGTATGAAATCCCCAGGGCTGTGGGTAGTAAGGATATGGTGTTCTCCATTGGCAGTTTCTGATAACATTTGAGTAATTCTGAAATATTTGTCACCAAAGTTCTGGTATCTTTATCAGGTGACCCTTTTCACCAGTTATCTCCATAAGGTGACCCTGTCTCCAATAATGGGAACTACAGTTCCAGTAAAACTGGAGTGATCTGTACCCAGACACTCTGCAAGTTCCCTGTTCTGTTTAGCACCTGACAGAACAAGAGAGCTGAAGGAACTCTGACTGTGGAAACACCAAATTCACACAGGGCCCCTGCCTTTATTGGTGTGTGTGTGTGAGGATGTCCTACCTCTTCACCAAGAGGCTGATCTTCACCTGAAGCCCCCTCTGATGTCAGGGCAGACACAGGCAGGTGACAAAGCAGCTCTGGGCCAATCCTTTTCCCCCAGCAGCACTAAAACTTCTCCAATACACATGGGCAAGATGTGCTGGCACACTGAACTTCATGTGGCCATTTCAAACAAGATCATGCTCTGTACCTGTAAAGTTGATCCCATTTTCTTAGAGTTTGGTAATATTATTTCAAGTTTTTTTTGTAAAGAAACCCTTAAGAACCTGTGTACCTTAAAGCACCTGCCAAATTAAAGCAAAAGCTCCTTTACAAGTTAATCATGTTAAAAGAACTGATTACCTAGAGGAGGAGAAAGGAAGAGCAAGAAGAAAAAGTACTCCTGAAGTCACAAGGGCCTTCAGAGAACAAAAATGCTGTAAGGCAGCTGGGAACTAAATGAATACAGAGAAACAAATTTTTGGTGTAAAAAGTCCTATAAAGAAAGACTGCACACACCATGCCCTGCTTCTGAGCCTGACTCAGCATGGTGACAATCTCTCTTCCTCTGCCCATTTTATATCTGTTGGCATACACAGAACGCAGTTTGAAGCCAGCCAGGAAAACTTTGGCCATCTTCAGAGCAAGGAGGCAAACACCCTGTTGCTCTGCCACTTGTCCATGTCACAGTGGCAGGCAGGATCATGAACAGAAGTTTTGTAGACATCCTATTACCAAAAAGGAGAAAAAAAATTGCAAACGATGGCTAAGAAAGATGGACGGATACCAACAATGAGCTACCAGCAAATCTGACTAGCTTGCCTCTTCTCCAGAAAAGCAGCAACTTGGAGGGGATCCCTGGATGAGTAGGATTCCAGTAGACTCCACCTTCAGCTCAATGTTTTACTGGCATGGAAATGGCTCAAAGTGGGACAGCATGTTATAGATGCTGCCTTTGAAGTCTGTTGCAATCCAGGTCAACTGGTTTGCTCCAGCAATGTTTAAAAAAATTACAGTTTCTCCCCAATAATGAGGAGGCCCAACTTCCCTTAGAAAAAGTCTGTAGTAAGTTAGATCATTGGTCCAAATACTTGGAGGACACCTCTGTTTTTCTGTGATGTCATGGCCAGAGCACCCCATTTTCACATCTTCACATGACAGGACCATGAGCGTGGCTTTAAATAGTCCAGGAATGTGGGCTGCAAAACATGAAGAGGCAGTAAATTAGTCACAAGCCAACAGCACCAGCTGTGGTACAAGCTGTTGAAATCAAACTTCTCTAACTGGAAAGATCAAACCACATTTCTGCACTCTAAAACCCTGTTTTTGCCTTCACTAAGCAGGTGCCTGGAAGTGTAAGTGCAGCCACAAGTTCTGTTACCTCTGGCAAACACTGTGCCTAGTAGCCTTTCGTATCAAGAAGCCAAGTAATTCATGATGGCAAACTCTTAATTGAGGAGAATCAAACTTAAAATAGAGGCTGCCAAAGGATACCTTTGGTTAAAACTGAAATCAGCTGGGACAGCAGGAAGTTTTGTCTAGAACAGAACCTGGTACCAAGAAAATGAGTTAGAGAAAACACTACCTAAATCCCAAACTATCTACAGGTAACCACTTTTCACCACCACCCACTCTAGCCTGGGAGCGGCACAACAGGCACAGTTTTTGTGGGCCTTCTACAAAATTTCTCCTGACTTCACTGGCCAAGTGCTGCAGTTCCATTGCCACAGCCTAAATGAGGTCTAGCATATCCTCAGAAATGGGGTAACACCACCCTCAGTTTCAAGCAGTGAAATCCTACCAAGCACAGATGGAGCATTACTGAACACACTTCTGTTAGGCAGCCTCTGGGCTAAAAAACTCCTAAAGAAGGAGATGTAGCACACTGCCAGAAAGGCTCATGCCCTTTAACTTCCACTCTTCCTGCACAGCTAAGACAGGACAGCCACTCCCAGAGCTGGTTATCCCCGGAAGGGCCAGGCACTCACATTTTCCGTGGGGCAGTACAGGCGGGCGTACCACTCCTGGCTGTAGAGGCAGATGATGACACCTTGGCCCAGGAAGAGGGAAGTCCACATGATCACATTCCAGAAGGGCCCTTTCCGACGGTCATTCAGGGTGAAGTTGAAGACCACTGAAAAGGGGAGGAATGAGAAGAATTATTTAGAAACAAACTCAAGATTCAAGAATCGAAGATCAACTGATTTTACTGGATCTTCCCCTCCTTTCACTTCATGTCTGGAACAACAAGGCTACTGCATGAAAATCTGATTACGTTTGGCAATAAAGCAAATACTCTGAGCTGATTCTCACACTTACTTCCAGTAACTTTGCCAACAAGCTGTGTTCCTCTGGGGAATCAATGTGATTTGTGTGACGCTGGTCACCAAGGCATGGCAGGGGTGGCCTAGAGTTTATTAGAGCTCTCTAAAACACAAAAAGAAATCCAAGAGCTCTGACTTCTAAATGGGCTCTTCTGTTAGATTATACTCTTTTCTGACACAGAGATGGGGTAACAGAGGTGTTTTAGAAACTTTTATTCTACTTTTAGTCTCACGAGAAGGGTGAGACAATACAGATATTATAATTCATGCCATCATAAATCCATTTCCCACACTCTTCCTCACTGCAGGAGTGAACTAATAGTTTCCTTATACTGTGAATAGAGGAAGGCTGACAAGCTGCTGACACACAGCGATTCAACTACAGTTTGGCAAAGAGGAAGCAGTGCTGTTAAACTCTGTGCAGTGTCACAGGAACAGCAGTGTATAACATAGATCCCTCTTCCTCATCACCAAGACCTTGATCATCTAAGCCCCAAGCTTCCAAATCCTCTGTGTGTACATAGGTGTGTATCTCCTGAGCTGCAAAAATCCATTCACAAAGCTTGCACTCACAATTGCAACCCCTGGGCAACAATACTGTGTGTTAGTGCTGAGGGAACAGCTGGCATCATTATCAAAAGCACAAAGCATGCTTCTCTAAAAAAAGCCACAAACCCCACAGCCACTCCCACACTCTCTTCCTTGGAGCTTACCTCCAAAGCATGAAAACAGGCAGAAGAGAACTGGATAGAAGAAGCCAAAGCAGATGCTGAGGACATACTCGTGCACAGCAGCTGACACGGTGAAGACAGACAGCATGGCTGCTGCTCTGAACTTCTTCCCAAAAAACTGGGAGAGACAAGAATGCCAAGTATTAGGAGCTACTCTGCTGTGCTTTTTGTTTGGTTGTTGCAACACAGTGAATTTTCTTCCCTGAGCTAAGAAGGTTCTCCTCCAGCCAAGAGGCACGTGTGAAATGCCAAGTGCCTTGCAGAGCACCTTGGGCTTGAGGTGTTTCTCTTCAGGTACATTTCTGCATTAGTACTTGTGCTGAGCCCACTCATTAAGTACCTACCACAGCTCAGGGAAACAGTGCAACATGAGTTCTGACTGCTGAGGCAGTCTCTGCATTCCTACATCTCAGCCCCATGTTTTGCACATGTTAAGGACTTGAAAATGAGCAATGGATCTCTCTAAAAGCACAGTGGCTCCCCACAACAGTTGACATGAAACATTTTTAAGCTTCTAAACAGACAGGGATGCTGCATCTTGACAAATGTACCATTTTGCCCAGTAGTTGAATGTTTAATTAACAAAAGAATACATGAGCTTGTTACTCACCCAAAGGAAGTCCCTGTAGGCATAGTAATAGAGCCAGTCATGTACCACCACGTTCCAGGTTCTGTAGTAGTTTGCATAGGATGTGGAATTCCACCAGTCCTGAAAGCACAATGGAAAGACTATAAATCTAATTAACTATAAAACATTCTAGAGGGCTTTTCTAGGATATCAAATTGAAAAATATTCAGCAAAATAATACCAAGCTAACATAACAATTTGACCAAGATTTCCATCACACTTCCAACATTCTACTTGGAGTATTAAGGTCTGGATTTACACCAAACTGCAGTGGCTGATGTGATAAAAGAACAAAAAGAAGGCTAATGGAGCTATTGGGTAGGTCTGGTGGCTGCTTCTGTTTGTACACAGGGTGTTTCGCCTTAAAGCAACTCAGACTGCCAACAGAAATCAAACCTGTTCTACAGCACAGCTACAAACTTAAGCCTTAACAGCATAAACCAAGCAAAATCCCACGTTTGCTTTGTTTGGTAAAACAATCTGCAGTTTTTGGGTTTTTTTCCCATTATGACAATGACTTTCAAGAGCTTTATAAACTACAGCTCCTGGTTCTCACCTTGTAGAACATCCTGTCTGCAAAGCGCAGCATCTCAGCAAACGCATTGAGCCAACAGTGAAGGAACGCAAAGAACACCAGGAAGAGAATCAGGACACCTGGAAACAAGGGACACCACACCAGTTTGGCAGTGTTTACTCTCAGCCACAAGCAAGAGCACCTAACACACCCAAAAACTGTTCTTATAGGCACTGACACAGATGGGCTCTACACTTTTGTACAGGTAGCACAACAATATTTCAGTTTCTCACTACACCAGGCTCTGCTTGCCTCAGAGGGCAACAGCAATGCTGCCCCAGAGCCTGCAGCTTGATTCAAAGATAGTTAAATTCAAACCCAGCTTTTATTTTGTATTGCTGATTTTGAAGTTTTACCCCTTAATGCTGCAGTCTGCTCACAAAATCTCCTTTGTTGATCTCTGCCTGTCATGAATGCATCTCAAATGAAGCATTTCTCCCTTCCACGAAGATGAAAGTCACTCATGGATCTGGGCCTTACCTGGCAGGATGGAGTTGAAGATACAGAGGACCAGCCCTCGAAGGTTAAAGGTTTCCTGACTACTGTTGCGAAACTGAGGAA
Source organism: Emberiza elegans (assembly GCA_024865655.1). Lineage (NCBI taxonomy): Eukaryota > Metazoa > Chordata > Aves > Passeriformes > Fringillidae > Emberiza > Emberiza elegans. The sequence goes on from JALJVW010000168.1 coordinate 96,447, forward strand.
TGCAGAGTCTCACAAAGATGTAGTAGGCATAGAAAAGTGAGCCAAGAACCTGGAACAAAAATACCCCAAAACCTGACTTCATAACAGGAACACACAATTAACACAGCACCACTTGCCAGCTCTAGGAGAGAACAGCAGCTGCCAACACAAGCCAAAATAATTTATTTTACATTGCTGCCAATAAACCTCCCCAAGGATCCAGGCAGAAAGAAAGCCACAGCAATCCCTGGAGTACACTGAACAGCCTGCAGCAAAATGAACTTCTCTTTTCTACTACAGCAGCTGTCAGTTTTTCCCTGTCCTATCAACTCACATGTTTTGACACAAAAAATACATGTCACCCCCAAAGTGGGGAAAATACCCTTGATCTGCATCCAAGGTAAGGGCAGAAATAATTGAAAAATACTTACTGTAGTTAAATCGAATATTAAAGCTTATTTTTATTTTATTCCAAAGCTGACATTTACAGGCCAAAGCACCTCAGGCTTTCTCTGGCTCATGAACTGATGTTGTGGATGTTGAGGTCAAAATCCCAATCACTGTTGAAATACTTGGATGTAAGTCAGGTGTGTGCTCTGTCCTCCTCTTTGTCCAACAGCAAGCAGCCAAAGGCCTGTTCATGCTGCTTTTTTTTTTCTTAATTGTTTTGCTTTTTAAACCATAAATGCATTGTATGGCACCAAATTTCAGTCACACAAATCCATTACTTGGAAACACATCCACAATTAGCTACTGAAGCTCACAAAGCCACAAATGTGAAGAACCAGTCAATCTTGAACTCAAATATGCACTGGGAATTTGGACTCCAGGCCTCATTATTTCAAAATTGCTTTGAATAACTGCAGAGAAGAAGCTGTGCCCCTGCACTACAATCAGGGTGAAGAAAGAGGGCATGGGTATTGCTCTACACACACACACACTTTTTTTATCTGGAAGCTTGTTTAAGCAAAGATTTTAATTTCTTTTCTTTCTTTGGCTCAACCATTAGTGCAGCAAGATCACAGTTTGTTAGTCACTGAAAAGTATTCTTTATTGGTAAGGCCATGCCAAGTAGAGTGATTTAATGCCAAAGAGAGCTGTTGAGCAACACATCTTAGATGGTCTCCAAGAGTGTATTCTGCAGAAAGCTGCACCACTCACCTGTGCAAATTTGGTAGCTACATAGCCCCATCTTATTGTGGGATTCCTAGGAAAAAGAACAAGGTATCACAGCTAAATAGGACCTCAAAGCAGCAAACCCCTCCCTTCAATTACTTGAAGGATTTCACAATTTTACTGACGTATTCTCTGAAAAAAAAGGCTTCTGAATTCCAGAATTCTTAATCTCCTGACATCCAAGGGATGCCTGCCTAAATTGCTGGTTCCTCACTTTCAACTACAGCAGAACTCCAGCAATTCCATAAATGGGAAGGAATCTGGAGGGCAACACTGTACAGTTCTGTAGGAGGTGGGAATCTGCAGACAGTTGTGTGAAGGACTGCTGACCTCACACAGCCAAAGTGTCACCCAACAACGTAGAGAAGAGTCTGGGAGTTCCCACTCATAAAGGCTTCAGCCTCAAACTCAGACAGGGCTGCTTATTAGCACCACATAAAACACACATGTTCCTATTGCAGGAACTGTCTATCACTACATGATCTGTAGCAAGTTTTTAATTAGTTTGACTTAAGTGAGTTTCCCAAAGAAATAAAAGCAGAACTCCATGAGCAAGTCTTGCCCTTGCCGGCTTAACCACATCTTTGTGAAAGCTCAACTCATAAACTGATCACACCCAGGGGTGCTTAACGTTGGCTTCAGTTTTCAGACTGCTTTAGTGTTCTGTTGCTGCTCACATTACCTGGGATAGTTGTCTCTGTAGATGAGGGTGGGAGCAAAGAGGAAGTACAGGTACTGAGAAATTCTGGGAATATGTACTGTGCCTGGAAAGAGGGGGAAATAAACAAAAGCAATCTTTTTACTGACAGTTCAGTTTCTCCCAGTACCCTTTCAAAAACCAGAACCCTCCTCACCTCAGAAACCTCAATTTGGAGCTAAAAGTATGGGATTTGCAGAGAATAAAACAAACTGGACCTTTCAGATAGTGTGCATGAAGGACAGTTAGCAAGTGAGGGTACCAACTATCTGCTAACACCTTAGTATCACATTTCCTGTCCTATCAACACGTGGGTTCAGTCCAGTCAGCTCTAGTATGCCTTGCTTAAAAGATCTTTTGTTCTATGATTGCTGTCATTTCAACTACAGCACTGAGCTGGAGGTCTGCAGGCAACATCTAGACAACTTTTACTCCTAAAAGCAGAAATAGGGAATCCTGGAAAACAAAGATTTAAGATCCAGAGAGGAATTAGACCTGAATAACAGTCTAGCCTGTTGTCTAATATAACTGAAAAGAAATGAAAAGATTCAGGCTGAAATTATGATGCAAAACCTTTGACCTCCCCATCCAAAGTCACCAATTCAAATCCCACCTCTCCAGCTCATGACAGCAGCTCAAAGCTATGGAAGGAAAGCTGGAGCTAGCTATATAAAATGGAGCAGGGCAAGTTACTCACCAGACTTGTCCTTCACTGAGGACAGGACCCGGGGTACGTTCTCCCGGATGAAGGAATGAGCCTTCATAACAAGACGAACCTGAAAGGCCAAGAGAAGAGCAGCTCAGTGCTCTCATTTTCACAACCTTCCAGGGAAGACTGGATCCAGCATTTTACAGCAACACCTTCAGCATCTTGGTTTCTTTCCCACTTAGCCCTTTTACAAGGAAAGGGCTGCTTCCTCCACCCACAAGCCTGTTTAACTGACGTGAATTTCAAACTCTGCAAGGGGAAATGTGCAGCAGCAACTATGGCTCAGGAGAATCAAAACACATCTCATCTACACTTGCAGAACCACCACATACACAAGGACTGTGAGTAACACCAGCAAGTCACTAATCAGCTAACATTAACTTAAAATTGAAGGGAAACCCCTCTCCATTTCAGCAGGCCAGGATGTTTGAGAGTCTAGGTGTGTCCTTGAAGTTACATGTGTTGAACAGCAATTATCACTACCTCGGTATAAGGTGGTGCCCCACATAAACAGTCCACAGCTGTCAAGCAGGTTTTTCTTTTAATTTTAATACTGAAGAACCAAAAGTAGGGTCAGTCCAAAGTTAATTCTTAAAACTTATCCCTGACTAACCTTGTTTTAACCTGATGGACTGACCAGACCTTCATTCTTGCACTTTTCTGTTCCCCTCCACAAAAGAAATTTCACTTCCAAACAAGTTCTGATTACAGAACCAAGACACTTGCTTCTTGAGAACAGAAATGCCAACAGGAACCACTTCTCGACCATGTACTTGCTTTATTGGGTTTTGGTTTTTGGGTTTTGTTTTTTTAAAGAGGAACATTACAGTTTCTTTGTGGACTACGGCACAACATGTTCTTAAAATTGGTTTTAAGCACTTAAGCATCCACAAGACAACCAGAAACAAATGGAATTTCAGTAAAACCCACAGTAAAACCTTAAATACTGGGTAGAAACCCACACGTGGTTTCCAGGTCAAAATGAAGCTTATTCTCTATTCTTTCTTATTAGATTTGCTGCATGTAACTGTCCTCAAGTCTCAGAGATACTGCATCCATGGCCTTGGATTAATTTAATGAATAAAAACAACATTTGAGTTCTTTAGGAAAAAGGACCCTTTCCACTTTGAAAATAAAATGCAATTCAATGTATCCTAGGATCCAGAGGATGCAGGGTAGGGACTTACCTGTTCCAGGATTACAATGAAGCGGGAAGCTGGAGGCAGGGCATAGGCTACAGCCACATAGGTTGGTCCAAACCCAAGCCCAGCTATTTGGAAGAGTGTGAACAGCATCCCATAGAAGAAAGAGTGGATTGCACGATGAGAAGAACTGGAATAGCCTTGGGCCCACCACACAAAAAGGTTGTATGGAACAACTACTGTGGCACTGAACATGCAGAGCCAAGTACAGAAGACAACTGGGAACTTTCCAAAAACGAAGACCAGGAGATCAAATCCAAGGACCAGCCTAGAAGGCACAAGGAAAGAGACAATTTTTGAGTATCCATTCTTTGATTACAAATACTTCTACTCCACTAAGTGGCCACAAAATACAAAGCTTCCAGATCATAACTGTTTGACAGTCTGGATAGAAGTGACCATGGCAATTTCAGCTCAGGGCTGTCTGTGGTAGCTTCAAGTGGCCACACCCAAGTACCCCAGAAACTAAGAGAAGGACTGATGCCATCAGTGCTGGCAGGCACAGCTTACCTTCAAATCCCACAAGGCTTAAGCACATCTTTAAGATCAGCATGTGCTTTAAGAGTAGGCTCAAACTCATCCCTCCCAAGAACAAGCACGTGACTGAACAATCCACTGCTGGATGAGGGTCCATGAGAGCTTTTGGGGAACACTCCCAGGACATCATCACTACTGCACTGAAACTCAGCTCTTCCCAAGGGTTTAAGCCTAAAGAGGCTTTTTCCCTGCCTCTATAGGCATGGGGTATTTTAACACTCAGCACTCAAAGCTTGTTTAATCGTTTTCTGTGGGCATTCCACACAGATTCAGTTTAGAAGTTATCCAAAAGGCTCAGGGTCATTAGAAGGTCAGTCCAAATAAGACCACGTGGTGTGCACCAGGTGCTTTAGTCCATTAATCAAACTTAAAACATAAGGACATAAACAAAAGGTTGATCAACTTTACTGCCTCTCACACTCATCAGAGTTTACTCCTACAATAAGCTCTTCTAATCTGAGAACAAAGAAGATGACAGAACAGAATACACCAACAAAAGTTATTCCTTCTCAGGTGGAGGCTCAATTGCAAACTGGATCCAAATTATCAGACCTACCTAAGACCACAGATATTATTTTTAAAGTAGTAAGGGTATCCAGCCCTAGGTGATTTTAAGGTAAATACCCATTGTCTCCCAATGTCCCTACACTAGTAAGTTAGGATCAGCTAAACAACATTCAATAGCACACAAGCCTGTTCTTAGACAAAAGGGACAATGATAATAATCAAGATACAGGTCTGGTTTTGTACACTGAAGAGCAGATAATCAGCAAGATAAACATGTAATCCTACTTGTGTACATGAGATACAGCTTGCCAAAATACTATTTAAGCAACAAGTGAGGAAAGCAGTCTTTCACAATCTTATTCACAACTGGCTACCTGCAAAGCACTATCTTAGCAGAGGCTCTGCCAACATCCTTGAGATTTTCCCCAGGAAAAACAAAGTTCTATTTTTATTTGAGTACAAGCACAATGTTCCAGAACTGTCATTTTTAAATAGAGGAAGGACTGCTGAAGTATTTAAAGTTTTTCTAAGCAGAGTCCTTCTTCAAGCAACACAAGCAGCTGAAAGCTGCTGTTTCATTAAAGATACTCAACCAAAGTATTCCACATTCCCTTTTGCCAGCCTTGTGATGAACCAAGCACGTTAGGCTGAACTGTGTGGCCACAACTCTCATGTAACACATCAGTTAGCAGTGTTTTCCTAATTTTCACATTTGCAATTTGGAATGATCATACCCTCTCAACAAGAATTCCAGCACAAATTCTAAGTATGCCAAGTTGAAACCCACACTTGCAGCAACACCCCAAGAAGGATTCCCCCTTCATTCGACACCATTCTGCAGTTTCATGTGCATCTGGCACTCTGGAAGAGCTATTCCCAGCCCTTATCCCTGTCTATCCAAGGCATTCTTACCTTCCTTCATCAATGAAGTCTACTAGAAGTGTACTGAGGATGAAGACGATGAGAAGAGCGATGAACATGTGGTAGATTGTCCTGATGTGACTCACTTCAAACAGCTCACTGAGGGAGAGACCAGAGTTAAGGTACACCTGGGGTGCCACAGACACAAACACTTCCTCAGGTTATCCTCAGACAAAGGATAATTAGCCATTATCCCAGTGGTACTGAGATGGCTGTAATTAAGGTTTATATTTGCAAGATGTAGTACAGATATTTTAGGAAGAGAGAAGCTTGAACAGATTAAGCCCCATGGATTTGAACATAAGACTGTGGGTGGTGGCAGGGAAAGTACCTCAAAGCAAAGGCTCATTAGTTTGCTATCAAGGGTATTTTCAGTGAATTCGATGAAATTAGTTTGATGAAGATACTCACTCCAAGAGGGACCTCCTGGCAGTAAAGATTTTCCCGTGTTCTGGAGGGGCCCTTGAATTCCTGCAAGCAAAGAATATTTGTTTGACATTTGAGCCAAAAAAGGGAATAAAGCTTCCAGGAAACACAACCTTGTTATAGCAACAGCTTAAAAGGAACTTACTTGGCTTTGTGCAGTTCCTTCTCTGCACAGGAAGCTGGGAAAAGGGAGGCTGGAGATGAGGAATCCAGGAGTGCCGATTTTGCCACCAAGCTGTTCACAAACTCTGTGAAGTGACTGTCCACTTCCTTCATGAAAGCTGGCTTCAGTTGCTGACAGAGTAAAAAACACAGCAGCAAAACTGTTTAACTTGCTTGATACATTTTCATAAAATGTTTATATTCCTTTTTTATCCTGGAGCAGGACAGAGCAAGGCATCAAGAAAACATTTCTGTACCATGTACCAACAGTTGGAGCCTACTTGGATAACCTGGGGCTTATCCTGGCCTGTTCACACACCTCAGGCCAGAGGACTTTGAGTAACATTTATCTTCTCCATCAGATTCAACACAGAATTGCTCTGGCCTTTTAGAAGACTTACCAGAGTTCTGAGAATTTGGTTCCTTAATGTTTAATCCTCAAAATGTGATGGAGCCAAGTGATGAAGCACAGCTGAGAGCCAACCCCTGAACTCCTGAACACTCTGCCAGCCAGCCATCACCTTCAGCACAGGCAAAAGGCAAGTCTCAAGAAATTATTTAAAATCTAATTGCACATTATGTTTTGTTTTCTTAATGCAAGTGTTTACTAGCATGTTTGTCTGACCATCCTTTGCCTGGGATTTTTCCAGTTTGCCTCCAGATTCAAGGTGCAAGTTCTTCCTACATGGTAAGTACATATCATTTAATCTGCTTTTCCTACTGATCAGCTGCTGAAGAATCACATACGTTTCCCAGACCAGAATTCCCAACTCCTATCTACTTTCTCATCTTGAAGGTTGAAAAGAAAAAAAAAACAACACTGTTTTCAAGGAGCTTCCTGGAGGAGAGAGGGTTGTGTGGAGACCTCACAGCACCTGCCAGGGTCTGAAGGGGACCTACAGGGAAGTCAGAGAGGGACTCTTCATGAGGAACTACAGTGACAGGACAAGGGGCAATGGCTTCAAACTGGCAGAAGGTAAGTTTAAATCAGATGTTAGGAAAAAATTCTTCCCTGTAAGGGTGGGGAGGCCCTGGCACAGGGTGCCCAGAGAAGCTGTGGCTGCCCCTGGATCCCTGGAAGTGTCCAAGGCAAGGCTGGATGGGGCTCTGAGCAATTGGGGGTAGTGGAAGTTGTTCCTGCCCATGGCAGAAGGTGCAACAGGATGATCTTTAAGGTCCTTTCCAACCCAAACTATTCCATGTTCCTATAAAATACATGAACAGATGATGTATTCTTACAAAATGCTCCTATTTAATGTAACAACAGCCAAGTAAGTTTAACTCTCTGGCAGAAAATACAAGACAATCTGAAGTGAGAGCACATACAAGCAGAAGACCCTGAAGTCACAGTGGATCAGAATTCTACATTCCTCCCATTTTATAGTGGTCAGATCCAGAGAGATCTCTTGAAACAAAAGCTGCAGTAAGAGAAGGAGCAGATTAATATTTAACTTTAAAAAACATTTTCCTCCTATTTGGTAGCTTCCAAAATAGACTAAATAAGCTTTCCCAGTGCTTAAGAAAATTCTTAGGATCTGGCTACTTTTAGATATTGCTTTTCTGGGAGGCAGAGGATTGTCTCTGCAAGAGATATTAACTTGTTCCTTAAAAACAGGAGAAAAAACATAAATATTGAGTACTTGTGAAATAACCTGTAACAGAAGACACTGGTGCTCTCTGGTATAGCCTAATTTTACAGCATACATGCACACATCCCTACAAAAAAAGTCAAATAGAAATTTCTACTTCTGTTGGAATGCTCAAATTTTCATGCTAAATAAAGCACTATTAATTCCTATCCAAATATGTATTTTTTTTAATAGTGTCTCCCCATTTTTAGCCTAATCTCAAGTGAGGCTTTAGCAGATGATATTTCCTTGAAGTACTTCTTCCCTTTGGCTGGCACTCTGCTGAGATTGCCCCCTCCTAACATGGCCCTCCAGGGCTGATACCAGCATGTGCATGTTTGGATTGGGAGAGCAGGACACGAGTTCTTAAAAGATTAAATCAAATACAAACCAGAGTACAGACCCTACAGTAATTGTAACTAACTGTAATTATGAACCAAAATCCCTTGAAAGAATGCTATGCCATCAAAAGCAGAACCTAGCCAATAATAAAAAATTGATGGCAAATCAGAAAGTTGAGGGAAGTAACCTTTTACTTATAAAGTTGCAACAGTTCCCCAGAACTTCACTCATTCTAACAGATTTAGTAAATTTTGTCACTGACAGGTAACAACAGCCAGCCCTGACCTAGTGACAGAACACACCATTTTCAACTCCCTTTAGAGTGAATAAAGGACTGGACTTGCAGACTGCAGATGCTTGAACACCTCTAATGCGTAACACCCAGCTCCCACAAATCCCCTTTACACCTTGACCAGGCTTTTCACAAGTCAAGCATCTGCCTAGAATTTAGATACCCATCACAGAAAAGGTAAACTGCAACCCAAGCCTCTGTTCAGTGGTTCCCACAACAAAAGGGCCCAGCACTCCACGAATTCGCAGATATTTTGCAGTAGGGTGTTACTTCTTCCTCAGCCTCGAGGCACCTGAAATAAATCTGCAAAAGCTGCATAACTCAAAGCTTCAAATCTGAACTCCCTGTGTTTTGGGAGAAACTTCAGCAATTAAAACATCACTGCTTTTCTAGGATTCTCTTTGTGGCTAAGAAAACTTTTTCTATTAATCATGTCTCAAAGCTGGTAACCAGAAAAAAAAAAAAAAGGAACAAGAGACACTCCTGAAGAAAGAAATCCAAGGTCAACTTGTCCCCTTGCAACCAGCTAGTGCTCCCTGGAACTTCCAAAGCTACTTGTGCTTTACAGTGAAAGCCTTCTGGTAAACACCCTCTACCAACACAGTGATTAGCAACGACTGTTCTGTCTGCAGAGAAGTTACCAGGCTTGATCTCCTGTTCTCAGAAAGGATAAACAGGATAAGACAACATCCAAAATAAAATTCTGAGCTGACTACCCCTCTAAAGGGCTGAATTTAAGGAGTTTCAGCAAAACAGCACACCTTTTGCAGAAGACTATTTAAATACACCTTAGTTATTCCTGTTACAAATGACACACTACCTATAGAGGTAGGGAGAAAAAGGGAGGGAAAAAAGTGAAACAGGAAAATATCTCAAAGGTGCAAGGTATTTTTCTGTCTTCTAAGTATGCATTCCCTGCTATTCATGTCAAGCTGGCACAATTAGATTACTTCAGATTTACCACAGAATTTTCTGCAATAAAATTATGCAAGAGTGCAGGGCAATTTGCCCTGAAGAACACCGGTGCCACAAAACAATGGTTAACAAGGAGGGTGCAGTTCATCGTTAGCCAATTTCATTTAATTTGGGCATAAATCACCTTAATATAACCTAAGACAAAGGCAGCCCACACAGAAGCAGATGGTGCCAGAAACGCCCAGTGCTATTTTCTATGAGGATATTATTGTTCACTGACAAAAAAATGAGACCAAAGCTCAGGAAGGTCATCTCCACAGCCAGGGCAGCAGAAGCTGTGGGCTGCAGGCTCCATGCTGCCCTTTATTCAATGGATAGCAGGACACAGAGCATTTTAAAGGCTCAATATGCAAACAGGTTGGCTAATCATCACACTGCCAAAAGTTAGTGGTAAGGCAATTTCTATTTTATTTACAGGTTTCAAAGTTCATGCTTATCTTTGGACTTCAGCCTATTGGGGTCAAGTAAGACAGAGCCCCATTATATAAGATCATCCCTCTTGTGCTAAGTGGGACAGAGAAAGAGGGCTGGGGAAAAGTCACTGCACTCAGTCTAAGACTGAATAGGGCTGTTTGTGTTCCAGGGCTAGTGACTCTCCAAAAGACTTCCAGGGTCAATTGTCCTGCTCCCCACCACAAGCAAGTATTGTGTTTACCTCAGCTTCTGCTATGAGCTGCATTTTCCTCGTTATCACGTGGTCCACATCAACCCAGCCTAAGGAAGGAAAGCAAATATTCAATATTTTTTGTTGCATGTCTGAAAGCACAAAAAGCACAGCATACAGTAGTTCAGACACCAATTTTTCAACAGCATTTCTGACTTCTAATAGGGTCCCACTAAACTCAAATCAAAGCTGCAGGAAGTTCATAAACTGCGACCACATATTTTAGGACCACAGCACTGTAAGGCAGTCAACAGCTGAAAACATGCTGGATTTTATTTTTCATCAACAACTCTGCAAATATTCCCAAGGTCCCTAAACATATTCAGCCTTGAAGCAGCAATCAGAATGACCCTTAGAAGGTCATTTCCAAGTGTGCTGATTTTTTATCAGGGCTTTATCTTAAGCAGACATAAGCTTAGTTTGTCTGGAGGCCTCCACACTGCCAAGAGACAAGGCAGTCAGCCACAGCTATTAGTAAAATACCATGATCAGCTCTGAGACAGGCTGAATGACAAGTTGGACAGTTATCCTGTGCTCAAACCCGGCTATTCCCACTCTTCTTATCCCCCAAGAGAAGTGCTAGATATCAGTGTGACTGCACTCCTTAATATGTTTGACTGTTAAAGTAAACAGTCAGGTTTAACATGCCATCAATATAATCTGACTTTTGTCATTAATAACACCATTGGCCAACAGGTAAAGCCTCAAATGCCACCTTTCTTTCACATTAAAAACTACACATCTGAGATGCCTCTGTGACATCAAGAGGAACAACACCCACAGGTCAGACATTTCAGACTAGTTGTGTTTTAGGACAAGCACCAGTTGGTGTTTCACTTCTCCAGTAACAACAACACAGAAGATAAAGTAACTTAAATCAGAGAGTCTTGCACATGAAGGAAAATCAAGATTGAAGCAGCAGCATCCATCCCCCTAAAATACCAGTCAGAGTGAAAAGATAGCAGCAAACCTTGCCTTGTTCTTATACTTTGGCATTTATAGCTGCAGCACCACCTTACACACCGACACACAGCCAGCATTACAACTTGCATGTTTGGTTTCTAAGACAACATTACCACTTTTAGAAAAAGAAGCTACTGAAGTGATTCCCTAATAAGATTCCAGAGCAGCATGAGCTAACAGATTTGCTGTAGAGGTGCCAAAGTTGTGCTGCTGTGAGACAAGAAAACAGACTGAGAGCACTACCACCATGCATAACGTGGCCTCCTTGTACGAGCACAGCCTCTACACACAAGGCAGTTTCATTTTCAGAGCAGGAAATACTTCTGTGCTGCTCAGGAGCCTCAGCCTGTTTGAGCAACTGGCTTCGAGTATTTTAGGTAGGCCTGCTTGAGAGGTGACTCTAATTCCAGTACTGGAAGAGAGTACAACAACACATGAAACTTCATCTTCAGTGCAGCTATGATCAGTTGTTAGCATTAATTCCCCTTCCCAATGATCAATCAGGAATTTTGACTTTTGTCTATCTGCAGGAATTTTGTTTTTTCCTACCTGCTACACAAGCTGTAGATTTAAGGACAGACCAGCAACAACTGCCTATCACTTAGCAGACTTCTGATGTAACAACAAACAAGGAAACTGCTTAACACCATTGATTTTGGCTGCATCCAAGATCCATTTTTACAAAAATAGAACTCCTGGTTGCTAAGCATCTCACCTCCAAGACAAAAATAAAAAACAACCAAACAGCTCAGCATTTAAGCTCATTGTGCTGTTACATTTGCAGAATAACAGCAGTTTGGAAAACAATTTGAGAAGAATGTAAGATACCCTTAACTCACTTAGCTCTTTGCATGCACTTTGCTGGTCTCAAAGAGGTTCACCCCTGACAGATTTAAAAAAAAAAATTAAGTTGTTCCACAAGCAGCAGAACTGTATCCCCTTCAGATGTTCTCAGGGGCTCTATTCCCTCACTGTGTCACTCCACAATTGTATTCCTGGCCCACTTCTATTACTACTATGGGAAGAACCACCTTGTGCTGACCTGCTTGAAAGCAGAAGAGCTGCTGAGCTCAAAGAACAACTAACCTTCCCCTCAAAAAAACTAAGAATTTGTGTCCCTCACCCACCTGTCAATCTTCAATATGATACCAAGTTTGCTTGAAGCCACCCAACAACAGCCAAAAAGGACACATGGGAGTTAAGGAATTGCATTATCTCCTTTTAAAGATAAGCTAAAAATGAAATAACCCGTTCTTTGACCATACATTTCCTGTCAGATCTTGCCTTCGAAGCCTCAGTCATTAAAAACTCACATTAAAAACTACCCAGACACGGCTCACTTTGGAAATAAAACACCCTTTTAGACTATAAGGCCTTAAAATTTGGTATAGCTTTACATATACCAAATGTCCAGCTTTAATGGTTGTACAAGAAATGAGGACAATGCTGATGCTGTAATTGCTAAATTGGAATTTAAAGCATCCTCCTGTCACTTTAGCTGCCCTCATACTAGAGTGCATGGACAGAAAAGATTAGAAACACAGCATCGTTTAATAGGTTTTAAAATCAAGATCTCCATGGCTTCAGTCTAAGCAACTCATATGACAAAGTAAACTCACCTGTGAGCTTGTCTTTCTCAACACAAAATTTTCTGTAGAAGAAAACTCACCCCAAACCAACCCATTCTGCTGTATTGCATCACCCCATAAACCCAGCTGTGTCACAAGGCAGATACCAGAGAAAAAGCACATCATCTTTAATCACTCAACTTCCCTTGCACAAGACACCACTTATGTTCTGTCAGGTCACTGGAGAAGAGATTCATCACATGATTTTGAGTCTAAAAGGAAATGTGCACTGCTGAGAAGTCCAAATCTTCACTTTCCTTTGACTCCGCAAATGAAGCCTGGATCCCTCTATATCACTTTGGGATTGCAACAGCATTATAGGAAAATGGACTCAAGGCTGCACTATACAAGGAAGCACATCTTTACATTTAAATGAAGTTGAGATATGCCTTAAGAAGACAGAAAATATATTTAAAGTCATGAGAAAGTTGTCTTGAAGACTGGCATGAAATAGTGGCCAATTTCAGAGGAGGCTTAAGCAGGGCTTGCTTTGGAAGAGCTTTGTTGACAGGAAGAAGTTTTTTATTTAATGGTCTTTGATTCCCTTCCCATCAGCAAGGACATTAACAAGATCTTTAGAGGCCCACTGGTCTTGAGCTTGATCCTTTTAGAATGCGACTCCTCTGTACAGACTGAATTCCAAGCAGGTTCCAAAGTCAGAAGAAAAAAGTCATGGAACAATTTAATTGTAAGCTTTGTTTCTCTTTGAAAACCAAGCCAATAAAAAAAATCACCTGAAGATTGAGAAAGCTTCTTAATTGTTGAGAAGTTGAGCAACTAAAATTTCACAAGATTGACAAAGTACCTCTTCTAAAGGATCTTGTTGTCCCTTTTTCAACCCACTCTTGCACATTTTACAGATAAGTGACATTTGAAATGGGTAGAGCAGAGAATCACTCACATGATGTTGGGGCTGCAGCTTGGGATCCAAAAAAACTCAGCTTTGTCATTTCTTGATAAGACAGCTTCCCATTCAAGAGGTTAAAGCAACATAGGCAGAAGGATTTCATTATTGTCAGTCACCTGGATTTAAAGGCTCCCTCTCCAAAAACACTGAAGATGTTATCAGAAGCAAAGCAATATTAAAGCCAATCTAGTGCAGGGCTACTGTAAAGAGGGGAGGAGTTCCATATTGCTACAATACAAAACACAATAATTTGAGCTAATGAACCCTTATTCTTACTTATGGTAATTTATGTGGCCACTCAGCAATTAGAGGCAAGTTATGAGTAGACTCAGATGATCTGTTTAAAGAATTCAGAGGCCATAGGTCACTGCACTGCTGGGCAAGCATGTAGCTTAAAAATTCAGTACTGCAAGGACATGGAAGCCAAACAGCCTCTTCACTAGCAGGAAGGAAAACCAGCATTCTCTGCATTATGCTACCATGTCCACAGGCTCTCCACAAGAAACTGCTGAGCCTTTACCCAAACCACAGGTTCCAAAACATGACAGCCCCTAGAATTTGCAGAATCCACCTAGACAAAACAGCTTTTTGATCTATATCTCAGAAACACATCCCAGATACTCAATTCAAGCAGCTGAATCCACAAGAAGCAGCCTGTTGAAACACTGAACACTCATTGCTGTGAGTCATACAGCAAAGGCTAAATCTTTCCAAATTGTTCCCCCTTGGAGATCTCTCTCCTCCTCCATCCCTCTGTAGGCACACAATTTGTGCATCACCATGAACTTTTGCACCAGGAATGATCGATAGTAACCTCTCACTGGAAGATAACAGCCCCTTTCTAAATCAGCATTACCAGTCAGGCTTACTCACACCAAACACAGCTTGTTTGCAGATCAGCCTCCAGAGACACTTCCAGTCCTTGCCTGATATCTGGGCAAACAAGAACAGACTCCAAACCCACCTTTTTATTGCTCTGAACACACTATCTGAGCATTTTAGAGGCACTCATGTGCACACTTGTGATCCATGTCCTCTCTAGCCTTTTAAGATCTGTCCATTCCAGGTGACTGGTACAGTCTGATACCAATATCCCATTAGGCAGAGCAGTTTCCTATTTCTTTATGTATCTCCTGCTGAAAACATATAAGACTAATCTTATTAAGGAAGCCTGGCTTTTGACAGGGGATTATTGCCACCTAGATCATCTGCTGACTCTAAGCCAGGACCAAATTAGTTGTTTAATTACAACTCTGGAGCTAATTCAAGGAAGAGAAATGATGTAGAAGACTAAAGTTCAGCTACTCTGTCAAAGTGAAATTGTAGGCTGAATAATTACAAGATAGAAACAAATCAAGGCACAGAAGAAATCTTCTGGCAATCTCCAAGTTATGAGTATTTTCCACACTTCTATAAAATTTGGCATACCTAAGTAAAAACTATTTGAATCATAGAACCCAAACAATGAGATAGTCTTCAAAAGCACTGCAGAACCAAGGGAAAAAAAACCAAACAAAAACCTCAACTGTACAAAAGGAAGAGTCAGACCTACTGTAGCTCTAAAGCCAATACATGTATTAAAATTATTCCTCTAAGCAATTTCAGATCAGCCAAAGGATTTGAGTTTTAATAAAGAAAGGATTAAGGGCCCAAAAGTTTTTGTAGACTTCTGGAAACAAGTCAGCTGGCCCTTGACACCTCCACTCTTACTGTAGAAAGCAGATTGTGTTTGCTATAATCAGAGAGGATCAACGGTGGGTAATCACGTTAAAGGTTTAGTTTTTCTATGGCAATAACTGCCACAAACATGCTACACATTCACTTCTGTACATTCTTGGCCTGGCTAGAACCCCTGGACTGCAATAATCATGCATCTTGTCTAAAATTCCTCACAACACCCAGCATTAAGTTGTTACAATACAAAAAAGCTGTTGCCAGACAGCAGACCATTAGCCTCACACTGCTTTTGTGCCCATCAGCACTAATGCCTTAGAAACAGCTATTCAGGAGAGAATGGCCAGGACAAAAGAAAGAGAAAAACCATCTATGCCTGCTTCTCCTGAGAAATTCTCCCACCTCAGTCATGAAAGTCCTACCTAGTTACACAGGCACCCTGGAGTACCTGAAGAGGCCACTGTCTGCAACTCAGGAACACTTCAGCTTCATAAATCAACCTTTGGGTCACAGAGCTGCTGATTTAACTCCCCTGTACAGAGGAATTCCTGACCAGAGGGATCCATCTTTCTCCCATGCCTCAAGGCATCAGATTCAAGCCTCCTACCTCCCTGTGTTATTCCTGTTGTCACCAACACTGAGCTAAGAAACACTTTGTGAGACCTCTGCTCAACTGGCAGCAACCTTGGCAGGTAAGATGCACTTAGGTCTTGACTAACCAGGATTCCTCCCTCCTGTCCTTCAGTGCAGTTTGTGTGGAATTTAAACCACACTGCACTGTTCCAAGCCAACCCACCAGGCACACAGACACGTTCAAGAGATCTACCCCGAGATGTTGTTTTGCTCCACGCTCACAGAATCTCACCTGCAGTGAGGTTTTGTCACATCTCAGAGGTGTTAAAATGAACGGCCTGTAAAGACAGACACACCCACCCATCAAGTCCTAATTATCACTGCTCTATTTATTACTTACCCTTCCTTTACTACAATTAAGGAGTTTCCACACATTAAAAGGTTAAAGTGGTAGAACACTATTCCCATGCCTAGCATCACTGGATTCCAGTAGACACCGTCTCCTGCAATTTTCTAATACAGTCCCATTTGAGCCAATTAAAATTATGTGCCACCAAAATCTTAAAATCCCAGTTCTCCAAGCAGTTTGTAGGATGGCTTTCTCTCCAATGCATTTTATTTTCAATAAGAAATCTGACTTGTCCTCAACTTAAACATGCTCCAACTTCCATTTCAGTTGAAAGAAGTACTATTGAAATTGTGATGAGATCCAGAAGCGTATCAGTGAGAATTATCTCCTTGAGTCACTGGCACCAGGATTTTGGATCTTGTACTCACATGGCACATTGTGATAACCTACTTTAGCTTTTTGCTTAATCTATCTCACAAAGAGAAAGGAAACAAGCTGCAGTTTCATCTCTAACCTCCTTATCATGGGCTGGAATGTGGTACAGCATAAACCAGGAATTACAGAGGGTCACAGGCAAAACCACTCATAGTGCCACACAACTGTCCCTGCAACCCAAGGGACAGGGGATGGCAGCACTGATCCTTCCACAAAGCCAACTTTAAGCCACATAACTTCTAAGGTGACCACAAAAAAAAAAAGAACAGACTCAACTGTGCATTGTTCAGTTTTCTGGTAGTCAAGATTTAGTCTGAATAAAAGGGAGTTGTCCTGACATGAAGAGAATCCCTGTGTGCACCCTACCTCCGCCTGTCAGGTGGACACAGCACCTTAGCCTGGCATGTTGAAGACCATTTTCTTCCATCTTGAGAAGTCACATACTTAAAGGTTGTAAAGGAAGTGAGATGAAGTCCCAAAAAAAGCATTTACCAGGATTACTCAAAAGTGCTGCCAGGAGGCATTTGCCCCATTTACAGCACTAATGAATCTCTTCCTCCTGTGACAGTTAATCACGGTTTTAGATCCCTGCAAGCACCGCAGTCCACAGCTCCTGAGGGAAAGCTCTGCAGGACAGCACCCCAAACAACCCACACCTGCTGAAGGGGTGCAGCTGGGACACAGGGAGCTCCACCTTCAGCCCTCCCAGAGACAGAAAAACAGAAATGAGCAGAGGCACAGCCATGAGTAAAAAGGGCACCTTAAAGGAAATCACATGCCAGAGATGCAACCAGTGCTGAGCCACCGAGTCTCACCATTGCTTGAGTTTTGAAAGGACCTCTCACTCTCAGGTCTCCTCTGTGTTTCTTCATTCTCAGGGGTCTTGGAGGTTGCAGTGGAGCCAGCCTGGCGTTTCCTTACACAATCATCACCTGCCATGGTTACCTAGCTAGATCAGAAAAGGAGAGAAATAGTGAATGACAAAAATCTCATTTATTGTTCAATAATATATTTACATAAAGTTGGACTTTCTTCACTGTGAATTCAGAGCGAGGATAGAGGAAATTCAGCACTTGAATTACTCATTTACTGTTGATCACACTTCCTTTCCCTTACCACAAGCAGTACAGGAACAAAGTAACCAAGTAAGCTCCCCTACCAAACTTGTTCCTACGACCATCTCAAAACATCTCCCCACACCACCCTCTGTTCCCTACAGATAACTACAGAAAATAACAAGCTTTTGCAAAACCTTTAAAATGACAAAAAGCCCTTGCAATTCTTTCTGACAGCCAGGTGGACACCAAGACTTGTCTTCCATGAGCTGTGGCAGGTTTACTTTGTGGAACCACCTGCAATATTTGAGCTGAGCCAAGCCCCCTCCTTGTCAAGTTCTCAGCTGCTGCTGCAGGAGCAGCTTCCTCAATGGATCCTTGCGTTCTGCTTGGCCGGACAATGGTTGTGATGCAAACCAAAGAAAAACAGGAAGAGAATCAGGTTTGAACTACACCAGTTCCAGTAAAAAGGTCACTGCTGGGGACAGAGCTGCCAGCAGGGAACACCTGAAGCACCACATGCAGGATGAAAACAGAATCTTCAGCTAATGAGAAGTGGACAAGGAGACTCTAATTTGGTCACAAACTGCTATCCCAGAACACTCTCCATAAAATTAATCTCAAGAACCTCTTGGCAGTGTAGCTACAACCAGAGACAATTTGCAGATTTTTTCCAGAAAAACTCACAGGCATGTATGTAACCACATTTTCAAGCTTGATATATTTTTTCATTTTGGCACAAAGTCTGCAGCAGATGTGTTTAGCTGCTAGTGAACAGCATACGTGCACCAGCACATATGAGCTGTTACAGACAGGCCAGGAAAACTCAGGAACTGGTGAAAAAAACAAATTAAAGATGGATTACCTCAGAATAAGGAGGCTGGCACGTCTGCAAAAGGGAAATAAAACTATGACCAGAGCTTTTCAGAACTCAACTTCCTGTGTTTGTCCCTCCAATAGGAGAGTCTCCTGTTCTCCTTTCAGGCTACACAGCATACAGGGGAGAAACACCAGCCACCACCAAACAACAAATCAAGTTTTCCAGCTCAAACAGAGGACTAGAAGTTTAACTCTTGTCACAGGACACTTTTCAGCTCCTTCTTGAAAAGCTTAGGAAGGCATTCCTTCCTTACCGGTGCAGAGTAGTTACAGTATCTAACTGAAAGCTTAAGAGAAAGGAGTTAAAAATAACCAATCTTGGGATGGGGGGAAGGAAAAGTCATGTGTGGCACGACCTTTAAAACAATTAACCTGGAGTTAATAGTTCAGATAGGCTAAGATATCACAGCACAGCCTTTTTCACACCGACGAAGTCGGCTAGGGGAAATCAATGAAAACAAACATTTTCCTAGTCTAGTTCCCATATGAACAGAGGGGCAGCATTACAGTACCTAAGGAATTATCAGCACATCAGAGCCTAAAGAGGACATCAGCCCTTCCCGCCCATCTCTACTAGAGCCGAAACAGGCATGATATAGTGCCAGGATAACTCCAAGATGTTCTCCACCTCCCTCACAAGAGGAAATCGCTCCTCAGAAGAGTAAACACTCCTTTCACCCCACTCTGAGGACATCCACGACTGCAGATAAAGTTTGTAGAGCTACAAACCCATTAACAGATTTCCTAGCAGAAACTCCCTGATTTCACTGGCACCTGATTTACGGTGCTCGCAAAGGGCTCAGAGACCTTGAGCTCCTCCGCCTTCCCTTTGGACAAACTGATATTTAATCAGAAGATGCCTTGGGAGAAGAGCAACACTTTACAGTTCATCCTTGCATTCAAAAGGCTCGGTGAGGAACAGCTAAGAATCACGGAATGGTTTAGGCTGAAAGGGACCTTCAAGATCACCTAATTCCAAGCCCCTGTCTCCAATACCAATCACACTGGACAACAACCTTATCCCAAAGCCCTTCAGCTCTCTAAACTTTTCCTTCGAAAACTCCTGGCCCTCGGGCATAGCCCCATCCCGCAGACCCGGACGGTCGGTACCTGCAGAGCGAACCGGACAGCGACCAAAACAAAGTTAAGGTCACTCCACAGCTCATCCGCAACGCGCATGGCGCCCGGCAGGAAAAGGGTTTTTATCCGAGGACACGCTGGGAACTACCCAAAGCGCTGCCGAGGCTCCGAGCCAACCCCTGCCCCACTACCTCCCCGCACACCCCCGCGCCTCCGCCAAGCCCCAGCCCCGAGCGGCTGCGGGAACCGCTTTCCCCGGGGGCGGGGTGCGACGGCGCGGACACGTTCCCGTGGCCGGTGCCGCGGTCGGAGCGGCCGCCAGCCCGCGGAGCGTCACCTCAGGGGCGGCCGAGCCGCTACCTCCTCCTCCGCCGCCGCTCCGCTCGTCCCCGCGCGCGCCGCCGCCGCCTCTTCCCGGGGCTCGCGCACGTCACGGCGCAGGGGCGGGGCTCGCGGCGGCACCGCCCATTGGCCGAGGAGGCGGCTCCGTGAGGGCGGGGCCGGAGGCGCGCGCTGGAGGGGGGGATTGGGGGGCGGCACGTGAGGCGCACGTGGGGCTCGCCCCCTCCCCCCCTTCCCCCCCCCACCAACACCCCCTCAGACACCGCCGCCTCCTCCCGGCGCTCCTGAGGCGGGAAGTCGAGTGAGGGAATAGAGGCGCCAAAAATGTGGTGACCCTGCGTTAACGGTGAGGGAACACCCAAGGTTGGTAAAAGCTCAGAAGTCAGAGGGGCCGCGAGTAATTAAAGTTGTGTCAGTAAGCTACACACTTGGCATGGAAATTGGTATGCTGGTACCTGACCTGCTATAGGAACAGTGGGTTCTGGATAAAGCAGTTGGGAGTGGGTTTTGGATAAAGGGGTAGGGGAAAAGGGAAGAGAGAGAGAGAAACAGAGAAAGAAAGAGAGAGAAAAAGAAAGAAAAAGAGATCTCTGGTTCTGGCATCAATCCAGCTGAGGGAATGTCAGTCCTGGCTCCACGGTGTTGATTGCAGCTGTGACCATTCAGCCCAAGGTCCAGGTGGGCTCAGTCACCCCCAGGGGCAAGGCCTGTACTCACCCTGAGGCCCCCCCCTCCACTCCCCACACTCCAGGCACAAGGAAAACTTATTTAAAGGAACCAGGAGGACACTGAAGTCAAGGCTGGGAGGTCCCAGTGGTGTTATCTGTCCTCGTCCTTCAGTGAAAACACACGGGTTGTTCAACAAGTGCTTTCCCCCAGCACCCAGGCTCAGCACAAATGTGTGTCCTACCCTCTGAGGTTCTTCCAAATGGTAGCCAGGGTAGGTATTTTTACAGGGGAGTAAAAATGGAGTGCCCCCCAATTTGAGTCATCCCCCCAGAAGTGGTGTTTTGTGTTAAGGGGGTGTTCTCCCTCACAAATGTTGCCCTGGGGAGTGGGAGCTCAGCTCTCCAGTTTGGGGGAGCTGAGAACGGGCTTGGGTGGAGACCTCTCCTTTTAGTCCCAGCTGTGCTCCACAGGGACAAAAACTGGGACAAAGGCTGCTCCAGAGGGCTGAAAATGGGACAAAGGCTGGGGTTTGTACCTTGCTTTCTCCCCAGACAGACACAGGCTCGTGAGGGAGGGTGAGTCACAGAACACGTCACCAGCAAACAAACTCTAGTAACCTCCTGTGAGCTGCATTTCACACTGCAAATGGGAAAGTTTTCCCAAAGCCAGGAGAACTTATCCACTAATCTCTTACTGGCAAGTACACTCTCTCCTCTTCCTCCTCACGACATCAGGGCTGTGCTATGCACGATATTCCCCCAGGTGCACCTTGAAATGTCACCTCAAAACAAGGTACAAAGTTATAATGGGGTAATAAAACATTTCTGTCACTTTTGACAGGTGTGTCAGATCTGTTACTAAAATTTATTTTGATTAACACACACCTCAGACACACATTTAAATTGTAGCCACTGAAACTTTCCGAAATTTTAAAAAATATTTGTGGGGACTCTTGAGCAGAGCCACTGCGTGAAAAAGTCTGAAACATTTATTTTGCAATGTGTGTTCACACTATTATCCCATCACTCAGCTTTCATACTGCTTAATAAGAAAATTTGTAAAAATGAAAAGAAAAAATGAAAAGCCTTATCATTGCTGAAATGCAATGGGTGAGAGCAGCAGGAATTTTCACATAAACTCATCCCTGTTCTTAAAAAGTCAACTTTAACACAGTGCTGCTTAGAAATACTTTCAGGTCAGGCTGTATGTGATCTGTGGTGCCCTCACTCCAAAAATGCTGTGCCAGCTATTTACAATGAACTTGTCATGCCAGCATTGGCTGGGCAAGCAAGTGTAAACAAAATAAAAATCAAAACCCAACAAAATACTCAATGCACAATGTACAAAAATATCCTAAGGTTCAACAACTTCTTGTTGAAACTGTTTCATCCAATCAGTAAAAGCCTGACTCTGGGTAGAAAAATGAGGTTCCTTTAATAGAAAGAAAAGTGCAGCTAACCTGCAGAATAAATTTGCTTTGCTTATTTTGCCCTAAAGAGGCTGCACAGAGGTACCACCAGATTTTATTGGCAGCTCTTGACAAATCTCTCAGGCCAAAGCAGCACAGTGTGACAAGCACTGAGCTCCCTCCCTGCTCTCTGGGATTTTCCCTGGAAGAGCTTTTTCACAGCGTTCAGTCCCTTCTCTTCAGAGGCTGTTTACCTGCAGCTCACGGAAAAACAAAGTGGCTGCTCTCCTTACCTTCCTTCCCACTATTTACAAGCAGCTGGGAAAAGGTTCTGCCTCCTCTGCTTCCTGCCACTCACGCCCATCATCTGCTATTGTCTTTCCCACTCTAAATTGCTGCATTGTTTCATCAGCGGCATCATTTACCCCGCTTGTCACCACGGTGCTTGTAGTCCTGATTTTCTGGAGTGTTGTACATTAATCCTCCCTTTGCATTGCTCAATGATTGCCCAAGCACACACAGCTGTTCTGAGCACTCCTGCCTGAATCACCGCGTGGTCGTTCCTATTGTTGGCACGGGAACCTTGGCCCTGATACCCCAATTTCCTCCCTCAGCTCCACTGGCTTTCACCCTCCCAGCTCCAGGCAGCAACTTGACTTTAGCAGCACTGCTTCTTTATTATTTTTTTCTTGTTTCTCCTTCCTTTTCCTTTTTCCTTTTCCTTTTCCTCTTCCTCTTCCTTTTCCTTCATTTTCCTTTCCTCCCCTTTCCTTCCTTTCCATAATGCTCTCAGGCACAAGGTATGATTTTTGGGGATCTCCTGTGCTGGGCTAGGAGTTGGACTCGATGATGCTTGACGGTCCCTTCTAACTCAGGACATTCTCTTTCCTTCTTTCCTTCTCTTTATTTCTGTCCTGGGTCCTCCTGTCATTTTTTGGCACTACTGTAAAATAGATGTGATTAATACTGCCTACTTTTAATTCTGAGTCACTCTAATTTATTTTCTATTTTAAGAATTTTGGTATCAGTCAGCCTAGGGAGTGAGCAGCTGTGGCTCTTTCTGATGCCCACATTTATTGACCAGGATGATTAATTCCTTTAAAACTTCTATCTTAGCTTTAAAGTCAGTCACTTGAGATCCTCAATGGCTTTCACGTATGTCAGCAGATCCCACAATTAACTGTTGCAAAGGGTGGTTTAGAATTTCCCCATGTGCAGAGGCAATGGGAACATCCTGATAGATAAATGAAGGGGCTCCCTCAAGTGGTGAAAAATATTGTTACCTGTTCCACTTTAATGTTTTCCTTTCAAAAACACTAAGAAAAGGACAGCAATGTCAGATTTAGAATGCAAAGCCAGTTATAAATGTAGCATTGAATGAGCTTCCATTTTTACATAACCAGAAATAATGGTGTGCATATAAGACTGAGGCCAGAACTCAGTCAGGCAAGTGCTACAGTTAAAAAGGAAATAATTCAAGAACTGTGGAGGACCTCAGCCTGATCTGATAATGCATGACTGAATTTTGGCAGGAAAGCCAAAAAGTAGCTCCAGCAGATATCACATTTTTGAGGATGCCTGAAGTGTTTATAAATCATAAAGTTTGCTTTTTAAAAACTCCGGCTCAAGCTTTCACAGTTTCTGCTATCGTCATGTCAAGATTTTGTGCATAAATAGCCTTGCTCCTTTTTACTCTGTGTGAGGCATGGAGTTTTCAAAATATTTGGTGTGAGAGATTCAGATCAGCAAACTTTGGAGAAAAGGCAGAAGCAGCAGCAGTTACACTCACTTTCCAAGCCACAAAGGTGCTGATTTTGCTGGCAGATGAGTTAGAAAAAAATGCCCCCATCTCTCTCAGCAGAGGGCAGTGGTAACCTTAGTCAGAATCACATTGCTTTTTGCTACAGAACCGAAATCATCCTTGGGGAAAAAAAAAAAAAGAAAAAAAAAGTTAAGCCCTACTGCAAACCATGGTGGCTTCCTCTCCCAGCCAGAAATTCAAGTGATGAACTTGCCGTGACCAAGCAGGAGGTGCAACAGCCAATTTAATTGCTGTGATTCCATTGCTGAAAGGGAAACCTGCATTGTTTTCTTGAGGAGTAATTAATTTTGCCTTTCCCTACCATTTTAGGTAATAGAATGAATCTTGCCAGCTGGGATGGTGTAATAGCTGGGGTTATATTTGTTTAAGTTGAGGAGGTTATTTCTTCAGTATGTTTAAAAAGGAGGCGATCCTTCTAGTCTGGCTAAACATCAAACTATGAGAGGTATTGAACCTGTATAAATACTGTCTCACCCCACTAAGCTGAACTGTGTTCTCTGAAGCTGTTCTTTACCCTCTCTGCCACACCAGCTTTCTCTTTCTGCTGGGCTTGGAAACAGCTTCACCTGGGTCCCAACCACATTATATAATACCATTGTTCTCCTTGTGTCATCAGCTCAAACCAACCTCAGATTTATTCTGCAGCATACTCTGCTGCTTATTAAAAATGCATGAAAATATTGAACTGCCTCAATGAGAGGGTCTCTGAAGTTCTTTCAGCAGGAATACATGGAATTAAATGTGCAGTCAACCCTGGAAGGGTGACTTCAGAGAGATGCATTCCAGAACAAACAGATCTAGTTACCAGTATTGACTCTCCTGCATATAATGACTTTCTAAATATTTTTGTGGAAACAGGGCACTGAACTTGGCCAGCATCTCCTTCCCACTCCTACAGCAGCAACTGTACATGCTCCTTGTGACTCCACAGACTGCCAGCTGTGTTGCACACCTGGGACCCTTCCTTGTGAAGGTCAGACATTTTATACCTAATTTAATGATGGCTTACTGCTCTTGTGGTAATCTCTGCCTCTCCGTTTTTCATAAGCATGCGCGTAATTTCTCTTTTTCCTAAATAAATACAAACCAGTTTTGTATTTATTGCTACTGCTCTCCCCACAGCTGCTGAGGTGGAGAAAACAGTGTATGCCAGTATTTTGTATCAATTCCTTGTCATCTGTTTCTTTTCTGCAGTACAAATGTGCTGACTGCTGATGGACATGGAAGAGAATCCTTATGGAATGAGAGATCCAGGATGATTCCCAAGACAGCTGCTTGCAGGTGATCATGCAGTTCTACCTGTTCTGTACTTTGCAAAGTGCAGGTCCTGGGGACTAATAACTTTCTGTTTGCAGTAATCAAGTGGGAAAGATGTGAGACAAAAACCACTGAGGTGCTATGGTGAGACTGGATCAGCCTTTTTGGGTATGAGATCCATGGGGTCATCAAGAAGAGACCTTGCAGAGAAATGTCAAGCATGGAATGTCACATGGGGAACACTATGGAGAAGTCCAAGAGCATTGAAATGGCAGCTAGAATCATAATGCCAAAAGTGGTTGATGAAAAAAGTATAAGGATGGGGGGAAAAAATAATCCCCATCAAAACCAGGATATATTTCTCAGAGGACAACAAATATCTCCATTAAGCCACAAAAGATTGACTCTCTGCTGTAAACTACGAAAGAAAACAGGTTTTTACTCTCAGTGTCAGATATTTCCTCTTTTCCACCTTGTTTTAATCTCTGCAAAAATAGATGACATGTACAAAAGTCATCCCAAGCAGGACACATTTCTAAATCTGCCCAGCCAGCTCTTTGGTTGTCTCCATGGCAATGAGGCAGCACATCCTGCTGCTCTCCCTTCTGTGAGCGCCTTTCCCAAGTTTGACACGGACTGACAACACTGTGCCTTTGTAGCTCCCCTGCCAAAAACCTCCCTTTTCTCTGCTCAAGCCCTGTCCCATCTGTTCCTTCCTGCTTTTCCCTGATTTTAGAAACACCTGGCTAGAGGGGAATCCATCCATTGCTTCTCTGCTGCAATGATTCAGGCCAAGGAGGGACTGCTGCTGGGTGTACAAGTGGAGGGACTGGAGAGGGCAGTGCTTTCCTGTTTGGGAAGAAGTTTTGGATGATGGTAAAGGAGAACACTGCAGGGGCCAGGAGCATAAACAAAGCAGAAGGAAGGAAAATCCAGAATAGTCTCCCAAAAGAATCTCACTGAAACTTGGCACCACGGGCCATAGCAACAAATAGAGCAGTAAAGAATGTACAGACTTGGTACAAGGCAGTGCTTATTGAAGAAGATGACAAGCGTGAAGGAACACTTCCAAACCTTTGAATTCAGATAGATCTGTGCCACAGCTGAGTCTCTGGCAACTCTCAACAGCATTTTGCTGAAAGTGGAGAAAATAGGAGTTACAAAGCTGAAAGAGACATTTTTCCTATCAGCTGAGGACTGGCAGAAATGGGAGGTTCTAACAGAACTACACCAGGAGGTGAAGCAATCTGCAGGGTTTGCTGCAGTTGATCTGCCTTGGGCTGAGTTGATGTGGTTACAAAAACATCTTTGTGCTCAGCACTATTCCGTTGTTGGCCTAGTGCCTTGAGGCTTACAAGCTTTGGAAATATGGATGAGGAGATGAAAACTTGAGCTTGTTTAAAGGATTTAAATCTGAAGATGGCAGGCCCAGGAGAGGGATTCTGAGTTCAGGCATGTAGGTCATGCAAGAGAGGTCTTGTCTTCACCAGAAAGTTAACGTGAAATATAGTAAAAGTGTTCCTGTTAGTTCAACCCGTGCCCACAC
This sequence comes from Emberiza elegans, assembly GCA_024865655.1. Taxonomy (NCBI): domain Eukaryota; kingdom Metazoa; phylum Chordata; class Aves; order Passeriformes; family Fringillidae; genus Emberiza; species Emberiza elegans. The sequence goes on from JALJVW010000168.1 coordinate 123,251, forward strand.
AAAAAAATCCCTCATTGCAAAAAGTGGCTGGAGAGACATAAATTGACAAAGTAACCAGAGAACAAGGTAAACCTTGAGTGAATTCACTTTGTCCTTTACCACTGCTATTTCTCTACCATAGGGACCCACACTAAGGACCACCATCAAAACATCCAGCAGTGCTCACTCCCCAGAGTTCTTCCACTTGTGCTTTCCTTAGGGGCTGCTGACTCTGCTTTCTATTTGTGAGCTTATTTGCCCCGGTCCAAAAGGTTTCCAGTGTCCCCAGTAGAAATCACTCATCTTCAGCACAGAAATCTTGGGTTTATTATTCTGCAACTGTGTCTAGCAAGACCTCAGTTTCCTGTTGCCTGCTGATCAGACACCAAGTTATGGAAGAATCTCTGGCATGATGCTACTGTAGTCTATGATTTTCAGAGCAAGGATCCAGGCTGAAAGCTTTCTGGTGACATTCCAAGTAAGCTGTCATGAGAAGAGAATCCAACACCCAAGACCTCAGTGCTTAGGGAAAATCAGAGGGTTTCATCTACTCCGAAGAAAAGATTAGAACTATAAATGCTAACTCAGTAACTCCCCAGGAATGAGCATGTGCCATGCCGAGACTGAATGCATCATTAGCAATTCCCTGGGGCCGGATGTCTATTTCAGACTGCACAGTATAACAGCTCCAGGGAACATACAACCAGAGGATGCTGATAATTTCACAGTTTCTGCTTCCCTGTGAGGCAGAAAATAGAAGTGCTCTGAAGCTCCTTCCCAGGAACACAGAAGTAACGTTTTCCAAAGCCATCAAAAGCAGAGGGAGATAGGTGTGTTCTCTGCAATCTGGGAGAAAGGGAAACAGAATAATCTGCTGCTCTGGCTGCTGAAGGAGGCTCTTGGCTGATCAGCAAGCTGTGTGGACTGAAGCTATGGAACCTGGCCCTTGCAGAAAAGATTTTGGGGATGCGTGTAATGTTGGCTCAGGTAGATGGATATCTCAGAAGCACGTAAGGTCCACAGTGGGTTCACACCACACCAGTGCCTCCCTTCGCAGCACAGATTAAAATGCTTCTAGTGCATTCATGTCAGGATGGAAGGCTTCAAGCATCTGCAGCTCTTTATTGTTCTACAGTGCAACCTTTTACACTCTTCATCTTACATGCATTACACCTGTGTGCCCTCTGTACACCTGGCACTCCATGTCTCCTTACCTTCAATGCTATTCACCTGTCTGGCACAGCTGTAGCCCGTTAGGGATGAGGCTGGGCCACAGCCCCGCTCCCAGTTACCACAAACTGTGTACCTACAGCACATTCACACTTTATCACAGGCAACCCATGGGAAAAACTTTCAGGACAGATGACTCAAGGTAATTTGGTAGTGTGACTGCATCCTCAGAAAGAGCAGACAAAAAGGGAAAGGCAGACAGCCAGGCGGTCTCTAGCATGCTGAGGTCAAATTCCCCTTTCTGTCACTCTCGGCTATGGGAAAGCTGAGGACGACTGAGAGGTACCAGACACACTCCGGTGTCTGCTGGAAGAGATGGGCGAGGCCCCAGGCAGACTGAAACACAGCTCCTGTGAGCACAGCCATGCAATCTCTGCCATCAGAAAGATGATGCCCTGGTTTTAGGGATGCTTCTGAATGTCTCAACTTCTCTGCATAGTTTGGATTGCACAGTAAATGCCTCGGCTGCATGAGATGTGCTGTTGGCTCTGGGGAGGCATTATTTCAGGTTGGCTGCAGCTGGGAGTATGTAGCATGACTTCAGGCCCCATTAGATGCACACTTGACAAGTTTTCTGCACTAACATAAAGGGAAGAAAGGTTTCCTTAACAAAACAAGGCTTGTACAGTTGTCCTATGTGCATGAGGAAGGGCGTGTCTGTCTTTGCCCCAGCTGTCTTTTTTCTCCCAGTAACTTTTGAACTTCTTGGCCAGTTTTATGCAAATTGGATGGAGAGATGAAGGTTCAATAAATATTCAGTTCCAATGGCTTTTGTAAAAAATGCAGCCTAGTTAGAGGACAGAGTCTTAATTAATGCCCCGAATGGAGGAAACTTTTTTTGGAACAGGAATTTCAGTTGGCAGCGATTGCTAGTCCAGTCTCCTGCTGAAAGCACAGCCAGCTTCAAAGTCAGATGAGGCTGCTCAGGACCTCATCTTGAAAACCTCTGAGGTGTCAGGAATCTACTCTGGACCTCAGCTTCACAAAACAAATATACTGAGAGCAACACCTTTGGCTCTGCCAATCAGAGAATTCATTTCCCCCTCTTTTAAAGGAGGTATAGAAGTGGCAGCCCATGGTAAAGCCTGTGACAATCCCCACACCAGGCAGTCCATAAGGCTCTGCTTATGTTAAATATATTTAACCAGCAGCTACTTACTTTATTTTGGCATTCTGTGGTAGTTAATGATTCCAAGTACAAAGGTCAGACTCAGAGACACAAGGCTTTGTGTATCCCATTGTTTGATTTACCAGAAGCTACAAGGGAAGGAGTGCTGCTCTGTATGAGTGGGAACTACAAGCTACACATCCAGCCTGACAAGCTAATGAGAACAAGTCATTCATTAACAGGAGACTTTCTGCTAGGCAAACACACACAGCTGGTATGGGAGAAGAATTTGGATGTGAAATGAGACAGTGTAGTTGGTTTTTTTATAAGACATTTCCTATTTCAGCAAGTTTACAGTCCAAATAAAGACCACACAGAACACATTAAGAGCCTGATCAGAGGAAAATTTGGGCTTATGTCTTTTCTGAAAGGTTTGGTAATGAGCAGAGAGGCAGAATTTGCAAGGAAAATGGAAATATTTCCATGTTTAACAGAAGGAACAAGTTTTAGATTTAAGTGAGATTTGATTATAAATGTAAATCCTGCTCTCTTGAGTACCAGTCTATTCTGTACACACACACACACACACACACACACAAAAATGCATTCACAGAAGTATTTTACAAAACTCTGGTGCTTTCTCCTGCTTCAGTGCCTACTATTATTTTTTTTAGAGTTCACACTAGTAAGCATTTTTTACAGGATTAATATTAAAGTTGGAAACTGCAAAGCATGGCTATGTAATAACTGTTTGAGGAAGGAACACAGTATCATTTGAAAGATAAAGTAAGCATTTACAATTCTTGCATAATCAAATGAAAAAGCCTGTCAAGGAAGAATCTCTCCAGACTTTGTGGAATGAAACAATAACAACATTTTAGAACATACTCTGACTTTCAAAGTGATTTAACTGTTTAGGAACATTGGACAGAGCACAACACCATCCATGGCCAGGGCACAAGTGGTCCAGAGCAAGGCTGGATCCCTGTCATCCTAAATGTGTAACGCAGAACAGCAGTCCTGCAAGAACCTGTATCCTCAGGCTTCCTTATGAGATCAAAGGTTCTACTCACAAGTGTCTACAACTGAAAACAACACTAGGAGTGCAGTCACTGTGGGATTCCTTATTGTAACAAAGGCATCTTCTGAAGATGTGGTTTTCAGCACAACTTAGAAAAAGGATGTGAAGGTGCTGGGGAAGATGGAGAGGAAGGAGATATTAGTGGAGAAAAAAGAAGCAAAGAACGTGGAGAGGAAGCACTGCTGACTCCAGAGTCTAATGATCTTTTCCAGCCTAAATGGCTCTTTGATTCCAATTCCATCTTATTTTAGCTTCACATCTTGTTTTTGATGTATCTTTATTTTGTTTTGGACTGCCACAGAGGTTATGCTAATCGAAACCCAGCACAGCAGTCATCAGAGGAATCTGTGCTGGGACGAGGCTGCTCTCCAAGGCACTGGTGGAGGAACTGCAGTACAGCATTGTGCTCTGAAGCATTTGCTATCGCTTAACTAAATGTCAGCTCTCTGGATGCAAACCTCTCAGCGAGAGGAAACAGAAAACACATGAAGAAAATCCATCTGCAAATCAAGAGAACACCCTCACTGTCCAATGAGCTACTAAGATTTTAAATTAGGAATCATAAAAAAATAGGCTCCCAAACATAAATTAAGGCAGCACTAGAACTCTGGTGGCAAAACATTCCTATTGACCCACCTGCAGCTGAATGCCTAAAAGCCTGAATCATCATCAGCACAGTCGAGGGACCTCATATTACCTCAGCAAATGTACTTTATCAGTGATCATTGTGCAAGCTTAGTACTAATTTGCAATTCCCAGCAGATGCAGAGACTTGTCATCATTTTTGTTTGGTAGAGGCAACATGTTCCACAGAAAAAGGCAAACAAACAACATTCTTAATGTTCTTATTAGCATACTCTTGTGCAGCCTTTGGTGCCTGGAACAGATGCTTGGGAAGGGTGGTGCAGCTGTAGTACTTAGAAAAATATATTGGACAGGAAAGAAATTCCCAAAGAAGTCCTGTAATCTCCTTAATTCCATCTCTCCCCACCTCTGGCTCCACTCTGCTGGAGGCTGTGTGAGGTTATGTGTTATAGCCTGATGGGTAGAGCTCCTGCAAAACCTCAGCAGGGGTAATGTGCTGCTGCTGACAGCTGACAGATACATGCACAAGCTACACAGTTCTGATCCGTGAGGGTGCTTAGTTACCCAGCATACCTAGCCCCAAAACACAGGGCCAAATAAAAGAAGAATGGGGATGCCTGAGATGCTGTGGTGAGCTGGCTGGCTCTACACACTCATCTTTTCCACTACAACACTGTGTGCCCAGTCCCTTTCCCCCCTATGCATGGAGCCCTTCCTTTGCTGGCTCTCCTGGCTGGCATCAATGTTTAGACTTGTGGCAGTGTCAGAAGAGTGGCTGGAATGAAGACGATGCTGAAGCAGCAGAAAAGACAGAACAAAAGGCTGCTTCCACCGATGAGGAAGATAATTTGGGTGGTGGGATACACATTTGTAGGAGTGTGTATGTGTAGGTTTTTCATCTAGGGTGGAAGAGAGTTAATGACAGAAGAAATTTCATCTGCCAAGGGCTGCATGTGGACCCTTCTGTACTGTTGGGCAAAAACTGTTACTTCCCCAGAAAGCTTTTATCTTCATAGACTCTCACTGAACAGGCATGAGAGTACCCCAAGCTATCCTGCATGCACTGTACATAAATGCTAATTTAAATCACAGTTGTGATTCAAAATAACTTTAACAACAACACTGAAACACTATCTATTGTGCCAGGACAGATCTGTGCAGACAGTTTTAAGAGCTGTCAGTCAGAGATGAAAGGCTGAGCATTTGAACAGGTTACACCAAGAAACAACATCCTCCTTTGATACAACTCAGCACTTACAAGCTTTCAACATTTACTGCAGAGTAACTAACCTTGTGTCACAGAGCCTTTATCACATTCTTAAATCTTTCTTTTTTGTTTTAAAGCCTTTCCCCAGAACCTCATGAAGCCAGGTGGCTGTCTGGAGTCAGGTGGGTGCAGCCTGGAGGGGTAGAGGGACACAGAGCAGCTCTGCCCTGGGCCGTGTGGTGGGCAGTACCCATTGCCTTGCAGACACCCCAGGGGAGCTCCACAACTTGTTCTGGCACTGAATAAAGGCACAAAAATCTTGATGCACACAAATATCCCTCAATCAGGCTTCTGCTGTTCTACCCACTTAGCAAATACCTTAACTAATATATCTGCACCCTAATTACCAGTCAAATATTCCACACGCATCTGTTTCTCTGTACAGCTTTGGTAAACAGAAGGTATATGATCTGGAAGAACAAAGATTACTGCTAGAACTAATTTTTAAGCTGCCATCAGCATCCTTCTAGCTAATTTTTCCTAAGTTCCAAATAGAAACTGCCCAGTTAACTCAACACTCAGGCTCAGGAGTCTCCAGTTTGTCCACAGGCTCCTTCTGGCACAGAACCCACACTTCAGGCAGATGACAGACTCTCATGCACAGTATGACGTAAGACTGCTCAGCCAGCAATTTTTTGAGTGTGTGATTTTTGGAGCACGCTGTGGATGAGGAGCAAATGCATTGTCAGTGCTTATAAGAAGCTTCAAGAAATGGATATACCATTAATATTTAAAGTCAGTTCAGAAGTGTTTCTAGAAATACCACATTTCTTGTCAGGCACATGACTGTAAACCTCAGTGCTGCCTTGGTCCTTTTTACCCCTTACTTGAACAGCTCATGAATGGCAGATTGACTGGAAATCCAAAATCACCAGAACAGTAACTGTTACTGATGCCTCATTAACACATGGTGCCAGACCTCTTCACAAGAAATTACCCTTGAAAAACAACCTGTTCTTGATGCTTCATGAGGCTGATAACATCACAGCTGATAAAAATAGATAGCATTGGTGCAGGTTATACCTCTTGGCTTTGCATAGAGGCAATAACCATGACACTCTGTGAAATAAATACTTATTTTAGCCTCCATTTTAGTAACGAGGAATGGTGTGGCTCAGTGTCATCAGTAACTCAGCAGCGCTGAGTTCTTTTCAGTTTGGGGAGTTTCTTGTTTATTATCCCCATTGCTCTTCTAGCAGGGACCAGAAGAGCTGTCACCAACCAGGGCATCCCCTGTTCATATGACACCATAAAAACAAAATTGATGAGGGGATCAGTGGACCAAGGGGACCAAGTGGGGCATAGTCTGACGGTCGAACTTGTTTAGCCAAGCAGCGGCTGGGGCTCTGCATTTGCTCTTTTTACGGGGTACAGCATGATCTTTAAAAACTATTATACAACAGCAAAAACTCCATGCTGCTGCCCTCTTCTCCTTGCACCAGGCCTTCTTAAAAAGGCCCTGCCTGACCCCATCCCCAGGAAAGATGGTTTTGTGTGTCAGACAAGTTTCCTGCAGTTGGACATTAATGTAACCCACAGCAAGCTGTTCTATGTGCAGAAGGTGCTGGGAGAGAAAATGAGGGATTTCATGAGATCTAAGGAATAAGAACACTGCTTTAATCCAATTCTCCTTGGTGCACTTGCATATAACAGTCTCTTGGCACTTGTATCTTCTTTTAAAATCCTAATAGCCTTCCTCTGGACATTTCTTCATGATCAGCAAGTAAAAAGCATTAGGAAAGAAAAACAGTATTTCTGCTGATTTTTAAAGAGTGGCTCTATGCTACGTGGCAACTGGAAATGGCACGAGGGAGTTCTGTGTTTGTTGTCTCTACAGTCTCCAGAGAACATATATTTTGTTTACAAGGCAAACCATTTATAAATGCCAAATCCTGCAAATTCTAGCTGGAATGAGACCAGGAAATAGCTCCACTGCAGAGTTTACCATGGGCTGGTTCTGCCCGAAACTGCCCATTCTGTAGGAACACCCTCTGCTCCTATCCACATAACCATGTCCGTACAAGGTCCTGCACTTGGCACCATGTACCCCATGCTGCACCCTGGATGTTCCCAGCACTATTTTAAGAACTGTTTTGTTGTGTGTTATTAGCAGGTCTGTTTGGAAGCCCTGATCTCCCAAATGTTCTTAGTCCATTAATTTAGCAAGTTAAGGCATTTCTGGCTCCTCGTGCTCCTCATTCCCATTTACTCCATCCAGCCTGTCAGAGTACATTTCAGTCCAGTGGGATGAACCACCCCTATTTTAGGCAGAATTATTATTGCAGCAGGGCTCAGTTTGGGTTCATGCACCAGTATAAACTCCCTGCAAGGTAGAACATGAGCTTAGATTCCTGTCACGGAAAGCTGGCTTTCACAAAGCTCTGAGAGAAATGTCTCCTCACCTTCCCACCATAGGACAGCGACAGAGTTTGGAAGCTGGTTGGCTCTGAGTGTTACCAAGCCAATTTGTCACTGTCACATCAGTTCTCAATGGTTAAAGGCATCTGAGGGGAGCAGCACTGCAGATCATCCAGGATGAAGCAACATTATCAAGAGATTGCTGAAATAGTTGCTAGCATGGAGAGAGAAATACTTCCAACTGCCCACTTCCTCTAAACTGTGATGAGCACCATTATCTTTCAGGACAAAACCTCCTGCCTTCTGCTTTGATTGGAGCACCTTATGCTAATATTACAGAAGGTGAAAGAAGTTGCTTTACTAATTAGTTACAGAATTGAGTGTATGGTCAACCACCCAACAACAAGATGCTGCTGCCAACCACTCCTGCTGTTATTCACACAGCAGTGCTTTCCTCCGCCTCCATGTCCTTTGCCAGGACAACGAGTCTTGATGGGAGCCCAAGGAATCAACCTGGAGCCTGGTAACGCATGGAGATCATGGAATTAATTAGGTGGGAAAAGACCCCTGAGCTCATCGAGTTCAACCTGTGACCTGACACCACCATGTCAACCAGTGAGTGGTGAGTGCCACATCCAGTCTTTCCATAAACACCTCCTGACAGTGAATCCACCACCTCCCTGGGCAGTCCATTCCAATGTCTAATCATCCTTTCTGTGAAGAAATTCGTCCATTGTCCAACCTGACCTTTGCCTGGCACAGCTTCAAGGCTGTGTCTCCTTGCCCTGTCCCGGTTGCTGGGGAGAAGGGGTTGAGCCTCACCTGGCTACGAAAACCTCCTTGTGCACAGCTTAGGAGAAGCCCACTGCTGCTTCCTTCCACAGCTGGGCACACAGCCCTGGCTTTACCCTCATGCCTGCTCAGCTTTGTAGGCAAACCAGCCTGGCTGTAGCCTAAAAGGACAGTGTTGCTCGGGCTGGAGCAGCCTTGAGGCCACAGCCATTGCTTGACAAAGTTCAAGAAGTATTTTGGACAACTCTCAGGTTTGGTTCTTGGGGCTGCCCTGGACTTGAGAGGTCCCTTCCATCTCAGGAGATTCTGTAATTCTCCTGGGCTGCCACTCACGGCCAAGATGGGAGGCCACTCCTGTGGTGTGACCTGGTGAGTCACCCGGGTGGCTCTTGCCCTTCAGCCCATGCCCATGTGCATTCTCTCGTGTGCCCGTCCCCACTGATGTGCCTGCCTGTGGCAGTGCCAAGAGGAAGGTGCCAGACTCTTCAGTGGTGCCCAGAGACAGGAGAAGGAGCAATGACCATAAACTAAAGCACAAGAAATTCCACCTCAGCATGAGTAAGAACTCCTTTACACTGAGGGTGGCAGAGCACTGGAACAGGCTACCCAGGGAGGGCGTGGAGTCTCCCTCTCCGGAGAAAATCAAAACCCGCCTGAACATACGTGTTCCTGTCACCTGCTCCAGGTGACCCTGCCTTGGGCCTGGGTGATCCACAGAGCTCACTTCCAACCCAAACAATCCTGGGATTCTGCGTGCCGCGGGAGGGCGGTCTGGGCTGGAGGGGGCAGCCGCCCTCCCTCTATCCCAGCTTCCCTTCCTCCCTTCCTCCCTCCCTCCTTTCCTCCCTCGCTCCCTCCCCTCCCTGGGCGGACCGGAGGCGGCTGCGGGAGCCGCTCCGTCCCCGCTCCGCCGGCGCTCTGTGGTTTAAGATGGCGGCGGGGGCTGCGGGGGCGAGCCCGTGAGCCCCAGCCCGGAGCTCCGCGGGAGCCGCCGGGACCGGCCTCGGGAGGACCGGGACGCGCCTGCCGGGCCGGCAGCGGCGGGAGCGGCGGGATGTGAGCGCGGCCCGCCATGGGGCAGCAGGTGGGCCGCGTCGGGGAGCCGGGCGCGGGGCTCCAGCACCAGCCGCCGCCGCAGCAGCAGCAGCCGCGGGGTCTGCGGGGGAGCAGCGCGGCCAGGCCGGCGGGCCGCCGGCGGGAGGCGGCCGGGCGCTCCGCAGAGGGAGGATTCAATGTCTTCACCCAGCACGGTGAGCGGCCGGGGCGAGGGGGAAAGGGGCGCGATCGGCCTTCCTCCCCTCCCTCTTTTGTTGTGGTGGGTTTACTGGGGGAGGGGAGAGGCAGGCGGGGGGAGCGGGGCGGCCACGGCCCCGGGGGATGCTCACCCCGGCCGCCACGTCCCGGGGGATGCTCGTCTTCGGAGGAGCTTCCCCCCACCACCCGCTGGAGTTGGGGATCGGGACTGCCCGCCAGCCCCAGCGGGAGCGAGGTGGCACCGCCGGGGATCGGGACCTGCGGGGCTCGGTCGCTGTCGCCGCGGCGATTCCGAGATCTGGTTGTTTACAAAGGTGAAGGTAACATGTGCCTTGTCCGGCTGTTTGCCGAGGTGTTTGTGGCTTGCCGTTGTAGATCTGTGGGACTGTCGGTCCTGACAGAGCGAGCAATTTCGTTTTGACGGGGGTATTACAGCTGCCATCTGATTCTAGGTTGAAGTTTTTGCCTGTCCCCTTCTATTCTTACTGCTATAAACGAGACCGGAAACGTTTTGTGTACACGTTTCTGTAACCTCTCCTAGAAGGACCCACACACTTCAAATCTCCTTTGTAACCATGTGGGTTTTTTTTATTTTTTTGGTTTTTTTAAATATATACTTATTTGTGCGTTATGTTAAGATGTTGCCAAGTTTTGGAATGTAAGAGCAACTGGAACCTGTCTGCCTTGTCAAGCATGTTGAGAGTAGATGTGCGGATGCATCTCAAATTTTAAAGACCTGAATCAGCTCTGGAGAGCTTGGCTGGCTTGGCTTTAAGTGGAGAGAGAGTTGTCAGTGTTTATAAAGCAAGGCTGCTTCTGACAATACACGTTTTCTTTTGCTCAATAGAATGAGCTCAGGCAAAAAGAGTAAGGAACGTGCAACCAGCAGTCTAAAAGTAAATATCATCTTCTGTGACTGCTGACATGTAAGTATCTATCAAAACAAGAGCACTGCACTAAATCTGGTTCTTCAAAATCTCAGTGTTATCACAGCTTTTGAGTTCAGGGAGCAGTATCAGCTTTGAAACCAAAACAGCGCATGCTTGCTGAGTGCCTGGCCCACAGTTAAACTAAGAGTTGTTATTTTATTGCAACTTCACATTTTACTCTTTGTATCTTTGTACATTAAAAGGCACTTTGGCTAAAGCATTGCTGTTACACACTGCACACTCACAGTGTTAAGGACATCTCAGAAGTTATACACATATCCCACTTCTTTCAGTGGGGTGTGTCTAAGTCTTTAGTAGCAGGGCAAGAATGCTGTAGAGACTGCTGTGTACAGTCCTGCTGATGTCAAACTGTCTCCCCATGCTTTGGTACCAGGATGACTCTTTGGTTCCTGCTCTTACAAGGCAAGGACAGAAAGGACGTTTGGGGAAGTGCATTACAGCATGTGGGGATGTGTAGTGACTTCCCAATAACACAATTGACACTGACTCGAGCACTTTTTTGTTGTTACTGTATGTTTTGGTAGTAATTTAGTTCAGCATCCCGAACAATTCCTTCTAGCTCCTCCCCACACCCTACTAAATTTTAAAAATAGACAGTAGGGAGAATTATTTACATGTAGTAGCAGGGAAATGGAGAGGAAAAGCTTTCTGAAGCATGCATGCACACCAAGAAGACAAATTATGTGCCCTGCCAGCCCTTCTGCTCTGTCTTCCATAGAATGAGAAACAAGAATGAGCCTGGAAGGCCAACACACTGAATAAAACTGTTCAGTGCCACATGAAAAGAGCATTGCTCTGGGATAAGAGTGATGGTATCTATCAAAATAATTTCACTACTATTTATATTGCTTAGGTTATCTGCTTCAGTGGTAAGGTAATGGATGTAGCTTTACTTAAGGTCTTTACTTCGGATTGTTTTTGTTGTTTTCCTTGTAGACTGTAAAGGAAGGTGTGTCTTAAAAACAAGAATCAGCTTTTTATTCTGTTAGATTATGTAGAAGGGGTGGGACTTGTTGACAACCCAGGTTTTGAGAGTTTCAGAGCAGGTTTCAAACTTCTCTTCCATCTTGGTGAATGCCTCAGCTGTGTTAAATTGTTTCCTGATTCCATTCACATTTTACTAGGAATGAGTTAACAAGTCAATATTAATAATCTGTAGCAAATGCTGGTAAAGTTGGGTACCTTTTTAAATACTTATCTTGGGCAAAAACTAAAATGCATGTAGTGTTCCTAAATCTGGAGTTCCCTTCCTTTGTCAGAGAAACTGTTTCCTGTGATCCTGATTCTCCTTGTCCAAGGGAATTTTTTATCATCAACTTGTATTCTTATTTTTCATATAACGACCTTGCTCATCTGTTTTACTTAGCCAGCAGCAAGCCAGGTTTTCTTTAAGTGAGTCATATGCTTCTGCTGCTGAGGTGCTCTATTTGCTGGTGGTGTTACTTGATCCAGATGCCTCTTTTTCTAGTAATTTCTTTCTGAACTCCACCTTCCATCCTGCTTCTGGGACATGGATTCACAGTGTATGGAAAGCGATGGCAAAAGCACAGGATATTGTGGGTTAGCACTCTTGGACCGGTGGCTAAAGCAGCCAGTCATAGGATGGGGCTGGATTTTCTCCCTTCCTTGGCTTTCCTTGATGCAGTCATGGATGTGAAGAAGACAACCTGTTTATAAATCCCTACCTCATGTTGGCAGCTTTTCTACCACATTGTGCCAGCAGCAAACCTTGCTGAGTACTCCTGCCAAGGTTCATTTTGAGGGGTTGTTTCTTCTGGATTGTTTATGAAAAGGGTGGAAATAAACAATGTTTTCAGCCTCAGACCTGTTTTGCTACAGGATTCTGAAGAGCAGTTTGACTCAAATGGATGAAGTGTAAAACTCTCTTTGCTAAGCTACTGGAAATCTGAGACAAACATTTTCACCCAGGTGTCTTGAACCATAGATGTCCTTGAAAATCAAGAGATTGAGTAGAGCCAGTTTGTCCCATGATTATTAGCTGGGTTATAGTTTGTATTGTAGAAACTCTACAGGAGAGGCATTTGGAACAAAGAATTTGAAGATGTTTTCTGGAAAGAGCAAGGGATCTGCAGTGTAGCACCCCACTATTCCATCATGAGAACAGACACCTGGACTGCTGGGGCTTTCAACTCACTGTGGTATTGAGTTCTGTGTGTGACATTGAGCAGAAAAGTCCTAAGCAAGCTGATACACTCATGTGATTCCATTAGTTATGGAGTTCTCCAGGATGCAAGAAGATAATAATGGAATTTGCAGTCTTCTGCAATCAGCCATTCAAAACACCCCTTTGTGAGCATTCCTGGCATGTTGTCAGTGACTTACAGAAGCAGGCTATGGATTGTAAGCTTGCTGCTTGCTGTTGGTGTAGTCGAAAGGACGAGTGTGAACCTGAGGATTGTTCAAACACTGGTGTTCCCATGTGCACTCCCCTGGAATTCGTGAGTACAACAGGGACAGCTCAGGAGGGAAGAGCTGCAGTGAGCAGTACTTACAACCAAACTCTTACCGATCAGTGCAACCAGCAAAGACAAGAAGTGCTTGCATTACAGGATGAGCTTTCCCTTCCGGAGAAGGAACAGGAGAGTGAAGAGGGAAGTCAGTTATCTCCCTATCCTTTCAGAAATTTGTTTGAGGAAAGGGGAACAAGCAACAACAACCAACACCTTCCAAGCTACACGGACTCTACTGAGCTGGTTTGACCTTTGAACAGCGACACTTGTAATTTTCTTTCAGAAGAGCACTGATAACAGCCTCCTGTACCAAGATACTCTTTGGAATGGTGTTAGCATGCTTTTCATCTCCAAAAAGACTCGCTGAGTGTTGTAGAGCACATACTGCAGGAAAATCAGATTATTTAAATCCTGGCTGGGAAGCCTTTGCAATACCTGTTTGCAATACTGCTACAGTTGCCTTGGTGATATATTTTGGGGTAGTGGAAGGCTCTGCCACACTTGAGCTTTTGATCCAGCAGGCACAGGACATTTGTTCCCTGTTTTGTTTTCTAGAGGAGGAGTTTAGCAACCTTTTATTATGTGCATCAAGGTCAGGCTAGATAAGCCTATACTTTTAAAAATAAAATTATCATTAAAGCTCCCCTAAGGCAGTCAGAGTGCTATGACACATGATAAAAACATTCTAAAATAGGAAGAAGCATAAATAACACTGTCCCTTTGAAATTCTGAAACTGAAAAGCTGGATACAGGAAAATGGAAAGAAGGAGAGAAAATAGGGTCAGTTTAACAACTGCACTTTGTGGGCTGCCTAAAATGTTCTTTATTCTTCATCCCAGTGAAATGCAGCAAGCTCAGGCCAGAGCTACTTGCCCACAGACTTTCCTGTCAGTAAATGCCCTGTGCAGATGGAATATAATCACTGTATTCAGTGCCTGGCTTTTTGTACTGTAAATCAGAAATCTTGTGGGACCACAATATATAAATAACTCGTAACTAATTATTTGGGGAATAAAGGACAGTTCAGCTGAGTGTCTAGGGGAACATCCCTTGTAGAACATGAATTTGTAGGTGTGTTCTCTATTGCATCCTTCTCCATGATATCTAAATTATTCCTGCAGATCCAATGCATTAAATATTGATTTTTATACCTTGTGTTAAGCTGGGATTTTTGTATGATGAATTTTGCAAGAGAGGAGGCAACCAACTCTATGGAAGGGACAATATAATACTGACTACTGATCTAATTCTTTTCACATAGACAGGGAACACAGTCTGAAGAAGGTAAGATTGAAATGAAGTTACTTCAAAAGGTTTTTACTCAGAACCAACTTAAAAATCAAATTTCAAAGCCCAGACGTATCTCTAACTTCTCAGTTCTCCCCAAGTAGCAGATGGTGTGGTACAAGTTGTTCTAGCAATATTTCACAAACTTGCTATTGCTTGCAAGTGCAGTGTTTTGCAAAAAAAAATTTGTGGGATTTTTTTTGGAATTAAGGACATGGCCAAGTGAACAAATCGGTGGGAAATGAACAGGGACACTACAAGCAAATTACTGCAAGTGTCTTAAACCATCCTTTTTTAATCTAGAGCTCACATAATTAGAGTGGGGAGAGTTGGACTATCTCCTGGAGATGCTCTAGCAGGCTTGGCTTCAGGAATATTTCATGGCTGGTACTTATACCAGATTCTGGGACAGTAAGCCTGAAACCATGTTTTCTCTGGTGTTCAGGAGGAGTGACCTGCTCTGTGACCCACTTCAGCATATATCATATTTGTTTGTTCCTAAAGCAGGCCAGTCCTTGCCCAAGTCAAACTGTACTTTGTAGATCTTTGTTTTACAGCTAAAGCCTGACGATCCTTAGCATGATTTATTCTAGCTCATTTCTCTTAGCTGTCACAACTTAATGTTTCCAGGATACTCACCATCCATAAACTGCCTTTTAAGTACTGCTGACAGCTGGCTAATTTACAGTTGTAAGAAACTATCAAAATCCAGCTAATACAAACCAAGAACCAGCACTTTTTACTTACTCCAGTAGGGATGAGTGGGGAAGCTGTTAAAAGTAACACAGCTGGGTTTTGTGTGGCGGCTTGCAGAGCTCGTTTTCACCTGGCTGTGTTTCAGAAAGACAGGGATGGATGGATGGATGGATGGATGGATGGATGGATGGATGGATAGCCACAGACCAAAGCCTCAGGTGCATCCCGTTTCTAACCTGATCTCCCAAATCCCCAACCCGTTAGCAGTGCTTTCAGCAGCCTGTAATTACAGGTGACACAAGGCTTGCAGTGCAAATGGCCCCAGGACTGGCTCTGCAGGTGAATCTGCAATGTAGGCGTAGAGTTTCCTCATTAACAGCCTTCAGCAGAGTATTGACTGGTAAAGAAATACTTCTCTTAGTTGTTTGGGCCACTGGCAGCCTCTTTCCCTCCCCACAGCAGGAAAGAAAACTTGTGCTGAGGTGCAGCAGCATTGACTTGCTGGCTCTGAGGTCACGCTTTTCTCACCTTACTGCATCATCCTTCACATTTCTCTGGCTTTGTGGTTATGAAATACTTTATTTTAAAGTATTTCTTGGTATTACCCATAGAGATTGTTCTCTCTGGAATAAGTGACACTTACAAAACCATTGAGGCTTCCTGTTGGTAATGCTGCAAACCACAACAACAAAGCTTAGTTCTATTACCCATATCTGCTTAGGAAGTTGCCTGTGCTTTGTGGGCTCTCTATAGAGACATGAGCATCTCTCACTATGATTACTTGTCTGCAGCTGGGTCTAAATTAACTTTTTAATAGGTGGCTTTCAGTACCAGTTAATTCAGCAGAACAATTAAAAAAAAAAAAAGCAGCCCTGAAATAACTTTGCCTTTTTTGAAGGGGAAACAAAGATGCACAGAAGTACTTCACTAAAAAATTAAATTAGTTTTATTTCAATCTTCTGATGCTCTTTAGAGGTCTGTTAAACATACTTCTTTACTTCTTTTTCAAGAATTTCCCTTCCTCTTCTACCATTAACCTTATAATCTTAATTTTACTAAGAGACTTCAATTAAAAATAACTACATGTATTAATAAACTTGGAGCTTCACTTATATTAATTTGAAAGTTTTCTATGACAAGAGTGATGCAAGAATTGGGACTACAGTTATGTAAGAAAAGTAGCTCTTAAATGAAGGAACATTCATTTTTCTATAGGACAGCATGCCTCATCCTTTAATTTATAATGCTGCTGGGTTGGATCTTGGCCTCTTTCCTGGTTTATTTGATGTTTTCTTGGTTTTATTATTCGTTATAAGTGAAATAGAAGTAGCTGCTTCTTGTTTTAAGCTGTATATGGCAAAGGCATAGGAACCATCTCCTGCTGCTTTTGGGTCAAGTTAGCAATTGAATTATAGGATAAGAGGATGAGAACATTCTGGATTTGTGACCCTGTGCACCTCCATGTCCATTTCTCCTTTGTTTCTCTAGTGATAATCCCAACAACAAAGCATCAAGCATGTCTTGGCTATTCCTATTTGTTGTCATCTCAGCTGAGATCAGGAATGTGGCTAATTTTGAAACTGGTTTCAGGCTTGCTTCTGGTTGAAAGAAATTGTGTGAATATTGGCTAAATTATATGAATATTATAAATTTTGGAGCATGTACCATAGACCATGAAGTGCCCCTGTTTTTCAGATTGTGTTTTCGGTTAGACTAATTTTTTTTCAAAAAGTTAGCTGCAGAGTGTGGTGTTCCTCAGCAAACACACCAAAACCTGCAGGAACTGCAAAGTGAGGAGACATTTCCCCATCACACATCTGTGTACACCCCAACATGGCCTGGGATAGGAGCTTGTTTAAATACTGTCATATCCAAGTAGATTGGTATTACCTCCTTCATTAACCCTAAATATCACAGATCTAAAAGGTGTTTATAGAGCACAGATCTGTTTTCTAGACAAAACCCAAAAATATTTGTACATTTGAATTTCATATCCCCTGGATTGTGAAGAAAACCATTGAAACCCAAGCTGGAGTGTAAATTAATATAATGAGGCCTTCCTTAGCCTGCAAGGTCAGCTCAGTTCCTCAAGATTATTTCCAAGCCTTTGCTGCTCAGGGTTGGTTTTGCTAACCAGCAGTGTCACAGAGTTAACAAGACTGTTCAGTTTTGCTGCTGCTATTCAAAAACCCGTGGGAGGCTGCACGACTGATGAGAATATCAATTTTGAGCTGCTGCTTAGGAAAGCCAAGAGCAGAAGAGCTAAGGTACAGCTGTAATGGTATTTCTGAAAATTGCTTAATAATAGAAGGAAACTGGAAAGATTATTTAGATTAGCCTTAAAGGGTTTTTTAAAAAAGAAATTTTAAAGTGTTATTTCCCACCCAGCAATCTGTCAAAACTGGCCAATTAATGAAAGTGTACTGCTGTTTAGCAGTAAAAAAGCCTTTTTATGCCAATCTTTTAAAAATTGATACAAATTGGGTCATCTAGGAAGAAGGAAATGCACTCTAAGAAATCTGAATAACCTTGAAGGTGTTTTGAATAATGACCTAGCTTCCTTCTTCCATTAGGTCACTGGGTGCAGCAGAACTCAAGGTCATACAGGCCTGACTGGTTTGCATAAACATGGACTTAATGCTTATGTTTAATGCAATTTTTTCTTAAAAGACAAGTTTGAATTATAAGGCTTTTTCTATGTTCACCATTCCCTTCAGTACAAGTGAAAAAGGAACAGCATCCATTGTTTGAGAGCTGATTTGTGGTTCATTTTCTCCTGTAAATGAAGTTTTTTCATCTATAAACTGACAAAAAATTTTAGTGTAATAAGTGGCAGCTCTCAGGCTCAGTTCCTAGATACTAAAGTTAAAATAGGGAGTTTTTACAACTTGAACTGTGAATTGCTGAGTGTCCTTTGTGTGCTCTTTGGAATATTGTTGATTTTAATAAGCAGAGTGTTGGTAAAGTTGCTCACCCAGTGGCAGCTTGATGAAGGCATAAAGGCTGGGGTGGAGGTGGGACCTTGAACAGGTGCTCTGAAAGTGCTTTCTTTGATCATTTTGTGATATCACACAATTCTGTTTGTTTTCAAACCTGCTTTTCACTGACTTGAATGGCATCAAGTAAGCCTGATGAGCTTTATCATTTGTAGCAGTAAAATAGAAATTAAAAATAAAATAGTGAGAGCCACCTCTCTGCAGGATTCCTGTGCTCTCCTCTCCTGCCTGGGAAGATGAGCAGGGTTTGGGGAGGTTCTGGCTTCTCTTTCTGAGGCAGGGAGATGTCTGAGCTTGGAGAGGGATGAGCAGGGCTTGTGTGATCAATACCACTGTGAAACCTGTGCTCTGGCCTGATTACTCACTGAAGCACAGCAAAATACTTTTTCACTGGTCATCAATTGCATGCTCGTTGTTTGGGGTTATGTTTGTTGGGTTTACATAATTTTATGTTGGAATAAATAGAGAAAGCAGAGGGACTTTAAGAGATTTAAAAGGCTTTATCTATAGAAGATCCTTAGAATAAATAGGAAAAAGGTAGGGGTTTGTAGTGTTAGTGTTTCAAGTTATATTTACTCCTTTTTTAAAATTCAGAATCCTAACCCTGGGATATAAGGCTTGCAACATAGATGTGGGGAAGAAGCTGATTTTTCATGTTAGAAGAAACTATAATTTAAATATTTTTTTTACTAATTAATAAATTTGAGTCCGATATGAACTACAGAAGAACAGCAAGCCCACTTTTCATATTTTTTTTCCTTCCAGAGGTGCGGTAGATGCCTTGGGATTGCTTTGCTCACTCAGTAGGTGCCCAAATGCTGATTGGAGTGGCTTGGCCTGCCATAGCAATCCTAAGAGATAGAAATTCAGCAGGTTGAACCCTTGTTAGATTTGCTTTGTTAGAAAATGTTTTCACTTTTAGGTCATCGTAAATAAATCTATTTGAGTTCTTTAGGGGTAAAATGTACTTTAAAGAGGCACTGTCCTCTAAATCAGACTAATTGTTTATGTGGTAATTCTTGCACTTAGAAATAGAGATGTGCTTTAAAAAGTTGCAATAGACCACAGGGCTTACGTCTGTCAAAGCTGAGGTTGGCTGTAGTTTTGTGCAGAAATTCAAATTCTTATTTTGAATATGCCTGCATAGCTTCCATCTACTTCGTTGTCAAAGGGTTGAGCTAAATTTGGACAAGACACTTGGCACGTGTCTTTCTTTCCATCCACACACAAGCACTGTGACAGCAGAAGCACAGGGACATTTTCTGTGTGCCATGGCAGCATTTCTGCTCGATAAAACACCTTGGTTCTCATGTCCTGCTCGGTGGCAAAGCCTGGAACTGCTCCCAGGTGCAGCCTGACTCTGGAATAAAGCTCAGCTGGGCTCCCGGTGCCTGCTCTGCCCCAGGTGGGGACTCAGTTTAACTTTGAAATTTTCAGCCATCAAGGTAAAAGGATTGATCACAGCCGAACGCTATTTCCAGCCTGCCACGAGAGGGTGCTCCAATGCCTTCATTCATCCCTTGCTGAAAGGTTTTTTTCCACTAAGAAAAGTGGGGTGTGTTATTTAACATTGCTGTGTTACAGTGCAGTGCTTTAAGTAAGTGTTGGGTTATGAAAGCAGGCAGGATCCACACAGCAAAAGGCAGACGTGGCTGTATTAAGATGTAACAATACATGCTTATTTTGTTTTTGCCGTTAAAAGCTGGGCTGTTTCCCTTTTAGTTGTTTTGTTTCTGTTGGGCTTTATCCTAAGTTAACTTCATCTGCCAGCAAGGGAAGTTTCCCAACTTGTTTATGTGCAAGCATGCAGACAGCTTTCGTGCATGGAAGGACATTAAATCTGATACTTTTGCTAGGTAATCTGAGCACTGAAATTAAGAATCACTTCTCATTGCTTCTGTGCACTTCTCATCTGTAAAATTACAATTATGCTTGCTTGGTTTATGGAGCTGTTTAGACTTAATTTTGGCACAAACAAGCCCAGGAAAGCTGTCTGCAGGCTAAATTAAATGTTCAGTCATACACTCTTGTCTCATCCTGTAGGCTTTGGAGAAATGTGTTTGTTGTGGCTCTAGCCTGTATTTCAAAACATTTGTGGCGTGGTAATAGGTCCAAGGGAAGGGTAATGTTTGTGTTAATTGTTGGACTTGAAAAGGAATCTCAAAGCACTGCACTTTGCTCAGTGTTATCTCTCAAATATGCATAAAGAGACTGAAGCTCCAGTGAATTAAAACAGAGGGAGAACTGTAGAGTAATGGCTTTGGCTGCCCAGCAGTGGGGAAATGCAAAGGGAATTGCAGTAAAGCATTCATGCACTTGGGCTGCTGGCTGGGAAACAGGATCTCTGCAAGGAGATCCCAAACCTGGTGTTAAGGACAGGTAATTACCAAAAAATAAGATCACCTGACACAGCAGTGGTGTTAGCCATTGACTGCTGAGTTGTTACACTAAGTTGGGATGCATTTGTGTTTTTCTAAAAGTCATGTATTAATACAAGCCAGTGAAAGGCCATGCTGAAAGAACCACATTAATGAGTCCTAAACCAGACTCCTACCAAGGAGATATGAAAACCTGTTAAAAATACAGCCAAGGCAGGCTTCCTGTCTTGCATACACTCATGCAAAAGCAAAGGCATGACTTCTGGCATGCTGTAGATGCCCTTTTATTCTCCACAAACTCTCCTAACTTGCTGCAAAGTTGAGATCTTAGGTGCATTTCAGGCTTGGCATCCAGTTTATTACATCCTCCCATCTATTCTTCCTCTCACAGAAAAATACTCGTCATCACACAGTTACCCCTGAGCTGCAGGGAGGTGGGCTTGTAATTTTTGAAACCTAATAAAAGCTATTAGGCAAACAACATCTCTGCTCACAGTTAGTAGAGAAGTAGGCTTTAGTACATAGAATTTACTATTTTCATACACCAAAGAGAAGGCTGCAACTCCAAGGATTGCTCTTGTGCTTTTAGAAATTAGATAGTGGCCCCGTGTTGGGAACAAGTGTCATTCCATGGACAATACTGTGTGAAATGAGGGTGCTTGAGGTTTAAGGGGAAACAGAATTGAATGTCCAGCAATTGAAGCTAGTGACTAAGTAGGAAGAAAAATTCCCTTTCCTCAGAGCATTCAGCATTCTTACTCAGCTGGTGTCTTATTTGGAGCCATATCTATTCTGAAAATGAGACAGGTGAGGCACAATGTCTTTCTGTCTGTGTGCTCCTAGTTTGTTCCCAAATTCTTTGGCTTTGCTGACAAAAGATGTCAGCTCTAGAACCAGGAATACAGATGTGCAGGAGCTGGAGAAAATAGTTTCTCTCTATGAAGGTCCCATTTCTCTCTCTCTCTCTCTATATGTATATAAAGATACTGGCATGAGTAAAAATCTCTGCTGTTAGGAAAACTACTTTCCATAGTAGCTATTTAATTTTTTTTCTGCACTGGCAGTTTATAAAAGGAAGACTGTATTGTCACATAGATAAGTGAGGCATGAGCACACAAGATGGTTTTTGCAGCACATCTCCAGCAGGGCTATGGATGCAACACCCTTTCCACAGGCCCATGTTCTTTTTTCCAAGTTTGACTGTAGAGGCTTTCTGTTATGCTTTGCCCCATGGCAGGTTTTTTAACCGTTTTTGATGTTTGAACTCCAAGCTGTTTATTTTAATCCTACTTTATTAGTGTGAGTAAGAGTAGGAGTTTTTGTTTAGACAACATCAGTAGTTGGGACAGTAGCTGTTTTCAGAGTCTTTTATGACTTTGATTGAAAGTGTTACTTATTAGTTAGATAGTGTGAAGGTTTTGTAAATGAAAACTCTGAGAATTGCACTTTAGGAAGGATCACTGATCAACACCAGCTTGAGTCCTGCTCTGCCATAGCTTCCAGATATTTAGGAAATTACTTTTGCTTTGCTTTAGACCTCCTTCATAGCACAAATGTATCCTACTACTCTGTAGGGCTGTCAAAAGAATAAAATACCAAAACTGCAAGACACTCGATATATCAAGTGCTGCAAAAATATCCTGTGTAGTATCAAGCCATAATATTAGCATGCCCTGACTGAGAATGTTGTGTAGGCTGTGAATTTAATGTGTCTGAGAATAGGCATTTACTGCTGGGTAGAGCATGGTTAGCAGCAGTGAGAGGAGTCACCCACAAAGCAGGTACAGCCTCAGCAGAAGTCTGGGTTTAATGCATCCTCTTGCTCTTCCATCCTTTAATTGCTCATAAAACATTTCAGCAAAAATTGTGGATCTTACTGTTTAGTTACTGAGCAGGGGAGATGGTAACCTGCTAGAGGGTTTAGAAATAAATCTTACTAGAGTTCATATCCTCAGTGGAAAAACATAATTGCCTCTTTGACAAATCTAGAAAGCAATGATCCAGATTTAGAAAAACCTCACAGTTTGGGATGAAATACTCATGCTGCTGTTTCCTGACTGCCTCTTGACTAAAAGAAAATCAGTGGGTGGCAGGTGAGCTCTCTCAACTTTGTATGGTAGCCCTCGTGCAACTTTAAATCTGAAAAATATGTGCCTGCACACCTCATGGCGAGGAGGAATGCCTGGTCCTTGCTTCCAGAGACAGCTGCACAGCTAGCACATGTGTCTGCACCAGGATCCCCACCCCAAAGCTCCAGACAAAACCAGGAGAGGAATATCAACAGCTGCGGAAGGTTCAGTTTATGTACCTTAATTAGGGTTAGGAGTTGGTGGAGGTGTTTCTTTTCATAATTGTCTAGTGATGGTTGGAAGGGCTCCATAGCCCAGTTCAGACTGTCAGGGTAGTGCCGTGTCTTCATAGGGGAGGAGTTCTGGTGATTGAGCCTGTGTGAGTGCTACATCCCTCTAAAAATAAAAAATGTTTATATGGACCATAGGGTTTTTCTGTGCCCTACCAGGGTGCTCCTAGTTCTCCTTCCTCTTTTCCCCTGCCCAAGTTACACATGTTTTTGCACAGGCTGATTTTTCCACTTGTGTTTTTTTCTTTGAGAGGAGGGTACCACCCTTGCAGCTCTTATGACATTGGCAAAGCTCCCACAAAAACTGGTTTGAGTCCTCCACACCCAGACCTGGTTATTTTTCCTCATCAGTTTAAAGGAAAAACCTGTATTTTATGTATTTGTCTTCGATTACAGCAGTCACCTTCATGCACTAAAAACAAAGCCAAGACTGTCAGTTTCCCTGTTTTTCTATTTTACCTGTCATTATGTAGGATGCCCAACTCTTGCTTTAGAAACAGAATCATTAGACTCCATATATTTTGAGTAACTTAGTTTCAGCCCTGCTTCTGCAGTTTGTATATTTTGTTTGAAGTCTGTTATAAATAATATTCCTGTAATATTCACAATACATAATTTCTGAAAGATTGACTAGGAATTTTCAAAATAAGAGGAGTAGTTTGGTTTTTTGGGTTGTTTTTTTGTTTGGTTGGTTTGGTTTTTTGGTGGTTTTTTTTTCCCCTGTGATAGGGAGGAGTTATAAGTTGATCTAGGAAGTACCTGATCTCAAAGTAAAGTTTTACAGGATATAGCCTACTTGTATCCTGGACATCAGAATGGCAATGTGATAAGGCTGAATGGATGGAAACTTGTCAAAAGAGACCAATATTTGTGCCCAAAGAATCTAGTTCTGCCAATGAATCTGTTAGTCTACTTTTGTAGTAATTAGGAATGAAGTTCTTACCCTGGTAATCTTTCACTGCATTTTCATTAGAGCCAATTCAGATGTGGAAGTTTTACTGAGCAGGCCCGTTTGACATTGCTGGGAAGAGGAGACACCATCCCAGATTAGTCAGCCCTTCTGAGGGCTGATTCCACTTGTTGGATTTGCTCACAACTATTTGATGTTTGCCATTACTCAGTCTCTGGCGTCAGAGCACAAGGTGTGACCCTGTATGTTTAAGTCACTGATCTTTTTAGAGGGAAAAAGAAAATCAAAATCTTGCTCTATGCAGGTCCCTGCTGGATGTTCTCCAGGCTCTCATTTTTTGTCTATCAGTCATTGATTTGGGTGCTGTTCAGAGGCTTTCCCTTTTTGGGGCACTATTCATGATGAAAGCATGATCTTAAGGGGTGTTGGTCCCACAGCCTCTGCTGATGCATTGTGCTGGAACTTCAGCATCCTTGCTGGAGGAACTTAGTGTGCTGGGTGCTTCCAATTTTCAGCTCTTGGGTCAGTTTATCAGGGACTTATCATACAGGCTTTAAAAAAATTTAACATAGTTATGCATGTGTGGTTTATTTTAGACTTAAAAACTTCGCTCCCAAAGCAACAGTAAGTCCATATTTCCTTGCCTCGCTGTTTTAGACAGTTTTGGCACTTGCTCAGCTTTATAACCTATCCAGGTTACTTCTAAGCAGCAGCAGCTCTGTTATATTGACTTTTAAGTGCTTAAAGTAGCTTGAAAATAGTGAGAAGACAGTTTCTGGCAGTGATGTAGATAAACAGGAAACATGTCATTAATTCTAAAGGCCCTTGAAATAACTTTCAAATATTAATTAGCTCCTGATTCTTCTAAGCTGAAAACCCATTTTAAACCTGAAGCACAGCAGCTTTCAGTCAGGAGTTAATGGGATCTGCCCCTGGATGCTCCATGGCTTGCCAAGGAGCAGCTCCTGGGCTGAGGCATGACTTGGAGTTTGCCTCAAGGGTACTTTTTCCAAAGAATTGCCTCAAGGGTACTTTTTCCAAAGAAATTTGCAAATTAAGTAACAGTTACAGCAGCTTAGAATTCCAAAGAGAGCTGCCCTGAAAGGCAGGTTTAGTGGCATCTCCAGAAGCTGGCAGTGGCTGACTGGCTTGTTGTAAATAAGGGGTGCCCATAAGGATGGGGTAGAGCAGCTCTTGGCTGGAAACAGGATCTGCATGGGATGGTGAATGTTCTGCTTTCTAACTAATGTACTGAGGAGTGCTTTGGTCATTCAAATATCTTCAAAATACAGCATTGCCATAGGTAACTGCTGTTAATAGTAGAAATAAAACTGAAAGGTCTCCCAAGCTGCCAGAAGCTTTGGAGTGGCTTTAATTTCCAGTACCTGGACAAAAGACAGGATCCCTTTGCTGTAAGAGGCTGAGTCAGAGTGAGTACAAGTTCACTGTGAGTTTTGGTAGCTTGGGTAGCTGATTTGGAGTAGTTTGTACTTTGAGAGGCTCAAGAGAGAGTGTTTTGAGAGGAGCATGTGGAGGACTGCCTGTTGTCTTGGGATTTCCAACTTCAAGACAGCACCTGGTGTGCTGGTAAAGCCCAGCAGTGAGCCCTGATCCCACTTTGTGTGGCTGGGTCCTGCAGGGATACAATACAGCCCTGTGTAATCCAAGCAGTCAGCTGTCTGACAGCCAATACAGGCCAGCAACAACTGGGAATGTTTTTCTATGGAGTGGGAAGAAGAAGGAATGAGGTGGAACTCTGTCGAATTAGAAAAAAGAAAATATCTCAATTGAGCAAGAGAAAGGGACCTTTCTTGGCCTTTCAGAGCAGAAGATGTGGGGATGCTGCAAGTCAGCACAGCCAGACTTTGGTCTCAGTTTCAGTACCAAATGGACATTTCATAAAACAACAATTCCAAATAAAGCAGCTCCCTGGAGGCAGCTGTATGGCACAACTGGCAAAAGTCTTGCCATGAATGTAGCAATGTCCTTCTGTCAGAGCCTTTTATTGGCTCTGTGGAAAAGCATCTTGCTATGCCCAGTAAAATCCACCCAAACTGCTGCTGTGGATGGATGCAGTTTAGGAGCTAACCAGTGCTTTCCAGAGCAAGAGGAAACCAACTGCTGAGTGAGCCACGATGTTACACCTCCCACTGGGAATTTCCAGCCCTTTCCCTCTTCCTTCCTCCCTCAGAATATATATAGTAAATACACTAAATTAAGCACTGGGGGAGGTGGCACCCAAAGGCAGGAGCTGTAGCAGAGGCTGAGTGGCCCCAGTTAAAAGTAGCTGACAATACCATGGCCAATCCTGAGAGCATCCCAGTCATACCACCCGTCCTGGCAGCAGGGGAGATGTCTCAGACAGCTATGCTGGTATTGAGTGGGAGGAAAGCTCCTTAAATAACCGCCAGTGGCTCCTATTCCCTCAGTGTGTCAACACTAAGTTGTTGTTTTATTCTCTGAACAGGAAAAATTAGTCGAGTCATTGTGTGGCAAGCAAGTGACAGAAATGAAATAATGTTTTTTGCTTTTTCTAGCTGCTGGATCTGTTTTAGCACACAGCAGATACTTTCCTTGTCATTTTGCATTTCTATTCAAAAACCTCCAAACAGTGGATGAAAACCAGAACAGGAATAGATTTGGGTAAAATCAGGAGAGTAGCATTCTGTTGGACCTTATCACTGACTGCTCCAAAAGAACACTTATCAAGGTTTTGGGTTTGGATTATCTGCATTTTGAGGGGGTAAGGCAGTGTTGGTACCTTCCCCACCATTGTTCATCTTCCCATGTGGTTAAATTACAGTTTATAATTCATTCTTGAAAAACCTTACTCTTAATATACCTTACACTGTCTGCTTGTTGCTATTCCAGGTGAAGAGCAAGTGTTGTTGTGGTGCCAAATCAATAAAATAGGATTTCATTTAATTAGTAGTGTCTCACAGCCTGTTACAATCCTAGATAATTCCAAACAACTGTTTTCTTCTTTCATATTTCCCCAGCACCAGGAGGGGATGTTGGCAGTGGTGTAGAAAAACAAGCCATTAGTATTCAGGTTAGCATTGTAAATTGGCAACAGATCTCAGCTCTTTAGGGGATTTGTCTTTTGACAAATTGTTAGATAAATCTGAAATTGTAACTAGCTCCCTTGTGATATTTGTTTGTCTGTAGACCAGATTCTGTCCTTGCTAGCCAAATTGAAGGTTAATCTAAGCATTTTCCATGCAATTTCTGCTTTTTGAAATGGCAGTCATGAACTTAGGAAAGAAATGTGGCCTAATGTGTCTGGGGAATTAAGTCACTCATTTCCACACTGTTGTACTTTGTTTGCTTTTCTTTACTGCTCTGAAAACAAATTAGTAGAAAAAACATCATCTGCAGGATGGTTTTGCTCTGTTGGCATCCAGGGACAGCCAAGTTTTCTTCCTCCTGGGTTGTTTCTCCCTAGAGCAAATGATGCTTTCTTTAACCAGTCTTCTAGTTCAGCAGTCTTCTAGTTTCCTTTGCAAGATAATTTTTATCTTTTCTGTTAAAGTTCTCCTCATCTTAGGATAGCAATATCTTCTGACTTAACTAGACCATACCTTACTAACCACTGCTTACTAACTACTTGCTTGTAGTATGTAAATTGTTAGAAGACCTCAATTTTTTTTAGTGAATAGGGTCTAGAAATTAAGAAACTCTCAAACAGGAATAAAGTCTTTTACTCGGCTAACTTTCCTTAAATTCAACTGTTTGTTGGGTTTTTTCAATTAAAAGCAGCTATGACAAATGATGTGAAGAAGAAAGCAGATGGCAAGTGCTAAACTTGTTTGCAGGAGGTTGAAGAAACAGAACAGGATTCAATGTGATCATGTAGAAGGTGAGGCCCAGTGGAAAACGGTTCTGCCTTTGCATGTGAGATATTTAAGTTCTGACCTGCCCCTGTAACAACAGGAATCAATTTCTGAGCTGTAATAAGACATATCATGACAACATTTATAGGCTCTCTTCAGCCTGGAGGAGAGGTGGCTGAGGTAGAATGAGATAAGGGCTTATAAAAATCATGAGTAGCAGAGAAAGCACCTAGAGGTACTGATGATTTGGGATTTGCCTTGTAGAGGCTGAGGATCAGCAAATGAAATGTCCTGAACAGTCAGAGCTTGTTCTCTATTCTACAAGGTGCTGTGAGCTCTTGGTACTGTGGCAGCAGGATTTTGTTCGTGTGTGAGGTTAGTTTGCAATACTTCAGATAGCAACTGGACAAAATAAGGCCTGCCAGGAAGTTTAACTGCAACAACACAAGCTCTGGCTCAGAAACACCTCGAGTACAATATATTGGAGGCTTGGAAAGTATTCTGGAATAATATGATTATCCTTTTGCCAGGCAGGATGCTGGGCTGTAAGTGACCCAGGACAGTGGTTGTTGTATGCCTGAAGAATCCCAGTTGTCAGCTGGCTGACTTGCTTTTGACATTTTTAAGTGTTCTGCTAAAAATGAGGGGCAGGATTTGTTTTTTCCTATCATAACTTCCTTTAAATGTTCTATAGTTTTGATGTTAACAGTCAAAAAGTGCTGTACTCCCTAAAAGATAATCCACAACTTGTAAAGCATCTTTAGTAGCAGACAGATAAAATGTGTATGTATTTTAACTGCATAAAATTCCATCAAGTTTAATACATTGGCTAGTCTTACCTTTCTTGAAGTAATTAAAAAAATATTATTTCTTCTATTATTCTGTCTTAAAATATCTGACCTACTTTACAATATCCATTACAAACATACTAAATTATATCAACATTTTCAACCCAGCTTCACTTAACTTATGCACAATTTTGTCTATTCACTTGCTGTTATCTTTCTTTGTAATAAAACTGATTTCATTTCTACATCAGCAAGTCAAACCTTTTGTAGTTTTAAATACTTTTAGGAGTACTGAACCTGCTCAGTCTTACAGTGGCTTCTTTTCCTTCAAAGCTGTATTAATTCTTCCATAACCCAGGAAGGATTTTCCAAAGACATTATTTCAGTGAGTACATTCTTGACTTCATACTGAATTCAGATACGTGGGGGTCAAACACTGAGTTAGATTTGGAAAAGCAAACGTGGTAACACAGCCTCAAACTACAAAGCTGTGGCAGCACTGGGCTCGGAATTCTCCCTCTGGAGAGGCTGGGGCATGGAATTCTCCCTTTGGAGAGGCTGGGGCTCGTGTTACCCTGGTCCCTGAGCAGCTGCTGGGCTGGTGCTGGTGAATGGAGCCCCTTGTCTGCTCGGTGGAGCCAATGACAAGTGTCTGGCTTTCACCAACGGGAAGCGGTTCCGCAGCCAGAGCTAAGTTTAGTGCCATGGATTTGTTCCTCTGACTTCACGTTCCCTCTGCCCCCCCCCAAAGGAAATCAGCCCAGAGAGCTGAGAAGGAGCAGGACAACTAAACCTCCCTCGGCCAGGGCTCAGCTGGATATCAGGGGCTTTTTTCCACCTTAGGAGTTTTCCCTGGTTCTGAAGTTCACAACACAACATGCAATTTTTGGGCAAGTATTCACGCTAAAGCTCGGCTTTTCTTGGAGGAAAGGAAACACTTGTTTGTTTTCTAAGACAAATGCATTTCAAAGGAGGCAAGCTCACAAGGGCATTTTAGTCAAATGAAGTAAATATTCTAAAAAGGAACCCCCTTCTTTGTTCAAGAGAAGAAAATGGCTGTGGACCATGGTTTGAGCAGCATATCGGTTGCTGACAAATGAGGTTGAGAGTTTTGTGATTTATTTTTAGCTGGAGAATTTTTTTTTAAAACAGAAGTACTGTGTAGCCTTGGCAGTTGCTGCATATTCGGTGTGGGTGGATGGAACTGAGAGATCGCATCTGTGCTAAACAAGCGTTTTGGGATTCCATTAAAACAGTAAACTCATGTACTGGAAACTGAAGCTGTACCAGCTCACCTGGGGAGCTCTGCCCTCCGAATATCCTCCACAAGGTAAGCAGCGCTGCCTGCCCAAGGCACTTGCAAAAATACTTGGGCCTCAAGATATAACATCAACTCAGATTTGGGCTATTAGAGTGACATTTTCTTTCTCTCCTGAGATTACAGGTCAATGAGCTAATCTCTACTCTTTCCTTCCAAGTTTTCCTTATAACTAAAAAGGCTAAAAATAAATTTCAAAAAAGCAGCTGAGAAACAGTTTAATGTAGTTGTTGATCCAAGTGCTGAGTCTAAGGAGAGTACCCAGTACTGTAAGGTATCTAATAAGATGTAATTATGTCACTGGGAAAGCAGCTTGGACATTTATATCATGTTAGCTCAAAGGTCTGATCAGTTAGTGCTTTACAGCTGCAAAATAAACCTCTCTCCAGCTAGACTTTGTGAGTGTGGGCATTTCTGGTTTATTCAGGGATCGGCTGAGCTGTGATTTCTCAAGTAGCCTTTTTGCAGAAGAGCTCTTACATGAAGTGTTTGTGTTACACTGTGAGTAAATAAGTACCCATTTGATTTGCTTAGAAGTAGATAATATCTGGCTTTGATGTGGCCAGTAGTAGCAACTCCCCAGGAATTCTGTTGCAGTGAAGTATAATCCCCATTAAGCAACTTCTCTCCCAAGGTACTGATTTAAAAAAGTGCTAAATGACTTGCTGTAAGCTGTCGTGTATTTGGCCATCCCACCTTTCCTGGAGCAGGACTGGGTGACCTAATCCTCCTCACCCTTCACACTGGAGAGGTTTACTGGAACTTGCCAGGACAGAGGAAGAATGTCAGACACACTTTTGATCTACAGTTTCCCAGTTACCTTTGAAATCTGTGTCCCTTCCTAGCGCTCCTTTCCCTAAATCTGACATTGTGGCAGTAGTTGCTGTCTGCTGTGGGCAGCATTCAGAGGAAGAGAGACTGGAGCTTCAGTACTCAATGGAAGGAGGTACGTGGTACAGAGCATTTACACTTGCTGCTCTCTGCTTGTTTCTAGATGCGTGCAGTAGCAAAGCTGACTGCCTCTATAGGAGCTGAGCAAATCCTTGGGAATTAAGGGAACAAACACTTGGATGCAGTATTCATGATTTTGCAAATGGGTTACATTTGTAGATTTTTGTTCTAAGAACCTCTTTATATTTCATTTTAATTACATTAAAATCTCTCTTCAGGAAAGGAAAAGGTTTTTTCCTTATCTGCTATGCTGTTGGGTTTTGGTTCCTCACCCAAAGGCCCATTTAAGTAAGTCAGACTTGAACTGTGTCTGGTCTGGTGCCTCTGACCATTCCCAGTACCTGTGCCAAGATACAGCTGTTCTACCTTCTAACAGCTGCTAGGTCCAGCTCTCTTGTGCTCACATGGGAACCTCACCCTAAAGTGCTTTGTAAAGGCTTCTAAACCCCTGCATCATTTTGCTGGCTGCACTTACCAGAATTGCTTTCCTGACGGAGTTCTGTGAAAATCTTAGAGGTGATGAGAGCCAGACTATTTGGTTAACAGTATCAGATATTGATGAGAGCCACGCTATTTGGTTAGCAGTATCAATGTTTCATCTACTTCAAAATTCTCTCTTAAAATAGCAGAGCTACCAAATGCTGCTGTAGATGGTTCAGTCACAGCCTATACTTTGATCTATGAAGAAATTGATGCATCTTGGTTTCAAGGAATGAAGATTTTCAAATGAAGGCTTGGGAGTTTAAGCTTGATGTATTTCATACTGGATTCTGCAACAAAAAGCTACTTCACCAGAAATTAGCTGGGGAAGAAATAGGAAAGCACTGCGTTATGTTGATAATGGGAGAAATGTGTCACTGACATCTAAGCAAAGAAATGGGCTGAAGGACACCTCTGATTGCATTAATAACTGGTACCAGGGAAACAAAAGACAGGCAGTTTTTCTAAAATCTTAACACAGCTAACCCCTTGTAATGTTCAGGTAGACAGAAAATGTTTTGAATTCTTCATACATGGGTGGAACTAAATCAATTGAGATCAATATCTCTCTCTCCTTTTACCAATTAGATTCAGTAACACCAAATCCCAAAACCTTGACTTCCCTTGGATTTTTGTATTAAGCTAGCCAAGAAGCCCCTCTCCTAGGCAAAGACCCACCACTTTAACCCCTGTTTCTTATCAGCACTTCATCATGTTGCAAAATTAATCTGTTTGCAAGGGATGAAGCATATAGAGAACTCTTTCTCCATGTGTTTCTCACCTGAGACCAAAGATTACTTTTATCTGTGTCAGATATATTTTGAAAATTGAGGCATGACAGTGCTGCCAACTTGAAATATTTCCTTTTATATGATGTGAGCTGTTCATGATGCAATTTTGTCACTGACTCTGAAATCTCCTCCCTTTCTGTCTCTCCCAGCCTGGTACCATAAATAGAAACCTACTCCTTGCCCATCCCGAGTTCTTGGCTTGGAATTGTATTTCTTGGCTTTCCTCAGTGGGTTGTTTACAATACTTAAACCTTGCCCCACTCTGTGGGAGGCCCAAGGACTAACTATGGGTCTGTGCTTGGCTCTAGCAAACCACATTATTAAGAGTCTGGTTGCTTGCAGGAGAGGAACACCTAGGAATGGCATTTAGGTAGTGCCTGCATTTTACCAAGGCCATATGTGAGCTGTCTGACCCCTTCAAACCAGTGTTTTGCCTGGCCACATGGATGTCAGCAGAAAGTCTAGGTGGTCCATTTAGGTAAAGGCTGCAGTCTGTTCTAGGGTAAAGGAAGTTCATAGGTCTGCTTCAATACTACCACATTATTAGACAGCAGAAACTTGGCCTGTTCAGCACTGGTTGCTTTTCAGTGTGTAGCTTGTCTTGAGTATTTTTGGTTAGCAGGAAGCACTGAGACTTGGCTTCAGAAACAAAGCTGCTGTAGAACTTGATACTGTTCCAATCATGTCAGCAAAATAGAAAAGCCACTTGCTGCTGTGTTATCAGTTTTGTTTCCTTGTATTCATTAAGGCAGAAATCCTCCCACTAAGAAGCCAGTTAAAGATCTGAAGGTCCAGTGGTGTAATGTTTTGTATGTGATGTATGTTTTGAAGGTGCAATGGAAAATACCAATTATACTAGCACTTATTAGGTACCTGATGGTCTACTTTCCATGAGTGGATGACCAATACCTGTTCTTTGGTGGTCTTAAAAGTAAGCAAATAAAATGTGTGTGTCTGTAAAACTGCATCCTACATAATTTACTGGTGTTTAGTTTAAGGACTCAAGAATGAAAAAAACCTGAGATATGTGGCATATGCAGGCATCTTGGTGGCTTTGTGTTTGAGTTGTCCCTATGTGAAAAAATACACACAAATCTACACCTTGTGGGTTTTGTTGTAAAACACCAGTACATAAGATTAAGACTGCATGCAATAACCAGTATTTACCCCATAAACCTCCTTGCCTCTTTCCTTCCATTGACAAACCAGTCACTTTGGCCTATGGCAAACAACACCAAATCAATTTCAGGGCTGTATTTTCATTAACACATTCTTTTCTTTGATTAAGAGATGTTGAAATTCAGAGTACAGCAAGTTTTTTAGAAGCTCCCTGAACTATATATTACCAAGTAGCATAGTCAGCAAGATTTCCTTTTATTCAACTTTTCCCCACTGCTGGAAGAACTAGAAAAATGCTTCTAAATGGATGACTTAAGTTGTACAGGAAGGGTAACCACTCTCAGGAAACAGCTTTGAAGGGCACCACAGGGAATAGGGTAAAGAGCTGGGAAGAACTGCTGTGCCTGAAAGGTGGATTCTTCCACTGAGGAAGTTGAGTGAACTAGAATTAAGATTTTATGTCATGCACTTACTGTGAAGAGCACAGGAACAGGATGCAGATGTGGTGGATGCAGGTGTCAAAGTGATGGCCTGTTGTGTAAAATATCTATCTAGGAAAATCAGTTTTAAGGGAGAGAATGCCCATCTAGAAGCCAGAAAGATGCTTGATTTTATTCTGGCTAGGTGCATTTGACAGGACCTTATGAACTGCTGTGTACTCTGTGTCCTTTCTACTGGAGAGCACCTTCAGGAGGGTGCCTGGAAAGAGTGTAGGCACAAAATTACTCTGCTGCAGGAGACTCATTGCCAAAATGTTTCTCACCAATAGTGCCATTGCTGGCAACTACGTGGTTCCCATCAGGAGCTCTTAGCACACCAGCCAGCCATTAGGCTTTGGCTACAGACTCTTCTGACAGAGGCTAAAATTGATGGGGTAAGTAGGGATATGTGCAAAATACATTATTAATCCAACTTAACTTCCTGCTAATCCTTCTTTGTTTGAAATACCAATTACTCATCTGATGTACTTTAGCTAAGAAGTAAATGTGTTATTTTAGCTAAGGTTAGTAAGTGTCACAGCTGAGACTAATCTAACCACAAATCCATACATAGCTTGCCCTTTCTTGGTACCATTTTAAGTAAGGGTGATTGTCACAAAGCTCATCCATGTCTTTCTGAAGCTGTGCTGGCTTTCTCCACAAATTCTAATTATTCTTTGTGTATCAACAGATATGCTAAGCTTAGTACAAATGCCAGTGTAATTCAAGGTACTTGGAGCAAATGCAAGCTGAGAAAACAATAAACTGCAAGAAGCAAAACAAAGAGGAAAAGAGAGAAAGCCCAGGAGCTCTCAAGTAAAGGTGTCTCAACCTCTGAGCACTGGGTAGCATGCTGCAGGATTCACTGAGCTTGGTTTTAGAAGAGGAAGAAGAAGAAAAGAGGTTACCCCTTCCTAGAGTCAGAACTTCAGGAACAGCAGTATTCAGGTGTCCTAAGTTAATTCTTTGCCTTGTTAGTTTCCCACAAATGTCAGGTATTGGTTGCAGAGGAAACTACTCTTATCAGAAGCAATATGGGAAAGGCAACTTCTCATCATCACAGCATCTCCACAGTTCTATATACACTTTTACAACATTCACAACCTTACAAAACACAGACATTTGGAATAAGCCTGCTTGCTTACCTTTAGTCTGATTTGAATCACCATCACTCAGTGCAGCTGCCCCATCCCACAATGCTGACGTTCACAGATCATGGAAGTGCTGCTTTCTTGCCTCACTGGACTGCAGCAACTCCTCTCCCCCTACAAAAGCCCAAACCACCGACTTCCCTTTCCCTGTTCCCTTTTATACCCCTCTGCAGGCCTACCACCCTCCCAGGTGTGAGACAGCCATGGTGAGTGCTGGTTTGTTAACCCTTCCATGACTAGGAAGGAGCCTGTCCTGCCACAAGGCAGCTCTACTAGAAAACCAGGGCTTTTAAAGAATTTATCCACAAATCTGGGGGTTTTGAGAGATAATTTGATGGGCCCTTGTGGAAACTGTCCCACATTATTAAATCAGCAATTGTGCAGCTCAGACTGAGTGCACTGTGCTGGCCTTGCTTTCTGTGTCTTTCTGAGTTCTTGACATGTCCAAGAGCGTTCATGTGCTCAGTGTTTGTACTTCTCCAAGATGTGGATTTTCACCAACATCCTGTCCTGTTGATTCCTGTAAGCAGTGCTCCAGCAGTGGTATGTGGAGTGGAAAAGTGAATCAATCTGGGCGGTCCCCGTAATGGGTGATCTGTTTTGTAATTTGTGCAAAGGAATTTCTCCAAGGAAACTGTTTGCTTTCTTCCCAAACACTTTGTTACCTAACTCGCAGTGGAACAAAACTCTGTCTCTCCAGCTCATCTCAAAGTTGTTTCAACTTGCAGTCAATTCCCCACATCCTCTGTGTGTTGAGCAGTCCCTGGAAAGCTCCACCCTCCCATCCAGTTAATAATCAGTTAGCCCAAGGTCTGATTTTCCCAGGCTCTGCCTGCCCAGCAGCACTTCCTTTCCCCTTGGCCCCCGGCTTTGTGAGCAGTGACTGCTGTGTGTGGGGCCCTTGTGCTCAGCCTCGTGGTGCCAAGCAGCCTCTTTGCTCTCTGGGAAGCACAGAAAATGAGTGTGGGGACTGTCCTCTTCCAGTCCAGCAGCTATGGCAAGGAGGGCAGGCTGCTCTGCTGCCTCAGCGAGGGCACCTCTGAACCCGCTGTGAGCTTCACAGGTAGGATGTTTGGGTGGAATCCTGTCCTGTCTCTTTCCTGTGTTTTTCCAAGTGCTTCAAGGAGGATGAGGTCCTTTCAAGTTTGTGTTTGTCTTGTAGTATGAGGCCAGCCACAGGCAGGTGTGAGATTGCCAGCTTTTATTGGGATTTTAGGATTAGTGAAATGCTTCTTTTCTATGAGCAGGTACACAGTATTTCAGAAATAGAGACCACTTCAGCACCTAATGTGACTCTGAAATTTAAAATTTAGCATATTCTACTTCCTGCTCTGAGACCAAAGAGATTGGTAATTATAGTATTTGCAGCAAAGGTGGGGGACAAAGCACTCCTTACATGGTAGCTGGCTAGGAAAGCTTTCATATCCGGAGAGAAGCAAATTGTATTGTGGGAATAAAGAGAAGGAAGGAGATGGATGAAGCATAACCTTGTGTGACTGTGCATTACTTGTTCACTAAGTGATGATGTAAGTTTTCCATTGCATAGGAAATGAAAGTGATAATATAAGATTTATGGTTAGCCTTGAAAAGGAGCTGATATAAAATGGAATTCCCGGGTCATTTCCTGACTTTTGGTGCAGACTGAGCTCACAAACTGTTCAGCTGGAGGGACACCATTGGTGAAATGCTTTGGTTATTTCTGTGGTGATCATATTTCTCTTCTGTGATGGATGGTGTAGATACCACACTGTATGGAGCAGTGTGGGCTGTTATGGAATTATAACCTGCAAGAAATACTTTTGTAGGTGCTGGGTAACCTTTACAGTTATTTAAGCATTCAGGTCACTTTAAGAAGTAAAGGAAGTTAGTGAGACGTGAACTCTTAAAAGCATTTGATTTTTAGGTAATAAGATTTTTAGGTAAGCACTGGAGCTAAGTGATTGAAGTTTCTCATCAAACATTAACTTCTGCTGGCTTTTTTGTACATCAAGTAGGTGTTAAGAACCTGTGCCAGCCTCCCAGGCATTCCCAAGAAAGTGCTAGGAGTCCCACATCTGCTTTGACTCCAGTCCAGCACAGCCCCACACATTTCCATGTGGGCAGAACTCTTGGTGCTGAGCAGGTGACATTTCTGCTGGCTTCACCTTGCCTGCAGCGGGCTCAGCTGGGCACAGCTGCAGCACCTCTGGAGCTGGGCTGGCCCTGGGCTGCATGGATGAACACCTAACTTTGTGCTGTTTGTGGAGCAGGGCTTGGCTGCTACGTGTGTGAGCTTTTCTGGCTGGAGGAAGAAACTTAAAGGATGCTTTGACTTAGAATAAATGTTATCTTTTTGTTTAAAGCCTTTCACTGGTTGGCAGATACATAATTGAAAGTAAGAAGGTGATTAACACCCTTAAGGGAATTTGGAGCTGAAAGGTTGGGCATTTTTTGGAAACTGCCTACTTTTGTGTTTGCTTTCTAGCAGAGGTGTGTAAGTCAGGGTTCTCATACAGCATATTTGACTTTGCTTAAAGCATTGAAACATTCATAACACAAGACACTGTAGGAGCATAAAGAATGTATTATTTAATTAAATAGTATTTTTACTCCATAAAGAGAGCTGGGTTTAGGAACTGGTGTTCTTTCATGGAGCTGAGTATGCACACATCCAGCTCCAAGAAAATACAGTGGGATGTTGGCAGCCGTGCTGTAATGTAGGTGGCTGAGCATTGGGATTTCTTATTTTCCATGATAGCTTCCAGCCTGATGGGTTAACATCTTGTAAAACTAATTGCAGTTGAAAGTTAGGGATAAGAAGTATATGTAAATATTGCATCTGCAGGCAGTGCAATCAAGGAACTGACATTTTGGTGCCTTAGTCTGTAGGCTCTTCTTCATGTCCTAGGAGAACCTTGACAGAAGGCTACTTTTAGGTTATTAAGTAATTGCAAGATGAGCAGGTTATGCAAGAAATAGAACTCTGAATAATTACCAAGAATGCAGTAAAATCTAGTTAGCCAAGTTTAAAATGGAAACAAAACAAACCTCAACCACTTACTTTCTCATATACCTACAGTACAGTTAAAAAATCACATTATAGGGTGGAAACCCCCCATAGTCCTCATTTTCCAGGCTTGAGCTCTGTCCTGTGACACAGACTTGGCGTATTACTGTGCCTGTTACATGGCACAGGCTTCTTCCTGTTTTGTGTCTTACTGACTTGCCAGTTTTCCTATCCTGTGCTGATTTGAGCTCTTTGTTCCTTTTTCAAATGCCTTACAGAGCAGCTCTTGCTCATGAGTGTAAATCTCAGGGGCTTGTGGAGAAACGGGGTAGGTGTAGCCGCACACACATTCTCTGGCAGTGTCTGCTTAAAACATCCCAAGCCTGACTTCTCAGCTCATCAGAAATGGGCCAAACCAATCACTGTAAAGCAAAGAAAGCCTCAGATTTTTTTAGAGAGAACATTTTATGTTTAGTGCATTTAATGAAATCTCTTTGCAGTATACATTTCTCTAAGTAAGTTCAACTAGAGAATTCAGAAATAGATATTGGGACAGGGACTTAGATCAGTGCTGTCAGAAAAGTATATATAACTTTACACCTTCATATGTTTTTGTTACCTTGAGTAGCCCTCATGTATGAAACCACACCATCACTCTGTCTTTTCTTAATTTTGACATTTACTCTACTGCATGTTCCTGGAAAACCTTCCCATGACTTAGAAAGCCAGTGATGGTCTTGACATAGCACTAGCATGAAATGTTCACAGTTTTGCTTTTTACTACAGTTCTTCCTAAAACCCTGTGCATTTAGATTCATTTTAATCATCACAAGAACTGTAGGGACTTTTTTTTTTGTTTCTAAAACATGTCAGATTCCTCCCCCACTCCCTTGTAGTGACAAGTTTGCATCAGTTGTCCATTGAAACAGCAAAATAGAAATGCTGCTGCTAAATACCCAGCATCACCTGTACTGCCTTCTGTCTCTGCTCCTGTCAGTTTTCCACCTCTGTTTCCACAGTCTTGAAATGTATTACAAATCCCTGTCATTCCTGTTAATACTGAACCGGTCACTGTCCCAACTTACACATCTCTTTTGTGTCATAATTCACTCTTACTTGTATTTGTAATGTTGGTTTCAGATCCAGGCTGTGTCCACCACAGAAACAATAAGATTTTGTAATTGAAAGGTTTTCTTCACTACTTCATGTAATTTTTAAAAGTGCTTTTAGTTGTGAACCTACTTTAATCTATGAATGTTTAAATAATTTTGAATACAGGTATAGATATATAATAAGTATTAAATATAAATTTTATATACATAGCTTGCATTTGGTTATAGCAGTTTAACCACCTTCTCCAGGAGCTGGACTGGATGATCCTTGTGGCCACCTTTCAACTCAGGAAGGGAAATGACTAGAGCTGTACACAAAGTGATTGCCTCTCCTGTCCTTTCCTCAGAGGCCCTGCACCGCCCCTACGGCTGCGACGTCGAGCCCCAGGCACTGAATGAAGCCATCAGGTGGAGCTCCAAGGAAAACCTGCTTGGAGCCACTGAGAGCGACCCCAATCTCTTTGTTGCACTTTACGATTTTGTAGCAAGTGGTGACAACACACTCAGCATCACCAAAGGTAACACTGTGGGCTTGAAAACTTAGCACCAGAAATCAGGAAATGGAATCCCTGTCTGGGTATGAATGGGAATAGTGCACTTAGAGACTGGGAATGCCTCTCTTAGAGACTGGGAATACCTCTCTTAGAGACTGGGAATACCACACTTAGAGAAGGTGATTCCCTACAGCAGTGGTGGGAAGCAGACAGCCCGTCCCTCATGGTGCTGGAGGGACACCTGCTGGGCAGTTCTGCTGGGACAGGCACAGTTCAGCCCTCTCCTGTGCCAGGCTCCCCACATCACCGGCCCTGTGAGGTACCTGCTGTAGGAAGGGCAGAGGGAAATGGGTACGTCACAGATGGTAACAGAACTCGGCAATTTCAACTGGGGGCAGAATTAAGAATTAAGCTTGCACAGACACTTTCTGATTCTGGTCAGTACATGTGTCAGAACTGTTAAATCATGGCATTTAAAGCTTCAAGAAAACAAACCTCAGCCCTCCCAGAAAATAAAGTCTTCCTATTCTAATAAGCTGGATACAAGAAGCTTTTTGAGTTCATCTCACTGCACTAAATTAGTGAACAGTATTCTAGGTATTTATTCTGTCTGAACCTTTGCTTCATAAATACCTTGTATGTAGCAGTTTATTTATAAGATTATTTCTTTGTTAAGCTACAAACCCAGGCTCAACTGATGCTGAGTCTCTCCCTCAAGAAGGCCCAGCAGCTTGCACTGCGCTTATTTTGTTTTTTCTTTCTGGTCCCAGGTGAGAAGTTGCGAGTCCTGGGTTACAACCAGAATGGTGAATGGAGTGAGGTACGTTCAAAGAATGGGCAGGGCTGGGTACCAAGCAACTACATCACCCCAGTGAACAGCCTGGAGAAGCACTCGTGGTACCACGGGCCCGTGTCCCGCAGCGCAGCCGAGTATCTGCTCAGCAGCCTCATCAATGGCAGCTTCCTGGTCCGGGAGAGCGAGAGCAGCCCGGGGCAGCTGTCCATCTCGCTCAGGTACGAGGGACGTGTTTACCACTACAGGATCAACACCACCTCAGATGGCAAGGTAAGGACCTCTGCACAGTGCTTCGGGGAGAGGAGATGAAGATAGAATCTTGCAGAATCTCAAGTTGGAGATCCAGGATTAATATAAAAGAACACGTGTTCCAAGGGTTTGGTGGTGACTCTCCAAAAAGCGCTTTGGAAAAAGTGCAGACAATTCTTGTCTGGGCTGAAAGTAGCTGGGTAGTAAGGTAGCTGTGGTTGGAGGTGGGGATAGCCTTCCACTGATCCCCATAGAAGCAGCAAAGCTTTGGTGAGTGTCCTGGTTTAGGGCAAATTTGGGAGAAAACCTCCAAAAGGGGGCCCCTCCAGAAAGCAAACTCACATGGCCCCTCCTGCCTACCAGTTTGGGAAGGATTCCTTGGAGACAAGAGGAAAGAACCTGTTCATTTAACAGGCAAGGCACTCTTTGGCACACAAAATGAACAATACCAGCTGACACCACTCTTTCACCACTCTGAAAAGGATGACAAATTCAGAAAGTCTCTCTTGGGGGTGGTCGCTCTGTTATCAATCCCTCTGGCACTGAGGCAGCTGCTGCAGACCACAAGGTGCAAACTCTCGGTGTTTCCCTGGTCCCAGTCCAGAGCAGGTTTGAGTAGGTCCAAAAAAAGGAAAGGAGAAACAGTCCAGGAAGAAATTTGGACTGTTTAGCTGTCCCGCCAGCTGTGGGGAGCAGCTGATAGCAAAACCAAACCAAAGCTTTCACTCTTAAGAGCCAGTCTTGAAGGCACAGAACATAATATCCAGCATAAACAGAACACACGACTGGGGATACAAGTATCATAAGTCACCCTAGGACAGTAAGTCAGGATTTTTAACCAAAATGAAGTAGTGGCATGTTGTGTTGAGAGATGTAAAAATTCCAGTTTCTACTCCTGTGAAGCACAAGGCAGGAGACATTTAATTGTTACAAGAACTGACACAGCTCTTAAGTGATGGCTTACACGTAGTTGCCTTCTGCAGGTAAAAATCCCATAGATTAATAGTTATTTCCCCAACAGGAAGAGAACAAATATTTTAAAGTCCTGGTTTTCT
The DNA here is from genome assembly GCA_024865655.1 of Emberiza elegans. NCBI lineage: Eukaryota > Metazoa > Chordata > Aves > Passeriformes > Fringillidae > Emberiza > Emberiza elegans. Next base: position 164,554 of record JALJVW010000168.1, read on the forward strand.
GATTTTTTTAAAAAATAATTAGAATGTTTGTACCTGTTTTCCAACATTACTGAAGACTTGCAGCTGCCTTCATTTATGCAGATTGCTGTTTCTTGCTTTACAGGTCTATGTGACAGCAGAAAGCCGTTTCAGCACCCTGGCAGAGCTGGTGCACCATCACTCCACGGTGGCAGATGGCCTGGTGACAACCCTGCATTACCCAGCCCCCAAGTGCAATAAGCCCACCGTGTACGGAGTGTCCCCCATCCATGACAAGTGGGAGATGGAGCGCACCGACATCACCATGAAGCACAAACTCGGGGGAGGGCAGTATGGAGAGGTCTACGTGGGGGTCTGGAAGAAATATAATCTCACAGTGGCTGTGAAAACATTAAAGGTGAGTTTTCAGATTCTGGGCACTGTTCATTTGGTGACTGTTTCTGACATGAGTAAGGAAATTGGAATGGTCTCAACTACACCTCGTGATACAAACATCAGAGAGTGGAGTGTGCTGATCTGCATAAAATCCCTGCTGGGGAGGAGCTTTGCAGATCAAAGTGACCCCATCAAACTTAAACCAGTGCACGTGGCTTAGAAACAAATTGGAATTTTTGCCCAGCAGGAGCTGCAGGTCCAAGTCAGACCAGTAGAAATGGTTACAAATTCAAGTTCCTTCCTCCAGAGGAGCTGTGGAGGCTTTAAGAAATCAAAGATGTAGAAAATACATTCTATAAGCTGTCCTCCACTCCTGAAAAAATTCAGCCTCTCCATTTCTCTTCCTTTTCAAAACCTTTGTTTCAGCATTAACAACTGCAATTCTAAGTGGCCCCTGAATAAGTTAATTTTTATAGCAATACAGGGAAACTAAGTCAGTGATTCTGAGAGTCTTCCTCTCATCAATCACACCAAATGAACAAGCTTGGCCCTGCCAGGGTACTGCAGGTCATCTGCAGGACAGCCACACAGCTGTTCAGGGCTGGTACAGTTTGCTTTGGTAAAAGCCAAAAGAGCAGAATGGAGACAAAGATGCCATCATTTATATTCAACCAGGATGTGTGGTGTTAACCAGAGCTTGGTCATGAAGATAAATGTTCCCTTCTTTTGCCTCTCTGTCTATCTAGGAAGATACCATGGAGGTGGAAGAGTTCTTGAAAGAAGCTGCTGTGATGAAGGAGATCAAGCACCCAAATCTAGTGCAGTTGTTAGGTGAGTGAAATGCCTTGCCCTTTGTGTTCTTACTTAGTCTTCATTTTGGCAGAAATGAAGACTGGTTTAAATGCAGTGGCAGCTTTTCTGTATTTATATAACTTCATGAATCAGGTCAGATTATGAGGTGGTATTTTTGACAGCTTTATGTAATACTGGAGCTAAGAAACACTAGTTTTAAATAAAACATCAAATACAGTCGCTTACATTAGTAGACAACTTTGCTATTGAGGCACGACTGTTACATAAAAGTTTGCAATATTAGCCTCCTGCTGGTTTGTGTCCTTGGCCTTAACATGCTCCAGGGTTCAGTGATCAGGTTCAGATTCCTTCCCTGCTCTGTTAAATCAGATTTACAGAATAATTTTCTGTGGCTTATTTTTCTTGAGAGAACAGGAAAAATTGTAAGAAAATTCAAAGTGAAAAGAAAAATTCTGTTGGAAGCATAACAAATACCATTCTCCATACTTCTCAAATCAGAGACACTTACAGAAAAGGCTGCATTGAAAAGAACAAATTAGTCCATAATTATGCAGAAGACACCAGATTGCTGCTGCTGTGAGGAACTCTGTGTATCACCAAATAAGTACATGAGATCAAACAACCCAGGACTGGAAAAAATCCACAGGCTTTACATGGTGACTGTGCCCTGTTGTCTCACTGGCAGATGCATGATATGATGATCATTATTAAATAGTTTGCATAGCTGTTAAATCCACATGCACAAAGATTCTTAAGGAGACACCCTAAACCTTTACTAGTGTTTAATTGCCTCTGGATTTCTGGCACTTTCAGAAGGAGAGCTGTCAAGCCAAGCCTAGATGAAAGGAGAAATGTGAAGAATGTAAAGGCTTTTACTAATGGCAGCTGTTCTGTACCCACTTTAAAAAAAGGGCACAGATGAAGTGTGTGCCAGCCCTATCTGGTTCCAGGAGCAGCAACTCAGAGATTTGTCATCAGAGAGGTGCATTTTTGCTCTTTCTGGTACAATGCTTTACTCCTGAATGTGTAAAGAGCTGCAGGGGGGATCCCAGAGCTGTGACAAGAGTATCCTGTTGCCCTCCTCCTCCGCCTTTACGGGCTTTGTACAGTGACGGTAGCAAGGAGTCATCCCAGGAATGTGTGAGAATGCTGCTCTAGGAGCAGGTCCCACCGTGCTGATTCCCTACCCAGCACATGGGAGTGCCTCACATTACTCTGTAGTGACATTTCAGTCTGGAAATCTTGCCAGCTGACAGGTACCTGCTTCCAGTTGGCCACTCTTCAGCTCTATGAAGGCAGAGAGGGAAAGAAAAGCAAACTGTGTTCATAATTCCTCTTTTTTCATTCTGTAACCTTTCAAAGAACAGAACTACTGCTTCATGAATATTAGATAGAAATAGTGGTGCTTTCATAGACATGTTTCTCTCTATCCATAAAGTGGATGGAGAGAAAAAGAGACAGAAGCCCTGAGTTCGGGCTGCACTGACCTGGGTGTTGTACATAGAAGTCTTCACTCTCCCAGAGGAACACTCAGTGGTACAAAATGCAATGTTAAATCAGGAAGGGAAGCTCTATTCACCTGCTGCCTGCTGCTCCCTGGCAGGTGTGTGCACCCTGGAGCCCCCGTTTTACATCGTGACAGAGTACATGCCCTACGGGAACCTGCTGGACTACCTGCGCGAGTGCAACCGCGAGGAGGTCAGCGCTGTCGTGCTGCTCTACATGGCCACCCAGATCTCCTCTGCCATGGAGTACCTGGAGAAGAAGAACTTCATCCACAGGTGGGTGAGGTCATGTTTAGCTGGTACAGTTTTAGATTGCAGTGATAAACAGGCCAACAGAATGATGGGCTGGGAATTCCAGCTTTTGAGAAGGTTTCTTCCACAGCTGGGATTCACACTGGCTTATCCATTGGCTATGGTGGCTTCAGTAGTGTCTTGCAGTAGCTTTTCCCCAGGACTTTCATAGCAATCTTGTGCCCAACTGCCTGGCAACACCTGTGTGCAGACAGTGCCCACCCAAAGTCCTGTTTAAATGTAGATAAAGCCATGGCATAAACCTGTTAGCAGTGTATGATGAGCTGCTGATCCTGTCCCATCCTGTCCTTGACACTGTAACAGCCACCATTACTGAAAACTTAATAGAATTTTAAAAGTTAATCCTAATCCAGATTTACCTCATTGCTCCTAAGAATAAATCCACTCAGTTTCTGACACTGTTCAGGGCAAAGCTCACCTTGCCTCTACCTGCTGTATACAGAGAGCACTTCCTGATCCAGGGGAGCAGGGCCCCAAAACTGCGTTCTGAAGCCCTGCTCCTGCTGCAGTGGTGTCCTTTGTTCCTTTGTACAGGGACCTGGCAGCACGGAACTGCTTAGTTGGAGAAAACCACGTGGTGAAGGTGGCTGACTTTGGCTTAAGTCGACTCATGACTGGTGATACCTACACAGCCCATGCTGGGGCCAAGTTCCCAATCAAGTGGACAGCTCCTGAGAGCCTGGCCTACAACACCTTTTCAATCAAATCAGATGTGTGGGGTAAGAAAACTCACCTTCAGTGTCCTTTTCTTGTTCATTTTGGTTTTTTCTCCCAGACAATAACTTGCTGTCTGGCCTGGGCAGAACCCTTGTGAAGACAGTCACATGCCAGGCCAGAACTTCATGAATCAATAACTTTTTTAGCATGTGATGTCTCCACGTAGACTGGCCTGAAATACCTTCAAGGAAACAATGCTGCCTCAAGCTGCAATGAAGGCCACAAAGTAATGAACAACACAAGGGCAGATTTATGACCAGAAATTGTGTTTTCCTCCTTTTGCAGCCTTTGGCGTGCTGTTGTGGGAAATTGCTACCTATGGGATGTCACCATACCCAGGCATTGACCTCTCTCAGGTGTATGATCTGCTGGAAAAGGGCTATCGGATGGAGCAGCCAGAGGGGTGCCCTCCCAAGGTGTATGAGCTGATGAGGGCATGTGAGTATCTTCTTCCAGTTTTGGGGACAAAGCCTGGGAAGGTGGGAGGAATCTGGAATTAACAGCAATACCTGTTCCTCAGCATGTCATAGTGAGCTTGGGCTTCAGTTATGAGACGAAGAAGGTGGGGAATGATGAAGGATATTACTGCTTAAAAAACCTTAAGGAAGATGACAAAAGCCCAAAAGCTGGGAATTCATATGATCATAATGCAAAACAAGCAGAATTCCAGACCCTGTGGTGATACCAGCAGACAGTGGTTCCAGAATACATTCTTCTAGTACAGATTTCTAACTGCAGAAATTACACTTTTCATCAAGATACTCTTCTGTAACTTCCCAAGCTCCATCTAGGATCAAGGCACTCTCCTCCTCTTTCCCCCAGAGCATCCACACATCCTTCTTTTGGAAAGGTCTGCCTGAAATTCAGTATTAAGAGCATGGGAGCAGGATGGTGCCTGAAGCTTTACACACTCAGTTATCTGTGGCTGGGTAGATGTGTTCAGTCCGAGCAGCCAGGGCAGCAAATACAGAATTGTCCTTTGCCCAAACAATTCAGAAGGGGGGATAGGGAGGTCAGAAAAACCTGTAGAGTTGGTAGAGAGCTGGGATTTTTAGAATTGGTTCCTTCTTCTCATGGTTTGTTTGTGAGGATTCAGTAGGGTGCTAACTGCTGCCATGAATCAGTAGCTGTGAATGACTCTAAAGCCTGTTTAACAGTGGGTCAGAGTGTGACAACTTTCTGTCTGCTTGGACAGAAGGAAAGTTCATCTCCCTGTTTCAGGCACTGAGACTTACTCTGCTTTCCTGTACTGCAGGCTGGAAATGGAACCCACCAGACCGACCTTCCTTTGCTGAGACACACCAGGCTTTTGAAACCATGTTCCATGACTCGAGCATCTCAGAGGGTGAGAGCTGCTGTTGTTTTGTTCCTGAAACAGGGCTGGAGGTTATCCCCAGAGTGCTGTGTCTCATGGATGGGTCCTTAAGGCTCATCTGCTGGCAGTGGGGGTAAAATGGATCTACATCCCTTATTCTTTTAGCCATAATTGGGATAAACAACTTGTTTCACAAATACTGAATAAAGTTTAGACACATTCCAGTGCAGGGAACAGTGTAATTTCATTTGAGCAGTAAATGCCAAAGAGCTGATTTAAAGAATATTGTCTCCTCTGTCAGAGGAAATCTCTTGTTTTTCGGGCTGAAGAGTGAGGAATAGTAAGTGATGAAGAGAGAGAAAGATGTATGCATATCACAGTCCCTTGCTTACTGCAGCAATTAGGTCATGAAATATTATTCTACCAGCCTCCACTTTTAACAAAGTGTGCTTTAATCGCTGGATTTTCTGCTTAGCTACTTCTAGGAGCAAATCTGTGTAGCTCAAGTCTGAAATATAATCTACCAGGAGGTAAATACTGGTGAGGAATGTGATACTATTCAGCAGACAAGCAGAAATGTCAGAGCATTCTGCTCAGTTTTTAAATTAAATATGCAACTGATCCATCAACTTCCCTACTACAGGAAAAAGACACCAGATGGAATTTTACCAGTGAGGATCTACAATAGACACATCCAGAGGCCACACAAATGCCAAGCTGGGTGTGGCCAGGAGGGTTTTTTCTGTGTTTTTTGTGGGGTTTTTTCTGTGTTTTTTTTTTTTTTTTTTTTGTTGACCTATTGTTGACATGCAATCTTCATTTCTTCACCTAGGGGGATGCAGTGCTTTGCCACAAGCAAAGCAGCTTAGATTCCAGGGAGGACACAAATTTGGGGGTGCATCAGTAGGAGGCACCTTGATTAAAGACAATCAAATGCATCCAGTGCTGCCTTTAGCTCTTGAGCAGCCTTTAATAGACCCCTTTTAGAGATCCTACCACTGGTTTGGTTTTTTTCCCCTGAATTTATAAAGGTGTAAATAAGTTTGAAGTCGTTAGGAAAAACATCTGACCCTATCCTATCCCATACTTCTAGACTTGAACAAAGACTAAATCCATAAATTATGTATTTCTCAGTCATGGATCTCTTCCTGCCAGTCTGTGTTTGCAGGAAAGACCCAGAGTTTTTTTCCCTCTTCCTTTTTCTGGTCTCTATTTTGACTATTCCCTTTTTTTCCGTACAGAGGTAGCAGAGGAGCTTGGAAGAACAGCCTCATCCTCATCCATAGTTCCTTACCTGCCCCGCTTACCCATGCTTCCCTCCAAGACAAGAACCCTGAAGAAACAGGCAGAGAACAAGGAGAACATTGAGGGAGCACAGGACACTGTGGAGCACTCAGCATCCAGCTCAGCACCAGGTGTGGGCACAGGGTGTAAATTCCCAGAGAAACAAAGAGCAATGTGACATGGGCGTGCTTTGTGTTGCTGTGTGAATTATTTACTAGTAAATAGAAAACACTGTGGTTTTTTCGATGTTCTTTTAGTAAATCACATTGTGGGTTTTTTTCAAATTCAGTTTTGCTGCTCTTTTTTAAGTAACAGCTTCAAAACTGAAGTTAACAATGCAGCAAGAGATTTTCTCCTATACTTAGGGTGTTTGGAAAGGAGCAGAAAATTATGGGAAGGGAGCAATAAACTGAAAGAAAAGAGCAGCTCTTTTCTGGTCTCTCTCCAAAGTGGCCTTCTCAGTATAGACAACAGACAAGTCAGATACAGAAAAAAAGTAAAGAAAACATAAAATACAAGTGCTTGCTTCTTCCCTCACTCTATCTCTGCAGCACCTGGGCAGGTAGATACACCAGGCCTGTAAAACCCAGTGCAGGTCAGGGAGGTGGAAGTGGAAATAGATTGTCCAGATTGACACCTGTCTCTCCTGGCCAGGTTTCATCAGAAGCACACAGCCAGCAGGCGGGTCCCCCGCGCTGCCCCGCAAGCAGAGGGACAAGTCCCCCAGCAGCCTCCTGGAGGATGCCAAAGAGACCACGTTCACCAGGGACAGGAAAGGGGGCTTCTTCAGCTCCTTCATGAAGAAGAGGAATGCTCCCACGCCTCCCAAGCGCAGCAGCTCCTTCCGGGAGATGGAGAACCAGCCCCACAAGAAATATGAGCTGACGGGTAACTTTTCCTCTGTCGCTTCCTTGCAGCACGTGGACGGGTTCTCCTTTGCTCCCGCGCAGCAGGACACGAGCCTGGCACCCCCCAAGTGCTACGGAGGGGGCTTTGTGCAGAGGACCTTCTACAGCGAGGAAGGCACTGGGCCCAGCAGTGCTGGGGGTGTGAGCACTGGTGGAGGGTGGTCGGGCATCACTGGCTTCTTCACGCCACGCTTGATTAAAAAGACGCTGGGTTTACGAGCAGGAAAACCCACTGGCAATGAAGAAGCTTCAAAGCCTTTTCCAAGGTCAAACTCTACATCTTCCATGTCCTCAGGGCTTCCAGAGCAGGATAGGATGGCAATGACCCTTCCCAGAAATTCCCAGAGGTCAAAAATTCAGCTGGAACGGACTGTGTCCACCTCCTCCCAGCCCGATGAGAGCACAGAGAGGGCCAGTGACCTGATTCCCAAAAGGTTTGAAGAAGGCCCTGCTTTGACCAGAGAGAGACCAAAAGCAAAACTCTTGCCAAGGGGTGCCACAGCACTCCCTTTTCGAACTCCCTCCGCGTCGGAAGAAAAGGAGGGTCCGGGGCTGGTGGCAGCTCCTAAGGGCAAAGAAAAAAACAGCGGCCCACGACAAGGGGCCCTTGAGGATGGCGAGAGGCCGGGGTGGTCATCCCCAGTAAAGGCTGCAGCAATACTTCCAACCACTCATAACCACAAAGTGCCAGTCCTAATCTCACCCACTCTAAAACACACTCCAGCAGACGTGCAGCTCATTGGCACAGACTCTCAGGGTAATAAATTTAAGCTCTTATCTGAGCATCAGGTCACTTCTTCCGGCGACAGGGACCGGCCCAGACGGGTAAAACCAAAGTGTGCTCCACCTCCACCACCGGTGATGCGGCTCCTCCAGCAGCCGGCTGCCTGCTCGGACGCAGCAGAAGAGCTGAGCGGCGCGGCGGGAGCGCAGCACGGACTGGAACCCAACGAAGGGAGTAAGAAGGCAGCAGCAGCAGCACCTGTTGGTGGAAAATCCGGGAGGCCCGTGATGCCTCCGCCCCAAGTGCCTCTGTCAACGTCTTCCACCTCCCCAGTGAAAATGGCCAACGGCACGGCCGGCGCCAAGGTAGCGCTGAGAAAGACCAAACAGGCAGCTGAGAAAATCCCCGCAGACAAGATCAGCAAGGAGGCGCTGCTGGAGTGCGCGGATCTCCTGTCCAGCGCCATCGCCGAGCCCACGCCCAACAGCCAGCTGGTGGACACGGGGCACCAGCTGCTGGATTACTGCTCAGGCTACGTGGACTGCATCCCCCACACGCGCAACAAATTCGCCTTCCGGGAAGCCGTGAGCAAACTGGAACTCAGCCTGCAGGAGCTGCAGGTGTCCTCGACGGCCGCTGGTGTCCACGGGGCGAACCCCGTCCTTAATAACTTATTGTCATGTGTCCAAGAAATCAGTGACGTGGTGCAAAGGTAGCTACTGTCAATCTGGGTAAGAGAAACACACGCGGGGAGGGCGGGACTGTTTTTCTGTACTGATGCTTTCAAAAGGAAAGACTGATACTTGAGTATGTGAAGTACCTCAGATCACTGAGTTCTCCTCACGTTTACAGGTTCATCTCAAAAAATTGGGGATGGAGAGGGTAGATTAAAGCTGTAAGGGGCAGAACATCAAGGATCTGTCCCTACCTAATCAGGCTGATCTGCTTGGTATGGCAAGGGAAAGAAAGTTCCTTCTCCTCCCCTGGAGAGGCAGGAGAGCCGATGGCAGGTTCTCCCTCTGGGCAGGACGGTGGTGACAGCTGGAGCCCTGGGCTGGCTGCAGCTGCCTGGCTGCACAGATCCCACCCTGGCTGCTCTCACCTGTGCTTTGCTGTCCTGACGAGGCCAAGGAAAGGCACTGGGGCTCTGCTGCCACCAAGGGCAGAGCAGCTGGAGCAGCTCCGGAGGAGGGTCATGTACAGCTGGGGGAAAGGTCTAATGCACTGACAGTATTCAGAGCTGCTGGAGGTGGATGCACTGGTCTGGATGGCTTAACTTCCACAGCACTGTTGCTGCTGTAATGAGAACTGCAAGATTAGTTAATATATGAAACTGTCCCTTTTCCCTCCTGTCCGCCTCATCCACCACGTTCTCATCGTCATTGTATTGGAAGTGTCAGGGATGCTGGGCAGACTTACCACTGGAATTCCCCCTTCCCACCACACAGCCTTCACTCAGCTGATACCTATTTCTAGTGGTCTAGCACAGGTGCTGCTTGATGGTCCTTTTTGAGTAGTTTGGGGCTCTTGCACAACTTGCCGGTGTTGTTGTTGGGGTGGGTGGGTTGTTCCTTTTTTGAAGCTCTAGATTGTTTTTAACTTGTTACCACGTTTGCCCCCCAGTTCAGTGTGATCACCGAGAGGACCCATGGTAGGTAAGGCAGAGCCTCTGCCCCCCTGGCTGTTCTCCACATTCCTTTAGCAGTCACAGCACTGCAGGGCCAGCTGGAGAACCAGAAAGTACAGCCCAGCCTGCCCACCACATGTCCTTACTGCTGCAGGATTCCCTGCACCTGTCCCTTACCCTTCACACTGCCAGATTCCTGGGATTTGTTCTGGTGTTTACCTGTCTCACAGGCTTCCAGCTTCTGTGTATCCCAAAGTGATAAAGTATGGCAGCACACAGGAAACACCACAGGTATCTCCATGTATTTGTTCCCATATTTTAAAGGCTACACCAGAATCCTACCCTGTAGCGTAGGGAATGTGCACTGCTGTGCCTGAGGCGTGGCAACAAAAGCCGTGGCTCTGCCTTGAAGGGCTCTGCCTTGAAGGGCTCCCAGTGGGTCTCTGATGCCTTCTAACAACCCCAGAATGAGAGCAGCTGAGTGGTTGGTGTTGTCATCCTTGGTCCTGGTGCTGTTTGCAGACTGTTGTGGCCTCAAAAAGCTGGTGTGTGTCTATGCACAGCTCCCCAAGGTGTGAATGTACTGGCAAGTAGGAAGAGCTCAGTTGCTGCTTTGTGAGAGGAAAGGAAACAGGCCTGAAACCTGGCTCCAAATACACCTTACCTGCATGCTGCTGCTCACTGCACACTGCTCGTGATAGAGGGTCTTGCTTGCTTTGCACCTTAAGCCTTAATTTTTTTGGCTAAAACGCTTTCTAAACTTGTTTTTGAAGTGTGGCTGTGCTGCTTTTAGTCTGAGCATTTAGAGTGGAGCTGTGGCACGGGTGTGACTTTAGAAGATGGGCACGTTGTTTCTGTCTAGAAGCACATGGTGGTGCTTGGAAGCAGGCTGGGTGTCTCAGCAAGTGTCCCTGTTTTATCCACAGCGCATAGCGAGACAGGCCTGGAAAAATCTTTAGAAATGGGCTGAGAATCCTCATTTCATTTCTGGTCTGAGCTAAGCAAAGTTGTTCCAGGGTGTGTGGAGGCACAGCAGAGGAGCAGCATGTGAGGTACAATGGACCAGTGAGCTTCTGGCCCAGGAATTGAAGTGCTGGGGGGGAAAAGAACCAAGCAACCCCTTGAGCTGGCAAGTCCTGATCCTGCAGCCCTGCGCCTGTCCCAAGGCTCTTCCACAGGCAGAGTACCAACCCCTTATCTCCCAGACTTTACTGAGGGCTTTTGTGGTTTACCTTATCTCTTTCAGTCATCTTCATGGAAGGTGTGCATCCAAACTGACTGCCTTGGGAAAGGTGACCTGCAAAGGGAAGGGGGCTTGTGGCATTGCTTCACAGGGCCTGTCGAACAATCAGGATTTAGAAGGTGGGGGGGCTCTCTTCTCTTGGGGCAGAAGGGCAGGTCTTGCTTACCCTGGCAGGCCATCACATGGTTCCATGATTGTACTGCTGCTCAGCCTGGGACAAATGGGCTGGAACTGAAGGGATTCCCAGGGAATGGAATTTCAACCAGAACATTTTAAAGTTTAGCCCAGTTCTGATGAGCATTTTGAAAGAAACCTTTTTTTTTTTTTTTTTTTTTTTCCCTAAATGCCAGTCTTCCAGAAAAGCTACAGCAAAAGTGGTAGAATAACAATATGGAATTTCTAACTACTAGAACTCCCCTCTTGCTGAAGAAAGCAGCTGTGTCCCAATGAACACTGTGGGCCATCCCCACTTCCTTTCAGGTGCCCCATTTTCTCCTTGCCCCTGCAGCAGAGATGGGCAGTGGGACAGGGCAGCATCCAGCTGCTTTTCCAGAGTCACAGAATGGCTGAGGTTGGAGGGAACTTAGGAGATCACCTGGTCCAAACACTCTCCCAAGCAGGGCCACCAAGAGTCACCTGTGAGGACCATGTCCAGGCAGCCTTTGGGCATCTCCAAGCAGAGGAACTCTACAACCCCTGTGCCCAACACAGGAGTGTTTAGTTCTGACCCCTCCTCTGGGTCAGAATCAAAAGCTGGTGGAATGTGGGGATTGTCACTCTCATGGGAAGTGTTTTCCCTGCCCTCACCTATCATCTAACATCAGGTAGGCAGATTGTGGCAGAGGTGGTGCTGACTTGACAGGTTTTTTTCCCCCTAAACTGAAGGCTGTGGAATTGCTGGGACTTCTGCTGCCCTAGAGTGTTTTATTCCCAAACTGCAATGCTCCCCTGCTCTCTGGCAGGATAGCAAAAGGAATCTGGGAAAGCTGGTTCTGCTGTAAATCACCATCCAGTTGTCTTTCCTTCCACTGCTGCTTTTAAGACTTCTACCATTCCCTCTCCCTTTAGCTAGGTCTGCCTTTCTCTTCAGCCTTAAAGGTCTCCACTGTGGCCAATTCTCTGTTTTCAGCCTGGCACCAGATGTGCAAAGGAACAAATGTGGGTGCTGACACCCCGTTATTTGTCCCAGTGAAGAGCACTTCCTGCTCCATGGTTTGGGGCAGGGGACAGGGAAGTAAATCCTGTTGTTTCTTCTCCTCAGCACTGTCAGACAGCTGTGGGGGCACAGCTGGACCTGGGCTGGCTCTCTTGCACTGCTGTGGGCCAGAATTTAAAGCAGTTGTCTTTGCCATGGTGAAGGCACCCGTGGGCCAAGCACAAAGCACAGAATGAGCTCAGGGGGGCACTTTCTCTTCCTACCACTGTGGGAATTTGCTGACTCACAGGTGCAATTCTCTCTTCTTCCTGCACTGTACACCCTTCCTAGCCCCAAAGTGGTGCACTTGATTTAGTCATGTTCTTCATTAGTGTGGGCAGGGGTGAGGCTGAGCTGGGAGTCTGGGTCTTGGGACTGCACCAGATTCAGCCAGTGGGAAAGGGGAATTGAAGGGAGCAGGGTTGCTGATGGCACAGCAGGGAGGGAGAGAGGAGAGGCTGTGCTTGTCCTCCTCAGGACTTTGTCCTGGGTTCCACTGGCCCTGTGTCTGTGGGACACGGCCAAACACGAGCGCTGACATCTGTCAGGGTGCTTTGGGGGAGTTGTGGGGCACAGGGAGCCAAACCCCACAGTGGAGACAGAGCAGCCCCTCCCCACCAGGCAGATGTGGGTGGGTCACACTGCAGCCACAGAGCAATCCCAACCCTCGCGTCCTACCCCTTACCTGAGGCAGGCCTGGCCTCTGGGGCATCCACAGCACTGACAGGCACCAGTGACTCCACAGGCTGGGGGTGCCAAAGCCATCAGGCTGCTGCCTTCTCTGGGACACTCAGCTCAGCCCTGCTGCTCACCAGGAGCGGGCAGGGAGACTTAAAGGGAACTGCAGCATGTGTGGAGGCTGCTGGGGTGGTGCTGCACATCCTGGGAGTGTGGAACAAAGCCCTCAGCCCATTCCCTGGTAGCAGGTCCCGGGAGGCTCTGGGACACAGATTTGTTTCTCCCAGCTCCAGGCTAAGCAATGTCTGTACCAAAGGAGGTCGTTCTTCCTTCCCCATGTGTCTGTTGTGCACGGAGGTGGAGCCTGCTCGGCTCACATGGCACTGTTTGTATTGGTAGTGAACTCGTTGAGAGCAGGAATGGATTGAAATGAATCACGTTAATCACCAATCACTCTTAGCAGTGTTGTCAACTGTTTTTGTTTTTTAATTGTTATTGTAATATATTTTGGTTGTTTTTCTAATTTAATTCTCTCACTATCGTCTGACTGTGAACTGCGAACAGTGTTAAACTTGATGTAAATAAGGCCTTGGAAGGGCCTCTTTGCCTGTCGTTCCACAAAGTTTTGCCAATTTGCATTTTGTTTTAAATAAAGGTTGCAATATTTTATTGGCAAAAACCATTTGAGTAGATGCTGGGTTTTTTTTTTTTCCCTCTTCATGGACATTTGAAACTGCTCAGTCCTAACCAGAAGTTCTTTCATTTGGGTAGAAAAAATTGTTGAAGAAGAGAGATAATTTAATTCCACCAGGTTGCAGAAAAAACAGTATCTTTATTTATGCAGTATCTATTTAGGACCAAACTGTTGCCCTGGCACAGTCAGAGAGCAGCTGTTGCTGTTGTGGGGCTGATCAGAGCTCACCCAGGTGTGACACACACACTGGTGCCCCAGCAGCGTGCAGCTTTGGCCTCGCCTGTCAATGCCTCCACCACCTCCCTCAGGAGCCACAGCCAGAGCTGCTCCATGCCCACCTCAAACCAGTCCCCCCTGACCTCCTGCCACCCCAGCCTGAGGCAGCCTAACCCAGCTGAACACTTGTTGACTTTCAGAAAAATCCTGGGTTATCCTGGCTTGCACACACAACCTTTAGGCCACTGACCTTCAGCACACAGCTTGCTAAACTTCCTGCCCAGGTGACCAAACACAAGCTGAGCTGTGTCCTGTGAGGCAGCAGCTGGAGGCATCACCCCAATGGTTGCCAGGTTTCTGACACCTGAGATTACCCATAAACCCAATCTCACAAATGCCTGATCACCCCTGCTGGCACAGCCCCAGGGTCTGTTCCACACAGCTGGGTTAAGGCAGCTGCACTGGCTGAGCAGTGGGAGAGCAGCTGGCTCATCTCAGCCTGGGGCTGTGACACCTCCTCAGGTAACAGAGCCAGCGCGCCCCAGGGAAGCAGGGACCCAAAGTCTGCAGGGCCTGGACGTGTCTGTCTGGTCACTCTTCCCCAGAGGTCACACTGCTGCTCATCACTGGCACCACAAAATGGGTCAGAGCTTAAAATAGACCAAAGGTCCCCCGTGGGGGTGGCTGGGAAGCCAAGCCCTGTCCTTGGCAGGGGCTGTGTCACTCCTGGCCAGCACAGCCCTGTTGGAAGGGAGTTTTGACCCAGAGGTCACAGAGCGATTCCCGTAACCCTGATGAAATGTTTTGGAGCTGCTGCAACACACTTATCACCTGGCCAGTACCCAGACAGCAAAGAGCCCCTTGTAGTAATTAATAATAATAATAATAATAATGCACCAGCCAAAAAGCCACAGCATGAAATGTACTGAAGACAAAAAAAAAGGAAGGCAAAAACCCAAGCTTTTACTGCATCCATGAAAACGCACATTCAGCTGCAGCCTGATGCTTCAGCCACCATCCTCCTCACCTGCCCTTTGCCCTTGGGCAGAGCAGTTCTCTCCCCTTTTTGGTTTTGCAGTGAAGGAAATGGGCTCTTCACCAACCTGCTCAGTAACATTGCAGCAGAAGTTCCCCTCACCCCGGCAGCTGCTTCCATACAACGGAAGGCTCCAGTGAGAGGTGGACACTCCAAGGTGAGAGCTATGGATTTGGCATCTCCAGAGGAGATTATTCAGTCCTTTTTTCCCTGCACAGACTACAGTCCTGGCACGTGTCCCTCAGCAGCAGACACGTTAGAAAGGCATGAGAGCAAGAGAGGGGAAAAACTCTTCTCCAGCAAAGCAGTTCTGTGTGATGTTGTAAAATGACAGAGAAAACTGGGGACAGGTACGTGGCTTTGGCCACACTGTCTCAACAGAACCAGCCTGTCCAAGGCCTCCCTTCATCACACAGCAACAAAACAAGGACTTGGACATTCCCAGTCCCCAGTCACGTGGAACAGCATCTGTCAGCAGAACCACATCACCCTCCAGCTAAAAGAAGGGACTTAGAACACCAGACAGGCTCCAAAAGCAGCCAAGCACAGGCTGTCCCCACATCCCAGGAGTAAGGGATGCACCTCCTTCCCTGCAACAGCTCTGGGGGGCTTAAGTCTCTGTTAAGTCCCTGTGCAAGTGCCTGGCTGGGTCATCTGCCTCTGACCCTGTGCAAAGACAGCCGCTCCCAGAGTGCAGAACCACCTTCAGCACATGTCTGGTCCCCCTGGTGTTCAAGGAAGGAAATAATTGATGCGCTGGGGCACGGATTTGCAGCCCTGTGCAGAGAAAAGCTTCTCCTCTTTGGGGACAAACACCATCATCTGGGCCACCTGGTCGAGCGTTGCCTCGGTGTAGGGAAGGCCCCGGGCCAGGAAGGCGTCCCGTGCACAGAGCCTCACGTGCTGGTACTCCAGGGGCAGGAACGGCACCACGAAATCAATCAGGTTCTCTCTGAGGAGCTGGCTGTGGGCATAGCTGTTCTCTGCAGCACAGCACAAGACAAGGCAAACTCAGAGGCTTCACTTGAGAGCATCATCCCTCTGTGAGGCCACGCTTGGCTCCGAGGGGCTCATCCAGTGGGAGCCACTTGTGCAGAGCTGCTCGGCACTCTGAGCACAGAGCAGCTCTAGGAGTCACAACAAGAGATGCCTGGAGCCCCAGAGAAGCCTCAGCACTGCCCTGTGAGACTGAGCTGCCTCTTGCCCCAGCCATTCTCAGGGCTGAAGGGGCCTGAAGGCCTCCTGGCTCACAGGGACCAAGGCTGGGGCTCATTGTCAACAACCCCTGGAGTGAGGGCCTGTTCTCCCAGCACAGCCCTGTGTGGATGGGACACTGCAGAGGGGCAGCAGCCTTGCAGCAGCCTGCCCACAGCCCCCCCAAAGCAAGGCCAGCCCTTACCTGCAGCCTCCTGCAGCTCCAGGCGCAGCCGCTGCTCCAGCAGCTCCAGGGGGATCTCCTCCCGTGCCCGGCCGGCTCGCCAGAACTCCAGGGCCACCTCATTGATGGTGTTGCCACCGAGATTGCTGTGGACACAGAGGGAAGTCACTGAAGATTTCCCCCAGAGAGCTGCCAGCACCTTCCCTGCAGACAGGCCCCAGCAGTGCTGTTGGCAACAGAGGATTTGCTGTCTAGGATCAGCACATGGAGAGCCAGCCTTCTTCCCAAAGAGCCCCTTTCCACAGGCATCCGTGCAGCTGTCTGCCATCCTGCCAGCTCAGACCCAGGGGCAGCAGGATCCTCCATCTCCCTCAGTCCCCTGTCCTGGCTTGGGAAGCCACCAACCTTGCAGGTGACACTTGGCTCCACACCAAATGCTGAACAAGCCACCACAAAGTCCAGGTTAAAGGGCAGAGCACGTGGCAGGAGTCCCACTGGAAGTAAAGGTCCAGGGCAGGGATTCAAGTGACAGCCCAGGACTTGGCAAAGCATCCTTTGCCCATGGGACAAAGCAGCAACACAGCTCCCACCTAAGGGCTCCTCTGGACACCCATGGGGGCAGCTCTGGGGTGGGGTTTGCAAGGTCCTGCAGCTCTTGAGGGTCCCAGGACAGCCCTTCACCTTGGAAAGCAGGTCCAGGAAAGGTGTCCCCCCTCCCCAAGTGCTGGTGAGGGGCTTGTCCCCAGCCCTGAATGCCCCAGTGGACTGGGAACCAGCTGGATGCAGAGCTTGTGTGGGTGGGAGGCAGGGAGGCAGTGGGAGGCACAGATCTTGCACCCCCCCCTCATGTCAGAGGCTCTGGACCCCAAACTGAAGGCAGGGAAATAAAAAAGTCACCACTGTTTCCCAGCATGCCCCCACCCAGTGTCAGGGAGAAAACAGCCTGTACTGATCCTGCTCCCAAGCCAGAGCCCCTTTAGGCTGGACAGGCAGCCAGCCCCACCCCATCTGCAGCACCCTGCCAGTGTCCACAGGAGCCCTGGGCCACAGCCATCCCTGCTAAAGCAGGTCAGTGTCACACTGCCACCAGGAGTGATGAAACCCCTGGGGTGACACTGCTGCAGTTCAGGGCACCCTGCTCCCCTCTGCTTGCTGACACTGTGTCCATTCCTGACCTGCATGGCTGCCAAGCAGGACACCAGGCCCTGTGCAGCTGGCAGCACGTCCACACCAGGACCTGCCCCTTCCACCACAGCCCCTTGCACACAGCTGGGACCACGGTGAGGGGAGCTCCACAGGCACTGACTGGGCACACACACAGGGAAACCTCTCTGAGGGAAGCACCAAGCTTGGAGGTTGGCACCCTTGCCTGGATGGTGGAAGTGGGGCAGGAAAGCTCTGCTCACCTCCAAGCACCAGGAACAGCTCCTGCCAGAGCCAAGCCCAAGGCTGCAATTCCCAAACTGAAGGGGGCCCAAGATGCTGATCTCTCTCTCTTTAGGAGCACTTCAGTCAGGTGTCTGCCTCACACCCTGGTTCTGAGTTGTCCCATTTCTCCCTCCAGCTGCACCCCACACACAGACAGTGCTGGGGTGCACTTCCTGGGAAAGGAACCGACTAAACCAGGCTGTGCTGATGCCAGGATCAGCCTCACAGCACCTCAGTCTGCAGCCACAGCCAGGCAGTGGGACCTCCCCAGCTCCTAACAATGCATGGGAACTTCCCACCAGGACCTTCAGCCCAGCTCTGCTCCCTGGAGTGTGACATCTCCTGCCCAGCTGGGCCGGCTGACACTATGTTAACTGACTGTGCTTCCTTGCCTCCAAATGTAGACTCTGGCTCAGATGTACCAACTCAGCTGGACCTCAGCTCCTCCTGCAGATGTTCCCAGGGAGGATGCCCATCATCCACAGGTAAAACTGAACATGGAGGCAACCACCATGAGGGAATGGTGCCCTCCCCCGTGCCTCAGCCCCATTATTTGGTGACCAAAAATCACCTGAGGAAGAGGAAGATGGATCTCTGCTGATCTGCCTGGCTGTGCAGAGCCATGAAGGGTGTGATGGCATCCAGGAGGTTGGAGTGCAGCTTCTCGGCCTCGTCGAAGATGAGCAGGGCCTGCCTGCAGCGCTGCAGGGTCTCGCTGATCTGCCTCTGCAGCTGGGCCTGCAGCAGGGAGGGCAGTCAGGACCCCCTGGGACCACCCAGCCAAGCACCACAGCTCTCCAGCCCCTCCCACCCAGCAGGACAGGGCAGAGAACAGAAGAGCAAAGGCAGGAAAAAGAGTGAGGTGAGATTACATTAGTTTAAAAAGTGAAGGAAAGAGGAAAGGAAGACATCAAGTGGTGCAAAGGCAGCCACCCACCCTGGCACAGACTGATGCCCAGCCCGTCTCTGAGCAATGGCTTCCTGCCTCCAAACCCCCTCCCTGCAGCTTTAATTCCTGAGCATGGCAGCACATGGAATATCCCTCTGGCACTAGGACTCAGCTCTTTGGTGTGTCCCAAACTTCTTGTACTGACCTCAGGGGCTGAGTGGGAGAGAGGGGAAGCCCTGAGGCTGTGCAGACAGTGCTCAGCAGTGACCAGCCAGTGCTGTGGGACCCAATTTCACCCACAAACCCAAGGCACAGCCCCACATGGGCTGCTGGGAAGGACATGAACTCCAGCCCAGCCCATGGGACCATCCTGTGTTGTTGGCTCTCACCTTGTAGGAGTCCACGTAGTTGTGGTGTGGGAAGTGGAGCAGGGACACGAACACCCTGACACAGTCACTCCTCAGCCCGTCCCGGTACAGGTGAGTGGCCACCATCCGAGCCACAAAGTTCTTCCCTGTGCCAGACCAGCCATGGAAGGACAGCACCAGAGCCTTGGGGGGCCGTGGGCTCTGCAGGAACCCCTGCACCGCCCGCAGCACCACGGCCTTGGCCAGGTGCTGCCCGTGCAGATGCCCATTGAGCTCTGCCTCCAGCCCTGCACGGAGAGAGCACGAGCTCAGCCAGCACAGCTACTGCAGGTGGGGGTAAGAGGGGAAAATGTGGCAGGGGTGCCAGGCCAAGAGGACTGTGAAGTGGCACTAAAGCCACAGGCTGCCTGTGCCCTGCTTACATCAGCCTCTGGCCCCCAAAAGACACAAATCTTCCACTGACTCCTTTTTTCCTTCAGGAAAAGGCAGAGATGCTTGGCAGCTGCAGAGAGCACCGATGCCCAAATGCCCTCCCAAGCTCCCAGTACAGGGTTGCATCCCAGGAGTCTCAGGGACAGCAAACACAAAGACACCTACTCACGGCTTACACACAGGTCTCAGTGTGCCCTCCCAACATAGGGCAGGGTCCTGAGCCAGTTTGGATCCCCTATATGTGCCTGGAAGCTATGGGATGCAGGCAGGGCTTGTGGCAAGCTGGAGCAGATACACTGTGCAGTAAAGAATGAACTCTCTTTGGTCTCAGAACTTCAAATGGGACACAGGACCGACCTCAGCCTCTCACCCTCCCACAGCTCAGCACCCCACTCAGAAAAGCCCTTTACTAACATCACTTTCTAGAATACACTTTAACAGGAAAAAAGCCTCAAAAGAAGGCACACAAGCAGCACAGCCCCTACCTGTGATGTTGTTGATAATCCTGCAGTCTCCTGTCTCACAGCACTTGCCGAAGCTGCAGTACCAAGCAGAGAGGATCTCCAGGTAATCCTGGCCCACCAGAGGAAAGCTCCAGCCTGGAAACGGGAGCAGAATGAGCAGAGAGGTTCCAGGAAAGGCTTTGTTACATTCTGGGCTCACGGCAATCCTCTCCCAGGTGCACGGACTCAGCCATGTCCCTGCGGGCAGCCCTGGCTGTGGGGAGGGACAATGAGCTCGGAACCGGCAGCAGCTCGAGATGGCCCCGAGTGCCCCAGACGTGCAAGAGCCTCATCCCGGGGTGAGCCAAGGAGGGAGATCCCCAGGGGCAGCCTCCTGGGGAAGGAAGGGCAGCACCCCAGGAGCCAGGGCCACAGCAGGGTCCGGACCTGCTGCTCCCTCCTGGGCACGGGAGAGAGCAGAGCAAGGCGCTTACCTGGGATGGGACTGGCCTCTCGTTCTCCTTGCTGCTTCTCCTCCTCCTCGCAGCCCTCCTGCCACACCCTGCACGCCAGGTACTGCCAGTAGTGCTTGGAGAGAGCTCCCAAATGCTTCTTCACGGCTTCGTACCTCACCCTGCCCCACGGTGCCCCCTCCGGGACGGCTCCCTGCTCCTCTGCCCAGGGCGCCCGGGGCGGTGGCGTTGTCCCGGGGCTGCCCGAGCCGCCCAGGAGCAGCAGCAGCACCAGCACAAAGCAGCCGAGCCCGCGGGGGGCCGGGAGCCTGGCCGGGCCCATGGCAGCGATGCGGGATCGGGAACGGAGCGGGCCCGCGAACGGAGCGGGCCCGGGAATGGAGAGGGCCCGGCCCGGCCCCGCTGGGCCCCGCGGCCGGCCCGGCCCGAGCCGCTCTCACTGCCTGAGGCGGTGCTGGCAGCAGCCGCGGGCGGTGCCGGCCCCGGCCAGACGTGACTTCCCTGTCGCCGTCGCAGCCACGGGGAAGCGACAAAAGCCAAGCCCGGGGCCAGCGGAGGCTCCGGCCCCGCCCCGAGCCCGGCCAGCCCCGGCCGTGAGGGGAAGGGCTGGGGAGGGGCCCGGGAGGCTCCCGGCTACCGCCTCCCACAGAGCTGCGGCACCGGCGACAAGCGCCGGGGGAAGCCAATAATCGGGATTTTAAGTAGCCCCGCGGCTCGGCTGAGGTTTTGCAGCCGCAGACACAAGAGCAAATGGCAGCTGTTCCTCAGCGTCCTTTCAAAGGGGACACAAAAATAAGAGGTGAGGAAATAAAAACAAGGGAGAAGCGGGGGAGCGGCAGGGCTGTCCAGGCTGCGTTGGCTGCCCGCTGTCCTGATATCCTAACTCAGCTCAAGGCCAAAATGCTTTGGAAATGGAAAGGATTTCAAAGTTATCTCGCACGCTCAGAAAAATAAAAGTAAGGAGGATCATAAATAGAATTAATTCAGCCTGGTAGTTGCCTGTTGCAGGTGGATGGGAGGGGGGATGCAGGCGTGGAGCAGAGCGCATCACCATCTACAGGTGCCTGCAAATATTACACAGCAGCATTTCACATACTGGGACCAACAAAACGGCCCCTTCAGCTACAAACACAGTGAGGCCGAAACCTGAACGCCACTTGCAACGACTGAAACAGAGCTAAAAATAGTGCATTAAAGAAATAAATTAAAATCAAACTTGCCGTAGCCATAGCAAAAAAAAAAAAAAAAAACCAAAAAAAACCCCACGCTGTCAGCCTTTCTAAAAACTAATTGAGGTACCTCAAGCCTTTATACAGATTTTTTATAAATTCATAGCTGGAACGTTCAAAGTTTGCCCACCTTGGATAACTGCTCTAGCTGAAAAGGGCTTATTAAAAGGGATAGAGGCTGTAAAAATAGATGGTTATGTGTTCCAAAGGAGAAAAGAAAATTTTGAAGGATAAACTGACTGTCCAACACTGCACCAGCTCAGGGTATAATTCCTGGGATGTCAGCCCTGCCCAAGTGCAGCACATAGTCAGAGCCAGAAGGAAAAAATTTCTTTAGGAGGGCCTGGCACAGGGTGCCCAGAGAAGCTGTGGCTGCCCCTGGATGTAGGAGGCCTTGAATATATGTATTATAAATGTAGGAGGCTTTAAATATATGTATTATATACCTGTACTGTATTTAAATATCTTTACCCTGGCTGGTCCTAGTTATCCTTGATGGGCTGCAGCTGTGATGTCCTTCATTGGGCTGCAGCTGTGGTTAGTCAGGGTAACTGGGATAAAAGGGGGTGGGCTGGCCAGTCAGGGAGAGCCTTGGAGGAGCCCTGACTAAGGGAGATCCTGAGCTTGTGCTGTGAAGATCTGCTGCCCACAAGACAACAACAGAGAGGTACAGGACTTATGAAATATGCTAAATACAACACAGGAATTATGTAATATGTTAAATACAACACCTGGATCCCTGGAAGTGTCCAAGGCCAGGCTGGACAGGGCTTGGAGCAGCCTGGTCTGGTGGAAGGTGTCCCTGCCCATGGCAGGGGCTTGGAACAGGAGGATCTTTAAGGTTCCTTCCAACCCCAGGCATTCTGAGATTCTCTGAAGGGGCATAGGAAGCACATGGGTTTTCCCTTGCTCTGCTGAAACCCAAAGTGTAGTTTGCTGATCCTGAGGTAAGGCTGGCAGCAGAGGCAGCTGCAGGGACCTGCACAGCCCTAGAGCTGATGGCAGGATGCTCAGCTTGTCACTCACAGCTGGTTATTCCAGGCAGTCAGTCCTGGTCAGCAGCAAGCTCCTGATTAAGGCTCCACAACCTCGGCTCAGGTTGGCTCAGCTGCCATCTGAAGAGAAAACAGCACCACAAGAAATGGTTATGCCTGGCTTATTCCACACCCCAGCGCAGCCTGGGAACCTCACAATCCAGAATCTCATTTACAGGCTCTCCAGGGAAACGCCATGCACCCATCTTTTAGGTTTTTCCCCATTTCCATACAGCAATATCTTTTGCACTCTGACAGAAGGCAGGGGGAGAAGAACCTCTCTCCAGAGCTCAGTATAATACAGTTATGGATTAGATTACTAAATAAAAGAAAGATCTAGAATAAAGGGTGTGAGAGGAGTCCTTTTCCCTCCCTCCTTTTCCCCCCACAAAGTCCTGTCTATCGCCAGTCTCTTAAAAATATTGAGATTCTACAAAGAACCAATCACCAGTCCCACACTTGGAATATATGAACT
Source organism: Emberiza elegans (assembly GCA_024865655.1). NCBI lineage: Eukaryota > Metazoa > Chordata > Aves > Passeriformes > Fringillidae > Emberiza > Emberiza elegans. The sequence continues at coordinate 187,324 of JALJVW010000168.1, forward strand.
AAGGACTTCTTTTCCTAATTTTCAGGTTCATTAAAAAAATTGTAGGGAAAGGATTTGAGGACTTCAGGCAAAGTGCTTATTTTCAACCCCCTTTGGCTCTCCATTGGCTCAAAGTTGTTTGTGTTCATTGTTTTCTAAAAGTACATTCATTACATAATCAGAAACACTAAAATCTCCCAGTTATGCAAATTCTCACTCTGTTACTATGGCAAACCACTCCAAAAATACAGAGCAGCAGCACAACAAAGTGCTTGGAACAACAGCTCTCAACTGCCAGTTTCTGCCTGTCAGAACTTAAAAGCATCTGTAGCTGTTGAACTGTTCATACACAAGCAAGAATCCTGTCCTGCTCCTTGAGCAAATTGGCACCTCAAAAATAGAGATGGAGGAAAGGAAAAGTTACTGTCAGCACACAATGCTGGGAAACAAAAAATCCCAGAACATCCTGCCCCACAGAACCCTCAAAATAAACCCCAGAAAGCAGTTCTTACAGAATTCAACAATGCTGAAACCTGAAGTTTCAGTGAAAAACTCTAGTTTAAAGCAAAACATGTTTCACACCACCAGTTGATGCTACAGGGCAGGTCAAAGATCCCTAATTCAGAAGTATCTCACCTCCTGCCTCTGGAACACTCCCTGTTGGAAAAGCTCTGCTGCAGCCTGAGTCCAGCTCTGCTCTGGGGGGAGCAGTGACCTGCCCATCCCAATAAAAGCTCAGCAAAGGCAGCCACGAGCACCTGCCAGCTCTACAGACACCCCTGAGAACCCAGCATTCCTCCCTGGCTCCTGAACCAGCTCCTGGGACACTGCCAAGGGCTCAGCCCATGGGCTCTGCAGATGCCAGGCCATGGGATGCATGGGCAAAACCACACCTCAGTCTAGGTGTGTTTTATTTCTGTGTAACATTGGGACACTCTTCCTTCCTTATCAACAAGGCTCTGGCAAACAAGCTGCATTTTTTGGAAATACATGACTGGAGTAAATGCCATTGACAGAAATTAGCAGAGGAGGAACTGGGAGACAGCAGCAGCAAAACACTTCACACATTCAGCCCACCACATGTTGGAACTCCAGAGAGACAGACAGGGGAGGGAGAGATACACTTAGGCAATCCATTAGTGTTGCTTTATTAAAATCTTTATTCACACAATGTTGCTTTATGTGGGATCTGACCCCGGGGGATAGGAGTAGAAAGTCATGATTGCATTCTGTTTGCTTATTAGCAACTCCATTTGTGCAGCAGCTCCCAGGGGCCTCCTCTGGCACATCCAAGAGGGGGGTCTGCTTCCAGCATCCTGCTCCAGCTGCTGCACTAAATAAATTACCTTCTTAAGAAATTAGTACTTTTGAGTTGAAGTTTGTTTGGCAAGACACACTCCAGTTCATCAGCTGCTGGAAGGAGAGCTGAGTCGAGCGTCTCCTCCCCCTGATGGCTGACTTGGGAAGGAGGAGGAGGTAAATAGCAGATGGCTGATGAGACTCTTTAATTAGTTCTTGATTCCTGTGCTGCCAGTGCTCTGATATCATTGATAGCACGACACAACCAGTGTGTAACATCTGGGGCCAGTGGGTGACATGTGCACAGTGAACAAGAATCAGAAGGTGTCTGGAAAACCTCCTCCCCAGAGCACCTGCCTTGCAAACAATGCTATTTTTCAGAGATTCAAGCAGACCCTGTTGGCATGTGGATGCTGCTCCTCATTTCCTTTGCAATGGTTACACTTCAAAATCTCCCAGGGTTCTGTTTTTGAGCAAAACGACCATCACTGCCAAAAAGGCAGAAATTGTCACAAGGCCAAAACCAGATCTTCCTGATTTTGGTTTAAGAGAGGAATTTATTTTTCTTTCCTGCTGCAGAACACCAAGCTCCAGTAGTGTTTACAGCAACAAGAAGCATCAATATCACAAATAAAAAACCAATCCCAAAAAACAACCATTTCTTGCTTCCTTCTACTGATAATGCTGGACTTCATGCCCTTTGTCCACAAGTAAACCAAAATAAACCAATACCCTGCTTTACATCTTTGACATTTATACTGGGAAAAAACTCATCCCCAGGTTCCATCTGACAGCAAAAGCTTTAGCTTAGAGCAATATGTAAATCCTCAACATTAATTTAATTTCAAAGACTGAAAGGCCTTTTTTTGAGCCCATTATTAAATCAAATGTAAATATCAAGAGTGATCATATAGAAGTCAAAAATTAAATTTTGGTAGATCCCTCCCAAAATATTAAGAGCTCATGTTTAAGCTCAAAAAGAGGAATGCTTTTAGAAATGCTACAAGCCACCAATCATGTGCTTCACTATCTCCCCTCTGGGTAAATCATCTGAATTTTCCTGGGAAACAGCTTAAACCAGCACTTGCTCCGGCCCCACAGGCACCACCCAAAGTGTGTTCTGTTATCAGGTGACAGAGGCAAGAGCTTCACAGTGTCCTCAGAGCTGGCTGTGTGTCACACCCTGACTAAGAACTCCAGTAAATAACTCCAGATCCCATCCCATCATCTCAGTGCTCTATGGCATCTATGGTTGTGGCCAAGTCCAGAAGAGAGCAAGAATAACAGAGAATTCAATCTCAGGTAAACAGTCACATTGCTCATGCAATGAGGAAAAGACTTCAACAAAACAAACCAATGCCTGCATTTTTCAGATAAACTCTCTCCCTGACACCTCCTGGACCAGGTGTGGCCGAGGTGCAAGAACAGAAAACAGCTCTTAACCTGCCTGCCACACTGCAGTCAGAGAAGTAGTAGTTAAGATTTTCCTGGCAAGAAAACCAAGGAAAAGGGCTCAGACTGACATTGTGGTGCTCTTGCTCTCAAGTTCAGTAACCTGTAATCACTTGGGGAAGGGAGCTCCTTCCTTTCATTAAGGACCATGCTGGCTGAGCACTGATGCAAAGCTGTTCAGTTTGGAAATAGTGATGAAGCTGCTTCTCTTCTGGAGACACAAACTCAGACCTGCCCCAAGGCGATCAGTTCCATGACACAAACTCAGCACAGACTGCAGTGCTGAAGGACAACAGGACTAGCACAAGATGAGACCGGCAAGCCTGTCCTGAAAGCCAACTTTTCTCTTCTATGGCAAAACCATTAGTGAGGAGTCCCTGGATGACCCTCCCAGGCAGAACATTGCAGTGGGGGTTGCAGGAAGCAACTGGGGAAGGCAGAAAACCTCCTGGAAGTGGTCACAGCTTCTGAGCTCAGCCACAGCCAAACCAGGTGAACGTGGGACCCCAGCACGGGTGTCGCCAGAACAGTGGTGCTGAGCTGTGGTCACAGGGAGAAGCAGAGAGCTCTCTCAGGTGAGATGAAGAAGACAGACCACAGCTCAGGGATGTCTGCACACCTCAGGTGACTGCTGGTGACTGGGGAAGTCCAGCAAACACCTCTTCCTCCAGTCCCACATGCCCAGAGGCTGCACAGCACTCAGGGCTCACAGTAAAGCAGCCTCACCTCACTGCACAGAACTGCTGCCAAGGACAGATTCTGTCCTCCCCAGCCACAAGAGAATGAACATTTGGTTATAATGGACACAGGACTGCAAGAATATTTTCTCTACTCAGACCTTGCCAGATTAATTAAAAAAAAAAAATAGAGACAAGACACGTGGAAACTTACTATAACCCCTTAATTATCAAGTGCTGCATAACCACCCTGTCCTCTCCTAAATCTCCAACCCTGTGGATAAACCTTTGATAGGACTTCAGCAAAAACACTGAAGCATTATCATATATGAGGCAGCTCCCTTTCCCAGCCTTTTATCAATGAAAAGCCAAGTGAGCAGCAGAGGTCCCCTCTCCCACCCCTCAGACAACCAGAAGAACATCCCACCCCAGGGGGTGGCACAACTCTTCAGTCCAACAGTTATTTTATTCACCCCTGCTCGTTCTCTAGAGAAGCAGTAAAATGCCCAACCAGCTCAGAGCTGATTGTGTACAACCCTGAATGAACAAACTCGCCAGAGTAAAGGGGGAAGAGAAGGGGAGGGGACTGTTCTGTTCATCTCTGAGGGTCCCCTGCAATGCAGTCCACAGAGGAGTTCAGCGTTCCACACTCTGCACAGCACCAGAGCCGTGTTCGTCCAGCGCGGTGCCCACCGCCGGCAATGGACACGGCACAGTGGCCACCACGGGGCTGAGCCATCCCAGGCTCCTTCCCTCCTCTCACTGCTGCCAGCCCAAGGAAACAGCCAGCGTCACCTCCCTTCCTCTGGCTCGGGAGCTGTCCTGTTCATGTCAGTCCATCTTGGCCACAGCCCTTCTGAACTGATTGTGCTGTTTTTCTATCGCTTGTTTGTTTGTTTGTTTTTAAAAAAGGAGTTTCATCTCGTGTTCCCGCTAGGATTACAAGTGAGACAGAGTCATCCTGTCTTCCACCAGCACCACATCTGGCCCAAACTGGTCTGTGCACTGCTTCACTGTAGCCAGGATGCTGAGGAGCCGCTGGTCCAGGGCGTCCAGGTGAGGGGTGGAGAGCACAGGTGAGATGGGGTCATGAGACATGGCAGTTTTTAAGGCAGACTTCAGGACTCCGTTCTTCAGGTAATTCAGCCTGTTCCAGGTAGAAACCCGGATGCTGCAAAAGAAACAAACACACATCACCACACCAGGCTCCTGCTGCATCCCACTGGGAATACTGGCTCATCAAGAATGGAGACTCAGTGCAGAAGCGGATTTGGGATGGCAGGGTCCAGGTGGAACTACATCACAGACAGGATCTAATGGAATTTGAAAATTAAAGGTGATGAAGAATCAATCTGGTGTGACATAACTCTGATGTTACACAGGAACACTTCCAGCTGTGAGCACAGAAGGTCTTCAGTCCTGTGGCCTCCCAGACACAGTTTGGAAAGGAAAGAAAAGGAAAATCAACAAATTCAAACAAAGGTCACCTCAGGAAGAGCATCACTGACCAATAATGAATCACAAAGGACAAAAGGCAGTTGACCAAACTTCAAGAAAGAGAACACGGCAGTGACTTTTCCTCTTCACTGAGCTCATTTGTGTCAGCCCATCTCAACTCTCATGTTCTGTGAAGTCTCTTGGGATTCTCCCCCAAATCTTTCAGGGCCAAATCTTTAGCATCCCTGGTCTAAACTCTTGGGTTTGATGGTTTCCAATAAAACCAGCAAAATAAGAAAGTGTTGTAACAAACCTAAAGTTAAAACAATTATGCAAATTAATTATCATATGGCATTTGCCCAGTACCAGAAAGAAGGAAAATCTGAAAAGCATGAAATTGCAAAGTTTCTTAGACAGAGATAAACTTCTCCTCTGGCTGCATTTGGGGGAATCAAGATGACAGAGACTCCAGAAGAATCTTAATAAAGCATGAAATGAAACATACATTTAAAATTAATGTAGGAAAATTAAAGAATTTAAAAGTTCTTTAACTGTTCTGCATGTGACTTTTAAAAGGATCCTGCAGGATATGGGCCAGGTGTACTGCAGCATGCAGGAGCTGTGCTTAGTGCAAGATGAGAGTTAAGGCTTTCTGCAAAGGTCCCAGAGAATTTGGAAGGCAGAACCTTTCAAGGACAAGCTGCATAGACAAGCTCCATTTGGAAGGCTTGAAGAAGTTCATGTTGAAGTATCAATATTCAGGAAATTGATATCTCAGTACTTTTCTTCCTGGAAATTGTCACAGAATCCCAGAATGGCTTGGACTTGAAGGGAGGGACCTTAAAGAACATCTCATTCCACCTTCCACACCCTCCACTAGGTCAGGTTGTTCCAAGCCCTGTCCAGCCTGGCCTTGGGCATTTCCAGGGATGGGGCAGCCACAGCTTCTCTGGACAACCTCTGCCAGGGCCTCCTCAGAGGGCAGAATTTCTTCCCAATATCCCATCTAACCCTGCCCTCTGTCAGTGTGAAGCCATTCTCCCTTGTCCTGTCACTGCAGTCCCTTGTCCCAAGTCCCTCTCTGACTCTCTTGGAGCCCTTTTAGACACTGGAAGGAGCTCTGAGGTCTCCTCAGGACCTTCCCTTCTCCAGGTTGAACACCCCAGCTCTCTCTCCCAGGCTGTTCCAGAGGAGAGCTACTGCAGCCCTTGGAGCATCTATTTCCTAATGAGAAGTAGCAATGGCCTGGTAAGAAAATGGACACAAACAGAAATCAAAAAGTCACAGCCTCTGAAAATAAAACCACAGCTCTCAAGGCCAAAGCAGAAACAAAACTCTGCAAAGAAACTGCAAATTTTACTTGAGAGGAGCCCCCTGAGCAGGGCTGCAGTTTTCTTTAGAAACCATGTTTGAAATGATTAAATTGCCTTTATTAAATTGCCGTCCTTCACTACTGCCAGGGAGAACTCAAGCAGGGATGTGAATTGATTTGCCAGGAGCTGGGTGGGGCAGCTGCAGATGCAAAGTGCCTGTCACACTGACTGTGGGTAGAGCTGAACCAGTGACCTGGAGGCGAGAACACTTTCTGCAGCCAACCCTCTGCCTTCATGAAAATGGATTCCTCAGCTTCTTGGGCAGTGCCCATCCATCAAACAGACAATATCTCAAAAAGTACAGCACTGTGGACCCGAGCAAACCTTTCCAGGTTGCCAGAATGCTCCCAAGTTAATTAAATTGCAAACCTAAGGACAGAATTACCTAAGTGAACAGCACCCCTGTGTTTCACTTACATGCAGCACTGATAGAGAGGAGCCAAGATGCTTCTTTCATCCAGGGCAGGGTTTCCAAAGCTGAAAGCAAAATGAAAACCAAGTGAACCAGCTGAACTCCTAAGTTGTTCTCAGCATAAAGAGCTTTGTAAAGAATTCAGAGAAATCAATACTAGGCAATTTCATGCTCCAAGAGATCAAATAATTTAAATTAAAATAAAAACAGTCCAAGACCAGTCATTGATATAACTTTCATCAGCATCGGCTAAGCAGGTAAACAGAAGCAGCACAGTATACCCAGTTCTTTATCAGACCAAGGCACCTTAGAAAGGCATTTCAGAGGAGTTTAGAAATGATGCAGGGGTAAGGAATAATGCTATTCTGGGCATGCAGAATGGGAACTTTGCCTGTCTGACACAGCTGGGCAGGGAAGGAACCCAACAGCAGCAACCATTAGAGCCACAGTTCACTTACAAGGTGATCAACTTAAACATTTCAAGCCAAATTCCACTGTATTTCAAGGTTCATCCAAACACATGCTGGATTTATTTTTCATAGTTTCACCTTCCTCATAATACCGTTTTCAACTAAGAACTTTCCCTTCAATAAAGACAGGTTGCTGCAGGGGCCTGACCTTATGCTGCCCAAATAATTCTGTTGTTTGTAGCTTTAAAACTCAATAAACTCCCAGGGAAGTGGTCATGGCACCAAGGAGCATCTGCTCTTACTCACATTGTTTCGTTTTAGGTAGCCCTGTAAGAAACAAGGAGTTGGGGTCAATGATCCTTATGGGTCCCTTCCAAATTGAGATCTACCATGGTTCTATGAAAAACTGTCCCCTACCTATTATTTCAAAGGAGCTGAAAGTAATTTAAAATTTTATTATAAGTAGATCACTTAAATTTTCAAGAAAACAATTTACTGTCAGCCTGCAAAACCCCACCAAAAATATTGTCATAATGCCATGGAAAAGGACTATAAGAAAAGGACTTGACCTTCAAACCCCATATTCACTTCCAGTGACAAATCCATTACCTTCCTTCCCCAGCACGTTGTCTGTGAGGAACAGAAAGAGCATTTTTGCCAAATTCACCTAAAGCAGCAGTAATAAAGCAGTCCCAAGGTGGAATGCATCCTGCTGTCATACTGGAGTATTACTGACCAGGCTGATGACAGGAAGGATGGATGAAAAGATGGAAGGAATCCACCATACGGAAAAAAGATAAATGTGTAAAGAAAGGTAACTCCAAGCCTTGCAAGGACCTGCACGGTCCCAAGTGCTGTGTACACTTGGTACAAGTGGTGTGCAAAGCCAGAGCAGAGCCTGCCACAGGAACTGCTGGTCCTTCACAGAAGGGAAACTCACTGCCACTGCACATGGGAGTGCCCACCAGAAAAATAAATAATCCAGAATTGCTGGACTAAATTATGAGAAAGGCAAGAAGATGACCTTTATGTTTTTAAGAAAAATTAATCAAATTGTTATAATTTAAACAAGGCTGTGTCTTCAGTATCATTTTTAACCTGAACATAGTGGACAACACACAAAAAAACTATAACAAAGACAGAACAACTCGCATCCTAAAACTATTTTTAGAACATTTATCACTTCTATGTCCATTCAAAACTTTGAACCTTTCAAAGCCAGAGTAGGCATATCCAGAAGGCAGGGAATGCCAAATTATTCAGAAACACATTTTAGAAAGATCTGCTTTTATTACAGCACTCACTTATACTGACTGGTGAGAAATAAAAAAGCCAAAATTTTCAATCTTCCCTGAATTAAAGGCCTACAAGGAAAGGGCATTTCTGGGGATAGGAGGAGAGACTTGAGCAAACCTTTGAAAGTTGCTTTGGGAAATACTGTGTTAATTGGGGAGTTTCTGTAGATTGAGTAGGACTTTGCCAAGACAGAAGAGTATCTAAAGCAGAATCACAGAGTCCTAAAATGGTTTGGGTTGGAAGAGTTGGGTTAAAGCTCATCTTGTTCCAACCCCTGCCATGGGCAGGGACACTTCCCACTAGACCAAGGGTCTCCAAGCCCTGTCCAACCTGGCCTTGGACACTTCCAGGGATGAGGCAACCTGTGCCAGGGCCTCCCCACCCTCAGAGGGAAGAATTTCTTCCTACTATCTGATCTAAATCCATTTTCTTTCAGTGTGAATCCATTCCCCCTTGTCCTGTCAGCACCACAGCCTTGGAAGGACCCTAAGATTTAGTGATTAATTTCTGATAAAAAGGAAAGAGTACTACAAAAGATACTAAAGAATAGAGAGAGGAAACAGAGAGAGAGACATAGCAGCTAAATGGGTGCCCTTGCAGCCAGCAGTGCCAGGCCAGCAGGAGTGTGTCTAGGCTCACCTTTTGGCATTGTCCAGCAGGATGAGCATGCTGGCTCCCTCATCGTCCTGGAAGCTCTCGTAGTGGTGCCGGTCGGCGTTGCCGATCAGGTAGTCAAAGATGGCCGTGTCGATGATGTCCAGCAGGCGCGGGCCCGAGTCGTACGGGGACGTTTTCTTCACGGCGTCGCAGTAGCTCTCATCATACTCCCACCTGCAGCAGAGGGAACCAAGCAGCCTTCAGGGAACACCCATGCACAGCAGCTGCAGCTACAGCTGCCTTGGGGCACTTCGAGTGCACCAAGAAAGGGCAGCAGGCCAGGCTAGACCAAGAAGGGAGAGCTGGACAAAAATGTTTATGAGAGGAGTAAAGCCTGCACTAACATCCCAGCCTATGAAGCAAGCTTCAGTTCAAAGATACACAAAGATCATCTTCCTATGGAAAACAAAGTCAGCGTTTGCTTCCTCACAACTCCACAGTGGCCGGGCTATGTTATGGGAAGATTACTGCCATGCCTTGCCTCCCTCAGTTCTGTGTGTGTTTCCATTGCCTTGAGCTGTTTCCATCCTCTTCCTTTTTTCTTTTTAATGGGCCCCTCTGCCCCCAGACGGGCTTCATAGTGGTCACTGTCCCTCACTCACAGCTGTCTCTTTCCTCCCCTTTTCCTTTGCAGGAAGGATACTCCTTTGCAGAGTACCTCACCTTCTTCTCCACTGACATGATTTCAAGCTTCCCTCTTATCTCCTTCTCCTTCTCCATGTAATCTTGTAACATGGATGTCCTGTCTCAATTCTCCAAAGCTAGGATTTTACATTTCCTCATTTTCTTCTTTACAGCTTTCAAAGCTGTTCAACACCACCAGTGAAACAGCCAAATTTCTGGTGTATATCCTTTCCATCTGTCCACCTAAATAACAAGGACACCTTCCACGTAAGGACTGAAACAATCCTTCACAAAATAGCAGTTAAATTGGAAATGCCTTAAACCATCTGTGATTTGGAAACAGAGATGGAAGAAACACAAGCTGGAGAGACTTGCTGACATGCTCAAAACTGCAGACAGTCATAAAAGTAGGAAGATCAGAATTTAATGACTACAACTGCCACATATCCCACTTCATCTTCTGGTGGTCTGGAAGCAGAGATCCCAATATCCCACCTTTCTTCCAGGTATCCAAATCAGAGAGCTTAAAAATTTTTCTTCTCAATGTTCCTAATAACAGATCACCATGTTCCTCAAATGCTGCGCCTAAATCCCCCTAGGAAGAGGGATCTTTGCACGAAGGTCCAACTCACACTCAAGGTGCAGCAAAAATCCACACAACAACAGATTCAGAACCTCTTCTCCTTGTTCTGGATCCATTTCTTATGCTGCATCCCACTCTCCCTCAAGTGTTTCTTTTTCTCTCATTTTACTTCAGAGCAGTACTTAATCTCCTTGCTACAATTTTTCAGATATGCTATGCTCTCTCATTTTCCATGCAATCTTTCAAGAGACACTTTCATCCAACACTCACGTCTGATAATTTATATTGTATTAGCACAGGCCTTGGAAGGTCAGGGATTTTGTCCATTACACCTCCATTAAAAATTACATACACTAATGTGCCTGTGTGAATTATGTTCAAAAGGTCAACTCAAAACAGCAGCTAGAGCAGGAAAAAATTCTTACAGAGTTATTTTTTCACAATTACCAGGCACAGAAAAAGGAGAGCATGACACCAAGAACCTTTAATTCTGATCTCTCAAAGTGAAATGTGCAGCATGACATGGTGAAAAACACCAGAACCTTGTAACCTCATCTGAAGGAGCTAAGTGTGAGTTTAAATACACCGAATATCAAATCAGCACAGGAATCAGGGTAAACCTCTGTGTAAGCAGGCAGCGTGTGATGAAAAGGAGCCTCTCAACAGGAGGAACACCTCCAAGAAAGTCATCATCACTGTGTTCATCACTGCAATGTATCATGTACTGATTTTGACCTGCTGGGAAAGAAAAAACATCTGCTGCTCAAAATTCAATCTGTGCATTTTATACCCTAAAACAATTCAACAGAGCCTTTGGATGAGATTCTTTCTGAGAACAAACATTATTGGGAATCAATGGATACTTTAGATAAAGGACTGAAAATCTCTTCTAATCACTTTCAAGTTCAAGACAGATTCAGAAAAATTTCCTAAGCTCAAACCCATTTGTTCAGATCATGGCAAAAACATCTCCAGCTCAGGAACTCAGGTGTGTTACATCTATTGCAGAATGCTGCTTAAAGAAGGACAAATGTGGGATTTAGCATTCTTTACATGCTGAGCATGGTCACCAAATACTGATGGCATTCAAAGCAAAGGACTTTCCAGGGTGTGTTGATGTTGCACTGCCTGATATTTTGGTAACAGGGGAAGGCCACAGGTGTGGCTTCTGTGAGAAGCTGCTGGAAGCTTCCACCATGTCTGACAGAGCCAATCTCTGATGGCCAGCAGGGGAAGCATGACAAGTGACTCCCCAGCACAGAATCCAGATGGGATTAACCTCTGGGCACTGGGGGATCTTGCAACAGTCTTTGAATTGGTGCAAGTTGACAATGGTACCTACAAGCAGCAGTTTTTCTTCTAGTCAGAGAAGAGGAGGAAGTGAAGACATGTGAGGGAAAACAACATGGAGACACCAAGGTCAGTGGAAAAGAAAGAAGGGGAGGAGGTGCTCCAGGCATCAGAGCCAAGACTCCTCTGCAAGCCATGGTGAGGACTGTGATAAAACAAACTGTTCCATTGGAATGCATGAAGTCCATGGGGGATGCAGAGATCCACGCACAGCCCATGGGAAAGTGCTCATGGCTGAGTGGGTGGATGCCAGAGAAAGCTGTGGTCCAGTGAGAGGCCTGAAGAGAGAAAGAGGGCCCCTGCTTCCAGAGAAAGAAAGAGCTTGCTCGCTCTCTCCTTGCTCCCAGACTGGAGCAGCCTACTCTGAAAGACTGCACCTCATGGACAAGTGACCCACACCACAACAGTTTTACAACAACTGTTTGCCTGTGGGAGGGATCCCATGGCATAGCATAGAAAAGACTCCTCTCTCTGAGTGAACAGGAAAAGATCTCCAATGATGAACTAACCAAAACTCCCACGCCCTGTCTTCCTGCGCTGTTGGTGGGAAGGAAGGAGGGACTGGGGGGAAGAAAGGTGTTTTAAAGGCTTATTTTACTTCTCATTATCCTCCTCTGACTTTGTTAATAATAAATCTACTTTATACCTTTAAATTTGGATCTGTTTTGCCCTTAGAGTGGTTTTTCTTCTCCTAGTCGTTATCTCAACTCATGAGCCCTTTGTTAATTTTCTTCCCTCTCCTGTGCCCAACTGTAACAGAAAAGGGTAAATGAACAACTTTTGTGAATGTCTGGTGTTTGGCCAGTGTCAAACCACGACATAGGGCCTAGCTTAAGTTAAACCAGTTCCACAATTCTGAAAACTAACTACACGGATCATGAAATTAGGTATGGTACAGTGAAATTAGGTATGTGACAGTGCTGCCACATTTTAGGGGCCACAGCATCAACATGTGGTCCAATGGCACAAGCGAAGAATCTTAGCTTGCCCACAGATAAGATTTTCAGAGCTTGAAGTGACTGCATTGTGGAGTTCTGTTCCAGCCAAGATACAGGAAAAGGACAGTGCTTAGTATTGTGGAACACAATGAAGATTTGTTTTTTCTTCCTCATTTTAATTTAAATTTTATTCTGGACTTCTCGGCTTCTACTGTTGTGCTAAGAAAGCTGTCAACACAACTGGTTTTGTGTTGTGTAGGTTTGGAAACCACTTAGAGCTCTTTAATTAACCAAGGGCCATTTCAGTGCTAATTATCTTCTATAAGGAATGACACTGCCACGTTCTCTCTCATACCTGGCGAGTTTGCCCTCACGGTAGGTCCTGCCCCAGGGGTGCCGGTGCTTCTGGAGGGGCCAAACGTCCGGCAGCCACAGGGTCACTGAGCCCTCCATGATGTCCCCATCTGCACAGGCTGGCTCTGTCTCCCGACAGTAGTAGCACTTCCCATAGAAGCAGGTGTTATTGCCTTAAAAAGAAAATTTAAGAGGTATCAAATTAAGAGGTATTAATCCAAGGAATCTAACTGAAATTTAGGAGCGTGTTGTTGCAGCTGAGGTTTCCCCATGACAGGATTTCACTGCACTTGTCTTCGTGGCTCCTGTCTCTGACAGGGAGAGGCTCAAAAGAGACTACACAGACATCCATTCCTTCAGAGCAATGAAGGATTATATGAAAAGGAGAGAGCAATTTATTTTCTGATGACTTTATCACTCTGAGAATTAATATGTTAGACTCTCAACAAGTTTTTGTGATCCTTTCCTAGTCCTGAGGACCCTGACTTTGCAATGTCAACACTGCTTGTTTATCACATCTCATACTTCATGTGTCAGATTTCCCATTTACTTGAAAAAGCTGAACAAAAAGAGGTAAGTGAAAAGAGACACAGCAGAACTCAAAGGGACTTGGTGGCCTGAGACCTGCCACACAGCTCAGCTACTTGAGCTGACTCAGCAGAGGAGACAGAACCAAGTATCATTCTCACATGATCTAGCAATGCACATCTGTCACAGCTTCGTCAGTGCCTTCTGACAGCAGAGGAGCAAAAAATGCTGCAGCCTTTAGTCCACTAACACTGATGCATCCTGGAGCAGCCTGCATTAGTACTTTTAGTTTAACCGTTTCTATCTTCCCCTTCTTAACTCACCTTCGCTTGAACCTCACTAAGTTAAATCCAGTTCCATGCTCACAGATGTTCTTCCAAAATATTCTTCAGCTATGTCTCCCTTGGTTGTGATTATTCTCTGTCTTTTCTTCCTTTGGTTCTACATCCAATATCCTCCCCAGAGCAGGCTCAGCTCTCCAAATGCCATGTTCTTCCCTTTGACCCTCACACACCCCTGCCTCTCAGCCCTCCATCCACACCCTGAACTCCCAATATCCTGTCAGACAACCTGAGGATGTCACAGATCATCACCAACACAGAGCTTGCAGACCAGATCTCTTATTTGTATGGAAAGCCTGCAAGTCTCTCTTCCCATCCAGGGGCTGTAGCAGGTCTAGCAAGAGACAGAATTCTTTGAGATTCTAGCTGTAACTCCAGTAAACCTGCTCTGAGTATGAATGAATTCTCTCTTCTTCAAAACCTCGGGATTTTGGTCGAATTTGGCCTGACAAAAGATCATAACCTCCTCCACAGATCCACCCATTTCTTTAGTTCCTGCTTTGCAGAATAGCAGTTCCAAGGAATTTAAGGAGGAGCAATGAACATTTCTGGAGCCTTACTTCTCAAGTCAGCACTGCTGCTAGCAAACAGTTTGGTTATCTTGGCTGAAATTGGAAAATGTAAAGCCTGCCTGAGGCAGGAATCCCATGTGAATGCCAGGAGAGGCTGAGCTGAAACTTTCATCTGGAAGTTGCACCTTGTAAGTGGCAGTGTCAGGCAGCAGGTGAGACTGCCAGCAGTGCTGCTAATAGGAATGTTACCAACGGTAAGGAACAATCATTTCTGGAGCCTTCTGATTAGGAAATGAAACAAACAAACAAAAGAGTAATAATTGGATGGTTTATGAAAGCCTCAGGGAGTTAAGGCTGCAGCATAAGTAATTTCTTGGTGCTTAATGACCACCTGGTAGGAGTTCACATTAATAGCTTCCATTATGTGTCCTTCACAGCACTATTACTGTAAACAACACAGGGAAGTTCTGCCATTGGTTGTAAATGCTCTGCAGGCTCTTATGCAGCACAAAAAACATCTAATACCAACCAGTGTGTCAGCTTTATAAATTATCCCAAATCACCACTCTCTTCACATTAAATACAACTTTATTCTTTTCTTTTCAGGTCTAATCACAGACTTTTCTAACCATTTTTGACAGCAGAGAGAAAATTCTTGCTCAAAAAATAAAATCCCATCTGTAACAGCAGCATGAGGGAACACTACTTGAAGAAAACCAAGTCCTCCTTGGGGTTATCCAAGATCTCTCCTGGCACAGAAAGAGCTTCCTGCATCATGGTTAACTGCTCTGTAGTTGTGTCAGGCTCCCACAGCTCTTTTTTCTCATGAAGGATTTTTCCTTCCCTGGGCAGCACAGCCCATGGAATGCACTTACCCACAGTCATGAAGGTGCCCAGGAGCTGCTCCGTGGCCACGGGTTTGATCTCCGTGCGCAGATTCACAAACCTGCCAACCACCAGCGGGGCTCGGCGGAAACCCAGGATCCTGATTTGGGGTGAAAAAACACAGCCTGACAATTTGCAACATAGGCAGCAGTTTCAAAATTAAAACACAAAAACCTCACAGTCTCTGTCAGAGATGATAGAGACCAAAGAGTAAAGCTGAAGCCCTGCAGCAACCTCCTCTCTTCTCTGAGGCAAAGTAAGGAAACTCATTTTTCTTATGTGCCTGGATGTTCAACTTACTTTACAGGCCATCAGTGACACTCCTTTATTAAAGCATTTGCAGCAGAGGATGCAACATGCTCCAGCTCTCAGAACTCAGACCTCACACCAGAAATATCCATCATGTGTCTGAAGTAGGCTGAAGCAGTAAAACCATATGGCCTGTGGGCTGGTCACCTGGAAAGATCACTTCTAATTTGTGGGAACCACTATCTATTAAAATGTTATGGTTAAGCCCAGTTCAATTACACTTGAAAGCAACAAATCCAAGAGCTGTTTTGTTTGGCACAAGGAAAGAGAAGGGAAGAGAGAATGGTAGAACAAAAGTGAATGCCTGAGAAGGGCCTGGAAAAACAGAGGTGGGGAGAACAACCATAAAACTTGCAGTTACAAGATCCAGGTTCCACTCCCATGCCTGCCACAGCCTTTGCTCTGTGACCACAAATGACTTGGGTGTTTGTAATGGAATTTTAAAAGTGCTTAAAGAAGTACGAACATCAAAGGAGTGTCAGTCCCAACTCTCTTAATGCACTTTTGACACCCTCTGGATAGTCTTTGCATCTCAGAAAAGGATCCTGAAAAGGTATTCCTGAAGAATAAAGAGATGCAGAGCCACAGACAAAGACCAGAGGAAAAAAGCACAAAATCATGACCAAATGGACAGCAAAGAAGAGTTAAGTGAGATTTGGACACTTGAAAAGGCTTTGATTGAATGTTCAATCACTTTTTCAGGGAATCTGAAGCCTGTATGCTCCTTGAAAGCACAAATGGACTGACATCTGGCTCCATTATCTTTTTATCTTCTTAATATACCCTGAGTTTGGCCCACAGCACAAGCTGGCTGTAGCAGCAATGGGTGTTACTCAACTAGTTATCATCCTAGATATTCTAATTCTTCCTAGAATTACTGATTTCTACTGCCTGTGCAATGAGTCCCACAGGTGAATCAGGACTAACAGACATCTCTGTCACCACCTATGAGTCTAGTCACAGTCATAAGGCTCTTACGTATGTACTGAGAAACCTCAGTTTCAGTTTTTCTATCCTTTGTTATGTTTGTCCCTCCATATTCCTTTTCTCAAGATTTTATGTGTTTTCACCTCCAAATCTTCCTATGAGGAAACAGAGACTGTGCTCATTTATGTTATGTGAAATTGCAGCTCTAACAGCATTTCATAATTGTTGACATTCAGTGTCTGGTGTTTTCTGTCCCATTCTTTGAACATCCTATAATTTTCATTTTTTCCTGTAATTGCACCTCCAGCACAGGTCCACAAAACCACCTGGGTACTCCAAGCACAATTAGGATATAAATAACTGGATTTCCTCTAGGATGCACTGATTCATACTTACTCTAGACTAAATTGCTAGTCTAGACATTAATCTTGACTTTTTAGTGAACTGGACATGAACTTAGCACATACATTTAGTATTTCAGACTCTTCCACAGCATTTGGCTAAGCTCTTTCTCCCCTGTAATATTAACTAGAGTGGCTGCAGGATCATTCTCCTTTCCAAACTTTTCACAAGTATTCAAAATGTTACACTCTTGAACAGATCTTAGAAACAAAGTTTCACAGAATAAGCCAATTCTTATTTTGGCTTCACTCTAGTAAATTGGCAGGTCAGAGGTAGCTCCCATCTGAGGTGTATTCTTCAAAGAACCCCTTTTTTCTGGTGTCTTCCAAAGACAATAAAAGCAGGTAAAGCAGTAATTCCATACCTATCCAAGTGAAAGGCTGCCACTTCTGCGTTGTGTCTGTCGTAGCCGGCGTAGGGTTCTCCTTCCACTATATAATCCCTGGCATATCTGGAATTGAAATAAATCAAATTAAGTGAATCTACGTAGAATCCCTGTCAATTCTGCTGTTCAGAATAACAATTTAATAATAGTTAAAGAGTCTCTGGGTCACTTTGCAAGTGACTGCCAATGGGAGAGTGGAAAAACATCAATGAGATTAAAGTGTCCAGACTGTTGAAGTGGTAAATAAGGAGGAAAGGTCAGTGATGTACAATGGTCTCCCAAGCTTGGGAAGCAGCTCACATTCCAACTAATAAATTTTAATCCAACCATATGCCAAGTCACATCTTAGAACAAAGAGCACAGACCCTGCTATGGAACAGGGGGCTATTTATCCTGGAAAGCAGCAATTCCACAGATGATTTTGGGGTTACAAAGAATTGTACATTAACAATTCTCATTAACAAATACAATTTTATATTGTGGAAGAGATGGCAAATGCAATCTTCAGTAGACAGAAAATCAGCAAGTGTGAACCTGAGGACAGTACTGGGTATAAAGAGAGCCTTTAATCTGGCAGAGAAAAGACATAATGAACAGCAAAAAATAGAAATTAGGCACTCATTGCAGCAACAATGGTGCATTTTGGTGAAGTGCAAGGCTTTTTGCTCCCCTTTTTATCTTTTAGTAGATGGTACTTAGTCAAGGCAAACAGCAATTTCTCAGTTGCCTGGCATTTGGATCAGTGTAGATACTGCTCTAGCACACACTGCAGCTGAGTGTGAAACACCACAATCAATACCGAGCAAACTGGTGAAATGCAACATGTTTTCAAATAAAATAAGGCCAAATTAGGTAACCTATTTTCTTACTTCCATCTATGTATCAAACTGTGTAAACTGGATTATTTCCAGCAGAATTTGTGCTCAAGCAGTAGCAACAACAGTGTAAGAGGAGCCACAGAGCTGGACCTCAATGTTTTAGCCTTGCTCAGGGAGGATGTGGGATGAGAAGACAGTCCACTTCCCCAGCCTGAGCAATGCTCCAGCTTCTCTGCAAGGCAGCTCAAAAGAGAATTCACCAGTGCAGGATTCCTGCCAAATGGGAGCCCTCACCAAACCAGCATCTTCTGTCACATACACTACTAGATGTGATGACAGCAAATGTTATTTGTTAGTAAATAGGGCTGGATTTCAAGTAAATTTGAAATGAGACACAGAATCCTCAGAACATGTCCTCCAATGCAGGTCTTGGGCAGGTACTTACAGCTGGCTTTTGGAAACATGGTCACAGTTTGAAAGAGGCAGAGCTAAAATTTAGTAAATCCTACTCTTTAATTCCATCCACAGCAGGCATCTAGCCCATTCCAGAGCAAAAGTAATGAGGGAATTCCTTCTTCCCCTGCTGGTAAGTTTGCTCAGAACTGTTTTTAGCAGTAACTTTTACAGAGCTTTCAGGTCCAAAGCTGGTTAAATAGACTCTTGCAGTGCCAGAACAGAACTCTGCCCACAAGCCTGGCTATTCAGCAGTCACAAACAAAACACGGGCCTAACAGGATGGCCAAGCCACCCCCTCCAGTGCTCCTATAAACATTCCCAGCTGCACATGTCCTTGCTGGAGCTCAGAGCCTGGGTTTGCCTGCACAGACAGGGCATTACAGAATGCAGTTTAACTCTCAGTTAATGCTTGACTGCACTCCCTGACACAGAAAGCTCTATGGCAATGCTGTGAACCCCCAGTGCTTCCACTGGAAGAGATGCCTCTCGTACCACCAGACTTTGTGTGCAAGGCTGACACTACCTGGGCCTGCAGGGGATTTCCAGCCAGGACAGGAATTGGCTGTACAGAGATTTTTTTTCTCATTCTCTAATCATAGAATCACAGACTGGCTTAGGCTGGAAAAACATTTCATTCCAATTCTGCTGCCATGGGCAGGGACACTTTCCACTAGACCAGGCTGGTGGAAAGCCCTGTCAAACCTGGCCTTTGAACACTTCCAGGGGTCTTCTTCTGGACAACCTGTGCCAGGGCCTTACCACCCTCAGAGGGAAGAATTTCTTCCCAATATCCCTATCCAATATCTATCCCTGCCATCTGTCAGTGTGAAGCCGTTCCCCTTGATCTTGTCACTGCAGGCCCCTGCCCCTTTATGCACAGGAAGGGGCTCTAAAGTCTCCCTGGAGTCTTTTGTTTTCCAGGTGAACAGCCCTAGCTCTCTCAGCCTGATTCCAAGCAGAGGCAGTCCAACCCTCAGAGTGTCTTGGTGGCCTCTGCACTCATTCATTAACAGGAAACATTAATGCCCGCTTAGCCCAAACTCTTTTTCTGTGATGACACTTCTCATTTGCAGTGAAATCTCCTAAAACACACCTGGCCTTACTTCTTAACATCTTTCTTCTCCTCTTCCCCAAAGACAAACAGTTCAAAAAGCTTTACAGCCAAGACTCCTCAGAAACATTAAATCATGTCAGTTTTTTTCTGAGGATCATTGTAAACTGATACCAAGGAAGTATCACTATCCTCCATTCTCCAGTACTCACTGCTGGCAGACAGGAGGCTCAGGGGCCCTCACTCTGACCTACCCAAACCATTTTTACAGCCTACATTCAACTACATCAGACACACAGATGTACTTTTAAGACCAGTGCCAAGTTTCCTTCCTTCCCTGCTCCCGAACTGTACCATTTCCTGACAGTCTGACACAATAAGGAGGCAAAGTTCGTCTCCAAACTGCCAGAAGCTGCACTTCCACAGCCAGGAAGATACAGCTGGTGTAACCAACATCTCCTCAGGACTGAACACAGTGATTATTCTTTTAATCTAAAGACAGGCTGTATCAAAGCTGTACAGCCTGAGAGACAGCTAATGTTACTAGAGCACCAGCAAGGTTCTATTCTGTGGATGCCATGGGACAGAGAGAGAGAAATGGCAAGGGTTTCTCACAGCGGCTTGTGAGAAATTTTAGGGAGCTGGAAAGGTGTGATAACCTGTTGACTATAAACAATTTGCAGGCGCTGTTTTTCTACTTTATTTTTCTGTTCCTCTCAAGGACAGTGCATGAGAAAGATGTTTCTGTCAGTTAGCCAACAGAATAGAATCTATCGTACCACTGTATAAAAACGGCGCGGTTCTTTTGAATAAAGCCTTCTTTGCCTTTGCTACGATCCTGCCTCTCGCCTGTTCCTGCCCCGACCCTGGCACAAGAGTGACACAATTCTGTCTCAAAAATAACAGGATGGTCTTTCAAAATTCGTAACTTAAACACTAATGTGACAACATGGAGAAGAAGAGTATATATAAATGAAGCAGTTGTTAATGCAGGCATTGAAAGCAGCATTTACCTCTTGGGCTTGAAGACAACCTTCTGTCCTCCTTCAAGTATCAGCAAAGCTTTCAGCTGCGTCCCTTTGTAGCCCACATCAGCTTTGATGATCTTCTTGGTGCTCATGGCGTGCATGACAGCGCCCAGCTCGGGGGTGTCCTCGGGGTACACCTCGCGGGGCACCACCCACTGCGCGGCGATCTCCCAGGGCGACTGCAGCGTGTGCTCCAGGCGCGGCTCCAGCGCCACGCGCAGCCCCGCCAGCATCCGCTGGAACGCGCGCTGGTCCTCGCGGTGGGCGGCCGACGTGTCCAGGTTGTCGATGAGGAAAACCTTGGTGAAGATGAAGATGACGAGGAGGATGGCCAAGAGCACGACTCGCTGCTTCAGCTTCATGGTGCCTTTCAGCCCTTCTCCCCTGACTCTTTCTTCCGAGCGTTACGGGAAGTCTGTTGGAGATCAGGGTGAGGAAGGGGGTGTTAGTTGATGAATTTCATGCCTAACTTGCATTGTAAAAGATGTCTCAGCACTGAGGCGTCTCCTGGTACCCCTAAAAATAAACAAAACACAAACTTACAATCCTGCAGATCCCACCAAACTCAAAATCAAGATTGTGCTTGGAGCATAAGCCTGAACTCGTGGAAACCTGTATCCTAAAGCCTGAACATGTCTGTTAAAACACACTGGCTTTGCTGCCTTCCTGCAGCCTGTCTGTGATCTGCACGGAAGGGGAAATTGCCAGATAGCATCTCTGCACAGCTGAAATCATAGCAGCTGCAACCACCACGGGCAAGACTTTTGCAGGGAACTGTAGTTTAACATGATTGCTCCAATTTCACATGCACTCTTCCATTAGTGTGAGATCCCATGATTGCTGGTGTCCTAAAGACCAATCCCTCAGAAAAGCTCCCAGGTCGATTTTAAGACAGCTCACAACAGTGAGAACAGCTGCTCAACCTTCTTTCTTGAAGGTACAAGACATAAGGACAGAATAGATTTAATTGTTTATTGCCTTTCATTTGCTGCCACTATAATTTACTCAGCTTTTTTTCCATTCTTAAAAAAATATGAGCTGGGGTGGGGGATGACATCTTTACTTCCTCACAGTTACCTAAGTTCCTTCTGCGCTCAACTGTAAAACCCATAACCACAGAAAATATACAAAGTGTCTGCAATCTCAACCAAATTAACTAGAAAAAATATCCCAGGCCACTTGCCTGTTCTCACACCCTCACCTACAACAGTTAAAACCACATCTGTTTCCATATTTACAGTGGCTCCAAGACACATCTGGCCCCCCAAGAAGCCTTGGCCGGGGCAGTGTTTGCATGTAAGGACCAGAGAATGCACCATCAACTGTATTGGGTTATAAAGACAGAATTACCTTCCTAGCATTAGCTGAATGCAGTCAGAAGCCAAAGAGAAAGGGAACATGAGGCACACCTCTGAGGGGCACTGGGAGCCAGCAGGAATTTCTCTTCACCAGCCCCACTGATCATGCAAACCGCAAAGAGCACCCTAAGCTGGGGGAGGACTGACACAGAAAAGCCTTTTCATGCAAATTAACAGTAAGTGTATAAATCAGCCATAATTAATCGTGGCACTGGAAAAAAATGAGCTGCCACAGGCTCCTTTACCAGCAGCAAGCACGGGACAGCCAGGCCATGCCTGGTGATGAGGCACACACAGGTCACAGCCATCAGTGCAGAATCAGGCAGGCACGGTGTAAGAATGTTAGTATAAAAGTATAAAAGCACACATATAAAAGGACGTGCAAAGCCACAGAGGACTCCACAGCACCCAGAACAAATTTACATGAGGTCTAGAGCAGACCCATCCAGCCACACAGCTCTCCCACATCCCTGTTAGCACTCACAGCAGGACAGAGACCCCAGCAAGGACAGGGGGCAGAAGCCTCTGGGATGCTTCAAACTAGAACCACAGTCTCCTGTTAACTGTGTAATACTGATTTTAATCTGCTGGAAAATAAGTGCTTGTGCTCATACTGAAAGAGAACAAATCACATGTTTATATGGAAATTAGAGCATATTATTACTCTTCATCTAGTTCTGTTTTGGCAGGCTTTCTTCTCCAGACAGCACTGCCACCTGCATATTACCCACTGCAAGCACAAGAATGTGAAGCACAGACAAAGAAGATGCCCCTGACCCAAAGCTCTCACTCCTGCAGATACAGACTCACCCAGGAAGAGATCCCCAAATAATAATCACATTATTCTTAAACTTAAGAAGACAAGCAAAGTGCACCTGCACCCTCTCATTTTAACTGCATAATTCACCTCTTTAAAACTACTAATTCTGAATCATTTTAAGCACTGCTTCCATTCACTTTTAAAATCCATTAGAGTTTGCGAGGAGTTAGGCAGAAGAACAGAGTTCATTTCAGAACTGTTACTCGTGGCTGTGGGATATGTGGATGTGCACACTCACATTTAAAGAAAGCCTCACAGTGCAGTGCTGGCTGATTAAAGCACTAAAGCTCAGGGCAGGGTGTTCCACACCTCTGGAGCTCAAGATGAGCACTCACTTTTCTACATTGATTTCCAGGAATGCTGAGTTTCTCTAGGGATATTCTTCCTGAGACATGGGGGGAGACTACAACTACAGTCACTTAAATGAAAGGTAATTTATCTACTTTATCTTTTGTGACGGCTTTGAAACTAATTTTGGCTGAAACTCTCCAATGAGGTAAACAGCATTTACAAAAATAAATAAAATTCAGTATTTAACTATTTTCTGGTGAGCTGGCTGTCACTCTTTAGTGACATCTGAGGACATGAGTCATCGGCTGCCTTCCTCCAACAAACACCAAAGCACCCCCGAGGTTGCCATGCAATCAATTTCCCAGTGCTCCAAGCACAGCCTGCACTTTGCTCCTTGGTGCCAACATTACGCTCTCTGCTCTGCAAGCCAAGGGAATTGAATCCTTTTATGAACAAGTTTACCATGGACAGCAAGAACTTGAGTTTACCGCTCTAAATTGAAGATGGCAAGGGTGACAGCGTCAAGGCAATGTAAGAAAATATTTATGCCGTTTTGGAAGAAAGTAATTTGAAAAAGACAAGTCTTTGGCAAAGTCTTGGATTGGAAAGGAAGACTATGAGAACTCCAGAAGTGTCAAGCTGGCCCTGGAATGGGGTCAGAGATGAGAAAAGTGAAATAACAATACACCACCAAAATTTTTAAAGGGAAAAAATAAGGTGAGGGTGAGCAGAACTCTGGAATGAACAGCAAAAGGGTCTTGGACAATGACAAAAGTAAACCCAGCCAAAAAGAGAAAACAGCCAGAAATAAACAGCCCTAGCAGCTTTTTAATGCTGTAGTCAACTGCAAGGTTTGCCTAATAAATGTTTCTTGTTTTTTCACTACCTCTTTGGAAAATTTCCTGATCAATTCTTTCTCTTATTACAACCAGGTCTGTATTCGCAGCAAATAGGAGTCTTCCAACTCAACATACCAATAACAGCATCTCCTCAGTACCACGGTGGGGTCACTGTGCACACAAACACACAAATTAAAGCATGTCTTCTGGCATTAAATACCAACATCAGACCACTTCTCTCCCAGTTCAGAAAACAACACGCAATTTGCCTGTTACAAAAATTACAGCTATGATAAGCAGCCTGCAAAGTTACCAGAAAAATCCCACAAGACATTTTTTATTGGAGTCACAAAATCAATGGCGTGCCTCATATCACAATCTTATTTTTATATCATAAAGCTTTTTAGCTGTAATGTCAAAAATACTTGTGTGTACAATTTGCCAGGATTTCATTATGCTCCAAGTCACAAATCAGGTCCGGGGGCAGGCAAAGGTTTAGTTTGGCAGCATAAGTACACAAAAAATCATAGCTCAAACAGACACTGATCTGAAATGGATATGGTGGAAGTAGAGTCTAATTCCTGTTTAATGCAAGGGGTTTTTCTTATATACACTATACCTTTTGGGATCACCTATCAAAAGGCCTTTAGAAGTTCTCCAGTAAATCCTGGAAAAAGCCTTGAAGAAACATCGTACACAGTAGTGACATTTTCCTCTTCCCAAAACATCCTTCAGTCTCACCAGATCAATCTTCCTTCCCATCCTCCCCCCTCTGGCCAGCTCCTTGGTGGCTCATGCCTCCCTTCTCTGTGTGAGCCTTGTTATTCCAGTTTCCACAGGCAGGCTCCCACAGACCTTTCCTTGGATTTCTCAGACTCATTCTGTCACTTCCACTCTCTGCGTGCTGCCTGCCTTGTGTACAAGTTTAGTCATCTAGTGCTTAAGGCTTCCCACGTATTTACTTGTCTGC
Organism: Emberiza elegans; assembly: GCA_024865655.1. Lineage (NCBI taxonomy): Eukaryota > Metazoa > Chordata > Aves > Passeriformes > Fringillidae > Emberiza > Emberiza elegans. Next base: position 212,085 of record JALJVW010000168.1, read on the forward strand.
TGTTTCTCCATCTCCTTTCCTCTTAAAACCCTCGTTATCTACAGGCAAAATCTGTGACAGTCTACACTCAAACTTTCCACAAACACAACTGCACCCCTGGTTGAGAGCTACAACACTGATAAATATGAAAGACCACGAGCATTTTAACCACTGCAATATCTCTGCCTGCAGCTGCAACAATCAGTAACTGCCTGAAATATTCTCACACAGCTTTGGAAAGAAACAAAATCATTTTGTCCATCTGTCTGCCCACCTTGGCCTGTTATATCCCTTAGTAACTTAAGAATCTGTCACCTGCATTTCTGCCAAATTTGTCAGAGAACTATTTGCATGAGCTTTACAAAAACCACAGGCCAGAGAGAGGACAGAAGCCTTGAGAAGCCAAGGACAACTGGGTAAATATCCTGAATCTTTCCCAGCTGCCGGCACAGCAAACAGGAACACCTGACTCAGCTGGCTGCACAAATAAGGACAGGGTGGGTTGGGATCCAGGCAGCTCCTGGGCGCAGCCCTGGGGCAGGAGAAGCCACCAGGCACTGAGGCCCGTGGGAGCCAGGCAGGAGCTGCTGGGGTAGGATATGGCAAAGAACTCCTCAGGAAAGCAGGCTGCATGAATCCTCCTTGCAGAATGACTTTCCACCAAGCACCGTTTCCTATGGAAACAAAGTTTATATAATCACACTTTTCACTTAGATCCACCAGCTAATTCCAAACGCATCGGAGAGGACAGCAGATGTTTTGAAGACAGGGTTTATGTGTTTATTGGAAGCTGGCAGCCAGGGGTGCTGCAGGAAGGGCTGCAGCGTTGGCTCAACAGTTGTCTGCTTCCCTTGGCCATGTGGGCAACCCAGGGCCAGGGAACTGGGAATGCCACGTGGGCAGGGAGGGATTGGGAGCACTGAAATGGGGAATGCAACAGGACAGGGGCTGGAGCCAAAGGCACTGATACAGAGGGTGCTGGGACCTGGTCAGAAGATGGCTGGAACAACTCTCCCTTGTTCCCATCCCCGTTACTGACATTCCCCCTGACCACTACAGGTCAATAAAGCCAGCTGGAAATGCTTTAGGGAGCCTTGTTCCACTTGGAACTGAAGCCAAGGCAGTGAGAAAATTCTGCAGTTTCCCTTCTCCATTTGACATGTTTATTCATCTCCTACATAAGACTGACATTAAAAATTTAGCAAGGGTCCATGTACCCATCTGGATTTTAGCAGTGATGGGCCTGTCTCTGCTGTAGGATGGTGCCAATCAGCCTCCCCCACTCCTGAGGAGAGGCAGTGGGATTCTGGTGTCAGAACCAAGCTGACAACTTTGTACCACGAAGCAAAATAAACTTGCTACCTCAAATGGAGGCAAATCTTGTAGTGACTATGTAGGTCAGACTTAAGGACACGATGGGTGCATGGAGTAATTTTCAAATTAGAACAAGACACAAGAACATCTGTTCTGTAATAAATACTAGGTGGGATCCACTCACAATGAATCCACTGCAAACCTAGGATTACATTTTACAGTTTACTCTGTTTGCTCAGCCCCTAAAGCACTATGGATGTTGTAGGGCTTCAGAAGGTACAACGAAACAGCTGCAGTGCTTATGCACATCTGTATCCAGAAAGGATCCAAAGAGAGATATCCTTTAAAAGGGGTTAAACCCATGCCTTTGACAACCACAGTCAGCACTCTTCTATGGACACACATTGTATTTTTCCACCAGTGGACAATGACCTTCGCCAAGCTGCGCCTGGCACTGGGTGAGAGCCCACGGTGCAGACGGCTGCTCCCAAGGGTTAGCAGATGGCCAGAGAGGCTTCACAGCTGGACGGGGCTCCGTCCCCAGCTCAAAGCGAGCATCCAGAAGAGGAACGAACCGCAGGAGCGCAGATACAAATCCCATCTGCCGGAGCCGCGTCCGTGCAGCCCCCGCCGACCGGGGTGTCCGGGGGCCGGAGCCGCGGCTCAGGCCGGACCTGTCAGGAAGGACGTGGAGGGGCTGGAGCGAGTCCAGAAAAGGGAACAGAGCTGGGGAAGGGTCTGGAACACAAATCTGGTGCTGAGGGAGATGGGGGGGCTCAGCATGGAGAAAAGGAGACTCAGGGGACCTTACTGCTCTCCACAACTCCCTGACAGGAGGATACGGCCAGGTGATGGTGAGCTCTTCCCTCAGGTAAAAAGCGATAGGACAAGACTACGGAGCCTCACCCTGCGCCAGAGGAGGTTCGGGTTGGACACAGGGAGGAATTTTTTCACGGTAAGGGTGATTAGACATTGGAACGAGCTGCCCGGGGAGGCGGCGGAGTCACCGTCCCCGGAGGTGGGTAAGGAAAGCCCGGACGTGGCACTTGGTGCCATGGGCTGCTTGACAAGGTGCTGCTGGGTCACCGCCTGGACTCGACGATCTCGGAGGTCTTTTCCAGCCTCACTGACTCCCGGATCCTGCGATTCTCCCGCCGCCGCTCCGGCCGCAGGGGCCCCTCCGGCGCTCCGCGGGGCGCAGCCGCCCCTCCGCCCCCTCCCTCCCGCCGCCAGGCCCGGGAGCCCCTGCTGTACCCGCCCCGGGCCGCAGCAGCGCCGCGTCGCGTCCTGTCGCGCTCCCGTCCCTCAGGCGCCGCCGGCCCGGCCCCGCCGCCCGCGCCCGCTGCACTCACCGCGCCCGCCGCCCGCCCGCCATGGCCCGGCCACCGCCGGCCCCCGCCAGCCCCACAACATGGTGCCGCCCAGCGCCCCGCTCCCGCCCCCCAGCCAATGGGCGCCCGCCCCGCCCGCCGCGCGCCGCCCGGCCGCCAATCAGCCGCCAGCGCTGCCCTGGCCGGGGAGACGCGGCCGGGCGCCTCCAATGGGAACGGCGGGGGGGCGCCCGCCAATGGGGGCGGCGGCAGCGGCGGCGGGGTTAACCCTGGTCCGGCCGGTGCCGCTGCTCGGCTGCGGGGAGGATCCCGGCGTTAGGGGGAAAGCCAGCGAATACACGTTTGTCACACACGTTTGTCAAGTGCATATGGAAAATACTGAGCCGGGGCTACGCGCAGCAGCGCTCCGCGGGAGCAGGATGCTGTGGCAACGGGTCCTGTAACAACGCGCGCAGCCCTCAGAGGCACTCGGCTCCTCGGACTTTGGAATTACAGAATTATAGTTTAGAATTACAGCCCTCTTAAACTGTATTATTATACTATATAGCCCTATTATACTACACATTATGACTATGGGCAGTCCTGAGCAATACACCTCCTTTTATAATCCAGCACCAATAAATTGGATGCTATTCAACCATAACATCAATAGAATTTTATCTCTCCCCGTTCAACTACAAATAACGTATTAATTTAAAATTTCCCCCCGTTCAACTACAAATAACATAATAATTTAAATTTCCCCTCTACACTCACACACTCCCAATATGAAATAACACTCCAGTGTCAATTCCATCTGGCAGGCAGCGCTGGAAGTTTGGCAGGGAAGGCGCCGCTGGTGCAATGCCAGCCTGGCTCAGCAGGAGCCACCGAAATGTGCTCGCAGAAACTCAGGGCAAGGACGGCAGAGCCGAGGAGGGCCCACGGATATTCCAGTCCTGCACATCCCACCACAGCTACAGCCCCTGCATCCCCTTCCTCCACAGCTCCTCACTGTCCAGGACGTTTTCTCCATTGTTTCTGCTCCACTTGCTCTTCCTCATCCTTTTTTGGTCTCCACAGAATCATTTAGGTTGGAAAAAAGCTCTCAGATCATTGCATCCAATACAGTATCTTGGGCTACTTTAACACTGCAACAAATACTGCACTTGCAGACTGGCCTGAAGTGGAAAATAAATGCATTTCTTTCCAGGAATTTTCCCTTTCCCTCCTCCATTTCTAGGACTAGGAACGAAAACTTTTAATGGGTCTTTTAAAAACCCCTTTGAAAAAAAAAATAAATCATACCTAGTGCTTTATGACTTCCTGCTGCATGGTTCCAAGTGCCTCAAGCAAACAGCTTTGCAGACATCCACACTCGGGATACTTCTCTTGTGTAATGCTATTGCTAGAAGGAAAAATATTTAAACATATATATATATATATAAAATATCTATATATCTATATATAGATAGATAGATGTAGATAGATATCTATATAGATATATAGATATTAATAACACAGTTTCATGGTTATGAACTGCTCCTCTGCCAGCTCCTCACCCAATTAAAGTTTTAAACCTAACTACAAACTCAGCTTTCATTATTAATTAGCACGTTAATATTTAAGTGCTGAGCAATTGTCTACAGCTATAGAAACATTAAGGGCTAAGCAGTGGCCAAGTGCATCAGGTTACAGACAAGGCATGGGGCTGGGGATGGGGGATGGCCAGGGGACCAGCAGGACACAGGGTGGTCATGAAGGGCCATCATCTTCCAAAGGTGACAGGCAGAAGAGCTTTTTTATCCCTTGCCAAGAGCAGAGCCCAGGAAGATCAAGAGAAAGAGCTGGAATGAGGAATAAGGACTGTCTCAGGCTGGAGAACGAGGTCTGGCTGGGGAAGAACAAAGGGCCATCTCAAAAGCTGGGGCTGGTGTGGGAGGGAAGCCATGGAGGCTGTGAAATAATTCTGTCTGCTCCAGGAAAACCTCTCCATGCTCAAAAGGAGAAAGATTTAAATCAACATGCACTCTCACCAGATACTGCACAGATCTTCCTGTTCAAGAGCTGTGTGATCCCGGCAGCAGGCTGAAATCAGATTTATACAATACAAAAGAAATTCCTGAGTCAAGGATGGCACTTAGACCTAGAAAAGCATGTTAAGCATGGCTTTGCAGAAGATACCTGTACAAAATAAAGCCACGTGTCAATAAGCTGAAGGCACAGAAATAATTTGAGGCACAGTGCCTCTGAGGTCAGGTATCAAGCACTGACTTTTGGATGGAAACTCTTCAGCTGAAAAGGTGCCACCTCTAACTCTCTCCCTGCCAGGCAGTGGAGAGACAAACTGGAGTCACTGCCTTGACTCACCCAGGAGGAGTCCTTGGATCCTGTGAAATGGGAAAGAACATAAGAGACATGGGACAGACAGCAGGGAAGGACAGGGCAGGTGAGCTGAGGAGCATCAAGGCTTCTCACACCAGTGTGAGAAACTCACTCAGCTCAGAACCCAACTCAGCGCCCACCTTCCCCTGCCTTCCCTGCAGTGTGACCTGTGGGGAAAGGGAAGGGCCACAAGGTCATTGCTCAGTGGAAAGGGGCCACAAGAAAGCTTTCACTGGGACTGCAGAGTGGCAAAGAGGTCCCTCAGCACATTATGAAAAAGGCCAGATCCTTGGTACTGGGGTTAGATGGATGGAACCAGGTTTGGACAAAGTGTAAACCCTCAGGAATGCCTCAAGCACAAAACCCCAAGTTGGCTGTGCTGAGTCCAGGTGACCTCACAATCAGTGACAGCAGCTCTGCCTGTCCCCGAGGAGCAGACAGGCCAGCTCAGGCTGGCTCCTCTCTCCTGGACCTGTCCAGAGAGAAGGACAGCAAGAGACTTCCCTCTGCAGATCCAGCTGCTGGAGCTCCATCCCTTCATCAGTGAGCCTATGAAGTCACTAGCACCAAATGTCGGCTGCTCAGCATTTCTGCCTCATGACTCCTTAATCTGTTTCAGGGAAAAATCAACAGGGTTCGCTTGTATAGGTGCTTTGAGCCACCTGAGTGATTTTGCCTGGAGCAGATTAGGAAATGCACGCCCCAGTTGCTCCCAGACAATGCTGGATACAGGAGTTACAATAAGAAACTACATGTGTCAGTATTTTAACAGAGCACCACACCCTGAACATGAAGTTAAAGCAGTTTTGCAAGGCATTAAAAACCTTTTTAAAACTGCCAGGCTTATTTATACAGTTGTAAGTGTGCAATTAAATATTTGGGAGGTTTTTTCCCTCCAAAACTGTGTTTAACTGGAAAGACAAAATCACACATTTAACATTTAAACTTCTTTAATTGCATTTAAATGTCACCACAAATTAAACAGTGTTTATTCTCAGTTTAATTGACAGCACCACCAGACGTCACCTCTCCACCTGAGCACAAAGGTTCTAAGGGAACAGCTTTGCACATTTCCATTGCACAAAGCTGATTTTATTCTCCCTGCCTCCTCATCAGCACCTCTGTGTGCCTTTGATGGCCCTGTGCCTGTTCTCTTGCATGGGAGCTGATAATTCCAGCTTCATTCACTGGAGGAGCAGCCACCAGCTCACTGCAGAGCAGGTCTCCTCGTGGAGAGGGGGAAGAGTCCTGGTCCCCTGGGAGAAGGAAACCAAGAGCAGTTAAACAAGCCCAGATGTTAGTTGGGGTCCCATGGAGGACAACTATCTCTCCTCTGCATCATTTCACCAGAGACTGTGCCAGGAGAAGTTGGGGATCATTAACATCTCATCAGAGCTGCACGTACTGGAAACCTGACAAGGGCAATGGTGTGGCCATTTCAAATTGACTGGAATTGGTTAAAATGATAAATAAATGTAAAAATCTCGTTTTAAAATGCAGAGTCGTTTTAAATTAAAGTGCAAGACTAGTTTGGCAATTTCATGAAGCATCAGTGCACAAAATCAACTTCTGGAAAGTAGAATCCCTGCCCATAGCAAGGAGTTGGAACTAGAGAGTCCTTTAGGTCCCTTTCCAACTGAAACCATTCTGTGATTCTATGAATAAAAGCAGTGGGCAGTTGTTCTGAGCCTTCTGTAAAATATTAGGGTTCAGCAAAGCCTGGGAAAAATAAAGGGAGAAGAGACACTGCCTTGCTTGGAAAACAAACTCCAGAGAGAGATGCTGCCAAGGAAAAGGGGCAGTACCTCCAGTACCAAGATTTTACCTTTCTTTCTCTCTAGGGAAGTGTTGGAGATACTGGATTAAAGCAATTCTCAGGCTTCTCACAACAAATCAAGCTCTGTTGAGCTGGGGGGTTGAAACAAGTCACTGTGCTGTGACAACATGCCAGCCAGGCTGTTGTGCATCTTCTCTTGTACGTGGGTATTAGCCCAGAATAACTCAAGATATTTAAATCACAGCTAGCTGACTTCAGAGCAAACCAAGTAAGCTGTGCAGAGACTCTTGTGGTTCTTCCTGTCACTTTCTCAGGCTGTCACCAGAACATGGGGATTTATTTTTAATGTATGGCCTTTATCAGATTCCTGGTATGAAAGTCCTTTCTTCTTCATGCGAGCCTTGTGAAGGAGAGAGGTCACAGCAAGGATCCTGAACACAGCCTTGAGAACTGACCTGCAGAACCTCTAAGTCATTTAGCCTTGACCCAACTTGGCTGCTAATACAGCAGCTACAGAATGAGAACTGCTTTCATGAAAAAGGCTTCTAATTCCTCTCCTGGTGATTCAAGACATCACTCAAATTTACCCAACCTTACTAAAAGAGTAATTGATGCTGAGTGTGCTCCATGGCTACCCAGCTGACACTTCCTTACAGATAACCTCCTTGATGGTTTCCCTTCAGGGCTGTAGGAAACTGCTGCAGAATGCAGGGTGAATTTGCCTTTTGTTCAGAAGGTTGTGGTGTTGTTCAGTGGCAGCAAATTCCAGAGACAACTGGAAGGAAATGCTCCTCTGTGAACAGCAATCCTCAGGACCAAAGGTGGTTTGTGAGAGGGGCAGCCTGTGTGACCTCATGCACAGCTGTGGATATTGCATCTAGATATTGCATCTGCAGCACAACCAGGAGAGCTTTCAGAGGGGCAAGGACAAGGAGAGAGCAAGCCCAGCCTTTTTGGAGCTAAGCTATTCACATGTCAAGTCTAATTCTATTTCCATGAACACCTCCTGTCTTGGAAGTTGGATCTTTCTGTAAGAATTTTTTCAGTGTCTAGAAATACTTTTAATCTCAAAGGTTTTTCTGAATGGACACACTGGCTCTGTGCAGAAATCCCTTCCTTGTTCACTAGGATGGGATCTCCAGGGGATACTGCCTGGCCAGCTCACTGCTCCCAGGGCTGCAGCTCTGCTCACTGATCTCAGCAGGATGAGAGCAGAGCTCACAGAGGGGTGACATGGCTGGAGGTGAAGGAAAATGATACCACAGTCTGAAACTGCAGTGATTTTGAGATGGGAGATGGTGTCTTTGTAATCATTGATACACTGGAGCTCAAACTTCCTCTAGGATGGAATGAGGGTCTAGAACTGAGGCTGATCAACCAGCACCATCCCTTCAGTGGGAAAATGGTTCCTGGGAAAACGTTCCTGAAGTGTAAGACTAATGATATCCAACCTTGCTCACCCACAAAGATCAACAACTCCAGCTCTAGCAAACTGAGTGTATGTGACAACTCATTTCTACTGCACATTCTGGCTCAGCTCAGCCCAGTTCGTCTGAGTTTCCCCTTCTGCAACAATGTAAACATGTGGGAATCAAACGTCCTATAACCCTTGGAGGAAACCAATTAGACCAGGCAACTCTCAAGGTGAAGAGTGCACTTGCAGCACTCAGGTGCTCCAGCCAGCAGGTGAGGAATGGGAGGAATGGGACAGCTGCCAGGCTGCCATGCCTTCCTCTGCAGTGCTGGCTGCCCTCACATCACCAGGAGCCTCCTCAAACAACCCCCTCCTCTTTCTGACCTTTAATCCTGCATGGGAAGGGATCCTGTGCTCAGCCTGGAGTGAGAAGGGAAACTGATCCCTTTCTAACTGGGATGCTCTCTGCCCAGAGTCAGTGCAGAGCACAAGCACAGGAAGGCATCCAGGACATGTTCCAAAGAGCCAGACCATCCTCTGAATGAGCTGCAGCAAGAACAAACACAAAGCTGCTGCTCTGCATAATCACAGTGCACATTTACCATTACATTTTGCAGCTCTTACATTTTTAATCAAGAGTCCAGACTGGAAAGGAAATGATTACCACCCTGACTTCACCTTGCCATGAAGAGCTCCCTCCAATGCTTCCAGCTGTGCAGAAGAAAGTCCTTCAGGAAACTCAACCCACTACAGGCACATTCTTCATTTCTTGTTAGAATATTCCTCATCATCCTCTTTTTGGTAAATGAGCTTTTGTGGTTTAGCCACAGGACTAAAGAAATATTTCTAATAGAAAAGATACAAAGGATTTTCACTTTTTAATCTGACTTTGACAACAACAGAACCTTCATTGGAAAAAATGAAAGTTTCTCTAAAAAATGAATGAATGAATCTAATCACTGCCCTACAGTATCAGAAACAAGGATCAGCAAGACCTGGAGAAGGTCCCTCCAAACATCTCCACAGGGTGTCAGTGTTATTTCAAATTTGGGTCATTTTATGCTGGAACCACACTAATTTCTCACCACATTATTTTTATGAGTCTGTTCCTCAGAGAGCAGCTGCCACCACAGAATTTTGCCCATATTTTTCATTCTATTTAAATTAAATTCACTTAATTAAAACAAAACACCTTAAAATGAGGAGATGGAAACACACACTGTGGTCTGGGGACAAAGGGGGATTTCAGAAGGATCTGCAATGGGATCACCATTCTAAATCTGCTCCCAGTTTGCTGGTGAGATTCTCAACTGCTGCTGGGCAAGGATCTTCCAGCAGCTGATCCAGAGCCCTTCCAGAAGCACCAGCCCAGGGCTCCATGTCCTTTCCCTGACATGACAACCACAAGAGTCTGCCACAACCCATTCAGAGTTTGAGAGCCATTTGAGAGCTAGCTCTGAGGCAGAACAAAGCTGTTTAAGTTGACCCTTGCCAAAAATTATTTTCCAGACATGTTACTACCATGGCTGTGCTGGAACAAGGTTCCACTGTGCTCTGGCAGCTGTGGCAGATGTGTCTGTGACACACAATATCCCCCCAACGTGGGTGCCCCAGCTTTCTTCATCTTCCAGTGGTCCAGACTTCTACAATGCTCCTATAACAGCTCCCCTTCCAACCTGGAGTTATGAGAGTTACTGGAAGCCCTGCTGGATGTCCAGCAGAGATGAATTCTGAGTCAGGAAGATTCTACAACTGCATTTCAGTTCTTGATCATATTATTCTAAAATTTGCCATTTCTTATGCTTCAGTGTTAGGGACATCATCCCAAAGAACTTCTCCTGAAAGCAACGCTCAGGAAGGTGCCTGTAACAGGCAGCAAACAGGCAGCACATTGTGTTAGCCCTGCACAGAACAGGTTCTGCCTCACATATCAGGCAGCAGTTGGACAAACAGGGCTGTTTTTCAGCAGGAACATCAATTTAAGCTGCCCCTGCCACACTCCTCGCCATATATCCTCCCACCCCTCTGCCAGCCTTTCACATGTGCCAATCCCATGGCCTGTGAGGCTGGGCAATAAGGTGAATTGCAGAACTGACATAAATTAAAAATAATCTGGCATCAAAATCAGTATATATCTAACCCAGATTAATGATACCATCCAATTCACCAACTCCCCAGTAGTTGTGCCACCAGGACCAGTTGGGGGAGGAGCACTGGGTCAGAAGGCGGTGCTGGACATTTAAATCAGAGCAGTTCAATTTATACTCCTGGAGTCTGACTTGCCTTAAAGTGACAAAGAGATGAAACCCCAGATCTCCAAAAATGCCTAAAAATTTCAACGTACCATAGACCACAAAAAGGTTTGGGTTGGAAGGGACCTTAAAGATCCTCTCATTCCATCCCCCTGACATGGGCAGAGATACCTTCCACTGTCCCAGGCTGCTCCAAGCCAATTCCAGCCTGGCCTTGAACACTTTCAGTGATGCCCACTTCTCTGGGCACCCTGTGCCAGGGCCTCCTCACCCTTAGAGGGAAGAATTTCTCCTCAGATTTCAGGATTTTCTTGTTCTAACATTTTTTGTGTTTATGTCCTCCATAAGCAAAGAAGGGCAACAAACAGCATCATGTCCAGAGGAGGGGAACAGAGCTGGGGCTGTTAAGTCTGGAGAAAAGGAGGCTCAGGGGACACCCTGGTACTCTCTACAACCACCTGACAGGCAATTATAGCCATGTGGGGGTCAGACTCTTCTCCCAGGTTGACAAGTGATGGGACAAGAGGAAATGTTGCACTAGGGGAGGTTTCCATTGGTATTAGGAAAAATTTCCTCATGGAAAGGGTTGTCAAGCCATGGACCGGGCTGCCCAGGGGAGCAGCAGAACCACCATCCCTGAAACTGTTCAAAAACCCTGTGTGTGGCACTTGAGGACACAGTTCAGAGGTGAACACTGTGGTGGTGCTGGGGGAACAGTTGGACTTGATGATCTTAGAGGTCTTTTCCAACTTTAGCAATTCCATGACTCTGAGACAGCTGGTTCTTTCTGCTTTCCCCCACCACAGAGAGCAGGGCACCAGGCAGGGGACCAGCCTCACAGCAAGCCCAGCTCCTGCTCAAAGCTACCTGGTGGTCTGCAGAACATAAAAATATTTTGGAACAGCTGCCCTGGATGATGGCAGAGAAGGAATATTGACTGGGACCGCTGCGGCCGTTTCTTAAGTCTTTAAAAACGAAATATCATGGCAGCTATTTAGTATGGCTTTTGAAAATTCAAATATTGACAGAAGGAAGTTTTCCAAAGGATGCCAGCAGTTTTTGCAGGAACCCCAGCAGTCGAAACGCTGCGGTGTCAGATGTGGGCAGCAGCACAAGCAAGCCCACAAGCTCCACAGGGGCAGGAGAAGTTCCAGCACTCTGCCCTCTGCAAGGCATGCACTGGAGCTGGGGGTGCCAGGGCTGCAGGGTGGAAGGCAGAGGCTAAAATGCCCCGAGGAGCTACAGTCACACATGCCAAATCCTGCATTTTACTGGGAGAGAGTGACTTCACTCTTTACCTCCCCTTCCCCACTTCCCCTGCCCCAAATGGACAGATGTGGCTTTGCAAGAAATTAATTACAGATGGAGGCTAAAAAAAAAAGAAGGGGAACCCCCCCCTCCCCCACCTCTCAACCACAAGGCTTTTTCCTCTGCAGACTTGAGGATGGATGGGGCGACCTGGGAAAACTGGCAGATGGAAAACCCATTACAGATGTGAGGTTTGCAGAATAAGGCTGAGGGACAATTTGAGAGTTGTAAATTTTAACTTTGGGGGTTTAAATGCATTGCTTAGCAACACAAAACAAATAGGAAACAAGAAGCCTCATGAGAGAGATGCTTAAATATTTTAAAATCCCTATTTGAGCTGAAGACTACATTACCAGAGACCTGAGGGGCTGCTATTCTCAACAGCTCCAGTCAAGTCAAAAAGAAAATAAGGACTGTAATCTCATTTCCACACCAAAATGTACATCATTTATTTCGGTCAAGGAAAACAGGTATTTGTTTGTTCCCACTCCTGTTTTGCATAGTACAAACCTGAATAAGATCAGAATGCACAATGAAATTTAAAGCATTTTGCTGCCCAGGGAAAGATATCACAACATGTTCAAATACAGGCAGGGAAGGTGCTTTACTGGGCATGTATATATTGTATATGATCATTGCTACCATATGTCTGACCCTCACTACATGGTCCAATGCCATTTTATGCTGCTGCATAAATCATCTCCTAAAACTCCTGACATCTCAAAGGATGGCAGGGGCCTCTGTCTCCAGGGAGAGAAGGAGAGGGATGAAAAAGAACAGATCACCTGGAAACAAATGTTGAACTTTTTACACTATTTCTTCACCATGAAAAGGGTAAGAGTGGAGGAAAAACAACAACAAAAAAAGGCATTACCAGATTTGAAAGGTGAAATATTAGTTTTGGCCTTATTTGGTTTTTTTTCATCTACTGAAACAGTAGAAATACCAAGTAAACCAAAGTATAAAGCTTCTGAACAAGCCTGAGGCCAAAGCCTCACCTTCTGCAGCAAAACATGAAGGAAAAATTCGTTAAAGATTAAAAAAGAAATTCCCAAGGAACCAAATCTCCTTTCAAAAATTCTCTTCTTCTCAGAGCCTGTAAAAGCAGTTCTTCAAACACATACATACATTTTTAAATATCAAAAAAAAAAAGCAAACAGCAGGTAGTTCTTTGCCTTATTCTGGGGCATCAGCCCATGGTGTTACCTCTGGGGTGAGCTGAGCTGGATGCAGCATGCACTGATCCTCTCCTGAGCTGCTGAATGCGACATCATCCTGCTGCCTTCACGAAGGAGGGCCACATCAGTGGAGTTCAGAAATAACCCAGACATTCCCACTTGGTTTCACTGCTTGAGCAAGAAGGGATAATCTTCCACAGTTTTGGAGGCTTTTTCCTTTCTTTTTTTTCTTATCTGAAAAAAGCCAAGTACAGAAGCCTAACCATAAATAATGTGAAATAACTAATGCTTGCAAGAGTTAAAATCAGTAGAAAAGCTCCTCAGTGGCTTAGAACTCCAGGCCAATAAAACCAGCTGTTCATAGAAATACCTAAACTTCAAAATCAATGAAAAAACTAGAGGCAGAATGGACATGTCTTGCTTAATCTAATGGCCAGAGCAAAGAGCACTTAGAGAAAAAGCATTCTGACATAGAATCATGGAATGGTTTGGGTTGGAAGGGACCCTAAATATCTAATCTAAGCCATCCCAATCCTAGTGGACACCTCCCACTGTCCCAGGTTGCTCCAAGCTTTGTCCAGCCTGGCCTTGGACCCTTCCAGGGATGGGGCATCCACAGCTTCTCTGGGCACCCTGTGCCAGGGCCTCCCCACTCCCACAGGGAAGAATTTCTTCCTAATGTCCAGTTATAATCTACTCTGTTAGTTTGAATCCATTTCCCCTTATCCTGTCACTCCACACCCTTGTAAATAGTCTCTCCCCATCTTTCCTGCAGGTTCCCTTCAGGCACTGAAAGGCCACCATGAGGTCACTCCAAAGCCTTCTCTTCTCCAGGCTGACAATCCCAATTCCCTCAGCCTTTCCTCACAGCAGAGCTGCCCCACCCCCCTGATCATCCTGGTGCTTTCTCTGGATACTCCATCAGGTCCTTGTCCTTCCCCAGTGCTAGAGGCAGCTCTGCAGGTGGGAAGTATTTCTGTACAGACCCTCAGCAGTTTATAAGCAGCACATCAGCTGAAGTTAACAGAGGTAAAGACCATGGAGAGGACTCAAAGATCCAACTCCAACTGTGGTTCATCTCCTGGCAGCAAGAGATGTTCAAAATGCAGCTAAACACTGTTTTGTGGGTATGCCACAATGATGGTGTAAATCAGCAGTGTCTGCTCTCTGTACACCTGCCTAAAGCCAGCACTAAGCCATGCCTGGAACAGAGGCTTTTGGGAAACACCTTGATCTTGGGCCAAAAGAGGCATGGATGAAAATCTCCAAAAGGAAGGATTTTAGATGGATGCTTTTAGCTTGGCCAGGGACAGGAGCAGAGACCAGGGGCAGGCTGATGGTAGAAACAGTGTGTGTGGTGGGTGAGCATTCCCTTTCCTCTTGTTCCATTTTCCCATCTCCCTATCCAAACCCATGGCACAGGACTATCAAAACTTCTTTCCTCCACTATCCTTGCAAGGCTTTTTTCTTTTTGTTTTTTGGATTTTTTTGGGTTTTTTTTGTTCTGCTTTGCAGATGGAGAAAGTGAAGGAGCATCTTTCCAGTCCCTGAATTATATACTTGGTTATTAAATCACCCACAGATCTCATTTCATTTACCAGACCTAATTTGAGAAAATACCTATTGAAAAAAATCACTTGGTGGACAGCACCAGCAGATGACCTTAAACAAGGCCCCAGCATCTCCCAGGAGGTTTTTTTACAATCAGTTAAAACTATTTGCCAAGATGGTAAATACATGCCAGAAACTGATGGTCTCATCTAAGCACAGACTCCCTGCTGCTGCTGGTACCACCCCTAACCTGGGGTAACATTGCCTGGAAACTTTACCAAAATTCTCTTGGATAGCTAAGAGTCTAGTTTTTCAGGATTAAAAAGGCAAGGAAGCCTGGCATCTTACACAGTAAAAAAAAAAAGTCCTTATAATTTCCTTTATTCTACTCTCTGCAGAAATCTCGTGGGTATTCAATACACAACATGAAAAGCAAAATGAAACCCAAATTCATTATTTCCCCTCTGCCAGCTGCTTTTCCTTGCAATGAAACTTCCTGTCATGTTTCCATCACAGATGCGCTGTGAGACTGGCCTGCTGCAGCACTGCTGCCCAGCTTGGCTTGCATTTTTTTTGGAAGCAAGTGGCATGAGAGAAGGCACAGTGAAAAGTGAGCCTTGCTTTGTTGGATTCTTTCCTGGATAAAGGCAGGAGTTCCTAGCAAACCCCACTGTTTGTGGCCAGAAGGTTCCCTTAGCCAAGGATGTGACACCAGGTCACTTGACACAGGGAGCTTAACAAAGGGAAAAAGCCCTCAGAGTTTGCTCCTGCTCTTGGCTGAAAGCAGGCTGCTAAAAACTGCACTGGAATTAAAGGGCATTGTGGTGTGGAAACTGAAATCTCATCAGATGTTCCAGTGGAAAACTGAAGGAGCAGCTTCTCCAGGCACGAGGCAGCGCTGCTGCTCTTGGAGCGCCCAAGGCAGCCAGAGCCAAGGGGCCGGGCAGGCCCTGCTGAACAAGACTCACTTCTCTGCATGCTGCTGAGACTTGTTGGTGAAACCCTGGCTTTGACATGAGCTTCAGGCAGAGGAGATAGATGTGGGGCAGGAGAGATGACAGGGAAAAAGAGCACGGAGAGAGATAGGAGGGGAAAGGGGCTGCCTTGTTCCCAGCGCACTGCCTGCCCCATCCCTCGTGAAAAGGCCCCTTCAGGCAGACCTATCTGTCAGCCTCTGACCTGCCTTTCAACATTATGATGCTCTTTGATTTTATTCATTCCTGCTGGAGGTTTTGCTTAAATATAAACAGCAGAGCATTTCAGCCGGAATTAAAAAAATACAAATAAAAGAAATGAGAAATTCCCCAAGCCTCCAGGCACATTTTAAAACACATTAAAAAGGATAGGACAGTAACAGCTTCATACATACCACAGCTGCAGTGACTCGCAGCAAAAGTAAGGGAGGTTGAATGTGCTAGTGTTTTGTTTTAAAATATGGCCTTCACATTCAGGGAGATCTCTACAACACCAAAACCTGAAGGAGAGAGGGAGAAATTCCGTGATTCCCATCTTCCCCACCTTGATATTTCTGCTTTTCCGTGTGCAGGGCAGGCTGGACTGCGGGAGAGCAGAAGATTTTGTGAGGTCCCCAGGACTCCTGGAATCACAGGCAGCTTTACACCAGGATTTACAACCAGTAGGTAAAGAACAACTCCAAAGGTGTTTTATTACTTGTGATGAGGGACTATCAAAGAAGCCACAGGCTACTTTGCCAACTGTTTGGTGTTACTCCTTTAGTTCTTATTGGCAACCCTCTAGGCTATTGCTCTGTTTTTCTTTCCCCCTCCCACTCGCTTATCTTTCATCTTCCAGTCTCCAATATTAACTCAATTTCATGTTGGAAATTAATCTGCACAAATGCTAAAGAAGTTCTGCTGCTAAAAGAGAAAAATAGAAAAGAAAAGCAGCAGGTCAAGTACCTGACACACACAGAGGCCAGGATGCTACCCCAGTACTTTATCACAACACTGGTTGTGCAAACAGAAGATGAGTTCTTGAGTTCTTTTAAAAGAGTCACCAGTAAAGGCAGAAAGCTTTTTTGCACAGATTTTGACATTCTTATATTCTGGTTTGAAATATGGCCAAAGGATGAACATGGATGATTTTCCTTTGGCAAGCACAGGGCTTTAACGTGACATGCCCCACCTTGTGATTAACAGTAATGTCTGGGTTTCTTGATTCTTCTGACACGAAGACCAAACAGCGTTGGAAACTGTGTATATTTACCATATCCTTCTGCTTTTAGCAGTTTTCAAATACTGCCCAAAATAGAAGTTCAGACTTGCACTGTGATTGACACTTGTACAATCACTGTGGGAACACAAAAGATTAAGAAATGTAAGCGAATATTGACTGACACTTGTTTGCCCTGGGTGAAAATAAAGAGGCCCAGGCCAGGGCAGTTATGTGCTGCAGCATCAGTACAGATGGACTGGCTGCCTGTGTAACTTAAACAAAAATGGGGAGAGAGAGGTGGTCTATGCTGTTAATCTATACTGGAGGATTTAGAAGCAAATAAAGCTCTATTAATCTTTTCTAGCTTGTAAGTACAGATGTTTTACTTTTCGTAACACTATTTCAAGTTAAACCCAGCTGGTGTAAATCAAGCTGTAATGCTTATTAAAGATATTTTCAAAAAAAGCATTTATTCCATCCCTTCAGCATTCCAAGCAGTTCAGCAGGGCAGAGCACCCACCCTGAGCAAGGATTGCACAGGGCATACTTGACTCTGGCAAAGGAACACAGTTCCAGCAGTGGCTCCCTGCAAATGGCTCCTGCAGCCAAGACTGAGACTTCCAGACCAGGAGTCACTGGTGGGTGTAAAATGCACCCAGCTCCCAAGCTGAGAACAGCCACAAGTACTGGACCACTGAGGTACATCTTTTTTGAACCAAATGCATTTTTTTTCCTCTCAACAGAGAGCTACAAGGCATTTTGGGAACCAGAATGGAATCTTTAAAGTATTAATAATTTTTCTTCTTTTTTTCTTCTCTTTGTAAATTGTACCTTCACCAAGAATTCTTTATGTTTACAAAACTGCCTATACATCTTTTCCATGGATTACACTGTTTATAGTGACCATTAAATTCTACACAGACCACTATGTAAATGACCAGTTAAGCCTGGGTAAACATCCACCTTGTTTTTCCAATCCCACCACTACTTTTGCATTTACTCTTGTTTATCTGCTGTCTTGCAATGCCTTTTCTTGGCCTTACAAACACATTAACTTGCTCCTGTAGTCCTTTCTATGAGCAAATTGTTTAAAAGAAATACCTATGTTTTTATGTAATAAAATGTGAAAAAGCAAAACCCCAAAGATGCAGTCCAGCATAAATCATGATGGAACACTGATAATAAACGAACCTTATTCATGCCAGATAAAGCAACAAATCCTAATTTAACACACCAAATAATTTATCCTTAGCCAGAAAGACACTCAGACATTCAAACAGCCGTCTTTGTACATATGGAGAAGCTGCCAAGTCTCCATACTTGAATGATCTCATAGACTCTGGAAAAAAAAAAAAAGAAAAACAAAACATTTTACCATACTAGCTGAATACACAGGGGCAGAAAAGGACCAAAATGAATGCATTTTAGTGGTCTGGGTCCTAGTACAGATCTGCAGAGAAGTGTGGGGGAAAATTATGACCACAAAGTCACAGAGCTAAGCAAAACCTTCTTCAAGTTATCTGGCCTGAAATTCTGCTGTCTATGGAGCAATGAGGAATAACCACCCCTAAATATCTACTGCTGTTGTTCTCTCCCCAACTCACATCAAGCTTAACTCATACTTCTGTCTGAAACAAGGAAAAGTGGGGGTAAAAATTCTGTTTACAAGAGCCCAGAGTGACAGGACAAGGGGGAATGCTTCACACTGACAGAGGGCAGGTTTAGATGGGATATTGGGAAGAAATTCTTCCCTGTGAGAGTGAGTAGGCCCTGGCACAGGTTGCCCAGAGAACCTGTGGCTGCCCCATCCCTGGAAATGTTGGATGGGGCTTGGAGCAACCTGGGAGAGTGGAAGGTGTCTCTGCCCATAGCAGGGGGTTGGAAGGAGATGAGCTCTAAGGTTCCTTCCAACACAGACCCTTCTGGGATTCTGTGAAAAGGTCTGCAGCAAACGATGAGCACTGTTGGAGAAGTTAATGTGTAAAGGCAGTAAAGTTTTCCTCTGAATCATCAGGAAAAGGTGATCAGTTTTCACCTACAATGCCTTTTCCTTTTGGTGTGAGGACTGCTGAGTTAGAAGGGTAAGGAGAGCAGGGGACAACAAGGATACAAGCAAACAAGAGGACATTGATCCATGTGCTGCTGCCTAGGAGAAATATCTGTGTGCAGCCCAGTTGGCTTGGGCTGAGGACTGAGCACAGATAGTTATTGAGCTCAGCTTGGTTCCCAGCTGTGTACACTGGACCTGATCCTCCACTTGGGTAAATTTCCAGCTCAATTAGGCTGTGGATGATGACAATTTTACCAGCTGGAGACTGGCTGCATTCGGGGTTTGCTGCAGTGCCTTTTATCAGACAGCTGCACGTGTAAAACCAGCTCTGAGAGATCACACACCTTACCCTGCTCAGGTGAGACACAGGCAAGCACAAATCTCAGGTGTAAACAGCAACTGAGCAGTTGGGATTTCAGCTTTGTCAGTTGTTAGGTCAGCATGGGCTGAAATTCCAAATGTGCCACATACTCAAACTCCCAGCTGACAAGAGAGACTTAAACAATCCATTATAGAACTGAAAATGTGAATTTTCTTGAAGCTTTACATCCTGTTATCTACCTGCAACTCAGTATCTCCCTATACTGCTGTTCATAAACGAGGAGAGCGACCTCAGATGGGAGACCCAACCCTGTCTCAGCATCTCTCACCCCACCTCAGCCTTTCCAGGCCTCCTGGATTCCACAACATTGCCCCCAAAGTGGGATGGCACGGGCAGGGCCGTGTTTGGTGAGTGTGAGCCTGCAGGGCACAAGCCCAGCTCTGTGTCTGTGTGGGATGGAGCAGCCCAGCCCAGGCCATCCCAGCCCACCACACACCTGCAGGGACTCCACACTCAGCCCACAGCTCTGGAATCTCACTCCTCAGCCCTCTCTGCATAAATCAAGCAGCAGGGAGGCTCAGAAACATGACGAATACGTTGGCTAGAATATCTCCTGCTGTAAAGACACAGGAGGAAGGGGGATACTAAACTAACCTTGCCTTGGATGGAAAAGCAGCTGGAATTTAATGTTCTTGGAAGCCAGCCCTGGCTGTTCAGACATGGATCTGCCAGGGAAGTCCCCAGCGGAGGCATCGCTCATTCTCCAAAACTAAAACGTCAAGAGAAAGCCCTGGAAATCATTAAGCACTCTGTTCAACATTTCTTGAACAATCTCAGGCAGGGGAAGGAGGAAAAAACCCAAAAAATCTCCCAACCAGACAAATTCTCAGTGTTAATATAAAACAGAGGGGGGATCACCAGCAATCTGAAGTGGAATTTTGCTTAATTGTGTCAATCTGAAATGATTACAACATTAAACCAGCCTCAAAAAAAAAAAAAAGACAAGAAGGAAAAGAGCAGGAAGAAAGCTAGGAAAAGATAAAACAGAAGTGTGTTTGGCCTGGGCTTTCAGAGTCTTCACTATCACAGCCCACCCTGTGCAGCTGCCCTGCCCCAGCTGCACCCCCACACGTGGCAAACTGTGCTTGGCCACCACCCAGTGGGACAGAAATGGTGCTCAAACAGGAGGCAAAGAGAAAACCCTCCCTGGAGAAGAGCTAGCAGATCCCACAGAAGCTGTGCCTCACTGGCACCAGCCCCACGTGGAAGTACGTCACTGCTTTTTCCTAGGGTTCCAATTAAAAAGAAAGGAGGTAATTTTGCCATCTGCCACAGAAGCACAGCTCTAGAAAAAGAGTGTGTGTGAGTTTTAATGCTACACCAATTTAGACACACACCCCAAGTGGCTTTTATGAAAATACACTTCTGGAGTTTGTTCTTTCCAGCCCTTCCTTTCTCACAGATGTCCTGCTTCTCCAAACACTTTGCTAGTGAGGTGCCTCCTAAATCACTGACACAGAGTAAGTGTGGAAACACACCCCAGGCACCACCACCTTCCACTAGAAACACAAATGTTAAAGTCATGCCCACTGAAAGAACTAAAAACCCACCTGCCATTTTTGTAAGAAGAGAAGCAAACTTGGTAAGCAGCAGGTTGAACTGGATAAGGTTTTTTGCTGATGCTCTCCTAAGAAAATAAGGTTCCGCATTTTATGAGTTGGATAAACAGGTTGCTTATTGTTGGCTGATCCAGTAGGTGCCAGAAACAATTTCTGTTTTTCTGTCAGAAAGCATTTGGCAATCTCTTCTGGATGAAAGCTGTATCAAGGAAAAAAAAATCATTCTGTACTCAAGTACCAGACTCTCATGAGTCTGAGAGTGCTAAGATCAACTAAGTGTTAAACTTGATTTTGTTTTTCATTTAGGATCATTTCTTACAATGCTGGAAAACGCAGGTAACAATGGTCCTACTGAGGAGTGCTGCAGGCTGATGAAGCTGTTGACTCCAGGGGCAACAGAAAAATAGACTTTATTCTGTTCCCTGGTGCCTGGACAGGTTCTGCCTAAAAAGCTGCTATGGAGCAGATGGAAGGGGCAGGTTTTGAAGCAGGCTGGAAGACAAGGAGGAGAAGGATCCCCAAAAGCAGCCCTGAGGGAAGCCTGGCACAGCCAGGCACTTCCTTGAGGGCTGGGGAAAGAGGGAGAGAAGCACAACTCTGAGGTACTAGTGAGAATTTCCCAAATTTGTTTATGCACATCTATTATTGGAGACATTTCAGCAGAAAAGATAGACATTGCTTTAAAAAAAAAACCACAATAAAATGAGAAACAGCCTTTGTGCATTGGGATGAGACACCTCTTCCTAAACCAGGCTTCCCAGCAGAAACTAACCACGTTTATTCCAATATCTAGCAGCATACATTGGATTTAAGTTGACAGCAATAAAGAAGTTTTATCCTCCCACAAGTTGACTGCTATAGCAATTTTCATCTAAAGCAGCAGCAGATTACCAGGACAAACATATTCACAGGGATTTCCTTTCAAAAATCACTCTAAGACAAACATATTTTAGTGGCAGAAGGGAAAAAAGCTCACTAGTCACACTAGCAAAATACTATTTCCATTTAAAATGAAGAGCGTGGCAGCTCCAGTTTAATGGAAATTAAAGTGTGTTGGCACTGTCAACTTACTGTAAACCACTTGAAAGCTTTGTTTAATTTTTAATTTAAAAAATAATACAGGAACAGGACATACTGTCAATACTTTTCCAGATCCAATCCCACTTTCCATGTGTGCTAATGGAATCCTTACAGTTCTCGATTCACATGACTTCAATTTGAGTTACCACAAGAAATGTGTTACGACTTCAAATCTTCAGCCTGATCTTTTGGGGAAAATTAAAAGAGCATTTTTCTGTGGCTTGTAAGTAATTATACAAAGTTAATAGTACAAAATATCTGTTTTCCATTAATCTTTAATATAATCTTTAATAATCTGTTCTGATTAATCTTTAATACCAACAAAGGAACCAGAGTCCAGCTTTCGAGAAACTGTATCAGTTAAACTTTATTTTCAGCACAGCTAAGACCCCCATGATTTAAATTAGGATAAACAAAGGCTCAGAGGTATTTGAAACCTCAGATTCTTTGATGTTCAGATGTTGTAGTGTGAATTCTCAACTTGCAAGCTCAGATTTTGATAGAAGGTGTGACCAAAGGAAACTCCGGGCTACTCTCAGTAGGCGGCAGGTTTCAGAGCTGCACCATTTTGGCCCTGCAGTACAACGGGACTCAGTATTTTGTACTAATACATTATTTCAAAAAGAACCTCTAGAAGACTGGTTTTGCTTTGATGTTTAACAGTCCGAGACTGTTCATGAGAGACCAGAGCCCAGAGAAGCCTTCTCACACTGCCAAGCCGTGCCTCGTGGCACTGCAGACACCCAACTAAGAGTGGCATTTCTCTCGTGACCTGATTAAACCCCACCAAAACCACCGCACTAATGGGTTTGCTCCTCACTGTTCCTTTGAGGAGCTGTAACAGAAACTTGCCCTCCTTGCTGGTGTGAAACTTATCTTTAATCTACAGACAGATTATACAGATTTGCTGCTCATGTGACAATATTCTCTTATTTCAGATGTTTCTTTTCCATTTCTTGTGTTCCAGGATATGCGTAAGGAGCAGCTTCGAATTTCACAATGTGGGAATAATACATTTTTGAAATACTAAAGTGCATTAGGAAGTAGGTTTAAAACAGTAACATAACCTTAAAATATGAAGTGTTGTGTTTGCCTAAACTGCTCTTTTAAAGAACCATGAGAAATTAAAATTCATCTAGTTACCAACATACAAAACAGCATTGACTTAATCCAATTTGTTATTTCCTTGCCAGCAGCAGATTTTTACCTTAATCTTACTGCCTATTACATTTTCATAGCATATCCTTGACACTGAAGGAACAAATGCTGGGTTGATATTATCAGAGCATTCGATGTCATTATCTAACTAGAAGTGACAGGCAGCACCATATATTAAAGAACTCTTGCTTAACTAAAGGACTGGATGAGCTCAAGGTGAACCAGTCTGATGCATCCCAAAAGCCTCCTTTGGAAGTTCTTGCTTGGCAAGAGGCATGTTCATGCATGGCAGGAGGGAAAAAACCCCCCTGTGTTTGCTCGTTTACATTCAGTGCTGAAAAAGCAGCACTTCAAGGATCAAATGGCAACACAAAGCACTGAGTTAGAGAAAATAATAAATGTATAAGCCTTGCAGGATTTGTGACCTGCTTTTACTCTTGAAAAGGATCAGAATATGGGGGTGAATTGAGAGTTTTGCATACTTTCCCTTTTAAACTTGGATCTAATAAATAGTTTTTTCTTACTGTTTTATTTGAATAAACTATTTTACTCATATTTTCCCTGGCCACTTTTATGCAGACAGAATGACAAGAGGAACACAGAGCTACCCCTTCTGAGACTGGCAGGAGACTGAGTAGGAGCAGTGAGCTCAATCATCCAAATGCATCATTAACCTTGGGAGCATTACTGATGAGCTATTGGAAACCCCTCAGCTCAGTGAGCTTTGTCTAGAGAATTGTTTTTATTTTTGATACTTTAAGCTTCTTTGAGTGCAAGAGATGGTTCTGTCTGCACGGAGCCTCACAAAATCCCTGAGGTTCCACGTCCACAGACACCCCCCTACAGCCCTGGCACTACCACCAGGATTTAAATGATTTACCTTGCCCTGAATTTTTCTTGGGCTGACTGTCTGAGACACACAGCAAGGTCACTGATGGGCTCTACCTCCACACATCATCAGCGTCAAAAAGTGATTTAAATCAGGGTAGCTGATGGATTCTGGCTAGAAACACCAGAGCAGACCTGCTCTGACAAGTTCTTCCATTATTTTATGCATTTATGACCCATTAGAAAGTGCTCTGGATATCATTCTGTTAATGCTGCACAATGAACACAACATTTACTTCTCTGCTGTGCCTCAGTTTCTCCATTGTAGCACAAGGACAGGATGATAGCAGCTCCCTCTCTGGAAGGCACTCGGACTGAGGGATGAATCCCATGGAAGAGCAAACATATGAACTGCTTGCTGGTGTTCTGAACTAAGGCATCACCACATTCTTGAGGAACAGCTTTCCCTGGAATCTTATAACCAATAAGGTGCTGAATTTTTCAGCTTTGATTTGACAAATGGGACTGGAAGCAGAGCAGCACAACAGAGAGGATTTCAGCAAGATGCTGTTTAGTAAATATTCATTAGATACCAGAGCAGCAAGCATGGTGTATCCATGTACAATGGCTAGGAGACAGATAACCAAAATGGCCATCTACCCTGAAACAGTTTCCTCATTCCATTTAAGGTCTCTGAAGGAACCTCACAAATGTCATTCAGAACCTGAAGGGAGCCCACAAGAGAGATGGAAAGAGACTGTTCACAAGGATGTGGAGTGACAGGACAAGGGAGAATGGCTTCAAACTGGCAAGGGGGCAGGGTTGGATGGGATATTGGGAGGAAATTCTTCCCTCTGAGGATGGGCAGGCCCTGGCACAGGGTGCCCAGAGAAGCTGTGGCAGTGCCCAAGGCCAGGCTGGACAGGGCTTGGAGCAACTTGGGATAGGGGAAGATGTCCTGCCCATGGCAGGGGGTGGAATGAGATCATCTTTAAGGCACCTCCCAATCCAAAGCACTCTGTGATTCTATGAAATTAAATGCAAAGTTGTGTGCAAGAACCCTATGTGTCATTGACATTGCACGAGCTATTTTAACTCCTAAAAGTAATAAAATACAGAGGTCTGACAAGATGTCAACCAAGATTTAACACAAAGTCTGGGGTACATTTCACATTGGCTCTGTGTTGGGTGTTCATACCACATTCCTTCTGCTCTTTATCATCTTACAGCTTCTTTTCAGAGAAACCAAAAGATTTGCAGGAACATTTTCACTACTGAGCCATTACCCTATTGAATGAAATTGAGAAAATGAAACTGTAAAACTTTCAATACACAGAAGTCATTAGGAGTCAGAACTTACTTACCTGGCTGAAAAGTCACTCACTGTATGTTTACTCCTTCCTCTGAGGCCTCTGATACAGGTGTCAGAGACAGAGAATTAGAACAAAAGCAGCACTGGTGTAGCAGCACAGAATTTAATACTGATGGAGACCGGATTACTGAGGTGAGAGTGACTCAGGTTTGGTAACTCCTATACACAGTATTTTGGACATGTAATTCTAATCAGGGTTTCATAAAATGCTTGCCAACACCAAATATCCGCAAATCAAGAAATTATAATAGATCACAATTAGCCCATTTTGACTGTCTTGCTTTGAGTAAGTCTTAGATTCATGTTTATACTCATTGAAGAGAATCCTGCTGTTCCAGCACCAAGAACTCAGGGTTTGCATTTGCTTTTCCCAGCTCTACCATGAGACATTACTGAGCTACTCCCACCACCTCAGTTTGTCTCTGAGCCACTGCTTTGGGACTGCTCCTGAATGAGGGAATTGCTCCCTCCTCTCATGAGCTGTTTCATATTCCAGTCACTCTGGAACACTGCAGCAGATCTGCAGAGTCAGGCAGTGAGAAACACAGGCCACAGTTTACCCTTGGCTGTCTTGTGCCATCTCCAACAAGCAATGCTTTGGTTAAAGGTTTAGCTGCTGCTTTATTTGACCTTAGAACAATTCAGCTCCTTATCCCTTTTCCACAATGAAAGTGACACATTTTCCTACCTGAAAAGAAAACGAGATTACCACTTGGCTATTGGCTGTGTTCTTGTATGAGGTTTCTCTTTAGCTTAATAAATGGCTGGACTCACTTTGTGCTTTGATACACATAAACCCCACACTTTTTTAACCTGCAAAAATATGCTTTTATTTTGCTCTTTGCAGATCTCCTTTGAGCAGGCCCTTTTCAATGTTTTAGAATTAAAACAGTATCATCTTACACACTGGAATTATTCATCAGGTGCTTGACATGCTCTATCACACTATATACATCACAGAAAAACCTCTTCTCTTACAGAGCGAGATAAAGACATTCAGAAAAGGCAAGTTTTGCACGGTCTCTTGTAGCAGCTCAGGGAGACAGGCAGAAGGTTTTATTTTAGATCTGCTTTTTGTACTGAAGCACCAAATTGAACTAAAAATGAGAAGATTAATGAGGCAAAGATAAGAATTACCCATGTAAGGATGTATGCTTCAGTATTAATACTCAATTAAAGCAAAAACCTACTAAAACTAAGAAAAACATTACTCACAAGTTAGAAGCACAGATTCAATCTTCTGTATTCAATTTATTTGTTGATATAAAAACCATAACCCTGCTCTGTTCTGTGAAAGCATGTACGCTATGCCAAAACAGTATCATCTGTTTACATCTGGCTGTCTTCTGCTCACATTTTTGTTACCTAACATTCTCACTTACAAAAACTAATATTAAAAAAGAGAAAAAGATCATCTTCTTCCAGCTGGGTTATTTCATACTTCTGTGGTCTGGTTTCTCTGTTTTTCCCACAGATGTGAATCCCTCCCCCAGCACTGTGGCTTCTTCCCATGCAAAAGGAAAAAAAAAGGCAAACTGAAGACGAAATGACAAAACCAAGGCAATTTCAATTCTTTCAAATCTTACAGTTTCAAAAAGAACATTCAGTTGGTGGATTCAGCATACACACCTGGGGAAGGAGCAGAAGTGCATCTGGAAATAAAATCATTCCAGTTGGGAAGCAAGGAAGGGATCAGGTGCCTTACCCCCACCTCTCCTCTCTGTGGATTTGGAGGCCATCCCCAAATGTACATAGCAGCCTGAGAGGAAGGGGAAAAAGGAGTCCTTGACATGGTCCTTGCCTTGGAAAAAAAGATAAAATTAAAAAATACACTGAAGACTGCCACTCCAGCCACTTCTATCAGGCTCTGCAGAGCTGCCACAGCCTTTCAATATCTAAAGGCAAGAGAGAACCTGACTGACAAAGCCAAGGATGAAGACAGAGCCTGATGTGTAATCTTTGCTGTGGACAGAGATGCAGTTCCACCAGGGGAGAGAAAGTCTTTTCCAAGAAGGATCTGAACCAAAAACCTCTTTGCTCTGTGCCTCCCACCTTGCAGAGTGTGGAGTCAGCTTTTGAGTTAATAAAAGAGCTTACCTGGAAATGTTTGCTATGAAATGAGAATCTTTCAAAAGGGGAAGAGAAGGGAGAGAGAAGGGAGAGAGAAGGGAGAGAGAAGGGAGAGAGAAGGGAGAGAGAAGGGAGAGAGAAGGGAGAGAGAAGGGAGAGAGAAGGGAGAGAGAAGGGAGAGAGAAGGGAGAGAGAAGGGAGAGAGAAGGGAGAGAGAAGGGAGAGAGAAGGGAGAGAGAAGGGAGAGAGAAGGGAGAGAGAAGGGAGAGAGAAGGGAGAGAGAAGGGAGAGAGAAGGGAGAGAGAAGGGAGAGAGAAGGGAGAGAAGGTCACCAGAAATTTTGTATTTCTTTTCACACTATTGAGCAGAAAGCATTTCTCAAACTCAGTAATCTGGAAATAAGAAAAAAGAGAGGTTACAAAAGAAGGAGAGAGAAGAGAAGGAAGAGAGAGAAGGAGAGAAATTTTGTATTTCTTTTCACACTATTGAGCAGAAAGCATTTCTCAAACTCAGTAATCTGGAAATAAGAAAAAGGAGGGGGTTACAAAAATCTACTTTATTCCTTCTCTCTTTGTAAATACATTTGAAATGAATGGTTGCATTAAGGAGAAAAGGTGAAGGAGCTCAAGGCTCACATTCTGACAAGCATTTCACAGCATTTCCCCCAGGACTGTATGATCAGTAAGGCTTCACAGCATTACAAAGGCACAGAGAGTAGGGAAGCAACACCAAACAAAGAGCTAAGGAAATACAAGGCTTTGCATGCTATTCATTCATTCATTCTTCATTTTCAATTTATCTTCCATGTAGTTGCTCCTTAAGAGCCAATCTGCCTGATGACTGCTTTCAGTGAGTTTAAATTTACCACAACTTTAAGTATAGAAACAACAGACAAAAAAAATCTGATAAACTACCAAGGAGAGAAAAACCACATCATTTAACAGAATGATCTCTGAGACCAGACATACATCTCTTCAATGAACTGTACTTCCCTGCTAGTCTTTAGATTTCTTTTGCACCAGTAGACAATGGTATCTTTACATGCTTCATTTCAAAGGTTCACTGAAAAATGCCACTAAAATTCCAGCTGATCTCAGCACCATTCCAAAAGACAGTCAAATTCCACCTAGCTGGAGTTTGGATGCAGTTTTTTAAATGAGAAATTAAAAATTCAGACACAGGCCATCTTTTAAATCATTTATTTCAGTAGGAAAGATTTTTGAAACCTGTTCTTAAATTCAATTAAACTAGCTTATGCAAACACACAATTTTCACACACACACACACACAGAGAACAAAGTATTAAAAAAGGTGAAGGAAGAGGCTTGAGGACAGCCAAACTGCACATCACTCAGAGAGATCATAGTGCAATTCCTCCATCCCTGGAATGCCTCACACCAGCAGGGAACATTAAAAATGGCTTGTGTTTACTGCATGACACCTTGATCCCCCTTCCAGTGATGGCTGGTCCTTACAGGATTATTATAAAACACTTCTATGTTTCCTGGTGCTTCTCCCACTCCAGTACAGTAGTTTTTACATGGATACACTCCTGCACACAAGGTGCCAGAAGTGCCAGTAAACCAGGCACCCCAGAACCCTTTATTTCTACATTGAATTGATTTATACTGCTTGTCTGCTTTGCAGTTTCAGCTGTGAACAGCTTTGGAATGGTAAGAAATTACTTCAGCAAACACACATGAAGGCCAGAACCCACCCAAATAAAGAGAAATAATAATAACCAAACACACAAAGGAAACAGAGTATTTATGGTGGTTTTAGTCACTCAAGAGCAAGACCAGGCTACCAGCCAGAACTGTGCCATGATCTGCAGGAATTTGCATTTCATTACATTTTATACACCTTCTTTTCCTTAGCAACTCAGTAACTTGGAGAAAACTTGTCAGCTCAGCTCTGCAACAGCCAGAGCTACACCAAGTAATTTGTATTTTCTCTTCTGAATTTTCTGCTCTCTTTTGAGTATTCTTAGAAAGAGCAAGATTAATTTTCAAATTAGCCTTCCAACATCTGAATTTATAAAAAGACTATAGTAAAACTGCTGTGTTTTTATAAGGATATATTCCAGGAAAACAAATATTTACTTGCTTAAGAACAACACATTCTTTCTTTCACTTCCCCTTCCAAAGCTTCTGAAGTCTTTGCTGCTAAAACAGTCTCTAGCAGTTGTTTCAGTGAAGGACAGTGCTCCCTACACAGTGTTGGCACTAGAAATACAACATACAAAACTGAGCTTCTGGGATATTAAGATTTAGCTAAGCCTCCTCTTTCCCCAAATAGTTTTTTCCTGTGGTGTTCATTTATAACAAAAAGCTGGCAAGATAAATGGTCTCCTAAGAATGCTCTTCAGTGTTTACCTCAAAGTGGGACAGACAAAGCAAGCTCCTCTCTAATAATGTGAGCTCCTGAGCTCATGTGGTCTAGACCATGACTTGGACTATGCTCTTCATTTCCCCCCCTCACTAAATCTACTCAAGAGACTTACCAAAATAAAAATAAGTTAATTTTTAAGAGGTCTGAGCTACTTCTGATAAAAGCTGAACAAGCCCAAGCTACCAAAAACCTCTGCATTTTTTTCCTAAAAAGAGACTATTCAAATACAGAAATAATACTAAAGCAACTCAAGCCACAGCTATTTTACACTGACCAAAACAAGGGACTGCAGAAATGCAGTGGCTGTCAGGAATGTCACCTCTTGGAACACTGAGGACACAGCCTGCAAGTCTGCCATGGTGGGACTCACCACTGAAATAAAGGAATTGGTCTTCAAGTTCATAATAAGGCACTGACAGAAGTCCTGCTCCAATCCAAGCACTCACCCTCCTCATGCACTACAAATAAGAATGATGGTTTTTAAAAGGGATAACCCCTAGCAAAGAATTCCATGTCCACTCCTACAGATCCTTTTGATGGCAACTTTCCCAAGCCAAACCACCTTATGAGCAAGCTGCTTTTAGAGAAAAATTAAAGGAAAAGGCTAGTTTTAAAGAATAATAACAAAACTTTCACAGCTGTCTCCTTGTAGGATGAACAGACAAATCACTGATGTGATTTAGTACCAGCCTTGGGGTTTTGATGCTGCAGCAGGCAGCACTAAGAGCTGGCCATGAATAAGGTTGGAACTACTAGTGCTGGTGAGTTAGAACACCAAACAATTAAAAAGGACAAGTAATGAAGAAAAAGGCCACTGACAGAGCCAGAAGAAAAAGCATCCCATGTTTTTTACCTTCATTTGGACAATATTTGTTACAGTTAATCAAAACCATAACATCAACTTGCCTTCTGTCAAAAGAGACCTCTGCTTCTCATGTGCCTCAGCAGCACAAAAACCTGCAACTGCTTCTGCTGAGAGAGAGATTTGCTGTCACCATGTGTTAGGTCTGATACCAAGAGAGGAGCACTAGTGTTGAAAATACAGAATGCAAATACAGGAGGCTGATGTTGCAAGAGGCATTAAATTTGATGAATTTATTTATAGTGACGAGTAGATAACTAATAAAACCCTGCTGTGGTTTTTTATGCTTCCTTTTGTTTCCAGTATGTTTTCCAATGTGCATGATTCTCTAAACATGGATTTTAAAGCAGGGTGATAGAGCTCATTCATTAAGTATTTAGGTGACTCATTCAGTATTTGTAGTTTTAATGCCTATAATGTGTACCTAAACACTTATTAAATCATAATAGCTTGAGTAATACTCCTCTGGCATAAAACAGACATCTAAAAATGAAAAAGTGTCTGAGCTGAGCTATATTTATTCAAACTACCAGAATGTTTTAAAACAAAAGTTATAAAAACTATTTGCTTTAAAGGGCACTGGAATAGAAATCAGGTTTGAAATTCCTAGCCAAAAGTAGCAGAAATTAATTAGATAAAAGTTAACACTAAGCAGTGCAGTGTTACATATTTTTAATGCAATGCACCAATTTCATAAACCAGACATTCTCTGCTGCTTAATCTTTCCCAGAAGTTTTAGTTTAGCTAAAAGGCTGGTTATCAGTCAGCAGATCATTAATATTCATATCTGAAGTCTTGCTAGAAGAGCTACTCTAAATAATTTTTGCTCAAATGCAGCCAAAACAAGGAATTGCAAGGGGCATCTTTAGCTTCAAAATCAAAACATTAAGGGATAAAGTGACAAATATTAGCTGAAGTGATTCAGCACTTATTAACAAGATAAACAATTAGAGCAAGACATTAAAAAAGAAAATCAAAGAGAAACTGCCAACTGTCTGAAGCAGTCCTGAACACCATGAGCTCGCTGCTCTCCTTGTTTTCTCAGCAATACTTTTCAGTTACTTAACTTTTTTAACTCCTTTTTTTTAAAGAAAGAGCATTAATACATTCTTTACAGTGTTTAATTTAACTGTGTCTTTCCACAGCTTAGCTGAGGCAGCTTTCCCTGAGGGAGCAAACCCAGCACCTCTTTCTGAGCACCATTTAGCTCAGGCTCTAGAAATGTCAGTGTTTGTGCAGGACTACGTGGCCATAAACAAAGGGAAAGCACTGAACTACTCACTGTGACAAGTGCCAGAAATACTTCCTGTGTTGTCATTACTCACTCCAGTTATCCCGGCTACACATTTAAAGAAACTCCTCCTGTAATATTCAATCTCTCGCACAAAAACCCAGCAGATCTGAGGGCAGAAATCAAGGAAGAGTAGGAGGCCCAAGGACAATGAGAGCTGGTAACAGCAATTCATTAAAGGGTAATTTGTGAATTCTTTTCCCCACCATCTTCCTACCATAAAAACCTAACTGAAAACAGCTGGAAAAATGCAAAAATCCAGTGATAAATGACACGTCCTGACCTGGCTCTGTCCTTAGCAAAGCTGAGGGCTGTCAGGCTGTGGCTCCCAGTTGCATCTTTCCTTTCACTAACAAAAGAACAGACACAGTTATGCTGCAATGAACCTAGAATAGCTTATTTAAAAATTCAAAATCCACAGGCTATTATCCACAATGCTTAAAAAAAGGACACAAATTGTTAAAAAAACCCAACAAACACATTGAGAAGTAACACACATTAGGTAAGTTTGAAAATGGAAAAAAACCAAACTCAAGTTGTGCAAAGTCTACTAAAGTAACACTGCTGGCTGTCAGGATGTTGTCTTTACTATACACCCAAAGTGGGTAAATCTGGGAGATGTGTGAATTGCAGAGGGATTCAGCACAAGCAACACCTTCCCAAAATTCGTGACTTCAGAACAGACTTCATTCCCCATATAAAAAACAGCAACAAAAGAATTGCAAGGGGAGCCAAATTCTCATAGTCCTTGTGGTGTAATTCCAACAGAAGCATCCTTCTACTGTTTTTCTTTCTACCAAGAGCCAACTCAGAACAATTCTTGGAAACATTAACCACCCTATTACACTTTACATTACCAAGTGGTTGGGGTTTTTGTGTTTTGTTTACTGTGAAACTGGATTAGCTTTTCTTTTGCATGCCAGAAATCAAAAATTAATCATTTCCATTACACGATTAATTTGACTCTGGAAAAAAAAAAACCTCAAATGTGAATTTATAGGCTTCTACTCAGATGGAATAAACAAATTATACATTTTCAAAATAACAACTACTAGTAGAAACCTTTATTAGATAGTCAGAGAACTCTGAAACAGACTGGTAGGTAGCTTGTTTCTGTTTAAAAAGGAGAATTCATGGTGGAATCTGCAAGCATATTTACGGTCACTAAACCACAATGTCAATGGAACAGTTACTACTTTTTCACAGACTTCAAAGCTCCAATATCAGAGTCATATTTTGGACAATGTTTCCTTGCTTTACAAAGATCATATTTTTGAAGATTAAAGAAAGACCAATCATCCAGGAAACTAGGTGACGTCAAGGAAACCCCAATAAAGCAAGAATCAAAGTCTTAAGCATCAAACACACCCATAAAGCACAGCTCCCTTTTTACAACCATTGTTTTTCTCTGTGAGTAATTTCAGTGACCAAGAATGATTCCTGTCAAGGATGGAATTTTGATGGCCCCACACCTTTTCTCTCCTTAGGTTATCCTACCTTCTAATAAATTAGTTAATTGCCTGAAGATCAAAAGAGCTTCTGTATGTAAGGTCTGCTTTAGGCCATGTTATCAACACCACACAACGTCAACTACTTTGACCGAGACAGATACTAAAATCAATTATTGCCAAATGAGAACATGAAAGCTTGAAATTGTGCCTCTATCTTTTTAAAATGTCCATCTGAAGTGATATTATGAAACACCACACACTAACAGTGGTCCCTAACTGATAATTAGCAGATACCCAAAGTCAAACGTCTCAGTGAGCTGTACCCAGGTGTTGGTGTTTTGTCATTCAGCTTTTCTGTGAAGGAGTCACAGGCGTAGAAACACATGGGATGAAATCACTCAGTTCTGACCCAACAGTGCTTTCGGTTTTGTCTCATACACATGCACCCCCACGATTGCCCCAAACATGTGTTTTTCACCAGGAGTTAGGGCTAAACCTACCAAACTGATTTTTGGCTCAGCTCTGTGCCCCTGTCGGAGTCCGGCTCCCATACAGGACCAAGGTTTGCAAGCTCAGTGCTGCTCTGAACTTGCAGTTGTGTTGCATTTCTTACAGGTCTGAGAGAAATAACACTGCTCCAGGCCGTGTGCCTGGGACAAGCTCCCCTCCAGGACTCCTGGGATGGCCTAAACAACATCTCCAGAACACGTAGTACCTTTTACCTGGTTCATACACAGCTTTTGATACAACTCTCAAATACCAGTTTACCTGTTTTCTTAAGAATGCCTAAAAAGGTGAGTTATTTTCAAAATTAGTATAAAGTTAAAAGAAACTCAAAACTAGCTACAATCTATTTAACTCAAGCACAGCACCGCCAGAAGTTTCACACACACTATTTGGTGTTTCATGTTGTTTTTCCTTTCACTCTTTAAGGCAGTGGTTTCCACAGGTCAGTTCTCAGAACATAATGAAGCATGGTCCATGGCAATTCATGTTGCAACTCCATTTTTAATGTGGGGGACTCCACTCCCCAACCTTTAGTGGTTTTGTTCAGGGCTCCAGAGTTCAGAGATCGAGTTGACAGGTTCTGTTCTGGCACAGAATACAGCTGGCACATTTTTCATCAGGACCTTGTTCTCAGTTATGAGATGGTTCAAATTGTCCTTTTTTATTGTTTTGAATTTGCCTGTTATTCAAAGGTCATCAAGTTGGCAGGAACCTGAAAACAAAAACATAAATTATAGAAGAATTTACTTCAGGTAGTAGCTACTTGCATTCAACTATTCACAGACCAGACAACTTGTTGAAGTGCACATCATTCTGTCTTCAAAAAAAGGGAGAAGGAATGCAACTATCATCCAGCAGGAAAAATAAACTTAGAGCTGCAGAAAACCCAGGTATAATAAAAATATTAAACTCCTGTGAGAGTTACAATTTTCTTATACGGCTGTAGAACTTCTTAATTTTGATGATGTTTAAGATTTGTCATCAAAACAACCTTAACATAATAAATCTCAGCTCTGCTAGACAAGAAGAACCCTCTCACCTGAGCCCCAGCTAGAAAATTCTTGGCAGATCAGTGATTGATGTAGGCCCCCCTTGGTCTTTTAAAAACTAATTAAAAAAAAAAAAAGGCACAAACAATTCTTTGGGTTTTCCTAGAGCAAACCTGAATGCCTGTTGCAGCTATCACTCATGAAGATTAAAGCTAAGTTTGCAATATATTAGTTTATACCCCAATTTCCCTCCATCAGGAATCTGTCTGACACAACATCTCTCATTTAGTCAGGTTATTAAAGAGGCCCCACATTCCTGACAACTGTCAATAAATAGTTATTTTGGTCAGATATGAATCAAGCATTTCTTGCTCTGCATTTACCATTTACATGTAGAAGCAAGAATGCTCAACTAAAGCTGCACCATTAAAATCACAAATAGTATCTATTAAAATAGTTCTTACTATTATTTAGCTATTACTATTAAACAGACTAGGTGATTCTATTCCATTGAAAACACATTTGAACATCCAGTTTTTCTAAGGCAGCTCCACTGTTAACAGTAATAAACAGTATTTCCAACCCTTACTGAACCAGACCTGTCTTTAGAGGACAGTTTTTCACCACTTACTTGCAAACTCTTTGCCACTATTTGCTACCTTCCCCACTTTCTCCAGCCAGGAACACAATTTCTCTCCTTTGCACTGTCTCAAATACCTCCACAAGAGCTTCTGCAACCCTCCTTACTTCTTAAGATCTCTCAGAGGCAGAATAGAACAAGAAAGCACAGAAGGATCAGGAAAAGCCTTTTTGTTTCCCCTTGAAATTCAGTAGGATTTCTGCTCTGGGAACGCCATAAACAAATGTGCAAAGAAAAGGAAGAGTTCAGGGAGACAAAGTAGCTTAAAAAGGATTTTGCTGATGAAAAAGGTCAGTAAGAATTTATACAACAACTGTATTTAATAGGGGTTGGAGTCTTATCTTCCTTTTTGATTAATAGAAAATGCTACTTTTGCTATCAAAGACTGGAAAATGCACCAAGGGCTGAACTATTTTCTGTACATTTTAGGAATACAAAATACATACACAGCAGAAAATATGGATGCCCATGACCTGAAAAAAGGCACTTCTGGAGAGTTAACTGGCATTGATATTGAATGCTGCAGTTTACAGCTTTTTATATAATTGTGCAATAGCCTTTTTCAAATGGGCAGGACAAAAATACTGCACTCAGATATTTTAGAGCATTCCTTGCATTTCCCCAGTTGCTTTAAATAAGTCTCAAGGTAGCCCCAAATCTTTCCTCATTACTCCAGAAGCTCTGAGGACTTGTTTGCAAAGGGCCAAACAGAAAAGCCAAGGGAAATCCATCAGCACATGAAAGGGGTGGCGAGGCTGCTCAGGCAGCACACAGAGCCCTCAGTGACAGCTTGGTCACCTCGAACATCCATCACTTCTGAGCTCTTAAAAGCTCATTTAATTTAATTTCATCTCCCTGCCTTGCTCTCACCTGTTGTCTGTTGCTTTGGCAGGCAGCACTCAGGTGTTTAAACCAGAGCATTGCATTCATTCTGTTTCCAGCTTGAAATTTATATGAATTTCCTAAGAAAGAGAAAAAAAAAACAACTGATGAAGAAGCATTAACAGTGCTCCTTTTAAAAAACTTAAATCCTACCCACATTCAAGTACCTCTGAATTGAAATATTATGAGGAGATTTACTAATAGATGGTCCATATAACTTTACACTTTGTCTGGAGTATGTACAATTGCTTCACCTACTGAAGAAAAGTTTCAGTTTTCCTCTCTTCCTTTCCAACATTCTAGATTTCAACTAATGCCTGTCTCAAGTAGGAAAGAACAAAATATCCCTTAAAACAGAAGTGGTTTTGTTCACTGCCATTACTGTAACTGGTTTATAATATCATGATTTTTTTAACCAAGTGCAAGGTATCACTGAAATGCATCCTGGAAAGCTACATTTGAAAATATCTGGAAATCACTTCTAAATGTATTGATACATTTCAGAGCAGTATTTTCAGTGGCTGGAGTTACACGGTGCTTGTTTGGGTTCAGGAAGGTCAAGTGTTACAAAAACATTTCAGATTGCTGTTGCAGAGTTTAAGCTGACAAGCACTCACAATTTATACTTCATATCAGCAGTGCTAGGAGAGATGTTTGGAAATAAAATGTACTAAGACCTGAAGCAGACAAAGCAATAAATAATTTTAAGCTCCTTTATCAGAACTAACAATTCTTTCTGCACAATTTGAAGTGCTGTGGAAAAATAACATTTTCTTCAGAGTTTCAGCTGAAAGCAGCAACTGTGTTGGAGTAATGGACATCCACAGGCTTTTTCACATAACAGTCAAGATCTCTG
Source organism: Emberiza elegans (assembly GCA_024865655.1). Classification (NCBI taxonomy): domain Eukaryota; kingdom Metazoa; phylum Chordata; class Aves; order Passeriformes; family Fringillidae; genus Emberiza; species Emberiza elegans. The sequence goes on from JALJVW010000168.1 coordinate 249,096, forward strand.
GGGGGTTTTTCCTGGTAATAGCACCACATTTGAACAGATGGTTTGGGTTTTGGTTTTCACTCGGAGAGAAGGGACTGCTCAAGCAGCTAGTGTTAGCTGAATCTTTTTTTTATTGTTACTTAGATTTCACACATGTGAAAATGCCTGAAAGTGTTCTAAATATATTTTAAAAGATTACAGATGAATATTTCCAATTAAAATCACATCTGGGGTTGTTAGGAGTTTGGAGAGTTCTTACAACTCAATGAGGACTCTAAGGATTCTCCATGGGCTGTTGCTCCCACACATTCTAAAGGAGAAGATGACGTGTTGGAGAGCAGCTGAAACTGGAAGGATGTCACCTTTCACCTGCTGGTTTACTGGCTGACAAATCACCTCAGCAAATGTTTATGCTGTGCACTGCTTACCCTTCTCAGAATCAGTCAATAAGAAGAGATCTGGATGCTCAGGGTCATCTGCCATCATCACCATCCAGCCCACCACTGAGACACTCTTACTTGGTGTGGATTTGAACTGGAAACACAAACAGGGGTGAAAATGGAATTAAAACAAGAGGCCAGATCTACCCAGAACAAGCACCCAGCAGGGCACTTCCTCTCACTGTTAAAGACTGGGTAACTTCAAATGAAGCAGAGCACTTCACAAGATTAAGAAAATTAACAAAGGTTGTATGAAATTAGTGCAAACAGAACTCAAGACAATATATTCAAAACAAATTAAAAGGAATATCACAATCTGCAAAAGCTTGTTAGACATCTAATGTGCACTGCATGATTACAGCAGCATTCCTCACCACATTAGTTCACATTTCAATGTACAGTATAGTTCTAAAGCACATCAATAAATGCAAAACTATTCCCTCCACTGATCATAAACAGAAGAATTGAACTTGCCTGTGCTATAACTATTCACAGTTAGCATGCAGTAATTATTATAGCACTCTGTAATTACACATAACATGAGTCCTGGGGACAAGATAACACAACTGTGTAATTAAGTATGATGACCTGATGAAATAAATGGATCAAGTGAGGACGTAAATTCAATAAACAAGTGCCCAGAAATGGGCAGTCATGCTCATTTATCAACAAGATGTTCAAAATGATGGTGTTCTCCTGTTCCAGGTGTTATTCATGGATTGACAGGTAAGCTAGGCCTAAGCACAACACTTGTCTTTGCTACACCAGTCCCTTTCCTGACAGCTCCTTGACCCCACCTGGTCACAGTGTAATTTTCTTCTTCTCATGCTTCTCTCAGTTCCAAGCCCTACTCACCCATTCAATCCAACTTATCTCTAAAACGTAAGTTTCCTTTCTCCCTGACCTTCTCTTTACCTATTAATAGACCCACCCAATTCACGTCTCCTTGCTTGCTCAGGCAGTCCCATCCATGCCCCAGCTCCTGATTAATTCAGTTTCTCTCATGTCTTTGGCTGCCAGGTCTCCTCTCCCCAGGTTCTTGGGTCCAACAGAGACTCTTCCATCAATCCCTGCCCTCTCACCCTCTGCAGTGCTTTACCCAACTTCTCTGCTCAGAAAGTCTAATTCTGGTGTATGCTCATCCTCATCACTTGCATCTTCCTCCTATCCTGTGAATCCCCATTCCAACCTCTTTATTAACACATCAATTTTGATGTCTCTTTAATTGTATTGTTAGAAACAATAAAGCATCCTTGAGATTTTTGTGGCTTGAAGTCATTAAAATTAATATATAGCTCTGAAATACTTTTATTTTTCATGCTAATGTGTTGTGTCAACCCACTACATAATGCCACAAGGCAGATGCACAACATTAAGCACCAAGTTACTTTTGTTTATCTTAGAGCTATTGCTTTAGTATTACAATCCTGGAACTCTGGTTCAGCCAAGGAAAGAGTTACTGGTAACAAGTTTGAAGGTAACATGAGCAAAGTAAGAGTTTGTGAGAATGTTCTCTGCAGGGGAATACAATTGCTTTATAAATAAAATCCCACTGCAAGTCTAATGTCAGTTATTCTAATCTCTGCCACAGATTAACTCAAGACCTGGAAGGTCACAGAACCATCACAAAATCACAGAATGTTCTGGGTTGGAAGGGACATTAAAGATCATCTCATTCAATCCCTCTGCCACAGGCAGGGACACCTTCCCCTAGACCGGGGTGCTCCAAGTCCTGTCCAACCTGGCCTTGGACATCTCCAGGGATGGAGCAGTCACAGCTGCTCTGGGTATCCTGTCCCAGGGCTTTACCACCCTCACAGGGAGGAATTTCTCCCTAATATCCCAGCTATCCCTGTGAAACCATTGTCTAGGTAAGATTATCTGTCTGGGACTTGCACAACTGGCTGAGTTTTAAACCCTAATTTAAAATCCATTAAAACTTGGAATGAACAAATGTTAGAACAGAAGTTGAAAGAAAAAGTATTTACACCAAGTTCAAAATAGTTTAGGAGTCCAGGCTCTTTGTATACACACACTGAAGTATCTCAGAGAGGTGGACAGATGTGGTAAAGCCTCAGAAGAGGAGTGGGTAAATTATAAAGCTCAATCAGATTAAGATTTCATTACAGTGAGGGCTATAACTTCTTCTCAAACAGAAACTGAAATTTCTTTGAGGAGGCAGTAAGTCATGTCAGTCTGAAGTAAAAATTATGGTATTTTATCTGAAAGAAGTAATAAAGACAAGGAAAGAGAATAAAGTTAAGGATACAGCTCACGATTCTTAAAAAAAAAAGGAAGTGTATATAAAAGATTTGTTATGGACTCACTGAAAACACTGCCTCAAAAAGTATGATGACACAATTTAACACTGCAAAATGCAAACTTCCAAGTAGTCCTAAAGCATTAATCAGTCTTTTTCACAGAGGTGGAAATTTGAGTCACAAAGCAGTTTTAATGGATTATAGATCAAAATGTACCTTTTGAACAACACTTATTTCTAGTGTTTCATGGAATCAACACATTGGGCTTTCCTACCTTAAATGTATATCCCAACAGGTATCCAGTATGTGACACTGCCATGACATCCAAACTGCCAGAGCTCCTTGCCTTTTCTTTTCACTCCAAACCATCAGTTAATCATGGTGCTTCTCCATAAAATGAAAAGCTCCACACAAGGAAAGTGTTTCCTGCCAGCATCAATCCATCATCTCCAGAAACACATGTCAGCCTTCCATCCCTGCGCTCAGCTGGATTTGTATTCCGTGTTTACACAGTCCCCAGGGCAGCTCATTCTCTGCTGATGCACAGAGCCTTGCTAACAGCAAGTCTGCTTTGTTAACATGAAGGGAATGAAAGCTTCATTGTAATTTAATGTTCCTGGTTCCCATTTGCTTTTTGTAGTACAGGCCACTGGAATGACTCTTATTATACACATGGAAAACTGCACAGCTCTGGCACTAGGCTTCACATAATTGATTTTTGCTGTTGTTGTTGTTGTTCTGAGCTCAAAGGCTTTTACAAGTAAATCTCTGAATCAAAAACTCTGAATTAATATGTGAACAGACTTTTCACTCCAACATTTTGGCACCTACAAATCTCCTCCTCCACATCTCCTGTTGAGATTCTACAGATTTATAATAGTCAAATAATTTTTTTGAACATCCTTCCCAGAATGACAGCATTCTTCATCAGGGTATTTCAGTGAAAGTGCCTGAGCCACAAGTACCAGGTTTTCTACCCTACAAATAAATTGATCTAATTTTGATTATAGCATGCAATGGAAGGCTTAGAACTAACCAGGGTTTGTGCTCAAGCATGAAGCATAAAAAGTCTCTGTTGCTTTTCAAGCACCTACAAATACAGAAAAATCTCTCATGCACGCTATGTTGTCACAGAAATTGGCAAAGCTCTCAGTCCAATCAGTATAAACAGTTATTTTACAGGTGTATTCACATTTTTGAAAGTGCTTATTTGAAGTCTAAGTTCAAGAGGCTATTCTTACTGTTGCCCTTTTCTAAATGTGCACAAGTACTGCAGTTTTTCACAGAGGCTTCTCTGTGAGTTCCATTTCAGCATACAAGATAAAACCATTGTCCACACATTCCTCTCAGATTGTGCTGCACTACATCTCTGGGCTCTCAAGTTCACATGATTATTTATAGACAATTCTCCATTACTGTAGAAATAATTGAAACCTGTTCACTGTTTAAACTCAATACTGATTTTTTTCTGTTACTCTTAGGATATGCAGCACACAATACTGGATGCACTCCTTGGCTTTTGACCACAGGCAGGAGAAGAGCTGGCTTGTCTGTGTCTAAAAGGGAGGGGATTTCTCGCCCCTTTTGCTGAAATTACTCTGGGATTTTTATGAGGTAATTTTCCAAAGAGGCTGGCTATTATAAGCCTGGAAGAGCTTTGAGTGTCGATGCATTCCAAGCTGCCTGGAGCAATTGCAGCAGCAGAATGGTCAAAAGCATGCCTGTAATCAAGACACATTTACCCTGAGAGCTGCAGCCAGGAAACTTTATATAGCAGACTGAGCCTTTTGTTGCCAGGGTTCCTTTCCATGTCACAGAGAGCTTGAGAAAGGAAGCAGAAAAGACAGATGTTTAAATGGCTCTAGAAGATGCTTGAAATATTTTGCTGAGGTAAATCTCCAATGTATCAATCTTCGAAAAAGAAACTTGCTTCAAAGCAGATGGCATCATCCTTTTTATCTGGGAAGTAAAAAACCCCAAAGCCTAAATCTAGCCTTGGATCTCTTCATTTTACCGAATGAACCTCTTGGGAATATCACTGGTCAGTATCTGGAGCATTTACTCATGCTCTAGCTATCTAGGGATTATTGACCATCTGCAGTTCATTCTCTCCTGATTAACTTTTCTGAAAATGCAACCAAACGTGAACTGAAGCATGACCCTTGAACAAGTCACCTCCACAGACTCCAGAACCAAAGGTGAGGCTCTGTACAATAAATCTGCAGTGGAAGGGATGGAAACCTAAGGCATCAATAGCCAGGCTCAAAGTACAACGCAGGCAGAGCAGCTGAACAAGTTACTGACCACCTACTGCTAGCCTGTTTAATGAACTGGAATCCATCAACCAATCCCTCTAAATCAAGAGCAGTTACCAGGTTTCCCACCCTAATTTCAAAATAAAGGTCATGCTCTGTGATAGAACAACCTCTGAAGGAGAGGTTTTCTGTGACTACTCACTGCAAATTATTGGTTTAAATAAAAGACAACCCCAACTGTAGTAAATAGTTATTACAATAGATAAACCTCAACTGCACCTGGGAAACCAAATCAGAGACTGAGCTCCACAACAGGCTAGGCATCCACAAACAGAACAGAGCCTGTCTGCTGCCCCAAAAAGCTGAAAGCAAGACATGAGCTGTGTACAGGCTGTGCTGGACAGTTCAGCCCAACTTCATAGAGCCAACTATTAAAAAGGAATTAATGTTCTTCAGCAGTCATTGCTTTTGACTACCACTCCTCTTCCTCTTCCTGGGAATTGCCTTGTTCAAACTCCTCTCAGTATCTGCAAGCCACAAGGCTGGTAGGCTCCAGATGGGAAATCCTGCAAGCACCCTGGACCCCAACACCTCCTCACCTCCCTCTGCAAACTTCCTCAGTGGTTTGCTGGAACAGCAAGCCACTTTTTTTCCTCTTGGAGAAAGAAACACAAGCACACAAGTGAGACAGATTTTGGCTTCTTAAGCCTCTGCTCACCAGCAGTTTAGATGTTGTAGGTGCCACAACATATCAGAGACTCAGAGAATATCAGAAGTCAATTCAAGAGGTTTAGAAAATAATCTCTGAAAGAGCACTGTAAATGGATGTGACTGCATTTCCAGGCAAAGTAAAGGCTTTTACAGGAACAGGGACTCAGAAGGATCATGTACCAGACTGTTTCCCTTTTTCTTTCATTTACTTATGCTAAAGAAAGGGCAAGACTATTTAAATTATTGAAATTGTTATTCTGAAGGAAACAGGTAAACAATGCAAATTTAACAAACTTAATTTCCAATCAAAATAATTCCTTGCTAACTAATTTTTTCAAATTCTCTAAACCTGCATGCCATTTAGATTGTTTCAAAATGCTAACACAGAAGAGTGAAAAAGCTTATGAATAAATAGATACAAGTCTGGTAAAGTCCTCCACAATTTTGTAAAGAACAGTGAACCAGGGAGACTTACAAATACACATTCTATTCCTAAAAGAAAACAAAATGCAATTTTGGCACAAAGCCCAAAGGAATCACAGCAGTAACAGGAACACAAAGTCTGACATTACCACAAAAATTTCTTTTCCATTTCTCAGTGTTTCCAGAAAAAATAGGCAACTAGCTGTGAGTGACATAATGCCAGCAAAAGTTCTCTCCTGGTTCCTTCTTTTTTTTAATACTTTGCGTTTCTACTCATAAGAGCTTACAAGTCTGCTCTTTTCTTTTAATGAGGTGGAATCCTTCCCTACAGTTTTCACTGAAGCCAGAAACAAATGCATCCAAACACACACACTTCTCCCAAGACACCCAGAAGACAGAAGGATTGGCTAATGAACCTTCAGCCTGAAGGTTCAAATTAAGTAGGATCAGTTTCAATCTCACCTAAGCAAAGCTAGTAGGGGTGGATGGCCAAGAAACCACATAAATAGTTCTGAAAGTAATGAGTATTAGAATACTGTTTCCTAATGAACTTCCAATAAAAAGAGGGAAATAATCTCTTAGATTAAGGGAACTTTATACACAAACTTTCCACACAGCAACTTCAAATATGCAGGAGCCTGCAAACCAGAAATGTTAAGCTTCAAATCTCCACCCTCTGCACACAAAAATGTTGGGATAAGAAAACAGCATTTTGTACCAGAGTCCCCTTTACAAGGATTCCAAAACCAGAACTCATTCTGCAAAATTCCATAAACTCTATGCAAAGCAAGTGTTCTACAGTGACAGTTGGCATAAATTAACCTGAAACACCTACCAAGGCAACCAAGTCATGATTCTGAGTAGTGAATGAACTCAGATCCACGTATCTCAAATTTTACCCAGTTTCTTAAGAGAATCATTACAATTAACTAGGGACATCAAACAGGAACAATGCACATCTTAACAGCCATACAGAAAATCCTCTTGCCCCTTCCCCACACAAGCAAAGCATTTTTAGCTTCTTTCAGATCAAGTTGCAGCAAATAAAAGGAACCCCAGCATCATCTGACATTGCAGCTCTCTGCTGAGCAGGTGAAGTGTTTGGTACTCCACTGCAGTTAATGGCTTACAGGACTACAGAGAAAAATCAAATGGTCTAATTTTACCACACAGATGAAATCAGTACATGTTTAATTGTTGTATCTTGTGACTGCTCAATTTTCCGTCATCAGTACTTGTTTGGATTTCAAACCATGACAAACTGCTCAAGACTGAAATCATCCAAAGACAGAGCTTTGAAAATGGACAGACCGATGACACAGTCCCTCTCCTAAAAGACCAGCAAAGTCAGAGACACATGGCAGATGCAAAGCAGATGTTCTTGGTGTAGCATACAAATGTAAATGATATTTCCCTGGGGTGTATCCATATGAGGTGACTGACTGACTGGGAGACAGGATAGGGCTGACTAGAAATCAGGCAAGGCATGAACTACTCTCAGTGTTTACATCAGGAAATCACATTTCAGTTTTGGCAGGTGATACCGGAACATGCCTGCTTTACATACATGTTTTCTCTCTGTAGCCTTCAGGGATTTTGCAGCGTAGTAGAAGAGTTGGGTTCCACACAGTGCTACCCAGTATTTCGTCCAAGATGCTACCTGCAGAGAAAACAAACAAACAAACAAACCCAGAAGTGCAATGGATAAGTGAAATGCTTCATAACACTGAGCTGTGAAAGAGGAGGCACCATCCTGCAAGAACATGAGAGCACTGACTGTCCAGCCAAGCATCAGCCATGTTTCCAAAGCTGCTGTTTGTTATTCATGCAGGCCTATGAATGCATGAAAACTCAGAAAGCAGAAAGAACACGTGCCTTCCCTCTCTAATCTGACAAAAATGTTCTCTATCTTGCTCTATAGTTCCTGCAATCCCTAGAGAACACTTTGTGGAGTCGGAGTTCACCTGACCCTTTCATCTTCCATCTTAGGTGCTGCCATAAGGTATCCCCCATCATCCTGAATATGCATTTTGATTTATAATTTATCATCAAGTATTTGCAATGTAAATGCTAAGGGTTATCATCTATTGATAGATTGCTGGGCTTTACCTACTGTTAAGGAAGACAAAATATGATTCTCTCCTTTTTTAAGTCATCAGTAACCGTAGAAAATTTTATGCAGCATCTTCTTCTCTTCTACTTCTGGTTTATATGTATAGCCTTACAAAGTGAATAAATGCACCAAACAGAAGAATTGAAACTCTGGTAATGACCCTAAATCTTAATCAGCAAGGCAGAGGAGATCTCAGACATTTGAACTAGCTGCCCAATGGCCATTTTACTCTGTTTATAACTGGGCAAAGGAAGAAGGTGAGAAAATTAACTTATTAAAAAAAATCTTACTGTAGGTTTTTTGCCTTCTTTCAACAAAGTCTTCCTCCTGAGAACACCTTGAATAGTAACTGCTCCTGGATACAAATGAACAGCCAAATCTTCAGATTCTAGGGAGCTGAAAGAAGCATGTGAAGAGTTGTGTGAAAAAATATTTTTCCTAAAGTAAGTTTCCAACCATTACCAAAAACTAATGCAAATACCTTTATTGTAATTTCAAAACATCAACTTTCTATTTATTTGACTTCATTGTGGAAAAAGACTTTGGCTGTTACAAGGAATTGCTGTTGTGGAATTAACACTTGCAAGCAAAAGTGATCAGAAAAATTAATTAGCCAAGCAGGTAATCCTTAATTAAAAAAAATTAAAACTCAAAACACGACTGAAAGACAAGAAAAACTAATTTTAGAAAGTAAACATTTGAAGTACATTGGTAAAGTTGCTGTACATGTTAAACCTCTCCTTCAGCCCTGGCAGGAAAGATTTGACTATTTTTTGGTTAGAAACACCAGAACCATTAGCACATCAAAAACAAAGCACAGCTCAAACATGCACAATCCTTAAAATATCTGAAAGCAAGGAGAGTGGGAGGGAGCAGGAATAAAGAGTAGAAACCCAAACCACAGCTTTAAGGTGTTTTAATGCAACTGGTGCTCTACTGATCACCTGCCCTACAAAGGATTGGAGAGCAATGGGCTGAAACAAAGGCCAGGTACAGCACTGAGGAAAGAAAACTGAGCTTGATTAAAATTACAAAGCTGACTGGCTTCAAAAACGCTTCCCATCAGAGAAAAGTTATAGCAGGAATCATTTCAGTGAATGTCAATCAGAACATGTAACTAAAGTGCTGAACCCAGCAGCTTTCTAGGAAAGCCAAGAGATTGAATAGCACCCAAAAATCATTGTGAAGGAAGCCAGGATTTGTTGTTTCATCCATCCTATGTCCAAAGTAAACTGGAGATGTGACAAACACTTTCACTGCAGCACCTGCTGAGGATGATGATATGGAGACAATTTTGGACACTGACAGATGTGAACATGAGTTTAATTCAGTGAGACAATGCTTGCTTCTTAACATGACAGAGGTTTCACAGTTAATGGCAATTTCTTTCCCAACTACAGTGACACAGCTGGAGACAGAATCTGTATCCATAAGGAATCAGAATAATCAGTTACGTTACTCTGTCAGCTTGCAAATATTATGTATGCTAAATTGGGGGCAATTTGAATGTGTTACTCATTTTAGGCATCTCTCTGATTTCAGGGAAGAGGAGCAAAGAAATTCAAAACAGAACTGCCAGCAAAGAAAACATCTGGAATGCCATCCATTAGCACCAGGAGCAGCTCTGTTTCCCCATGAGAACTACCAGCACTGCTCCACAGTGGCAGGCAGTTCAAAAGCTACCCCGGCAAAACATCTTTAGCCTTGATAGAAAGATCCAATGGCTCAGATTTGGATTTGCAGACTGGAATGAACAGCCCTTATGCTGATAAAGAGTAAGTCATTGAAGGGAAAAGTTTCAAGTCTGAAGAAAAAGGTCTCTACCTTTATTTTGACATGTAAGTTAGAAAGGGAACATCAGAAAACACCCACTTAATTATTAAACCAAACCAAATCACCAACAGCAGAGGGAAGGTTTGACACCTCTGTGTGCAGTGGGATTGTACCTGCTGGCCTTCATGTGGCCTCGATGGCCATTTCGTGACACTCTTGTTCCCGGGCCGAGAGAATGGTACAACCTGTTCCTGTTGGATTCCATTATAAATCGGATGTGTTACATATACTGTCATTCACACAAACAGCACCACTGCTACAACTGCACACAACTTTTCTCGTGTGCATATCACAAAGCCACCTCTTCCAAGAAAAAGCAAATAATTTTTTTTAGAAAAAGGCATGCAGAAGTAAATAATATGGTTTTTCATTTCATCAGATGTTCTCTTTGTCAGAACTCACAATACTGAAGTGTTTTACTGGCACTGAAGATTAACATATTTTTAGAGCAAAGTCTGCATTTAGCTTAGATAAAATAAATGTAAAGGAACCATATTGATAAAACTTGAAATCTGACTTTAGGTTTTTCTACAAAAATGGTTTCAACTTCTATGAGTATGAAAACACAGAAGCTGTTGGGCTGCAAGGAACCACAAGCTCTGTCAAAATACACCTGACACTGGTTAAAATCCTGTTGTGCTAAGTAACATGGAAATCAGCTCAGCAATACTTCAATTTTCCAGTTCATGTACTCTGTACACTTTACCTGTAAGCTCCACATTTTAAATTCATTTACCTGATCCATACTGTTATCCCTATCAGGAACTGTGCCACAGACCTGCCTTTTGAACACTGCTTTGCTTCACTGAACTTTGTTTTTCTGAATCAGATCCTCTTAATTGACTGAATTCTATTTAAGTCAACACAAGCATTGTTGAGGCACTTGGTCCTCACATCCTTTTTTTATCCATTTTTCTAGCTGCTTGTATTCTGTTGAAAGACTGAAGATCAGCAATTCTTTGGGAGCAGGCAGTTATGTACAAGCCTTATTATCAAAAAGATATTAATGAATCACCATCTAGTAACCCATTCCACATTTTGCCATAATTTGTTTCTCAACATAGCAGATATCTTTGAACTTATGGATTTTTTTTCAGAGCACACTCAAGATATAGGCAAAGAAAACAATAAAAAATAAAGTAAAATGAGCTGTTTATTTTTGTATACATATGGCATGCAAATTAAGTATGTTTTCTTCTTACCTTTAAGCTTGTTTTTTATTGCATAACAAGGAGGCTACCACTCTTGGAATCCTGCTATTTCAGGGAAATCTATTCAGAGACACTCAGGATGACAACCAGTGAGACTGAAGTGTCACTTAATACACTGCCCTTAACAGGATATAACTGTAAGGACTTGAAATTTCAGTCTTTCCAGTAATTCTGACTGGCCTTAAGGGACACTCCAATGCTGAAAACTCTTTCTCAAGTTTCAAACTAAGATTCTGTTGCACTTAAAAACAATCAGTGGCTTTAGTTCTCACCCCTTCTGCATTCCTCAGCTACAAGCAGAAAGGCCAGGAAAAACAAGAATACATTTTACATTTCCTTCTGTTACTTGGGGAATTTGTGTGTGGAGGAATTGTTTTCATCCTCTTAAGGCATACAATGCAGATTTAAGCTTTCCTACCCAAAGATGCTCCTAAAACACAGAGAAATACTGAATTCCTACTTGCACTGCATAGAAAACAGTCATTAACACTGGATGTATCCCAGTTTTGCCAGAGTTGATAATTCCAGCCAACTAATGCCTCTCCTTCACTTGAATATCTTTATAAAGAATGGAAACCACTGAGTTTCACTGTACAGACCAAAAGCAAAGAGAGACATTCTCTGGTTATCTTAAATTTTGACACTTGCATGTCAGGGTATTACCTATGAAATTTTAAAACATGCCTCATCACCTTATTAAGCAAGGAACAGACTCAAGGTTGCTGCAGATCTCTAGGAATTTCACACATGGTGCTGGGAATGTCTTTAAGGAACCCTATCCCCCTGCCTGGAAACAGGCAAGAGAACTCACCCTGAAACACAAGAAACCTCCAACAGGGTTCCCAAAAGCTCTCTCAGGAGAGAGACAAGTAAAGAAGGCAAGTGGAATTTGGAGGAGGAATCTTCTGTTTGACATGGAGCAAACATTTTAACTGGGGGAGCCTGGGGCTGCCAGCTCTCAGCACAGGCATGAAAAGCTCCTGCTTTGCCTCCACACAACAATTCTGAAGAGTGTTATTGTAAGTTTAAACCTAAATTTTAAAGTTTCTTATGCTGCTCTGGGTAACACTCAACTCACCGTTTTTTCTAGCTTAATGACTTTTTATCTTTGAGAAAATGTGATACCAATACACAATTCCATAAGGCAGCAGGGAAGGGAAAGAAAGAAAACCTTTTGAATGTTGTACATGCTTTGTGATGCAGCTTGCAAGTGAAGAGATTGCCTTTCTGACCCCATTTGTGTTCTCTGCTGATGTGGAATGTTACCTGATGAAATTGTTAAGGGCCTTTCCTCATGTATGTATTCATATTTAAGGCATGAGGCATCCAGGAGTTCACCTTTGGCACAGAGAGATTTTCAAAGACTTCTTCCAAAATTAAGACAGAACTTTTAACTGTTTCAATGAGTTCAACCAGAATGTTTGTGGTAACAGCTCCCAACTAAAAAGACAAAGTTTTTTGACAAAAATTCCTAGGAAAAATATAAATGCATGGTAAAAAAAGTCATCCATGGCAACTCTGAAGCTGATGGATTACCTGAATCTGTGCTATAGAAGCAAGCAATGCACTGTACTGTGCATCTTACTCCACTGTGGGAAGGTGAATATTGCCCCTTTTCCTCTGTTAAACTACAGCTGTTTGTCTTTTTCCCCCTTCTCAAATACAACATGAGAATGGGCTGAAGTGGTCAATGCCACCTGAGCACTCACAGGTGCTGGAAAAGGAACAACTTGTTCATTCTGGACCACAAAGTCAGACATCAGCAAGGGGCATTGTTGTGTAACAGTGAAGGAAAAAGAGGTGACAATGTCAATGACAAGAGAGCAAAGGGACTATGAACAGATGAAGTGTCTCAGGGAAAGTGAAAATGACAATCCAACACAAACAGCACATGTGATATGCACATATATAAAACCACTGGGGTCTAATGGTTCTCTGGCTGAGCTCCTTCAAGGGTGTGTACACTAGGAAAGCACCTCATTAGATAAAAGTCCTAATAACCATTAGTGAGCAGAAGGTGTTTCTATGCTGCTTTAACAGATCCAGCGAACTTATTACAGCTTTTTAGTGTTCTGACAGGCAGAAGATCTCTAGTTCAGTGAAAAAAAGCATCATTTTGAGGACTGAGTGAGAGACTCTAAGTAACAATGTGAATAGAGAAACACAGAAACACAATTTTTCTTACCTTTCAAATGCTGGCCAGGAAGTCTCTTCACTGAGTTCAGAACCATCACTGCTGCCTAGAGAAATGTAACAACAGATGATACATAGTTTTTTCATCTACAAAACCATCTCTGTCAATTGTATCTAAACAAATCAGAATATTTTATCAGAATATTTAAGACGAAATGCAAAAAATACTTCAGTAAATACTACAAGGAAAACACTTTGTGATTTGCTTCAGGAATTTCACATACACTGCGACAGAGATTGAAGGGACAGGGTCTAGTTCCACATTAAGAAGTCAAAGACAAGAAGCACCAATAAATGGGAACCTTGTTTTCAAAATATAAAGAACACCCTAAACACAGATTTGTCTGCATTTAGATCAACAGGCCACTTATTTAAATAATTTCTTATCAAGTCACACATAGTCATGACACAGAGGTGTAAATTCATTGCTAAATCTCCAATATATGATTTGAGAAGCCTTAAACAATTTTTAAAGCTATCTCCCATTTACTCTATCAGATCACAACAGTATTATTTCCTTTTGTGCTTTGTAAACTAATCTATGAACACTTTATTTTAAACACTGAAAATAGAGGAAAATCCCAAACCACAAATGTCTGATGAATCCACTCATGGCAGTCCCATAAATAAGACAGTAATTTTACAATTCCACTAAACCCCATCAGCCTGAACATAAGCATCTGTATTTAAATATAGATACAAGGTGGGTCCTAACTCTAATGTTAAAAATCAGTAAATAATTATCAGTAGAGATGCTGTTAACAGAAATCAGCAGCTTCTATACACAATTCCAAGCTGTTGCCTTGCTGTTCTGCACCTTTCAGATCACCCCAGTAGCCCGCAGGAGCTATTAGCCTTGTTCACCACTTCAAACCAACATTTCTGGCTCCAGATAATCCCAAAGCCTAAATATCAGTGCAATTCAATGTCAGCCAATGACTGAAGCCACCTTTTAGCACACTAACTTGCCATCTTGTTTGCTCTGCTGCCTGAACACCCATATAAAAATGGAAGTAATAAAATAATACAATTATTTTGAAACAAACAACAAAATAAACAAAAAATCTGAATCAATCCTCTTCACTCAAAAGTTCCCTCAGAGAAACAGAGGCTGAAAATGGGAACCAGTTCCCTGTAATTTTACACAGAAAATCAGCAGGGAAAAGCAGTGCCCTGAAAAGTCGTGTGTACAAAGTAGGTCTGGATATTCACTGAGTAAACATGGAGTAAAGATGGAGGCAATAAAGATTTACACACAGCAGGGGTAATTCCAGCCAAGAGCCATGAAAATCTCAGCATGGGCTGAAGTTCCCTCTGTGCAAAATCTAAGAGAAAATACAAGCCTTTATCTGCCAGCCAATTCAGCTGAGATGCCTCTTCTGCAAACATTAGCTCAACATCCACATATTAACACCATCTCTATGGGATACTAGATCATTTGGTCTCAGCTTATTCTGATTTTTTCCTAAAGGCAAGTCCTAACCTGGTTCACACCAACACTACACTAAGAGCCATTTGTGTGGTGGAAGGAGCTATGAAATACAGAAGTGATGTTCCAGTGGAGGCATAAAGGGCTGCAAGCAGGGAGGTAAAATATTCAACAGGTAAATTGTGTGTCTTACTCAGCTGTGGGAAGGTGAATATTGCACTTTCCACTCCTTCCAGTGGAGGCATAAAGGGCCGAAGGGAGGTAAAATACTCAGCAGGGAGGTAAAACATTGAGCAGCTAACCTGCATTACTTTCTGGAAGTGTCTTTAAGTTTTTAGTGCTTCCATTTGCAGATCATTGATCCTCAAGCATTCAGCTGCAGGGAGGGTGACAGCAGCAGGTAGCTCTGTGCACAGAAGGGTAGCACAGTCACTCCTGCTTGAGTTACACTTCCTCTGAGCTGAGTAAGCACTGGCACTTCAAGTGACCCTCTCAGATTGAATCTATCAGCAAACTTTCAGGTGCCATAATCAGAAGTTTTGTTCAGCACAATTTACGCCTGAGCTGCAACATGGAAAAGAGTATGTGTGGGTTGAGCTCCACATTATCCCAGGCACTTCTATACAGAAAGACTACCAGGTAAATCATGAACTATCCCAGAAGAAAAAGGAGTAACCAGTGAAGTAACCTATCCAGGTGGAGCCTGCTCTTACAGAAGAAGTCTTTGCAAAGTCCTTACCATTTCCTGGAAGAAAAAATTGCCACTCAATACTTTCAGCAAATTCTACAATCCAGATCTCAGTGAAAAGCTCAGTGATTTATTCCATCCTAATGAAACCACAGCTGCATTCTCTGCAAGGCAATACATGAAGCCTTTTCTAATTTATAAGTGGCACGGTTTAGGGATGAGGAGACAGAATCAGATGTAACAATTCAGAGACAACTTTAGGCAGGAATTTTGGGTAAGACCTCCCAGCTGACTGTCTTTGAGGAAGGCTGTTTGTGGTACAATCTCCCACAGTAAGACCTTAAGGTGGTGAAATCCTTTTAGCAGTTGGAATGACAATTAGGATGGTAGAGTTCAACCCTGAGATGAAAATAGTTTTCTGTGCATATAATTGGAGTTTTCTTTGTGGTTACTTGGAGCAATCTGTCCTGCAGAATGGTGCAGCAATTTCTGTCAAGTCATTCAGCCAGCACTGAAAGCATTAGGGATACTTAGAATCTTATTTATTTTCTTACTACTGCTTAGATTTAGCTTTATATTACCAAGAAGCACAGATTTAATACGACAAGAGCTCTACTTAACTTAGGCCCATGTGATAGAACCACACAATTAAAACCCCCTAATAAAACAGTATTATGAAGTTATTGTTTGAATTTAAAGTAGGCTGATGCATTAAAATTCTACATGAAATGACATTTTGATGGCAACTGTATCAGCTTTGCCAATAAAGTTATATTCAACTGCTGTGCTGAGTACACTACAGAAAGATTTAAAAGCTAGTGTTGCTTTGTAAAAATGCAAAGCAATCTAGATCAAGAACTAAAATGTCACCTGTCACAAAGTTACAAAGTTCCCTGGTACAGTATCAGTACAGTGAGAAAACCTACAGGAATTTGGGGGCTTTCTAAACCAGAAGTTTCACTTAAAAAGTTAAATATATACAGAAATTAACAATTACACTTAAAAGGAAGATCAATTTGTAAAAAACCTGGACAAAACATTATAGCAATTGATTTAACATTGACATTGATGCCTGCAGGGGTTGTAAAAATTGTAACAAAAACCTGGAAAAGGTTGAATTTTAGTGTTTGACTAGTCCTCTAACATCCATATAAAAACATCTCCAACAGGATTTTTTAGATTCTAAAACCCTCTAGGAGATACTCTGCAAGACACAAATTCTGATACTAAAAAACACCCCTTTCCTGAAAAGCAAAACAAAATACCTGACATCCCTCCTTCCAAAACAAAACAGAGGTAAAAGAGACTGTTTTTAACTTAATAAAAGTTAGATGTCTAGCCAAGTTCTGTTTAAACATTAAGTGCACTATTTGAGTGTCACCTCAACTGGAAATATTTCATTCATTCAGTACTCTAAAAATATATCACCTTCTTAAATTCTTCTCAAGTATGTACTCAATATTTGAGTTTTTCCAACAACCTCAAGCAAGTCTTTAGGTTAAACTTAATAACAAATCCTAGGTAGCATAAGACCTTTCTGTTAATGTTCTAAACAAATTTTGGCTTTATGCAAGAAGCCACTTAGCACAAAACACTATCTTCCTAGTTTTCTTCATTGCTAATAAATTTATGGTGCAGGATTGAAACAAAATAAAATCTTTATGAAGCTTTTTTCCCTGTCTTAGGAATAACAGCATTTGGCAAGATTGCTTTTTTGTTAACTGTGCTGGTGATCATCTGTGAAGGCTCAGGATTGTATGCAGAGCCCCAGCACTGCAGCTCTGTTCAGATGTGAATTTTCTGCTCACATCTGCAGATGTGCACAGGCAGATGGATGTCTGTGAGATGTCTGTGCTCCAGGCACACAAACAGCGTGAGGTTCCCAGTTACGGGATAGGGAATGCCTGTGCTATCCCATATCCACTCCCCTGGTCATGGCACCCACTCGCTGCCCCAAGTCTGGGGATACTGAACACTTAACACAGGCTTTCTTTATCCAGAAGTTAGTCCCCAAAGTTAAACAGGTGTTAATATAAACAAACCAACCCCAAAGAGTTTAAAAAGTCTTCAGACTAAAAATTCTTTCCCCTTCCCAAATCTGTCATCGACACTCTCCTGGCTCCGGTTACACCGCGTTTCCAGAGCCGGGGACGGACCCGGCAGAGCTTGAAATTCTACCATGAAAACTGAAAAATTCTACCACAGAGAACTGGTCAAGAGGCCTGAACAGCCCAGCCCAGACAGCACCACAGAGATGGGCTCCATGCCCTGAAAGCTCTGCTCTGCTTGGTGAGCTCACAACCACACTGCAAATCCTCATATATAGCTCATGACTATTTAACTATTGAAGTTCGGTTTAAGCAGCTCAGCTCTGGTTCCCCAGTTAACCAAACACAGATGGCAGAAACTCCGGCAATGTCATGCCAGAGAATTGGTAGAAACTTTTAATACCATCACTGAGTTTCACTGTGAAGAATCAGCAATAGCAAATAACCAAGTGGATAGAGATGGGGCAGAAACAGGGGGTTTGTGTAACTACATTGATGTGTACACATCCAGAGAGCGAGCCCTGGAGCAAACAGTACCAAGAAAGTATCAAGTTCTTCTTGGGGAAGAACTGGACTGCTAGACTGTATCTTCCCCTCTCAAATCCAGGCACCTACATGTGCATTTTTAACCTCTAATATCATACAGTTTTTAAATTTATCCTATCACTAAAGAAGCAGTAGTTCTCAATAGTAAAAACAGGTATCCACATTTAAGGCAAGAGACAGGCATCCATACACTCATATAAAGAAAATATATACATAAACCTGACATATTTCTTCTGCCTGAAACCCTACCTGAAATCTGATCTGATGACTCAGTCCTACCCACCTGAACAGCACAGTACAGGTTAAAGAATCAAACAAACACTGGCTGTGTAAAGGTCTTCCCTACTCTACAGGCTGCCAAGACCCCTGAAAGTAAATGCATACACTGTATACCTACACCTATACTTCATTTATTTACACAGAAATATAATCCCTTGTAGAATTCAATAACTCTGAGGTGGTGACTTAATAGAGGAATTCATTAAAAAGCTGATATGTATTTCATCCAGCTTAGTTTGGAAATGTACTGTTCTTACAAAGGCACTTTCCTACATTAATTCACACTGCTTTAGAATACCTTTCTTTGACTCTGCAGCATTAATTGCTCCAATTGCATTAGAACAAAGGCTGAAGTTATTCTCCAGTGATTGCAACACACAAACAAAGGGAAATGTTCAAGAGTTTCAGTTTCTCCAGAGCTTTCATCCATATCATTGTAGATCAGGAAAAATAAGTGGAAAAAAAATAGCTTAAAAAGAATTTGAATCCAACACTGCTATAAACACAACCCATTATTGTTTCCTTTGAATTTTGAAACACCTCAAGTTACAATCTCAACTTCAACAGGGTTTCTGTGCTCATACCTTGACATCTGTTTTGAAGTGGTATACATGAGACAGCACTCTCAAAGAATAACTTCCCTAGTAAAATGACTTTCCATCCTTTAGGTTAGATGCTCTAAGAGGAGAAAAGCCACACAGAAGCAATGCATGAAAAGAAGGGCCTATTTTACACAGTCCCCTTTACTTCTTAGGAATTATCTGAACAATTTGCCATTGTAAACAAACTCAGCTTAAGAAATTCACTAATGCAGCAGAGCTGAATTGGTGGAAAGAAATGGTGGAAATTCAAACCTTCTGAGAACATTAATGAAACAAGTTGAACATTCCTGCAAAGATACTTAAGAGCAGACTTAAGCAATAAATACTTTGAAAATGTAAGAAAATTGGGAATTAATAGAGAACCATGTATTCTTTAGAAAAATATCTTACAAACTAAAGGAAGTTTCATGCTATTTCTGAGTGGAACCAGGATCTTGTAACATCATCTTAATTTATCCTACTTTTAGGTGAGGAGGTGACAGGAGGCAAATACAGGCATGAGAACAGGTGGTACAAGCGTGCAGGTGGTTCCTTGAAGCCAGCCAAGAGCAATGCTCACACCTCAGGAGGGCAGAGTGTACACAGTGACCTCACCAAAACAGTGACCTCATCCAAACACAGCCCTCCAAGAACAAAACCACGTTGTAGCTTTAGGTCTGGCTGATAGCAGTGAGTGGGGGTTCTCAATGAACTTCTACTGCAAAGTAAAAGCATCTGTCCCAGTCTACTGAAAACACATATTCTGCACTGTCTGCACAAAACAGAACTTTTCAACACTATTCATCTGTCTGTATTTGCTTGTGCTGTCTCTCAAGTGTCTGCAATCAGCAGAAATAAAGTCAGGTTTTAAGGACTCAAGCCATATAACCTCTTTTAGCCACCCACCTAAGAATGAGATGAATCATATCAAATCCATAGAGGAATTTAATTCTCTATGTGATTATAAAGAGTTCCAATTGTAATCATCAAATGCAGCCATCTACTTTATAAATACCTAAAACGTAAAAGAGACTATTTTCTCTTGTTACACTCCTGAATTCAAGAGAACATTTCTCATCCAACACTGTATATGGGACTGGACAAGTGTTTCTTCCTTCTTATCAGGATAGCCCTGGCACTGTTGGAAAAATATTTCTCACTTTTAAAAATCTTGATAACAAGCACCTTTTTATAATATAGGAGGATGGCAACAGAACCAGAGGTACAGCTCCCTGATTCCAGTGTAACACATGATCATCAGCTATGGAACACCTTCCCACAGGTCTAGGAACAAGAACTGTTTTGACCCAAGCACAAGAAATCAATATAAAAGAGGCTGTATCTTTAATATTTTTGAGTTTGTTTGTTTTCAGAATAAGTTGAATGTTGAGGCACACTCAGCTGAAATTGAGAAAATAATCTGATAAAGTTCTCTGACCATGGCTGTCACATCACAGATCAGCCTGTTTTGAGCAAAACCTGTACCTGTCTCATTTACTGCACTGCTGCTGCTTTAGGAATCATTCATTGCAATAAAAACCACCCAGTTCAGTATATTCTTCATCTGTGAAAGGTTAATGACATGGGTGTAAAACTGTGGCATGCTCTGCACCATTCCCAGAGTGGACTGTCAGCCTTTCCCAGCAGGGCATAACCAAAATGTCCATCACCACTTCAATGTGTGCTTTAGGTTACAGACTTGCTGATGGATTCCTGTGGACAGTGTTGTTACACTGGTGGTGTTTTGATATTTAACAGAGGCAGATCCTATCAGATCCTCCAATATGAAAGGACTGGAAAGGTCTAAACACCTCTGAGCCCTCAAAACACAGGAGTGATTTAAAGCAGCATTACAGTTGTCTTTAAAGGCACATTCAAGGTGCTGACATAGCAGAAACTCTGTCCATGTTTTGAAGAAGGATCATTTACCCAAAAAGTAAAGTCCCATATAGGCTTATATGTAAAAAAGGTAGTCCTGTTTCTAGAGCAACAGGTTTAAATCCACATTTATGGGCAAGGTGAGGAATAACACTCCTTTCAGTACACACATTCAGGAGACATTTTCCTGACAGTCTTTTGAAGCTGTGTTGTAGAATACCATAAACCTCCTCTCTGCTGCAGTGACTGTACTAATTCCAAGTCCTGAGTAAACAGACTACTTCAAACATGATGGAGGAACTCAGCAGCTTCAATCAACTTCCTTAAATCCTGCTGAGGCAGCAGCACAGAATGCCAGACAACTTACATTTCCAAGAATTCTGCAGTAATAGATACTGTAAACCTCCTGAACCTACCTTCCTCTTCCATAGATATTTCTAGCCCCTCTATCAAACTTTTCTGTCATTGAAATTTTCATCATCAAGAAACAGCAAAAATAACACCACTGCTGGACTGTCAAAACAGTGAAAAATCTGAGTATGGGGAGGCTGGAGAGGAAAGAGAATGGGAGAAGGGAATTTCTAACAACAAATGCTGATCTTGCACAAAATGCCCAAGGTTGCTGTTTTACAAGTCATTCATACAAGTCTTCTAAAGTGGCAATTTTGTTTCAGCTTGTCAGGTCATGCTTGAGCTAGAGAACAGAATTCAGAGAGGAGACAAAGTAGGAAAACCTTGTATTCTCCAAAATATAAAAATGGTGACTGGGTCTCAATTGTACCTTATGAGAAACTGCTCGTGAGCTCTGGCAAACCTTCCCTGCTAGGCTGTAATGGAGGTACAGAAGTAATTTACTCAGGAGAAAAAGGATCAACTGCAAAAACTTTTTAAAGTATTTAGATAGAAAACATCCATAAAACATTGCCCTGAGAAAAGGGCAATGCTACATTTCAGCAATGGTGACAAAAGCTTGGTTCTCCTGCACCATGCAAACCCTGGGAATGGAAGCTGCCTGGATGCTGAGGAGAAGCACCATTCCTGATGGATGGCTTTGAATTGGAAAACTTTGGCACAGCAGAGAACCTGCAGGGAACAGAGACAGGCAATGCACATTAAACAGTGGAAGCTGCCTGATGTGAACAGTTCACTAAGACCAGCTATTTTGGGCTAACTCCATATGGCCTTCTCCTCAAGAAAATACATGGACAGCTCCTGAAAGCAGCATCATCTGACAATCTGTGACCTTGCTTCCTTCCACAAAGGCTAAAAAACAAAACTGCTTTTAAAATTCAGTTATCCAAATAAATATGAAGCACTACAAGGATCTTTCATCACCATAAACGCGTAAAAATTGAACACCATCAAATTCTATCAAACAAATAATTCTGAGGAAAAGGACTGCAGTGAGAGGTTCCATTTGTCAGCCCTGGCTGCAAACAGGTGGATTTGAGAGGCACTTGTGTCCTGTCCTCGCTCCATCTAAAACATCTGTGTGCAACAGGAAAAAAGAGCACCTCTTCTCACAGAGGAAACCCAGGAAGCAGAACTTCTCAAAAAAAGCACCACCCTAAATATATGAAGATAAATAATTTATCAAAATTTAGTAGATTTTGAAAATTTTGAGGAATTTGAAAGTTAGATTTCTATCTTCTGTCAAAGTCAGTAGCATTTAGAAATTATGCTCTTAAATCTGTCAGCAATTTACACTGTCAAGTCAATATGGCATTTTAAATAGAAATCCCACTATAAAACTTGAATTGATTTAGGGGGGAAAAGGTAATAGAAAATCATGTCCTGTACTTCCTTTCACCTCCACTGAGGAAGAGGAATATCCGAAGCTGTAATCACTAACAGGGATAAAGAAAAAAAAACCAACCAACCAAAAAACCCCAAATAACAACAACAATAACAAAACAAAACAAAAATCTTGTTCATAATTTCTCAGTTCATGGTGTGCAGATGAAGTCACCCTCCTTGCCCTACATTTCTCAGATTTGTTCGACAACAGGAGCAGTAATTTGGAACAGCACTGCTGCAGGCTCAATCACCAGCTAATTGTGCTAAAACCTTTATTAAAAGCCCAGGCAGTGCCTGGGTGTGTTTGCAGCTCCTACCTATTGAAATCCCACTGGACAGCGTGGAGCTCTCAGCCTGCCCTCGGGAGGGGACGTGGGGCTCCATGACGCTGTCATCCAGCAGGTGCCGCGGTCCCGCGTTGGGGAAGGTTGCGCTTTTGAACTCCGCGGTGTTCATCTTGTGGATGAAACTAGAAACCAATGAGGACACAACGTTACAACCTCGCCTTTGGGACCTCCCAGGAACTGCCTTAACATCCTGAAGGATTGTGTGCAGCGTGCTCCTAAAGCCAAACTAAATCATGGCCAAGCCATAAGCAATTGTACACAAATTGATAAATTAATTTACCTAAATTACTGGTAGGAATTTCCAGTTTTAAAACTGCACAAAACTTGTGTAACAAAGAGGAACTCAGGATACATTAACAATTACTTTCAATATCTTATGCTATTTTTATCTTCTATAACACTGTATTTTAGTCTTCTATAACACTATATTTTTGTCTTCTATAACACTTCTATAATTGAACTGCAGCGTTGCATTCTAGCTCATTGAAGGCAAACTTAAATGATAGAAGTTATTCATTACTGAGTAGATACAATCTTGCATTTTGAAGACATGACAAGGGAAATGATGAGATAATGATCAAGATATTATCAGAAGCACACTTATATGGAAAAAGCCTGAAGCCATTACTAAACAGAGTTAGTGTACAAAGAAAGTCCATAAAGGAGCTCTCCCTGTAAAAATACCAATAAAGCAGTGATATAATTTTGAATTTGAAATAATTACAGTGGCATTGAGTTACTAAACAGTGCTAGTTTTGTCATTCAGAAAGAGCCATTCTGGTTAACTCATTGACTAGTCTTATCATCAAAGCTTCAGCCTTCCTATTTTGATTAATTCTCTTTGGTTGGGACACCCGCAAAGTTGTTATAGTTCTGAGCTTGCTCCCTGGCCACTAACTGCTCTGTGAGTGAAGTACTGTGTACAAGTCCTACTGCTTTTTACAAGCAAAGCTTTTGTATTGAAAGATGATACATCGCTTCAAAAAAACAAAAGGCCAGGATTTTTAAGTTAAGCAAAATGCTGACTTGTATCCCAGACTGTGACATTTCCTATGTCCATGGGGTATCAGGTTCCGAGGTGAAGGGGGTGTTGGTGGTAGCAAGGCTCCTTCAGCTGCAACATTTTTCCTTCCACTTTGTGGAGATGCTCCAACTTCAGAGCCTGGGAAGAAAAAAGACATTACTCCCAAGTCATTTCAGAATTACTGTCAGGGTCACTTATCAGAAAATCATGGAAAAGTTGCACAAAACTTCCTAAACTCCCTTTCTAAGGGATAGCTTCAATAAAACTCATTATTGTATTGATAACTAAACCCCCTCACTTCAGGGTTTTTGCACAGGATTAAAACCAAACACACTTAGTTCAAACAGACCATCCAGTGGAAGTATTTTGCAAGTCCTAAAGGTGGCTACATTTATTATACCAGCACTGGGCATGTCCCACTGATTCTACATTTTCAAACTCCTGCCTTCAACCACTTTTGGCATTGATCAAGAAGAATGTTCATTTTTGGAAGCATATTATGCCATGAAAAGTTTAGATGAAGGCCCTTCTGTCTAGACACAACAAAGAATGAATATTTAATAGCTCTTCACCCCAAATGACATTAACAACTTAGTGCCACAATACATACAAGAACTAAAAAAATTACTCAATTCCTTCTTTACAGATCACCTTTAGACTTTTTATTACAAACATGCAGTGTTTAAACTTCACACTTCTTTATAGCCTCAGGCAAATATTTTCCACGTCTGCAATTCTAAAATAATGCACATGACAACCTCAAGTCTTCTCACATTTATTAAGCATTTACCTACTAAATCTTCTCTGGAAGCAGCAGAGTGGGGAGTGCTGGTCCCTGGTTCTATCTTTAATGAAAGTCTGCATTAAAGAAACATTAAAAATTACTTTATCAGGAAATAAAAATATAAGTTTATGAAGAAGAATTTTTAAAATTTATGATTGCAAGCTGCCTGATTCTGTGATTGCAAGGAATACTACGAAGGTAATACAAACAGTGCAGAGTTATCTTTAGCACACACTATTTCCAAACTTAATTTTCCTGCCTATTGCTTTGGTTCACACAGACCACCAGGACCTTCAGTGCCCCAGGATGGCTGGCACACACATGAAACTGCTACTCCAGCTAAAACCTGGGAAAAATGAAATTGAAAATAATACACAACTTCTCCCCCATACCTTGGCTAAAACATTTATTTTTGGAACACTTCATATTTTAAATTTTTTTACGAAGTGCACTAGTGTGCTGAGCATCAAGCCTTTTGTCTTTACTGGTCCAAAAGCCAAAATCCTCTTCTGTGTTTTGGAAAATACATTATGAACTTGATTTCAGCCATAATTCAAGCTTTTTCTGTAACTTTTTTAATGCCATTTCCAGCAGGCCCACAAGAAGCCAGACTATAGGGGCAGATAACTCCAGGAAGATGAAGCGTATCTCGTCCACACAGTTTGCAGAACTAAAATCTTTGAAACTACTAACACTGAAAAAGCATCTATTTAATTTTGGGGAGAAAAAGTTTAAAGTTTGACAGCTCCTCTCCCTCCCATTCCAGACAGTATAGCAATGATTCATTACAATTTTATAACTTAATTTTTTCAAATAAAATCTTTTAGGAAGAAAAACATGTATTCAAGTCACAGTTGTTGTTCTCTAACTTCAACTCTTTTGCTGATAGACACCTTTTGGGACGAAAAGTAGAAGAGTGACTTTAAGTAAGAACAATTCTTCAAATAAAAAGAAGAATTTGACCATAAAACATTTAGTCTGGAGATGTACAAAACCCATCAGTGCAAAACCAGAGGTTGTGAACAGCAGCCACGCTTCTGATTTATGTGCCATTGTCTCCAGTCACTGCCCTGCTACCAAAACATGGATTGTACAGGATGAAGAGACTGCAGCTCCTTCATCAATCAAATTCCCCCTGCTAGTGAGTCCTAGCCAGTGAAGGTGAAGGAAGGTGGAGAGTGGAATTCATGAATACAGTGTCCTAAGGAGACACTGCAGGTAAGAAGCTTGGGTTTGGGTTAGCTTTTTTCCCTTCCTTCAAATGTTTGACCACAGTGATAAGACAAGTGACATTTCCCAAATCAGGCTGTAGAACATTCCAGGAAAAAGGTGATGTGGAACGTTTCCACAGGGACATGCAGAGAACAACTTATAAAGCTCAGAAGAGAAGCCAAGGGTCTGAGTCCTCGTTAACTGTTCTCTGACATAAACTGAAGGGTCCCCATTTGCTGCCTTTCAGTAAATCCAAGTCAGGGCTATTAAATGGCAAAGCACAGCTGTTCCTGAAGTGTACATCCCCCTCCTGCCATTCCAAGGGAGCTGCACAAGCAACCAATTCAAGCCCTCTGAGGTGACAAACTTCCCGGGCGGGCAGGATGGGAATGGGTGGGGAACCTCCTCGAGCACATCAGCCAAGGAACAAAACCCTCCTTCATAGGCAACAGATTTGCCTCAGGGTGTTTCCTATCCTCAGTTCCTGTCTCTTGCCAGAGATTTCCCTCCCCCGGTTTTGCTGGATGCCAAATCACTTATTACAGTAATAATCTTTTAATTAAGGACATGGAAACCTTGGGTGGGAGGCTGGGAGGAACAGGAAGAGAACTTGCCCCTCAAAAACCAAGTGCTTACGTTTTACTCACAATTTATAACCTAATCAAAGAGGAAAGTATAAAATGAAGTATTATCTTCAAGTGAAAGCTGTAAGTCACCCTCAGTAAAAACCTGGGGCTGGATGCACAGATGGTTTTGTTCTGATGAAGAATGACTTGAGCCATCTCCAACTACAGGATTCCTCTTAATGACAGAACAGTGTTACAGATGAGGCACGTGTAGAAAGTCTTTCTCAGCAGACCAAACCCACCTGAAGCAAGGGCTTGGTGCAGTCTGGCATAGAAAAGGGAGCAAATCTGCCATTCAGCATGTGGGGAAGTGCCTTGAGCACAACATTCTGCTGGAACCACAGCTGCTCACAGCTGCTGTGTCTGAGGTGCATCATCACAGAATCACAGAATGGTGTGGGTCAGAAGGAACCCTAAATCTCATCTAGTTCCAGCCCCCTGCCATGGGCAGGGACACCTGCATAATATAATACAATTCCCCAATGCAAGTGCAATCTCACAAGTGACAGGCTTTAGT
The DNA here is from genome assembly GCA_024865655.1 of Emberiza elegans. Classification (NCBI taxonomy): domain Eukaryota; kingdom Metazoa; phylum Chordata; class Aves; order Passeriformes; family Fringillidae; genus Emberiza; species Emberiza elegans. Next base: position 276,271 of record JALJVW010000168.1, read on the forward strand.
TATAGAAGTAATTTTGTAGTAAGTTATGGTCAGTTTATAGCATTTTGTACTTACTTGTAATTGTCATCTTCTACAAACTTTTGTAGTTCTTCTATGTACTGAACTGAGTTTAGGTATTTTTGGACATGAGGCAACATAGGAATATCTGGAAAACAGACAGCATTCATTGTCACTGTGCCACTCATTGGTAAGCAAAGCCTTTTTCCCAGAAACTATTTGAACAGATTCAGATTTCTTACCTTTTCATGTGAGATGGAAGTACAAAGTACAGGCCCTAATGATACTGAAATTTTAGAACTTCATAGCTATTCTCATGCGTTGAGCTGACACCCTCCACACACACAACCCCCAGAGCTGCTCGTCAGAGCACACAGAAGGGAAGAGTAAAACAACATCCTTGGCCAAACCAAAGGCCCAGAACTGGAACATGGAGTCTGAGGACCCCTTCACATCCCACATTCTCTTTACATTGAACTTTCAGGGAAGCCACAATCCTGTACTAATCCACATTCTACCATCACAAACACAGCACTAGGACTTTACTAGCATGGGAAGAGGACTGTGAGGAAAACCACCTTTGAAGAAATAAATACATTATCTGATCTATGGTCAGAACTATAAATGTCCAAAAGACAAGCTGAATGTATTTTATTATCTCCAGTAAAAGTACTATTCTAAAAGAAATCCTATTTTTAGAATTCAGTCATAAAATTATGAACACAGGGATATAAGCTTATAAATACCAGTATAACTACTCTTGAGTATGATGTACTACTACACATTTATCATCAGAAAATATATACTACAGTTTGCTCAATGTAAGAGAAAGGCAATTTTATTCTGTCTCCTCACCCTGATGGGTGATTGTCTTAACCAACACTACTAGAATAAACCCAGACTTTCAGGCTGACAGCATGAGGGAGGGTGTTAATGGCATTCACGGGGGTCCAGCCTGACTTAAATTGCATCACAGCAGACAAAAATTAAAGCTTTTTAAGTTCTTGTCTTTAACACTGTGATATTTACACACTAGCTTACCATATTCACATGACTGCTGCAAATCTGAGATAATTCGAAGAATGTTGTTCATTAAATTTGTTCTTTGCTCACTTTCCAGAATGCTTGCTGTTGAGGGGTACGCAGAGTCAATGTATGTCAAGTCTGACAGATAAATACCTGAAATGAGATTAGAATGAGAAGTTTCTTTGTTTAATGCCTTTCACTGAGCAGGAAAAAACCTGTCATCAAGAATATGGTGAAGAATTTTTGCTTGCACTAACATTAAAGTAGGCTGACAAAAGCGTTGTCTCAGAATAGGAGTTTGGATTTACCTGGGAAATAATTTTAGAAATCTAAAAGTAATTACAAGGACATGCACAGCTACTCATAAACCTCATCTTCTCCACAGCACCAATTTACTACTCTCTTGACAAATATGAAGCACACTAAACACACAATACTAAAATACACCATCAAAATTAATTGTTTAGGAAGTCTACTACTTCATTCCTCCAAAGCAACAATTAAAAAACAATAGAAGGATAAATTATACCCAAAACACTTCAAGCTGAATAAAAACTCAAGCTCAGCAACATGGGAAAGATGAACTTAGAGAAAATGGGCAACCAGACTGAAATGAATGAATCCTGCACTTTGTAATAATCACAGCTCCAAGGAGCCTGCTAGATAAGTCACTTCATATTCCCTGCCTGCCTTCTTCCCCTGCACTGCTTGCAACCTTACAGCTCCTTCAATCCCCTGATCATGTAGAGAGAAAATCCTCCTCCTTACACACTAATGCTATAGATAAAATGTTTATTTTATTTCTAACCACAACTCCATTTCTTGAACTTCACCTGTTTGTCTCAGCTAAGTGAGGCATATCTTGACCAACTTTGCTGTTCAAAGGAATTGGCCCGCATCCCTTGCGTCTTTCACAGATCTCCCAATTTAAAAAATGACACAAACTTAAATAATATTACTTAAGAAACTTGTTTCAGTAACAGGGAAATTTTTAAATTATATTTTACTTCACTTCTCAGCCTTGTACAACCAAAATCATAACAAGGACTTTGGCTTTACAGGTGGAAGACTATTAATACAACCTCACAAGAACAGCAGTTGTGTTTGTATAGCACCTAACCAGTACAGTCCTCAAATGTGAGCTGGGAAACTCTGGGCATCCCTCCAAAACCAACACACACTCACACACACACGTGTGTGCGCACACACAGAAACAAATTAAAATACTTGTGGTTGAAAGGTGACACATAAAAAAATGAATAAAAAGGTATTATACATGACCTGATATACTACTAAATCTCTCAATTTTCTGTTCTGCTAGAAACAGTTTGCTAAAAACCAGAAAGGATAATCAGAAACATCAGGTAGTGGCGTTTAATTGCTATGCTACCTAATGTGCATAAGCTGTCCTGAATCTGAATTTACTAACCCATGTCCCAACAAGCCTTAAAAATCCCAAACCCACTCAATCTTCCACAGAAGGAAGTAAATCATACTTATTAACTATTTTTAAGGAAATTCCCTGTAACAGGCACCTGCACTATAATGCAGGATTTTACAAACCACTGTAATTGTAGAATTACCTCTGAATGACTTGTACTGATCTTTTCTTTTAGCCTTCTAAGTCTTCTGTAAAGAGCAGTTCTCTAAACCCATTGAATGCATTTCTATGAAATCTAAAATAATTTTGAAAGCATACAAGGGTAATTCTCTTTTAAATGTAATTGGCACTGCCATTGTGCAGAAACCAGAAAGATCAATGGCAGTAAATTCAATGCACTCATGCACTGGCTGAGCATGGACAGGACCAATCCCAGATTCTGTATTTCTTGTAGAGCGTAATCTCTGTGGCTTTTGCTACTTCTAACACCAGTCAGATGTTATCAAATATTCTGATACCTACCCAAAACCATCACACACAGAGTTTTAACGTTTTCCACATGTATTGGAGAATTCATGCCTTTAACAACTGGAACTGTTTCTTATTAAGTGAACGTCAAGAATTGAATGCGACATTCTGTTGAACATTCTTCTAGACTACAAATGCTTCATTTTTCCTGTTGTATCCAGCCAGGCTGCCCCTTTTATTCCCAGCAACACAAATCGAGTTTTATCAGCCTGAAAGAATCTTTCTTCTAAATGAAGCCCCGTACTGTAATAACTTGAAAGGCATCTTTAGGCAGCATAGTAAAAATGTTTGATTTGTAATTGCTTGCTGAACTCTTGCACAGTCCGTTGCCATATGGTACCTCCCTTCTACTGGCAAACAATCTTTCCTTGTTCCTAACTTTTCAGCCTCCCTACCCCCTCCTTTTCTGGAGGGTATGGATAGGAAATCCGAAGGAGGAGTTTCTTCTGCTCTCCGAGTGCTCGTGGTGACATCATAGGTGGGCTGAACGGCTGAGCCGAGCGTGTGTTTGTTTAAAAAAACACTGTCCAAAAGTGATGTATATGGAATCTGGGTCAGCTGTAGCTGGTTAGAGCACTTCTGCATGTGAGAATTAAACACTGCAGTTTCAAAAAACATCTCTGTCTCTCTCTCCTGGAATAACGCATATTGGAGCATTACTTTTTTCTCTTTTTTTTAAACTGATTAGTTAGCTTGGTTATCGTATGGAGAAACCCAATTCCTCAATACAGCTTGGATCTAACAGAAAGACAAAAGCAGTTTTCAGCTCCAGCTGCAGATTAACACTCCACACCATCGGGTAATATAGGAAGCAAAAGCAATTTGGCCTCTGGATTTTCCATCTGCCACAGAAGCAAACCAGCTGGAAGACTTTATTTCTTGGTAAGTTTTAAAGTTATTCTTACTTACAAATTTAATTTTGAGCTATTTCTGAATGCTACATGCATCTCCCTCAACATACAATTGTGAAGAAACAAATCCCTCTCAGCCTGAGAAACATTTGACAACTAACATTAAGACTCATTTTTGTGGCATTTGGTAGACTTTGGAAAGAATTAAAAAAGGCACTGCATAAAGCACAGACTAACTTGTTCCAGTTGTAGGGATGAACAAGTTTCAGTTGTTTAGCTGTATTGTTATCTACAGTTACAGAAAATTAGCACTACCAGATTCTTTGCTAAGCATGTAATTTGGGTACTGTGAACATACTCATGTGAAATTCTGATCCTACCAGAAGGCAAAAGCCAAAAATCCTATCGATTTCAGGGCAGCTGGATTTCACCCAACACCAGAGCATAGACCTAGCATTACTAGAACTAGAAAATGGATACCTCAATAAAACCACTGTGAAAAGTCCCAAGCAAATCAATGCACATCTGTAAGTAGCAATCATTGTATATTGTTTCAAGTATGTTTTTATTTATGGTACTTCTGAGGAGCTGAAGTTGCCTGAGTCCTAGAGCCAACCAAGAAACCAGAGTCATACACTGATTCAGAACATAATCGACTCTGTAGCACAATCAACTGTGCAGCTGAAAATCCAAAGGCATTGCTGCAAAGGCACCAATACCTTCCTTATTTGTACCTCAATTGAACTGCAGTTTGTTTCTAAATAAAGATCCATTTCCTAAACATGAAATGCAGTGTACAAGGCAACACTACATTAAGTGGAAAATTGAGGGGTTTGTTACAGTTCACTAGTGGAAGAAAGGGAGAAGAATGCTGCTGCTAATCAATGACTGAAACAAGAAAGCTGTTTACAAACAGAAGACAAAAGTACAGATGAAAACCAAAAAATACTTGCTTATACACGGGAAAAAGTGTAGAAAACTTTCTTCGTGCTGACTTGGAAATTAAAATACAGTAAATAATCCAGAACAATGCAAATGAACTTCAGTGATGTATTTGCATTCACAAAGTCAGAGCTGCCTGACACAGTAAGAGAGAACGAAGGGGCTGATGCTAAAAGGAGAGACAAAGTGTTACAGAAGACAAACTTAATTAAGATTTAGTAGCTACCAGAGGAAAAAAGTCTGATGCAGCCTTGATAAACAAGAAAGATGAATCCTTTCCAAGTTCTTGAGCAGTTTTCCTTACTATCCTTTTGTGCTGATTTACTTAGGAGGAGAAAATAATCTAAACAACAACACAACCCCCCTTTGAAGCACATAATGTGCTTTGGACACCAGGCTCCATTCATTCATCATCAGCCAAGGGCTTGATTTACGCTGCTTAGAACAATTCCTAAACCTTCCACAAATGAAAACAGCTGAGTCAATAATTTTAAAGCAATAAACTGGCTGTATACAAGGTTTTAACTCTCTCTCCTTTGCTGCCTTCCAACTTTAGAGTTCAAATTTTGAGATGTTTGTTTTAAAACAAATAATGCAATACTAATATTATGCTGCTGCCAAAAGAATGATCTGAAGTACAGTGAAAAAAATACACTATTTGAAGTTTTAAAGGAACTTACTAAAACGAATGGAAATTCTGAACATTTAAACTTTAGCAGTAACTACATGGCTCTGTTGAGTTTTAGTTATTGTTTTACTGGGCTTTGTTTTTTGTAATGGGCCCTACTGGTTTGGTCCTTAAAATTTATATACACCAATGAATGAAGTACAATTTCCTACAGCAACATAACTGGATGCTTAATATCTTCAGTATCTGTTCTAAGCAGAACTCTGGAACCCCAAAATCACACATTTCCAACAAAATGCACCACTGCATTGTACCTGCCTGTTCAAACAATGCAAACACACACACACGTGGCTGCCAACAAATGCAAAGGAACCCTCATGCTAAAAACACTTCACAAAAAAATCTGGAAATACCACGAAATTTTGCTGTGCTTTCAGAATATCTACAGTGACAAGATTAACAAATCTCTTCTGTGGAGAATTTCTAAGAAGTTATCATTTTTAAAAGGGGCACGCTTTCAATGACAACCTCAAAACCCCCTGAAGATTTTTAGATTGCCTTTCCTAAAAGGAATCAGATTGATGGCAATCTCTAAAGCAGAATTCTGCGACTCAATACATCACATATCTGATGAACAAAACCCAAGAACATATTATTCCTGGATGCCAGTCAATACAATTGAAAGTAATCCTGTTATTTCAGCAGAGGCAGAGGGAAAAGCACTTGTTTATATAGGGAGAAGTAACTTACTTAAATCCAGAGATACACTGAAATCCATGGGAACATTTCTCCTATAGGAAGAGGGTTTTCCTCACCTTAGTATTACCTCTAATGTCACAGACCCTGTTTTAAGCTAAAAAAATCTACAAAAATCCTCACTTAGCTTGTGCAGACATAGGGAAACACAGCTGGGTTTCTTGATTTCAGCTGCTAAGGCAAAGCTCAACAGAAAATGCAGTCTGTGTAACATCAATAACTGAGCTCCCTGATTAGCTGGTATCATGGGCAGAGCATCTTTAGTCTCAGCATTGTACTTTACTTTCCTAAAGAACCCAGTCTGTTTCTCTTCCTGTTACACATAGGAGGGCACTGCTGGCATTTATCACTTGACCATATTCTCTTAATAAATATTTGGAATAAAGATAAGTACTGATACCGCATTTTCCATACAAAAGGAATCCTATATTCCCATTTATCTGCAACTTTGTTATATTCACCCATATCACCCTACACTGCCCAGGGAGAACGAGCTTTTGTCAGCTCTGGAAGAACAGATTCCAGTTTGTGTTGTGGGTTTCCAAATTTTACATCCTGCTGAACATGACTCACAACAGTACAACAAAGAACAAATAGTTTGTTGTGCAGAAAGCTAAAAAATGCCAAATATATACCAGCTTCCCCACATCCTGATCCATGCAACTCTGTACTTGTGATTACAATATTTCTAGGGGGGGTAACAGTCTGTGTGTTACAGCAGTTAAAAATAGAACTTCCTGGCTTGTTTTGCTCTTGTAGATTGGAATTTTGGACCTTTAAACACTTTTTAAAGTAATAAATCAAAAACTAATTTTAAAAGCAAGTTGGGGGTTTTTTGCACAGGGATCACTCTGGAAAAAGAAAGAAATCAGAAGAAATGGCATTAAACATAAAATAGTATTGAAGCCCTGTCTACAGCTCTGAGTGTTTCTGACAAGCTGATGAAGAAGCTTGTGTTGCTGTGAATAACTGCACATTTTCTTCTGCAGAAGCTATAAAACATCAGCTGGCCAGAACATACATAATGAAACTTGTACAGAAATCTGAGGCTCAAAACTGGGTGGCACAGAAACACGACAGAACCAGCTGAAATGACAGTTTGTTCTGATCTAAAAACCATGACACTTAATAAAGAGTTAGATAACGTATTTCAGAGCAATGGTATCTGTAATCACAAGATATCTGCTGCATTTCCAAGGTCTGCACCAGCAACTCCACTCAGCAGAGGTGACTCCAAACCTCCAGGGAGGGTTGGACACTGGTTCTGCCTGAACTGATCCCTGAGCCTCAGCTGTCTCCTACCAGTTCTGCCACTACCTAAACACCTAAACCTGGGAATCCAGCACAAAATGTGTCTGATCTAAAAACCCTAAAACTATTTCCCAACTCTAATTTTAATTTGTCATTAAGGTCTTACATATTAGGCTATCATTCTGGGATACTTTGGATAAACAGCTTCTATTTTTTTAAGCTGCTTGCCCAGAACATCAGGAAATTTCTGAAACAGTATTTTAATTTCCTTCTGAGCTGATTAAAACTCCAGGTAAATATCTTGCTCAGAACCTATTATTGTATAACAAGTTAGGCATTAAGCTGCACAAACTTGACAAGCAGTATTTTAAAACACTTCATTTTTTCAACATCACCATTTCCATGGAAGCATATACATTCCCTACCAGGAATTCTCAGAAGGAATTCATCCCTGCTTATCTGAACGTCTTAGTTTACTACAAGATATTTCTGAATTTCAAATTCTAGGGCATAATCTTATGCAGCTGCTGGATTTGGCTATGCTGTATTAAACCCTTTAATTCATTTAATGGTCTGACAGCACATGTATAGACACAGAGCTTGAAACTTTAATACATGAGGGTAAAAGTTCAAAATGAACACATTTAATATTAAAAGAAATGCAGAAAGCAGACTGCAGCAGAATACATGGTTAGAATGTGGACTGTGTTGCGAAGTGATTTGTTTTGAAAGATTAATTCAAGTTCTATGTATTTCAGGGGGGAAACGTGCTGCTGTGGGGAAAAATCCCCAGCCATTCATTATTTTAGTAACTCTGTAGGGTCTTTAAAAGTTCCCCAGAACTATAATGTTATTCATTTTCTTGGACTATGAAGTACCTATTACACCCTATGAAATGAAAACAGCAAAATACTGGACTTGTACTATGGTTTCATCCTCAAGCATATGCCACAAAGTCTCTTTCCCCTAATCTGCAAATAGTAAATGCAAAAGTATCAAAAAATGAGTAGGAGATGCAAAGAGCTTTTAAACTTCAGACAAGTAATTCAGCTCATCTTTGTCAAATTGGAAACCACACAGAGACCAGTTTCCCATGTACTTCCCATGATGAATGTGAACATTTAACCTAATGAACTACCAAATCTGAGTACTGTCCAAGTGATTAATATTTTAAATGCCTGAAATTACCAAAGAAAAACACACAACCAGCTCTGGAGAAAAGTGATACTTTTCCCTAACTTTTTTTTCTAACAGAAGTTACAGTTTCAGCAGAGAAATAATAACAAAATTATTAAGTTTTGGTTTTGATAATAGACACAAAAATACCTATTACTGCAAACTAAGATAAGTGTTTTAAAATAAACGCCTCAAACTTATGGTGCTCCCTCCATTTATGCAGGGTAAGAAAGGATTTTTAGTATATGTTAAATGTTTTTTCTTCCCTTTAGAGAAGCAGGGCTTGCAATACAACCATCAGACAAGCAAAAATTTACTAAACATTTAAGCAGAATTCCTAGCTCTAACTCCTGATTGCACGTACATCATGGTTTGAAGTTTATAACCACTGCACTTAGTGAAGCCAAAAAACAAAGACTTGACAGGTTTCCTGAGGCTGAGCAGACACCATTTGTTAAAATAATATTAAAGCCATAACAGAACTGGGAAAAGGGACCCGACCCAAAAGTCACCTTTTCATTTGTAATGTGAATGTAAAGGAAGCAGCAGAGCTCTGCTCTCCTTTGGGATCACTGTGTCAGGATTGCCAAATGCACTTCAACTTAAGACCCAGCAGGAACAGAAGGATAATTAACTTTGCCTGCTCTTACTGTATTACTCTTTGTAATTATCCAAAGGCCACTGTGGAAAGGCGAGCCAAAGGCTGGCAAAAGGAGGCTGGAAAGGAAAGCCAGATCAACAGCTGAGATAAGAGTGATCTGCTTCACAAAGCAAACAAATCATAAAAATGAAGGTTTTTTTCCTTATTTAAGTGCTACCTTTGTTTATCATCTCAAATATTTAGAGCAAGAAAACAGGTCTCAGAAAACATTCTCAGATCTTTAGCATTGCACTTTAACTCTTTAGAGTTAAAAGAAATTCCTAGTTTTCTTTAAAAGAGGAATGAAACACTTCAGTATGGTATTTATAATGACAACATACCTGATACTTCGGCATTATTTGGATAAAAATGTTCTCAGAGATACAAAAATAGTGCGACAACCATTCCAAATGTTCATCTCAAGGCAACTAAATAGGGACTCAATATGCAGAGCAAACAGCTTTCCTTACAAATTCAAGTCACTTGAATAAGTAATTTGATGTTTGCAACAATATCTATTCTCCTGCCTAACAATCATGTCCAAAAATAGTCTTAAAGATGCGTTTTTCAAGTCTACTAAAACTGTGTACATATAAACTTGAAAAATGGGTGTATATGTGAATCAGTATGTATATAGTATTTAACAAATTATACATATATATCTATATATAAAGCTAAAGGAGGAGGAGAAAAGCGTATATAATCCAAATTCTAACATTTATATAAAAATAATTACACCTCCCTCCTTCCCTTCCAGGAAGGTATTTTGCAAGCACTCCATGCTCCATAACCTTGTGCAGGTAATTGCAGTGAGCACAGATCTGAGTGATCTGATAATGGAGTACCACACAGGATCTAAGCACAACGTTTCTGAAAACTTACCCATTGCAACAACTCCTTTACTAAATCCTGTTCCTAAATTATAGTGTTTCCTGCTCAAAACAGCCAGCCAATCTAATGGAATCTAACTCCAGGGAAGAGATGCCAAAAGCTTGGCTACATACATGCAAGCAAGGCAAACCCATCCGTTTAGGCAGTTTAAAAGTCCAGGAGCTTTAGGTACGCCTCTGGTTTAATGACTTTATCTTTTATCTGTTCAACAGGCTCCTGGCAGTGGTCACACCTGCTTTACAATGAAGATACTGAAGTGGGCTTTGGGTGTCCTGCTGTTCCTGCTGCTGTCTATCGGGCGCTGTACAGAACAATCTACGCCGAGTAAGACGCCCCAGCAGAGGCAGCCTCGCTCAGCAGACGGGCCAGAGGAAGGGAAGAAATGTGGTTACACCTTCCTGGTCCCAGAACAAAAAATCACAGGGCCAATCTGCGTGAACACGAATGACCCGGGCACTGGGAACAGGAAAGATGAAGTCACCAGGATGGACATTGAGAACCTGAAGGATGTGCTGTCTAAGCAGAAGAGGGAGATCGACATTTTGCAGCTGGTGGTGGATGTGGACGGGAACATCGTGAACGAAGTCAAACTACTGAGGAAAGAAAGTCGGAACATGAACTCTCGTGTGACCCAACTGTACATGCAGCTCCTGCACGAGATAATTCGCAAGCGCGACAACTCGCTCGAGCTTTCCCAGCTGGAAAACAAAGTCCTTAATGTTACCACAGAAATGCTGAAGATGGCAACAAAATACAAGGAGCTGGAAGTAAAATACGCAGCGCTAACCGACCTGGTAAACAACCAGTCTGTGACAATCTCGCTGCTGGAGGAGCAGTGCCTGAGGATCTTCTCGCGCCAGGACCCCCACGGGTCCCCGCCCCTGGTGCAGGTGGTGCCCCAGCACATCCCCAACAGCCAGCCCTACACTCCTGTCCTGCTGGGGGGCAACGAGATCCAGAGAGACCCGGGCTACCCCCGGGACAGAGACGTACGGCCACCGCCTGACCCCGCCACTTCTCCCACAAAGAGTCCTTTCAGAGTGCCCCCTCTGGCTCTGATCAACGAGGGTGAGTTACCTGTCACTATTTATCTAACCTGAGATCTCTCCACTTGAAGGGAAACTGTCCTGGTTGCTGAATCTTTGCTTCTTTTTTGCCAGGGTAGGGATTAAAAGTGCGAGACGGTATTTCTGGTTTGGACTCAGATGTTTATTAGTTCTTGTAGCCATATTTCTCTTCACAGAGAAAAGTAAGGCACAACTTCCCAAAGATATTTTCTGGGAATCACATTCTCTGAACCTCAGAGAGAGAAAAAACAATTCTTATCCCAATTGCTGCTCCTCTTGTTGTTCCCAAGTGGAATGCACTGTGGAAGATTGTTTACCTGAAAGGAATTGGTAATTGGATTCTGGTGATGGTGTTTTGATTCATTGACCAATTGAATCCATGCGTGTATGTCGGGACTGTTGGCTGACAGTCACAAGATTTTGGGCAGTCGAGTGCAGTTAAGTTGAGTGCTTGGCAGATTCAGTGCAATATAGTGTAATATAGTAAATAAAGTAATTAATTAGCCTTCTGATAAGATGGAGTCCTCCTCATCATCTCCCCCATCATCGGGGTTGCCCTGCTTTTACCATAAGTTCTTACCTATATTCTATTATTAAGTGTGAGTTCTACAGCACTTCACTCTAACAAGCAAAAAATGGGGCTGTATCTCTCTCTCCACAAGGCTTTTTAAGGATAAACTGTCCAATTAAGAAATGAAACTTAAATTATTTTTACTTTTGACCCAATAACCAACCACCCATGGCCCGCAATGGGGACTTTTATCCAATTACACAAAACCACTCAAACCCATGGAGAAGAAGGTGAAGAGGAAGGACCAGCCTCTGCCCTAAATCCTCCATCTTGCTTTATATATATATTACTATATTCTAAAACCTTACGCTCTAAGTTTTCTACCATGTGATATTACACACTTCCATTCTAACTACACACCCATAATCTCAGTTTTACCATTCAATTTTGGAAGCTTTCTCCATGGCCTCAGGTCAAAAGCAGTGTTCTCTTGGGGGTCAAAGCCACAGAAAGTCTAAAATTATCAGTAACCAGGGTTCCAACACCCAACCACAGAAACAGAAGGAAGAATTTAAAGTACTGGTACATCTCACTCTTGCTCCTGATTTTCTCTCCCCCTTCTACCTCCCAGAGAAAGCTTTAGTTTGCCAATTGGCCTAAACCTCCATAAGATGAATTCATTGAAATGGCCAATACTCAGGAATTTAATCTGAACAACACTCACCTTCAAGTCACAAAGTGTTGGGGTTTCTCTCTGCAGATTTGAGTTGTGAAAATACAAAAATTCAGCATTAGCATAAACTTTCTAATATTTACCCATTTCTTTGATGATGCCTGCTATTTACATGTTACAGTAGTTGGCAAGAGTGAATAAGAGGAACTAATTAATCATAAACAAATTAAATAATTTCAAGTTTTTGTCCTTTATACTTACATTTGAAGATAATTCTATTAAAAGAATTTTCATCCTTCTATTCTGATCTGCTTTAAAATGAACATCTAAATCCGCCAACAATGAGTCCTGCAATGAATCTCTTATGTGTTCAGCTGAAATATTCAAGAGTGGTAAGTTTGAAAGGATAATTGAATTGAGGCTGGAACCAATTAGAGACACTCAGCTTTGAAAATTTAAAATCAGTAACTACACTCCCAGTACCTGTTGTCAGTGGGGGATGGCAAGTTAAACTAAAACCATAAATATTATGAAAATACATTCAGGAGACTGTATCCCACCTTCACATGTTACATTCTTTAGGTCATTAGATAAATTCATGGATCACTAGGAATCAAAATTAGTGACAAGACAATTAACTACTCTGAGCTGCCCTGAACTCTATCAGGTTTCTCACTTCATTGAAATTTTGACAGAATTGCAGTTTTAAAAAAATTCAAGGATTCAGAAAAACAAGTTTTTCTTAAACTTCCCTTTGAATGCTTGCTCTTGGCTTCTGCTAGCACAGCAAAAGGGTTTGGTGTGGGGTTTTGGGTTTAGGCGCCTGTTTTGTTTTTGTTTCTTTCAAATTGCCTTTAGTCACAGCTGAAGGTTGAACTTGGTTCCTAAGATGAAGCCAAACATTCATTTGTGACTGTTCTGCAGCATTACACCCAACCAGCTGCTGATGTAAAGAACAACTATTTTTATTCAAGGTCTGCAGAAAATTCAGGCATGAGCCCAAGCAAAATGCCAGATGTCATGTGAATTTCAGTGGCACATCATGACAGAAAGGAAACAGTTCATATCAAAGCATTGGCTGATGTCTGATCAGACAGCACAAGTATAATTCTAAAAAAAGCCACGACTTCCTGCTTCCCAGCAAACCCTCCTTTCCAGGTTCTGCTCTCAACACATCTTTTTCTCAATTCACGCCTGCTGCACGTACAAAAAGAGGAAACAGCACCAAGTATTATCCTCTGAATTATCTACCCTGGTGTTCACTGACCCCTCCAGCCCTAGAAGTTGAGAGTTTGAATCCATTTTTGGAGGACAACACAAAGACATTTTAAGAGCTTATTGTAATATTATTCACCTTCCTTTAATACTAGATTCTTGAGTTGGAAGTTTAAGTGTTTCTTGCAGTGCTTGGGAAAGGGAGGGTTGAGAATTGCTACAGTTGGTTGAGCATCAGTCACCACAACCAAAACTCAGACATTCCAACACAATGCCCAGTTACTACCCCTGATTTTTAAAATTAAGGTAAGCAGATTTCATGGTGCACAGAATCAAAACTATGTCATAGAAGAAACATCCTTCTGGTTAAAAGATACAGATTTTTTAGAATGTATAAAGATGTCAAAGAAGACCAATGAAAACCAGATAGTCCCAACTAGAAACAGGCCTGTTAAAGACTGATGTCAGAATAAATACCTGAACCTCCTCACAAATACTTGCACACAGCAGATGGGTCAGACAGGTCAATGTGCATCTGATTATTGTGAGTGGAGAGTAAAATGCAATATATATGGGGAACAAAAGGATGAAGTTCTGTTTTCTGAGTATGGTAGTTATTTTGTACAAAAATTGCTCTAAAAATGGAGGAAGGTTAATGTGGTCACAGACAGGATTATGACCCTGGATCTGGACATACCTGTGAACTGTAGTTGCCACAATTACCTTAATATTTGGAATAATAACCACTGATCCCCAGAATTAGTGCCACTATTTTTGCAAAAAGTAGTTTCAAGTTAGTTAAGTATTTGAAAATTAGACACTGCCCCATATAAAAATTTCTAATACCTCTTGGTTAACAACATAGCTTCGTTTTAAAAATATATGTCCAATTTTATTTTGGGCTTTTCTTCTACTAATGCCCCCAAAATCCTCTCTGTGAAGCTTACACAAGCACAAGTTCTGTATCATCTGCTCAAGATAACATCTGGCATCTCAAAATGGGATTCAACCATCAAGTTAGCAAGCTTTCAACTTAAAATATTTAATCTCTTTCCTTCTCCACTTCATTTAATTTAGTACAGAATATGATCTGCACTAAATCATACATCTAAGCCACAATTTTGGAAGTGAAATATTTAGCAGATCACCTTCTCAGAGTATTTCTGACTTATCACTGTCTCAGTGACTTATGTACCCAGACTATAACAAAAGACTAGATGTGCATGAGATACTTAGTTCTGACATAAACTATAAAACCTGTAAAATTTTAAACAGAAATTCATGCTTTTTTCATCAATCAGGCCTCCACCCACACCAGCACTGTGGAGAATCTCTCACTTTCACAAACCTCAGTATTTCCACTGAACAAGATTAGTTCTTATAACCTGAACAGGAAATAATTGTACCTAGCAAAGAATTTACTTCAGTAAAAAGATTCAAGGCTATACACCAAAAATTACGGGATATGTTAGAATTCCTTACATTCAGAGCAGAAGTTTCTTACATCTACCATAACATTAATTTATGTTAATACATGCACACAAAGCTGAGCATAAAGCACATGAGCTGTATCCTGTGAACTTAAAGCCAGCTGAACTCCAGAAGTGATCCAAGTACTACATAAACAGACTGGGACAATTCTGCCTTAAAAACTGCTTAAAATGACCCCAAACATCTGCTTGGGTCTCTCATGGAAAAAAGCAAATGCTCAAGTGCAACAACAATCATGTGGGATAACACCCACATAACAGCAGATCTAATTAAACCATTCTTAGTGTTCAATTAACACTACAAAATAAGGTTTATTTGTTCATATTTTTCCTAAAGCAATAATTGTTTTACAAAAATACTTCTGGAACAACATCCCTGTTCAGTTATAGAGCCCCCAAATTTACTTCAGACTGATCAAGGAAGAGGAATGAGACCCAGCTTAGTCCAGGAAATTATCTATCCCCTGGACAAACTTTGGGAATTCTAATTGTGAACAAGAGGAGGGGGAAAAAGCACTTGTATACCAAAGCTACAGGATTTCTTTCCTGAGGTGCCACTGCTTGCACTGGAAGAATGACAAAGCCATCCCAAACCTGACAGGGCACAATACCTACAGCAATGGCTCAGTGTCTGTGACATTCCTGTCACAGCCACAAGCTCTGAGTGCTCCTCATTAGACACACAAGCTTCACACACTCTAATTATGCTTTACAGATTTCTTGCTAATTACATACTTGTCCAATTGACAGCTATGACCTAAAAATCCAAGAGAAGTGCAATTTTCAGCTTGCTTTTGTCTCACAAGCTTAATCTGTAGTGAGGTCCCTTTCCCTCAGCTTCTACTTTTGATTAAAGAATAACCTCTACAAATTTATTCTATGCTGCTTTGCACATGAGCTGTTTCTGTGACTGATGGGTTCTCTCTGAATTTTCAAGATTTGAGAAAATAAACCCTCTGGAAAGAGAGGAAAGCTGTAGCTAGTTTATTTTCAGATGTGCTGAATTTTCAAATACATTTAGGGCATCCACCACTAACTAGTCATCAGAACGCACTTTGCTTTTCATTAGTAAATTACCAGTTTCTCTAAACCAATTGAAGTAATGATACACAAACAATTTTTTTTTTCAAAAAAGCAGAAAATAAAAACACTACCAAAAATTGAAAGGCAAACTAGGCAAGATTTTCAGAGACACGTAAGTGGCATCCTTCTCAGAGAATTACCAGATGGTCTTCTCTAAGCATTATTTGTAAAACCACCATTCACATGAACTAAAACAGAGCTTTCAAGCAGCACTCACAACAGCAACAGGAATTTTGTGCAACCACAGCCCTGAGAACAAATATGTGAGTCCTTTTAGCTGCCCAAAAATCCTTCTCCATTGCTTGCTCATTTCTTTCATCAGTATCCATCTACACACATCACACCAGATGGCACAAGAAACTTAAGAGTCCTATCCACAGGTAATAGCTTAATCCTCAAACTGCCTAAGTACATAAGAGCAGAAAATAATGCAGCATTAGAATTCTCTCTGACTAAATTCCATGTCTGTAGACTCTGGCAGTAGATATTTCTTATAGCAGCTCTCAAACTATGTATGTATTCAGAAATAGGTAGGGTTGGTTTGGTATCCTGGGTTTGTTTTGGTTTGTACTTCCATCAGTTTCAAACTGGTGTGCCAGAAAATGAAGAAAATTGAGGTCTGCCTTTTGCCCAAGTGAAGAAAATAATTAATGAAAAAAAAAATCATATTGTTTCTCAGTATCACGATCTGGAGTATAAATCTTTGCCACAGCAGACAAAAAAATCAGGTGCTGGTAACCAAAGTCCATTAATTATTTAGCAAAATGCAATTTTTGTTCCAAAACACATGGAGAGAGGATACTGACATGTTTATTTATACATACAATTAATCTCAGACAGTAACTTTTTGCACTGTTCTCCATAGTAGGTTTATACCTTAATTGAGTTCCTGACTTTCCATTTCAAAATATTCCTGGACAATGGGCACTGCACAGCCAATCTTGAAGGCTTACAGTATTTCTTTTCCAAAAGGTCCATTCAAAGACTGCCAACAAGCCAGGGAAGCTGGGCATGCCAACAGTGGGATTTACATGATCAAACCCAAAAACAGCAACGAGCCAATGCAACTCTGGTGTGAGAACAGCCTGGACCCTGGAGGATGGGCAGTTATCCAGAAGAGGACAGATGGATCTGTCAACTTCTTCAGGAACTGGGACAGTTACAAGGTAAATTCTAGAATGCAGAAAATCAGTGGGCAAAGAAAGGTAATTGAAAAGAGTGATCATCCCTCAGAGGCAAACACATTTCAGTGAGAATGTCCCATTTCCCTCCATGCACAGTTAACTTTGTATGAACCAACCTGGCTGAGACAGCCTGGGTTTGTAATGCACAACACAACTGGGAGACATGTTATTCTAGACAGTGGCTGGGAAGTCATTAATTACAAAGTTCTAACTGAACACATGATTTTTATTAACACACTGAGAACTACAGTGAGTATTTGTAAAGCTTCATTTGTCTCCCTTATGAATAAGCAACTCAGCCAGCAAAATGATTCATTTAAACACACTAAGAGATTTGCTGGATTGGGGGCTCAACTTGAAAATAGTTCTAATAATTAATTAAAGGAAGTAATTTACACCCATTAATTTAGGTTAGAAACCTAAAGATGTCAGGCTGGTGAAAGGAAACACATTGCTGTGTGTTGCTGTGATATTGTGCACTAGCAGGCAGAATGTCTAGGATGACAAGAGGATGGTGCTCTGGAGGAATTACATGCTAAATGGGAAATTTGAAAATCATTTTGTTGGGGTAATAATAATAGTACTACTACTACTAATAATAATAATAATTACATATAGGACACAAGTTAGCATGTGTATTTTTGCTTCTTGCATTCTTGGAATTTTGTGATTCAAATATTAATCTCCAAATCAATAATAGCTAAAATAATCATTCAATAATCAATCACACAAATAATTAGGTGAAGTCTTTACTTCTCAGAGCAGTCCGTGGTTGGTTTTGGAGTTGTTAAATGTTATAAAATGTTTTAAGGCAGTTATGGAGTGTCTTATAAAGCAATCATAAACATTCTGAACCTAATGCAACATGAAACACTAACAACACCATTTTACTTGGGGAAAGCACACAGCAGATAGGAAATATCACTTCACAGCTACTGTGCTGGTAGTGATTTGAAAGAAAATATGTCTTTATATTTGATTTCTAATAAATCCTGTAAAGAACACAGAGGAATAGTGTGATTAAATTCACAGTAAGAAACAACACCAGTTGCAATACAGAATCAACAAGAAGTTATTTGCCTTGAACACAGACTGTGGAATCATAAATACCCTTTTCAACCTGGAATTATAACCTAAAATTCCATTATTCACCCATTATTACAAATCCCCTTAGCTTTGTCAAGAAATATTGCTTCAGTTTCCTTACTCTCCCACCCTTTACCTTAAAAAGAGGAGGATAGCAAGAACAGAGGTGTTTTGCTACCATTAATGGTGCTGGCAGCCTCTCGTGCAGATCAGCAGTCCCAGTGCAGCAAAATTAAAGCTTTTAAATGAATGGGTTGCAGTGATTCAGAAGTTTAGAGGCTCTCAGTACCCAAGTTCCCCTGGTTTATCGCACTCCTGCTGATGAGTGTTTTAACAAACATGGAGAACTAAGCTAACAGCACCTATTGGTTTTCTTTTGCACAGAAAGGATTTGGTAACATTGATGGAGAGTACTGGCTGGGACTGGAAAACATCTACCTGCTCACCAATCAGGATAATTACAGACTCTTGATTGAGCTGGAGGACTGGAGCAACAAGAAGGTGTACGCAGAGTACAGCAGCTTCCGCCTGGAGCCCGAGAGTGAATTCTACCGCCTGCGCCTCGGCACCTACCAGGGCAACGCTGGAGACTCCATGATATGGCACAATGGGAAGCAATTCACAACACTGGACAGGGACAGGGACATGTATTCAGGTAAGCAAAGCGGTGTGCCTGTGAAAAGTGAGTTAAATGTGTTCCACCAGTGACACTGCCTCAAAAAACACAGCACAGGACAAAAAAAGTGTGTAAATTCTGGTAAAATAACCCTATTGGGAGAGGCTTTGAATCAAAGATGATAAAAACCACATTGGCAGGGCCCCCTTTGAGCCCCTACACCTGTCAGAAATTCAAAATCTATCACTCTCACTGACAACACTGCAGCAATTTTCCGTTTAGCTCATCACTTGCATGTGACCGCAATCAGAGTATCTGTCCAGGTGATGTCTGAGTAGTGCTGCTGCCACAGAATCACCAGGAACTAAAGCCTCTGAAGAGCATGAAAGGAACTGCAAGTGTGCAGAGGTTAATACTTAAGAAAGGGGCCCATCATTTGGGTTTTGCACTCCTTAAAGCTCCCTTTCTCTCATTTCCGCCAGCTTTTCCCTCGCAGCAACAGGAAGCTTGGGGAGTGCAATACTTCAACTGCCTTTCCTCAGCTGTCAATAACCATAAAGCTGGACAAATCCTGCAAACTCTTAGACAAGCCTGTAACAGTAAAAACACAAGGTACAAGCAGCTCTTTGTGGAACCCTGGCCCCGCGTGCTACTCGGGGCTGTATCAACTCACGTTGCTTCCGCTGGAGTATTTCTAAACAGCACATAACCCAAGTTCCTTGGGTGTTAGCTCATGGACAAGCACTGCTGGCAGGCTGAGAAGAGCTCTATCCTTCATTTTCAGCTGTCACATTAAAGACCCTGTCAATAACCCCCCCTCCAGCAACGGCTGCTGTTACACCAGAATCCATAATTTAGCAAGAACAGCAAGCTGCAACCACAACAGGCAATGAAATACTTCCAAGCTGCCTCTGTGAATAAGCCACAACATGAAAACATTTAGCAAACCTCCCTTTGTACTGCTTAAAGCTGAAGCTCACCCATGTCCTTCTGTTCCACAGGAAACTGTGCCCACTTCCACAAGGGTGGCTGGTGGTACAACGCCTGTGCCCACTCCAACCTCAACGGGGTCTGGTACCGAGGGGGCCACTACAGGAGCAAGTACCAGGATGGAATCTTTTGGGCTGAGTACCGGGGAGGTTCCTACTCCTTGAAAGCAGTTCAGATGATGATCAGACCTATAGACTGAGGAGGAAAATCCCACAGTGCTCCCATATAAAAATCTCAGTGTTTGAGCTCCAGAAAAAAAATAAAGTGTTACTTTTTAATCATTATTTTGCACAATCTGCCCCTGCAAAAAGCAGGTCTACAGTTTTCCTGTCTTCTTTCCCCGTCATGTTCCCCTTTCCTTTATTAGGACCCTTCTCTACTGTGACAGACAGTGTTTTTTTTAAACACACATTCACAAAAGCAGATGTTTGTGCTTGCAAAGCATATGTATCTTTTTTTTTGAAGATCAACATGCTTGATGTAAACAGTCAAAACTGGTAAAAAATTCCAGGTCTTTGACAAGATATAAGCTTTTCCAGTTCAAAAAGCTTATGCTTTTTCAGGTTAGCTCAATCCTTAAATGTAAATATGTGAAATGACATTGTCTTGCTTAAATGTGAAAATTGATTAGTTATTTAACAATTTATTTAAAAATGTTGGTATTACTTTCAATGAAAAATATGACTTCATATTACTGTTTGATATTTACTCCAAGAACCTACATAAAAAATTTTAGCTTTGCCAGCAGAGAAAGATTTTTGCAACAAATAATTATTTCAAAATGAAGAGATAAATTTAACACAAAATACAAAATTTCTTAGGGAATTCTCTACACTGCTAAGATCTGTAAGTTCTACCTTCTGTAAAAAAATTTAGGCAAAATGTTCCTTGCGTAAGAAAATCAATTGTATAAAATTATTGATAAACCTGAGACAATCAAATTATTTGCTACTTTTTTTACCTTCAAGCTTTCTAATTAAACTTTGAACTTAAATGGCAAAACTGAAAGTCCTGGTATTAAAATCATGTCTTGACACTTCCCTGCTCCACTTAGGAGTGATGAGGGCTGACCAAGCACTCACACACAGTCATCCAGAGAAGTCTCTGAATATTAGAAGTTTTCCTCCAACACAGCTTTCTGCTCCCACAGTAAAACAAAGCTTAGAAATCAGCTCTGAGTGTGTTCTCCCTGACATCCCAAACTTGGGATGCTCTTATGACACACACATTTTCCTTCCCTTACACACCTAATCAACTTTTGATACTGTTTAGACTAAATTTTAGCTTCTAGATATCAGATTTTTGCTGGAATCAATGTGTAATTTAAGAAATTAAATAGAAAATGTTTTCCCAACATCTAACAAAAACTATACCACACACTGATTCAAAACAAGGTATTTCCAAATCAGATACAACCAAACATTCGCTTTAGGTACCAGAATCTTTCTTGCTGTTATATAAAATTATTTAATAACTGCACTTATAGCCACACAGGCTCCTTAATTTAATTTTATATTATGTAAAACTGAATATGCTGTTCTGAACTGCAATCAATGTCTTTCTTTAGCAACCCATAGGTGCCTTCCGGATTGTAAGGAACTTTGTCCTATTTAAAATAAGAAACCATAATCTATTATTAATGTTAAATTAGTCAATATCAATTACTATGCAAAGCCTTGGATGTAATTCAGAGGAGAAAAACCAGCATTTTGCTTTCAGAACACACCCTCTGGAGCAGAGATAAAGCTTCATTGATAATGTATGGCTGCAAGGCTTGTAGTTAAATCTTTGGTCTGAGATCAAAGCCAACCAGTTCTACCAATATTTAATTGGGGTTGGCAGTGGTGGGGAACCAGTCCCAGCATATTCCACCCCCAAATTCCAAGAATCTTAACTGACACAAATGTTTATGATTACAATTCTGAAATTGTTCTTCATATAAGGAATATTTGTTTGTTACAAATATCATACAGACCTCATTGATTGAGTGTCCTGCAAAAAACATTTTTTAATTGCAAATGCTTAAAATTCTGACTCTCTATAGCCTGTCCTTTTTTCTCCATGGTAGCTGGATAGAAGAGCAGTTCAGGTAAACTTTAAAAAAGGAAAATGCCATCCAAAACATTCCTTTAATGATCACTTCTGACAGCTTTTAGTTCATTCAACAGGCAGATTTCCTCTCCTTGGCAGAGAGTGTATTTTACCCCATGAATCTCCTGCCTGCTACAAAAACAGTGTTTGTTTATTCAGTGCAGTCAGTGAAAGGTGTACTTTGCAGAAACCCCAAAGTAAAATTAGCTTGCACTCAGCCTTTTAATTAAATCTTAGATATTAGACATCTAAAAAGTGAGCCTTCCCCAATTTAAAGCTGCAGGATGACATTAATTAAACATCATTACAAAATCCACCCAGAAACTTCAGACTGTACAAATGCTGTGCTCTGATAGGAAAGAGTTAATTAAGTTGCCAATTTAAGATTATGAGGAAGGAAAGCATAGCATGTCTTTTTCAGGTCGGTTCATACTCTATATAGTAATTCACTTTCAAGTGCTTGTAACTCTATCAGTTTGTAGCTTTTGGGCTGAATTTTCGAAGCAGGGTGAATGACTTTAAAAGTTCAATGTTTTCTCTCACACCTTTTCTTTAGAAAGATTTTCAAAAGAGCCTGTAGCATCCCTCAGGCTTCTTGCCCTGGCATTCAGAAGCAGTCTGTCTGGGAAAGATAAAGCCTTCACCATTCCACTTCCATCAGTCCAAATTTAACCAGGCAGACCTCAAGAAAGTTCAACTCGTACAAAACCTGAAACACAGTTTTCACTTCTATTTCCAAAATCTATTGCAAACACTGTCACTGAAGCAGCTGAATATTACTGAGATGATTACTTAATAACCTGTTTTCAGCTTTTCTCTTTCTGGATATCACTCCTCAAAGACAGCTATAAGAAAAATATCTCACAAGGTAGTACTGCTTAGTTAAATAAAAATCTTACTTCTCAAGATACAGCTCAGTTGTTTCCTTGTGCAATCTCAAATGGATCAGAACTCTGGAATGAGACTCCCTTGGAGAACAGGGTTTTACTCTAAGGTGAAATATAACACCCCACACACAGCTCCAATTTGTTCTGGCTGCTTCAGCTGTCTGGGTAATGCAGCACTGATGACATATCCTGTTTATCAAGGGCCTGCTGCTGAACATATTTATTGGTGTTGCACAGCTTTTCACACTCACATTTAAGTAGGTGAGTTCACATTGATGATGTACTGCTCTCACCTGCATTTCTAGAATTCTGGAATCACATCACAATCATTGCTGCAAGGAACTGAGAAACATTTTTGTTTCCTTCCCCCAGCTAAATGTGGAAGCACATCATTATCTTGTCCACAGAGGGTGAGCTGTGGAAATAAGACACCAATCTGTACTTCTGTGGCTCCTCTCCTGTTGGCCAAACCTACACCAAGAAAGCATTTCAGCTTTTTCTTATAATGCCAAGATGGCATAAAAAAAATCTATACCCACTTCTGGTATTTGGCTGCATAAGGGTGAAACATTCATGCTTGAAATTGCTGCTGGAATTCCTTTATATGCTCACTTTCCCTGTGGCCTTCCAAAGAGAGGCGTCCATGACCAGTGTTTCTCTAGAGGGGATTTGCAATTGCAAATTTAATTGTATGGCAAGTCTGATGCCCTAGACTCTTCCAAAGAGCATTTTGAAGGAGTGTGGCAGCTGCTGGCTCTCCCCACCAGGAGTGAAGAAGCCCCCACTCCTCCTTTTATCATGAGAGGGAGTGGTTCTCCTGAGGAATCCCTGCCCTGCACATGCCATGATCACCATTTCCATCTGCAGACTTCTGGGCAGGCTTTCCTATGTGTTTTAAACCAGGAGCAGCACTGCTCCCTTACAGAATCTTGTAGCAGAAGTATTCCTTTTAGGAATTGTGACCTGTAACTGATAAGCTTAAAACAGTAAGTTAAACAAGCAATTTAAGTCACTTCTGTTCCAAATGACTCTTATATTAGTAAAAATGCCTTGGGAAGAAAATGGAAGAAATAACAAATCTACCCAGGTCTTAGCAGAGATTAAAGCATTTATCAAATGAGAAAACTTGGACTCAGCTATCGATCCTCCAAAGTGGATCCAGATTTAGCATGACTGTATGTTCAAGGCAATGGTTTTCTTTTTGCCACTTTTTAAAACTGCACAAAATTCATTTTGGAGGGAGTGCACCAGTGGGAATTCGCTATTCCTCTGGAGAATTAAAAAAGGCTTGAGGACATTCCTTATGTCACTAGTAAGAACTGGTACCACAGGAAACCAGGTCACAACACATGCTTTAACTTCAGCAGGTCACAGTAAAGAGCATTTCTTTCTTAACAGAAAAGAATTATATATTTCTCTTCAAACTATCAAGTTAAGCCCAAAGGTTATTCTAATGCAAAAGTTAGACAAGAAGCTGCAACTTATTGGAGAAAACATCTGTAACTGAATAAAACTTTAAAAATTGTTTCCCAATATTTGGCTTGGGATTTTTACAACCAGCAAGAAAATAATTTGATGCTGGCTTCATGTTTCAAGAATCATGGCATACAGGTAAAAAAGTATCAGAATAAGAAGCATTTCAGAACTATGTATCAAGTCTCCATATTGTCCATGTACACAAGATGGGAAAGCTTCATTGTTCATCACATTACATAGTCTTTGGTTTCCTTTTTGTGCCTTAGTGTTTGTGCCAAACACTACAGGGCATTAAAATCTGGTCCCCCACAGTGAAGTATTTTTTTTCTATTTCTGTAATAAGCATGTAAAATTCAACCAATTAATCCTGGAAAAGTTAACAGCCCAGCAGAGTAAAGGAAGTATCAAAATTCAGGAACAGAAATTGCAGTTTAATGGCCTTAATGACCACAAGAGCTCATCTTGAATTCAGGTATAAGAGGAACTTATTATCTGCAAAAATACAAAGAATTGGATACACAGTGCCTTAATTTTGTGTGATTACCAACAGCTCATGAAACAAAAGCTCCATTAAAATCAGCACACTTATCATTTTAATGCCTGTTTAGTTTAAGTAGCACTAAATTAGTTCGATAACAAAACCAATACATATTAAATACATTTATGTAGTTTTTAGACACATAGAATTACAATTTACTAATAATTATTCCAGAAGGCTGACTCAGTTATAACAGCCTAGTTTCTCTTGTCACATTGGTGTATATTAAATGCAGCAATATCTCCACATTTTACCATGTTCCTCTAAGACTCTATATTTATTTAAACTCTAAGATCTATATTTATTTCTCGCAGAGGCTTGTGATTTATAGCTTCCCATAAATTAAAAGCCATCATTACTAGAACAGTCAAGTATTTAGTATCTAGGAGGGCTAACAGGCCTAACAAGGGAAGTACTTCTCCAGAAGTCATTGTATCTGTACAACACGTGCAAAATAGTTTCCTAGAAAACTGATACTGGATGTAAAACCTGCAGTGCTTGTGAGCTTTAAGAGGTATTTTCTTTTTGAGGTTCTGTCCTGCCACATACAGAGTGCTCAGAATCACCCTGGGTTGTAGATCTCCACTGAAGTACTCAGAGTTTCCTGAATGCTTAAAAGATGGTGTTTAGCTTGTATAATTACTGGAGAAAAAGGCTGCTTACCTAAATAGGGAATACAAGGAGTCATCTTCAAGCTGCTGATATAGTCTCTGAGCCTTTTGTAATTATCTTCTTTACTCATAACATATTCCAGTTTGTCAAAGGTGGCTTTATCCTTCCGACTCAGTAACTAGGCAAAGGAAAAAGAAAGCAAAACCAGACGAGTTAGGTTTGATCATTATGATTTCCTCTTTTACCCTTATAAGCACAGATTTCCAATTCCCCATCTTTGTTGCTGTTATTGGTGAGGTTTTTTTTTTTTTTTTAACTCAACTGCTTCAAAACTACATCATTTACTCCTTAAATAGGAGCACTGTGAAAGTTTACAAAGAAAAGCAACAATTCTGGGCGTTAAACTTCAAAATACTTCTAAAAATTAAGCTGGTAAAAATGCTGGTGTCCTGGAGGATCCTTCTGAAACAATGTAAGTTACCAAAAATCAAATCTAGCGAACATGTATCACAACTTCATGTGCAGTCCACTTCAGCAGTATTCATGACAGTAACATTTTCACTCTGATTATCCAAAAGCGTGCTGGCTTGGAATGGGATGGAGTCAATTCTCTTCACAGTGGCTAGTATGGGCTGTATCTTGGATATGAGTAAGGATTTTATCCATGGTTTTTTACAGAAGGCTCATGGACTGAGCCTATTTGTCTGCCAATTGGCAATTTTACTGGCTCTTAATATCACAGAAATGTCCACTTTGAACAGAAAACTTTAAAGTCGTGGTTCTCCTTCATTATCCATTCCTCCTGCCTCCAATCCCTTCCTTTGATAGAATTAACAGCAACCAGGCTCTCTTTGTAAGATGGAGAAAGTCAAGATTTTTCCAAACATCTTGCTGAAGTGCTGCTGCAAAACTGCCTCAAAGTCTTCACTTCAACTCAGAGTCAGAATTTAACAAAGAGTGTAAGATGTTCCCACCAAACATTTTGGCAGGAGATTCAGTGTTCCAAGTCCCAGTCACAATTTTTCCCCTACAATGCAATGACAGGGGCTAGATCACTGAATTTCTACACATATTCCCTTTTCACTTCAGTTAAAGATCAACCTAGGTGAGCCTGACAGAAGTGAAGTCTCCCTTCTGTAAATTCACTGTTGAAATAATGTATTTTTACTTCCATTTCCTATATCCAACTCTTTATGAGGACAGACAAACTGAACACAATCTCAGGAGAAAGCCGCTAGTTGAAAGTGAATTGTCATCCAAGACATACTCATCATTGACATTCCAGCAATTAATTTGCATCTTTAATTTAGGTTCGGTTCCAATACTCAAATGAGAACTGGAGACTCTTCCAGGAGAAAGAAGCAGCAGACTGACATGACTCCAACCACCCAAATGTGACATTTTACTTTTGAAGCTCATCTCAAAGCTGGTTCCAGTTCTATCAGCCTGGACTAGGCTTGCTTCTAATACCATAAAACATTGTGCCATAATTTAATGTCTGAAAGGTTTTTTGTAGTGTTGCAGACCGAAAGGTGAGATAAGACTAACATATAACAATTTTCAAAATTGAATGAAATTAACCGTATTTTCCTCAAACCATGCTGATTTGCACCCTCTTATTCAAGTCTGATGTATCTTTTCAGGCTCTTTGGATCATCTCATAACAAGCTGATCCTGCATGACTTCCCCTGATGCTCCTAAGCCAATCCATGCCATGCCTCCACCTCCTGCACTCAGGGAGAAAAGTCCAGAGAAACCAAGAACATTACAAGTGTTTCTGTGAGGGCCAAGTAAGGACCTCTTTCTTAGTTCTTCCTTCAGTTTTGGAGCTGTTTCTTTTTTAAATAATGTTTCTTCTTCTGTCTCTTAGATGAAAAGAACAGTAAAGAGCTGTACATATGCAGAGACAATAAAAGCTAAGGCTGAGAGTTTATAGCAGCAGGGAAGGATTGGAGCCTTCTAAATTGCTCTTGGCTTTCTAGCTGCAGTGTGCCAGCACTGAATACAACCTTTCTGAAATGCCAGCAAGAAGAGATGAGGTCTCAGGACGCTGGCTCATCGCACTTAACATATTTAATGATCATTTGCTTTATTGCCCAAACCCTCACTGGTCATCGAGAATTCCTTTACATTAAATGGAGAGAAGCTGAATATTCTGGTCTGTGAACTTTCTTGGAAAGACTCACACTTCTCAAGTTTTGAATGGGGCAAATCACACATTAAAAGTAGCACTTATTATTCTCTAGAGTTCAGAGTGTGTGCAGGCAGTGAGTGAGACAAATTTCAGACAAATGCAGACATACCGTCAGAAGACATGAATTCCATCTTTTTTAGGAACATTAGATTACCAAGCAAGTATTTAATGGCTCCTTTAAACTCTAGATTCCAACCATTTAAAGTGGCTTTCTTTTTTTTTTTAAGGGAATGAATATACTTGCAGCTATTTTCCTGACTTTGTAAATCCAGTTGATTGAGGGTTGCTACAAACCATCCCAGAAAATGGAGAAGAAATTCTTTCTTGTTGAAGGTTTTGGAGAGTTGCTGTGCAACTTACCCAAATGCCTTTGTGATTCAAATAAAGGCTTGGTGTGCCTTTCCATGCTTTTAATATACAGAAAGCCAAAGGCTCAGAATTATCTTTAGGAATTTTTAAGCTGAACTTTCAAGAGAAGGACAACTAAATCAGTTTGCAGTGCACATTGCTGGGAGCTATCCTGCAACTTGCATTTGCAAAGGCTCGTGTAAGATGATGAAAATCACAGACTCACTTGGGATTGTATGAGGAATCAAACACCTGCAGAAATATGGGAGAAGTTACCTGGAATTTCAGAGGTTGGAAGAGGGATGAGTTTTAATGACTGATGCATATGTCAAGAGCACACAAATAAACCCTGTAAAGGCAAACCAGTGCATAACCAAGCATCAAAAGAAACTGGGGACTCCCAGTTCTGAATGGCATTATCATGGCAGTAATTAATGTGGTTATTATTAATATATGGAAATAGTTACATTTAATTTGAGCTGTGCACAAAAAGAGATTTAAAAATTGACTCAGCCTCACAGTTACATAAAAGTGTTGAGGCATCAATTCCAAAACTAAAGTCTGAAAACCAGAAGTTCCTCTTGAGATAATTTTGAAGTGTTAATTTCACTAAGATTTCCTCAGAGAGATTTTTGGTATTTGGAAGCAATTCCTAACTTAATTGTGCATTTGCAAAATGTGACCAGAATTCTAGAGGAGTATCTTGGCAGAAGGGAATTATATTGAATTTTGGGAATATTTATCAACTGAATGACATTTTCATGCAGTTATCAGACAAATAAGATTGTTTCAACATCCAAAAAAGCACTGATGTGTGTTCAGGGAAAGCTTTCAGCTTTTATTAGTGATATGTATCCTGTGCACAGGAGCATCTCAATCACCTCATTTTTTCTGTCACGCTGAATGTCACATTTATCTGAAACAGCTGAAAAACTACACAATATATGGCTGAATAAAGACTGTTTTCTAAGTTCTGAAGTATCAAAATGAGCAAAAGTAATTCCCAATATTCTTCTTATCAAGGATACAACGATAAACAGTATTAATGCCAGTCAAAAAAGAGATGACAAAAATGATTCCAAAGAATACTGTCCTTTCATAACTACAAAGGCAGAATTGCAAATACACTGTGTAAAGGAGTTGTAAGTGTGAAATGATAATGAAAAGTGCTAGAGTTATCAGTCAGAGAAACAACAAATCTCTTTGTGGAAACTGAATCAAGAGTTTCTGAACATCTGCTCTCCATAGCAAAAAAAAAAAGAATTCCAATAGTATAAACCCTTAAATGATTAAAGTATGACCCACTTTGGCATTCAGAATTTTCCAGCAACTAAATACAAAATAGCTTCTGGCCAAATGAGAAGCCTCTGCGTTTAGCAGAACCTGCAGGGAACTATTTTTCAGAGGAAAATATTTCTACAGCAGAACGGAAAAAAAATTTAAGAGGAAACCATAGATTTCAGAGCAACTAGAAGCATTATGTACACAGCAGAACAAAGTTGAAGCTCTCTGTAGTAACTGCTGCATCCTTGAAAAGAAGTTTCAGGATGTTGTGTTTACCTGAGAAGAAGTGAAGCCCTCTCCCCTGCCCTGCTGCTCCTCACTTACCGCCCATGTCTTGGTCAGCCTGAAGATGGGAGCGCTCTGGAGGCCTGACACCACTGCCATGAGGGCATGGAGGTTATTCAGCTCATACAGCTTCTGAAGACAAAAAAAAGAGAAAAAAACCCAACAATAAACAACATTGCAAGTGCAGTTAATAGTGAACACAGAATAAATAACAATATAAAGATGGAGAAATCTTGCATGGTCTAAAATGAAGTGTTGCAGTGAACTGCAGTGCACACAGACCACTTTTATGGCACCTCCTAATTTTTCATTACTGCATCTCTATGGTTTTGGATTAGACTAACTAGCTGTTTCATAGCCCATAGAGAACCCTTAAAAATATCTACATAGACACACATCTTGGGGAATATATTGGAAGTGCCAGAAATTTTCTGACATTCAAACCCAACAAATTCCTTTCATAGCATTCAATAGTATTTTAAAACAACACACCAGAAAGGATAACCCAGCGGTGACTGATGGTGAATCATGTCAGTACCTAGAGTTTATGCAATGACCAAGGCTACATCAAAGCCCCCAAAAAATATCTTAGCAGGATGAAATCAAGGAGGTAAATTTCAAAAGCCACATCCCTGGAATACTCTCACTGAAAGGCCATTTCTGGGGTATGACAACTAACTAGTGGAAAGCAACAACCCAATCAAAATTGAACAGCAAAAACATTAGGGTAAAAGAATTCCCTTAAAAACTCTATACAAAACATTGTGTTTAAGTGCATTTTCTCACACATTTGGAATTTCCCTCCCTTTTCTTTTTCCTTTCCCTCCGTCTCCAAAACTATCCACTGCCTTGGCCAAATAACTACTGGTTACTACTGTCATGAAAGCTTAAAAACAGTCTGGAGGAAAATGCTCTTCCTGAAGCTCTTCTGCAACAGCAACTGTTCTGGTAAGTTGTGAGCTCTCAGAGATCCAAACAACATTCATTTTTGGTGCAGTGCACCCAAATTGAGGTTTTAACCCTAACGGAGAGACTTTGCTAAGGAGAAATGGTACTCAATCACAGTATTGCAAATCTTGTTTAATCCATTTGGAATATTCACCAAGGTAGGTTAGGATTCCAGCAAGGAAAAATAAGAAACCTTTCCTATTCAAAAAATGGTGGAAATCCCTTGTCCTACTTGAAACTCAGCTTACTTCTTGCTTAGGAAATCTTTCATGAAGGAAAAGGACAACAAAATTATACCAATGGAATACTGACTAAATGCTGAACACCAAAGGAGAGCCTCTATTTGGAAGGAGGAAAGCCAAAACCAAGGGTGGTTTTCTGGCTAACAGTTTTGGAACAGGGCAAATGATTCTCTCTCCACTTAACACACTGCCAGGAAAGTTACAGCCTTTTATGGAACAAAGTCCTCACAAGTGTAAGTCAGAAATGCCACTTTTAATGGCACCCCAGCAGCATTTCCACTCTGGGTGCTCAGACCCCCATGATTCCAGCATGTCCTGCTGACAGTGGAAGTTTGGCCACACCTTATGATGAAGTGCTTCCCTCTCCTCATCCTCTTTTGGGAGGATTCTTCAGTAACCAGTGTAAAGGGTAATCAGTATTTTGTGGAGTGAGGTGGAAGGGGTTGGATGTTTCTCATACACCACAGTCCTGTTATCCTTCCAAGCAGTCCTGCTGAAGTTTGTCCCTCCACTTACACAAGAACTGTTTTTCCTCCCACACACATCCCAAGCAAGGTAATAGTTCACTCTCCCAAAGGACAGTGGAACTGATCAGAAATGAAAAGAAGGGCTTTCCCAGCTGCTGCCAGCAGTGAAACAGGAGTCAGCACCAACCAGGACAGTCTGGGAATTTCAGGGGAACTGTTAGGTCTAATTACCTCATGCATTAAGCAGCGTAGGTGAGATACCATTTAAGCTATACAGTAGGTTGCCAGCACAAGGAATTCACTGTGGAGTGGATTTACAGCTCCTCTAAAGGTAATTAGTGTGACCCCTGGCACCAGGCTGCTTTGATAATAGCTCTGGATAACAGAAACTGCTTCCAAGATTTTCCAGTGAAGTTCCACTGCAGTAACTTCATGTCAGCAGCCATATGTAAGCAAAGCCAAGGTAACAAGCACAGAAATAAATGAACTGATATAAAAACACCCCGTACAGAGCTGCTTGCTTTTTGTCACTGTGATTTTTACAGCTGACAGGTAAGCAAAGCTCAATCACCCGATTGTTAGAGCACATAAATGCCTCCAAGCAGCAGCATTCCAGCAGCCAATGCACTGCAGTGCACTGGTGAGGTCAGGCGTGCTCAGGGTGCTGTGCCCAAAGCTGAGCCTACAACACCCAGCACTGCCCAGTCCCACCCCAGGGGGAACCAGACCTGAGCCCACATGGCTTCCCACATCTGTTCTGCACTTTGGCCACACAGAGCTGAACCTCCCCCTGTATGCAGGGACATGGATCGTGAAGCCAATTCTTTTATGTTTGTATTTCAAACAAAACCACAAGAACTGGCTTTTAAAAATACATGAGATGAAGATACATTAACTCACCGGATATCAAAGGATGTCTAAGAGAGATCATTAACACTTTATGACCACAGCATGATTATTGAGCAGAGCCTGTGCTATCCTAAAAAACTAACTCTTGCTTTGCCCAAAGTTGAGAGTCAAACCCCACAGGAGTAAAATATTGCTTCATTAAAAAAGGGCTTGTCAAGACAGGGAATGCACTTGAATACAAAATGAATTAATTAACAAATATTTTACATCTTTTTTTTTTTGCAGGTAACCTGGGGTGGTCACAGCAGTCAATTACAGTAAAAGGTAGCCACCATCTGACAGCAGAAACTTGAAAAACATCCCCTTTTTCTCACTACTGTGAAGAAGCTTCACTCTGTTTGAAGGGCTATATGCCACCCCAGATTTGCTGACCCTTTTCTTATGAATGTCAGTCCAAAAGGCTTTAGGAAAGACTGAGAGCTCCAAAATGTCTTCTGAATCAAAGTCTATTTTTCAAACCACATTTTTAAAGTTGATATTATTTGACTAGAGATAAAAGATCCTTTCCTTCCAATGGCAAAAGCAAATAAACCATTTCTCTTCTGGCTAAAGCTGTTAAAACTGACTGCACACTTCGTGACAACACAGAAGCCAAAGTTACAGATGTCAACAGAAACAAGCACAGCTAAGTCAAGTGTCAGACAGGTATTTCCCAATGTGTATTTCTGAACTGACCAAACTGGGTATAAAACCTTTGATCATGGTGAATCCCACACTCTCTTCACAATACAAATTCTTACCTTTGCAGTTTTGATGTAGTGGCTCAAAACCTCAGCTCGTATTTTTAAAGTCTGTGCATGCAGAATCTCTCTAACAACCCAGAAGCTTACCTAAAATGTAGGAAAAAAAGCCTTTTAAAAATACAGAGTTTCAACACTATGCTTTTAAAAGTTTTATTTATTTTTATGGAAGTATGGTCTATGGAAACAGATTTGAGTTCAATATAAGACTGAGGGTGAGATCACACACAAAGCAAATGGCAAAACATTTGCCATTTTGAAGAGTGCTCTCCCAGGAAAATAAAACCATGAAGAAATGTTACGAAAAGCCTACAAAATGAAGGAATATAAACACTAACATTGAATCATATCCACTGGTTTGCTTTCCCACAACATAAATGCTGCATTACTCAACTCTTTACATGAATTGAGCAGCTTCAACTACAGTTCACTGACATTTCCAACACCTTGAACAAAAATTAGCCCTGAACAAAATTAGAATGTAAGGTGGGAAGCTCTGCCATAACCCAGCTTCTAGTTGATACTCTTATTTCTGGCTATGCCAATTACCTGCTGATGTACAGCACAGTATCACACTCTTGGTTAAGCTCTCCAGGACTGACTTCACTGCTGTGGAAGATCCCTGCTAAATTCAATATAAAGAATGGCTGCTGCATTTCATACTTACATGAATGTCTCATAAAGGCTGTACTCTAAAAGTGTTTGGAAATATGTCTAAACTCCACTGTTTTCTCTTCTCTGCTCCCTGCCACCCTCTGCCCTCACAAAGAATGATAAATTTAAACACTTTTGTAACTGTAATAAAGCAGTAGTAAAGAATTAGCAAGAGGTAACACAAACTGCAGCTTTTATTCATGTATTTGCTACGAGTTAGGAAAAAATTATCATCAAGATACAGCATGACTGGTATTTACAGAACTCCTGAAAACAGTGTATGAAGAAATTTACTGGAAGTTTACTCATCTACATAAAAACCTTTCAACATGTCATGATGCTTTGATTTTTACGTGATGCTGAACTACTTCTTGTAAACTAACATTGAGTGTGTATTCAGGTTCCTGACCAAAATCTCAATTAGAAAAATGAAATAACCTGTTCCACTTTGCTCAGTACAATAGTTCCTCACACAGAAGAGCACAAAGAAGATCCACACCTCCAAAATGATTACATTTGCAGTGAAGCTACAGGGATGTGATGAAAACCGGGATGTTAAATCACAACAGCTCTTTGGAACTGAGAAATGGAAGAATGACAAGAAAACCCACAAAAAATCCCCACAAACATCTTGCATAAGAATCACTTCCTTTTGGTCTGTTTGTCTAAGATTGTATTAGCCAGGAAAGAATTAACCATGGAGCTCAGGTTTCTATTTCTTTTCATTTTTCTTCATTTTCTTCCCTCTTTTGCTTTTTTGCAAAGCAAAATATCTCTTCACAAACAAAAAGTGGTTCCAATTGATTAAAAAAAATCTCAATATATTGCCATGCTCAAAAATAGCAAAGTTTTGAAACCACTGTTTAAAGTTAAAAGGAGAAAATACAGAAAATCGTCTCATTTTTGATGGCACATCATCAAATTGCAATAATCTGAAAGTCATAGTGACAGTAGCTGTATTTAAATGACAGAGATTGCCATTCCCTTTGTTTAGTTAGAGAATAATCTTCCTTTAAGGACAGAGTTCCAAGTGCTGAGACAATCTCAGGGGTAGTGAGAGTAAAAAAGAATTTAAATTCTTGTCCCTTCTTCATTGTTTAGAAAACAAAAATACATGTTGGATTGTTGCCAGGTCTTCTCCAGTATTTTCTTTAATTAAATATTCTGAAGGTGTCCTTACTGAGTCCTGCCAGGAGCAGGGATTTGCATTCAGTGATCCTTACGGGCCCCTTCCAACTTGAGATATTCTATGACCCTATCAAATACAGAAGTACTGGATACATAAAATATTTGGCAGTATTTCAAAATTTTGTCTTCAAAAGCTTGACCTCAGTTTGGTGCTCTGCTGTAGCTACACAGCTTGAGAAAAAGAACTTTCTATCCCTGATTGATCAATGAGTTTTTAAGGAGATGCTTTCCCACTGAAGATCAAGGAAATTTAAATTTTTAACACAGGTTTCTGTATCATAAAGAATGAGGTAAGGACAACACACACAGTAGACCCCAAATCTCTTTGATCTGAAGTTCAGAGATTGCTGATGTAACAGGAGAACGCCTGTGATGGGCCAGACTGTGACACACTTGCTCAGAACACAGAGCAACACTCCGGCATTTCCATCAGGACAAAAATCCCCCGATTTCCACTGTCTGTCCTGAGTTCTGTGGAAGTTCCCTGGCATCACAGAGACACAAACATCTTGTTTGCCCAAGGATGCTTGGTTTCTGTCCCAGTCCCAGCCAGACCTCAGCTCAACACTTCCAAGCTCTTGCAGGAAAAGAAAAAAACCCAAACAAACCAGAACAAATTTCCTTCAAAGCTTAGAGCCCTCCAGTCCCTTGAGTGACAGAGCAGGCAGGAGATACAGAACCAAACACACTTAATCACTTCCACTTCAACCCCTTCCAGTCCTCTCTGATGTGTTTTTACCAACACAAACACTGGGTTTTGGCTGGTCATGGCTATTAACTGTTATCTTTAGACAGCACCATAACATAATGCATTGCACATATTGAAAAAGCAACAATTTAAATAAATATTTTTGTTTCATTTTTTTCATAAATAACACATATTTGTTCCATATAGTCCTCTCTTGCTACATTTAAATGTTATTATACCACCATCAATCAGCAACATGACTCCCAGCCTTTGGGTGTCAATACCTCTGATACAAGTACAAGGCAGCATTTAAAGCCTTGACATATAATTTATATATTTATATTCTTCCCTGTTAAGGTCAACTGAGAATAACAGGCTTAACTTTGAACATATCTGTTCTTGAAACACATCTTAAGATTTTTAAATTATCCCATGTTTGCCATATCTGAAATACCAATTCTGCTCTACTGGTGTTTTTAAGATCATAGTCATTGCTTCCAGAACTATCTTTGCTTTCTGTGCTAATCAAAAGATAGGGAAATTCAAGAATATTCCTTTAATAGTTTCTGGCTTTTCCTTTCGGGTATCTTCCATGCATACTAACCACTCCACTTCTTAATTTCCAATAATCCCAGTTAAATCCATCACAATTCAGCAACACTACAATATTCAAGAAAAAGTTCTTCATACAATGGTTGCATTTGGGTTGAAAAGGATGCAAAAAAACGTGAAAAATACCTATAAACACAGTCAGTAAAACATAAAATTATCCTTTGGCAAGTGGAATCTCTTCCTTTAAAATTGTTCCAATGTACTGAATCTAGCTGACAAGTTTCTCTAATATTTTAAGCTCTCTGGCAGCACAGTTCCAGTCCCATTTAAATAAAAACCTCAAGAAAGAGGTTTTCAGTTGAGGGACTCTGACAACCAAGAGACCAATAGTGACCTTTTCACAGTTACCTTCAAAAAACTGTTTATTTGAAACAAAGGATAAACATTTATTTTCAAAAGGTAAGACAATGATTTAGTAAGTGGACTTGGCAATTGTGCACTGTGACAGGTCTACCAGTAACAGCAATTTTACAGCTCACTTTTAGAAGTTGAAAATGAGAGATCAGAGTTTAGAAAAAAAATAAGATTCTTCCCTCCTCACTAAATATAAATTAATGCAAAACTAGCACATTAAGTTGCATATTTTAAAAAAATATATCAGATACATAGATCTATATGGGGTACCACTCAACAATGAATTCTCCAAGAACAGGAGAGTCCTGGCATGGAAAGATTCCACTGATTTCTGTTGCCTGAACTCAATCTGTTTTCACAGGCACACCCAATTATCCCATAACTAATGCAGGAACTGCCTGACTTCATCCCCAGTGGAATGTAATCAACTGCACAGGATCATCACTGCTTCCACAATGCTACCTGCACATCACTTTGCTGTGCAGCAGCTGTTAGTAATTTTACATTCTCTTTATTTAAGAAGTGAGAGCTGTTTATGATTTTCCTTTGGCAAGCTGGGGGCAAAAAGAGAAGAGACAGTTGCATAATGCTTAATTTAAGCCCAGTGAAATTTCAAAGGTTACCAAAATTTTGCTGACATGTATTCCTGCCTGACAAGGCCACAAGTCCCTGCGACTTTGCTGATTATTTATTTTAGGACTAACCATTAGAACACCCCAGGTAAGTGGAGCAGAAACAAGATCTGTCCTTTTCCCTCTCTACTCCCGTACTGAGGGCTTCCTTGCTCCCAGAACACAGACAGATATAAACTTTATGGAAGTCCTTATTCCCATGATAAGGTTTCCCCTCCTTCCTTCTGGCTATTGAGCATATTTTACCAATTCTTTAGTATGTCTGAAGTTGACTTCAGGCAGTTCCCTCGGTCCTTCAGCAGAGCACATAACAACAACTGAGAACTGAAGTCCTTGATGAGTTACACTGCCTCACATGGTTTTTACCACAAAAACATTCCACAATATTCAGCAAAACTAAACATTTCATTGAAGAGTCAACTTCCATGAATAAGCAAGGCAGCTAATGTTGGAATCAGTGAGATCAGTGTCAAAATAATGAGTGCTTTTATAGCAGCTTACACATTCTAACAGGTGCAACTTCAAAAGCTAGATCAGGAAAATTTCAACTAAATGCAGAGCAGCAACAATAACAACAACAACAACAACCTCTCAAAAAAACCCAAACTCTTGACCAAACCCCCCAGGATCTCAGTATCTCAATAGATGGTACAGTCACAGAAAGTTTGCAAAGTACATTCTCTTTTCAGTTCAGTGCAGAATCAGGTAAGTGTCCAAAACCCAGTGCCAGACAAGTATTTCAGTCAGTAGGTTAAGAAATATTTTAAGTGTTGTCAGTGAAATGTAATGGGATTTGAACATATCCTCAATGAGAGCAATCATGAAAAATGAGAAAGTACACAAGAATTGATAGGAAAAAAGAATTGAAAAGTTGAGAGGTTTGGTCTGAATTTCAGATGATTAGCAAAGAGCTCTGTTAGTCTGAGACTGGGTACAGAGGTTAATTCTGCAGGACAGCTTGTAAGTTTGAGACATCATTAAACATTTACAAGATGAGAGAGGAGAGTAACAGAATTACTTCATCTGAAAGAGAAAATGTAGCATTACTTAAAAAGAACATCACAGTTTTGAGACATGATTGGGTAACTAAAGTTGGACTACTCCAGCTTTAATTGTGGAGAAAGGGAGGAACTCGGTTCTTCTTTTAAGAGTTGATTTTATACCGAGAAATTGTTGAGTTAAAAAACCATAAATCTCAAATATACTACCTAAAAATATGCCAAATAGAGAGTTAAAGAACATATTTTTTACAGAAAATTTCTTTGGAATTTTTAAAAGTTTGCCTAGAATCACCTTAAAAAGGTACCTATGCTGACAAGAGGTTTCTATTTCTAGGACAAAAATATCTATGTGAAGCATAAGACACTCAACTAACACAGAAGGAAATTACATCTAATTACAAGTCCAGAAATCCTGTATGGCAAGCCTTTAACCTGTAATTATGATTCTGTCTTCATATAAAAGACAGCCAGCAGTTCTGGGGAAAATGTGCACTTTTCATCGATTGCTGCTATTTAAAACAGAATATTTCTTCAACGCTGGTTTGGTCTTTCTGCATATCCTATAGATAAAGTATTTGCTAAAAGGAGTTCCTTAAGTTGTCAAGCAATCAGCTGTGATCCAAAATAAAAGTGATGTGCCAGAACACTTAATCCCACAGACTATCTAAAATGTGCACATGTAATAATGCTGGAAAAATATAACTCACATGATTGAATCTTCTGGTGAAAGCAACAGCATTTGGTGCAGAACTGTATTTCTCTTTTTTATTCCAGCCACAGCTTGCCAGCTCCTGGGAGAACAAGGATGAAAATTCACTTCTTTAATTTAGTGCATAACACATGTTCAGAGCCAAAGGCATAGAGAGACACAAATCTTATAAGTTTTAAAATAACAGAGCAACAACACATTGAAGTAAAACAGTTATACTTGTTCTGATTCCTTCTGAAAACTGAGATTCCACAAGTGTCATTTCTGAATTGTGTTGAGTTATTGATGATTACCATTCCTCTTTTGCTGAATTACAGCTTTCCTAATTCTGTTACCACAAAAGATCCTGCTTCAAACCTGAGCTAGAGAGCCAAATGTCCTTTTGTTTTTAATCAATTTCTGAAGATATTTACAGAGATGATACACCTAGTTAACTCAATCTAAGACATGTTTTAAACTTGGCATGTTGCATTAAAGAAATACCAAAAATGTGTCATCATTTGCAATAACAATAAAAGAAACACTATTTTCAGTTTTCCCTTCCAAAGGAGCCTATTTTGGGAATCCGCATCATCTTGTTATTTACTATCACTCAATTTCAGCAAAGAAGTTTTCATTAAAATCATAAATAACTACATGTACCAAAATGAGCTCTTCCATTTGTATACAACAGCACACGAATAGATGCAAAGACATTCAGCACACAACCTGTTCCACAGTACTACCAAGAAAAAGAATCAAAATAGACACAGCTTAATTATTCAAGCAGCATAATAGCAAAGCATAACCCTTCCTTTTTACTTATTCATGTCTTCCTTCCAGATCATCCACTCTGAAGTGCTCTCTGTTTTATTACCATGCTGAAAACTCCTCACTGAAGCCAGATTCCCACTACACATCCAGCTACCACATAACTTAGGTAAGATGACTCAACATGTAACCAATAATTGTGCCATTTAAGACACAGATTAAAAAAGAATTTACTATCTGGATAGCTTGAGTTCTAATTTTTTTGACTTTTTAAAATCAGAAATGTCTAAGCATCTTTCTAGCCAATGACCCAAAACCACTAAAGAATCTCATGCCAGTTAAGAGGGACCCTGAATTCTTCTACTTGAAGTTTGTGTGCTGGTATTTCTTAGAGAAGATCCAGAGATTCTTGGCCAGGCATTGGAAAGAATGCAGAATTTATGGCTTTATATTTAGGGTTAATCCTTCAAATTTCACTAGAAAGTTGTGCCACCTAAATCTACCCTGGAAGATGTGGCATGTTCAGCACAGGAAAGAGCACGCCCCTGTCCTTACACCCCCACTTCAATGAGCATGCATGAGACAACCACACAGCCCTGAATTACTCCTGTTCCAAAGGACAGCAGGCTACTGCAGAAGGGAGCCATTCAAGAGACTCTTGATTAAATTCTCTATCCCTCAGCATCTCTAGTTTCCACTGGAATCACAGCTCTGCACTTGGAGGAACACAAGGGAATTCATTCACAGGCATCTGATAACCCTTCCTTAAGAGCAGGAAAAAATTAGTTGACACCTCAGGTTTAGGGAAAATATATGAATTTCTTACAAATTCAGGCCGTGTCCTTAATTTGCAAGTCTCACCACAGAGTGAGAAACTCATAATGATTCTAGGCAGAGGCTCCCCATTGCCCTGGCCCTGCACATCTAAGGGCCCACATGGTACAGACAGTTGTGGCAACAGATTTGAGAATACTGCAAAATAAAAGATCCTGCTCCTGCCTGGGAAGACACACACCCAAAGCCTTTTCCAGAGGTGTTGAGGCACAGTCACACAGGCATGCAGGACCTGTGCCATCCCTTCTGATTCTTCAACAGCTTAGGGTGAAATCCACACCACTGCTCAAATACAGGGACAGACAAAGGAGAGGCACAGAGCTTTGGGAATTCCATAAGCATTCCCCCTTCCCTTTAGGAAGTGTAGGAAACACTTCCTCATCTCACTTACAAAACCTCTCCCTTGGGCAGCCGACTTCCTTTTCTCTCATCTTCTACTAAAAGAAGAGTGGTTTCCCTTTGCCTGTCAGGTTTCCCAGATGAGCGCCTGACCTTTCTGCCTCAGGGGACCCCTGCTCAGAACCCTCTTACCCCTTGCCCCTTGTGTGACCTCACTGCCCTTGGCACTGCCCCAAGATGCCACCTGCAGAAGAGCAGCCACCAAAGTGTTTGCCCTCCCTGGACCTGGCCTGGAGCAGTCCCACACAGTCCCAACAAGGACACATCTGACTGCACTAACAACGGCAATGAAACACACACACCACACAGGAACTGAGAAACCACTCTTATCCTTCTATAAAAATTTCTATAAAAATCCTCACCGCTCTGTTAAATAAGCCGGGCTGCCTATTTCTTACTTACTCTATTTCTTGATCTTCCTCTAGAATTCTACTTTTTTCACCAGAAGTTTCAAACCTGAAGTATTCCCCAGGATTATTTCCTTAGTCTGCCAGTCAGCTCAGGAGCAGGAGCTACATCACTATAACCACCAATTTCTTACTTAATGTGGTACATTTAAACTGATCTGAAAAACTGAAAGACATAGGATCAAGAATACAAAAACTGAACTTTCTCTGTAACTCATTCTGGTTTTTATTCCCTTTTGAATACATAGCATTTTATTTTCCTTAACAAAATACTGTGGGAAGATTTAAATTATAACCTGTACTACACAGCAGAGCGCGAGATTGTGTTTCTCACAAAAACCTTTATTTAGGTCAAAGAGAAAGTTTCAAAAAGAGGAGAGAAGAAGCAAGGACTAATAGTGGAACCATTCTACAACTTCAGAGTAAGCAGAGATTAAGAATACTCAGTAAGTGAATTTTTTTCACTGCCTAGTCTGGTGAAGCAGAGGGGATGAAGAGTTTAAAGACAATAACCCAGTAGAGATTTTCAATATGAACACATGGGCAAATAATTTTGGATGACATACTAAAACATGTAAAGCAAGTGATCAGATTTTCCAAAAAAAGCAAGCTGATGTATTCTGCAAGGGGTCATGTGGCTGTTATTTAATGTTAACACAACTACCAGCAGCACAGCCAAGCAAGTTTAAGTCTCCCTTCTTTTACAGTAAAGCAGAGCTTTGCAGTCGCTGCTCTCTAGAAAGCCACAACCACTACAAGAGAGAGAACAAAAACCAACACACCACTCACCATTCCCAGGGAAGAGAAGGAAATGTTACAACTGACTGGGGGAACTCTGTAATTTTTTTCCCCTCTAAAAATTAATATGCAAATTGGCTGCTTTCATACAGATAGATGTTTATGTCAGAGAGTTGTGTTCTTTATAATCTTTATTTCTTATACTGCAGCCCATTAACTATTAATTAACAAACAACCAGTAATTCCTTCTCCTTTCTCAGAAGCAACTTGCAGGTGTTTTTAATGAAGAAGGAAGGTGGTTTCCAGAATCCAAGAGTGATACAGCCTGCATATAGCTCATGCAGAGGATTGTGTCACTAAAGAATATCTAACCATGGTCATGGTTCAAGTCTCTGCTTCTGGCTCAACCCGAATGTAAAGGGATCCACCACTTAATCCCAGATTCTGTGGGCAACACTGAGCTTCCAGTCTGTTTTTCCACCAAGCATGAAATGATGAGCTGTAGTGGGCAGGAACTTGAGCACATGTGTCAAACCACAATATTGCTAAGAAAATTGAATATAAACAGAAATAATTCTATTTACTTGCTACAGATGGAGGCAAAAGGCTGCTTAAGTATTTAAGTGTACTGTGAGCATATTCATTGATTTTGATAGTAAAACAAAAACTACTACTTATTGTTTTGGAAAGTGTTATTAGGCTCTGTTTTCTGTTAAGATAATCAAGATGAAATGCTGGTATTGCTTTTTATTAAAAAAATCCTACCTGTAATAATTTAATAAATATTTTAACACAATGAGGAAGGTGCAACACAATAATTTAAAAGATATTAAAAGAATACTGCTCACACAGCGTAAAGATGAAAATTCACCTCCAGCAATTAAAAAATAAAGCATCTCTGAGTACATCTTTCAGAAACGTTACTTGAGAAAATAAATGAATACACATTAAAGGCTAAAAAAACTTCATTCAGATACCATTCTGCAGTTTGGGAAGCAAAGGGAGATTCACAACCTGTGTAATGAAGATTTCCTGGTAAATTACAAATTGCAATAAACATCCTGTTTTAAAATCACAGCACACTGGGGAAAAACATTGCTCATCATCTCCCACCATGCACACAGATGAGAGCTGTGAAATTCAGTATCAGTATTCAGAATGAAAAACCCCAAGTCTATCAATGCCTTTCAGTCACTCACTGAAGACTCAGTTCAGGAGCCCTTTCTTACAGGTGAAATCAGCTCAATGGTGTTTTGTTTTCTAATTACAAACTCCACAATGCTTGAGTGCACATGCCAAGGGATGGATGAAGTTCTACAAGTTGAATCAAGACATGGATATGGCACGGGCTGGTAGAAACTTGAAGGAAGCTCAGAAATCTACACCACTTCATTAACCTGCTGTCAAGATGCCTTGAGGTAAACTAAGCCTTCCACATCTGATATTCCCTTCTGCAAATCAAGAGAAAAGCAATTTAATTGTGTTTAGCCTTTTCAGATGTGAGAGCTCATCTCTACAGCCCTTTTCCTCAGGGGATGAACACAGTTTAGAGACACATCAGCCACCCTTCCTCATGGGTATTTTCCAGTGAAGACATCATACCAATTTTTCTTATTAACTTTTTCTTCTTATAAATAATTACTTTGCAGGTATATCTGCCTACACTCTCATATTTTTCCTGAATAGCCTTATAGTGCCTTTAACTGGCAGAATATGTTTATCCTGATCTTCCAATAGGATCTCTCTTTTTTTAAAGCTCTTCTCCAAACCTTTAAAGCATTTTGCCCTTTTATTTGACTCTTTTAAATGTTCTTCTCATATGTATGTCTGTGCACTACTTTTGCTAATGTTAAATACTGCTGTGATGTAGGTTCAAAACAGATCAAATGGAAAACTCTCTGAAGGATTAAACCAACAAAAATTCCAAAAACCCACACCAATAAACCAAAAATGAACCAAAAATCACACACAGATCCACAAGTGCTGGGAAATATCTTGTGGAAATACTATGAAAGCTGAATCATCTTCAAGTACAGATCAAACATGAGCCTTCAAAAAAATTCCCAGGTAACACAAATGATGAAATCAATAATCACAGCCAAGAGACTGAGCTGGTTTCTCCACTTGAAGCCAAATATTCCTCAGCAGTCACAAGAGTGACATAACAAACCTGCTGCCAGTGAAATAGTTTGTGATGGACTGAAGTGACTGATGACCTGAGAAAGATTTCCACAGTACTGATAAAATGCACAACAAACTGAAAAATAAACCCTCAAAGTGCAAAACAATGCCCACAGGAAAATGCCGATGGTACAGAAACAAGGAGAAACAAATTCATCATTTATTATAGACACTGTGAAGATGCTGAAATGAGCTCAAGTCAGCTACAATCTGAAAGGAATATGACATTACATAAAAACAAATGAGAGAACACAAATCATCAATGTATTATCCCAACATATCACATGCATATTGAATGCCACTACAACCATTTTCATTTTGCCAAAGGAGAAGTGAAGCCGTTACGGAAACAAGGGACAGGATGAAGTATTAAAACACGTATCAGTAGCTGAAACTTAAAACATTATAATCAAAATTATTGAATCGGGATGTTTGTCATTCAGAAACACTAAATCCCACATGCTTCATCTCCAGCACAAGCTGAATTAAATACCAATATCAGTCCCCCAAAAGGCTATTA
Source organism: Emberiza elegans (assembly GCA_024865655.1). NCBI lineage: Eukaryota > Metazoa > Chordata > Aves > Passeriformes > Fringillidae > Emberiza > Emberiza elegans. The sequence goes on from JALJVW010000168.1 coordinate 320,941, forward strand.
GTTCCAGATATTTTTCTGTTAAAAAACCATATGCTTCAGAAATGTATGAAGCGGGACAAAAATTAAGATTTATAGACATACACTTGGCAATTCTAGAATTTATACTCTGGCATCACTTTTCTTATTTAAACTGAAAAACAAAGCTAAGGAAATACTTACCTCTGGCTGAATTGCTTTAAATACAGGCACATCCATTAGTGTTATTTGACCCTGGAATAAAAATTTAAAAAAAACATAAGTTAAGATCAAAATTAACCTTGCATTCCATTTAGGTGCTGTGCTGCTTAAGAACTGCATTTGTTCTGTTTCCTTTTCTTATCTGGCTTTCATTTGATATCTGATTTCAGAAGTTTCAGCTTCTACCAGTGTCATCCTGCAAAACCAAAAAAAAAGCATGCTCCCAGCTTTACATGCACAAATAATAAACAAATTATGAGAAATTATCCTCAGGAGCATAGTACTGCAATTACATAGGCAAATAAGCTTAAACCCAGAAACATAAGAGCCTCCCCAAAAAGACAAGGAACTGACTGCAGTTGCTCAAGGGTAGCTTCTCTCCGAACTCTGAATGTTAGTCCAGCTACACAGCTCTACTGAAACATCCCTACAACTTTTCAATCAATACTTGAACCATATTTGAGTAACAAAGCAAAGCAATTGTTCAGTTGCTCAGCAACAGTTAAAATTCAACACAGTCATCTCTTTTCCAGCAAGGCAGAGTCAATAAGTGCATTTTCATTCTGGGATGTTTGCTTAGCTTTGAAAAGAGTGAAGTCAAAGACCAGGTTCTGCATTTTGAAATATATTCACAGAGCCTTATTTTAAGTTTATTAATCCTGCACATTTTAGGACTGCTGACAGCCTATACATCTAGAAAAAAAGACCATTTCTTTCAAAGGTAGCCCAGAAAGACCAGTGCCATCCAAGTTAGGTATCACAAATTTTCTTTAAATAATGACTCCAGGGACCTTGTTCTGTTCCCTCAGCTGTCAGCTGCATGGCTTTATTCCCAATTCCCTGAAAACAGCAGTGCCCCATATATACACTCCAAGGTACACACTGACAGCTTTGTGACTCTCACAAATTGCAGCTGCCACTGGATGCCACCGTGCATGGTGGAACAGCTCCTCAGAGAAAGCCAGCCTTGCAGGAAAATTTCAGCTGGGATGCTCTAGGTGAAAGTCAGCAACTACACAGATGTACTTGCTCTAATGAGGCAAGATTTTGTGCTTTGCAAAGACAGCCCAATCTATATTTGGTAGCACATTTTGACCTCTAAATGTGTTTTTAGATGGGAATTCTGACAATCAATGATAAACACAAAAAATTATCTATAACATTTGTCTGTAACTAACACCCTGACACAATCATCTGGCATTCTGCAATACAACAGCAGAGCAGTAACAAGCCCTTTATATGTTTCACTTTTACACTCTCTCTCTTTCCTGGTCTCTGCTCTAGTGCTCTTTTCCCCAGACACCCCCATGTGGGGCTGGAATGTCGACGTGCTGGAGGGCAGGAAATCTCTGCAGATGGATCTGGACAGGCTGGATCAATGAGGGTCAATAAAGCCAAGAGCTGGGTCCTGCCCTTGGATCACAACCCCAGGCACAGCTACAGCCTGTGAGGAGAGTGAGGAACCCAGTCCTGGAACAGCAGCCACAGAGCTCCATCTCCAGCCTCCCATTTGTGTGTTCAGTTTATCAAGCTTCCTCAGAAACACTTTATTTTTGTTGAATATGTGGCTGAGTGGGTGCTTCATTATGCTCCTCAGTAAAGCAAATTAATAGCAAAATTGGTTGGGTTTGGGAAAATGAAATGAAAAGAATGGGCAGTTCAATAAAATTCAAGTAGAAGGCACATTAAAAGATCCTTACAAAAGACACAGGCATTTCAATAGTTTTTAACATTTCACTGCAAATCCTCCTCACTAAAACAAGACTGCAATAACAGCACAATAAAAATAAGCCAGGAAATTGATTCTTTGTTCACACTGAAGAGAGAAGACTTAAAAATAAATGTTGTCTTTCTTGCCAGCCCTCCAGAATCCATCCTCTTCATCAGCCTCAACTGCCTTAGCTAAATTGACTTGCTTCACTAGTGACTCTTAAACAAATTACTACTTTAAGGCAGGATCAATACAAAATATTTATGAAATAAAAAGTATTATTAGGACTTCACACCAGAATTCATATATAAAAATAAATGCATAGAAAGGGCATTTTAACACCCCAAAACCACACAAGTGTCAGTGTTCAGGATTAGTGAATTAAAATAATTTGAAATTGCTATTAAGTACATTACAATATTTTTAAAAGTCTGACAATTCAAGAAACCTCTTTTAACAGAGAAACCTCTTTCTTCTAGCACCATGTTGATATTAGGTTGATGGGTTTTTTTCCTTGCTCGGTTGACACATTTTTGCTTTTATTAAAACCTTAAGTAACACTGTATCACAGAAGCACTAGTTCAAGAAACAACCCTTATTGCAGTTCCTTTCTTAGAGAGCTTGAAATTCCATTATGAGTTCCCAGGGCTTAGTAAATTGCTCATAATTCAAAGGTACCAAGCCACTGAGAGCTGAATATCTAAACTGATTGCTAAAAAGCCATTTGAGCTTGTAGATATGACAATAACTCACATTAGAGTCTAAAACTACATTTAACAAAATAGATTTTTTGAAACATTAACTTGCTCATATTTGTAAGTCTATATTTATAAATCTAATGATTGAATTTTTATTCTTTTAAAACGTGCTCGCTCACTACTAAGTAAGTAAATAAAGCAGACTGAAAGGCTGGCAGTTTAATTAATAGCACTTGAAATTACAAAGCTTCAAATATAACTTCTGAGTTTTATGTTATGTGCCATTGCTCAACTCTAACAGCAACAAAAAACTACTGCCTTCTCAAGGGGAATTTGAACCCCAATAAACAAAGTTTGGTTTCTGCAAGTGAGAGGGATATAATGCACTAACTTTTCTCACTCCAGCTCCTTAACCCAGCCAATACAAATTCTTGGAGAGCTTCCCTCTCCCAAATGTGGTTTAATGCTTTAATATTCAAACCAAAAATTATAAGTGTTCAAATCAACTTGTTACATGAAGCACGCCAACCATAACTTCTCTGGTTTTGGAGCTGCCAGCTGCACAGATTTAAAAAAAATAAAAATAATTACATGTGCAATACAAAATTGTGAACTTGTCCTTACTTATCATTTAAATAAGCATTCTGATTATGTAGAGATAGGGAAACATGGTATTTTCTCTCTTTCCAGAAGTGATATTTCTACCAAGTTCATTTAGATAATAAAGTATTTCATCACTGCACAGGGTGAGCTGAATGGAGGTTTTGTTTCTGTTTGCCCTAGATCCTAGATAACAGCTCTACAATATAAGTAGAAAATGTATGTTTTTAATATATCACAATTATATTTCCCAATTCTCAACCACATGAACAGCTGTACAAGGCAAAACCATCTTTTGGAAGTGGTGCACGATCATTTTCCAATTAACACAGTGAAATGGCTGCTGGAAGACACCTCCCCACCCCTTCACAGCCACAGGAGTTCTGCACGTATAGAAAAGGCCTTGCCTGGGGAGTCTCCAACAGCCAAGTGTAAAAATATTTTAGCTCTCATGGGTGTTGAGAAGTTGGACTTGTTAACAATTAAGTACTTCAAAATACTAAAATTATTACCACACAGCTTCATATAAAGAGGTTTTACCCCTCTCTCGGGGAGGTCTGCTGGGTCAGAAATTTTAAATTCAAACAACTCAGAGCTACATTTCTGTGTGCAGCTTCTTTGAGGAATATGAAGAAGCTTAATGAAATAAAGTTCAAGAATATTTCCCGATTATCTCTCTTTTCTATGAGGACACATGGATTACACTCCTTTCACAAAACCCTCTAACTTAAGAACTTCTAGTTCCAGTTTAAGACCACTGCATTAAGCTCTTCTCCACATTTCTATATGAAAGTTCTCATTGGACCTGGGCTATATTCCCACTTTTTAGTCCTTCTCAAGCATGAACTCTTTCTATCAGGCCGCTTGCTGTAGGTACTGCAAGTTTTCCTGCCATGTACCTACCCTAAGGACAGGGCACTTCTCCCACGGCTCCCTCCCAGACAAAAAACCCTCAGTCTAAAAAGAAATTCAGTTTGTGTTTGAAATTTAAAAAGTCAAACGTCTGCATTCTGGTCATTGAAGAATACTGCCATCACCTGATTTTACTTGAAGCCATGTTGGTTGAAGCAGCACTTCATAAATTGTTCCTTAATCTGAATTTCTAGAAGGAATTATATTTAAGCCTTCCAACTTAGCTTAGTGTTGTCTCTCTAGGCTGCCAGGATATTTTCCTCACTGAAAAAATAGCTAAGCCTCTGTTAAGCACAGCATCAGTAGGAGAATAATTCTGCTGTCCAGAATGAACACCAGGGGATTCCAGTTCCTGTGTTGAAGCTCTACTTGTTGTCTCACAAAGTCCACTCCAAAACTTTGCTCATTAAGGGTTTCTCCACATGCTGAAATTAAGTTGCTTCTTCTTGCTCTCCTTGGCAACATATTTACTCTAATATTCTTCTGTGAAGTAAAGCTAGCAGGATATAGATGACCTGGTATTTCCCTGTCATAAGAACTCCTTCTTGTTTCATTGAAACCATTTTAAAATAAACTCTATTTTCACATTGTTTCCAAAATAAGCAGTATTTTCTTCCAACAACCATCTGACAAAGCTTCACGGGAATTAAAAAGAAAGAAATACCCCTACATTTTAGCATGAGCTTTCTCCATAGCACTTCCAGGGACTAGGGCAAAGAATAAAGAATCCTTCTTAGATAACTAGGTGGAAAAAAAAAGCAATGGATTTATACAGCTGCGCTTCCCTTAATTCTACCTCAAATATTTACACCACCGTGGCTAAGTCAAAGTATAAAATGGAAAAGTGAGTCAAAAAGTAATAAACAGTCTAATAATTAAACAGTAGCTGTCTAAGGAATAAGAATTTACTGTAAAGCAAAAAATAAATATTTCCTCAACCTGAGGTTGGCCAGCACCTTAATTTGGAGCCCATGTCCCCAAGCATTCTCCTTCTTTCCTTCAGCCTCACCAGCCTCCCCTTCCCACTGCCACTGCACCACTGACAGATCCCTCCCCCACAAATTGTGCCCTGTGTGCTCAAAACCACACTTCTCCCTGGGATGAAAATGGGGAGCATTCACTGCGACCACGCCGACCCTGGACACACCACGGCCCCCCCAGCAGGGCCAGACACCACGGGGCAAGGCTGGCACCAGCCTGGCTGTGGCTTCCAGCCCAGCAATAAAGAACTGAGCAGTGACCAGCCTAAAAGCAAGACTTTAAATCAGAGATGGTCTCCTTCCTAGTTCCATCTACAAAGCTGGCCATTGAATCCCTAAATGTGTCCTACTTTGTCAGGACACAGAACATCCCTCTGGCTGTCCTGAGCAGCCAAGACCCCTGCCAGGGGGCTCAGAGACCCTGGCACAGAGCCCAAAATGCCCCTGTGGGTTTGATTATGACCCGTGGAGCAAGTTACCAACCTTAGATGAAGATCTGCAAGCCATGACAAATTAAGCAGAATGATAGTGAATTTATCACAAGGTGAAAATTTGGGTTTTTTTAGAATGGGGATCAGGGGGCAAGATGGAGGAATCTGGACGTGTCCTGCCTTTCTCCTTCTTCTTCTTGGCCTCCATCTTCTGCTGTGATGTTGGCACTTTTGGATTGGTTTAGAGTAGAAGCTCACTGTCTAACATAGGTGATAGGTATTGGAAAATAATTGTAAACATTTTATATGTAGTTTTTACTATAAAGACATAATACCTCCCCAGGGACAGGCAGAGTGCCTGGAACTGTTCTGCTGGACGGACCTCGGCAGGGCAGGAGAAAATTTTTTATAGATAAGGAACAATAAACAACCTTGAGACTGAGAAATGAAGAGCCCTGACTCCTTCTTCAAGTGCCAGGCTGGGAAAAGAGACTTTCTAACGCATCTCAGGGTCCCTGTGACAAGCTAAAGATTCCAACACTACTTCATACTTATTGAATGGGATTCTTCTTCCCCGAAATCTGTGCAACACTCAGGTATTCAATACATCCCCATGGAAGCTCTCACTAAGAGAGCTGCAAGGTGATAAAGCAAACTATAAATTTGCAACAGCAGCAGCAGGGCCTGAAGATCTCACCCATTTCTGTAACTCAGCCCTTTCTAAAACAGCCTTCAATCCTGGGAAGAATTAAAACCACCCAGCTGCTAACAAGGTTATAACTGACTTTTACACCTCTATTACAACAAGAATTTCCATTACTGTTCCAACTGGCCCCCTTGAAGGGCTGGAAGACTTTTGCTTATGAGACAAAGGACCATTACATGAAACAGCACTCCTCCTGTGTACTCAGGACAGTGTTAGAGGGCTGCCAAAGGGGAGAATATGGAAATAAAATCAAAAATATCTGCACTCAGGTTTCTCTTTGGCTTGGTAGCAGCTTCTTGAAAACACAGGATTATAACTTTTTGTTGTCCAACTTGTCTCTTACCCACTAAACGATGAAACAGAGAGAGTTTTGAAATGATAATGATGTCTTTGAGACAGTGGGAACTGAAAATACATCCGTGTCTCTCATTGGTACTGAAATCACTAGCATGGATCTTATTTCCAGCATATCTCAAACTTCATTATCTTTCCGATTTTTCTCCTTTTTCATAACTGTACATTTCCCACGTGCGCACAGGGACCTGTTCTGATCAAAACACATCCCACAAGGTACAGGATGGGACCCCACAATGCCTGTGTTGACTTGATCCTGATCAGTGAACTCTCACCTTTACACTACTTCTGCTCAGGAACTGTTTTCCATTGGAGCAAAGACTTCCTAACCATTATTTAGACAGCTGCCTAACTACCTCTTGTACAGGAACTTACTTTTATTGCTGTTTTACTGGCTTTTTCATGTTATTATCTTTTCTCTCAATCAAAAGCTACTTAGGTAGCCCACAAATTATTTTATCAGCTTACCACTTCAAAATAAATTACATGACTTTAAACAGTGTTCACGCAGCTGTTACAGAGACAGGTCTGCAGCCTGCATTGCATCCATTTTATGAAAGCTATCACTAAATGAGAAGCTTTCTCATACTTTGAAAAAGCAACTGGTAGCATAACCATGTACAACCCAAGAGGTACTACCCACCACCAGGAAAGCTCACACACTTTTGCATCCTCAAGTTTGGCCCTACTGCCTCACTCTGGTGGTCTTCACATCCACACTGAAACCCACTTGAAGATTTTACACCTCTCTGCTACAGCAGGATTAAACCCAGGAAGAGTAAGCAAGTGGCCAAAAAAATAAAAACAAGGGTCAAAGATACTTTTCCTCCAGGGTACCAAAGTTTTTGGCAAATTTACTTATTTCTACAACCTTCAGCAAGAATGATCAGAAAAAGACAGTATTCAAAGCAAAAAGGTGTTACTGGAAAAGCAGATACATGCCTGAGGAAACAAACATTAACAAAGAAGTGCAGCTGTGTAAAGAAACACTCAAAAAGAAATTAAATCAATTATTTCCCTGCCAAAGGACTGAATACTGATGATTTTGTTCAGTTGTTCAGAATTCTACATGTTTCATATCGATTTACAGTAAATCAAACCTGCTACAAAGAACCAGATACTTTAAAAGGAAAAAGGTTAAAAGCAAAAATGTTTCTTTTGAGGGACTGAGAAAACAGCAAAATTATACTTAGTAATAGAAACCAAAAATACAGGCACAGCTTCATAACTGTAATGTGAAATGCTTAATTAGAAGATTCCTGTTGGTGAGTAGAACTCTAGCCACTTTGAGACATAACATGAAAACAGGAAAAACACTGGATTTGGATACAGATTCTTTCCTAACCAAGATTTCTTAAGTGGGTAACATTTAGAACACACGGAGTCAAAGGTTGCTGCATTTGAGAGAAGAAGGTTTAGATGGTGGAGCACAAGAGTTATGAAATGTGATTCTATGACAAGGCACCTCTGTATATTCTGCTGTCCAAGGGAGTGACAGCAGCTCCACAGAGACTGACTGATCTATTCTGCTGCCCAACAGCATCTACCACTGGTAAATAGAGCCATTCAACAAACTCATTCTGGCCTGAATGCATAATTCCACTGGAATTCATGTCCCTAGCCCCAGATTCCCCAAGTTAGACTTACTTTATGTACAGGAATCATAAGATAAAACTGGAAGGACAGCCAGCCCCAAAAAAATATCTTCCCATGGAAAGTGGGTGATGCATTGCCCAGCTGATCCTGACAACAGTGCAAGGAAGACGCCCAAACCACATGACTTGAGCCTCAGTCAGGAATAAATCCCATAATTAATTATGATCCTTAGCCAAGAAGAATTTAATGTTTAAGTACCACTCCATAATCCAGCTTCTTTAAATTTTCAGTGTTCTCATTAAAATCAATTGTGCCATTAATAATTAACTGAAATAGTTATTAACAATTACAAACCAGAACCAACTAAATGGGAATATTTTGTGACATGTATTACTCCACATCAATAATCTCCCCAGGACAACTCTTCATGAATCTCATCACTTGAATTGGAAATACATTAAGAGCTTAGCAATCTTTCTAGCAACACACTTGAATCATTTAGAGGGACCATCTGTTGTCCTCACCTCCACAGGGAGTAAAAACAAAACAAAACAATCACCCAACATTTTGGATAAACATCTCATTATTCTGTGCAGCCAAAAGAAGAAAATTAGAAAAATTTCCTAGAGCAAGAACTAGCAGAGTTAAGAATTAAAATAGCTCCAGAAAAAAACCCAAGTACAGGTCAAGTATAGCCTTGCAACTAAAATAGACGTGTCAAAATTAAACTGCATCACATAAATGAAGAATCTTTGGTCTATGCTATATATAAGAGTATGAAAAATACCTGGACAGCAGAGCCCAAAAAGCTAAATTAATTTCAATTCAAATTTCAAACAAAATAGAGACAATGAAGAACTAAAGAACAGGATCTGATTTTTAAAATCCATGGATGACAGAAATTAGGCAAAAAAGGTGCAGAAATAGAGAAGCAGAGGAAAAGCTGCAAAGGAGAGTCACACACAAAGTAATTGGAATTCCTGGACTTGCTTACCGCATATTCCTCTGGTGTGACCTTTAGAACATCAAATACCACTGCATCAAAGCTCTTCTTCAGTTCAGCTGAACCCTTGTCACTCAAGGACTCGGAGCTGCTACTCTTCTGCAGAAACAAAAAAACACGGAGGATGTTTTGGACCAGTTCTATTCTTTTTGTCTTCTCTTTTTTACACTCCCAAAAGCAGAATTTCTGTCCAAATGTCATTGTTCACATAATTTTTCTACTCCGTAAATTATCAATTCAAATTCAGTCACAGAACAGACTTTTTCCTGATGTGGACTGCGAAAAATCAGACCCTCAAAGTGACATCTGGATTTCTATGGATTTCCTTCTAGCTGAAAGAGGGCAGGGTTAGATTGGATATTAGGAAGTTCTTTGCTGTGAGGCTGGGCAGGCCCTGGCACAGGGTGCCCAGAGAAGCTGTGGCTGCCCCTGGATCCCTGGCAGTGTCCAAGGCCAGGCTGGATGGGGCTTGGAGCAGCCTGGGACAGTGGAAGGTGTCTCTGCCATGGCAGGGGGTGGCACTGCATGGGCTTTACCATCCCTTCCAATCCCAATAATTCCATGATTTCAAAGGAATTCCTCAAAACACAATAGTTATATTTCAATGCATAATTAAGTTCCAATTTTATTGACAGGTAAGTAACAGCAACTATATCAGCAAAAGCAATACAGTCACACTGAATTTTAAACAGAAAAATATCACAAAGATAAGGAAAAAGGGTCTGCCCCAAGGGAATAGTTATCAATTCTCTTCCTCTTTCTCTTAAAAACAAGAAGCTTACAAAAATTACACTGAGCTACATGTGTTCCTGTTGAAGACATTTAGCAGAAGGAATTTTAGTGTTGTTTTTAAATTACAGTAAATCACATTTGCAAAAAATACCAGATCCCAGGATATCATTCTATGAACATTTACCTACAAAATAAAGATTTTGCTTCCTTGAAAAATACAACTGTGGCTCAAAAAATAAACACTTCATATTGGCTTCATATGTTTCATACACAGTTTTCACATTAAAGCAATACATCTGTGTTATGAGCAATCACTTCCTCTAGCACAGAGATGCAGACCTACATTCTATTTATTCATTCCTGAAGTTGTGTCAGGGGAAGTTAGGCTTGGGTATCAAGGAAAGGTTCTTCCCCAGAAGGTGCTGGGCAGTGCCCAGGCTGCCCAGGGGATGGGCACAGCCCCGAGGCTGCCAGAGCTCCAGGAGGGGCTGGACAACACCCCCAGGGATGCACAGGGTGGGTTTGCTGGGGTGGCCAGCACAATCAAGGCCCTTTGTGACAGCTTGTGCCATTTCACTGCTAATGATGCAAGCTTTTGAGACTGTGGACATGGGTCTTGAGAATTCAGCCAGTTGAAATAAACTCATGCCCATTTTCAAGCACTTTTGTTATAAGGACACATTATAAAGAAAATGCTTATTTAATAATGATGTCCACTTTTAATTAGACTCTGATATTACAATCTCTCTGAAAAATCTGCCTTTGAAAACACCAACAAAAGCTCCAAACCAGACATCATTTTCAGTAACCAGTATGCTTACAGAAACATTTCAGTTACAAGTCCTCTTTCCTACTTCTTAGTCAAGATAGAAAAAAAAATACCACTTGCTTAAAGTAAATTAATGTTATTTTGCCAACATATATATTTTATTCAATTTTATCAGACATCACATAAACATTCAAGACTATTTTGCTGAGAAAAAGGTTGCTTTCCTCCAAGAAATTTTTTCAGGTGCATGCCAAAAAACAGTCAATGATTCATGAAGCAATTTTAACAGGAGTACAAGAATCTATATAAAAACAAACAACAGTCTTGGAGACTGATGCCAGATTTCTTGACAATAGTTGTGAAATTGTGGTGGAGATTATTTGGTTCCTTTTGGTAACATCAGATCCAATTCTCTTTTTACCTTGTTTGTGGTACTCCCCATTTCCATATGCAAGTGCATATCACACATAGCTGCCATCAAAACTCATCTGTAAATATGAAAATAAATAAAACATCTTTGCTACAGTGCAGAGATTTGTGGAAGGTAGCAACTTCAGTCAGGACTTTGTGGTTCTCATCCCTATTGACTTTGTAGGGCTCTAATTTCAGCCCAAGCCTCTTCCTTAACACGCAGATGACAAATGGAAAACTACATTCACTTCAAACCAAGAGGCACCAGCAGATGAGGCCAATCTCCATTGCTTGGCTGATGCACACACTCAGCTCACAAGCTGCTCATTTCTAGAGGGCAGAAGCTTTGCTGGGCAGAATAGAGTCCAAGAGACAAAGAGAACAGCTTTATTCACTGCTGCTGTGTCAGACTGCCCCTCAGTACAAACACACAAGTACCTGTCAAAGAAAAGAACATTTCCCACCGGCCTTGCCAAGCCAGCTTAATGTGCTAAGAGTGTCTATTCTTGTTAAAACTTGAAAAGAAAAGCTTCCTTGTCTAGATGTGATGGAAGAGAACATGGAAAAAGTCAGCTTTGGCTATGGTATATGCAAGTTCATGCTCTATTTTGGTATGCCAAGTTCAGGACTTTACATTTTATTCACACTAAACTGGAGTATATGAAACCAACACATAGAACAAGAATCTGTTGGATGACAGCTGTTAAAAGAAAAACTCACATTTTAGTGCACTTTAAAGTAAAAATTGGGTACATATTTAGCCAGTAACTGAGGTTTCCAGTCCTTACCTCTGAAGCAGTAGCTGCAATGTTAACACCACTGGACTGTCCGTTCATTAGCTCCATACTGCCCACACCATTAATCTTCAGCCCTACATTTACAGCAGCAGGATCATCTCCAAGGCAACCCAATAACCATTCCTACAAAGAGCAAAAAGGTATCAGAAACCAATTTCTGCAGGGGTTTTCATCAAGATGCAGTGCCTAAAATCCTTAACAAAAATAAAGGCCTTCCAAAATGGCGACACCACTCTGAGGTCCAGTCTTTGGATTCTAACCTGTATTTTAAGATTATCAAAATACTTAAAACCAAAATAAACAATTGAAGGTTCCATTAAGATACATCAGTCACTGGCAGTATTGACTTACCATATCCTTTTCCCCTATTGTTTTCTCTATGCCAGGAATCAATATGTAAATATATGCAGTAGCCCTAACAAATTGAGGTCTGCAACATCAGTTCATATACTCTGCTTTTCCTCTTATTACCAGCTTTAAAAAGTGTATTCCAGTATATATGTTAACTCTATTAGGTAACTTTAAGGTATTATCACTTCCTGTCTTATAGGACTCTTCACCAGCTTTAAGCAAAAATTATTACATTGAAAGCAATAAAAAGTAAAAATGGAATTTATACTTTTCTCCACAAATGATCCAAACTATTGTTTAGTAAAAAAAAAAACCAAACAGAAAAACCCACAATGGAAAACTCCGCACACTGACTTTTAATGCATCCTTGCATGAATACTATGACTTTATTTTCTGCAGAGAAAAGACAGCAAAGAAATGCAACCCTTTGGCATCTACTATAAAAACAGTAAGACTACCCAATCACAGCGTTACAGAGTAAAAATTGGTTTGTGTTTAAATTAATGAGCTGTTAGTGCCCTCTAGTGTGAAAACTATTATAAATCAGCTTCCATGGATCTATGTCTATAGCACAGGTGACTGCTTCCAAAGTTGCTGCTGTTTATTAAATTCACTTTTGGTTTGTAGTTTAATTCAGAGCTCTTGCATGGTCTGAAAAAAAATGGAGAGTGACAAGTAACTGGGTAATTCCACATGACAAATAGTTTTACAGAGGCCCATACTTAATGCCTCTAAGGAATGCAATAAAATAATCTGAAAAGCTGTATCTCCAAGTGACCTAAACCAAGTATGTCAGACAGAAAAGCTTGGAAGGCAAGAAACTGCAATATTTAAATAAGAAAATATCCTAAAAAGGGAGTAATATTTAAGCAGTAAAATATCCTCAAATTTTAAAGTGTCATCATAAGAATGCAATGCAGAAAGGAAAGCAATGAAAGAGCAATGTGGGAAATGTCAGTCAAACACTACAGCTTCCAGGTATTTCTGAGTATTACCAGTCCCATCTGAGCTGTTCAGGACAGCCACCCACATTTCACCCTTTGTTGTTTTGGGAAAACTGACAGAACTCTCATTCACAGGAGAGAGGATGCTACATTTCACTTTAATGTTACACTCCCAGTCCATGTGCTTTAATTAACACTGATTCCTCCACTGAAAATGCATTCAACTGCACTTAAGCTTTAAATTACAAGCCACATAAAGGAAAAAATCTCATCCCTGGCTTCTGAGTGTCACTGCAGTCCTGTCCTTCCCCATCTCAATTACCCTTCAGATTGTCTTGTGGAATATTGCCAAATGCACAGCTCCCCAATGCCTCTCTCCTGCAGCTTTTTCATTTACAGAAGGGGAAAGCACAGAAATAAAACTCTGATGCGTTACAAGTTTCATTTACGTAGCGACAGTAGGGGACAGAGGTATCACATCTTCAGCACCAGTGTCAGGCCCCCCACATGCTCAAAATGGTACATTTACCCCAAAGTAATCTCCTCTGTTTAAAAAAACCCTATCCTTTAAAGATTTGGGGGTTTTTTAGCCACTATATCTTTAAGGAAAGTTGGCACTTTGACTTTGTATGATACAGTTATGGAGAGTATGAGGAAATTGTGTAACCCCAAATTAAGGTTATGTATTTGACCCTTGGCTCACATCAGCTTCAACTGTTCCCTTTCCCCATATCAATGGGAGGTGAAAAGGGAAAGAATTAGGGATGTCCTTCTGTGCAAGTCAAAATAAAAACCTGAGCTCTGTGGGCTTTTTTTGTGGAGATATTTGGATGGTGTTAATTAAAAGAAATTACAGCTGTCATAGAAGCCTATGGAGTTGTCAGCTCAGCCTCACATCAACCAGAGCAAATGAATTCCTCTATCAGCAAATGTTCAAGCCCAGTTTCCTCAATGACTCCTCTCACATAACCCACAGCCACTCACAGGAACTTCCTCCCCATATTCCCTGACAGACTTTCCACCTCACAGGATCTGGAAGGGACAGCAGTGCTGCACACTGATCCAGGTTTTCCTTTTCTACCTGGTTACTGTGATGGGAGTTGAGAGCTCTCTTAGTTAGGTGTGCGCCACTATGCTGAGAAGTGACTTCTATGAGGCACACAAACATTGGTTTTTTCAATTTATTTTTTCAATAAGCAGAAAATCACTTAAGGAAAAAACCCTCCATGCAAAGGAAATGGAGTTTAGAAAATATAATATCTGCCATCAAGCTGTATCCTAACGAAGCTGTCCGTACAACGGCAATTTTGTGCCCATTGCTACATTACAAGAGTATGCCTGAATACATTTATACTTATTTGCACTTTGTGGATACAGTAAGGAGCTGAATTAGTACTGAACTGCTGCAAATATATATTTATCAACTTTAAAGTTCCAGAATTGGCAACCTTCACAATGTTCTCATGTTTAGCATCTTTCAGAAGTACATCACCACTCCCATAACAGGAACAGTCACAGCAACAGTTTTGGTCAATGTGCCACCTGAGATAAATATTGAAAAAATCTTTACACTGGAATAACTAAATCATTTGCTTCCTATACTATCCTTCTGCTCAATACACAAATAATCTGTGAACAACAATATCAGAAAGTGATCAAGAGCAGAGAAGTTCAGAGCAGCACAGCTGGGTCTGTGGAATGACTGCCACCACACTGCAATAGTCACAGTGTTCACTGCCTACCTCGTATATCCAGTTACCAAAACTGAGTTACACTGAGTAATTTGAACTTCCAGTCAGTTTCTCCTCTCCAATTCAATACATGTCTTTGTGCTCAGAAATGAATTGCATGTGGAACTGAGAGTGTTTCCTATGATGCACAAACGCCTAAGTGTTTGTGCCAGTCTGAAGCCTTGACACAGTGTGTGGCATCTTCCCACCATGCCATTCATACGGTACAGTAGAAAGCAAACTAAAAATACCGATACAAATATTCATCACACCCAAAAATGAAAATATCTAGACTACTATTGTGGTTTAGCCCCAGCCAGCATTTCAGTCCCATGCAGCCACTCACTCACTCCCCCACAGTGGATGGGGGAGAGAATCAGCAGAATAAAAATGAAAAATCTCATGGGTTGAGATGGAGACTGTAGGGGGATACAGTATGGGTAAATGAAGCTGGTATAGAATGTAATCTTATCCCCCAATGAGTTGCAGGTGAGCCAATTACTAAAGATTAGGAGCAGGCCTGATGTTAACAGACCACACCTGTAGCAAATAAGAACAGTGGTATAAAAGAGTGGATTGGTGGCATCTGGAATCAGATAACTATTGCAAGGACCAGGAACAGTCAGTGCTTAGAGGAGCTGCCTACGAGAAACATTGAGGGGGTATGGAACTCTGGCGATATGGAATCCTTGCACTATAATGATAATAGAACTCGTATATAAGACAACAGGAGACACCTCAGTAAGGAAAGCAAAACCTGTGTGCTCAAGCAAAGCAAGGAATCCATTCACTGCTTCCCACCAGCAGGCAGGTGTTCAGGCAGCCCCAGGAAAGCAGGGCTCCATCCTGTGTAACTTGGAATGGCAAAAGTCACTCAAAATGTCATCCCTTCCACCTTGTTCCTCCAGATTTATATTATTATATTTATGACCTAGAATTACCTTGTTGGGGTCAGCTGCCCTGGCTATACCCCATCCCAATTCGTTGTGCACCCCAGCCTCTTTGCTGGTGGGATGAAGAGCAGAAAAGGCCATGACTCTGTGTAAGTCCTGCTCAGAGTAACCAAAATATTGCTGTGGTATCAACACTGCTCTCAGCACATATCCAAAACACAGCCCCACAGCAGATACTGTGGAGAAAATGACCTTTATCCCAGCCAAAGCCAGCACAGCGAAGCAGGGTCTGTTGCCTTCAGTGAGTTTTTCTGCAATTTCACCCAAGGCTGTGCTGCTGGCCATTCCCACGCAGGGGCTGCCCTGCAGATCCCCCCAAGGGAAGGCAGCTCCGAGCAGAGGCAGCAGCAGGGTGTGCCCGAGCACTGCTGAGGCAGAGCCGACCTGATCTCAGCACAAAGGGGAGCAGAGAGTGCCCTTTGTTCCAGACAAACAGCGCTGCCAGACCCGCTGACTGCATCCCAGCTGAGCGCGAGTGAATCAACTGGTGCTGGAAATGCTTCTCCCCGAGCGCTTTGTTACAAGTGACTGTCTGCCGGGGTTAGCTGCAGCACCACGGGCAGCCCAGACTGCCTCTACAAAACCACAGAACCACGGGATTCCAGAGCTTCAGCTGGCTCCAACCCACGCACTCCTTCCTGGGGTCACCAGCACCGTGACAGTGAGCACACTCCAGATCACACACGGGGATCTCAGCAGTATTGTGTTGAAATTCCGTACTGCAATTGCTGGAGTTTGCTAGGTTGAACTTGCATTTGTATCACACTGCTAAATCAGAAATCCTCTGTAACACCAGCCATATTCAAATGGTTAATCTAGCATTAAGCATTACACCCTCCATGGAATATCTGAAAGAACCTGAGCAGAGAGTACTGGACTCTCACAGACGTCTAACAGAGCATTGACGCCTGACTCCCTTCCACAGCAGAGGTACTTGGTTCAGTTTGGGTAAAACACTGTCCCCAAAGTACTGTATAAACAGCATTTTAAAAGACAACCCTAAAACTAAACACAACCCTAAAATTACATTTGAAACTTCCTGCCCGGAACAGTACAGAAGCTTTGAGGAAACAAACACTGAAGTTTTAGGAACAGCTCAAGAGTCAAGATGACCAATATCCTCTTTTGTTCTCAGGCATAATGTGAGTACAAAGTGTCATTTGTTTTTATCACAGATCCCCATTAAGAAAACAAAAGTGCCTTGCATGGATCATCATTAACTATAAATGCAGAGCCACAATAAACACTTTAGGGACCAAAAAAATCTGTTCCAGACACAATGAAGCTGAGCTCCTGATCTTGTGGAAACTAGAGAGCGCAGGAAAACCTCTCTCTAACAGGTAAAAGCTGAGACAACTGCCAAGAACCAATACAACTCACAATGAAAAAAACTAAGAAATCAAACACATTTAAAAAAAGGCAAAGCACACACTCCACACCAAAACAAACCCAAAGAACATAACACCCCACAATGAAGCAGAGAGTCACCAAGGAACAGGAAAAGAACACCAAAGAAGAAAACAAACTGCACCTTCCAAACCATATCCTTCAGTTTCACATTCCAGCCACCAAAGCAGAAACCCACCCGAGTTAGTGCACTGTACAAGTAAAGACAGTATGGAAATATCATTAACGAAGAGAAATGAAAATCACCTAAAGCCACACTTTAATTCAGTTTTCAGTAGGCATGATGATATTAAGATAGTAAAGCTGATAAAATTAGTAACTTCCACAAAAGACATAAAATAAAAGCTCAAGGAACTTAACACTACTGCATTCTCCTGCAGGAAATTTATCACTGAAAATAATAAAATCCCAGACCTAAAATCTCACACACTATGAACTTTCCAGATGTGTGAATCTTGGCAAAGCACTGCCTAATTTACGAGATAAAAAGAGAGAAGACCCATGTTGGGTAGAGACATGACAAAACCAGATAGGGCAGCATAATATTAAAAAACCAGATTACTAAGAGTTATTAAATGCGCAATACCACTACAAATATTATAACAAAACCCATTTAGAAATACAGGAAAGCAATGTAATACAGCAGAAATAAAACTATCTGATGGACAGAAGAATGAAAAGAAAGGTCAATCATCAAAGGACCCTTGTAGCTGACTCCTGTAAAATTTCTGCTGTGAATTTCAGCTGGAAATGATGCCACTAGAGCTGTAAGCATGAAGTAGCCACACGAGAGCCAGATATTTGCATTAGTTATGAACCAACGCTACCTGCAAAACATTGCAAAAGAGACACTGATGCTGTACTCTATGCAGTTCTGGTCACCTTGTTTCCAAAACATTTTTTCCATGAAATTCATACACAGAAAGGCTTGCAGGTATTCTGAAGGCAGTGAAACTTCTTTCCTAAGTGGAACCCACAAGACCTCTGCTTGCTTGTGGTAGGAAACTGAGATTGCCACGAGGACACACTTGTCATATTTAACTATCAAGAAGATAAACCAGAAGTATATAATGCAGATAAACCAGAAGAATAAAATGCAAATTTATGCTCAAAATCTGAGTAACAGCAATTGGGTTCTTGAACAGTTTTCAGACACCACCACTAATAGCAAATATCTCACAGCTGCTTAAGTTCATGCTGGACTCTCTTCTGACAGAAACTGTCACAGGGTGCTGCAGGAGCAGCACAGCTGACCCAGTGACACAGACTCCTGCTGGAAACTCAAAGCACTTCTGTGCTCGCACAGCTCACTTCTGTCACACACACATTCTTTCCCCAAGCATCTGTTGCACAACAGTCACAAAACTATCAGCTGGTTAAGCTCCAAGACAGATGAAATTAGAATCCAAGGAATAGCAAGAAAGAGAACAAAAAGTTCTTTCATTAGGTTTGACACTGAAGTTTTAAATAAAAATGAAGCTTCATTTAAATTTAGATTCTCTTTTTCTACCTTAGAAAAAGGCTTTAGCTGTCAATTAGGCAAAATTATTATTCTTTAAGACACTATTCACAGAGCAATTTGTTCTGAATAAATCCTATTGCTGCTTTTATGCACCTCATTCCCCAACTTAGGGAATGGAAGGAGGCTGGGGGGGAAATAAAGAGAGAGAGAGAGAGATAACAGCAAGGTAACAGCAAGGCTCTGGCTCATTCATATCTTGGTTTCCAGCTATCTAGGCCTCTTCTCCGTGGTTCTCCAGTACCCATGCCCCCCTTTTTAATCTCAAAAACTGGTACAACTTGTAGCTCCCATGTCCTAGGATGAGACGAAGAAAGAAAAACCAAAACTGAAAGCCAGAATATCCTTCTCCAAGGCACAAGTTACTCATTTACTAAATCCTATTACAAAAATCAAACTATTATCTCAGTCTGTCATCAACTTGCAACAACAATCAAGAGGTTCAGCTCCAAATGGAAATTTTTCCAGGTTAGTTACACATGAATAGGAAGGAGATCCTTACCACTCAAAAGCAGCTTTCCTCAGTGGACTGACTCGGGGCCAACATTTAAATGGGAGATATTCTAGCAGAAGGCAACAGACTTGAGTATGAGAACTGGTACACAGCTGCAAGCAGTGGCAGATCTGGGCCCTCACAAAGGCACGAATCAAGCAGAAAGAAAAGGATCATTGCAGGCAACAAATGGAGTAAGCCAAAAATGTGAACATGTGTATGTGCTATTCAGGCCTAGCCTGAGGTCCCAAGAGGTTGGCTTTCTGCTACCAAAAGGCCTCTCCAGCAGGGTCCGAGTGTTAGAAGACAAAATGCAGGCACACTAGACAATAACTGCACAAAACCTGAAGAACTTTCTGCTTACAAACTGCTTACAAATCATCAGGTCCGTGGTGCTTCTTCCTTCAGAGACCACCAAGAAGCCTCGGATTGTAGTTCTTGAGAAAAGTGCATAGAACAAAGCTTTCTTCCTTTGGATCTGCCTATTACTTTGCAAGTGCTACCAGAAGAGTGCAACTTTGAATTTATGACACAGTTGGTTTCCTTCCTATATGCCAAAACAGTAAGCAGTAGGGAATTCTTTTAGCACAGAAAGTACACCAAAAGTGTAAGATTCTACCTTCCTCATGTCCCTCCACAACTAAAATAAACACAAAGTTTAACCTCTTGGAGCAAAATCTGTTTTCATCCTGAAGAAGAAATCCAGGTTTGCTCAGTAAGGAACCAGAGGAAAATCCCTCCTTGCCCCAGAGACACAACAGGAGGAAACATAACCTAGAGACATTGCTGAAGGAAATATTCATTTTCAAGGATAAGAAGTAAAAAGGTGGCAAAGAAAATAAATAGGATTTAAACTAGAAGCAAATATTTTAATTAATTAGGCAGTTCTATAAGATGATAATCTTTCCCCAATTGGATTTTCCAGACCTCCACCACTTAGCCATAGAGTTGTCAGTTTTGTTTGCAAACAAGAGGAGCAGTAAATGATTAATGCCCCCTTGATTAACTGATGCTCAGTTTGCAAAGTGTTATTGTGGCTAAGAAGTGCAGGCACAAAATCAGTGGAGTTAATAAAGAACACATCTGTGGACACCCTAGTGAACAGGGATATCATATTTAAGAGCATGCAACAGTGGAGCACTGAATGCTGCTAACATGGACTTCAGGATCCAAAAACTCTTTTCAGAGATAGTTAGATCCAGTTGTGCTTTCTTTGAGGATAATACAAGTTACACACAAATGGGGAGGAATTATTAAGACTGTGCATCAGCAAAAACATCACATCTCACAGTGAAAAGTCTCTAGAATTGCCTTCTGTATTCCTAACTTCTTTATTATTATTTTCAATATGGCAGCACAAAAAATTTCAGCAGAAAGCAGACTTGAAGTAAATCATTGTAATCATCTGCCAATAGATCCATGCAGGTGGCATGCCTTCTCTCAGAAGGAAAAAGATTTGGGAAAAATACTTAAATATAATTTTATGTACAGGAATGACAATTGACAGCCTGAGTTTTGTTACTGCAAACAGACTACAGGAACTCTGAAACCAGCAGTCACCAGCCTCACATGCCAAAAGCACATGTAAGAAAAAACCTGACAAAAACTAAGCCTAAGGATCCACACTGAATTTCCTGTGTAAATCTACACATCACACAGGGATGTAAAGAAAACTCAAATTTCCATGCCTACTCCTGGAGGCATTAAGTGCTAAAGTCAAAATTGCAAACAGCCAAACCAAAATTAAGATGATCAAACCATCCTAGGACAGATTTTTAACAAGAGAGAAATGAGAAAGTCCCAACTGTTGCTGCATAACAGTCTCCGAATCCACAGAAATAAGGACTTGGTACATCCACCAGCCTTGGCTGCACCCTTGGTTTGTACAGTAAGGCAAAAAACAAGACATTTAAGGAAAAGAAGTCAAAACTCCTCCCTGGTTGAATGCCTGAGGTTTCACTCAGAAGAAAATACTGTTGAGAGAACATTTTACTGTATTTCTTTATTAAGCCACTAATAAACACGTAGGACTTTTCTCAAAGAGGACACACAATATCTTAGTCTGGTTTGAAATTCAGCTTTCACAGAGATGAGTACAGCCTTTATCAGTAAAACCTGGGACAGCAACATTTCAGCCATGTTCCCTGTAATTATTCTTTTCTGAACATCATGCATTGATATGCACTGTTGCTATAGAAATGGCGCTACCAGGGGAAAATCTATCAGCCTATGAATTGCCTGTTTGGTGGGGTGACTGCTTTGGGAAACTACAACAGGCATTTGGGAAAGAGAGCTGGGTCTTCTGCCTGTGTCACCATCCCCTGCATTCATTCATGGAAGTGTGTCAAGCCCAGGGTAGACAACTTCAGCAAGCAAACAACACACAAACCAGTTATTTACCAATCTGAGCATCCCATTCACCTCTTTTCCATATTTCTACCTCCCTTTGGAAGGGCCTCAGTAAATCAACCAACTCAGGAGAGAACAGATAAAGACCCAAATATCCATCACTGAAAGACCTTTCTCCACCCAAGATCAGTCAGCAAT
Organism: Emberiza elegans; assembly: GCA_024865655.1. Taxonomy (NCBI): domain Eukaryota; kingdom Metazoa; phylum Chordata; class Aves; order Passeriformes; family Fringillidae; genus Emberiza; species Emberiza elegans. The sequence goes on from JALJVW010000168.1 coordinate 342,762, forward strand.
CAGTGACCACCAAAGCACCACCTAATAAAACACGACAGAAACAAAGTTACACAGAAACCTAGAAACCAAGTGAATTCAAATACAGGACTCCAACAGTCAGATGGTCTGACCATTTATCAGTGACCCACTCAAAGTGCTTGAAACTGTTGAGCAAAAATATGTTTGCTTCAAAATTTCAATATTCCGAGTGAATATTTTCATGAAGGAGGACAATGTATTTTTCAGACGGCATCAGACTTTTTTTCTTGTTATCAAAATAGAAACTTACAGTAGATCACAGGGCAATGGTGTCTCTTTAGACACTCAAGGTAGACAGGAATTTATTTGAAGGCCTGAAATTCTGGTAAACCCATTTATTGTTTGTTCACAAACAACAACAGTCCAGTCACCAGAAAAATCTCAATGTGATTTCAGGTAAATGGGCATTATGAACAAGAGCCCTGCTGGAGCCATTTCTAAGCCATCTATCTGCATTATTGATGAAAGGATGTGCCCTAAAGAGGGAATGACATAATAAATATCCTCAGAACTTGTGTAACTGATGTAGAATACAATGCTTTCCAGAAGACATCAAAAAGACACTGAGATGTAGCAGCACAAGCATTAATTTGAAGAGCACAGCTGGCAAAGAGTAAGAACCAGCTACAAAAAATCATTTGTATACCTCTAAGGGCAGTAAAGGCAAGCCTTAAATTCTTGTTACAAAACCAAGAGAAAGACACTGCAGGGGTAAGATTAATGGCATGCCTTTGATAGAGACTGTCAAGAAGGATTTTTAAGATTATTCCGGCACTGTGAATTCAGCACAGTATGTTCACAAGTGATATCCTACCCAGCTATTTGGATATTTGAGCTATTCAGTGGATGACTGGATAATTATCACTCAAACATATCCTTAAGCTTATGAAACACAGCTGTGTCCATTTCTGCCAAATCAATGAAAGCAGACATTAAAGATTGATTTAAGTGCAGATATGTGCAAGCTGGAAACTTGGGTCCAAGAGTAATGACAGAGGTACTCTGTACACAATAGAGCTGTGATGGATTTGAAGGAAAATGGTGTTTTGAATGTAAACTACTGATTTACAGCAGATAACACTTTCCTTTTAAGGAAACCATGCCATTTAACATTTTGTTTAACTAAAAAGAGAATTATATTCAACTTTTTGTTAATCTTTTAACTGATAAAAAGTAAAACTAGAATGCCATAATGCAAGAAAGTGCATGGCATGACAGGGCAAGCTATCACAAGTAGGAATATAAAGCCCATTGTCGTGGGACCATGAGGTGATGGTAACCTTATCTTTAAAAAGCTCACAGATTAGAACCTTCCAAAAGAATCCCCTATCTGCTATTTCACTAATACTACTAGCCAAAATCTCTGATCTTAGAAAAATGATTGGAAATTGCTCTGCCTTCTTTCCAGGTTCACCAAAACCATCATAGCAATAAAGCAGCACAAAGCTCAGGGAAACCACAATTAGAAGAACTAAAGCAAAGATCCTCAGATCCTAAGACATCTACCAGGTAAGGATTCCCTGGCAACTCCTGGCAGGAATCCCTAAATTTTGCACAACATTTTTTCCCCCTTCTGCAGAGAGGACATCTTCTGGCCCAGAATAACCAACAACATTGGCTTTTTCTAAAGCAACAGACATTGGTCACTGTGGACAAACCAATGGAAGCTAATTCCTCACCTCATCTAAATGAAAATACAACACTTCTTTGAGGCCTGCCATGCCCTGTATTGCTGCCTTAAAACAAAAAACCAGTCACACAAATACGTAGCTTAGCTAAGACAAGCATTTTTTTTTCTCATGCAAGATTCACCTTGAACAGGAGGAAAAAACATGAAAGACATGCCCATGACTAACACAGAGAACTGAAAGGGTCTTAGCAATTGTTTCTAAGTATTGGAATGAGTAGCCCAAGTTACAGTCTGGACAAGGATTTGATACTGCTTTGTCATTACTGTCATTGAACTGTCCTTGTTCTGGAGGTACAAGGAAATCTGTCAACATTAGAAGGATGAGTGGATGCTGCACACCAAAGAAGAAGCAGCCTTGCCTGAGCAACAAAAAAGCTCCAGTGAAGAGAAAGCTGTGCTGGGAAACAAACTCAGCTGCGAGAGCTCAACAGGGAACCCAATTAAATATATGTGTGTGTGCATGTGTGTATGTATATAAACTAAACTAATTAAGAGCTTTCAGTATTATCTCAAAGTCAAGATCATCCATATCATCAAACTAAAAACCCAAAGCAAAACACAAATTAGTAATGCATTTCCCCATTCTAAACTAGCAGGAAGCAAGTTGCCTCTTATCTGCTGAAAGAATGGCTGAAAAAGTCAATACCTTGGCTGCCCTTTGAAAACACTTTAATCTTTTAGTTTCATGTTCAGCTTGCCAAGTAGGGGAGGTTCATGCTGGTCCTGCTGTTATTTAAACATAAAAGAGAACCAGCCACATCATAAATAGGTGTTAGTACCTTACTGTTGAAATACCCTGAAGTCACCAGCCACAACATGGCTAGTGTGTTTTGGCAGGTGATACTTCTGAAACAGCTTTATCACTTAAAAGCAAAGCTATTTTAACGACCTATACAAATTTATCTTTCACTACCTGCGAGTCAGCCAACAAAAACTAGCTAAGCAAAAACAGGCAACCCAACTGCTAATTTAAATGCAATATTCATATAGGGATTTACAGGGTCTTTCTGACAGAAGAATCTAGTTTGTTCACAAACAACAGAGCAGGGTTTTCCAGGAGAGTTGTGTGTGGCTAATAAACACCATTAATCTGACAGAGCTGGCAAGCATCAGACAGCAGGGCTGCTCTACCAGAGCCTGCTGCATAAACCAGCCCCCTCACTGACAAATGGAGCCATTTCAACATCAGCTCACCCTGGGACCCAAGCAATGCTCAACCCAGCCCCAAAAGCCCCATACCCAAAAGAGAACACAATTCACAAGTGGCATCTCCAACCTAGGCAAGACTCCTTTACCTCTTCCATGATATGTTCTCTGATTTTAAGTATTGTTGCATTAAAAATCATCAGCCTCCTCATCATCAGAGAAGATGCTGATTATGAATTCCAAAAGACAGCAATTTTTTTTTTCCTGTAAGCAAAGCACTTCTACCAACTTTATGAGAATCAGAAATACAGAAAAAGCAACAAAGAAACAGTGATCAGCAAGTCTAATGATAAGATCATAGAAACACACCCTACTGCCCTGGGGAAAAAAAGATATCCAATTCCATTAACAGGCTGGAACATAATAGGGAAAGATGACACCAGAGAAAGAGACAAGCAACAAAAACTTCACTTGCTGAAGTCCATCACTTCTCCTCATCTTCCCTCCCTCACTTCAAGCAGAAGAAGATATCCACGACATTCAGTACCATACACAGGAATCTGACACCTGAAAGCAGCACAGGACTCAGGCAAATCCCAAGGCAGCAAGGGAAGCCTGTCTTTTCCTGGTCCCTGGAGAGATCTCACCTCCGTCCACATCCTTTAACTCCACTACTGCCTGATTCTGTTTGACATTTAAGATTAATACTTCATAAAAAGACACAAAGAAAAAAGAAGTAAAATAATTTCCTAAGTCAGGAAAATAAGAGCTCCCTTTAAAAAATCTTCCAGGTACAACTGAAATACAGGTCTGAACTGTTCTACAATATACCTTTGTTTACAAATGAGGGAGTTAACAGAAGTTTTGTGGGTGCAATAGCTTAGCAAGACATCTCTTATGTTTGTCTGATAAATAATGCAAGGAGCTATCTTCCCTTTTTAGCAGTATCACTTAACAGGTGCCAACTGGATTTCTATGTCTGTCTAACAGTGCAACACAAATACAACACACCTCTGAATTGTATCAACACACAGATCTGCACAACAGATTTCACATCTTCCAAACCTACCTTTTACAAAAGACTTTGCCCTCAACAATGCCCTTTCAATTAATGTCTTTACTGTCTTACAAGTGATACAATTCAGATCAAGAATTATTCTTCAACAAAACCACATCAGCCTAAAATCAATACTGCATATTGTTAACTCCTTTTAGTCTAAACATACTTAAAAGTTCATACCTGTTCTACACACTTGCTAAGTTTTTTTATAAGCCCTGACATAATGTCACCTTAAATACTTTAAAACTTTCCATTATACATACAAAAGAAAATAATATAGCAATGTGCAACCACACATATGTGGATATTTCTTTCCCCTCTCATATGGCATTTATAACCAAAACCAGAAGAAATTAAAACAGCTCCAACTGCTGGTGTTGAAAAGTTTTAGACCTCTCTTCTTAACAAACCCATGTCCCTGAATACCAGCTTACACGCAGCTACAGAAATACCTCTTTGAAGATAAACTAAATTGCCTTATCTGAAACATGAACTAGCTCCTAATTGAAGAAGCCTTCCCACCAAGACAGCTTCAGAAAAGAGTCAAGACTGACTTTTCAGAAGTATTAAAGGCAAGTCACAGCATGAAATACAGTTCAAGTTCTGTCATCACATAGACCCTATCCACATTAAAAAAAGCCAGTGAGTTAATTAGGTACAAGGGCAAGTCATTACATGCAGGCACTGAGGAAGCTGCTCACAAGCAGGTCCTAGCGCACTCCATCTGCTTACCTGCCATTCCTCAAAGGTACAGAAATACTGTACCTCAAAAGTGGCTTTTTTTGCTTCATATTGCTTTAATGTGCCTTCAGCTATATAAAACACTGTACCTCTGGTACATATCAATAGTGAAAATTTACCAAGCTTGCTCTTTTGTTTCATCTCCTGACTACAATTTGGTTAACGTCATTTTCCTCTCTAAATTCCTTTAAAATTATTCCAGGTGGACACTCACCCACTTTAATAGAGATACTGGAAGTAGAGCTGAATAACCTCAACAAATAAAATCATCTTTTGCCAGCATACCTAGAGCTACCTAAGGGTATAAAAGATAATCAAAGAATCACAGTTTCACACTGTGATTAGATTTGGTACTGCTACCTTCCTCTGTCCAATGTAACACAGTATGTGCTTGTTTAAAGCGCCATTAAAAACTTAGCAAGGCACATCACTATGAATACCAAAATCTATTATCAAAGAGCTACCTGGCAAAATCTGTTCAAAATAAATGCAAAATAGGCCCAGCCTAGGAGGGAAAAAAATCCCCAAAGGAGGATTGTAAGAAATTATGTATGATCAACAAAGCAAACAACCAGCAATGAGTGGAGAGCAAAGCCTTTTTCAAACACAAAGTAGCAAAAACATTCCTACCACAGAGGGACATTTGCTCTGATATAAAGAACACAGGAAACAGTTTCCTAAGAAACCACACACCTGACTCCATCAGTGAATGACATATTAAAAGGTAATAATAATAAAGCCTCATAGCTAGGTAATGTTTAACCTCATCTTATCTTGAGGCAGACCTGCAAGGGCCAGGTTTTACCCACCCCAACAAATGCCTCAAATTTCAGGCTGCTCACTGTCCACCACACTCATGTCTCTCAGAAGCAGAGGGTCCATGGGTAGCTAAGCAGAAATCTTGCTAATACTTCAGTAATTTTGCACTCTGAGCTCCAGAAAACACCTGCAAATCACTTCAACTGCATGGAAGGACTGAACTCAATGGATTCTACCCTTATACATTATTCTTTTCCAAAATGCCTGTTGGCACAGTTCTGTAAAAGTCTGATCAATAATTGTATCAAAATTATTTAGAGGCACTTACCAGACAAGCCTGATGACTAATGCCTAAACAAACCGGTCAGTCTAAAAGTACATGACTAATATTCTAAAAATACACGAGATAGCTGCCCCTTCTCAGGTAGGCTAACCAATAAAGCACATGGGAAAAGTGGCTGTTGGCAGAGTGCTCTGGACCTGCCAGCAACAGCAGCACTGCTCAGGTGCCCTTTAACCACACAGGGAAAGTTAATTACACGACAGTGGGAGAGGAAGTACAACAATTATGAGTCATCCACGTAACCGTGTGCTTTATCAATACACTTCATAATATTGAAGTTACTAATTAGTGACAGCACAAAACAGTGATGCAGTAATGGGAAAGTGAGCAGCTTGAAACTTTGGACCTTTTTATCTTTTACTGGTCTGGCACACAGACTTTATGTGCATTTTGAAATCCACAACAAACATGTAGGGAACTATGCAATGCTACCAGCATTCTAACACCTCCCATCTGCTAACTGCAGATGCTTTTGGAATCCCCAAAGTACCTTACAGACTTCTGGACATGATCAGCTATATGACCAAGTTTCCACCAACACCATCATCGCTGCCAACTCACTTCACCAGCCTACTGTAAAAGATGCAACAATGGTAGAGTTTAGCTCTCTGCAAAATGGATTTTCAGAAGCACCACAAGGATCCAAAAGTGCCTTAAATTTTCCTGCATAAAATCTGAAACAAACTTTCAACTTTATTTCAAGCTCCCAGACTTGCACACCCAACTAGGGATTCAAGATAACCACAAACTCAGCTAATAAACAACTGACATTTGATCCACTTTTGATTTCAGCTGGTTTATGGGAACTTGATTTTGTACTTGCCATTCATCTCAAGCAGTAACGCTTTTTCATGTTCCTTTCTCTGCCATGAGATTAGCCCAAGAGTTTGGATAGCTGAAGTGAACAGCTTGGGGGAAGTATCAAACTGAAAAACAAGGCAAGGGTCGGGGGGAAAGCTTAATTTCTTAGCTGGGTGAGTTCCCTGCAGTTCTCTCTGCTGCATTATCTCTCTATTTCTGCCAATACAGGGAGAGAAGTGAGAAGTCAATAAATAAGCTGTCTCACTGCACATGGGCTCACAACCTAACTCAATTACAAACCAACTTAGATTAGTTACAGCTGTGGAGGACCCCAAAGTTATCAAGCAAACGACAGAAATTCAGAGCAATTAGAAGATTACACAAACAACCTGGCAATAAAACAAGTGGACTAGAAACAACCATTTACAGAGTTTATAGATTTGCGTTTTACACAGAACTCACAAGTCTATCAGTGCTTACACACCTCCTCAGACAAATTCATATATGAAGCTAATAAAGAAAAACAGTACAGATGAGACCTTCAGCTTTTCATTGGAGGCTTCTGCCTGCCTACACATTAATCTGAAAATGATGTATCACAGCAGAAAATGTGTTTTGTACTAGCCCTGTTTATTCACTTATTAGTCTGAGTCCAGTCACTCTGTGACACTATACCACTAATTCTAAATCTAAATGAAAATATAATACTAGAGTCTAGACAATTACCCCAAACCCTGGGCACATTAATAATGTGATAAAAGCAATCCAATTTACAAACTGCATTAAGATCACTTTTTTTAGGATCTCTGCCAGTTTTATCTAGCCACTATTATCTAAGAAATATACCTTCAACTTCTGAAAAAGATCAATATCCTTCTTCCCCAGCACAATCAATCTGAGCCCATTTCAATGAGAGCTGATTACAAAGTCTCCAAGCTGCCCCTTAATGAATAATGAGGGAGGCACAAATCAAACAACTTTTAATGCCCCACTACTACAGCAATGGTCAGAGCATGGACAGCCAGACCTAAGTCACTTCAGACTTAATTGATTGCTGCCAATAGCACAGCTCCATTAAAGAGGAAAAGAGGTGACACATACATATCCCAAAGCCCAAGTGCCACTGAGGCAGCTCCAAAGCCAGTAAAGCCTTCTGCACCACATTCTGCATCCAAATCACTTTAAAATGGAGTCACAGGGTACCTCAAGCTTCTCCTCTGCAAACCCTGTTACCCATTTCTTCTCTGAGCACTTCAGCCCTCAGACAGCTGACGGACACGCAGGACAAGCAGTGTAAGTCAAGAGGTTCACGAGCTCCAAGAAATTACTAAATTGGGCCAACCACTTTTGGCAGAGGAGCTCATAGTAAGCTCCACAATCAAATTCCCTCGCTGGCATTTCTGCTTATGCCTTGGCCATGCTGGTTTCAACTCCTTACCTGACCCAGGCTTGTTAAAATTCCTTACTTGCACTAGGAACTACACTACTATCTAAAACCCATGGGAGGAAGGGCAAAGTCAACTTCCAGTCAAAACTTTCCAGGTCTAATCAGCTGGGGGGGGGGGTGTCTCAGTCTTCCAGTCAAAGACTTAAAGAAGCCTGATTTCACTGCTTCAATATGACTGCTAAGAACAAGTAATAAACGTGAGTCACCAGAGGGCACTAATGCTTCTACCAAATGGCAAATGCAGCCCTTCAATTAGGGAGGCTGATAATTACATCCACATCATCATGTATATTTTATCTGGATTGAACTTCAGCCAGCTTGTTCTAATCCATGTTCAAATCTCAACTACATACTGACGAGGCACTGAGCTACACTAACTGTTGTGGTCACACCTGAAATACATGGGACAGACTCACAGTCTCCTCAGACAGACCAAGGAAAATAGGGCAGGCACACGTTCACATGCCAGCTCAAGCTTCCCGTGCCTACAGAATGTATGTGCACGTTTAAATACAAATGGGATTCTGAAACAGGCATGGAGAACAGGCCACGAGTCCTGCATCTCAAAGGAACAGAATAAATAACTATTCTTGGGAGTTTGAATCAAGATCTGTCCTATCATAGGGGACCACAAGCAGTATCAGCCTGCAGAAGAGAAAAGGGGAAGGCTTCCCCTTGACCATCACACAGCGATGGATGTGGCGTTCTCTCAAGTCTGGCATCAAATCAACTGCCATGTTACAGCCTTAATCCTTAACACAGGAGGCTGCTCTTTACCACTGAGAAATAGGCAAGTTTTTAAACCACAAATATGATGCTCAGGAGGGGTTGATAAGAGAGTTTCTTGATGTTCTGACCAAGCAGCTCTAGAGCTTCTCAGTGCCAGCCAAAGGTGTGCCTGCAGCACAGCATGGGAGTTTCTGGGGTAGGAAACCCTGACTTGTTGATGCAGTTGATACAAAGAGCCAAAACACACCTAAACAGCGCAGACCTATAGAAATAAGGGCAAAGCCTCCAGGCCCTGCAAGGTTCACAGCTGCTTCTTTTCCCAATTTTACCTAAACTGTCATTCTTGTAAGTCAGGACTGTAGGACAACAAAGCCACGGGAAGAGAAAGGGAATCCTATCTTTATGGAAAAGTACTCCTCACCACCCAGCTGTTGTTTGTCTGTGCTGAAGTTACTGGCATGTAAAAAGTTACAGTGCCAGTAAGGCTGGGGTAGGAAGCACTCCGTGAGCAAACTCCGGGGATCTCCAAGGGTTCAAGGCCACTTGTGCCACATGACAGGCTACAGCCCATCTGGAAGCCCGTGGGGAGTTTTGAAAACACCAGCTGAGAGTGTACTAAAGCAGCACCTCAGAGCAGTGAGTCCAGGAGAGTAAAGATCAACCTTACATGCAGGTCAGGAACACTGCATTTTAAAACACTTTGTGGTGACTCACTAGACTTCCCAGTGTTTTATTTGCCATACTCTAAGATTTACCAAACAGGTCCCTTTCGAGACAAACTCTCCTATAAACTCAAACATAGACTGAGAACAGCCTCCCTTGGCCACAAGCCACTCCAATGCCCATCATTTATTTATATAATTTATTTAATTTATTTTTATCATTTATATAATTTATTTTATATCATTTTTGCCATACTAGCTCCTGAGTCACAGCCAGCAGCTCCAGTGTTCACAACACACCACGATGCAGGATACACCCTCCCTCTTTAGGGCTTTGGGCACCCTGTCCCTGCTCCCCACCTTCCCCTGACAGCTCCTCCTGACTGCAGAGCCAGCACTGGGAGCCCTCCCACACCTCAGCCTGCCTTGCCCCAGCTCCCATCTCAGATGGCCCCATCCTGCTGGGACCGGCCTGCCCACAGCCAGGACTCCAGTGCCATCCTCCCTAGAATCCTACAAGGCTTTTATGGATCTTTGTAAAACAGAAAGAGTTGCAGTCACACATGCACACATTCCAGGGCACTGAGCATACAGAGAATCTACTTAAAACGCCCAACTGCAGCATTAAGACACACTCACTTCAGCAGTCTTTTAAGGTGATTAATTCATAAACAGACCAAACATGAAGCCCACAAAGCTTCTGTTCATGCAGTAACTATGACACATACACTTATATTAAAAGATGATTCCTACTGCAGCAGTTCCAGGTATTTAAATGCAAAGATTTTTAATAGAAATCTTTCATTATTTTGAAAACACATTTCTAAGTCTGTTTTCTCACAAGAGCTGTAAACCAATACTTAGAAGATAAATTTATCATGCTTTTGGTGGCTTATACTTTGAAAAAATGCAACCAATTACACTCCCCACCCCTAAAGGATATTTTCAACTCAGCTTTAGTTATTGAATGAAAGGAGGAGCTCAAATGACTCAGCTTCAAGCAAATATAAAGGAAAAGATTAACCCCTAATCTCAATGGAAAAAAAATAGTGGAACAAACTGATTAAGATGGAGGTGTGGCTTGTCAATTCAAATCTTTCAATATTCAAAGACATCAAGCAGGACATTAGCACACTATGACTGCATTACTTTTCTGTACAAAAGTAATTTTTTCAATTTCAGTCAATTTCAAAAATCCCAGTCAATTTCAAAAAATCAAAGTTTACACAAGTGGTTGTAGTTAAAGTTAGCCCTGTCTCTTCATTCTTGTTTCTTAGTGCTGAGCAGCATAAAGATCAATAAAACATCTAAACACTGGCATTTTTAATCTACAGTCACACAAGGCAAGATAGAAGTGTAAAAAGGAAAAGACAGCTCCAAAATTCTGCAGGAAACCCCCCACATTTCTACAGGAAAAAAACCCCAAAAAACCAAACAAAATCCACTGGTGAGTAAACAGGATAACCTCATGAAGGGTTTTTTCTTGGTGGGGGGGCATTGCCTCCACTGGACTGAGTTAAACATTTCATATTAAAATGCAGCAAAATAAATTCCAAGGCAGAATATTTCACAAGGCGGCTCCCAGACACCAAGGGACTGCTGTACATCGTCCACATGAATTCCCAAGTGCTTGTCCCTCATCTCAGCCAAGCCACACCAGCATCTCCGTGCAGAACACACCCCCAGCTGTGCCGGGAGGAATGTCTCATCCCAGACCAGCCGGAGCGCTCCTTTCCATGCAGCCCAAACTCCAAACACAGATGTCACCAGAGGGCACCCTCTCAATTCCAGTGACCCAGCTTCAGCCAACTTCTGAGCAGGACTGCCCACGAGAGGGATGTGCAGAGGCTGTGGAAAGCAGGAATAATTCTGCTACTGCAAGAAATTGCCTTTAAAAAAAGCCTGCCATCGAAATTAAAAAAAAAAAAATTAATTATGTAGCCCAGAAATGTAAAATATTTTCCAGAGTAATCAGAGACATTCCTAGAAAAAAAATCACTATTATCAACTTCTGTACAACATTATGCTGTGGCACTTGACGGTGCCAACTCAGTCCAGCTGTTTTGGCACCCATGTGGATCATATCACTCCCAAAAGCAGGGTCCAAGGCAGCACAGCTCATGCAGAGGTGCCTATGGAAATCCTTTGGCTCTGCTATAAGATACTACAAAAAATGCATGAGTGGTTCTCATGCTTTGGTCCGTGTATTATTTCTAATGCCCTGTTGAGAGTTAATAATGTTTTAAAACAAACACCTGGTAAGTTGAAGTTCATTAAATAAAATAATGCACAACCAGTAACACATGCAATAGGTCTATATACCAAAAAGGGTCTCAAACCACCAGCTGGCATGAACAGAATATTATACACATTTTGTTTAGAAATAAACACCAACAATGTACAACTAAAACAAAGTCAGCTGTAGAAGCAAGCAGTGATAAGAGAAAAATAGGAAATAATCATTGTGCATCCCATATTTTCCAATCCTGATAAAACCCAAAAAGCTGTAGGCCTATCAAACACTTGATTGCCTGATTATTTACTGATCCCATTTGAAAAGAAATAGTCTCCACCTCTTCTAGCTATCTGTGATTGCCAAGCTCTATAATTCAGCAGAGGCACAGAAGGAGGGGTGCAAGACATGTGCAAAAGCACCTTTTTTCAGTAGAGGGATCTCTCCAATAGTGTCAATATAGGAAACCTGCAAACAGATATACCCATCCACAGAATTTTGCCAGGCCTGTAACTACTATTAAATCTACAGGGCAAGTTACTCCAAAATATTACCTGTCATCACCACTCATCGTGGTTTGAAATATATCTACAGAACTGCCTTTCCAGCATCTGCTGCCAGGAAAGAAATAATGCTAAACACACCTCATGTCTAATAAACAGCATCTATTATTTGTCCATCCTCTAAAGCAGATTCCCGTCTAGTGGAAGGTAAAAATCACCCTGGTTTACATCAAAATGGTGCAACGTGGTGTTCATCCCCTTCTTACAGCCACTGCCCGTGTTGTCTCTCGTATCCTCATCCTGCCCCGTCACTCGTGTCCCCATCCCTGGGCACTGCCCTGTCCCTCGTGTCCACATCCCTGGGCACTGTCCTGTTCCTCGTATCCACATCCCTGGGCACTGCCCTGTCCCTCGTGTCCACATCCCTGGGCACTGTCCTGTTCCTCGTGTCCACATCCCTGGGCACTGCCCTGTCCCTCGTATCCACATCCCTGGGCACTGCCCTGCCCTCGTGTCCCCATCCCTGGGCACTGCCCTGTCCCTCGTGCCCCCATCCCTGGGCACTGCCCTGTCCCTGCTGTCCCGGTGGCGGGGCCCATCGCCGGGGCAGCACCGATGGATAGCGGTATCTCTCCGCCACAGCCTCCGCTCCGCCCCGGCCGCCCTCCGGCCCCCGCGGTGCCCCACACGCGGACGCGGCTCTGCCCGTCCCCACGCACCGACACCCCCGTCCCTGAGGGCTCCACAGACAGCGAGGGTGGGGTGTCCACGTTATAACCCGCTCTTCAGCCGCGCAAGCAGGCACCAGGGGGACGAACATCTCTCCCGAAGCCCCGAACCCTCCGTCCCGCAGCCAGGCTGGAGCCCCGCCGCGTACACACCGGCAAGAGGGGGCTCCGCTCCTCGCCACCCCCGTGTGAGGAGGAGGAGGAGGGGGGGGAGAGGGCGGCAGGTGGGCGGCGGAGCCCCGGGGGGGCCGGGACCCTCCCCGGATCTGGGAGGGGACGGAGCGCCTCCAATCCCCGGCCGGCAACAGCCCTGCAAGGCCCGGCGTGCGAGCCGGGGTGAAGCCTCCTTTCTTCTCTCTCCTCCTCCTCCTCTGAGGAGCCGGACAATGAGCCCCGCGGAGGCGGGCGCCGGCTCCCTCCTCCTCCTCCTTCTCCTCCTCCTTCTCCCCGCCGCGACAGCGCAGCTCACCTGCGAGAGGGGGGATGGATGACGGCGGGGCGGCCGCTCGGCGGTGCTGCCGGAGGGGCTGCGGTGTCTGCGCGGGTCGCTGCGCGCCGCCGGCTCCGCAGGCGCGGGGCGGCCGCGGCCACAGTGCCCCACACACACACTCACTCACTCACACTCACACACTCTCACACACACACACGGCGTGGGGGGGGGCGCCCGCCCCGCCCGCGCATGCGCGCAGCCCCCCCCCCGGCCCGCCTCCTCCCGGCGCCGCGCGCGGGCTGCGCACGCGCCGCCTCAGCGCCGCCCGTGCCGCCCCCAGCCGGCGCTGCTGAGGGCGGGGAGATGCGGGGAGGTAGATGCGCGCTCGCTCCCTCACGGCACCGCTGGGGCTGGGGCAGAGCAGCGGGGCCAGGCTGTGACCGGTACCACGGCGTCAAGCATACCAGGGTACTCCATGCCACGTCCCGAAACACCTGTAGGGATGGTGACTCCGCCGCCTCCCTGGGAAACCCGTTCCAGTGTCTGATTACAGAATCCTAGTGTTGTTGAGGTTGGAAAGGACCTCTGGACATTATCCAGTCCGGCGGAGCAGGTGACACAGGAACGCGTCCAGGCGGGTTTGGAATGTCTCCTAGAGGGGAGGCTCCACGCCCTCCCTGGGCAGCTGTTCAGCGGTCTGCCACCCTCACTGCAAAGTTCATTTACATTTACATCGTCACCGTTTCTGTGAGGGAACTCCTGCTGCTGTCCAACCCAAACCTCCCCTGGCACAGCTCAGCACCATTGCCCCTTGGCCTGTCCCTTGTGCCCTGGGAGCAGAGCCCGACCCCAGCCGGCCCCACCCTCCTGTCAGGGCCTTTGGAGAGCGGGAATGTCCCTCCTGAAATTCCTGTAATCCAGGTTGAGCTCTCCGTGAGGCGTCGCTCCCTAACGAGTAAAAAGACAACGGGGGCAAGAAAAGGAGCTGGCCCCAAAATAAAAACTATTACCTTGCTAAGAGCTCTGTTCTGAAGGGACGCAGTGCAATGAATTTTATGATTTGGAGAGCGAGAGGGTCCCTCCTGAAGCTCCTGTAATCCAGGCTGAGCTCTCCGTGAGGCGTCTCTCCCTAACGAGTCAAAAGACAACGCGGGCAAGGAAAGGAGCTGGCCCCAAAATAAAAGCTATTACATTGACAAGAGCTCTGTTCTGAAGGGATGCAGTGCAATGACTTTTATGATTTCCTTCTCTGCTCCCACAGTTTTCAGGGAATAATCAGCTTATGGGGGGCAAAGCAAGGCCTTCAAGGTGTTGGCAGCATTTCTGCGGTGAAAACCCTCAGAAAACCACAAGGTTTTGCAAGAGTTGCTCTACAGTCACCAGAGCTGGCAGTGCTACCGTCGTGGGGACAGGAGCTGGCATCGCCACCTTCCCATCCACAGCCCCAGCCAGGCCGTCTGCAGCCCCAGTGAGTTATTGCAATAATTAATAGCTGCCATTTATATGTATTCTGAATGCTTTGAAAGCAATGCCTAATCTCGTTAAATTGTGAATTGACTTGTTTTCATCCTGTTGTGGAGTTAAGACAGTCACTGCTTCCTTCACATCCATGGGAGATGGAGTTGGTAATTTGTTCCTATTCTGGAACTGCTGCCATTGGATCCGTGGCCACCTGCTATGGGTTTTAATGAAACACAGAGCCACCTGCTATGCAGAATGCCTGATTTTTATTAGACTTGCAAACTGGTGAGAATACAGGTACTATGATCCAGATTAATCAAGTCCAGCAGGCTGGAAAGAGGGTACCAGCTTTTAAATCTGTGACAGGGAAATAAGGCAGGCAGAAACTACAGGCACAAATTTTACAATAAGCAAAGAACAGCATTACTTTTAGCTACAGTGCCATTTCCCCATTTTTAATAAATCTTTGTGCCTAGAAAGACAGCAGTGTTACCTCTTGTATGGGTTGTTTTCTTGGGTTTTGTTTGTTTGTTTTGTTTGTTTGTTTTGGGGGTTGTTTGTTTTTTCCCATGGTAATCTAGCACAGTATCAAATTCATTCTGAACCAGAATAAATGAAAGGAAAATAAAATGCCAAATGCCATCCTGCTGCAAGGTTTTCAACAGGTGAGCCAGTGGATGGAAAGAATGGTTCACCATATTTGGAAGCATAACAATTTGTAATATAGAAATAAGAAAATATTACAAAGTCACAGAGTTGTTAAGCTTGAAAAAGAGCTCTAAAATAATTGAGGAATAAGAGAAAAGTCGTAAAAATACCTCAGAAGGGGGAAGCGATGGGAAATTTTTTTGTAAGCTATTCTCCTTCACTAAAGCAGGACACAAACTACTTTATCTTGTAAAACAAGCTTGGGTGTATATATGGATTAGATGACAAATTTTCAGACATTTTACAGTCCTCTCACTAAAATGCTTCCAGAAAAAAACTGCCTGGTGGGTTGTGAGAAAAAAAACAATGTCATAGAACCCAAAACTAACAGAGATTGAACATGTAGTTATTCATAATCATTGGGAAAATCTAAAAGAGTAAGGTGTTTTTAATTTTGTTGTAAGTACCCTTAAAATAATCTAGGAAAAAAAGTGGTACAGAAGGAGAAAATATTTGTAGGAGACACAATATTACTTTGAATTTTGGGGCAGATGGTGAAGATACTTGGGGTGATCCAGCTGTGTAGGAAGAAAATATAGTGACATTCAATATTGATAAATAAAAATCAGTGCAAGGCAGTGGATACTGGAGGAAAGAATTCTGAGTAGACATCACAGAGGGGTCCAAACCAAAGGAAATAGTTTAAGAAATGCTCAGGCATCCTAGGCAGTGCTTCAATAGAAGTCTCTCCTCAGTTTATGAACACAGTCATGCAGACAACACATCAAGAGATAAAATGAGAAAACAAGAAAATGTTTTTTGTCTTGCCATTGTTTCATAGAAAAAAGTTTTACAGAATGAGCAGGGAGGAGAATGTACATCAGACTGTGAAACTGAAATGCCTAATTCCACTCAAGTTTTACACCAGAGCCCCACATTTAGCTGCCTTTCACCTACAATTCCAGAATCTTTCCAAGAAACCACCTTCCAATGCTCATTTGCCAACTCCATACACACAGCTGATGTTCCTTATTATTTTACAGGTATAGATCTTCCCCATTTCCCTAAATAATCCATTTAAAATACATTATTAGTAGAATGTTGCAGCTGTGCAACATTCTAATCACAAGAAGCAGTGAGAAGAGGAAATTACTACATGAAAATATGTGGCAAAATAGTCAGTTATAGTGCAGAAAGCTGCTGTCAAAAATAACAGGAAACCACCGTCCCTTGTGACTGGCAGCGTGTGAGGGAATGGGTGCAGAGGCCAAAGCTGAGCCAGCACAGCCATGGGAATTGCTCTGAACACAGCTGGAAATCTTACAGCCCACAGGACACCACACTTGCCAGAGCCAACCTTCACCCAAGAGGGCAAATTTAGGGATGGGATTTGTCTGGCCAGCTTGCAGTATTCTTCTAGTAGTAAATAATTATTTACTATGGACTCATAGGTTCTTTTTTGGACATATGTGTCTTAGATTTTATTAGGAATGATTATTTTTATAATTCACTGCCCAACAAGCTGCATCTCCCTAAACACTTCACTGTACCAAACCCTCTCAAATGACACAGGATATAACATTTTCTTTTGTTTTGAAAGCAATATCTTGCATCTTCAATATAATCTTCCAATTGAGAGGAGGAAATTTATCTATTTTTAATTTCACACATGAAAACCATTTTTCCATTAGGCAGCACTGAAGGTGTGTGCTTCCACGCACAAACTGCAGTGTGCCTGCAGGAGTGGCTGTAATGAAATGTTGACATTGCAATCCAGGGCACTTGTTGATGTAAATTTTAAGTCTATAAAAATGCCAGCAGAATACAGTTTATTATACTTTTTCATTAACAGAAGGTAGCATAAGCGATTTAGAATAGAACATTCCTAATGTAAATTACTTTAATGTAATCGGCTTTGCTTTTGTAGATTGTAACACAGATTATTCTACACAATTTAAGAAAAAAAAGGAGAAATAGTACTTTATTATGGGTGCACATACCATGCTCTGGGATTAAAACTATACATTAATATAAAATCAAATAATTTTGCTGCCTTTTGTCCAAGCTTCCTCAGTACCGCAGAAAATTACTCAAGAAGTACCTTTTAATCTTGTAAGAAATGATTTGAAATTGTATATCTTACATTTTGGTACCTAGTTCATTAGTTACTAATTGCTTGGCACTAAGTAAAGTTCTTCTATCATTGCCTGAATCTAGAAACAGTTACTATCATAACAAGTCATCAGGTAAAATCAATTTGATATAAGATGCCCCAACTGGATATCTGCATAAGTTTATAGTTCCCTAAGGAATGAGAATATAGTAGAAAATATTTTATTTATATAACCGGTAAATGTTATTTTCTATTCTTACTCTTTGACTAAGTTATTCCGTGAGTCTGACTGCACTTAATTCACACAAGTACATCAGGGTGAGAAACACTAAAGAAATGCAAAATATTGCTAAATTTACTTGTCAACTTATGAAAAGAAAATGGTATAATTTTTTGTTGAAACTGCATAATTATTTCTAACAATTGCAGCACAGTTCTGGTGTATCTGCCACCTTAATTCTGTTATTTCCTGATTTTAGAGTGCTTACCCATACAGGTCTTTTATAAATGCAGTGCCATTAATATTAATTGTGCAATTTATATCCAGGTTCTAGTAAGGTGCACAATCTGTGCCATTTACACCTACATACTCCTATTTTTTGATCTGTGATCCTGTGTGATGTCCTTGCCTTCATTGCAGGGAAAATAGGAGTCAGAATTGGATAAATATAACATTGCTGTAACTATCACCTTCTTCCTCTTTCCTTTTGGAGGATGTTTTTGCTAATGCATAATAGAAACATATTAGTTTCTGGCCCTGAATAAGGAGCATGAGCTTCCTGTTTCAATCATAACCAAATGAAGTTCAGTCCATTCAGTTAAATTTGAAACCAAGCATCAAAATATTTTAATTGATAAAAATGTCTGTACCAGAGAACTGTGGTTCAAACAGACACTAGACACTCTATGTGTTTAGAGTTTAGAGCTGGAGGAGAAAAATATTACTAAGAATGCTATTCTGGAGAGTAGATGGATGTTTCCCAGCTCCTCTCACTCACTGTGTTCAGTTGATGCGCTAATATTTGCTCCCAAAGGTGTTGTGATTAACACTAGAGCACCTCCTTAGGCTCACACCTCTGCTTGTTTCTCATTTCCCACAACCATGAAGCGAGGAGCTGGAATTAGAACAACACAACAGCACTCTGAACCAGCTTGGGGTTTTTCTTAATATTTTAAAAATCACAACTTTAAAAAGAGTGCATCCAAGCAGCAGCTTCTGAACTTGCCCAAGCACACATGTAAATATTTATATTTACATGTAAAGTGAGTATATACACGCACAGCCGCTTTAAGAGGACTTCCTCTACATCTGCAAAACACTGTTTTCCCAAGGTCAGCAAAGGCTTTTCCACCCGTCTCAGCAGCGAGGAAGCTGCCCACAGATAACACGTTATTTCCCCACTGTCTCTCCCACAACCTATGGATTTTTCCACAGAAGGAGAAGGCTGTTCTTTCTGTGCTGCCTTCCCACGCTGCAGATGCAGGAGCTCAAACCCTGCTTGCTGTTTGAGCCGTTTGCGACAGGGACGCTGCTGGCAGCGCCGTGGAGGGAGCCAGAGGCAGAGCCCGGATTGGCAGCACAGCGGCTGCATGCAGATGTCCTTCTTTTTCTGCTTCCCTGGTACATCACCAGAGACAGCACATCACTGCTGGTAAACTGCTTAAAAGGAAGCAAGCACCATTTTTATGTGGTATAAATATCTATCTACACATTTTCCAAACAGGATGGAGATGCTGGGATGCCTACATGATTTATGCACAGTATGGAAGTAGCACAAACATGATGATTTACAACAGGTTTTAATGACCATCTGAAGGAGAAAGATACCAAATATGGTCAACAGCAACTGTTAATTGAAACAAGTCATATTTCATCTATGTAAACAAAGTGATGATCACGTCTGCCACAAGATTTCAAGAGATTTATCTTCCAGGCTCCCTAATATGGTTACATCTGTCCCCTCCTTAAATCCTGTGTTCTTGCCATCTGCTCCTATGCACTTCTTTTCACCCTAAAGCAGTGATTAAACAACTATATGGAAAAGAAAAAAAAAAGTATTTTTCAATTTTTGAGCAAAATGTTTAACAACTGGAAAAAAACTGGAAAAGCAAACCTACAACCCCTTTGGGTCTCAATTGTTTTCTGTGGTTGGGAATGTTACAGGTGAGAGGCTCACGTAAACTTTCCAGGAATCTTTACATCTCACTGTATAACAGGAAACTGCAGCCATAGATTAGGACAGTTTTGTTATGGAGTGTAATACATTTGGAGCAGATGAAACTACCATTCAGTTAATCAGTCAAATTGTCACTGAGAGGTAATGTTATACGGGGAGATCAGGAAGCATTTTGCTTTAAAAAGAAAGAAACTTCCTAGAATTCTTTATTTGCGCTGTGGGAAGCCTTGATAGTTGTGTTCTTTTGAGATGTGCTTTGTACTTACCTCTCCTTGTCCAAACATGGAGGAGCAGGAAGGACAGAGCTGCAGCTTGCTCTCCTTTCTGTGTGAGGAGGACCAAAGAAGAGCAATTCCACAAATCCTCTGCTTCTGCCTTCTGGGCAGGGCTGCAGCCTGCTGCTCCTCATGTGGGTCACATTAATTAGGGGAGCACTCTGCTCGGCATCCATCACCCTCTGTAGCCATAGAATGGGCAGTCGTAATCCATCTCTTCGTGTTTATTTAGAGCCTTGAAATCCTTGAAAGGTATTAGAGATACACTGAGCATCTTTTTACCAGAGGAACTTGATGCAATGACAATACTGTCGTGCTAAAAAATTGCCTCATCCCTTCTCTAAGAGTTTTGTTAAACTTTCTTTTATTTTCTTGGGCTGCTGCTTTCTCCTGTATAGAAGAAATTATGGATATCACCTAATGATTCACTTGAGCTTCATAGGAAGTACCTGACTTGGTAGCTCTGCTTTTGAGTCTTTGCTCCTTTGGCTGGTTTACTCTGCTGCTTCCATCCCCTACCATTATAATTGTTACTGCTTGCAAAGATGGGAAACCAGAATTTTTTGTACTCTTTCTAAAACATTGTGAAGTATTTCCAGAAATAATGCATAACAAGGCAAATTTACCATGGCTTTTTTATCCACAGGTAATAATCCTTGTCTGAAAATCCAGGCCTATAATTTCTACTGGTATAAATAGGTGCAGCTCCATTAAAGGCCTTGCCATGCACTACTGGAGGGCTTTGCTATGAAGGATGTGGAGAGTTCAGGCAGCTCAGCTTTAGATTCAATAAACACCATTGCTTAAATTAGTAAGATAGACAAACCACGTTGTTTTCCAGGCAGCATTTTCAGAGTAACTTACACAATTGTCTTGGGAATACCTTTGGGATGAGCAGAGCAGCCAGCCATCATCTGCTGCACTCTGTGCATCTTGTCTGTAAGTCTGAGCTGCTGGTAATCCCTTAGGTACTGTGCTGCTGTGTGCCCCAGGGCTTTGCTGGCAGCTGGAATTAGGTGAATGTTGGTTTTTTAGGTGGATAGATGATGTTTGGCTCCATACCTGCCTCAGTGAAATTTAGAAAGCCAAGTTATAGTATACTCACTCATTTTCAAATGAACAAAAAAAGGCAATGCCTCAGCTACTCCAAATACTGCATTTTTTCCTGGGTATCTCAGGTATTATCAGGATGATTGGGTTCAGTTACAGTCAGGACATGGAGAAAATGTTGAATGTTAGGATTTTGCAAACGCTGTTCTAGACAATTTACATTAAAAGGAAAAGAAAACATTTAGGAGAACACCTGCATAAGGTTTCAGTATTCTCTACCCAAACTAAGAAATCCATATATAAAATTAATCCAGGTTTCTAGATCGAAATTCTGTCTTAATGCATGAAAAACTTTTTTACCAACACAAATACTATAGGAAAAGTAGAGAGTTTTCAAAATTTCATTTTAAATAGAAAGGATAACAATGACATTTTCATATTCTTATAATACCCAAGCTGAAAAGTCACTTTAACATTCATCAGAATAGCTTCTGATAGATGAAAAAACCACACCAATACATATATTTTTAAAGTAAATAAGTCAGTGTGTACAGAAACAAGGCCTGTTTCTTGAGAAAAATCTGACCTGGAGCACTTGGACTGAATGGTCCAGTGTTTATAAATGTGACTCAGCTGGAGATGGTTTCTGAACTTCTGAAATTTTCAAGAGATTTTTCCTGTATATTCTGGAAAGGCTTCAAAGTACACTCAGCAAGCAAATTTCAAAAATACAATGGTTGTACTTTAGCTGGTTTTCACCTTAAGTTTTACTGCAGTCTGATTGAATCTGTGGCCAAACCTGACATGTATAAGCTAATTATCATTTGCATATCATCCTTTCCCATTGCAATCCTTGGAAAGATGAAAAGATTTATTTAAATACTGAAATCTGAGTCTTACAAACCTAAACAAGACACATGCTGACTCTGTGAGAGGATGAAATCTGTTTCCAGAGTTTTCTTTTACTTTTCAAGAGAGGACCCATTCCATCATGAGGACTAGGAGCCTAATCCATGATACTGATTTGAAAAGAGAGTTTCTGACAGTTTGTGGTTAATACTTTCTACAAATACATTAGAAGTAAACATTCAACACTACAATCTAAGTTCATCACTTTAAAATGTCCTCTCCAGCTACTTCTGTATGTCATGTAATATTAGAAAAAACACATACCTGAGACTCAAAGGAGCATTGTTACACCCTGAAAAACTAGACATTCATTATAAATTATTCTTTGAGAGCTGCAGGAGAAAATACTTTCCCACCAATTATTCTGACATAATGTGGGACTGGAGTAGTTTATTCTATACCACAGTTTATGACATTGCTTTTGCCAACACAGGAGGTGAACACTTTTCAGCCCATCATGAACAGCCACTAAAATTGGACCAATTTATTATCTTGTTCTCTCTGGAGGAGAAGGGTGAATAAGCTACATTGTTTTGCAGTGCTTTGTGTTTTAGATGTACCTCAACATACTCTTAGTTTTCATTAGAGAAGATAAGATTGAAGAGGCACATCCTGAACTTGAGTCAGAAATTAGAGTTTTCCAATGGCCCTTCACAAGGACCGTTCTTCTAGACTTCTGCATACTGTTCAAACAAACTGAATTTGGGAACCTCTGTCTCAATCAACAGTAGCTCAGGTAGGGTTTATAGAGTTAGAGGAGTGTGATATAATGTAGATTTGGTGTTGGGAGCAGATTTTAGAAGAGGAACTTAAAATCAAGCACTTTGCTTAATTATGGGTATACGACAATAAAAATTGAATAGGATATGAGTATTATATAATTAAACAGAGCAAAAGGAAAACATGAAAAATATGATAATACGTTTAGCAATAGATCCTTAGCTTAAACACTATTTTGCATTTTGCCTTCTGGCTTAAAATCCATATCAAAAAAATAAAAGAGGATTATGAAGAATTTAAAAGAACTACAAGAGAAGACTGTAAAACAAGAGAAACTAGAAACTGTGTGTTTAAGTGCTTTGTTCTATTCATGTTACTGAGAATGAGAGACAAATTTCTTCCCTTGTTTATCATCATCATCCTCCAGTGACACCAGGAGGCCAATGCACTTGTAGGTACACACATCTGCAGGTAGTGACAGTTTCCACTCTCTTTAGATGCATATTAGTGCAACATACTTTGGCTCTAGGACTCTGTGCCAGAGAACAAATA
The DNA here is from genome assembly GCA_024865655.1 of Emberiza elegans. NCBI lineage: Eukaryota > Metazoa > Chordata > Aves > Passeriformes > Fringillidae > Emberiza > Emberiza elegans. The sequence continues at coordinate 365,957 of JALJVW010000168.1, forward strand.
GCTCAGCAAAGGAAACAGAGAGCTTGGAAGATTATTATAATGGCTTGACACATACATGTATAACAACAACGTGCTGACAGTGCAAGCCTTACTGTTGGTGATGCTTCACAGCATAAACTGATCCCTCAGTAGAGAAATTTCTCTCCTTTATCTGTTTTACATAAAGTTCAGGTTCATTATGCCTTGGTTCTACTACTTGGGGTTTTTTATCACCAGTTATTTATAACAGATTATGAAAAAGTCAGACTGAATCAATTTTGCTTGGAGGCAGAGAGAATAAGCATGTGCATATGTGAAATTTATGTCACTGCATATTTGGAAAAAGAACATTAAGATAGGATCTTAGAAAAAAGGTAATCTGTTTCTCCATTGAATCCTCTAATCCCATTTGAGTTAACTGCTTATTTGGATCCCTACAGGTAGGAAACATCTTTCAAGACTTTTCCCTTTCAATTCAATAAATCTCTTCTGCTGGTTTTCTTCTATTAAGTAACTGGAGACAGGTATTTAAAGCACAGTGAGCCATGAGGAAGGGCAGCAGGTTGGATGGATGCTTACAGAAGTACACTGAAGATATTACCCAGTTCCCAGCTCTTATCTTTGAAAGCAGAACAGAATGAGGGCAACCTGACTTCCTAGCTGGTCTACTGACCCTTGAGAACAAAGGGAATAAAAATGCCACTGTGTGATAAAACAGGCAAGACTTACAAAGCAATAACAGAGTATGCATAATAGCTCAGAAAACATCCTTAGGAAAATAATTTAGTAACTTTATGCTTCTCTTTGTATTAGGAAAAATATAAAGGGAGACAACCACTAGCAGCTGTGTGGAACAGAGCTAGCTTTTCAGGAAAATACACAGGGCCAGATCTTCCCTTTTACTTCACATGTTTTCTGCTCTTCAGGCCCATGGAAACATGCCAGGAAAAATTAATTGGCAGAGGACCATATTATCTCTTCTGCACAGTTCCCATGTAGTGTCTCAGAGAAAGACCATGCAGCTAGGGAGCTGGCTGGAAAAGCTGCCTGCCTGGGGAAAACTGTCCTTGACTCCCACAGATCCCAGAGGATATGTCAGATTCCAGCAGGCCCTCTCTCTCTTGTTATTCTGAGACAATCTGAGGAATTCTCTGAGATTTCCTTCTATAGATGAAAAGCTGGGGCTCATTTGAGCGTTGGGGTTTTTCCATGGGGAGGTTTTGGCCAGAAGGATGAATGCTGATTTAAGGACAGCTCTCTTAAAGCAAGCAGTACTGATGGGCCACAGATTGAGTGCAAGGTCAGTAAGTCTGCAGCTGCCTCAGAAATATGGAAGAGGATTTGATCCTGGATAAATAAAAAAATGAGAGTATAAAGTCCTGCTGTGGGTTGCTCCCACACAACCCACCCCCTCCCCGACCCTTCATATTTGGAGTTTCCAGGCTCTTGGTACCTAGGAAGGAGGATGGATGTTGTTAAAAGTAGCTGATTCCCCACTTTAATATATTATGAACATAAAGCTGTGATCCAGCCTACTGATTTACACAAGGACTATCAACCACCAACCTTCATTTCAGTTTCCTATTGAATAATACACCTATTTCTCCTTCATGTCCAGTGGAAAATCCCATGAAGAAGAAAAAATGGAGTTCACATTGATAAATTACTTAGGCTGCCTCTCCAGTTGGGATCTGTGAGGCATATGGAAGGGTCAAAGCCGCCGTGTCCTCAGCCCCTCATCTCCTCAGGGGATTTCTGCATCCCTTCCATTAAGGGCCATTGGAGCCCTGTCCCCTCCTCCATCATTTCCTGCTCCCTTTGCTCTCCACGGCTCCTGCAGCAGGGCTCAGCAAGAAACTGTTGTGTGTGAGCTCCCTCCCATATGGCCGTGCACTAATCCCCCCTCCCACACACAGCCAGGCAGACAGGGAGGGAGCTATGGATGTGCAAGAGATGCTTCCCTGAGCAGCAGTGCCTGCTAGCCAGGCAATTAAAAGGTGCAAAAGATTCCTGCTGAACAGTACTGCTGTTTTCTTCACCATTCTTTGCAACATCTGCAGAGCTTACAAGTATCCTGAATTTGCAAATAAAGATTTTTTTTTTAGGGGAGTCTTAGAACTGGGAGATAGCTTGCAATCATCTTTCCCCTCCACTTACAATGTCAAGGTACTTTCCACAGGTTTTTTAATTATTAATTTTGCTCCCTTGTCTCTTCTGATTGATCAAAAGAAAAAAATCAACCTTAGAACTTACTGAAGAGTGGGAGAAGATTGAAAAAAAATCACTGCCATTAAAATTTGTGAGAGTTTTTGAGAAAGCTCTGCTCCTGCCTATTTACATTGAAGCTTTTTTTCTGTATGCAGAGAAAGGCTGTCAGGAAACAGACCATTTGTCAGGTCGGGCTGTCAGCCCAGTGCCCAGCAGCTCGCTGTGCCTGCACAGGGATATCCTGGCATTACAGGCACTGTCACATCTCATTGCCTAATGCTCGCCCTGACGCCGCCTCCTGCCTGAGAGCGTGCTCCATCAGGTCTCACTTGGGAAACACCGAGCGCCACTCGGTGTCACCTGCCCCGCTGAGCTCACCTAATGACACCAATAGGAACAGCAACACAATGGTTTCTCCAGGTGGCAGATCTACCTCACTACAGAAGTCACACGGTATTAACGCAGAGTTTTATGTTAAGCAGAAACTCGGTATCAGTGTAGTGCAAACATCCTTGAAATGTCAACAGGCATTTTAAAACTTATTTCTCAAAACCTCCTTAGTGATTCCTGGGAAAGAAAGCCACAGTCTTCAAACTAGGAAAAAACAACCCTCCAAGCACATAAATAAACTCCTTTTGCTTTACCCACATCAGCAGCATGTCACTGGGATTTGGTGATTAAATGAGGTGAGCAACATTTTGACTCGAGAGGTCCTGGGTAGGAAATCTGAGGCTGGAGCCTCACCAGTGACAGCAAGTCACCCAAGGGACTTGGGGCCTCAACTGCCTGTCAGGTGCCATCGACTGTCATCTTGCAGGTCACAGCCTCCCCCTCCCAGGGCATCCTGTTCTCGTGAGCCTCTCTTGTAGTAGTACAGTGCAAAAGGAGAACAGAACTGAGGATCAGAACCCTGTATTACTCAAAAACCTTTAAGAACACATAAGAAACCTTGAATTGAACTCAGCAAATAGCAGCCAGATCTGAGAGGTCACAAGAGCATCAATTTTGCAGGTGAAGCCCTTTGAAAAAGCCACTCTGCTGTTTTCAGCACAGCTGTGTTCAGGCCTTCTATTCCCAGATCTCAAGCATTTCAGTGAGATTGGTAACTATGGCAAACAGCTAATGCTTTTTACTTAGGTCAAGAGTTTGGAAATACAGGCTTTAATATGATACTGAAGAGAGAAATGACTTCAGTAAAAAGCATTTAAGCAAAACAGAGGTGTGTGACTGCCTCTTTCACCAAACATAAAATAAATATACTCTAAGCTGGTGGATTTTATGCATACATACAACTCAGTGCATGTACATTTTTAATTGACTACCCGTTTCTTATACATAGGATTCGTTATACAATCCTATGGGAAAGAAAAATACAGAACCTTTCAAACATGCATTGAAAACAGCATCAGAAGTGATCAAGACATGAAGCATTTCTAAGCAAGAGACAAAATCTGCATATTAGAACAGAAGTCTGTCTGAAATAAGTTCTTCCAAGTGGGACAGGGAAAACGACATCATTTTTAGGACATCAAAATCTATGGAATCTTAATTCAAAGATATCTTCCTTCCCATTAACTCTTTTGGAAATTACCCAAATAATTTTCTCAGTAAGTTGTCTGTAATACAATTTTTCTGATGAATACCCTTTGCACAAAGGGATTTCCCATAAGAAAACTGCTAGTGATAATTGTAACTTTTTTATTATTCAATACAGTAAAATAAGATGGTCAGTGAAGGTGGTTTAATCTAATCCATTTAAGTTTGGAACAAGGCACTTGGCTAGTTATACATTATACGTACCTTCACATAAGTAGCAGTTGATGATCTGTATTATGGCACTTCTGGAAGAGGTCATACCCAGCTCCATTTGCAGGTCATTCTCTAAGCCACCACCATTATTTTAAATACTTTTCATTTTCAAAACTCGGATTTTGTGGTACAAATAAGAGAGGAAGGCACACTTGAAACTCTCAAATGGAAGAATTATCCATAACAATGTATAATGTTTGCCAGAAAATAAATGCAAATAGTACTTGGACTCCAAACAACAAATCTATCTCACAGATCATGCATCATCGTGTTAACCCGATAATTTCCCAATTCCATAAATGTTGATAGGTTTTGAGCTGGTTAAGGAGACCATCAGATTTAGAGTGCCTCCAATCTGATGCAACTGCATTTCACTGGGCAACCCATTGGGCTGTCCCTTCAGTGTCACTCTCCCCTCTGCTCAGAGGAGCACGCTGGACATCAAGGATGAATTTTCCACCTCTGAACCCCTTGGCATTGCAGAGCCTCCTTGCTGAGTAAAATCTGAGCACACCAAGTGCAGCTCAGTGTGCTTGTCTAGACACTCATGACCCACCCAGCCCTGCCACGTTGTCCCATCGATCCCCACATAACAGACAGACCTCTCTCAATGATTACTTGATTCGTCATGTCTCAGACAGCAGATGGGACCCAAGGAACAAATTAAAATTGTTTTAGCTGCAGTATCTGCAGGGCACCTGCAGAATGCGGCAGTGCTCCAGCCATGCCCTTTCCTGTGTCAGAGAAATGAGGGTAATTCCCAGCTGTCTACACAGCTGTACCCTTTCCAGAGCTCCCCTGACACCTGGGAAATCCTTCTGCAGCCAAAAGGAACAACTATTTACAACTGCTTGGCTTTCTCCTGTGGTACTCCAGGGTCTTGGGCAGGATCATTGCTGCCAAACTCCACTTCCCACCTGGCACCTCTGCAGTGGTAGCAGTGGAAGTGAAAACACTTCCACTGGAAAGGAATTACAGCTGGGATGTCTGCCATGGTCTGGGCAGCAGCTGCCAGAGGAACAGCCCAGGCCTGCACTGCAATGCTCTGCTGCTGTGCAAGAGCTCCAACACAGCTTTATTCCCAAGGAGTCAACACCCAGCTCTGGAGGCACGGCCGGGCTCCCGAGCAGGCCCAGACCTGTCCTGGGCTGAGCATGCACCCAGCTGCAGGATGGATGGGGCCATTACGCTGCCAAAACTCTGCAAAAACACCTGGCAACCCCTGGCTTCTTATTCTAGTGCTACCAGAAAGAAACAAGACAGCACATGGCTTTTGCAGCTTTTTGTTTTGTGAAGTTCTAAAATTTTCCAACATTTTCACAAAATGGTCAGGAAAGAGAAATATAAATATTCTCAAGTCAGACAACAGTAAAGACTGGCACTCCTTGCAGTTTTGCCACAGAAGCTCACAACCAATGTCTTTTGCCCTTGCCTACTCTGACTGCTAATGCTGCCAACAGTTCAAATTTGGAAGGAATTTGCTGCTGGTTTTCTCTTCCAGACTCTGAGCCCTCATGTGGGTTACTATGCTTCATCTGGCTCAGGTTTCACAGACACCTGACTCCTAAGGATTTCCAAGGATCCACTCAGTTCTTGAAGAATCCACACAACTGGGACTACACCATGTTTAACTTAGAAGGAAGGGCAGAGTAGATTTTATATTATTTGGGTCACTCCTGTGAGTTTTCCAGTTTGGTTTCCAGATTTCAGTGCTTGTTATACAGAAAAGCACAATCATGAATAATAGGAAGAAATTTCTTTACCTCATTTCACCTGCATTTTAAAGTCCAAATAAAAGCTTCACAAAGTTCTGATTCACATACCTGAAATCTATAAAAACAGAAAAACATCAAAGCACCTCTGAACCTGATCCAAAAGTGGTGGTCCCTGGCGTTACGTCCATAACAGCTTGGCCCAAAATCATGATGGGTATTGGACCTTCTGACGGCAGCAATCTCTCTTAGAAACACAAAGATTTCATAATTGCACACTCTCTTTAAAAAATAAAATATGTTTTAAACAAAAGATAGATGAAAAACAGCAACAAAGAAGAACCAGAACACAGTATCACAATACAGTTAAGATTAGGCCTTCAGATGACCTTAAACCTGCATGGTAACGCAAAGGCTTTGGCCCAGCTGTATGGTATTAGCCCTTTTCTACATCTGCTATGCAGCTGCAATTACAAATAGCCTTAGAGGGTGTGCTGATGCTCAAGGAAAAAAATGGGATTTTTGCGTTGCAGAAAAGGGTATTTGCTTGGCTAGTTCTGTATTTACCATGAACTCTAATCTGGACCCCTTGCTTACAGGAGATAATAATAATTACAGATAAAAGCCACATAACCCAAAAAAGTCTGTTTCTACAGAGAAATTATCAGCTCACTAATGCAAAGTCAACAATTTGTCTTAATTGTTTGCTGTATTTTTTTACATTTTAAAACACATGAACAGAGCATGTTTGTTTATCTAACCTGGGGTACTGCCAGCAGTCACCACCTCAATGCAAGATGTGTAAAGTGCCAGCTGCATGCCCTTTGTGTGACAGAGAGAAGTCTGACGCCTCAAAAATATCACAGCACAGAGAATTTGATATAATGGGTTATCTGAAAGTAATGAGACTTTAAATTTGATAATTTTCTTATCCACTTTTCTCATTTATATGTTGTGCAAATTTAAACACATACATTCATGTGCCTTACACATTCATATCTTACAGCTTTCTTAATGAACAGGTTAAAGTCTCCAGGAATGTTCAAAGCACCACATACAATGTCACATTTCCTGTTGACTCTGATCCTGCCGCAGACTTCAGGAGAAACTGCTGCTGGGGTGGCGAGCTGGACAATCAAAAATATTTAATGAGAACCAAGAGAAAGACAGAGTACCTGGCTAAAAAAACATACCAGAGCATCCAGGCAGAACGGAAGGGTAGCTAAACAGAGGGAAAAGATCTTTGCAGTGGAAGTCACAAAAATTTGGTCACGCATGGAAAAGGAGCAGTACAAGGGGTTCAGTGTCAGGCCTGCCAACAGCCAGCAATGTGCAGTAATGCACTGCACTCACTACAAATTGGAAAGGAATTTAAGACCAAAACAAATACATTCAGAATGAGTTCTATTTATAATAAAAAACATTTTTTCTGGGTATCCTGAAGTGTTTGCAAATTAAAAGAGTAAAAAAAAAAAGAAACTTTTATGACTATGTAAAGAAATAAACTGGAATGAGCTGAAATCTGAAATGCAGCTACTGCAATGCAATGCAGAGTAATTGTATCAAGAGTATAAAATCTTATGGGGGGTCTACTTTAAAACAAAACAAACCCTAACAGTCTGAAATGTGAGCACGTGGCAAGCCATGTTCCCAAGAGCAAATGTAACTCCCCAGGATTTGTAAGAGCAGAGCAAACAGTCCCACACAGGTTCAGGTTAAAAGCACTCCCCAGATAAAGATGATCAAATTGGTACACAAACCTGCCTGCAGAAGAGGATGCACAAGATAATCCAAAGGAATTTGATTAAGTGCTTAAGAGCCTCTAATGAATTCAGGAAGTAAAACACAACATTATTACAGGTACAAGTGCATTTGTGTGTTATGTAAACACTGCTGGCACTGAAAGTTAACGTAAGGAGTGAGGTTGACCAAATGTTAAAATGAGACTTTATTGAGAAAATATCAATATTGCCCAGATGAATTAATGATTTGCTTCCTGTAATAAAACATATAAATAATGTTCATGGTTTCAATGCAATAAAACCAGCCAATACTGGGTGCTACTTCACAGTGCCAGGTGGGAATACTGATATTTCTGGATAAAGAGTAATTCCAGTATATCCTTCTCAACAGAGAAGCTGTAAAAGTTGCACTCACAACTCATTTTCTAGAAGCTTAAAAAAAAAGGCATCTCAGAATCATACATTTTATACAAAAGCACTGAAATAAGAGTATGGTTTTAAAAAAAGAAGGCAACCCTAAAATCTCTATCATTGTAAACACTCATGTGCTGGGACCCATCCAGCAGGAATCCTGCCCACCAGCTTTATGTAAAACTGAGGTTTCTATAATGTAGAACACTTCCTGCTGCTCAGAACTGAGGCTGGAAAAGAATGTACCAGCTGTGGAAATACAGCAGCTTCTAACACTTTGTAATCCCCCATTAAAAACCCAAAGCTGCAGGAAAAAATGTGGTTTTTTTAGAAATACGACTTAGAATATATCTTTCTGAAACACAAGGTGATACCATGAGCTCAAATGTGACATGTAAAGTGACCCAAGCTTATCAGTGCTGGGGAAAGTTACTCCTGATGCAGTTATGGATTGCACTGGTTTAGGTGATGGGAAAGAGGGCAAAACCCTCTGTGATGTGCTCTTCTACCCCAGGAAAACCCTCCCCTGGCCTAGAAAGGAAAAATGATAGGACTTGGCCTACCTTCTAAGCCTGCTCTGTCTCCACACTTATTTGCATTTGTGCTCTCTAGTTACAGTCACTGTGCCACCTTTTTTACTTAAAGAGTGAAAACTTACTACATCAATACTCCTCCCAACACCAGCCATGTCTGGAGAAATATTCACCCCACAAGTACCTAAATACATACAAGCTTCACACTGCTGAGATGTTGTGAGATTGAGAAAAGCAAATTGACTTGAGGTGCATAAAAACAAATCCAACCGAGCAAAAGATGAGTCTGCTGTGTCCTGTGTCCTCCCAGCCACTTCTCCAGAGACGGATGTGCTGCTTGTGCAGAGATGAATGCACAGTGAGGAAGTTTTGGTAATAAGTGGTTTGGTAATACATGGTGTCACCACAACAGCCCCACTGGCACAAAGCACTAAAGGAACAGTTGCAGAGGTCCTCAAGCTATCCAGGAAAAAAATAGCACATAAGGCAGGGCGATTAATTGGTTACTATATACCATATTGTACTGCTGTATACTGGGAAATAATTGACTAGTGTGATTTAAGCATATTTAATTTGAAAAGTGGTCTTTCCTTCACTAGAATTATAATATATTTTTACAAATGGAAGTTTTCCTTTTTAACATGATCACTCTTGAGAGATGCTGAACGTGCACAGCCAATGTCACAACTTAGTTTTGCATTTTAAATAGTACTCTTAAATATAAACAATATAAATGCTCTGTTGAAAGCAACTTTGAATACCCATGATTCACACTGCCAGCCTGAAGGGCAATTAAAAACCAAAAGAGAGAAGTATTTCAGAGCTAATAAAGGCTGCGGCAGAATGGACAGCACAAAGCACAGCACTCCAACCCTTTTCAGAGCTGTTTCTCTCCCAGCCTTTACAACTGTGCAACAGCCCAAGCTCTCCATGACACTACCACACCCTTGTTGTCTCACAGAGAGGAGTATGTGAGCATTGCTCACATATTTTCTTTTTCAGAGAAAAAAATTATAAGAAACAGTGTTTTAAGACGCCGGCTTGGGAAAATGACTCAGAAATGACACCAATCCATGGCAGACAGCCCTGTGGAACTACAAACCCTCTGAGCCAAAATGAGAAAATGAAGATGGCTCTTGAAATCCTCACAGAGAGACTGCCAGCACAGGAACACACAGACCAGCTCCTGTGAGTGCTTGGGGAGATCATCAGCGACCTGTGAGGCCTGGAGCAATCCTGTATGAGAAACCTCATCAGTTACGGGCACCTACTTGTGCTGCAGAGCAGGAGAGAAAGCATTTTCTTCTTGCTAAAAATATTTCCTTCCCCTCTTCAAAATGACAAAAGTGTAACTGCACCTGACCTATTTTTCGTCCTTATTCATCCCGTGGAAATCATGCAAAATTGACACCTAATTTCCAGGTGCTGTTGCTTAGCTTCCTAAATTATTAATGGGTGTAATAATGATCCCTTTTCATCATCACCTGGGTCAGGGAATAGATGCAAAGATTACAATCACATCAGCACCCTCACATCAGAGCATTTTTATGGTATTGGAAGATCCCACCACCAGTTTCAATCCATGAGCTTGCATTTGATACCATGGCCTGATGATATATTATGTTACATACAGGAGAAATAGGGAGGACCAAAACCACAGATGTCTCACTAATTTAGTGTGTTCAAGAGTGGTGCCAGCTGGAGCCAGAAGTCACCAGGAGTGGGGAAGCACTGAGCTGACTCTGACATGGGTTTACACAGAAGTGAGGAGGAGAGGAGAAGTGAGACTGGTGATGGAATCTGACAGGGAGCTACTGACTTACAGGAAAACTTCAGATGTCTTGAAAATGTCCAGAAGTATTTTAAAAGTGAAAACCAAGGATATTTCCACAGCTGTACCCTTACCTGCAGAATTCTGTCAGCTCCTATTAGGATGTGGCCAACAGGGAGAGCTTTTCTGCTGGATTAGCTGTCCAGTCTCCCAAGGCCAGTGACAGACATCCTCATCCAGCACTTCTGGCTGAGCTGGCTCAAGATGTTCTGCTTCACCGGTGCCCATCAGCACCTGCCAGCTCGGAGCTACCCCCAGAAACCTGTGAGCACTCTCACACTTTGGAAAAGGCTGGATGAGTGAGCTGTAACCACTTTCATCAGCACTTTAAATCTCACCTGGGGTGGGGCAGGGCACAGTCTCAGCTGCTGGCCCACAAAGGGGACTGCAGCCTCCAGCAGAGCCCTAACAAGTGCAAGAGGAGAATAAGGTCTTCACTGGACACAGCTGTTGGCAGTGTCTTTTCATGGCCCGAACAAAATCCAGGTAACAAAAGCACAGCTGCTCACCAGTGGTAGATCAACACCGACACCTTCTCCTGGCACAGCTGACCCTCACAGAGCTTGGAGCCCCAGGCCCAGCTGGATTCTGGAGATGGTTTTGCTCTTAAGGCTGCAGGCATGCAGACCTTCAGCCACTGTAGCTAAATTCAACAGGGATAATGAAATGGAGCTCCTGACCAGCAGGACACACACTTAGGAAGCTGCTCCTCAAGGAGATGCAAGAAACAGCCCCAGTGCCACCTCGGCTGGGACCGGGCACCCTCCAGAACAGGGCAGAAGGCTCTTAAATAGTCCCCAACACGTGGCCAGCCGTCAGGAGATCAGGCTCCGCTCCGAGCCAGCTGTGGGAAAAGGGCAGTGAGAGCAGGAATCGGTGAGATAAGGGGAGTCTGGTTGCAGGTGGAAAACAGGGAACTGGAGCCCGAGTAAGCAGGACGGGACAAAGAACAAATAACGAGCACCGAGTGATCTGAACAACCGCGTTCGCCCTCCCGCTGCTCGGCCCATCTGCTTGGAATTTGTTTTCAAAACAAGTCCTATTTTCCCTACGCCTGCCCCGATCCAAGCTCCCATCTTGTCCTTGATGGATCCGGCGCTGTCACTCAAGATCATTTCGAGCAGAAAAGCTGAATTGAGAAACAAAGAAAACGTATTGTTTAACATACACATTTTTCACCCCGAAAAGTTCCTCTCGGCTGTGTTTTCCCTTCACTTATTCAGGTCAGAGCCTTTATTACAGGCACAACGATGATTTCACATGACTGACTGTGCTACGAATTCATCACAAGTCCTGTTTGTGTGAAGATCCAAACAAGAGCACCCCGTTGGAGCACCCTCAGCCCCCGAGATGCGTTCCGTGACCTCCCCTAGAGTGGAATGAGGTCACCGCGATAATGAGCGCTCCGAAGGGGGCTGCCAACAGCCCAAACCAGCTTTGCTCCGAGAACGCCAAGTTACGGAAGGAACGGCACGAACTAAAAGGGCTTCAGCTCCACCCTGTGGTCGTGAGCAGCTTCCCAAACCATTGCTCTGCCCCTGCTCCGCGACCAGGGAGGAACAGCGCACGGATTTCTAAGCTGAAGCACTGGATGCCTCTGCATGGGCACTGCCGTCTTACAGCTCGAGGTGTTCCAGGCCACAGTGGTGTTTCTCTTTTGGTCCTTGCCTTCATAAACTGGGGTTAATCGTTACTCTGATTATATGCACCAGCCATCACCATCCTCTGATTTGTGAATTCTGAACATTTCACTCACCATCTTACAAACAACCAGCTGGCTGGGCTTAGCACCACGATCTTGTCTCTCCCTGCAGTGATTTTGGGAGCGATTAGGATGTAAAACTTCTCTTTTCTAACTCATGTTCCTGCCTTTAACCACTTTTCATATTTCTCTGATGAGACACTGCTTGCTGATATAACTCTTAAAAATAACTTTTAGAACTGGGGATGCTTTTAAGGAACGTTTTTCTTGCCCAGGTTTGCAAGAAGGGAATGGCTCTCTAAATGAACTTGCAATTCTAATGACAGGAACCTTGAAAAATTCAAAGCTAGCTCCAGCTCTGTTGGTTGGCCAAAAACGAAATAGTTCATGTCTGACCTAATTAATGCTCAAATACACATCAGCAACTCTCAGGCTCTAAGGCACAAATTTGTGATGAGTGAGATTCAGGCAAATACCATCTCTCTCTTCACCCACCACAAACCCCCCCCACCCCAGTATCCCTGTCGTGCAGAATGCTTTGGGGTGGCACTGAAATGCCTCTTTGTGACTCTGAGGAGCAGGTTCTGGGTTAGACAGACTCAAGTCATGTGTAAAGTGTTAGAGCCCTTTATTCTAGTTCTCATCACTGCTCTGGTCCCTCCTACCTGCCCCAGGTACTCTTCCTCAACTTTTCAGAAGGTGTGTCATATTTTTACCTCTTTGTTACCCTCATATCATACTGATACTCCCATATCAGTATTGTTACTGTGGCTCTATTTACATTTCAAAGTGTGGAGCCTGTAGCATTTGTCTGTGAGTTTTGAGATTCTAATTAGATGTGGTGCCTCATTTTTAGCTAAATACTCAAAAACATATGCAAAAGTTGAAATACATTTTAACCAATGTGTGTTGCACGTAAGCAAAGCTGTGGATTTTTCCAGTCTGAAAAGCTTCCAAACCTATTAACTTCAAGCATTCCCTCGTGTGTTCCCTCTCACCTACGTAGAGAGGCCCATATTTATTTTCATTTTAATATCATTTTCACCACAAAACTGGTTTGATATGTTTATCTATCAAACTATATCACATTCATCAATTAAGGCTTGGAAATGATACACAAACAACATGAAAAAAATGCAGGCATCTTTCCTCCCATGCAAAATCTAACTTGTAAAACTAGAATTTCACAGCATTTTATAGCAGCTATTTAATTTTTCAGCTCATCCCAGATCAAACTAAGTTTTATTTGCAGCAACAACTTGTACAATGCATTGAGTACAGCACTGCAATGGTTTCACTTGCAGGAGGAAGGGAAGTAGCCAATGCATGGAGGCTCCAGCACACACCTACCACTGCCTGAGTCTGAGAAGAGGGAGGAAGGTAAAGAAAAGATGGATGCTTCTGCTCCATATGAATTCAGCAGGCATTTTATCACCAAAGCCCTCAAAATCTGACCCCTTGTTAGCACAAATGGAGGACAAGGGAGTTTGTGAACCCTCTGATTTGAAATAATGGGCTCCATCTGTGCCCATCTCCCATTTGCAGAAGCAATCCCTACCTTTTGGGTAGTGCTGTTGGTGGTTTAGGAGATTCTTGTCAACTGAAAGTATTTTTATAGTGCACAAATTTTGTTTTTATGGAAGGTAGGGTTTTTTCCCCCCTAAGCTGTGTAGGTAAAACAAAATCTGCAAGAGCAAATTTCAAAGATAAAAGGTTCACTTTATAGCCAGAACAGTTATTATTTCAGTCTTGCCTTTGTTATGACATATAGCAAAACCAGAAGATAAATATTTTGGGGTTTGCCGTTTAGTCACTAGCACAAGCACCTCATTTCTGGCCTTTTGTTAAATCTTTGGCCAAATACAGCCTGATGTATTTGGAGCTCCAAATACTGCTTTAGTAGCACTCAGGGGAATTTTCAGAGAGAAAAAGGCATTTCAGAGCCCCTTACCTTCCAAAAGATCACCACACCCACAGCTCATGTTTTAATAAAGCTCCATCAGGTAGAAACAAGCATCCAGCTGCCAAGCATTTAACTGTTATACCACAACAAATGAGAAAAAAAACCTCTGGCTTCTACCAAAATCATGGGCTGAGGGGCAGAAACGCTTTGATACTTTTATGAAACATTAACCTTCAAACATAATTACCACAGGCACTGAGGTTACACCTGAAGGCTGCACTGTTGGGGAGAATTGCTGCAGAAGTGGCCTGCAGGGCAGGAACGTGGCAGGTAAACACAAGGAATGTCTGCACAGAGATAATGGGATACAGGGCAGCAGGAAGAGCATGGCTTCAGGGGATGGAAGTGCTGCCACTGACACTTTCCACATGCCAGCAGAGGTGATGGTGACTTGGTTGACATTGCATGAACAGTAATCTTTGAAAACAGACCCTCTGAAGCATAAAGCTGAGCTGGGGAGCATGAAACTAATGCTGTCCCTGCTAAAATCTTGTGATGCTGAAACCATTTTAGTAGCAGAAAAAAAGAACTGAGCTAGATTCACTCTGAACAGTTCTACATCTACATTGTACCTTGAGATCAGAGATAAAAGGAGCAGGTATTTCAGTCTTTGCAAGATTTCCATCCCTATTTTGCAGATCCATGAGTTAAGGAAGAGGCATAAGCATCCAAAATCCGGTATGTCTACATGATCCTTATCTCCTGCCTGCATTACCTGGTGTCTGCAGAATGCAGTGATTGAGACTGTGTGCTGTGCCTTCTGAAATTACAGTGGGGGGAGGGACAAGACAGGACTGAAAATCAGCTTTTTAAAATTTCTGGACCACTGCACTACTCAGTGCCAGTACACTTAGATGTGTATCAGGACAGTATCTAGCCCAGAGTGATTTGTTCTTCTTCAGACATCTGAGGTAGACTGATCTATTTAAACTCCCTGCACTTCCCCACTCAGCCTGACCTTTACAATCAGCTCAAAAGCATTCAGAAGTTGTACGCAAATATAAAAGTTGTAATTGTTGGAGCTCGTGTTCAGGGAATGCAAATAAGAGCAGCATGGAAGGGGGCCAGGCCTGTTTGGGGTGTGATTTGCAGAAGCAATTGATGTGGAAGATCCCAGTGTTAGCAGGCACAAGAGAAATGACACACAGCCAGTTTTGAAAGGCAGCAATTTCCAAGTTCTTCTTGGCCTTCCAATTTTTTCTCCCTGGGATGAGTTTTAGGGGGTGTGCTAGGGATGCAGGGCCCTGGCTCACACCACTTGCATTGCACCCTGGACTGGGTTTCTGCCACCATAAAGCAGAAGCAATGGGTTGGCTTTAGTGTCTCAGAGAGAACACTGTTCCCAAAACAGCTCCTCCAACAGTCCACTGAACCAAACATTAAGGGTTTTGCTCCCAACAGCCACAGCTGTGTGTCCCAGGATAGTGCAGGGACAGCACAACATCCCTTGGGATTTGCTTACATCATCTCACAAATCTGCATGCTCTGATGGCTGTGATAAATTTGTGCTTTAAACCACTAATGCTTCAGTCAGAGCTGAGCTCCAGGGATTTTACAGCACTATTCCTGTCTGCCTCCAGCTCCACAGGGGGCATGTCTGGCTCCAGAACAGGGAGAGACGCACCAGCAGGAAACACAGGGAAGGAACATGTCTTACTAAGTTCTTGCCTCCACAATTCACAGCATGCAATCCAGACAATCCTGAGTTTTGCTTCTCTGTTGGCTTTCTGTTCCTGGCAAACTGGGTGCCTGAAGAGGGAGAGAATACACCAAATTCCATGGTGGAAGTCATTGGTCGTGGTGTTGTAGCTCAGCATGAAGCCAAGGTAAGCCCCACAAAGCCTCTGCTGGGAACATGGAATTAAAATCCTTATAGGTGGCCTTTGAGTCATAGTAAAATGTATGTATTGTATAGGTGCCTTTGCCCTGATAAGTCCTGGTTGTTCTTGATGGGCTGCAGCTGTGATGTCCTTCAATGGGCTGCAGCTGTGACTAATGAAGATAACTGGGATAAAAGGGGGTGGGTTGGCCAGTCAGGGAGAGCCTTGAAGGAGCCCTGACTAAGAAGGAACAGGCTGCTGAAGAAGGAGTCTGTGCTGTGAAGATCTGTGGCCTAAGAAACCACCAAGAGAAGGTATGGGACTCTGGAAATGTAATAACAACAATATGGGACTCTAGAAATATGATAATACAACAATTGGTGACCCTGATGTGATAGCAGAGAATAAGACAGCTGAGAGCTGTGGATGGCCTTTGAGTCAGGAGCTGTAAGAATAGGACAGCCAAGAGCTGTGAGAATGTATGTATTATTGTATGTGAATATCTGTATAGTTGTCCATCTAAACATGTTTCTGTAAAAGAAAAGGGGGAAATGTAGGTGGCCTTTGCAAATATATGTATTGTATAAGTGGCCCTGGAGTCCCAGTAAAATATCTGTATTGTATTTGGATACCTGTGTATAGGCCTTGCCCCAGCTGGTCCCAGTTACTCTTGATGGGCTGCAGCTGTGATGTCCTTCATTGGGCTGCAGGTGTGGCCAGTCAAGGTAACTGGGATAAAAAGGGGGTGGGTTGGCCAGTCAGGGAGAGCCTTGAAGGAGCCCTGACTAAGAAGGAACAGGCTGCTGAAGAAGGAGTCTGTGCTGTGAAGATCTGTGGCCTAAGAAACCACCGAGATAAGGTATGGGACTCTGGAAATGTAATAACGATAATTATGGGACTCTAGAAATATGAGAATACAACACTCACATGGAGATAAACTCCCTTCATTCAGGGCTGGATCTGTCCTGCTTGCCTAGCACACACTTTGGATGGAGCCACAAAGGCCAATCCTCAGAGGATCCTGCCCTCTTGGAATAACACACTGAAATGTGCAATTAGCACCCTCCAAAATGGTGTCTGAGATGGCACAAAAGCTGAGCCTCTTTTTAGCCCTGTTTGCAGTGAGCAAAGCATCCAGCCCATGTGACAATAGTTCATTCTCCTCAGGACTTCTATTGACACGGGAGAATTTAAAATCCCTGCTATGTGTAACAAACTTCATCCCTGCAAAGGAGATACAAACTGGGTGGTGCTGCCATGGCTCTGCTCTGGTTTGCATGGCTATGTGTAGAACAGCCTTTCTGTGCCTGCTGTCTGGCTGGCTGATAGGCCAGGTGGGATTCCCTCATGCATTTCTGCACAGTGAATCACTAATTACTACATCCAAACCCAGTCACAGTATTATTACTATATGTAGTTGTATAACTTGTCCAACTGTCTGTTCTTTCAGTACTTTCCTTCCTTTTCCCATACCCAAACCCTGTTCTTTTTATTCCAGCCCATCCAGTTAGTTTTCTAAGATGCTCTGGTCCTCACATGTTTGAGGATAGCTCCCAAATTTGTATTCTCCAAATCTTGTTAGCATATCCATGGTGTTCATCCTGAGGTCAAAATCAATAAATGTTAATCAGTGTCACAGTTGAGACTCACCATACAACTTCAGAAGGTTTTAAGCATTTGCCCACACAAACACCAGACCACATCAGAAAGCTGCAAGCATCTCCCTTCTGGTTCTTTAGCCCAACCTTTTACCCCCCTCATGTTCACACATTGCACCTGTGTGCCCTCTGTTCCCTTTGGTGGTTGCTCAGTGCCCTGGGCACTCCATGGCTCATTGCTGTCAGTGCTGCTCACCTGCTGCTCACAGCTGTAACCCACTCCCAATTACCCCAAACTGTGTCCCCACAAATCAAGGTCTTGGAACTGCATTTCGTGACAATTTACTGCCCTCCTTTCCAGAGAGATTCTTACCTTCCCATCTGATAGTAATCTTCTGACCTCCACTTAAAGCAACAGCTTTCCATGTCTTATCCAGGATCTGTCCAAAGCTGAAATAGCAAGATCTGCTGCATATCCCTCATGGGGAATGTTCCCCGCTCCCAATTACCACTCCTCAGTCAGAAACTTAAGGCTCTTTACTCACAGTCTCAATGCTTGACCTTTTTTGCTGGGGTGAGAATTTGCCAAGGGGGAGTAGGTTCCATGGTGAAGAGCTTCTAGAAATACAAACGTAGAGGCTACAGACACCAATGTTGTCACCCCTTCCAGAATTCAGATCTGATTCCTTGAGAGCCCAGGTTCAGAGTGAACCACAGCATTCTGTGGCAGCTGACAGAGCCCAAGAGAGATCCTTCACCACATTTCCTAAAAACCAACTTCCCCTATGTGGGGCCGGCTGCTGACATGGGCTGTCCTGCTCTCTGTGAGCACAGACATGGGTTTCCAGCTCATCCCCATGGATACAAGCAAAGCCTGTGATTATTGCTCTGTGTCCCCTTCTCATGTCAGGCTCTTTATTTACATCAGTGTGTTATTGCACAGCCATTGATCATTAGCTCACTTTTCCTAATAAATATCACTTCTGTAAGAGAACTATTGCAGCCCAGCCCTGTGGGTAGGAAGGAGAGATTTGTTTAGCTGGGCAGCATCTGCTTTGTCCTGCTTTTTATGTTCCTAGTTCTTCAGTGGGACACAAATTAGAGGGCAGCATGAGTGGGAAGTCTCCATGGACACTGTCACAGCAACAGATTTTGATGTGGTCTCAGAGAGGTCTGGAGTTAGCAGGGATGGCCTAAGGCTTTCAGGAAAGATGAGCATTCTACTGACAGCCATTCCAAGTGGATTGAATTGCAAATGTTACTGAACCTGTTTGCTGATAAGGCTTGTAGCTCTCCCAGCATCTGCACAAGTGTATTTGCCCAAGATACTCCACATACTTGTTTTTCATGTTGATAAGGGAGCAGTGGTTAAGGAAACACTTGTAGCAATGAGTGTGTTCATGTCATGCCTGTGGAGGAATCATTTATCAAATTCATTCCAGACTCACTCCAGTAAAGGCCCCTCTGATAGCTGTGACCCTTAGAAGCCAAAAAGTGCAGCAGGAACGTGAGAAATGAGGAAAAACTGGACTCGAGTGTGGTATGTACTCACCCACCACTCACACAGCTATTAGAGAGACTAAAATGAAATTAAAAACTTGCAGGTTCCCTGTGGAGCCCTAGCAATGAAAACGCCAATCCCCCCATGGAAGAACTAAGGTAGGTTGAAATAACGATGCCAAACCTTTTGATTCACTGCATTTTCTCCTTTCCTATGGGGAAAGCAGCCAGCCTGCCACAAACTGGGCTGGGCCAGATCCAAGTTAAACAGATTCCAGGTCACTGGGTTCCTCCAGGTTTTCCATCAGCTGATAAAAGCATCACCACTCTCATGAGCCCACCAGGATGGTCTCTCTATGATAATGCATCTTCAAATCCCTGATCAAAGTCAACTGCAAATGTTGTACTGAAAGGTTTAAAAACTTCATTGTCACTTTAAAAATTTCAAATTATTTGATTGCATCCTGCTTTGTGTTTGGGGGATGGGTCAGCAGCCAAAGTACTGGTGCTGATGCTCCAAAGACTGTGAGACAATAACCCCCCTTTTGCCTCGTGCCAAGGAGTGCAGTGAGCATGTCTGGAGCAAAAACTGCTTTTACTGTTTAGGGCCAGGCCAGGTTAATATTTATTGCCCCAATCTGGAAGGTCATCTGTTGTTGGGGAGTATGAGACCAGGCCTGCCCCAGTGAGAGAATAAATCAGTACCAGCACAGTCCTACACCTGGGCAAACTGCAGGAAAGCTGCACAGAGCCAAATCACCAGGGAAACACCTGCCCAAATCTTCACATCCAGAACCAGCCAAATACTTGGATCCTAAAATCATCCTGAAATCAGATGCCTGTGTATTTTTGACCCAAGGACAATCCAAGCTGCTCCCAGAGGACAGATCTGCCAAAGCAGCTCATTCCTGCCCCGCAGCATTGCAGCCATTCCTGCCCTGGGCTGAGGGCAGGGCAGCAGCTGTGCTCCCAGCAGAGCTGCTGACAGGACCCACCCAGCTCCTCTGGGAGTGCAGTGGCTGCAGTCAGGGGCCCAGCAGCCACCAGCTGATGAGGTCATTTTAGTAGTTTGGAAAGGCACTTGAAAAGCAACTCTTGCCAATAAATTGTTCTTTTCTCCCAGGATTTCTGATCTCTGGGATAACCACTGATGCTTGCTGTGGACTCCCCAGGTGCCCCTGAAACCCTGAGCCTCTGTCCCTGGCCAGGGCAGGAGAAACCCTGCAGCCAAGTGGGAACAGCAATTGGGGACATGATGCCAGCTCTCCAGAGCACATCACCACAGCAAACACCCTCAGGAACACCCCCCAGACAGCAGCACACGGGCAGAGCTCTCACAACACCTGGGAACCACGAGGGAGCAGAGAGTTGCTGTGGTGAGCTGTGAGCAGGATCACAGGACATGGCTTCCCTTCAGCCTTTCCCTCTTCCCCCTTATGCACCACATGGCTGATTCCAGCAGCACAGTTGTCATGTCAGCAGTTGGGGCAGATGGACTTTCCATTTTAAGACCCCTGTTTTCCCAAAGCCACAGTCTGGAATCTGCCCATGGAGAGAGTGTTTCTTACAAAAAACCCTCCATAAACAAAAACTAAATACCAAAACCAAACAAAAAGGCCACCAACAAAAAACCCTAACAAAAACCAACGACAAAAAAGGGGTAACTGAGGGAGCAACAATCTTTCTACCCTTCAGTCAATCCCAGAGGAGATGGCAAGTATTATATCTACCTTTTTAGCCATACTGCTTCCTGCAGCAATGACTTTCTAAATTCTCCCCAGTGGACCACACATCCTGGCGTGACAGGGAGCTGCCACTCAGTTTCCCAAAGAATGAGAAAAATCTGAAAGGCTCTACTAAATCCCAGTTATGATAGTCTCTATCACATCCAAGTTCTGGCCTTCCTGATCCTAATAACCATCCAATGATATAAACCAAACTTTTGCAGTACCTTCTGGTACTGAGGAAAAGGGAAGTCAGCCCTCCACCAATCCTTCCCACCAGGGAAGTCCTGAGTCCTGGCAAAAGCCCTTTGAAAGTGCTGAGGGAACCAGTGCACACAGAGGTGTCCCTCAGGAACAGAGCTTTGAACTGAGACACACCTATGATCCACACCTGAGATCCAGGAAAAGGGACTTGTTCTAGGTACAACCCCATGCCCAAAGGGATGTGTGCTCCCAGGCACTGCAGCTAACTGGGAGGCCACAGGAAATTCTCTCATTGGTAGGAACTGCAATCCACCCAGCAACTTTTCAAAGCCTTCAGAGAGCTGTTTTTTACTGGACATTCCTAGTTTGTGTCCCTGGTGAAGGCATCTCCTTTCAGAGACACTGCTGGCTCTGCAGCAGGATGTTCTGCACAGCTCTGGAATGCTCAGGGAGTCACAGCCCCGCTGCCTGACAGAGCAGGGCAAGCCCTGTCCTCTGAGGGAGGAAGGGCAAATCCTCACAACAGCCCCTTCAACAACAGTAACAATCCATAGTGGAGTTTCAGGTAGCATCCAGCATGGACCATGTCAGACCCTCATGAGGGCAGCGAAGGGCTGAATAACTGCATCCTGCAGTACCTGCATCCTGCAGTAATTGCATCCTGCAGCTCAGCTCTACCTCCTCCCTCACTGCAGGCAGAACTTGCACCTTGCCATGCAGAGCAAGAACTGCTCCCACCGTCTGCATCCTGCTGCCAGCAGAAGCCTGGACAGCAGAGAAAAGGTGGTAAGAAATGTCACTCATCTCTGTGCAGGGCACTTTTCACTCTGAGTTAGATTCTGTCATCACTGTGTCATTCTTCACTGGGGTCAGCACTGAGTACTTGTCCCTTGTGATTGCCCTCCACTTGTGAGGGCCCTTTGGGTCCCATTATAGCGTGAAAACTGGGAAACTTGGAGGGTGCTGGGAACATCCATTCCAAATGCCCTGCTCCTGGCAGCCACCATGTTATCTGTAATATTAGTAATAATTCCTTCCATTTCAGCCCAGGCTGCTTTGCTACTGAACTGGGCTAAGGAGGGTCTTGAAAAGTGGGCTCAGGTCCACAGAACTCACATTTCCAATCACATCAGCAGGACAGAGCTGAGTAAGGACAAGGAATTCATGCTGGCTGTGGGGAGAACAGACAGGTAGCCAGGTCTCATGCCTACAACCAGGATATTTGATCTACCCCTACAGCAAAAAGCAGGAATTTAATACATCTTCTGGAGACATGAGGATATTTAATCTGTGGGACCAGGAGAAAGGTGAAGGGCAGCAATGTGAGATGGGTCCTAGCAAGACCAGGATTCTCTTCTCCTGACACTCATATCTCAGAGTAAGCAAATTGCTATTCCATCTGCTAATGGATCTAGGCAGCAGCTGCTGTTCAATGTAAAGCAGGAGCACACATCCTTGGAAATCAGTCAAGGTTGTACACTTGCATCCTTTGGGCAGGAGGACTCTTGGAGGGGAGCTTCTCCCAAGGAATTTCCCAAGGGAACTGCAAGAGTGGCAGGACAGGCTCCAGAGCCCTGTGCGCTCTGTCCAGAGTGGCTGGAAACAGGAGAAGAATTTGCACATTCACATCCAGTTTTACACAGTGGAGTAGAGTGGAATTCAAAGCCAATATCTCTGCAGGATAGAACACCTGGGTTTGGGATAGAAAAGCCCAGAGCTGCCCCAGTTTTATTGCTGTATTATCCCAGGGCCATGCAAGGGCTGGAGCAGAGCACACAGGGCAGGGCCAGTCTCAGGGCACTGCGGGTCTGCTGTGGGCATCCTGCAGGCTTTGAAACTATGGAGAAAGAATAATTCTGGGAAATGCAAATAGAGAGACTTTTCCAAACCACCCCCCTTGAGTATGGGTTTTACACTCAATAAGTTCACTGTGGAACATTTTCCCATTCACTATACACATATGAAGAATAATGTAAATATCTTAGAATACAGCATTTGATGTGAACCTGTAAGTAATATCCCTCTGCATGTTCATGCCTCCAACTCTGCAGCTTTGGGCTGCTGTGTGGGAATGTGTAATTTAGGAATGGACTGAACAGGAAAACCAGGCTGATCACATTCACTGGTTTGGTGTGAGGGGAATAACCACGGTAATGAATACTCAGAACTCTCTTTTCAGCACTCAGTGAGAAACCCCACAGCTGAAGGAAGCAGAGAGCAGTTCTCCCTGTCTCCACAGCTTGTCGCTCTCTCACTCCACAATGGCAAATATTTCCCAGCCTCAGGAGGCAGGAATTGATCCTGTTCCCCTCAGCCCTTGGTTTGCTCAGGCTGTTCCAAGCAGGAGCTGCTCTGTCCCAAACATTTTGTCCCAGTGAGAATTCCTTCCCCTCCACCCCCTGCACTTACACAAACACAACCGGAGCACAGAAAAGAGGGGGACTTAAAATCAGTGTAAGTTTACAGAGTCCAAACTGTTTAAAGTTAAAGTTTATTTGTATTCTTTGTAGGAATATCAATAAAAGTCCTCAAATGTATCTATATCTGTACATATTACAAGAACCTTCAAAAATTATTCACAGAACAAAAATAAATCTTCTTTAGAACAAACCCAGGCAATGAAATGCAGAAATGGATCTCAGAGACCAAACAGTCCAGTGCTACAAGCATAAAAATACGGCTTGAAAAACAAGTTTATTCCTTTTTAAAGGTGTACTTTGTTGAAATAAAAAATAAATTATTTAGAGCTATCACTGTAGAACAGTTCTGTGTAGTAACACTCTATTAAGGCCCTTGAGACAGAAAAATCTATTTTTGCAGGTAGGATTCCTGGCAGGCATGATCTGTAAGGACATGCTCACTCTCCTGGGGGTTAACTTACTGTGGAGAAGGAAACATTTAAAAACATCACCCTAAATTTAACCCTTTTTCCTCTGGCAGACCATGCCCACCACTGATGGAAATGCACATCATGGTTCAACTGGGACAGGAATTGTTCTCCAGGAACAACGCAGACAACACAAGCAGAATTCATCCACACAAAAGTAAGTATTGCTGACACATTCCATGGGATATGGCTGTAAAATTCATGGACTTCTAAGTTAAAAGCTGGTGGGTTTATGCAAGCATCAGAGCATGAAATGAATATATCATGGGGGAAAAACTCACAGCCAAGCCAAAGCAATTACATGAATGCAAAATAAACCCCATTTCTTTGATGATTTATTAGATGGATAAATAATTTATTAGTGGATACACCTCATATTTCCTAACTAGAAAATACACACATCCCTTTCCATGCTCCTGTAGATTCCCTGCCTGAGTTATGCCACTGGAGAGGAATGTGGCAAAATGTGTAGCTGTATGGATCTGTGCTTTTGTAAAAAGCTGCCCATTTTGGATACACCAGGGAAGTAACAGTTGGTGATTCCTAAAGTCTATTTCCCCTAAAAAAAAGCCTGAATTCCTAGAGTTGCAAAGAACAGGGATTTACAGGATGCTGCCTAGGCCATGCTCCCTCTGTCCTCTCAGAGCCTGTCCCTGCTCACCTCACACCCTGCAGACACCACATACAACCTGCCGAGAGGCCACACACAAGAGGCTGCTCCATCTCCCTGCCCTGCTGTGCTGGGCTCAAGCTTTTCCTGAGCACTCAAGAAGCCCAGGTGGCTTTGGGGTTTGGAGGGAACCCTCCTAGAATGGTACCAACGTGGCCAGCAGAGACTGAGACACCAAGATGGGGTGACTTTCCTGTTCAGTCTGAGGAACACGCGTATTCCTCCTCCAGGCTATCCAATTTTGCCTTCACTACTTAATCTGTTCCCCAGTGAGAGCAGCAGCTCCTTGCACAGCATTAGGCACAGCCATCAGCCTTTGCTCAGAGTGTGAACACAAAGCCAGCTCCCCATCACACGTTGCACCATTTACTCCCTCAGAGCCCACTGGCCACTAATCTAAACCCAAATGTGATCAGGCCTAGGCAGGGCTCCTGCTCCTGAACAGAGCATGGATTTTACCAGTCTGGACAAAATGGAAACTGGCATTTTCACATATTGTCAGCTTGAGGCGGCTGAAAGTTTTCTGGAAGGCTGCTTGGTAACAAACTAGGAGAGACAGCTGCCTGCAGGACTCAGGAGCAGTGTTTTGTGCTGCAGCAGATCAATTCCAGCCTAGCAGCACTGACTCTGCAAGCTTCACCCCTCGGTGGCAGAGCTGGAGGAGCACGCCTGGCACCTGAGGGGAGAAACTGGAAAAGCAGAGAAACAACCAACCTAGCAATGAGCTGTGAGACCACAGAGAGTGGTCAGGCTCTGCTTCTTCCTACAAGCATTCTACAAGCTTGAGAAACACACAGGAGAAGGTACAGTACTGGAATGATGCACTACCAAAGACCCCACCAATACTGGGGCAGGGATTATTTCCCCTCTAAAAATCCAGGCTGAAATACTGCCTCTACTGCAGAAAGCAAAGTGGACACCTCAGCATCAAACCACACAGGTCAGCCAGTGACCCCTGACATTACCAGAGCACTGGGGAGCTCTGGAGAAAAGTGTTTCCCAAAATAACACTGGAATAACTCTCCTAGAACAACACATCTGCTTCTGCCTTGTTCTGTCAGTGCAGCCCCACGGGCGCTCGCTCACACCTCGCTCACAGCACACCCACATCACCTGCACCGTGCCACAAGGGAGCAGTTCACCCGCCCATCCCAAAAGGGATGGGAACACGTTCCCCCATGCTACAGCTGTGCAATTACAGTACATGGCTACAGGGACATGCAGATCCCACAGAAAGAGCCCACAAAAGGGGTTTGTGTGAAAGAGGCCCTCACGTGACAGTTCAACACAAACTGGAGAAGTTGCTATGGCTGCGATGCCTGAAGGGAGAAAGGAGAAACTCAAAGGCACAGTTTGAGGAATAAAATATCAGAGGTCAGCAAGGATCTAGAGCTGGAAGACGGTTTGGAAAGTATGGAAAAGTAACCAATGCAGAGCACAACCCCAGGTGTGTCAGTGCCACCAGCACAGAGTCCTGGCTGAGCAGCCAGAGCAGCTCTGATCCCAAAGAGCTGAGCATTAATCCCAAATCCCAGCTCACTGCTGTGCTCCAGAAGGCTTGGCTAGGATTGATGCACACACATCCTACAGCACAGGAGTCTCTCCACTGATGCACAGAACACACGGGGGTGGTGATGGTAGCTTGAGCATCGTGACACCAGAGCACACACACTGCTCTGCCACCTCCTGCATCAGCCACAGGGCTGGGATGAATTCATTTCCAAAAACCAGGCAAACTTAGCAACAGACACCAGGTTTGGGTCTTGGTATTGCCAATAACTCATGTGCAGGGAACTGGCTTAGACACTTCTGCATTTTTCCTGAGACAATCCCACACTGAGGCACCTCTCAAGGTTTTGTCTCAAATTGAAGTAAACTTTTCCACTTTCCACAGCATGTGAGAATGGTTAATCACACTGGCTGTTATCAATATGTTTCTGTAATTAACAATTTCAATCAACGCTTCAATACTTTCATTTACTGTGAGGGTTTGTGGGCTAGAAATGCACAGCAAAAGCTGGAAGTAAAAATTCACACTTGACTCCAGAATCTGAGATTTAAAAGAAAAAAACAAACCCTCTTTCAGATTAAATATTGTGGCACTTGATGAAATCATGAGAATTGACAATACCAAGCCATTTAGTGTTCATCTGTTACAGGTTGTGAATGTCACTGTCTCCCAAGAGAAGGTCACTTTGGAGCAATATCCCATTCACACAGTCTGGAATCATGCTTCTATGAAACACAACTGAAAGAAACTGGAGACAAAAATTTAGTCAAAACTCCTGAAAAGAACTGCAGTGTACAGAACTCAAAAAAACCCCAAAATCCCTTTAAATTATCCAGAGAAAGGAAAATTTCAGCAGAAATGGAAGATCTTTCAAGAAAGGTGCAGAAAGCACCTTTCATTGGAACTACACCGGCTAAGCAAGTGGCTGAAATAGTGAAAATTAGCAAGCATTAAAATACAGAAATCCTCTAGAAAAAGGGACTTTTGCATATGGAGTTTCCTGTGCTGGGCATGGGCACCCTTTGGTTAGCCCTTTCCCAAGAGGATTAACCTGTCTGTTCCTGATGGAGAGCAGAGAGGGAATTCAGGGTGCCTCTGCAGGGGGTGTACAGTAGGGATTGGCTAGAAATTGTTAAAAAAGTATTTACAGATCTGTAAATCCTCCAAACAGAAGAAAATATAAAACTGCATCAGAACTGGGCTACAAAAGAAAGAATCCTACCACAAAATCCTGCAGATTCCCTCTGTCTAACAGGAAGCCTGACTGTGCAAATTCCAGGAATCCAGCTTGCTGCTCCCACTTTGTACCTTCTTCAGAAAGGCTGTTTTATGACAGAGTCCTATCGGAAGTAGGTACAGGACACAGCAAGAGCCAGTTCTCTTGCTAAAACGTTTGCTATCAAGTTTGCATTCAGCTAAAGACCAGCTGGGGAAGAGGGGAATAAGCCCAGCTGGTGAGTTTTCCTATGGAATTCGTTTCACTCCATTCATGTCCTTTGATCAGCCAATTGCTGCCTCGGGTCACCCGCTGCTCACGTCTCTCACCCACAACACACACGCACACACACCCCCCCCTCTTCCTCCTCCCAGGACTGCAGTGCTTTCAACAAGAGAAAAACAACAACATCATCATCAACAACAATAACAACAACATAATAATAATAATAATAAAAAAAATAGCAATAATTAAAAAATCTACAGTATTCACTTCCTTTTGGTATATTACATTGGCATTTTTCTGTACACAACCCAAGAGCTCCCTCTATTTACACAGTGATCCACAAGGACTTATTCTGGGGAGCCTGGTTCTCCTGGCCCAGGGTGGGGAATTAAAGCCCACCCTTCAGAGTTGCTTTTTCAATTTTATTGAATATACAATACTATCTTAAAACAAATTAAAATACAATTTTAAAATACAACTCTAAAACAATTTTAGAACAATCTTCAAACAATACAATTTTCCTTTTACAGAAGAACTATGTGCAACAATCAGTGACGGTGAGAGATCTTGGCTCTGCTCCGTCTTGCTCTTCCACGGAGGTGGTTGGCAGCACCTGCAGAATTAGAAACTGCTGTTCTTAAATTCACCATTCTCCGTGATGGAAAGCTTGGGAGGGTTGCCATTCCGGACGTGCATGGTGTAGCGCTCCTTTACCTGCGTCAGGGCACTCATCAGGCGCGTGTTGGCCGAGTCCAGGAACACGATCCGCTTCTCCTGCAAAGACAGCCCACAGCGTCAGAGCTGCCGCCCGCCCTGGCTGGGAGCAGCCTGGGCTCTGGCAGAGGCAGCTGGGCCAGCGCTCCCTGCCCAGATGGGCTGTCTGCCTCTTTCTGTTTTCGGGGTGCCACGGGCTCCTCTGTGGCCACTCTGGCCCTTCGGGGCTTTTTGTGCGATGAATCCGAGTTACAGCGGGGAATTGATCCGGGCGTGGAGGCTCCACGCAGCCAGGCAGGGCTTTGCCACAGGGGAGTGGGTCGGTGTTAATAACAATGGTAGCCAATTTCCATATCACATTTTAGAAGTACGTTAGAAAAACAGAAACAGGCAGCAGAAAATAAAAGTGGTGGGAGGTTTCATCTGGCAGAGAAAAGTGCAAGTGGTGTCTGCCGACCATTGTCTCTGTGCTTTGGATGGAGTGTGCTCAGAGTAAACTCATGGGATGCTTGAAATAAATAAACAAATAAACAATAATAATAATAATAAAAAAAGCAAATAATGGCAGCCTGCAGTGACGGTGCAACAGCAACACAGAGAAGCAGCAGCCAAAGCTAACGCTGGGGGTTACTGGAGGTGAAGGGGGAGAGGGCACTGTGGGTGGAGGGGAGATGCCATCGACAGAACACAAAGAACAAACATGGAACACGCTGCTCCTGAACCCATTCCAGCTCGGGGGGCTCCCGGACTCCTCGAATGCACGTGCCTGGTTGATTGCCCTTGCACAGAATGTGCCAGCCTCCACTTGGAGCAGACAGCTCAGGGATGTGTGCTGCTAAATTGACATAACCCATCACCAGACCCAGCCTGCTAACAGTGGGATATCTGCAGTGGGATACAGCACTGGAGGGGCAAGCCAAGGAGTTGTTGGCATAATCAGAGATGAAAATTTCCATCTTTCCCCCCCAAAAGTAATAATAATGCAGCTGCAGAAAGCAGTGCTGGAGACAGCAGCAAGGTAACTGTGCTCTCCATGCCACCAGCTGATTGGCTTTTGTTCTTTGAGAAGGGAAAATGTCTAATTTGCTCAACCAAAACAAGTTGCACGTGGGAACTCTTCCCAGTCCAGCCCATTCAGAAACAAAATGGAGGGAAAAATGATGCACAGAAGGCATAAACATTAAGGAACAGCTCAGACACACTGCTCAGGAGACTCACGTGCCACCACAGCCCCTTGGGATTTGGATCCCAGCACATCAGTGCATGCTACAGCACTAATCAGCAATGTCTGCTTTTCTCAGCGGGCTCCCCCACAGGGCTGAGTGCTTGGGTGCAAAAACAAAACAGAATTCAAGTCCTGCTTCTGTTACAGCCCTGAAGATGTCGAGCTCTGTGTAAAGCCAAGAGAGGAGGAGGAGGCACAAGGCCTGCCTTAGCCCTCATCCCAATCCAGCTGATGGGAGCAGGGAGAACACAGAGCCAAGGAGTTACAGGCCTCTCCTCCCATGCTGAAATGAGCCCTGCAGAACACAATTGCCTCAGAAGGAACGTGCTCCCCAGCCAGGCAAAGCTCCTACTCCTCCAACTGTATTTCACCTGGAACATATGATTTAAAATGAAAATTTTCCTTCTCAAACTTTTCCTGAAAAATTTCTAAAAAATCTTTCCAAATAGTTGAGAATGAAGGGCTGGGTGTTTTCAGATACTTCTGAGCACTCACTGAGCTAGTCTGCAAAACAGCTGGAAATCCACACTTGGAAAAATCAATCTGAAAAGCACAAGATTGGTGAGTAGAGGCATCTTCTCACTGAAAGGAAAATTGGATCTACCAGGCACGTCTCTGTAACATGCTCAGGGCACAGGGAGCAGGAGGAGCTGGAATGGGTAGGAGGTCAGTGTGCTGGGCCAGGACTGGGTACTGCTCAGCTAGAGAACTGATTTGGTTTACTTGCCTGTTGGAATAATCTCATCCCCATTTATGACCTGTAATTTAACACAGCGGAGATGTCACTTGCAATAGCAACCGGGCCAGTTCTCTTTGCAGCTCCGCCGCTCCGAGGAGAGACTCTGGCCAGACCTATCCCTGCTCAGGCTCCAGAGCCAGGAGAACAGCTCGTGTCTGTGTGCATGGGGGCGGTGCTGGGAGCTGCACTGCACCCCTCAGACCATCCCAGGCTGGTGTCCCTAAGCACACAATCCCAGGTCACTGCTGCTCCTGGCAGCCTTTAACTCTTCAGCCGGGTGTGACGAGCCGGGTTCCAGCCCCACTCAGTGAAATCTCACACACAAAAAATACCTTTCCTTTTCTAGCCACTGAAGGAATCAGACTAAATAAAATCTTCCAAGCACGACTTCAAGGGATTGCTACAGAACCCAGCAGACACCTGGGCTCCCCCGGTGAGTCTGTTCTGAATCTTTCACCAGTTTCCTCCTCTGCTCAGGTACTCGAGGAAGGACAGTGACAACTGCACTTCCCCCTTGCACTGCCTGACAGTGAAGCAGTTGAGGTTTGCCAGTGACCTTGCTTGACCAAGAAAAAGAGAAATCATTAATGCTGCTGTTTTGCTCCTGTTTTTTCACCAGTTTCCACCACAGGTGAAAAACACTGCATCATTTGATGAAGTGTGACCGAGGACTACACCCTTCCAGCCCTGAGGGTCTGAAGGTCTCACAGGTCAGCAGTGGTCCCCTCTGCCAGCTGGTGACACTGGGATCACCATGGTCCATGGTCCACCTTGCTAGCCCATAACCAACACCAAGGCTGAGAGCCTCCTGGCACACACAGGTAGCAGGCAAGTTTCTTATTCAGTCACAATCTCTCCCCTCCAAAAGTCACTTTGCATGTTTGCCCAGTGCCCTTCCACCTTTTTGAGGCAGATGAAAAACGCATCCACCCATTTCAGAATCCAGGCTGCTGCCTGGATGAGCTGCCATTCCATGCCTGTAACAGCGAGATGCCCTGACTGTGCCTATCTCCAAAAAACACAGCTCTTTGCTGCTTTATATTTTCCCTACAGTTCCACAGGAGTTCAAGTGTTTCTAATACCCCAGTGCCATATTTAACCATGTTCAGCTGAGACTCCCACCACCACTCTTTGTGTAGGGAATAACTTAGGTTATTCCTGAAAAAATGATTAAAGACAGTTTCCATATGGAACTACTGAAAAGCCCAGAAGCAGGAAAGAGACCCTCCAAATGCAAATACCACAAATGTAAACACGGCAGGCAGATACAAACCAGTCCCAGGTTCTGTTGTGGGATCAGCACACACACAGAGGAAAAGCTGGAATGACCCCACAGGATACACCCACATGCACTTCCCATTGGGTTCCCCTCCCCACAGCTGCCCAGGGTGACTGAGGTGGGAGCTGCAGGTTTGTGGGAAATGGGCATTTCCCCAGGACTGCTGGGGACGGCCAGTGGGTGAAATGCCACACGTGACATTCCCAGGACAATGCTCCATTGCAGCATTCTCTTTCCTGGACTCCACTGTCCAAAGCCATGCTGTTGCTGGCACAGCTGAGATGCATGCACATGGCAGCTAAACTATGCTGGGGTGAGGCACAGCTTTCCCACAGGTCCCAGGCCCACACTTGGAACAACATTACACAATGCACTGCTAATCCTTTACTCCCTTGGCATCTCACAAAGCAGCAAAGGTTTTGGAGACGTGATCAGTCCTGGGATTTGTTGCCAGGCTGCCTCAAAGCCCAGGTCAGACAGTATCAAATAAAGCCCAAAGTTGTCTCCCAGAGGCAGTGAGTGACATGTGTCACACTGAGGGCTGATACAGCTTAGAAGGTAGAGAACAGTGCTGGGGCAGGAGAGAGGGGCCAAGAACAGGTTCTATACACAGGTTCTGGGAGATCCCAAGCTCTTTACCTACCTGTGCATCAATGATTTTCTGCTTTGCATCAATGACTGCTTGCATCTCAGCGTGATCCTTTTTCAGCTCCTCTTCAACAGCCATGAGTCTGATGAGCAAAGAGAAGGACAAATTAGGACAGTTTAATATTATTTCCAAGTGTTTCAGGTATTCTGGCCTCTTGGTTTCACTTCTCTGCTTCTCTTGGCTCTCCAAGGGAAGAATTCTGCTGCTCTCAGGAAAGCTTATCTCTCCATATGATACTCCCAGTTGCCCAACCTTGTTATTTTCAGAATGGACATTACCAAAAATGCCACTGCTCTGAAAAACTAATTTCATGTACAGATTCCAAACAACAACAAATATAAAGACCTAGACTCAGAGACCTAAGGTAAAAAATCCTAAATGTTTTCTTTTATCTTCCTTACAATCTCAGGCAAGTTTCCACAACTGCATCCCCATTTCTTCAGCTCTAAGGATTGAGTTGCACAGGGGAGCCGCTTGTCTTGTTTGGAAAACCCAGTCCTGAGCTTCCCAAAGCCTCACCTGCTGATGATACTTTTCATCTGGCTGTCCTTCTCCTCCTGCTGCCTGCGCAGCCTGTCCTCACTGTCTTCCAGTCGAGATTTGTAGTCTGTGAGCAGCTTCTGCATCTGCTGCTCCTGCACCAGGAGCCGCCGCTCGTACTCCTCCAGCCGGCGGCTGGACACGCGCAGGCGCTCCTTCAGCTTGGCGATCTCCTGCTCGTACTGGGTGCCAGGGAGGCGCCAGGGAATCGGGGCAAAGGAGAAAAAAGAAGAGATCAGATCCTTATAATGCTCTGCTGCTCTTTAGGGCAGTGTTGCTGGTTTTTTTTTTTTTTCAGTGAAAAATAAGCTGATTGAAGTAAAGGAAGTGAGAAGCAAACATAGGGGCGGCCATAGAGAAGGAGCATCCAGCTGCTCCCACGCTGTGGGGTATCACTCTGCAGCACAATTCCAGCAGTCAGAGGGCTCTGACATGGCTCCTCAGCCCTGACAGGTCACATCCTGCCTTACTCCAGACTCAGCAGCTCTCAGGCAGATGCTGCTAACAGTGCTCAACTGCAGAAATGGCCCAGGCTGCCCAAACTTACAAACCCAGACCTGTGTAGGACCCAAATAACTCACTCTTCAGGACCTAATCAATCAGGGCAGGTCAGAGCAAACCAGTCACTGCTAACCAGAGCCCTACTTGGATGAGCTTTTGTTCTTCTTGTCTCTCTGGGCAATCATTTCTGCAATAGTGCCATGAATCTCAATATACTGCTTTGTTTTGGGTTCATTCCCCTTTCCTAACAATCCTATGTTTCATCTTCTTTGTCCACTAAATGTTCTCCTCATGCCCTGCCTTCTCAAAATACCAGGACTCTTACACAACAACTCCATCCCCACAGCAACATATGGCTGTAACTGTATTTGGAAAAATGGGATCTACTCCTGAAAAAACACACACTTTCAAAAAACAGACCATGCAGATTTCTGTGCAGCTCAGAAACCTTGCAGTACCTGGGTGGCAGGCATTTGCCTCAGGAGAGACTCAAGACAAAATCTGACTGCTGCTACTGATGAAAGCTGAGCTGCAGCCCTGCACAGTCCCTGTGCATGTCCTAAGCTATGCTCAGTGGGGTTAACAATCCTGATTTACTTTATTTACAGAGTTAGTGATCGCTATAAGCAAGATAACTTGTGTGAGAATGTCTGATGCAGTGACAGGAGGGCCTGAAAGTCCCTCTGAAATTGTTGTGGGGTGCACAGCACTCAGAATCAAATCTACCTTCTCAGCATGCTTGACTTCATCCAGGTTCTGAGTCGTGTCCTTCTTGGTGTCCTCGTACTGGCCGTTGTTGAACACCCACGCCGCCGTCCTCTCCACCGGGGACAGCGTGGCCGAGTCCACCGGTGACTGCACCTGGGGCAGAGACACCTGGGTGTTGGCATCCACCGGAGAAACTGCACACCACCCATCTCAACCAGCTCTGACATCCAGCTCAGCTGGAGGAGAAAGATACCCATGGATCTGGCAGCCTCAAAGGATCCCTGGAAGGTCTCCTGCAGGGATACTCCATCCTGCCCTGACTTTGGACCTACAGCACCTACCTGAATCCCTCTAAAACCAATCCACTTCAGAAAGTTTTCTTCCTCTCCAAGTGAGTTTCTCTCTGAAAAAGTTCTTGCTTCCCAGTCCCGTTCACATCCACCTCTTCCCTTTGCCACACTGCCAGCAAGGCTTTCTCACCTCTTGCACAGAGAACACACAGTGACAGAGCTCTGCTTGCAGCGTGCTCAGGTGAGACAGGCTGGTTTCCCTGGAGTGCAGAGGAGCTCCAGGAGCAGCTTCCTCAGCCAGGCTGGGACAGACTGCAGCGGAGCCTGGGACTGCACAGCCTGGCAGGAGCTGATGTGGCAGGGCGGTGTGACATGATCCCAGCAGTGCCTGCCAGGTTTGGATGGTCCACTGCAGCACAGCTGCTCTGCCAGGGCCAGCTGCACTGATGGGGGGAAATGTCCAACCTCTCTGGAGGCTCTCTCTCCCCTCTTCAAGGGAATCCAAAAAGGGAGCCAAGAAAAGAGACAAGAAACTCTCTGCCTGGCTGGGGAAAACATGGCTTGCTACAAATTCCAAGCAATTTTCACAGACAAAGACAAGTTTATAAGCGCAGGAATTAGCATAATTACTCCTGAAAGAGCAACTTTGTCTTATGTTTTTGAGAAATGCAAAAGATCAACTTCTCTCCAACTGCAGCTTCTTTTTGTGCCCAGGCAGCTCTTCAGCTCCCTGCCTGTGGTGCACCCAAGTGCACTGTGCTCCCTGGCTGGAGCTTGTCAAATCCCAGTCTCAGCCAGGAGCTCTCCATGGGGGAGGAAGAGCTTCTTTAGGAGCCAGGGATCATGTTACCCTCCTGCTGTGTTTCTCCTGCTCAGGAAGACAGGGCTGCTGCTGGATCTGCTCCCACAGCTCAGCTGTCCTGAGCAGCTATGGATACTCCAGCATGGGAAGAAGCCTCAGCAGAAGTGTAAAGGCATAGGAATTAGGCAAAAATCCCTCGATTTAGGCAAAGGCCTTTTGCATAGAAGGAAGTTTTCACAACAAGAAAGTTAACAGCCCCTTAGGTGTGGTGTGTTAGCCTGGCAAAGCTCATTAATTCAGATTTTTTTGACGGCATTTGCTGTCAGGCAGCCAGAGCACGGGAGACCATGGCCCATGCGTGGCTGTGAATGGCTGGACAAATCAGGAACAGGATGGATGAACACTGTCACCAGCCACTGGAGCTGCAGGGGACTCAGACAGCAGAAAAGTGACTATAAAGTGCATCCCCAGCCCTGCACCAGACTGCTGAGCAGCAGCAAATGTGGCCAAACAAGCTTCCCAGTGTAGGACAGAATATTTCCAGCAGCCAAAGTGGGGAAGCTGTCAAGACCCAGGGATGGTAGTCACACATTCTAATGGGTTACAAGTTATTCTCTAATAAAGGGCAAAAAAAGAATTAGCTTGCTAGGATCATGTATAAATTCCCCTCTTTGCCTCTCTTCCAGAGGAACACACTGACATTTCTGTTCCCACCTACCTCCTAAATGGAAATGGAAGGCAAAAAGTGACCTCTCCCAGCAAACAAAGGGCCCAGCTCTATATTCAGAAACAAATGGGACTTGTAGAGAACAGAGTCTAATAATTATAACGCCCACAAAACATGCCTAGAAAGAACATGCCCAACTTCTCTTTTCTCTTTCTCTTTTTTAAACAAGAACAGAATTCCACAAAAAGATTTGCAATTAAAAGGATGCAATGGAATTTGCCTTGAAAAAAATGTTGGCCACTCGATTTGGCACCATTCAAGACGTTGTTCATGGGTGTGGGGAAGGAGAGAACAAATTGATTTCTCTGGATAAAGCAGGAGCAAGTACTCTAATGAATCCAGTGGAAACAATTAGTACAGAAAGTACAGTGGGAAAACAAGTGGATGCACATCCCCTTCACATTTATCCTTGTTACTGGCCTAAAATGTGTTACCAGAGCCACACAAGGTCTGGTTGAATTCCACAAAAAACCCTTCACCTAGCCATGCCCCTATGCCCCACTGTAAAACACACTGCAGGGAGACACAAACACACACACACTTCAAATAACAAACAATTACTTCTTTGGGTATTACTAACTTGGCATACTAAGCTTTGGCTTGTGATTCAGTGTTTCTGGTCTCATACTTCAATGAATTTGAGGTATCAAAGTAGTTTTGAAGCCCTGATTGCTCCTGGATTCCCAGGCATCACCCAGGTTTTCCTGTAACATTCAGGAGTTTGCCAGAAAAGCTCCACTGTCAGGGAACACCAAGAAAACCTTGGGCACAGCAGAGGCTGTTCTGCCACCTTCACCTCACAGCCCAAAGCCTTCCCCCTCAAGAGCTGTGACCTGCAGATCATGTTTTCCACCTTCAGTGTAGCACTGAAATACTCACTTCTTCTGTAAAATGAAACTAATGTAGGAAAATATTTTCATACACAGCAAATCTCAACAGGATAGTTATTTTTTTTTTAAGCTAAAGGAATGTTGGCTTTTTGACAGGAAAACCTTGATTTATAGTTGCCTATGAGCAACTGATAATGTGCATTAGGAGTTGGTAGATATAAGCACTCCTTTCCACAAAAAATTTGCATTATTCATAGTTTGGGATGATTAATGAAAAAGCAGCACTTTTCTGAGGAACAGCAAGAGATTGCTTCATCACGGTGAAATATGGATTTCTCCACACTTTAGACAACTGTGATTATTTGTTATTTTGGCAGCAGTTACTCTGTGATGTTTTATCTTTGTTCATTTCCCTGTTTCGAGGCAGCTCTGCTTTTAAATTGGCACCACAGGGCAAACGCAGTCTCACGTGGCGATCTGAACTACCACTACAAAGCTGCTCCTGGTTTTTTTTCCTTTGTATTCAGGGAAATTTTCCAGTTCTGTTTCTTTCAGCAGGTTTGCTGCTACCTTAGTAAATGGAAAACAGTGGTTTTTTTTCCTTCAGATTTAGTACAAAAGCATCCCAGTGGCACAGACAAGGTGGCTTGCCGAGCTTGTGAGAGTGACAAGCACGATTATTCCTTACACTCGCTACTGGCTAGTGGTGGAAGTGCTGCTATTCTTGAATCAGCTTAAAGGGCAAGAAAGCTTTGGAGGCCAAGGAGCAATGGGCTGAGCACCAAAGCAGAGGCCTGGAGGCAGGACTTCCTTACCTGCTGCGTTTGCTGCCGCTGAATGGCCCTCACCTTGGGCACGGGGCTTTCCCTGGAGGACGAGGACTGGTGCCGGGAGCGGTTCCCGTTCTGCACGGGCTCCGTGCCCAGGGCCCCCGAGGCCCCAGAGACGCTGCCCGTGCTGCGCAGGGAGGGGCTGTGCGTCAGCGTGTGCAGCGTCTTGGCCCTGGTGCCCAGCACGGCCTGCTCCATCTTGCGGATCTGCGCCTGGCTGCTGCTGTTCTGCCGCGGCAGCACCACGGGCACGTGCCGCTCGGGGCGCCGTGCCGAGTCCTCACTCTGCGAGCTGCGCTTGGCCGACTCCTCCAGGCTGCTGTTGCTGCGCCCGCTGGGCTTGAAGTCCTCGCTGTTGCTGCGGCTCCGGGAGCTGGCCGTGCTCAGGTTCTCCGGGCTCGAGTCCACAGAGGCCTTGGCCGTGGGGGGGCTCGGGTTGTTGAGCTGGTAAACCGGGTTTTGGAAGGAGAGGGGCCGGAGGCTGCCCTGTTGGTTCCAGGCTGGGTGCAGCGGCCTCCGGACCTGGGGAGCGCTCTGGGGGGTGCTCTGGGTGTCCCACAGCTGTTTGATGTTGGCCAC
The DNA here is from genome assembly GCA_024865655.1 of Emberiza elegans. Classification (NCBI taxonomy): domain Eukaryota; kingdom Metazoa; phylum Chordata; class Aves; order Passeriformes; family Fringillidae; genus Emberiza; species Emberiza elegans. The sequence continues at coordinate 403,614 of JALJVW010000168.1, forward strand.
CTGGGTGACGGAGAGCTGGCTGCCCGCCAGGCGCAAAGGCACGTCGTGCATCATGGAGGCGGTGTCGCTGTGAGCGGCGTGGGGGTCCTGCAGGTCCATGAGGGAGATGCTACGGCCGTTGGGCAAGACACTTACCTTCTCATCCTTCTCTGAGCAAGTCATGCTCTGGGTGGATGCCTGCTGAACCAGCAGTAAGGTCTTGCCCCTAAAATGTCCATCTACATTTTCCTGGGTTGGAGACTTCATCTTGTTTATGTCACTGTGGAGTGGAAAGGAATTTGGTTAATTTTTGAGCAGCCAAGACCCCGAGAGATCTGTCCCAGAGAAGTCTTTCTACCTCACTTAACCTCCCCCCACTGAAAGCTTCAAGGAGCCAGACTTCCTTTTATGAGCTCTTAGTGTGCAAGTCGGAACACACTCTTCCTTAATTACTGCTTATCTTGGAGAATTGTGCTTGATTCAAGAAGTCCTTCATCTTTTTTTTTTTTTTACAGGTTAAATCTAAACCACTCACTAAATCCTCCCCCCTCCCTTAGTCACTTCTGTCTCTAGCAACACTTCAGATGCCATTTAACCCTTTGCCATTACATAACAAGAGACGGGACAAAAGAAAATTGCCTCAAGTTGTGCCAGGGATGGTTTAAATTGGATACCAGGAAACATTTCTTCACCCAAAGGATTATCAACACTGGCCCAGGCAGTGCTGGAGTCACCATCCTTGGAAGGTGTTTAGATGTGGCACATGAGGTCATGGTTTAGTGGTGGCCTTGGCAGTGCAGGGCTAACGGCTGAACTTGATACTCTTAGAGGGCTTTTCCAACCTTAATGAATCTATGACTCTGTGTATTATGGAGGTCTTAAAATTCAGCAGGAGCTGTGTGAAGGCTCCTTCAGAGCTGGATGTAAGCTCAGGGGGCATGTGACAACCTGGCCCTCGTACTCGACAGCTCTGGGCCTGCAGCAGCCGAGCCCTTTGGCAGCTCTGCCATGTCACAGCTGCAGATTAACAGCTGTTACAGCGTGAGAAATGCTGCACAAAACACAGGAGGGACTACTTCTGCTGTTCCACAGGCAATAAGTTTCACCTACAGCTCAGTTTTTCCATTAGCAGCCTGATGGCCAGAAGGAAACATCATGGCTGACCATGCCCTCAGGCTGGCAGTAAATCACAGAACTGCTTTTTTATCAGCTCAAGTCATTGACTCCTAGAGATGTGGTTGAGTCCTGCCTAAGTCCAAAGTTCCAGGTGCCCAGTGCCACCTTGTGCACCTCTTACTGGGATGGTCTATTCCCCGTGAGAGAGGCCCCATTCCACAGCTCAGGTGATGAAGCCCCCAATGCTCAGAACCACAGAATGGTTTGGGCTGGAAGGAGACCTCAAGGATCATCTCATTCCAACTCCTCACAGCTTTACAACCCCACAGCTGGGACGTACCCATCGCTGGGGTCCTCAGTTATCTTCTGAAGTCCCGAGGAGAGACTTCCAGCGACGTTTGGGCTGGAGCTGTGCTCCGTGAAACGCTTCAGCTGCTGCTGCGTGGGTGTGGGGCTGGTCATGGATTTTGTGATATCCGCAAGAATACGGGGGAGAGGTCCCAGTTTTGCCACGGTTGCCTGTAGGAAGGAATTTTCACCCTAATTGGATACAAGCACCACGACATCCGGCGGGTTTGTGTTTTTTTGGTACCGATGCACAGAGGCGGAGGGATGGAGTGGAAGGAAGGAGGGTGGGTGGTTGTGTGCGGGTGTGCCAGGATCGGAATGCAGTGTTATGGAGCAGCGCAACGACGGCGACCAGATGGATGGAGGAGACGAAACGGGGTGCAGCAGACATTGAGGAAAGAAAAGGAAATAGAAAAGAAATTAGGATTGACCCCCAAAAAATAAAAATCATGCTCAATAAAACAAAACTACTGCCATTCCAATGCAAAACTATCATGCAAAGCATACTGGGTTCCGGGTGGGTGAGGTCAAAGTGAAAACTACGGCATCTGCTCATTGAAGGGCATTCAAAGGCTACAGATTCAGCTGGTGGGGGGGACTTTCCAGGCAAAGGGGGTCATGTGGTAAAGGAAATGCATGCCAACAGATGAGGGGGATCATGAGAGGACCGCAGGGGTTGAGGGTGATGGGGAAAGGGAAGGTTTTTGTTTCATAAGCCTTTCAGTTCTGGTATCCTACGTGGATGCCATCTCCTTTCGCACCGTTATCAACAATTAATTAAGCCATTCTTCCCTACCCAAACTTGAAAAATAACTGCATGAGAGCATCAGTGATCCTCATCCCAGTATCACCCCATCAGCATGGGATGGAATGTGTGGCTCCAATTACAGGTTAGCTCAGTGCTGGCCAGGCTGAGGGTAAGAGCAGCTGGCCTTCAGCAAGGAAGGCTGCTCCTCCAGGCCCTGGCTGCTCACCCCTCTGGGCCACTGCTGGGAGATCAGCTACAGGGCATCTCCAGGCTCCTGGGACTGCAGGAAGAAGGTGAAGGAGCTGCAGATTTATTAAAAAATTAAAATTCTGCTACAAAACCAATGTTCTTCTCAAAGATAGCCTTGTTTTCCCCATAAGCAGGTATTCAGCCAGTTTGGCTCCAGAGAAAGGTCTCTTTACAGACACTTTCATACAGCACTGTGGCTATTAAAATCTCCAAGTGGAGATTTAGGTGGCTCCTCTCATTATTTTCCAGCCATTCCCTACAGTAAAGCCATAATGCATGTAACTTTACCCCTTAATTCTCTTTTTAGGAAACCACTGTACCAGCTCCCAAGGGCCTGCTAGGATAGATCCATACATCTAACCTACAGAAAGGGCCATGCAGATCCATACATTTGGAATCTACACTGTCTGCATGAATGAGGTAAATTGAAAAACAATATCATAACTTATTATCAAACTAAGATTAATATACAAACTGTCTTCTTGAGTCAAGGGCATTTCAATTTACTCTGACACAACAAACTCAGATTTTTGTTTTTTTCTTTTAAGTAATGTACAGTGAAAAAATAGATATACAACCAGTAACTACTTTGGCAAACCCTAATGCAATAAAAATTGAGTGCATTGCTATTCACCTTACTTCTCCAGTTTCAAAAGAAAGAATAATATACATGGAACATGGACAAAATAATGCACCTCTAAAAATTGAAGTATGGAACAGTTCCAAGCACTTAAAAAAATAAAACTACTCAGTTCAGCTTTTCTGGGCCTTATCAACTACATTTGCTACCAAGATTTTAATGATTTTGGTTCCTGCAAACCCACATAGCTAAGGAAGATCAAAGCTCTGCCTTTCCTGCTTCTATAGCTAAAAGGAAGCAGTGCCCATTGCTGGTGGTGTCTGCTGGGATCAGAAGAACAGAACCTGGACACTGCACACGAGCCCAGCACAGGGCACAGCAGAAAGCCCCTTGCTCTGCTGCAGGATGGCACTCGGAGCAGATCCAGCCTCTTACACGGCGTTCCTTGTGTGCCAAAATCAAAGACTACGGAAATGAGAGCATCTCAGCAGGCTTTGGATCGGGCTCTTGATGAGAACAGCTCCACAGGGCCAACTCATCCCTCCATCACAACAGGGGAGGGCCTGCTGTGCAGCAAAGCACCTCCCTCAGCACCACAAGGCACAGCAACCTGGCGTTTTCCGGTCCAAATGCCTCACTTAACGAGACAGGACCGGCTGCCCAGGGGATTTCAGGTCCACTTCCAAGCAATGGCCTCAGCATTTGACCTTCCTAAAGGCTCTGCAAAGTGTCTGCAGTGCTGCTGAAGCCCAACCACCTCACACACCCTGCTGCAGGGCCTGATCTGAAACCACAGATAGAGCAGCTGTGAAACAGCACCATCACACATTCCCCTCCAAAGCTCCTGCCTTCCCCTGGTACTCCCCAGTGTTTACTGTTGCCATGGAACCATCCCTGCATTCTCCTTCCAGGGCCTCCAAACAGCTTTACCTTATCAAGCTGGGACACAACCTCCCAGAGGAGGGAATGCAGCACCGAGAGCTCCTTGCCCAGGTCGATGTAGCCGTCGTATCCAGGCATGTTGGAGATCGTATCTGGGTTAGAGAGCTCCCTCAGAAAACGCTGCATTCCTCCCCACTCATGTTCCAAAAATTCATTCATGAAGGCCATGTACTCTTCCTTAATACCAAACCTGCAGGAAAGGGAGGTGGGGGGAAACCTAGTCAATAACCTCCACACAATACACAGAGTACAAGTGCTTACAGACAATTACTTAAACACTTCACTTTAGACCTAGACCTGCCTTTCTGAAGATGTGGAGTATCTTCCAAAAAAAAAAAATCAAAATCTGAAGATTTTGAAGTCTTGGAAGGAAAAAACCACATGGACAGTTTAAGAGATTCACCGCTTTGTTGTACTTACTTAAATACTACTACCTCACTGTTTTTATCCAATCACACCTCTCCCTGCTCCCTCCCAGATATACTCTTTCTCTCCTCCCATGTAGGAGACGTGCCATGCCCTTTGTATCATTCAGCTGAGAATTCTTGGGAGAAAACATGAAAATCATGATTCTTGGTGGGAACAGGCTTCTTTCCCTTTGAAATAGCATAGACACTGACATGGTGGTGCATGACTCCTCTTGGTTTTATGCTGTGTCCCCTTCACAGAATTCAGCACGCTCCAGTCTGCACATAAGGAGACTTTATCTGAGGTGTCTCAAGTGTTCACATCCAAGTGAGAAGATTCCCCCTGTGCTAAAGCTGCTCTCAGTCTGCCACAGAACCAGCTGCCTGTGAGCACAGGCAGGAACGGGGCACGCTGCAGGTTTTGGTTCCCCTGGCAGCACCTACTTGGCAAAGTTGGCGAGGTTCTGGATGACCTTGGCGATGAGGGTGAGCGTGCGGGAGGTCTGGTCATCAGGGTACTCCTGCATCAGGTTGAAGAGGCTGGGGGACATGATGGCAGGGCACAGGAAACGCAGGAACAGCGAGGCACTGATCAGGCGCTCACTGATGTCCTGCTTGCCCCTGTTCAGGCACTGCTGCTTCCAGGATGCAAACACCTCCTTCAGCTCACGAGGGAACACGCTGAAAAGCAAAAGGAAAAAAAAAGGGAAATAAAATTGCACTGGCAAGGAGATGCAAAATGTTGAACTGGTGATCAGTCACCCGAAAACATCAGCTCTTTTTTTACCTCTTTCTCTCTAGGCTAGGTAATGTCATTAAGCCTCTATTCATAGATCCCTATTTAATCTGGTGGCACTTAAGTAGTCTTTAAAGCACCCCTTGTTCATCTGTGTTAAGTGAAGCCATTTCCAGACAGGCTGATTTGCAAGCTAGAACTACTTATCCATTGCTACCCTGGAGCAAACAGGGTATTAGAATACTGAAAACAAACCAGCCAAACTGAGCTCATCTCCATATCTGACAGTTTTACCTTGCTTGTTAAGCTCTCAATACTATGCCTTTGCTTCATGCCAAAGCAGAAAGGCTCCTCTTCTTCCACTGCTACTCAGAAACAGAGATTAATAGAAATCTCCCTGCCAGTGCTTCCTCTCTGTGATTTCCTGTTCAATTCCACACATCTGAAGGGTCTAAAGGTCTTCTGTACACATCAAAACTTGCAGCTTTTTATGCCAAGTCCAAGCTAAGCTATTATCTTCTGACTCTATTGCCTCCTTATCCAGTCACTCTCAGCATGTGTTCCCTTGGCAGGGGATTTGGGGAGGTGTGGTTGTGGGTTGGGACCCCTCAGTCTGGGCACAGGTTCACCTGCAATCTGGAGTTCCAGGCAGGAAGGCAGTGAGGAGAGGGCACAAAGGCAGCCTGGGAGGATGGAAGGGGCTGTGCTCCTTCCCTGTCCCACTGCTGCTCCCTCACCCTCAGAGGAGGAACGGCACCCCTGAGCAAACAGGGACAAAGGGAGGGAAGGAAGGTGCCTTACCAGTAAGAATTGATAATCTTGCAGAAGACCAGCTCACAACACATTTTCAGGTTGCACTGATGATCTGCTAATTCACTCTGTGAGCACCTGCTGGGATCTGCTTCACAGTTTTCATCTGACTCATACACAGCCTTGATAAACTCCCCTGGAAGAAGGGAAGAGGAAGGAACCAGGGTAGTTACAAGAAAAGCCTACTTGACACACCTTTAAATCCTGCTTATGTCTTTCCCTGACAACTGCCCGGCCTGCTCTGGGTGTCTGCAGCTCAGCCTCCAGACACCAGCTGCTGGGAACACTCCTCCCAGCCCTTTCCCAACAGAGCACAGCCTGGGCTCTGATGCTGCACCTCCTGTGCCCTTGTGTCCCCAAGCACAGGTGCAAAAACAGGATGGCTCTGCTTAGCAACCTTGCAGGCACTTCCCTTACGGCCTAGAGAGGAGGATTTGACTTGGTATTCAAACAGTGTTATCAACTATGAAATTATCCACAGCCCTAGGAATGAAGCTGTGTTCTATTTGTCTTCATAACTTCCCCAGAAAATGCTCTGGCAATGATATTTATTTATATTATTGCTAAATCTGCTTTTTTTTTAATTTTAAAAAGTGTCACCTTGCTCTTGAATAAGAGTAATACCCAAGCCCTAACTAGATGCTGCTGATTTTCTCAGCCTCTTATATCAACACCTTACAGTGTTTTTATGGCCTGCATCTTTCAAGCTCCTTGGCATTTCTGTCACCCTTCCCTTTCAGCATCACAACAGAAACTGCTCACATACAAACCACACGAAGCTGGCTTTGTCTGACAGACTGGGATGAGCTACTCAGTGGTTTCCCTCCTCTATATGCAGGCATTCCAAGTGATTTTTAAGCTGATGGGTGTTCACTAGGAAAAACCCTTTATTCACTGGTTTAATGATTCAATGTCTTTCAAGTTCATCTCCTCAGCTGATCTCACTGGCTCTGAGTTAACACAAGGATTATTTGTGGAAAAGGGGTTTGTTTTTAGCCTTTGCTTTCCTAAAACCCCTTAAACACCTCTCAGCCCCTTCCCAAATCTCAGCTTGGTGTTGCTGCAAGCAAAGCAGGCACCACATTTTCTTAATTTTTGCTTACTTGCAAAACTGCTGGCATCACTTTTTGTTGAGCCAATTCTGTTTTAACTCTTGTTTGATGGATATTTTTTTATCCTTAAATATATTTGAAACTTACTCTTTGTGGCCCAAAAGACCCTGCTATAATCAGACATAAGATTCCCTTCCAGTCATGTTACATTGCTAACACCAACCACAATGTCATTAATCCTTTCAAAGAACAGGGCAGCTGAGTAAAATGACATTTAAAACCTGACAAAGAATTAGATGGGGATATTGTCATGAGTGAAGTTGCCCTGAGCTGCAGACAAGCTGGACAGCCTTGGGGGCATTTTCCATCTCTCCTGCCTGTGATTTACCATCTTATCACTCAGTGCTAAATGATGTATTAGAAATCATTAATGTTAGAATATTTTATGCAATTACTGCACATTAAGGAGCTTGCAGTCAGCTGTAATGGAGTGGTCCCCCAGCTGATGTTCAGCCTGCTGGGAAGCACAGCACAAAGCACCAGGCTGCTCGTTTCTCTGTACCAGGTGAGAGCCCACAACTGTGACTTACACTCAGTGGTCCCACCCAGGAGAATAAGACTACCAGAACAGGCTCATTACACTCCAGAAATGGCCAAACTGGATGTAATCCCAGAGCTGACTGCAGTGACCCTTGGAGCACTAATTTAGCCAGCTATCTCCTTGATGCCTTGCCAGTGTCTGGGATTGCTGAGGACAAGTGAGACTGCTGGGAAAGCAAGCAGTTTGGCTTTTTTTCCCTTTCTGTGAAAGGATGCGGTGTGGGACTTGGCTTTGGCCTGATCTTGTTTCTCTTGTATCAATTTCCAAAGCTTTCTTCATCCCAGAAACAACAGGGGGTGGGTGGCTCATTGTGCAACTGTGGAGAAGGAAGATTTGTGTGGAACTGCTGAAACCCAACTGTGGTGAGGCTGTGTGAGGCAGCCAGCCTGGGTTTGGTGCCCTTTGCTGCTGACTTTGTGTGGCCAGGAATTCCCCAGGCACTGGGTTATGACTAGAGCAGAACCTTTTGGTGGAGGGGGGACAACAACAAAATTATCAGAGTCCACCCTGGCATGTAACAGTGGGCATGGGGACCCTGTGGGGAGGATGAGTAAGAGATCCCAGGATGGCCAGTGAGTTTTAATGAGTCAGTGAATAAGGAGCACTCGGGATAAACACGAGGCTTCCCAGACAGGATGCATCCTGATCTGTCCGGGGACGCTCAACAGCCGTGCAGCCTCACAAGGCTTGTCTCTCCAGGGACCATGTGTCAAAACCCCTTTTGCAAGCCTGCTTACATGTCAGATGGAACAAACACCATTGCTCACAAAGAAATTGCAGTGTTATACCTATTTAGCATGCTAGAGCCACAAAAGAAAGTTACCCAGAAAAACAGAACATTGCAATACAAACTTGAAGAGGGACTCAGCTACATCTTATCTTGCCTTGCATGGGTGCTAGTCCTGCAGGGACCAAAGAGCACCCTTCTCCACGTGGAGGAAGGGCATGGAGAGCAGGACAGTGTGCTATCTGTGTATGAGACAGGCTGAGTGCAGTTCCTTCCCATCCCACACTCCCAGCTGCAGCCAGAGCTCAGGGTCAGCCCTTGCTGTGCAGACAGAGGGTTTCTTACCCAGTGCATCCTGGAGGTACTTCTGTCCTACCAGCTTGAGGTATTCCTCAATAGCTTTGGTAGCAAGTGTGTTCTCCCTGAAGATCAAGACATCATGCTCTGCACAACGATCTACCTCAGCCATCACCAAGTCTGTCAAGAAGTCCTGAGGGAAAAAGGTCAAATGGCAAAGGTGATTTGAACCAGCTCAGTTGTGCCAGGCTAGCTGCAGAAGCCAAGAAGGAAGGATATTTCAGGATAATAAATGATTTCTCAGCCTGAGACAAGGGGTGCAGCTGCTACATGAAGTACAGTCCATGAAAATAGCCAGGTCTCCTCTCATGTTTATTATATTTGTAGGACGATATAGATCACAAATTATAAAGGGTGAAGCAGAAGTCTCTAAAAAAAACCTTTACAGCCAAGCTTGTGTTTCAGTTTAGCTCCAGAACAGAACCTCTCAGCAGCTTGTTTATCAGAGGCTTTGTCTGCTGAAAGAAACTGTGCTATTATATTTATCCTTATCTTTATAAGGAATATTCCATAGAAACATGGATTTAAAAATCCAAATTGGAAGTGACACACAAGTTATTACAGCTTGATGATATTTGAATAAGAAGAATGGCGTAACAAATTAAATTCACAAACCAAGACTGCTTTAGGATTTGGAAAAAAAGAAGTTAACATTCAACTTGCTGGTTATCTACATGGCTTAACTTGAACTGTATTAGATTGTCCAGGCAGGAACTGTCAGCAAGCCTTGATACAGAGAATAATCTCTTGATATAGGGTCTAATTTTAAGTAATGCTTATTTCCTGAAGTGGTAACTTTATGTGAGTAAACAACATTTAGCACTCTTGGATTTCAGTCCATTATTACTGTTTCTTTGCAACAAAATCCACGAGAATTCTTTTCACCTGGCACGAGCTGGGAACATCCAGCTGTATCCCCCTCAGCAGAAGTACGAGCTGGAAATACCCTCCAAGGAGCTTTATGGCAGCCTGAGCCACCTGTGCCTCCCATAAACAGAGGTTCAAAACTTCACACACCAGGAATGCAAAGTTATAACACTAATTTATCAACTTGTTGCAGCAGGCACTGCAGCATCCAGAGCCTGATTTCCAGCAGGGTTTCAACATAATCTTAGCTACCAGCTTCTCTCATCAGATCACTTAAAGAACATGTTCCTGTCACAGAGATGTTTCCAAGGGGCAAGCAGAAAAGGACCTTTGCTGGAATAGTTAGGTGAGGCTGTCCCTTGGGTGTTGTTTACAGCCATCCTTCCACATCTCTATCCCTCTGATTTGTGCTTTGTTTGCTCTAGCTGGTTTCACTGGCAGAAGGTGCCTCCAGTGTGGCACTACTCACACAGCAGCAGCAGCCAGAGAGATCAATGCAGGCTAATGCTTCCAGAACTTCCCACAACCTGCAGGACACTCTCCCACAGCCCATCTGAAGGAACCAGTGTGCACCCAGAAGTCCTAAGAGCATCCTTGGGGCAGGTGGGATCACCATTAAGTTGGTACAGATCCCCCAAATGGCTGTTCAAACACTGACCAGATCGATGCTGGATTGATCAGCTGACTCAGCGCTGACTCAGCACCAGCACCCACTGCTCATTGTAGCACAGGCTTATTTATAGAAACACTTCTCCAGTTTACCAACCTCCTGCTCACTCATCTCTTAACCTACATCCTGATTTTAGAAATGCAAGGGAACACTCAAAGGTAGGTGCTGATTTTCAGAATAACACCAAGTGACAGAGTCCTCCCGCTTACACTTTGTACACAACATCTATTGTAAATCAAAGGCAATTCCGATCAAGGGGAGAGAATGATGAGGAGGACTCCATGGATATCACAAGGCTAATTAATTACTTTATTATACTATATTATATACATTTCATCTAAACTGAATCTGCCAAGCACTCACTCTGCACACAACTGCTTACACTGCCCAGAATCTCATGACTGTCCCGACAGTCCCAACACACACACACACACTTGGCCCTGATAGGCCAAGGACACAAAACATCCTCATTTTGGATAAACAATCTCCATATTGCATTCTACTTTGGCACAACACAGCCACAGCAAGTGATAAGAATTGTGTTTTCCCTTTCTCTGAGGTTCAGAGAATGTGAATCTTAGAAATCCTTGGGAAGAATTGTGCCTTGCTTTTCTCTGAGACGAGAAATGTGGTAACAAACATCTGCTGCTGCTGCTCACTGTCATGGGCCCCCCAGTTTCCACCAGGAATCCCTTATCATTAGCCACAGTCACTCCAGCAGGAGCCACCTGTGCTTACCTTGGCCCTCCCAGTGCTCTGAAGAATGTGCACCAAGGCAGAAGCCATCTCTTCCTTGTTCTTGACACTGATCACAGGCTCCAGCACAGAGCACAGCAGGGCGTAATTGCTGGTAACATACTCCCCGAATTCCTTGTACTGCTCCATGGGCAAGATGGTGATGGTCTGGTAGCGGGATTTGATGCGGATGGAGGGCCCCCCTGCCTTGCCTTTGTTGGCTGTGGGGGTGCTCACTGGGTACCATTTCTCCACAAACTGGCGGCCGGTCACGCTGGCCGTGGGGATGTTGACCAGCCCTACGTAATTGTTCTTGTCCTTTTTCTTCTTCTTCTCCACGTCCTTGTAGATGTGAACAGTGATGCTCTGAATGTGTGGGAGGCTGTAGAACTCAAAGTGCTCCCCCCAGAAAATGTTATCTGCTTTTGCTTTGCTGGTGGTGCGGGCAAACAGGGTGTCATCAAGGCACAGCTCACAGAAGTATTTCTTCTTAGGGGTCAGGTCCTTGGCCTCTATGATCCAGAGGCGAAGCACGTTTTCAGCTCGACGGCAATTGTCCTGTGCAGGAGAAAGAGATCAGTTCTGATTCCAAACCCCTAAAAGCTGAATCTTTCATCTTCTGAGCAGCAGCAAAGGTGCTGCCTTTTCTGTCTGAGGCAAGGACAGAGTCAGAATTCAGAATCAGACAGTTTGATCCAGAGAGAATTGGAATCTCTAGAAAAATGGACATTTTCTAAAACAGAGGCAAAGGGCTGTCTTTTGTATGTCAAGAGTGTTGGAATATTTTTATTCTTCAAAAGCTGTATTTGAAATGCTTTAGAAAACAAACACTCTGCACAGGGGCCTGTCCAAAGCTGCCAGACTGGTGAGGAATCCCAGAGCACTGTTAGCCTGTCCCTGGGAGGTAGGATTGCAGCTATGGAGTGACTTATCAGACATTTCCAGCTGATCTATAACTTGATTCCCCGTCTCACTCCAGCTCCAGTTGGTTTAATGTTGTGTTTTTTGGGTTCCTAGATTAAAACATGACCCTTATGAAGGCATGCCCCATCTTTCCCAGGTGCATGGCCTCAGGAACGCAGCCTGCATCCCAGGCTGGCACTGGGGCAGGGGTCAGGAAGCAGGCTGGTGTGTGTTTACTCATGAAACGTCTGCCCTGCTGCACTCCTGGAATAGCACAGGGCAGCTTTAGACACACGGATGAGCGGACGGCTCCCCAGACTAAATTAATTGAGGATGCATCTGTGGGAAGCCCTGGTACACTGGACTAAAATCCAATCATCCCACCTCCATTCCCCCACTAATCTCATTTTTGCAGCTCCCATTACCTTCATCGGCTGCGATAGTCTGCGTATGTTTTCCATCCACCAGTCCCTCTCTGCTGCAGAGGAACAACTGAAGCATTTACTGCCCTTGGAGTAGGTTACCTGGAATGAATAAATGACAGACTGAGCTCAGGCAAGCCTAGGAGACATGGAAGAGGCTGCGAAAAGCAAGGAGGAAGATAAACAATGCTTGAGTAACAAAGTAAATATGAAAAAGGGAGGTAAGAATACAGTGGCCTAGAAGGCAGAGAGGATAAAAGGCCTACAAAATGCAGGGAGCAAAAGAAGTCTGAGGTTCTATAAAAGTAGAGAAATTAAAGAATTTATATAAAATTAAGAGCACCAGAGGCTCCTCTTAAAGACTTTTAAACAAAGCTTTAATCAGCCAATTAATCTTTCTTTTTTTAAAGAGTTGTTAATTGATCTGTGGCTATTAAAGCTCGCTGATTTCCCTGGGAAGGCCCAGGGACACAGAATTTGATTACTAACAGTGTAAGGACAGACAGAACTGACAATGCATTAGCATAAGGCAAAACACACTGGACATAATGACTTCAGTAAATACAAAATATTTCCAGGGGTCCATATAGACTGCAACAGCCTAAACAAACTGAGGGACTTGTGCTCTGCTCCAGCCCTGACAGCTCTGCTTTCCCACACCAAGGATCCTTCCCCTCTTACGTGGCCTGACAAGCCTCATTTACTCCTTCCATTCGTTTGTGCTCACAATACAAAGCAGTTTGAGGCAACAGCCTCCGAGCTAAGCTGTTGCCAGTGTTTTCCACCCAGCTCCCCAAGCCCAAGCAAGCTGCAAAGTGTTTCCATCCAGAAGAATGAGGCTGAAGCAAACAGGAACAGTTCCTGGATGCATCATGAGGGACCAGAGCCTCATATGCTGGTTTACTGCCAGAATTTTCCAGGTTGTAAACAGATCTTTGTTCCAGAAGTTCAGACACATCTGAAGACAGAGTGACCTGCCTGCCCCTGCCATGACAGATGACGAGGCCTCGGCTGCCTGCAAACACACAGGGCTGCGCTGCTGGAGCTGTGATGGCAGGACTGAGCTCACACAGAGTCCCTGCCTGTGTCTGGGCAGAGCTCAGAGCCAGCCTGCAGCCTTCAAAAGCTGTATTTGAAATGCTTTAGAAAACAAACACTCTGCACAGGGGCCTGTCCAAAGCTGCCAGACTGGTGAGGAATCCCAGAGCACTGTTAGCCTGTCCCTGGGAGGTGGGATTGCAGCTATGGAGTGACTTATCAGACATTTCCAGCTGATCTATAACTTGATTCCCCTGTCTCACTCCAGCTCCAGTTGGTTTAATGTTGTGTTTTTTGGGTTCCTAGATTAAAACATGACCCTTATGAAGGCATGCCCCATCTTTCCCAGGTGCATGGCCTCAGGAACGCAGCCTGCATCCCAGGCTGGCACTGGGGCAGGGGTCAGGAAGCAGGCTGGTGTGTGTTTACTCATGAAACGTCTGCCCTGCTGCACTCCTGGAATAGCACAGGGCAGCTTTAGACACACGGATGAGCGGACGGCTCCCCAGACTAAATTAATTGAGGATGCATCTGTGGGAAGCCCTGGTACACTGGACTAAAATCCAATCATCCCACCTCCATTCCCCCACTAATCTCATTTTTGCAGCTCCCATTACCTTCATCGGCTGCGATAGTCTGCGATGTTTTCCATCCACCAGTCCTCTCTGCTGCAGAGGAACAACTGAAGCATTTACTGCCCTTGGAGTAGGTTACCTGGAATGAATAAATGACAGACTGAGCTCAGGCAAGCCTAGGAGACATGGAAGAGGCTGCGAAAAGCAAGGAGGAAGATAAACAATGCTTGAGTAACAAAGTAAATATGAAAAGGGAGGTAAGAATACAGTGGCCTAGAAGGCAGAGAGGAGGATAAAGGCCTACAAAATGCAGGAGCAAAAGAAGTCTGAGGTTCTATAAAAGTAGAGAAATTAAAGAATTTATATAAAATTAAGAGCACCAGAGGCTCCTCTTAAAGACTTTTAAACAAAGCTTTAATCAGCCAATTAATCTTTCTTTTTTTAAAGAGTTGTTAATTGATCTGTGGCTATTAAAGCTTTTCAGCTGATTTCCTGGGAAGGCCCAGGGACACAGAATTTGATTACTAACAGTGTAAGGACAGACAGAACTGACAATGCATTAGCATAAGGCAAAACACACTGGACATAATGACTTCAGTAAATACAAAATATTTCCAGGGGTCCATATAGACTGCAACAGCCTAAACAAACTGAGGGACTTGTGCTCTGCTCCAGCCCTGACAGCTCTGCTTTCCCACACCAAGGATCCTTCCCCTCTTACGTGGCCTGACAAGCCTCATTTACTCCTTCCATTCGTTTGTGCTCACAATACAAAGCAGTTTGAGGCAACAGCCTCCGAGCTAAGCTATTTTGCCAGTGTTTTCCACCCAGCTCCCCAAGCCCAAGCAAGCTGCAAAGTGTTTCCATCCAGAAGAATGAGGCTGAAGCAAACAGGAACAGTTCCTGGATGCATCATGAGGGACCAGAGCCTCATATGCTGGTTTACTGCCAGAATTTTCCAGGTTGTAAACAGATCTTTGTTCCAGAAGTTCAGACACATCTGAAGACAGAGTGACCTGCCTGCCCCTGCCATGACAGATGACGAGGCCTCGGCTGCCTGCAAACACACAGGGCTGCGCTGCTGGAGCTGTGATGGCAGGACTGAGCTCACACAGAGTCCCTGCCTGTGTCTGGAGCAGAGCTCAGAGCCACAGCCTGCAGCCTCTGCTGAAACAGCAAAGGAGCTTTGGGTCCTGCTTAACGGTGCCATGGACACGTCCACAGCCACTGAGGCTTCTCCTCTGGCAACCTGAAAGCACTGAGCTAATGGATTGGGGCTCTGACTGGAAAACTCATTTCTTGGTTACAGTCAATTTTCTAAATTCAATTTTAGGTGAATTTGGAGGGGTGAACACACAGCTAATGTCCACACTATTGCATATCCATTGTGCTGTATCTATCAACCATACATTTGCATGCACACTACAAATGCTTATCAAACTGAAGAGATTTTTCCATTAGAAAGAGACTTCTCTCTGTTCAGTGACTGATGCCATCAGCCTCAAGGACTTCAAAAGTCACATGGTGGCTCAAGAGCCCCCACCCAAACCTCAGCCAGGCAGTGGCTGCTGCTCTGTTTTCCAGTTCCCCAGTCCTGGAGCAGCATTCCCCAAGGGTTCAGGGGGATGGCAGCTGCCTGTGTTGGAGCCTGTCCCTACCTCAAAGCAGAAGTCTCGTCCAAGGATACTGTTGTGAAGTGGTTTGACAAAGACTGCTTCTTCTGCTGCAAAGTCCAGAGTCTCTATGGTGCTGGCTTGGTTCAGTAAAGACTCATGGGAACGGGACTCCTTCAGCTTGGGCAGCTCACGTGGTCTGGAGGACAAGGAGGAAAGGAAATGTCTTGGTTTTTCTCACAATTACCAAAAAGAGCTGGCAAGATCCCAGACAAAGCTGCAGCTTGTCTCGGTGCTTATTCAGAGCAACTTCCACAATTAGTCTGCAAATCTTATGAAAATAACATTAGGCCAGCAACCCCAGACTCCCAAGGCAATATCCAGCCTAGGAAGTCCATTCCCACTGACCTAGAAATTATAGCTGCCAAGCTGTCAGTGAAAGAACAGCAGCAAAAAACTCAGAACTTAACTGCTGAAATTTTTAAAAAGCCCATATAGGTAGCTCTCGATGTAATACTGAAAATACTTGTTACTAGCTAGATTAGTAAACAGATGTTGTGTATTAGCAGCAAAGAGCACATGGATCCCTAAATCTGTAACCAATGCAGAATGAGGATTATTCATTAGAGCAGATGACCCTTCACAATATACTTGATTTTTCACAATCAAAGCCTTTACACTAAATATACAAACACACAAATTCCATCCCACTTCGCGATTGCTCAAATCAGTCATTTTGCATTTTCCTTTTCAGCTGCTGCTTCCAGCTTGAATTTCCATTTTTTTGATACTTTTTTTCTCTTTTAACTTTTCACTAACACATACTGCTTTCTTTTCCAGCTGATTGTCCTGTAAATCCCTGAGCTCCATCAGAGCTGAAATCTCCCACATTCACAGCAACTTTTTATCAAGGCAGTTTTCTCTTTGTCCCCTCCAGTTCTTGAGCACTTCTCAAAGACATTTCCTTCCCTCCACTATGCCACAGCTTTTGACAATCAACAGTGACACTATCAAACGTGTTTTAACCCTTTCTGTACTCTCCCCATATGATTTAATGCAACATTTGTGCACGGTGGGGAGCTCTGCTGTCAAACAGAACTGCAAAATGTGCCCAGTTTAGAGGTGATGAGGCTTCTCCTTCTGCCTCCAAACCTGCCCTAGAGGCTTCTGCAAGAGTCACAGAACACCTGAGGCACAGCTTGCATCTCAAGGTAAACATCACATGCAGACACATCTTATTTTTCCTGTGGCAGGAATTCAGTCAAGTCCTTCACAGCTGAGCAGCAAGGAGGAAGAGCACAGAGTCCCAGCTTAGCAGAGAAGGAGCTGTTGGCCTGGCAGGTCTGGCTTTTGTTAAGATATTGAAGTCCCTGTGCTCGGTGATCCCTGAAGGCGAGTCCATAAATGTGGCTGCCCATCCAGCAAGCGTGACTGGGCACAGGGAACTGATGTGGAATTAGAGAGGCATCAGCTCTCTACACATCACTCAGAGAAACACAGTGCTCCTGTGTTCATCCTCACAGCGTTTCCTCTTTGATTCCGTATCAAATGGAAATTGTTAAAAAATGTTATTTATAGAGGAAAGAAAAGCACAGCTACCTCTAACAGCTTCCCTAATTTTGGAAAGTAATTAGTTTCTGCACGCTTCTCTCACGTATATAAAAAAAAAAATCCTCACATTCTTTATCCTTAGCAAAATCAAACTCCTCCTACCTGTGAGAAATTCTATAGGGGAACTCAGAGGCAAAAAACCCCAAACATTTGGAAAAGGCATCTTAACAAAACCTTGGGTACCACAAAGGATCCAGGCAATGCAACAAGCAGAGCTCACCCAGCTGCTCTTTTGTATGGAATGAAATGCTGCAGGTATTGGAGCAGATTCACACACGATAAGATTTATTAAACAGTGAGGGAGAACTTTGTTCCCATTTAATATACTGAATGACCTAAGTGCAGGCAGCAAAACCCTTTGATGGGAGGAATATTCCAAAGACAGACTTCAGATGCAAAGCAGCAGCCCTGGTAGGAGCATTGGCTGGGCTGTGCTTTGTTCTAACAGGTTCCAGCAGCAGCTGAACCAAGGCAAACCCAAACCTCAGCCATGTATAATTGAGCACTTGCTGCAGTTAAGGTAGGGCAAGTCTAAAATAAACACACCACAATACACCACTCTAATGTCATCTCTGCAAAATCCTCTCTAATTTCTCCTCTCAAGAAAGCACTGCTGAGGTCACTTGGCTTCTGTCCCTGCCTCAAACTGAGCAATTCCTGTCCTTACAAAGTACTAGGAGCCTGCAGCCAGCACTCAGTGGAGGAAAGCATGGAGTGAGCACAAAGAGGGGGAAGAGGAGAGAAAGAGAAATAATTACCAAAGAAAGGAGGAAAAAAAGAAAAAATATATGTAGCAATTTCCAGTTAGGCAGAGGCTGCACTTGGAGCAAGACAAGGCAAGCAGACCTACACAAAACAACTGTAGAGCCACTTAGCAGAGCATCTCCAGATCATAGCGGTGCCACATGCCACAGCCCTTCCCTCCAAACCTCCTGCTCCCTGCTACATCTCACACAACAAATCCTGCCCAGAGAGGAAGAAAGGCACAAACAAATCCAACAGGAGCTCTTCCTCAAGCCTCAGGTTACAGATTTCAGAGGAACACCGTGCCAGGCAGATAGGCTGGGGCCAGGAGAGCAGCCACAGCTACGGTGAGGAAAGCTCCCACCCCACAGTGCCAGGAGAGGCTCCTGCCTGCTCCTGCGTTGCCAAGGCACAGCATCCCCTAAGGAGATTAGGGGGGGCTGGCAGCCAGCAGAGGCAGCGCTGCAGGCGTGGCTAAGGTGACCTTCCCAGACAGAGAAGTTCCTCCTTGTCCTTTCCTACAGCTTTGACGAGATCCAGACATTAAAAGCAACGTGAGAGAGCAAGCAATCTTCCAGGAAAGCCTCCAAACAGCCTCTGGGAACAGGGCAGGGGTAAGGCAGGTACACACAGCAGATGTACTCCAAGCCTGCACATCCCATCTTGCAAGTCACACCTTTTAGGAGCATCTCTGCTGCTCCACTGCTCTTCTGACCAGTGGGCTGTGAGCACTGGGGGTTGTTGCAGGGCAGCTGGAGCACTGGTAGTTTTGTTGACTCAGGGTCCTGTGGCAGACAAATGTCAGTCTGTTCCAGCAATCCTTTGAAGTTACCATATTTAAAACAGCTCAATAAACTGATGAAGTGGCTTAGAACTGGCACTTTATCTTCCACAACATCCTAAAGCTGTTGGTTAGATGCAACCACATGCATTTACAAACACAAGTACATGCTTTTGTGAGCACCACAGTATAGATTTCATCTATTGATAGATCTGCAAAGCAAATCTTTGACTTGTGCCCGTATCAGCAGCATCCCAATCAATACAGGCAATAATTACACAGAAATAATACTTCTCTGCTGCTTTAAAGCCTCATCTGATCTGCTGAATCTGTAAAAAGGAAAGAAAATTGCTTGCTGGCTTCCTTTTGCCATAGATGCCACTAATTCATGTCCCAGTGTCCAGCAAAGGGGCTGGATTAACAGGGTCCTTCCTGTATTAGGTAGGAAGCTACTGGGAAAATGAGCATTGCTCAGACTCTGTCAGCAGAGAGGTAATCCCAGGGAAGCAGATTACTGTAAACAGGAAGATCACACATGCAAAAAGTGGGGGAAGGGTTGTTTGTACAAATCTGTTTCTGTTAAACAGCTCCATTAACAACACAAATCCTGTTTTAAATTACAACTAACCTCCCATGATCAACTTTTTATCCTGTTGCTTTTTCTATCTACGCCTGTAAACAACAGAGACTGCAAAGGAACTACATGGGAGTTCGAACAGTTATCAAGGCACCAAATAATTCTTACATATTCTCCATAATTTCTTTCCCATAGAAAAAACAGACAGAGGAGGAGCATGTCAGGGAGCATTTTAAACTTCTCACCTCTTTTCACATGTTTTGGAGTACTGGTCTTCAGAGCTGCATCACTTCCTTGTAAATCAGAGCCCAGACAATGCCCTAAACCACTGACCTGGCAGCAGCATGCAACTGCCACTGAAAAAGAGCTCTCCAACCACCCCATCTTGCTGGCCCAGCCCCAAGCTGACCCTTTCTCCCTGCACACCATAATTCAGTAATTTTCCATGACAGGAAAATCTCGGTTGTAAGCCGGGAACTGGAAACCTCTGGCTTTCAGTGGCTGCCCATGACACACAGCAGCCTATTAGCAAAGTCCTATTATATTCTACTGTCTATAAGGCACGTAGAATAAAGGGTTAAAATCCTAATTGCTCTGGTTATGAAGCTCTCCTGCTGATTTTGACCTATTTAAAAGCCAACCTACAAGGCACAAAAGACTTCCAATTACCGAGCTTACCAGGGAGAGCTCTATATTCTTGTAAAACAAGCCTGTGGACATCAATAATCCCAAAGATTTGGAAAAAAAAATAGTTTAAAAATGAACTTTCCTTTACCAAACTGGTGTGAAAGGAAAGAACTCAGCCCAAGCACCCAGCTACAGCCAAGTCTCCAAATTGCCTTACGCCAAGCTGCTCGTCTGCATGCTTCAAATAATTCCAGCAATCCCCATGTGCTGGGAGGCACTCCCCAAGAGCAGAAAGCCGAATTCAATACTCAGCCACTCTGCAAAATCACAGGAGAGAGCCTGGACTGTCATGCAGAGAATTTTCTGCTGTTCTCCCAGCTCCCAGCCCCGTGGAACGGGACCCTACCGTCTCCAGCATCACCTGCAATTCGCCTGGCTCTGCCCGTGCTGCAGCACCAGGATTTTCCCTGTCCAAATGCTCATTTTGTAGGCACCACACCCCTCTTCATTTTCCAACTGCCAATTATCTGAACATCCTATTACTTGGTCAACAATTCTACAAGTCTAACCAGTTTTTTATTATTTTTTTTTTTTTTTGAAAAATCAGAAACTTCGGGTAACTTATTTGTCTGCAAGGTACACTCAGGTGTGATTAAATGCTGGGTTTTTCTGAGTGTATTGTTCTAGTCTTCCAATGAGATTCTGGTCTTTTCTGGCAAGGTCCTACCCAAAGCCTCATTGTTTGAATCCTGGATTTGCAAAGCCCTTCCCTGCCTGCCTGTTCTCCCTGCAGATCACAGCTTGTCTAACAGACACCTCTCAGGGCTCAGCCAAGCAGGCTGCTGAATTTCACAGCAGGAGAGTTCTCCTCTCTCCTCTGGTCTCTGCTATTAACGTTTCCAATTGGTTTGTTTTGATGGACCAGAAATGCTTAATTGATGCATTTTCATTTCCCTGCTAAACTCAAGGTGAATGCTTCATGGAGGAGCCTTTGCAGAGAAGCATCAGCCATTAGGAAATATCTATTTATAAAGGGGTCAAGTGAGCTTGCAGGTGCGAGAGAGTAGCCCAGCACTAAGGGGAAGGTCTGTGACAAATGCTGGGGTCCTGTTCAGTTCTCAGCGAAAAACCAAACAACTGCTGAAAGAAATAAGTTCACCAAAGCAGCAGTGAGGCGTCCCTCCAGAAACAAACCACTCCTCCCTCCCCTTTCCCCACACTCCAGAGTGCTGATAGCTACAGATATGCTGAATGAACGCAAGCTGGGAGTGAGTCAAGCCTTAATAAGGCATTGTGTAACACAGATTTCCATCCTGACAGCTAAATCAGGGTGAAAATCCCCCACCCTTTTTTTCAAAAACCGGCGTTAAATTAGAGCGAACCTGAAAAACACGGCAGGTTTTGCCTCTATGATTTACACGAGCCCTGCTATTTTCTCACTGCAAAGAGGCAAGGAGGGAGGAACAGGAACTCACCCAAAGTAGAAGAAGCTGTGGCTGGAGGAGTGGTATCTTTTGACCATGAAGCCCAGAGCCATGGCTACCTGCTTCCCTGTGCCCCGCCGGAGCCCATTCCCAGCCCCGCTGCCTCTGGCTCATAATGCCATAAAATGACTTTTAGCAAAGCAGGAGGATTCCCACGTGGCAGTAAATCCCAACAGGGCAAAGCCCTCCCAGCTGTCTGCAGAGCTTTGCTGCAGTCACTGAGACCATATGCAGCCAGTCACAATCATCTTTGCTCCCTCTCTGTAAACAAAGCTGCTGGTCCTCTTGGAGATACCCTCAAATTCCTGGCCACAAACTGGAAATATTCATTTGGCCTCTTCTTTCAAACAAAATTTTCCTTAAGTCTATTCTCATGCCTTTTTTTACATGTTTTATTTATTGTGGACACTGAGAAAACATTACAGATGAATGTGTGAGTTGAAAAGCCCAAAGGAAGCAGGAGGAAACAGGCTGGAAAAGCTGTGAAAGATGCCACAGTGACACGGTGCCAGGTCCCCTCATGGTGAGAGCTGTTGGCATCCTGGTGAGATGCTGCACTGGGCACACATTAAAGAGCCTCATTCCCACCTGCCCTGGCTCACAAAGGAGCACAGTCTAAGTTCTGCCACATCAGTGGCTTGTAAAGACAACATATTCAAGTACAAAAAACCACCAGCAAACAACCTGAGCCTCAGTAACAGGAGGGATGTGAATTACAGACTGAGAGGTTATGGATTTATTCCTACAGGACACCTGGATGCTGATCCATGTTTCTAGAGGGGCACCAGAACTCTCTCCTTTCCCTACCCACTAACCCAGACACACTGAAATAAAGTTAAAAACCAGAAAAGGTACACTGGCCAATTGCTTTCTGCTGAAACAGAAAATCTGATTACAAAAAAATCTGCAACTCATCTCCATCCCTGCTCCTTACAGCATTCCTGACTCCCTTCTGTTTCAAATCAACTCTGAACAGACAGCATCCATCCTCTGTCATCATCCAGCATGGCATGCAATGTTACAGTATCCCAAATCTTGATGTGCACCAGGATAACCAATCTTCCTTAGTCCAAAATTTTAGAGGTATTTATCTGTAAAATCTCCACTTTCTTGACAGGTCCCAAACACCCCAGAAGCATGAAAAGGCAGTGTGACAGCAGCCTCTATTTCCTTCTAATCCATGCAGGGTTTTAATTTATAAAGCTGTATAATACTTTCTTTGAAGGCAGGGCTCTTGTGTTTGTCAGAGCAAGAAAAGGGAGATGCTATCAGTCATCCTGGCCCTGAAAACCTGTGCAGCACCATGACATCACCTAGAATCACCTGCTTGAAATGGGAAAGGGCTGACTCACCAGGGCAGGACAGGAAAGTTCTCACTGCTACAGACTGAGAGGCTCAAACAGAATGGGGGGAACAGAAGGTGACAGAGAGGCAATTCCTCCTCATGAATTTAGAGTCAGCGCTATGTTCAATAATGGCACCATGTGATCAAGTACCTAGATTTTATGCTTTTGTGTTTTCATGAAATTTTTTGGATTTTCACCAAAGAAAATTCACATTTCATTTCAGTCTAGTTGAAATTTTGTGACCTCACTAGCAGGGAGTGGAAGGGGGTCTGCTTTTTGAGAGAAGGCACCCTTGCTGTTTGCAACATCATGTCTTAAACCAAAGATGTAGGAATTAATCATAGCTACATTTATTAGCTTTCCCAGAACAGTGCTTCCCTGACACTACAAAAGCAAGTATCCAGCATGAGTTCCAAGCTCAGGAAAGACAACCAGATTACTTATGGCAAAGAAATCTTCACATCACAAAAGTTTAAGCAAAGCTGCTTCCAAACAACGGTAAAAATAACAGGTACTTGATTGCCTGGTGGCATTATTTAAGATGCTTATGCTCACTGAATTGATTTTATAGCCACATTGCAACACCCTGAAAGTAGAGATTTATAGGAAAACTTGCATCAAAGCAGGCTGGGTGGACTACAGGAGCAAGGCCATCTAGATGGTTAGTCACATCTGGTAAGCAGCAGGCTTTTCTGTAACTCCTGATGTTAACAGACCTCCAACATCCACAGCCTTGCTATCTCTGTGATTTTATGGTCTGCCTTTCAGATGGAGAAGGCAGCACCATTGATTGAAGCAGCACAGCATGACAGATACAACTAATGAATGCAGCTCAGCTAAAGGAGAAGGGAAAATGCACTGAACAATGTCAAATCACAGAAGCCTGCCGTGGCCTCGAGTACAGGCCAACTGATTTTTCACTCTATCTACTTCTCCTGCTGGGCTACTGTGGAATGTAACACAGAATATGTTTAATAAAAACAATCAAGGGACTTTGCAAACAGTTAGGAAACACTGTGTGTAAGAGCCTCATATACAATCCATTCCCAGCCTGGTTCTCCAGCCAAAAGCAAAAGATAAACCAAGTGGAGCACTAAGATGGTCAGAAATTACGGAGTTTTCCAGTTTTCTGAAAAACTGATCATCTGTTCCTTGTGGTAACACTGCAATAACCAAACCACCAACACTGCAAGGGTCCTCAGAGTGCCTGAATTGCACTGCACATCTCTGGGCTGTGCCAGCACTGGTGGAACCACCCTGCTCACACCAACACAACTCCTCCTCTCACTGGCCTGCAGGCAAGCCCTGCATGCAGCAAGGCAAATTTCTCTCCAGATGATCAATCCCATGGTTTTGTATCATAAAATTGGAAGTCTGAAGCTTATGTGAAACAGATGCAGGACAAGGTACTGGAGTCCATCTGCTTAACCTGAGGTTTTTGACAGCTGTGAGGAGCAGCAGTTTCCCATCCTGTATCAGCAGCACAATGCACACTAAGCTTAAAAGTACAGAGGCAGCCCCACAAACACCCCTCGTGCCAGCTGGACAATAAATCCCCTTCCTGCCCTCCTCCCCTGAGTGCACCCACGTGCTGGGTGTCAGCTCTGCACCTTACCTGTCCTCAGAATTGTTGGGAGAGGGCAGACGGAAGCTGATATTCCTGTCCAGCTTGGACTGGCTCTTTGTCCTCTTGATGGATCCTTTCAGGCGCTTGCTGAAGAAGCCCTGCAATGAGAAGGTGCAGAAGTGAAACAGGGAAACTGATGCCAGTCATGAATCACTCAGTGCTCTGTCACTGAGCCCAAACACAGAGGTTGGATGCCACTCACAGGACGGGCTGGACTGGGATTGCTGTGAGCAAGAAGAAAGGCAGGGCTGGGTTGGCAGTGACAGTTCCAGGAGGGGAGAGCCTCAATTGCAATAATTAGCACTACTCACATTACTGGGACACTTCAATGGATCCCAGATATTATACAAGAGACCCAAACCCCACAATTATCATTTTAAAAGGAGCAATCTTCAATATCAGTATTTGTTCCTACTTCCCCTCTCTATGCCATGTTTTTAATTCTTGGTGAGCTTCAAAGTACAGAGGTTCTTATACTATGAATTTCTATTGAGCCCACAGTTGCAGCCAGGTTTGCCTTTTTAATTGAGATATAGCACATTAAATCTTTAAATAATTCATAATTTCAATAATCTGGCTAGCCAGAACAGAAAATTTCAAAGCATTTCACACACCAGTGGCTTCAGATATCAGTTATAACATTGGTAAGAAGCAAAGCTCAATTCAAAAATCTGCTTAGGATCTAAAAATAAAATAAATCTTCAAAGAATCTGTCTTCAAACTACAATTCTTCACCCAACAATCACAGCCCAAAGCCATGTTAGTTGGAGGGAGCCTCTGGGATCATCTCCTGCTCAATGGGAGTGTGCTGCCAACAGCAGGTCAGCCTAATTCTGACTTGGTCTAGCCAAGTACTGAAAACCTCTGGAGACAGAGGGAACAAAGGAAGGGGAATCTGCTTTCTGCATCTGAAGGCAGTGCTACATTTAAGACTGCCCTTCAGTTTTAGTTTCTGAGCCAGAGGCTCCTCAGGGGTGAAAGCTGCCACATTCTCCTGATAAAAGTGGAAAAGAAAATGCTTGATATCTAAATACAAAAAACCCCAAAAAACCAAAAAACCAAACCAACAAAAAAAGAACCCAAAAAACCAAACCAACAAAAAACCTCAACTAGAAAAAAAAAAAAAAAAAAAAAAGCCACCCAAAAACCCCTCCAAACAACAAAACCCAAACCCCACAAATGTATCCAATGTGCTGGGGGAAAAGGTCCTGTCAAAAGGGAAGAAGTGTTTTCAGCTGTGTGTGCTGCTCACTCTGCCCATGATGCTGCCTTTCTCCTGGTCCTGGTATTGAAAAAGTGCCTTTGAAAAAAACCTGCAATCAATAGATGCTCCTGGGCTTCTCTTGGGGCAGTTGCTGGAATTCAAGTAGAGGATGTACAGCACTTTCAAAGGCACTTTTGTATATTCTGACCTCTCAGCATAAAAGGCAACAAACCCAGCCACAGGGATTCAGATCTGGTGGACACTGGCTTCAGTCCAGTACCTCCCAGTCTATTCCAGCTGCAAACATGAAATAACAAGGCTTTTTCCCCTTAAGGGCAAATAAGACAAAGCTGACCCAATTCAGCAGGGGTCCAGATAATTTGGATAATTCCGAATTCCACCCAGAGAAGGATGGTGAATATTCATTTTTGTGTGCATATACAGTTTTAAATTGGTACTGCTTTAACATGGAACATGCTCTTGGTTTAATTGAACATAATCTATACCCCAATGAAACAAATGTTCTATGTGGGGTTGAATAAGGCTAGCCAGAGTTGACTATACAAAAAACCAAAATAAAACCAAAAAACAAACAGGGTAGGAACACATTTAAAGACAACAATTTATTCAAACAAAGGGTGTGCTTATTGGTCATCCTCAAGAGTTGAAAACATTTGCAATATTTGCTCTGTGCTGGCAGCTCATGCAGGGCCAGTGCTTACAGATGGACAACCTGGGAGCAGCATGAACAATTCACACGTGCCAGAACTGAGCAGAGTTTTTTGACTGCCATTTGCCAAAGGAAATGCTTTTAAATACCAAATGCAGATAGAAAAAAAATGTAGTGATGAAAATTAAACTTCTATCTGCAACAACACCACCTAACTGAAACTTTTATTTCCTTTTACTCTTATAGACAAGAAATCCCTGCCAATGTTTATAAAGCATCTTGCACCATTAAAAAGACAAAAACACCTTTACTGCTTTTCTTATTGTGCAGGTATTTCTCCTAAATACTTATTTCAACACAAAACTGACTCTTGTTTGGTTCTTATACCTAAATGTAATGGAGTATCTGAGCTATGAGAATCATCATGGAACTTCCTTAAAAACAGTGAGAATTTTACTGCTTAAACAAACACCCTCAGACAAAAAGATGTAAATTATTACCCAAACTGCCCAAATTGATGAGACTATGTTCTTAACCAAAAAACCCACAAAATATTTGGTAGGATTAACTAGCTAGGATGAAATTTGAAGAGAGACAGATTTGAGGTTCACATTTAATGAGATAGAGTTCAGTGCAAATTGCCCTCAGAGTCACAGGTTTAAGGGAACAGGGATGGAAAAGAGAGATGGGGAGAGAGCAATGGTGCACAGTCACATACACAAAATCAGGAATAGGTCAGGGCAGGTTTGTCACCTCATCCAAAAGCATCAAACACTGGCCTAAGAAAACCCAATGATAACAACCTCTAAAAATAATTCAATCCCACTGAGAATTGTATTCATCTCATTTGGAAGTTAAGCCACTCAACTCTCCCCCTCTGCCAAGAAACAATCTCCACAGGAGAACGGATAATTCAGCAGGCTGTTGGAACCTTCCCCTCAAACTGCACAGGGAAAGCACAGAAACTCTCACCCCCAAGTATTTCCAACCCAGGGGTTTGGTTGTTGAGGGCAGTTTGGGCTTTAGGAAAAGACGACTTTGTGCCAAAGATGCCAACTGGCTGTTTGTCCTTAACCTGAGCAGGGCAGCACAGAACTGTCTGACAAATTCAAAGACAGCCCAAGTATGAGCTACTCAACTCCTGAACTGCTGCTCCCTATGGACATGATGATTCCCCACTCCAGAGAGAGCAGCCCATGCATAATAAATAATGATTGTCCTGGCTGTTCTAAAGGGAAAGGTGAATTCAGCCATGAACAAATGAAACTGTGTATAACCATAACACAGATCAGCCTTCTATAAAAGGCAACGGTATCATTGCTGTAGAAGTGGTGGAAGTGGAAGTTTCAAAGCCCTAAAAGTAGGGTAAAATGGGCAAAAAAAAGGTCCATCTTACACACACTGCTGTTACCTGCATTAGTTCTTTCTGAGGACAAACACACTGCATCTGAGCCTTGCAATGCTTCTTGAACATCTGTAATTCTTGATGAGGAGCACCAATGCATTATTAATAACACCAGGTGGGTAACTTCATTTACAGAGCCATGAGACTCATCTTCTCTGAAGGGAAGGGCTGGATGGGTACAAAGATAAACCTCAAGTGGCTGTGGATGACAGCAGAACTGCCTCCCCACGAACGTGCCTGGTGAGGACATGAAGCATTTTATTCCTTAAGCTGTTCACAAGCAGCTATCAAGGAAAAAAACAATGTCATAGCCAAGTGAAAACACTGTCCTGTGCCAGTAATGCTGTACAGCTATGGGAAGGCAAAGAAGCAGGAGAAGATGGCCAGGTGGCAAAATGGAAAGCTCAAACTGGAAGGATATTCCAGGAATGAGCAGCAAAATGCTGAAGTTTGCTATTCCTTGCAGAACAACAGCAGAAGGCCAATTTAACTAGCAAGGTTAGGTGAAGTTTGCTTATGAGCCCAGTAACACTCAGCATTAAAATATTAGCAGTGATTCCCTTTGAAAAGCCTCTGAACCACTCACACAGTAGAAAAGCAGATGAAAACAAGCCTGGGTACACTTTGGAGGTGATATCCAGAACAAGACAGGGACTTACAACAGCCACGTTCCACCATCTACCCATCCAAAAACCTGGCTCTACGTCACTGAAGAGGAGGTTTGTGCACAGGCACAGAACAATAAAAAGCATGTTTGAATGTCCAAACAGAGGATAAAGCCCAATAAAAGCAGAGTGGTGTTATGTAAATCTGCTGTAGCTTTCACACTAATGCATCACTCTTCTGATTTTCTCATCTCAGCAAGAAAGCTAGAACAAAACAGAACTCCAGAAGTATAAACTGATTAAAGGAAGACAAGAGGGGGATTTACAAATGATATATTTTAAAGACCAACTGTTTATTTTAGGAACAAAGGCAAGACAGGATTATAGATGTATAAAACAAATAGAATGGAAATTATCTAAGCTCCTCATGCATCCTGTTACATAAGAAAACCAAAGGGCAATTTAACATGAGAGGCAGCACGTTTCAGATTGTCAGGAGACTTCTCCTAATGCTATCTATAAATGAGCCCATCCAATTCACCACCACAAGATATTATACAGACAAATTTTTTTTTCAGCAAGATTAAAAAAGGATTATGTGTTTATATAAGGAAGAATAACATATGTAGCTGCATTTAGGTTTAAAAATAACAAGAGTGAGCAATAATCATGCTTCAGGACACAAGCTGATCAACAGCAAGGATCAGGAAAGATATTTTTCCCCTGATGGGACAGCACTGCAGATTTGGCCAGATAACAATTTCAACTTTCCAATGAAAGATGGTCTGCAGCCACAGGAGGGATGCAGAATAGGAGGAACAAGTTTAGGAACAGTAATAAGAAACCCAAGGAAATGCAGAGGATACTGTAACAAGGGTACATTGATAATACACTTGTTAATAAAATGCATCCTAGGATTGCGTGCAGTCTGCATGATGTGCAGCCAAAAGTCCTGCAGGAATCCAATTTCCAAGTCCCTGGGAATTATACTGAAAAATGCATGAAGAAGCAAGAGCTACCTGATAGCCAAGAGGGCCACATCAGCTTTTCAGACCCCAGTTCAGCAAAGTGTTTAGCATGGACACAACAGGGAGCAGCACCTGGCTGCCCACAGCAGGGACAGCAGATGGAAGGAGCATCCTAAAAAGCCCCTATCCAGGAATTAAGGAATAAAGATAAAAAGTCTGTCTGGAGAACAACTAAACACCAGTGATAAAAAATTAACATGATAAGAAACAGGTCACCTGAGCCTGTGAGGAAGGGCAGGCAATGATTTCCTGACCCTGCCTCTTTCCCTGGCATGCAGCCCAACACTTCAGTACACCTTTTGATAATGCAGCACACATGCTAATTATAAAGAAGTTATTAAAAATGAGCTTTGGTAAAGCTCCTAACATGAACCTGAGGAATGGCTGCAGGAATATCTAAAAAGAGTAATTACAACAAATGATAAGGTATCAAGGCAGAAGGAAGGGTCCAATGGGATGTGGTGGGGATAGTGGCCTGCCTGCTTCTGCTTAACATCCTTGTTAATCATCTGGAAGCAAAGTTAAACAGCACATTAATTACACTGAGCTATATTAAATTAGGAGGTGAAGCGAGGGCCAGGGAGGACAGAGAAATAACACAAAGGGTTAGGAGCAATTAGGAACTGGTAACACATTCCTGTGAACTTCAGTACCAGAACTTGGAGAATCAATTGAAGGGAATTAAAAACACAAGAGCAAGAAAAGTGATAAAAGGGCCAGAAGGATTCATTTGCAGAGGATGCATTAATTAAACTTTGCATAACTTGACTAAGTCATGATTTGGAGGTGAAGAATAAAATGAGTTGGTGCATATTTAAATACTACTAAGCCAAGGACAAGTGGAATGTGAGCAGCGCTTAAAGCTATGTACATTGATAGCTCCCCTACAGTAACTAAGGAATAAAGGGAATTGGATAAAGTCAGGTTTACACCAAACATGAGAATAATGCTCATGCTGTTGAGGTCCACCAGAGAGTGTCAGAGCCTGGATATCCCCATCATCTGGTGCAACACTAAAGTTTGATGTAATGAACAAATCTGCTGTGGCAGCAGACACTGTGGAGGTTACAGAGCCTATGAGCAGCACTACCCCAGAATGAATACATGGATGAAAGTGTGGTGAGCACCCTGGAGATAGCCACCCATTTATGCTTTCTGACACAGAATTCATGGAATAGCCAACTCATCTAAGGCATCATGGCACAGGCAAGTGATAAAAACTGGAGCAGATTCAAACAAACATGTCACAAGAAGTGAAGAGCAGAAAGTGGAAGGAAAAATGTAAATTTCTATTGAGGGGACAGGTTTGAGCACAGCGTTTTTCATGGGGGATGTTGTGGTGCTTCACACTGATGCAAATCAGCAATTCCATCTCTGCATTGGTGCTGATGCAGAATTAAAAATGTGTATTTGTATGCCACAGGGTCACACAGGCAGCACAGCTCAGCCTTGTCCTACCCTGGCAGCACAGCAGGAGCAGAGCAGTGCTCTGGAGAAGCAGCAATCTTGCTGACTGCATAAAAGATGAGGCTGGGCAGCCACAAGATCTCATCAAGCTTTGACCTTCACTGGGGCTGGCTGCATTGTCTTCTGTTCCATTTAGCAGTACTCTTAAAGGGCAAAGAGGCAGACAGCACTTCTATAGATCCAATTATAATACCCTCAGCCAGAAACAAACCAAGGAAGGCAATCTGCAAGTATCCTAGATCAGGGTTCCTACAAAAATCACTGTATTTACTTCAAGGATTGTGCTCTGGCTTTCCTGTCTCATTCACACTTGTTCCTTTGCCTCTTTCTCATCTTTCTCTCCCCATTAGCCAGCAGACAGGGATGAATCATATTATTTGTAATAACAACTCTGAGCCAAAACTGGAGAGCACAATGAGAGTCTGAAGGGTGAGTTTAGAGATTCCTCTCCATCCTGCAGGAACTCTGAGGATGTGGACAGTCCCATATTTCCCCAATTCCAACTGCAGAGCAGTGAGGGAATGTGCCAGGCTGCAGCAGTGCTGCTGGGGCTGCACAGTGGCCCAGCAGGGAAGGGATGCAGGGAGATGGAGGCACTGCCAGGACATGGTGTGTGTGGGAAGGGAAAAGCTGCTCTCTCGCCCACCCATGCGTCACAGATCCCACTGGGAGCCAGCTCCCTCTGCCTCCCTGTTTGTTCAGTCAAATAATATCCATTCGTAAAATTATGACTTTTTCTATATGTGTATTTATAAACAGCACACATCCGTCTGTATGTGAGTAGAGACATTTCTTCATCTCTGTTTTGCTACCTTTTGTGCCCTTCCCTTCTCTCCTGACACACCTGGAAATTGTCAAACATCAAAGTACACAGCTGAACTTAAATGGAGACTAATGCTTCAAGTGCAGACAAGAAAATTTAGGGCAATGGAGAAGAAAAAGAAAGGACAAGCACCAAGAGCTCTTCTCTCTCTATGTGTTGTGCAGTGTCAGCAATTGCAGAATACTCTTTACTCCCCTTGGTGGGAGATAACCAGAACAAATCATGGAATCACAGAATGGTTTGGCTTGGAGGGACCTTAAAGATCATCTCATTCCAACCCCCTGCCGTGGGCAGGGACACCTTCCACTACCCTAGATTGCTCCAAGCCCCATCCAGCCTGGCCTTGAACACTGCCAGGGATGGAGCACCCACAGGTTTTACTGGGCAGCCTGTGCCAGGGCCGCACCACCCTCACAAACATGTAGGACATGCTGGTCCATGTAGTGGTTCATCCTATGAAAGAACATAACCACTGAAATTCTGCTTTCACACACTAGTAAATTTAAACATACATCTTTTCCTTCAGTGCCCATGCAGGAAGTAAAAAGGCAAATTTCCTAAACTTTACACATCAGCCCTTAAAAACAAATCCCTCATTGATCACTGCCACTGAAAAGACTACTTAAAAAATGCATTGTCAAGGAAATGTTTGCTTAAAGGCAATTATGCTGTTATGAATCAAATTTCCAGATGCTAAAGCAATGCCAATTAGCAGTATTAAAAAAACAGATGCCTTGTTCTGAGTGAGTACCACTGCCTGTGCTTGAAAGGAAAAAACCTGCACAGAACATGCTGGAAGCAACTGTCCTATTGAGAAGACAGCTTTTAAATAGCTGCTCTGAGAGACAAACTTAAAAAGCTGTAAAAGCAACTTATTATGAAAGTCTCAGCATAATTTTCCACCAGGATGGAAGAAGGTTAAGCTGTCCCCTGCCTTAAGCTGCTTTCTGTTAGAAATCCAAGCAGTGAGTAGACAAGGTATGGCACAGAGTCAGGGCCAGGGGAAGAATCACTGAGACAGCACTATGCTGCAGCTGCCTGGAGCCCTCCAACCTGCACTGTAGGTGACAAAGCCTGGAAAAACAAAAGATCAAGCTCTTTTAACTATTAATCTCCTTTATATGCAGAACAAATTCCTGTCAACTAGAGACAACCTCACAGACACAAATTTGAAGCCATCTTTTGCATCCTTCACTTGCAGCTCTTCTCAGATCAGTGATCCAAGACTGAGACTTTCATGAGGTGCCCAAGTCACCTTTCCTCCTTCTGAGAGCTGGGAAATTCTTATTATCAGTCAAGGGCAGGAACATGATTCCTCCCCATCTTCTCAGCCACCTATTAGGTGTGTGCCAATCTACTAAGTTAACAGTGGGTTTGGTTTCAGCAGTTTTGGCTTGAACTCATCTGTATTGTTAAGAAAGCTGACTTCTAATTGCAGCTTACTCTTTTAAACAGCTCACAAGGTGCCATGCTTTAAAACAGGGTGATCTCAGCCCCCATTCAGGAGTAACAGTGTATAAATGTGTTACTCAGAACAAAACCTCCAAAGCCAGAAGCCTTGTCCCCACGAGCAGGACAGGAGGGTGCATTATGCTCCTGGCTGTACAGGTGGTCAGGCAGACAAAGCAGCAGAACCCAGCTCCACGTGGCACAAATAGCTTTTAGCTCTCTGCTGGTTTGTGCCCAAGAAAAGCAGCCAGGTACTGCTTCCTGAGCTTATTTGCCAGAGTCCTAAAAGCACAACACGCCACCAGGGGAAATGAGAAACCTTCTGCAGGGTTCTTGTTTTGAAAGGGAACAGGAGCTAAGAAATATCAGAGAACTATTAAAGAAGAATTAGAGAGCCATTAAAACATTACTTAAGAGATAGAATCATCATTAAAAGGAATGGTACAAAAATGAGGAAAAAAAGGAGGCATATAAAAGAAACAATACAGATAGTCATCAAACACTTCTGACACTTGTTAGACAAAGGCTACTACAAAGCACATATACATCTAAAGGCTTGAGCTATTACTTATAGATGAAGGCAAAGGAAACAGAATTTCTTATAAATGAAGACGTGGATAAGACTTTTGAAGGTTTTCAGAGTTCAGAAATCTTCCTGGAACTCTGTGAATCATGGACTCAGTATCAGAATCTCAGAACTTGACATAACAGAATATTCTTGTGTCAACTTCACATACAACTAGATCAAGGCCCTTTTTTCCCCAAGTACCATCCAGAAAACAGCTCTCTGAAGTGACAGAGGATCCTTCACAGAACACAGAATAAGGTGGGAAAGAAATCTTCCTGGAACCCTGATGGACTCAGTTCAGAATCTCCTTGACCAGAATATTCTTGTGTCAACTTCACATACAACTAGATCAAGGCCCTTTTTTCCCCAAGTACCATCCAGAAAACAGCTCTCTGAAGTGACAGAGGATCCTTCACAGAACACAGAATAGCTCAGGTGGGAAAGCACCTCTGGAGACTGTCTAGTCCCTTCCAATCTGTATTATTCTATGACTCTGAAAAGAGCCCAAGAAAGTATACCCACTGCATTCACTGCTCCCTCGGTCCCTTTCTGCATTCCAATACATCATGAATTCACAGGTTGCTTCAAACACCAGGCATTCTATACACTCTGACCAACCTTAATACTTGAATAATTTAAATAACTCTCATTAAATCTTTTGGCTGTTTTTTAAATTTTATTTTTAAAATGACACGATGCAGGATTTATTCTGAAGTACGAAGATTGCTTGCCAAAAGTAAAGGCAAGCATGAAAACGTTCACAATATTCAAGTTAAATATTTTAAAACATGAACAAATATTGTTGAAAATTACTGGGCACCTGATTTTAACTTCATGATTTGTCTTCAGTCTAATAATAGAAATGCCTTTGTGCTCCTGGACACACTGACCAAAGACTGCCCAAGCAAAACCCAGGCTGTAGCTGAACCACTCTCATGCAGACTCACAGCCAACCAAACTCAGACAAACCCCAAAGAGCTAAAGAGGAATTAAAGCACCTGCAGAAATTTCATCAGCTTCTGAATAAACTATAAAATCATTTCAATTTTCTATGTACTTCACTGGCAAGAGGGAAAAATAACCAACCTAAAGGAACTTGTTTCCTTGTCAGGATTGAATATGGAATGCCCTGGAGGCGACTTCAAAAGTATTTATATAGGTCGCTGCCTGCATTAACACTGATGTTTCTCTATCTGCAACTTCACATCAAGGCAATGAAAAAGAGCAAATTAGGGCTACATCAGGAATCTTAATGATAATACATGATAGCAAACCTTTGGTCAACTGGAAATATTAACCAAATATTCCCGTGCCCCCAGGCTCCCCCAGCCTGATGCACACTTGATGTTTGAATGTCCTCCTCCCATCCAATGAGACAAATGCCCCTGTGCAGGGCAGGCACACTTACTGGTACTCTGAAAGGAGAAGTGTTCGGGACATCCATGGAGTTGGTTTTCTCAGAGGTGCTGGTCCCCGAGATGCTCCGTCTGCGAGGAGATCTCTCTGCTGGGACCTCTGAGGAAGAGAAGAAGAAGGTGGTGAATGGGTGCCCGGGGGTGGGGAATAGTCAGGCTTTGTGCTCTCTAGGACAGGAGCCTCAGGAAAGTTTTGAGTGCATTACTAAACTGCTGAATTAATCCACCTCTATTTACCTGTATCTTATTCACTTGCTAACCTACAATGGCATTTTCACTGGCAGATTCAAGGTTGTGAATCTGATTTGACTGTGGAAGATTAAAATAAAAAGTGCTGGTAAAGATCAATACCTGGGCATACTTAACATTCTGTTACTGTTTGAGAGACAGTATTCAGAGAACTTAAATCTATTTTGTTTTAGATTGAATTTTTTTACGTAAGCAGTGCAGTAACTAAAAGAAAACTCCAACCAAGACCCAGGGAAGCTCAGTTTTAGTCCCAGCTGAATGCAACTCGGCAAAGGTCAAAGTTCGGTCCTGTATGAGCCCACTACTTGCTCAAGGCATGCAACCAGCAGAAGACTTATAAGTGCCTGGGTAATATGACATATATATCTCTGCAGATAAAAAAAAAATAGGTCAACTTCTCCTTGTTCTGGCAGTATGACCTTACTAAGACACGACTTTGGCATCTTAAATCCATGCAGACCGATCTGATGAGCACGACTATTCATTAAAAGCTGCACTAGTCTTTGACTAGTACAAATACTGGAATAATAGCATAACAAAGTACACACAGCATTAAAAATCTCTGCACAAACACACATATATGCATTTTTATATAGCTAGATATGCATATGTATGCATACAGATACCTTTATCACAAGTGCTGCCCATCTCCAGCTCAATTGCTAGACTTTAAGGAATCCAGCTTCACAAAACACCCCCCGACACGGGGAGGGAAAAAATCACTTCCTAGCAGAAAGTCCATTGTTATCTTCTGAACCTTAAAGAGCAGGAGCAAGCCGTGACTCCAGGCAGGGACATTCTGACTCCTGCCGTTCTCCTTTCAAGAGCCAGATGCAGTTCCAAGTTCCATTGCCGGCCCCGGGGATCCGTGACCAGCCCCGGAGGGATCGCGGGTGCCTCGGACCGCCCTCCCTGCCTCCCTCCGTGGCGGGGAGCAGCGAGCGGAGCGGCAGCAGCAGCGCCCAGCACTCACTGCAGCTCCTCAATCAATCGCTCCGGCTGCACATCCTCATTAGTTACTTTCAGGCTATTAACAGACGCCCAACTGCCGGCTTCCCTCCGCTGCCGAAATCTTCCCTGAGCATCCTGATCCACAGCAGCGAAAAGCAAGGTTTATGGGGAGAGACAGCCAGCTGGTGCCACGAGAGCGGCGTTCTCCTCCAAAGAGCCGGGGAAAAAAACGGAGAGAAGCCTTCTTCGGGGATAGCATTACTTGTGATGCCTTTGCACGCTGGATTTTGATTTCAGCAGAGTTATGATACGTCTCTCCCATGGATGCTTGGAGACTGACAAAATGGAGCACGGAGGAGGAGAGGCGAAGGAAGCCGGACCCTGCAGTATTAGTGTCTCACTCGGCAGATATTTATCTTTTAACAAAAGCAAACTGCTGACATCGAGCCCCTCGGTGCTGGGGAAAGGAGTGCTAAGAGGGGGAGCAGCCTGGGGAGCGGGCAGAGCCCAGCACACACAGGTGTGGTGTGGCACGGAGGCACAGCCGGCTGTGGGGGCGATGCCCGAGCCCTGCCCGCACCCACCGAGCCCATCCCGGCCCGACAGAGCCAGCGGGAGCAGCAAGGGAGAGATGCCCTGTGGGGAGAGCCCTCCTCCTCCTCTTCCTCGTCCGGAGCAGCACCGGCTCTGCTACAGCATCACCTGCTGCAGAGCTGCAGGCTGAGTCCCCATCAGGGCACCCTTGGAGAACAAAGCACTTGGAGCAGGGCCAGTCCAGCCCCAGGTTTTTGAGTCCGTCAGTCCCAGCAGCTCAGGAGCCTTTGCAGGGCTGCCAGTTTTACCTGACGGTGCACTTTCCTGTCACCAGCTGCCTCCCTGGCCTAGATGAAGGGAAACTTTATTTCCTGCAGCACCTGTAAGTACTGCTCTGCCCAGAGCTGCGCTAGGTAGGGTGTAAAGAATTGTCTCTGCCATTCCCATGTCCATGTAACAAAGGCAAAGGGGACTGATGTATTCCATTGGAACAGGGCTAGAGTGAGCACCTTTGATCTCACTCTGACTAGGAAGCAGTAACGTAATAGGTTTGGCTTCCTCAGCTCCTCACGCGCAGGAAATCACATCAAAGCTGCCCCGGTAATTTAAAACACTCTGTTAACTCTGCTGAGTCATAAATGGAAACACCAGCACTAATTCCCCACTATTTTCCACAACACGTTCTGCGGGAGGGGCAGTTCGGGGAAGAGCTTAACTTTAAACTGAATGGAGTTGAAAAGCTGCCCCAAGGAATGTGCCTGGCTCCCCCACCTTCCCTCTCCTCCCCAACATCCCCCAAGCAGCAATCCAACTTTTCTGCAAATAAAATGTTGGCATTTCATCAGGAAAATGAATTTCTTCTTTTCTCACACCATCACAGAAGTGTACCAAATGGGGAAGGGAAAATTAAATATTCACTAGGTGCCTGCAGTGAACTAAAAATAAAAACTACCTTTCCCTCTCTTCTCTTTCTAAAAAACAAGAGCAAATAGACACACTTAGTCCCTAGGAAAAGGAAGACCCAAATACAGCAAAATTGTCGGGATATATTAACTGGAAATCAAAAGCTGAAGCAACTTGCTATGACGCCTGTAGAACAGCATTTTTGCTGAGTCTCAAGAAAGAAATCTATACTGTCACCACCAGGCAAAAAATTAAGACAGTTCCCTCCCCTGCTCCACTAGTAATGCTTGAGGCTACTCTTGCATAATCTTCACCTGCTGCAAAAATCAATGCACCTCTCATCAGCTTAGTATTAAATTACAAATGCTTTCTGCGTTGCTCACTCTCAGGGAGCAAGGCTACAGATAGATCACATTGTTTATCCATCAAAACAACCTGAAAGCATTTTCAGCCTGTCTGTTTCTGGGAAGAAAAGGAAAAAAGAAAAGGCAAAAGGGAAGAAAACCCACCTGCCAGCTCCTCCCCATTTCAACCTTCAACAAAAAATTGTAGAATCTTACAATGGTTTGGGATTGAATGGGCCTTAAAGATCATCCAGGCAGGGACACTTTCCACTATACCATCAAACAAAAGAGTTGTAAACATCCCAATGGGTCGCTTTTATCACCTGGTATCTTGGTGATACCAGTAATACTTATGGAAATAAGTATTTATCCAAATAACTGTTTACACATTACATAGCAACAGTCATTTCCTAATTAGCTGAGCCAATTCCTCTGCAGTGGCAGATGCCTCTGAGGAGGGAACTGCCCAAGGATACAATGCAGGTAGGTCTCTTCTCCCATCCTGTTGAGCCACTCGCAGCCCTCAGCAACACCAAAGCTTGTTCTGTAGGCCAGGGGGAAGGTTTGTGTAAGCCAGGTGCCACTTACTACGTGGAGCAGTGGTGAGGGTGCCCTCCTTTGAAGGGAACCTCTCTGCCACAGTGGTGCAGCCTCAGTGCCCTCTGGTCACCACAGAGCTCTGGGGGCTCCCCTAAATTTCCTATTCCTGGGTGCTGTGGCCACTTGAAACACTTGCTGTGGTGGAAATTTGTGTTTTCACTGTGAAGAGCTTTTTCTCCAGGTGGGAGAAGCAGACACTAAACAAACCTCCCAGCTTTGTGGGACAGCCACACCAGGTAGGAATTATTTGCAGATATAGAAGGAAGAAAAAGAAGAGGAAGAAGTGTTTCAACAGCATTTTTCTGATGGGGATTACCTAGTAAAATAGGAAGTTTCATATAAAAGTAAATAAAAATGTTAATGTTTTATCCTGCAATAAGCATTCTCTCTCATTTCACTCACTTGGGGAGAATTCAGACTTGGGCCCAATCCATAGATTATCATAAAAATTTCATTAAATACCTGTACAAGAAACCTAAGGTAAAAGCAAACTCAAAGCCCCCAATCTGTTTTAAGCCCTGAAGTCCAAGTTTGTATTCTGACTAAAATACATGATGCAAATCCTGCAAGGTATAACTTAAAGGAAAAAATGGAAATTTGCAGAGATAGCTTTTCCACATTTATCAAGGCAACCAGACGGGGAAAATAAATCACAAGAAGATACATCAGAGTGAATGCAACCAAGTTTCAGGACACTGAAGTGCACAAAAGCTGCCAAGCCTGGAAAGAAAAATACAAAGGGAACCCTGCAAAGCTCACTGGCTGTAGAACTCCAGCATCAAACACCTGCTAGATACAAACTATGATCAAAAACTCTCCCAGTCCATTAGCAGAGGTTTGAAAAGAAGTTACTGTGCTTTACTAGGGATTGAGTCGATCAGATAAGTCTTGGAAGATGACCCAGGTAACTATAAAAGATTTTTAATTTACAGACAGGCAATTCTGTTGGTGTTAGACACTTGCATTGTGCTGGCATATAAAAAAGGTGTAATTGAATTAGTGCCCGGTATGGAAGGTGCATAGAAAGCAACCTAAAT
Organism: Emberiza elegans; assembly: GCA_024865655.1. NCBI lineage: Eukaryota > Metazoa > Chordata > Aves > Passeriformes > Fringillidae > Emberiza > Emberiza elegans. The sequence goes on from JALJVW010000168.1 coordinate 443,138, forward strand.
GACACAAAAAGTCACTTAAAAGATTCTTTAAGTCATTGATTCTTAAACGACTTTACAGTCTGAAAGACAAGACCTAACATGCAAAGCAGAGGAACACTAGAGGAGGCTGGAAAGAAAAGGCACAGACATCACAGGAGAGAAAAATTTGGGGGTTTCAAGTATAAACTCCCACAATTTATTTTCCCTGAAAATTTGGAGGAAATTGTACATGGCATTGAATGCAACATCAGCTGTTCTTACACTGATGCAGTCACTTTGAAGCAGAAGAACAAATCCTCCAGCTCTGCAAACCAAGTCAGAAATGAAGCAGATACACGTCCCTAAACTGCTCAACACATGCTCTGCCTGGCTGTACAAAATTTGGGACAGTTGCTCCTTTCTGACCTCCCCATGCAGCAGCCTCTAAAACCTCCCTTAATGGTTGACTCCACACACAGCCAAACAAATTGCCTGGACAACAGTGCCAACACAAAAGCAGAGACAAGGAGTTGCTGCCCATGACCTGGGATGCTGATGTCCTCGTTAGTTCCTAATGATCTTGGACTGCCCCTGCTAATTCAAATTACCTTGTGTTTGCTGCAGAGATTGCACACAGACAATTAACACGGATCAGCTGAGGCATGGTAACTTGTTCCTGCAGCCTAATTTGTTTAGAGGCTTATGACTTAAACACACATTAGTATGATATCAATATTTATTGTCCTCGTTATTAAACAACAGCCTTGAGCCACAGCTTTCCAAACCAATCTTTTTACTGTCTGTAAAAGGGCTGTGAAAAGAGGCATTCTCTAAAAAGCAATCCTTTGGGACAGCCTCGCTGGCTCTTGAACACACCAAAGCTCAACAGCTCCTGACTGCTCCTCTCCATGGCCCAGAAAGCTGCTCCCAACCTCAGCACTTCTTGTTCTGTGGCAGGATTTTGTCCCTGAGCAGTAGGAATTATTGTTATGGACACAGGAAAAGACACAATGTACTGCAGACATCCAAGAGGTTCCAGTGAACCCTAAATCTGGTCCCAGAGTTAAGACACCACTTGGGAATTTTTATTCTAAATGCATCTGCACATTTCTCTTAAGAAGAAAAAGTTTGAGCAGTCTCCCCTGATTTATCTTGCTGCATCACACAGTTCAGAAGTCAGGCAAGCTGACAGAAATGAGAGGAAGTGGTCTGAGCCCAGTGATCAGCTTGTCAAAAGGCACAGAGAAGAAAAGCAGAGCAGTAAATAACATTGTTTAGTCCAGTTTAGTTCATTGGCTGCAGGGCACATGCCCATTTACAAGGTAACCCTTGCCCAGTGTGTTTGTAACTATTTCAAACAGGCTGTAACCAAGTTTAATTAACACTGCACACCACTTAAAAGCTCTTAAAAATAAATAAGGTCAGGTAACTGAAAGATCAAAGAAATTAAGCGCCAAAGTGGTAAAGTTTCCCAGCAAAGTGTTAAAACCCCCAAAATGCAGTTTGTACCCTACCGTACCAAGGAACGAGAGAAGGCTTTTCTCATCTTCCGTGCTGCTATCCAGCCATTCAGCCACATGCCCAGGAGAAAGCAGACTTATTCTCCAGCCAGAAAACTTTTCCATACAGAACACAGTAAGTGAACGAAGCAGGGTAGGAAGGATGGGGGGGAGCTGATGGTCTTGGGATTCCAGTACTCCAGTTACAGCCTACACTGGCAAACATGGGAGCCTGATCTGCCCTGTTCTCTCACCCCTACCTCTGCCACGGCAGGCATGGGTGGGATCAGCAACTGGGATTTGGACTTGTCCCTTTGTGTCAGGTTTCAGTCCAAGCAGGAACAGAGAGGAGGCAAAAAAGGGAAGCAGGGGACACTGAGGTCTCAAAATCCAGAAGAGGCAGCAGGTTGTGACAGAATCAACTTAAGTAAAAAGCAGAAACACATCAGTGCTGAAGAAGCTCAAATAAGTCAGCACAATAGCTCATCAGCTAAGTGCAATGTAGCCCTACCACTCCTCACAGTGTTGGCTTTGTTTGAAGGCTCAGGTATTGTGCTTTATGCTAGGAAAAAAAAACACAACCCAGCAAGCTCAGAGGCAATTTCAATCCCCTCCCCACTACTAACGAGCCTGCATTCCCCTGTTTACAAGCCCCTTCCTGCTCCAGCTATTATCCCAGCATCCCAGCCTTCCTTGCAATGAATTTGTTCATGCAATGGCAGGTTGATCAATGTGTGAATAGGAAGCTCCCACCCCTCCCTCTCCCCTCCTCCTGCATGGCGGCGGCATTGATCGGCAATAATGGAATCTGCTGCTGGCTGCCAACAGCAGCACGGACAGGGAACTGCTCCTCTTCCTCAGCACCAGGACACGGGGAATCCCTCCTCTTCCTCAGCACCGAGCACAGCCACAGCCCTGCTGGATTCAGCCCTCACTGCCACAGACACAGGTAAGGACACTGCAGCAATCCTGGGGGCTCAAAGAAGCCAGCAGCACTGATGGGGGGTTGTTTATCTAAAAAAATTAAAACCAAGCCACAGCACTGATGGGTGGTTATTTATCTAAAAAAAAAAAAAAAACAAACAACAAAAAAAACCCAAAACCAAGCAATCAGCACTGATGGGGGATTATTTATCTAAAAAATAAAAATAAAAACAAGCTAAATAGGAAATAACTCTGCCCTGCCTGGACAGCGAGCTGGCTCTGCAGTGAAGCCTCGTTGCTGTGACTTTATAAAGGGTCACATTTAATGGCGCAGGATTTCCAGGGTAAGATTTATTCTACACAAAAGAGCGTTTTGCAGGTTTACACATGCACGAGCAGTGACGAATCCTGGTAAGTGAGGGACTCCTGGGCCCCACAAATCAAAATTGCCTTTGTCCTCAGGGGATGGGGCTGATGCTCTGATCAAACTGCACTCTTTTAAAGAGACAGCTCCCTTTTGCTCACCAGTTTCTGAACCTGTCTTTATTTTAAATAATTTATACACTTGCCAGTCCCTATTACAAATAAGGATATTTGCTGACCACTGACTAAAACCCAAGCTACACCAAAAAGCCATTAGATCAGCAAAGCAAAAAATTAGACACCAACCAACAAATGAATTGAGAAAAAAAAAAGAGCTATCAAGTCCCAGCAGGGAGGAAAATTCCAATTACTAAGACAAACTGTAGCAAGTACTGTTTGTGCAGGACAGATATTTTCATAAAACACCTGCCAAGCAGGGCAGATGCTCTACAGAATTCCCAGTTAATGAGGGAACATGGGACAGGCAGCTCAGGAGCCAGGTACCCCAGCAGCATGCCAGACTGAGCAGAGCTGTCCTCCTGTTCCCACTGAACACGTGCATCTGTATCCCACGGCTGGGATGGAAACCCAGAAACGTTCCCTACATCACATAAAATCCTCCGATAGATAGATTTCCCATCTATGCTAAAAGAACTGATTTTTTTTTTTAATGAACTGTTCCAACAAATTTCCCTCTGTGTGTGGGAGGATCACATTTTGTCCAACTTCCACAAGTAGAACTTTTTCTTTAAGACTGTGCAAACTGATGATGTAAATGTACTTGCAATAAGAATGGAATTAAAGAACTTTTACAGAAAGGATTAGATAGTTATTTTGGTCTATCTAGTTGGTCAATATGAAATTAAAATTTCAACTCCTTTCTTTTAGCTCCCTAATCAAATAGTGTACTCACAATCACCTGGGTGTCTTTCCATTAAAAACTTGCAATATTAACTACCATCTCTATAAATAAAAGGTTTTAGAGAAAACAGAGTTATGAGTATTGATTTCCCATGAACACTTACCAATTTTGTATCCTTTCTAGGAGTACAAATCACATACAGATCCTGTTTTCCTCTCTGGCTGCCTCATCTTGTGCAATAATTTAGCTTTATTAATCCCTTCCACCATTATAACATGTTCATGATAGTAGGGGAAGTATGTTGCATATCAAATAAGAAACTGGCTTATTGGAGTATTTTAAAATATGGGAAGATTAAAAAAAAACTTTGTTAAAAATGTAGCTAGAACTGGCAAAGACTTCAGCCAGGAGGATGCAACTAGGAAAGGACAGTGAAGTTTTTGATAAGCAGATTTCTCCTGGGAATTAACATTCCTGGGGAAACCCACAGAGAGGAAAACCCTGCATAAATACATCCCTATTATTTATCTTAGTTCTGTGTGGTTTAACAGGTCACACTAACATGCAGTGCAATACAGCTGTCACCTGCCTGCAAGGGACTGTCAGGAGGTGGAGACAGACATCAGAACAAAAGTGAGAATTAAAAAGTCCTTGTAAGAAAGTAAGTCATGAACACAGTCCCCACAGAAGTCCTGGGAATTTGAAGTGATAGAAAAGATGTAGAAGAGACACCAGATCCATCTAACCTGACTTGAAACACCTTTAGAACATCCCCCAGTGACTTCATCCATTCCCTGAATCATGTCTGAACAAAGACCTGGCTTTCAGAAAAAGGGATCCCCAGTTGTCAGCACCCTCACAAAGACACAAAGAGCCTGTCTGATCCCCTGTAAGCTGTTCCAGTGGTTAACTCCACTCTGCTTAGCAAATTGCTCCTTAGTTCCAAGACTGAATTTATCAGCCTCATCTCCCAACCACTGGGCTCTGGCTGAGGTTTGTCTGCTTTGACAGACCATTATCAAACGCTGGGATCAGAAATGTCCTCTCTGCTTACATCCTTTGAATACTTAAGTTTCAAACAATCCCTTCAAATATATCTTCAGACTCCTCTGGAGCATTGATTTTGATTTTAAAACCTTTGCTGTGCAAGAAAGCCAGAGACACAGCTCCACAGCTGCAGGAGGTGCTGCTCACAGCAGAACTTTTATTGGGAATAGCTTCTTAACTTTGTCTTAAAGGAGGTCTTGTGCTCTGAAGCTTTCCAAAAACCATAAAAAGTCTTGTCCAAATTTTCCAGGACAAACAGATTGCAAGATAAAATGCAAATCAGCATGAGAAGACTATTCAAAACATGACTAACTTATTTTCATGCTGTGGGACCTACCTGCACTGGGAGTTTGTTGAACCAATGCAAATCCAGATACAAATAGTTCTATTGACCAGAGCAGAAGTACGGAAAATATGAAAATATAGAGAGGTGAGAAAGGTCAGCAAAGTAGTAATAAAAGCAAACAAACAAACAAAAAAACAAACTAATTAAAAACCAGGGATAAGAAGCAGTTAATATCCATCTTGAGAGACTGCTTTCCAAAATTAGCACCTGTAGCTGTACAGAATAGCAGGTGAGAACACGAGAAAACCTGTTCAAAGTGTTTGGGTTTATCTCCCTCACCCATGAGTTCTAAAAGCAGATGAATTCTCAAGTCTGGAAATTAAACCAAGCCCTTCTGCTTTGGAGCATCTTTAAAAACAATCATTTAAAACTTGTGTACATCCCTCCCTGGTAATTTCTGCATTACAGCCATTGACTGAACTCTGCAGTTGTCACACATGTCACTCTCCTGAAGTTATGAGTCTGAAACCTGTGAGGTTAAGCAGCTTTACCATCCTGTGAATTTAAAAATTAGCTTTCTTGATCAGTGAAACTACCCAGAAGCATGAGTTTCAGAGTTTCCTACAGGAATTTTTAGTAAATGAGAATTCATATTATATGCAAATAATAGAGAAAAGATGCCTTGTGATGCAGATGCTTTGTAAGCACACAGTCAGTGTGGGATTATAAATCACAATGTATTAATGTTCTCTGCATGAGGCATTTTCAAGGGGAGGAAAAATGGGTCTTACATGCACTAGGGACAGGTGCTGACAGACTGACTGATGGATATGGCTTCAGGCAGGAGATGATGTCCCTCACAGCAATATATGTTAGATATTGTACACCCAAGTCATTCTTAATAAAACGTCTTACAGATAATTTAGGAGGGAATAGAAACAATGAGTGTTTGTTTCTCCAACCCCTGGAACAATGTCATGTGTCAGGCAAAACTACTCACCTTCATACCTGCCCATCAGGAAATAACAGGAGTTATCTGAGCACTTTGCCCCAGAAAAATGTAAAGCAGTACTAACTTTCCAGCCCTATTTTCAATGCCACAGCATGGAGCAAGCTGCTGGCTTGAAAATAAGTCTCCCAGACACCTAAAAATGTCAATTCTATATGCACAAGGCTCCATTTCCTTCATTAAATCATTTTAAGTGCCTATCTATAATGAAAGTAATTTTGCTTTGAGGAGCAGCATTACAATATAACAGCCTCCTAACCAAGCTGTGATCTAGTTCAACAGGATCCCAGTGGACAAGGCTGAGTAACTCAATCTGTATTAGGAAATCATGATGGGAGTATTCACAGTTATTTTGGAACATGGGTAACTTTTGTGGCTTAAGCTACCTAAGCAAAAGCAGTGTGCAGTGCTGTGACAGGATCTTGTGAACCAGCTACCAGCAGAATAACTCTGTTGCAGTGTAAATCAATAGCAGATTTATGTCAGACATGAGAAGATGGGGACAGCCCCACTGGAGCATGGCAAAGCACACAGAAAGCCCTTTTTAATCAGAAAAAAAAAATAAATGGATGGACACTCAAGTCTCTCTTCAAGCCAGTTCATTTATTGTGGAAAGTGAAACCCTGCTGATGAAGTGCCAGCCCACACATACACATTATAGCCCAGTGTTTTATCCTTTCAGATTGCTTAATGAAGTGATTTTAGCACAGTCACTGATCTCTACACTTACTCTCAACAGCTCTCAGCCAGCTGCAGATGACAACCTCTGCACACTGGTGGAATATTGTCACTTAGCTGGGTAATTGTTCTCCTCCCTTCCAGAGCGAGCACCACCAGCCTTCCCAGCCCAGCTGGGATCAGAGACCTTAACTCAGGAGGGGAGCAGAAAAAAAGAATTTCCTAAATAACAGTTTCAGGAGCACAGAGGAATCCAGGGGCAGTGAAAGCTGTGCCTGCTGACAGCCTGGAAAGATAAATAGGGACAGAAAGGCTCAAAATGAAGGTGAGAAAAACAACAAACCTTGAACCTCTGTAGTATGTAACAATACAGGTAATTCAGCTGGGCACAACTGTTGGATTTTCAGAACTTCCCTGATGAACAACCATGGGGTATTTTTTCCCACTTCCACACCGACTTAATTACATTTTTGTACTCAAGCCAACTTCCTTGGTATCCTCAGAATAGCCAAGGGATTCAGCTAAGTTACACTTCTAGCAGGACTGCAAGTTTCTAAGTACCTATTAATGACCACTCCAAAAATATTAAGCTAATTTAATTCCAAATTAGGGCCAAGATGTTATTTACAGAGCCATCCACTCTGGAGTGCCTTTCCAGACTGTGAACCATATGCCTCATGTCAACAGACATTTTGTATTAACGTAGGAGTACACCCAGCTATATATTTAAAGAGCAGAATGTAAAGGGTGCTTCATTTCTGATGCCGGCATTCACAAGATGACATTTTTCCCAGGAGTTTTTCTTGCTCACCTTGCAGGCCACATAGTTTGCACAATTCATGTTTTCACAACTGCTGTATTTTGTGAAAATAATTGATTAAGGCAGTTTTGTTGGCATGCTTCCACCATTCATGTTGGTCTCTACTATTATTTCCTGACCTACTGTTTTTCCTTGGGCATAGAGGCTAAACCAGAGCTGGGAAACACCCAGGAATGATTTTTCTTATTTAGACTCATTTGGATGACATCTCCAACAAGCAAACAAATGAAAGAACAAGTTAGTGAGGGCTGGGGTTTGGGTGGTGGTTGGTTTGGGGTCTTTTGTCCTTCTATGACTCCATAGAATAACAGAGAACTAGAATTTTGAGAAAAACAGTTCACATGTCAGAGAACTCAATATGAGAGAGAAATAAATATCTTATCATTCAGTCTGCACCATTCTGGTTCCATCAGAATGCCTGACACCCACACAGATGGCTTCCAAGTGCTGTGGGATGCCATTCACCATGACCAATGTGATGATCTACTGACCATGACACTTAAGCTTCTGGCCAGATCACACAGGAACTGCCCAATCAACTTAAGCATTATTTACCCTCTTCCTCCAAGCTTTGGCTCCAGGTAACAGCCTCTCAAAGCTCTCCCACAACGAGTCCAACTTGTTGCTTTCAGCACAACCTAAATACCAGCGATTCCTGCAGAGCAGGGCTGAGGGTGCCGTGCCAGCAGGGAGCTTTACTCCACCCTCAGGTCACTGCTTGCTCCCTTTATGCATCAAGAAACCACAGCTTTGCCAACACCATCAGGTGGGAACTGAACTCTCCGTGACTGGCACAGATTAAAACAAAAAATTACCTGCATTTTTAACACCACATAAGGAGACAGAAAAAAAAAAGGAGACACCACCAAAAAGCTCTCAGTGTGCAGTGGCCCCAAAGCACGTGGCTGGCACTTACCAGGTAAAAAAAGGCACTTCCCAGGCAGGCAGCAGAAAAGCAGGAGCATTCCAGAGAACGAGTGACTGTGACCAGCAACATGATTCCCTACCCCTGCCCATGAATCATGGTCTCCTTCCCCCTCACCACTGAGTTCCACCTGTGTTTATAGGGAGGCTGTGTTAATCTCTGCCTGAGCACCAAAATACAGCAACTGCCAAAGCCCAAGGCCCTGCCAAACACTGGAGATCAGTGCAAGAAAGGCAGCATATGGAGGGGATTTTTAATCTGTTCCCAAATTAGGGACCAGATTTGGTGGTGAAGCAAGGAGGCACAGGAAGGGAAGAGACTGCAGAGCTGAAGGAATTTTTACAAGGACATACCAAGTCCTCCATGTTGCGGACATGACCTTAATTTCTGACTGATGCAATATCTTAGAGCTTCCTCCTGGACACTGCATGGAGAAAATACAGCTGACATTTTGGAGTGACCTTGGGACATACTGGCCAGGGCTTTAAGGGATGAATGCTGTGAAAGCTGGCATTAGAATTATGCTTTCTTTTGTATAGTTGGCATTCTTCTGTAGCCATTACCCCTGGAACCATACAGATGTGGAGACAATTACAACATCTATTCTAGAGAAAGGACCTGTCTGTAACAGTTTCAGTGAGACAGAGCTTGGAAATCTGACTGAAGCCTACTCCAAAATGAATCAAAACAATTAGGAAAATGGATAAATAAATAGAAAAAAATTAGTTTCAATCCCATCTTTTTAAGCCAGACATTGATTTTTCAATGCTTGTGGGTTGGTGCCACTTTTGAACGTTGCCCAGAGACTCCACTCTAAGGAAACATGTTGGCAGAGCAGTTTCACTTCTCTGGCAGGTGTTCACATCACAACATTGCCCTCCCAAAGCCCCTGCTCAGCACACTGCAGGTGCAGGAGAAGAAAAATGCAATATCACACATTACCACAGCAGACCCACAGCCCAAGGATCAGCACTGTTCTGCTAGGCAAGAATGCAACAGGAGGAATTTCTTCACTGAAACAGTGGTCCAGCACTGGAACAGGCTGCCCAGGGAAGTGGTGGAGTCACCTGGAAGTGTTTAAAAAATGTGTGCATGTGGCCTTTAGGGACATTGTTTAGTGGTGGCCTCGGAGGTGCCAAGGTAACGGCTGGAGCTGATGATCTTGGAGATAATTTCCAACCTTAATGATTCTATGGTTCCACACAGAGTCACCACAGCCATTTGTAGCTGCCACCACCTGCTCAGAGAAGCAGCCATTCCTCTGTAACCCAATTTTTACAGTCATGTACCACAACAGATTCACCATAATATTCATTAAATCCATTTCCTATTAAATACACACTCCTAGCCTGTAGACAATTTCACATGTGGAGGTGATAGTGCTGAAACCATGAGTTCTGCCTGTAGTTGCATTATTTGCCTGCTGACTTCCTGTGCAGATTTCCCTCTCCTTTACCAGAAGCAGTCACCCATAGCTAAAGAAAATTAAATGGAAGGGGATCATTAGGTCTCCCTTCTGCCACTGGCCCAGTTTCAAATCCCACCATTATTAGCCCTCCTAAAAAACATTTGTGCTGTTTGATGCCAATTAGCCAAGAAATCTAGATAAAAGGAAGCACTCCCTTTGTGGAGAATTAAAGCTTGGACAAGGTACATACCTCTAGAGGCTGGAGAATGAATCTGTCTCTTGATGCCAACGAGCCATTTACAAATGCCATCCACACCCTGTAATTTGCTACAGCCCCAAATTCTTTGACTTCCAATATTACACGTTACACTGACTCCCAGATATCAGAAAATGGCAAGATAAAGCTCATTGTACCAGAATGTCCCTTCCTCCTGCTCATGCACAAATGAAGCTGATTTGTTCCCATGAGCTTTAAAGAGCCATGACAGATCTTTCTGACACAAGTCACCTCAAGTATTCATTGCAATTACAATTTTTTGCCCTCCCTGGAGATTTTAAAGAGAGAAAGAGTACCCACAGAGTATCAGATAAAGCTGGGCAACAACATGAAGAATTTGCAGGAATGTAAGTTGCTGCTCACATCTGCCTTCCACAGCTCCCTGGTATTGTACTCTTAATTCTCTACCCTATTAACATGTTAATCATATGAAAGAGCCCCAAAAAAGAGACAAGAAATTCTAAAGGCAGCCTCGCGGTAACTACCCCAAAAATCACTTAAATGAATTTTGGAAGGAATAGGCATTGTGGTGCCTTGAACTTTTCTGAGCAGTTTGCCAAAAGTTTGCTTGTTTTTCAAAGAAACCCATGTTTGTCTGAAAAAAAGCTGAGGCAGAAGGTTTTCATTTTCTGATCATGTAATTCAAAAGCAGCTGCAGAACAAGCCCATTGGTTCAGGCTAACAAAAACAGTCTCTCCGAGTTAGTAAATTAGTATTCACCCTGTCTATGGATGAGGAGGAAAAGGACTAAGGAGGAGGTCGTAATCAGCACCTATTAAAGGAGGTTTCCAAGGTAGAAAACATTTGACTCAGGAGATTCCATTCCCTGGTTCCTTAGACAGCATTTATTGGTTTTGTACCTACTGGAAACTGTTCAACCATATCAAAAGGCAGGAAACTTAAATGCTTTCTAGCTTGCTATAATTTAATCCATTTTAGCACAAAAGCTGCTGGAGAAGCAAGTGGCATTGCTAAGGCAGTGTTCTTTATATTGAAAGGAAACCAAATCTTCTTGTTTGTTATGTACAACCTGTAGGATTCCCTGAACTGCTTTGATTTCCCATCACTTTCTGGGGGACAGGAAGCAAGATTGGCAACATCCTTCCTATGATAGAAACATCACATAACGCCAGCCACAAGTAAACTCTGACAAATATTCCCACAGGGTGCCTTTGAATGATGATGTCTGGCCTTATCTAGAAATCTAATGTCATTTAAAAATGTGCTAACTTAGGTAAGGGATTTCAGAGAGAGGGAGAAAAATAAACCTCATTATTTCAGTGGCAATAAAATAGATTTTAAGCAGTTTACAAAAACCTGTTCTTCATCTTTGCATCTACACGTTGTTCTAATACTAATTTTCCGTACCAGTGAGCAGAAAAGTACAAAGGTAAACATCTCTTTAAAGGAATGTATCTCTTTAAAAACCTTTGCATAAAGCTGAAACAACGAATAAAGGAAACAGCATAAATGAATAGAAAATGCACAGACATGCAACACGGACAAAACCCCGGCAAGTTTTTAGTCGCTTTGAGCCAAGTCATTTGAAATCTCCAGCAGAACACCTGTGTGCCTCCCAGCCAACCCCGCCCCGCTGGGATCGCGGCAGGAATCACGGTAGGAATCGCGGCAGGGATAGCGCGGCAGGGACCCGGCCGTGTCCGGAGGGACCCGTCTCACCTGTGCCCTGCATTCTGTGGGGATCAGCTCCACCATGGTCCTGCCAGGATGCCGGGCGGGGGCAGCGGAGGCTCCGCGCTCTGCTCCCCGCGGCCGGGCAGGAACGCAGCGCAGCCGGAGCCGGGCTCCAGCCCAGCCCAGCCCAGCCCAGCCCAGGCTCCCTACGGCGCTGCCCGGCTCGGGCTGGCCCAGAGCCGCCCCCCGAGAGCCGCCTGCCCTGCGGGTGCTCCCCAAAAGCGGCGGCAGGAGCCAGGCGGGACGGGCACACCATCCATTCTCCCGTCCCGAGGAGGAATGGATCGCGGAGCGCAGGAGCTCGGGGTGGGGTGGAAGGGGTGTGGGCAGCAGGAGACGCTCCTGTGAAAAGCCGCCTGGTGCTGAGAAAATTCAGGGATTTCGAGCAGCTGGCTCCGAGGCTAAAATCAGCGACAGGGAAACTTAAGAGGGTGATCTCTCACTGCAGACGCTGCCCAGACTGCAAGAAACCGGTTTTACATGAAAACATCTCATGAGCTGGACCAGGAAATCTATCGGAATCTGCTTGGAAAACTGCACTTCCTTTGAAGATGTTTCCCCACTTCAAATGCTTCTACAGCTTAGGAAATACACAGCACCAAAAAAGCCCCAAGAGTCACTTAAGCAAACAATAAACTTCCCTCCCGCCTCTTTGTCTTCTGCACTGCTTTTTATTTTTGTCTTTAAATTCAAAGATTTGTGGCTTTGGGAGTGAAACGGTGAAGTCTGATACCAATTGCCTTTTCCTGTGCTGTTATTTTTTATTTATTTTAGAAATGCCGAGAGCTGAACTTCCAGGCACAGCATTTTTATTTATTTACAGCTCTTTAAAGCACAGAAGCCAAACCCTACGCGGTTTGGTTGCTGCTGCCACCACGTTGTGACACCCTGACAAAAGAGAATGTCATGTTTAAAAGCGCATTTTTAAAGTGCCCTCCAGCAGGTCCCACCTGCCAGCCAGGGGCACCAGAGCACACACACACACACAGGAAGAATGTGAAGTTGTTCAGCCTGTTGCTAAACAAAAATTACTCACCAAGAACTGAGGGGCTGCCTTTTGCTGTTGTCAAGAGCAAGTGTTCTGTTTAGTGTTCATTTTCTTCATTTTCCCCTAATTTTATCTAATTTTGCCATTTGATTGCAATACTAAAAATTATTCACCAAGAACTGAGGGGCTGCCTTTTGCTTTGTCAAGAGCAAGTGTTCTGTTTAATTTTCTTCAAATTTTCCCTAATTTTATCTAATTTTGCCATTTGATTGCAATACCTCTGATTCACCCCTTTTTTCCCACTACCTTTTTTCTTGCAGGGTTACTTAAAACAGCTCCTGCACATTGTCTCAGGTAACAATTTCCCACACCCTCAGTGTCTCTCCTGGAAAAATCAGCTTTGGTCACCCTGCCTCCTGCCAAGGCTCAGGTGGAAAACCTGTGAAAAAAAAACAAGCCTAACCCTTGGGAAGGAAACTTACTGAATGTGTGCTTAAACAATACTGACTCCAAAATAAATAATAAAAAATTGTTTCTGCTCCATTGCCCTCTGAAACCATTCATTGAATTACACCCAGGGATCCTGCATCAAGAGTAGCAATGGAAGAGAAGAGAAGCTCAAAAAAAAGGCATTCTCCCCCCAAAATAGCAGAGTAACATAATATACAGTCCCTCCAAGGGACAAATTGGTTTGACCTGCTGCTTGGAAATGCCAAATTACTGGAAGCAGCAGGGAAAACTTGGGATCAGGTGGAGCCAGACTTTGTAGAAGGGCAGCAACAACTCCTAAGGGCCCAAGATCTCCTCTGCCCAAGGCAGAGAGCCAGGAATGCTCAGTAATTACACAGCATCTCCATTCCAGAGCTGGGCACCAGCACCACAGGAAAGCATCGCTCCAGAGGGTGGAGCAACAGCACACAATGCATGTGTACCACAGGGCACGAGGGAAAAGATGGAAAAATTAGGGACTGGGACATGAAAGTTAGCCTGTACATCTCTACAAAGGGTTCTTGTGCTTTTTGGGGCAAATCGTGGCTTCTTGTTTTTATTATTATTATTATCATCATTGTCATCTTAATTAATTATCATTACCACCATTATTATTACCATTATTATTATATTTATTTTTTATTATTTTTATTTATTCATAATTTGTTCCCATGTTTTGCTTTTTTCTTTTACCATCATATAGGAATCCTCTGTTTCAACAGAGGTTCTAACAGAAGGGTTAAAACTTTAGATTCATCTCTGAAATACAGCCATAATCTGCCTATTTCTCCCAAAGAAGCCATTTTTAGTGATGCAGGAAGGTTCCATCCTGGTAGCTATTTTTGTGAATCCTACAACTTGCTGTATGGGCCCCAAAAAAAAGATTTCTGAAATGCTGAAGAGTCTGACTCAAGCAAAGGCATCTACTGAAGACTTAGGTAGAAAGAGTGAATGGGGCAATTAATAAATAAATTAGGTGTGGGAAAGACAGCTTATTACAAGTACTTGGAATTGATTCTAGAAATCTACCCAGATTCAGAAATTCAAAATGCAATTTGTAAAGTCTAGGGATAAAAGTTGTTTCCAAAAGACTGTGGCATTGAATAAAAAGTATTAGAAACCCCTGATAATATTACATGACTTCTGTTCAAATAATGGGACTTTTATGCTACTGCTTTAGCTTGTCCATGGCACAGAACAGTGGGAAAAGACTAATGGTGAGGAGGAACAAGTGAGATGACTGGAGTTTTCAGCGGTCAGATCCTCACCTGAACTGCGTTCAGCTCACTGAAAGGTCACAGAAATATTTGCAGTTTTCAACTGAGACAAAAAATAAAGCAGAAAAATCCTTCACTGGGTGATGCATGAGATCAAGCAGCCTCAAAAATCAAGAATTATTCGTCTGTAGGTAAAAGCACTTTACTGGACACCAACTGTACCTTAATGGGCACTAATCACTGCTAGAATGTACAATCTTTTCCAGCTCCAAGGCTGCTTTTGGGGCTCCAGGATTAGCTTGCAGCACAGAGGTGCCTGCTGGAAGAGTTCCTGATGAACTCCAGGGAGTTCAATAGCCCAATTTCCTCTTGGAGGAGTTCAATTTTCCTCTGTGGCTTTATTATTTCTCCTTTAAGTAAATTATCTCTCTCTGCTGAGCTGCTCAAACACTTTTTTTGTCCGTTTTGCAGATAAAAATCACAGTTCTAATCCTTCCCTCCCCTTGTGCCATTAAAGAGGGATCACTGACAAAGGGTGGCAGGTTAATAAAATCCCCAATACACGCTTGGGCCGTGGCTCCACTCCTACTGTGAGAGCACTGGCTCCATCAAAGCCAGCACAGAGAGCAGCTCTGTATTAGCCAAGCTCCTGGAACTCCAGGCTGCCGGCTGGGGGTGATCTGGAACATGTCCCAGGTCAGACTCAAAGCCAGCCCATCACCACAACAAGGATGTGAGCAGGATTTCTCTGCATGGAGCCGAATCCATTCCCCTGGCAAGCGACAGCAGCAGCCCCAAGGAGGGTGGGAGAGCAGGGAGACAGGAATGTCTCATTCATGACACAGACAGCTTTGTACACTGAATTTCAAACTAAATGCACCTAATCCAATCTCATCAATACCTGCATTTTTGAGCATCAATTTATGCCAAAGCAATAAACTGATCAACAGCTAATTCTGTAAACTAATACCCAACTCTGAATCAGATCAGTATGTTTAAGTTTAGCTCAACAGTTCAAACTAACTCTAGACAAGACAAGGTAATTCAGGCAAGAGGAAGGAAGGCTAATTGTCCATTAAGTGTTAAGCCAGTTGTTACTGACGGAAAAAAGGTAAGTATACACATGGTGGTTGAGTGAAGTGTAATTACTTTCTGCCACAAGATAAACAACTAGAAAAGAGAAGCTACAAAATTGAACAATCCACAGTGAGTTCATGTATTATTTAAGGTAGATTTCTCTAAAGAACTTCAAAAATATTTTTTTTATTGCTGTTCCTGAGAAAGCAAAGGAAAATCATAGGGTCCTTCATAACAAACCAAGGTTTGGTTAGAACACAGGCAACAAATCTGCCCCAGATGGCCCAAGAGCCACCAGTTCTCAGAAATTACTACATTGCACAACATGCTGTCCTTACAGGGTGTTCTTTATACTCTCAACATAAAATTAAAAAATCACTAAAGTGATTTTTTTGCGTGTGCTCTGGAAGCAGTGGGCAAGGATGTAATATACATTTCAAGGGAAAAAAAAGCCCTAATGGATTATGTGTCAATATTAGAATGCTGAGATTATGTGTTCTTACCCTTTATCTCTGCCCTAAAAAGGTTTAAGATCTAAACAGATAAAATTTGCTTCATGATGAAACTCAGCTTTCAGCACAGATGATCTATGTGCAGGGGAATAAACTTTCAGCAGCATTCAGAACAAACCAAAACCCTTTGGCTTCACTTGTGTTATAGAAGAAGAAAGATAGCAGCTTGGCAATTTTCTGTATACAAATAACTCCAATTGCCCAGGGGAATGTCACTGAGATCCAGGCATCCTGTTTGTTACATCCAGCCTCCCTGGAGTCAGCTTTAATTTCAAGCAGAGCTGCCTAAACTCTCCATCCTTCCAAGGCAGGCAAATTGCACTGTACATTGTCCAAATTTCAGATCACTTCAGGGCTTTTCCCAAAGTTTCCTAACCTCTTTTGTGGATGCAAAAGATAGGAGGGCACTTTTCACAAAGTAGATGTTTCCCTCTGTGGCCTGTAAAGATCTCCAAGATGTCCTGGATTTCACAGGAGGTTTTTTAAAAGGCAACTCATGGTTTGCATGCATTTGCATTTTGGGATTGACCATGATGGGTAAACAATACCATCTAAAGACTTAAAAGTTTTAGAATTTCAATTGATCTTGGCATAATTACACTGCCTACTCCTCATACCCAAGTCACAGCACTAAGAGATCATGACCCAAGGCAGCAGACAGTGAAGCAGGCAAAGGCTGCGGTTGTCAGCAAAGCCTTGTTTGTGTAATTACATCAGCCAAAGGCTTCAGATCCCAGCTTGCTAAAGGCTCCCACACATGGGTTCTGGCAACTCTGGCAGGTCTGGGCTGAAGGGAAGCAGAGAATGGAAGCAGAAAATGCATGGCAGCACCTGCAGCCTGTGGAAACACAGCGTGGTGTCACATCCCCAGGGTGCAGAACCCTGCTCCCTGTCCCACCTCACTCCAGCATCGCCTTGCAGCTGCTGGGGGCACTGAAATTGAGCTCTATGGTACAAAACACAGGTCAAAAAGAAAAAGAAGATCCCAAACCACTCACTGAGGCTTGATAAATGATATGATAAAGGGAACTGGCAGCAAGGCATCTGATTCTCCTGGGTCTGCAGAGAGGAGGATGGGAGTCTCTCACAGGTACACACAAACAGGCTCGTGCAAGCCCAGCTTGGGCAAACCCAGAGAGCTGCAAACATGTCAAGTCAGCACATCTGAATCCATCTTCCTGCCAGAGATACTGCCAAACACACCCCTCAGTCTGAGGGCTAAACCCAAGCCCTGGTTTGTATCCCTGCCATGCACAACAGTTGGCAGTAGATGGGTATTTTGCACACGGCAGCAGAGTGAAAAAGCAGACAGGGCTACTGGGAAAATTACTGCACCAAGACACATCAGAAATCCCTACAGATGAGATACAGGGAGCTCTGAAGTGCATTTTTTCATCCCTACTTTCTAACAGATATTCTTTGTAGGCCAAGCTGAGTGGTGGAGGGTGAAGGACAGCCCTCTTGTTGGCACAGGTTTCTCAGAAGTTACAGGACTTCCATCATATCAAATTCCTGAATATCTCCTAAATAAATCTTTGCTGAACATAAAAACCTTTACTGAGTGTAAAAACTGGTGCATTGCAGGTTCTTCCATTGAGCAGGTCACGAACAATCCTTTTTGATCCAAAACAAACTGTCTCCCTCTCCCCACCTCCAAAACTAGTAACCCTTTCCAGGTATTTATCTTAGCTGTTACTGCACAGGGATCTTAATTATGTGGTGAGCACAGAGTAAATCTGTTTTTTCTTTCATCACAAATACTCATTCCAGCTGGAATATACAGAAAGCAAAGCTCAGCTTTGATAGTTTTAGTTGTAAACAACTTTGTCTTAGAAAAAGAAGTTATTAAAATCACCCCAGGAATCTTTTTGGCTCTTGTCTGCTATCTCCTGCCAGGTTTTTACCTGAAGGAAGAGCATGGGCTGGGTATTGGAGCAATCCTCCCCAGGCAGGAGGGCTCAGCAGAGACTTGCAGGAGCTGCTCTAAGGCACTCAGCATGCAGCAGTGAAACCAGATGCTGCTTAACTCATCTTCTGACGCTCACTCCAATTCCAAAGCCTCTGGATTTTTAGAAGAGTAGAGAGGCAGGATTTGTGCCCTGCAACTGCTCACCTGGTAGCAATGCATTTTAAGTCTGGCATCAAAACAGATCTGAGCTTCATTCTCAATGCTAGTGACTCAGGGTGAGGCCAAACTAAAATTTGCAAGGGGCATCTTCACCTCTGACCTCCTTCCAGCAACCTTTTTTCAAGAGATGCATATTCAGACTGAGAAAAAGCAGGGTTTAGCTTGTTTCAACAAGTGAAACAGTCTTTTTTATACTTCTTGGATGATTTCACCTCCAAATAGAAAAATATTTATTTACATCACTACTAGCCTTTCCAAGCATCAGAGAATCTCAAAAACTCCCCCTGATGATGCTCTTTCCTAATACTTGAAAATTTAAAAAAACAACAGCAACAAAACCAGACCCCAAAGCCTTTCCTCACTTTCAATTCCTCCTGATATTTTCACATATGCAGGCAAAAAAAAAAAAAAAAAAAACTCTTATTAATGCCACAAAGCTGCCAGAATCCAAACTTTTGCTGCGTAGTCTCCTTAACAAGTCTCATTTAGAGTGAGCAGGTGGCAAGAAGGAAGCAGAGCAAGAGAGAAGACAATTATTTTGGGAAAGGAAGTGGTAACTGCTACTAGCCTGTCAAACAGCATGAATGGTGGAAATCTGAATCATGCTTTTACTGTATGAATGGGCTAATTCCAACACACTGCTATAAACAATGATCCTCTAAAGGGATGTAATCTCCCCAACAGGAAAAGATACACCTGTTAGAAAAAGAGCAGGATCTGAAGCAGAAATCAGGCAAAACAGAGATGGGCCAGCTTGAGTTCCTCTTCCTGTGACATTTAGGTGCTGGTCTCCAGGGCCTGCATCACACTTTGTGACAGAATTACCCCATTGCAAATAACACTTGAAAGAAGGTTAGAGGCTGTCAAGCTGGAGTTAGGAAGAAATTACAGCTCCATTTTTAGCTTTCTTGAATGGAGGCTCCTCTGAGTAAGTGCTGCCAAGATGAAATCCTAGCAAGCAAATGACATATTTAGAGTGTGCCTGTTCACTCACAGAGGTATTACTACAATGATAGGGATTATGCACCAAGAAAATTTCATATATTTAACGGATGGCTTGCTGACACAACTTAGTGTACAGTGTATCTTCCAGACAGGAATTAAAAATCTCAGCATTAGCAACAACCTCTCCCCTGCCTGTAAGCAGAGGGCAAGCTTCTAAGATAGCAGCAAACGCTGAGTGCCTGTGGAGTTGGAGTTTTGAAATGATCTTATTAGTTTTCAGTGTTTAAACAAGTAACTTTCTATCTTGTGCTTTTTTTTCCTGTGCTGCCCCTCCAGCCCTCGTTTGAGGGTGACCACAGTGGTTTATGCCTGCTCAGAAGGGATGGCTCAGCTGCTCCTCTGGCAGCTGCTGAAGCATCACAAATTACAGCTTGCTGTACAGAAGTATGTGGAAATTGGTGTCTATCTTCGTACAAGGGACTGTAACCACCGTGGTGCAGCAGCTGCCTCCCAAACAGCTGAGCCAACCCTGCAGCAAGGGGGAAAATAAAAGACACTGAGAGAATGACTTCAGCAGCCCTTGGGTGAAGCACACTTGACTGAGTGCTGAACTCTGGGGAGTTACACATCTCTTGCTTCCATTTCTCAGATGTAACGTGGGTAGTTTGTCTCCCACACACTTCCTAGGAATGGTGCCACACGGATGTGTGCATAATTCTGTAGAGAATGCCACAGAAATCTGCAGAATGGGTGCTACAGCTGATGATGCAAAGCCCTTGAATAACACACACTGTTCCACTTGCTCCACTAACAAAAAGATTCTTACACAAGTTATAACTTTATTGCTACCAATGAAAAAGAACCCCATCACCTTATCCCTCCTTTTTGATTTTTAATAAATGAATCTATTAATTAGTAAATCACAAGAGAGCAAATGCCTTCACCTCTGCACTAGAGCCAATCCTAAGGAGCTCTTCTGCAAGGAGTAATTTCAGATATCACTGTCAGATGCATGGCCTGCAGTTACCATGCTATCCACATGCTTCCCTGCGAGAAGCTTGATATTCTTATCAGCTCTGCATAGCAATTTCTCTGCCAGATACTGTAGCTACCTCTGCTGTGCCTTTCAGCTTTTGGTGTCCATTCCAAAGCTATTTTAGTGTAGTTGTTATCTGTACTGCTTGTGATAGGTCCTGGCTGCCACCATCTGCTTCTTTTTCTGTATAAAGATGTGCAGTGGTTCCCTTCACTAATGTGTCCTCTGGCTCAGCATCTTGACATAAAGCTATTCCCACTGCTTGCTATCAACCCACTTTTTTCATTAGCAGGAATTCTGTAATCATGACACGAGACATTTTTAACCAGGATGTGAGAACAAAGGGACTACCTAGGGCACTGCAGTCTGAGATTATATATGACCTTCCCCTCACTCTCATCCATACTCACAGAAAGGGCATTGCTCAATTTTTCCCTTCCCATTACATGCCCAGTTCCTTTACCCACACACTCTGTGACATCTGTATTCACTACAGCTGTAGCTCTCACATGTATCTTGTACTTTTAATACATTCTTGTCAGGCATATATCAAATAACACACTACAAGATGCCACTTGCATCTAAAACTAAAGCAAGATAGACCGCAAAGCAGATACCAAATAGCAGAGTCATCCATTTTCTGTGGCATTCAAGAAAAATCAAGAATGTTACAAGGTTCCATTTAAAAACATAACACTGGGATTTCCAGTTATTGAGATGCTCAGAGAAGTCTAGAAAATCCACTGATTTTTGCACATGGTATAGAAGAAGAATGAATTTAAATCTTAGATTTTTAAAGGTCTTTCTAGCTTATGAAGCTATAAATAATATTCAGAGCCTAGTGCAGACTGGCTGCAATACAATTCTTTATTCCCCTCACTACCCATATACCCGGAGTAAGTATTTTGCCTACAACACTATGTAAAGATGATTAATACCAGGTTTAGTTCCAAACAAGAATGAACATTTATTCATATGGCAAAACAAAATGATCATTTAGAGGTGCATTTGAAACTCCACAAACAAATCCAAACAGGGCACTTTTCATGTCGCTCATCTCAAAGTATTTTGCAGTTTTTCCTCCTAAATCCCCAACTTTGCCCTGTTTATTTTCAGACTTCCAATCTGTAATCTAAGAAATAAGAAAAAAGAACCTTATCTGTCTTTCTCAAATAAGGAAGAGTTAAACAGTGCTATTGACAAGTACAAACAAATAAGCAATACAGTTCAATGTGTTAATTTACTATCTACAAGGGTGGGATTTTCCTTACTTGTGTGCAATATACTCACAAAACAAAATACTTAGCAAAAACCCAAAAAACCAGCTGAGGCTGTGAAGTGAAAAATACTTCATCTGTTCTTTACCTTGGATAGCAGCTATCAAGGCTGCTTTACTATTTACAGATCCATGTTTATTCCTCATAGCTCACTCTCCCAGGAGTGACGTTTTTCACAGCTGAACCAGGAAGAACTGCTCCTAAGTCTCATCAGCCTGTGTGAAGGAAAACTTCTTGCATAGGCTGGGAAGAGAAAGAAGAGCTCATTTCAAGTGTGTGGTTGCTGCCTCTTCCTTCTTTTCTGGGAAGAGCTGGAATGGTACTTTTATGCAGCCACAGGTGGGGTGGAAAACAGGGGGAACTGGGCCAAACCTGGACTTGGGGAACCACTGTAACTTTGCCTGTCATTTTTAATACCTATCTTTTCTTTTGCTTTGCCTAAACTTCCATATGTATAATTATAGCCAATAGCAGGCAGATGGCTGCTCCTTTTAGGAATGGCACCCTGAACAGACATGAGGTAAGCTAGAGAAAAACCTGTTATTGGGTGCTTGTTGTGAAAACACGAAGCCAAGGAAATTCCAGAGGTGAGGTAAAACACAACCAGCTACCAGCTCTAAACCAGCAGGAACCACTCAGAGCCATCCACAAGAGCTGCATTCCCACTGACCCGCATCCAGCAGCTCTCACCTCTAAATCCCAGGGCTACCTAGTGAGTTTAAAAACACAGCTACAAAGCTCCCTGTGGGCCATGCTCCTCCAGCATCCCACAACCATCTCCCTGATATCTGGATAAATCCTGGTGCTTGGCAGTCTCTTTGCTGAAGGCATTTACACACAACGCCTGGGCTGTGCAACCTCCCCATCCTGCAGTGGTACCTGCCTGGCCAGGCTGCTCTGGCAGGCGCTGCCCTCTGACAGCTCGCAGCTCCCCTGATATTTTATTTATTTATTTATTTATTTTTCGTGGTTCTCTTACCTAGTTGGGCGGCCCCCTCTGCCGGGTACTCGGGGAACTGGCCCTCCGAGGGCACGCTGACCGTGCGGCGCAGGCAGCGCCCGCGGGAGGCATCCTGCGGCTCCTGGATCCCTTCTGGAGGCACCTGCGGAAAAACCAACAGCTGTAAACTCGGCACCAGACCACGCTGTTAAATATGGCATCTTGATAGGGGACTGTCACTGTCATATTTTCTGAAAAATCCTCTTTGCCCAGGATTTCTCCTGGGAAGCTGAGAAGCCTCAGAGAAGAATAAACCAAATAATTATCTGATTGCTTCTCCTGTGTTTTGCTGCTTTGGAATGTGGTCTGGAGATTGTCTATCCAACAGGTGGTTGGTTGGTTTCATGTGAATTGTTTTGACTTAATGACCAATCACCATCCAGCTGTGTCAGGACTCTGGAAGCAGTCACGAGTTTTCTTTACCATTCTTTTATAACCTTCTGTTTGTATCCTGTTTTCTTTAGTATAGTTTCAGTATTGTATTCTTTAATATAAGTACATAAAATAATAAATTAGCCTTCTAAGAACATAAAGTAAAATTCTCAATTCCTCCTTCATCCTGGGAACCCTGAAAATACCACAGGGGACTTCATTTGCTCCTCATGTGCTAATAGCTCTCAGGCATAGTGTGGCATTTGTGGCCTTAACCCAAATTCCAGAGGCTCCCCAGGAAAGTGCAGCAGCAGTGAAGAGCTCACTCAGCCCAGCCATGGCCACGAGCAGGTACCAGCATCCTCTGACCCCCTGACTACCAAAGCACTCCTGCCTTTCCAAACTGCTTCCCCAGTGCCAGACCATGGCTGCTTCCAGAGGCTGCTGCTCAGATGGCTCCAGGCAAAACCTAGAGAAAGCAAAACTTGTGCCAGCTCCCTGGTGCACACAGGCACTGCACAGGCACTCCCATGCTGCAGAGACCCTCGCCCTGAGCAGCACGCTCATGGCTACGGCCCAGCAGGTCCTGCCATGCTCAGGTGGTAGCTGAGCTCAGGACTGGTGCACCACTGGTTCATGGATGATGAATTTGTGCTTCACCACCATTGGTGAATTTGTGGTTGCTCCAGGTTAGAGAGACCTGCAGCCACCTACAGGCAATGGCACTGCTTGGTACTGGCCACCACAAACCCTCTTGGTGGCCACCACAGTTTTTAGTGCTTGTTTCCATGCCTGGAACCTGTGGCTGGGCAGGGCTCTCCCCTGACCCTTCCACTCCAAGAAGGAACCTCAGGGATGAGGAAGATTCAGCACCCAGGGACTGGAGGGAGGCACAAAACATGACAGTGTACTTTTGAGTAAAACTGCAGTACATGTAGCATGGCAATTTCTTTTCATGTGGCTACATAACACACAGCTGGCACCTAAAGAAATGGAAGCCCCTGTCCTATTTCCTGTGCTGCTTATCCTTTCACATCTTCCATCAACTCGGAAAAATGAGTATTAATAGCAAACAAACCTATCATTCATTTGCACTGAAGGTTGTAGAAGATCTCAGAGATACTGCATTTTTTTAGAAACAGTCTGGACACTACAATGGCTCTCAAAACCATTTCTGGCATTTCCTGATTTCCAAGCACTTAACATTCTCTTAAGGTCACTTTAAAATGCTATTTATTACTATCCTGTTCTATTTGTCTCCTTCAAACAGTGCCCATTTTTCAAAACAAGTTTCCCAAACCCCTGGTGCTTATTCTGATCAGACTATTGTCTTCTTTGGTGATTTTTACAGCTGTATAAACTCTTGTGCAAAAGCAGATTGGTAAGTTAAACAGAGACTAATTTTGTTAGTTTATGCCGCATTTGTTCAATCAAATTCACGTATCAAATTTTTGGTTCTCATCTGGAGGCTCCGTTTAGTCTTATTCCCTTCTAAACACTCTTCTGATCCTCTGCCTCTCCTGATTTTCCTCAGAGAATTTTTTGGTGGGATGCTGAGAGCCAGATTTCCAGATCAGCTATTACTAGTCACGCCCCACACCTGCTTCAGCCGCCCTTACAGCCCTGCCCCACCCTGTCACAGTGAACTCACTGCACTACACCCACCTGCTCCCTCTAGACCAACACAGCTACTGCAGCACTCATTTCCCCACTAAAGTAACTCAAAAAGATCCCCTTAAGTCTGACTTGAAAATGCTTTGTTATTTACAGTTAAACTTCTCCAAAACCACAGTCTCCATTTATATTGACAAAAAGAACCAACTCCAAGACTGCAGGACCAGTATTCATTGCTTAGAATGAGACCAGCCTGCTTTTAAAAAAATACAGATTTGTGAAGATGTAAAATGAGTTGGTCAGCAGCTCTGCATCCCTTGGGACTGGGCACTTTTTAAACAGTTCTATAAAGTGCTCTGTGCTCAGACAATGGATTCATGGATGGGGAGGCACCAAAACACAAGGAAGTGCACAAATAAATAGCATGTGAAAACCAAGGCAGGTATCTGCAACCTTCCCAACACTCCTGTAGCCCCTCCAACCCAGCAGGCAGCTCAGCAAAGGATTGAAGGGAATGACACAGCCTTGCAGAGTCAGGACTTTAATGGTGATTCAGTCTTTCAGCTCTTTTTTTCCCCCCCCATCCAGTTTTATCCTCTTCTTTCCCTGTTGAGACTTCACCAACCTGAGAATTCTCTGCTCCTGAGCTGACGTGCTGAAGCTCCTGGGGTCTGAGCAGTGCTAACTCTGTGATAAAAAGTGTCACAGGGACAGTCCTGATGCTGATCATTTCAGCAATTTCAACAATTTTCACTACAGGTCACGTTTCCATGACGAATTTCACAATTTAATGAGGATGGGTTCAGAGCTCAGACTCTAAATCCATGAACAGCATCCCAGCTCACCTGCCACTGAACACATTTTTTAAATATAAAAAGTCTGTATTGGGGATTTCTAACAGTTTGATGACGAGGAGATTTCAGAAGAAATAGGAGTAAGAGCTTTCCAAGCATTTAATGCCTCTTGAAGGCAAACTAAGACAGTAGCTTTTCAAAAAAAATCAGATGAGAAAAAATGTCTTCATGGCAGATAAGATTTTTCCAGATTGGAAAGAGTGGTTCAAGACAAACTTGAGAATTTGCAGACTCTTCCGATCTAACAGTCAGGAAGTTAGGAATCATGTCAAAACCAGTTAAATAATGCATTTTAACTTTTACCTTCCTTCAGAAAATTAGAAGCAAGCTAAAATTCTGACACAGAAATCCACTTTAAAAATGTTGACAGCAATCATTTCTCTGGGCTTTTGGAAATTAAATCATTAGATTTGCTTGGGAATTAAGACAAATCTTACCTTATGGCTGGGTTCAGCCTTGACAAACTCTTATTTACAGGTGAAACATGTTTGCTATAAGATCCCCAACATGACAAATCCTTTGAGGAGGGCAGTGAGATCTGGGAAGTGCTTCCCCATGGGCCCCATGCAGCAGTGTTTGCTCCCTTGGGATCACTGTCACACCATCACTGCTGTCAGCCACAGGAGATGGAAAGAAGGAAAATACCTCCCAGGTGTGCTGCTGCTGGCCTCTGTCACCAGCACCAGTGAGCAGCAGATCTTATCACAGTGCATGTAGGGCTCTGCTATCTTTTGCCCTTGATTAAAACCATCTCTAAATCCAAGAAGAAAGATGAGGTTTGGGTGCAGGGAGGGCAAAAAGAAGAGTCTAACACAGTGAAAAGTGTTGTTCATCTTCATTTCCAAGTGAACACAAAACAAACATTCTGCAGAACTGCAGCCAAGCTGCTGACAAAGCCCAGCTGAAAAGCAGCCCAGAGCCAGGTGCAGCCATTTGTCACATGCCTCCAAGTGGAAGTGCTGTGCACAGGAACCAGTGTGTGTCTGGAACCACTCTTCATGAGCACTCATTCCCTTTCCCTGTTTCAAATGGCTCTGATTTTAGACACATGCCTACTTGCTGGAACCCAAGAAATTCCTCTGGCTGCCCTGGAGGACTCAAGCCCCTGCCCAGGGGGCTTAGAGACCTTGGCACAGAGCCCAAGGCCCCTGTGCTTTTGATTTAGCCCTTGGAAAAAACAATTACCAACCTTATATGAAGAATTACCAGCCACAAAAGTTTAAGTAGAATGATAGTGAATTTATCACAGGGTGAAAAATAGATTTTTGGGGTTTTTAGCATGGGGGTTCAGGGGACAAGATGGAGGAATCTGGGTGTGTTCTTTCTTTCTCCTTCTTCTTCTTGGCCTCCATCTTCTGCTGTGATGTTGGCACTTTTAGATTGGTTTAGAGTAGAAGCTCACTGTCTAACACAGATGATAGGTATTGGAAAGTAATTGTAAATATTGTACACGTAGTTTTTAGTATAAAAAGATAACACTGCCCTGGGGGCAGGCAGAGTGCCTCTGTCTGACCTGCTGAGCGGACCTCGGCTGGACAGGAGAAAAATTTTATAGATAAGGAACAATAAACAACCTTGAGACCGAGAAATGAAGAGCCCTGACTCCTTCTTCAACTGCCAAGCTGGGAAAAGAGACTTTCTAACGCATCTCAGGGTCGCTGTGAGCAGCAGAGAACCAGAGACCTGCTGTGCCCTCCCCGACCCTCCCACCTGATGGAACAGGTTTCCCAGAGCAGATGAAAACATCTACACCTTCCTGACAGGGGAAACTCTTCCTTGTAGAAGAAATACCTGAATTGTATGGGCATCAATCTAGGCCTGTTTTCCTTGTCTGGGAAATATTGCTGTTAAATATTATCACACCATGTAATAATTGCACACCTCCTGTCACTCAGGACTCCTTATTTGCTAACTTGTCTCCCATGTTCCTATAGGGATTAATTTTCTTTCTACTTACTTTTTAGGCATTGAACTCTTCCTTTCATTAATAACTTTCATTCTTCAGTCTCACCTATTCTCATTTTATAACGTTGACAAGGTGTCAAGTAATTAATGTTTTTCTACACTACACAAGGTGATACTGCCAGACTATTTTTGTCTAAGTAATTACAGATAATTTTGGATCAAGTTGCACTTCAAAAGGCCTCTGATTTTCAACCTACTCTTCCACAGCACAAAATTTCTCTTGCATATTCTTCATTCAAACTGCCTTGATAATAAATCCATAGTGGTGGGACACTATGAGAAATGAGTTTTCTCTGCTACAATGTTTATTTCTGTAGTGTTCCCTTGGTCTTAAAAAGCTGCTGTATTTTTAGCAGGACTAACTGAAAAAAAACCCAAATTTGTCAGTGTAACAAACAGTGGAGAATTCTTCCATTTACCTGCTTACATTTTGTACATATATTTTTCACTTTCTGACTTGGACACACATGCCTGCGGAAGGATTTTACAAAGCAGTATAAACACACATTTCTGTTCCCTTCCAGACTCACATGGGCCAAACTTCTTGGATTTCATTCCATGAACTAACAAAGCAGATGGACAGAGAATAAAATGAGAGGTTTCAGACTTACACCTTTCAAGTTATGTCAGCCTTGTGACAACAGAAGTTCTCCTGATGCCTTAAGTTTGAGTTTTCATATTTTCCAGATTCTGTACTGCATTAATATATAACTCTGAACTTCATATAAAAAGTCTTGGCAAGTTCTCCTCACAGTTTAGTTTGACAAAACAATCCTTTTCCAGTCCCAGAACCAAGGACACTGTTGCAGCTTCAGGCCCAAAAAGTTTAAAGAACAGGGAATTGAGGAGAGCAGACTGGGAGGATGGGACTGCATAACCTGGAGCTGGAATTGGACAATTAACCCCAATATGGAAATGGACCCAAAACTTATAAAAACTCATGACCCATCTTGGGTGTAGCCTCAGCCAGGCTCTTGTGCTGCCCAAGGTATATCCTGAGAAGGCCTTTAATAAATCCCTACCTTATTCCTTTAACACTGCCCAGCCTCTGTTCCAGGCAGCCTCTCAAGGCATCCATCACTCCCTCTGGGCTGCAAGGGCACTCTGCTGTTGCCATCTCTTCCTTCTTCCCCCACACCCTCTCCCTCACTGGTGGGTGTCCCTCTGTCCTGAACCCTGTTTCTAAGCAGTGTTCAGGACAGCCCTCAGCAGCCCAAAGGAATTCTGACCTACTCACTCTATTAGTAATGGCTGTGTTCAGAGCAGGAATCCCTCCTGCTCCTGTTCCCTACTGCTAGGTTTGAGTCAACGAAACACTTCCTCCAGCATCACCTTTCCAGTCATTTTACTCTGAACACAATCTTTTTTTTTTTCCTTAAAGTAACCTGCCTCTTCTTTGTTCACCTGGTCTTTGCTTAGGCTCCTTGCACCACTGGTCCCACCCAGGATCATTTTATGATTCCCCTTATACAGATTTTTCCATCATCATGCTCTTAACAAACATCTCATCCCACTGCTGCCTTAGGCCTTTGTGCACTCCTGTTTCTAGATCACATTTCACGGAGCCTCTTTCAACTCTGAATGACTTGCCAAGAAAAATTTAACTGCATTGCCTCCCCTCCCCTCTCTCAGGAAGGCTGCAAAGAGATACTCCTAGCTCAGAAAAATTAGAAGAAAATGTAATTCCAGAGTATCAGCCCCGTGTCTCTCTCCTGACTGGCAGCTCTACATGTTGTGTGTTTCTGTAAGGGACTGTGTCCAGACTCAGGAGCCAGACTAAACCAACCTCTGATTTTCCTACTGAGCACTCATGGCTCCACAAGGAGTTCCCTTTTTCCTTTCATTTCACAGTAGCCACAAATTACTTGGAAATCAGAATGGCAAATCTAACTCCAGCTACAGGCTTCTGAAACAAATCCCATTATCAGCATGTGGAGTCACACCTGCACCAAAGGCATGTCTGCTTGGCCCATCTGCATGCAGCATTTCCCAAAATAAGCTATTTCTCATTGTGGTAGTGCAGGAAGATTTCTTTGAAAGCACACTGCAGGAATTTACACTACTGCTTGCTTTTTGGGGGTTATTGCGACACTTAAACCTCAGGCCCTCTATAGCCTCTATTGAATTTCCTCAGCTTCTGACAAAAACCAATATATTTAACCATAGAATATAATGTGATACATTGGACTTCCCACATTTACTCCTCAGGATCTAGTCAACAGACTCATCTTACTCCCAGCAAAATGCTTTCAGCTGTCTGTGGTAGGGGAAATAAGAGCCCCTAAGTGCATGATTACCACCTTCAGGTAACTATTTGTGATACGAGCCAGTGTTGTTTCAATTACATTTCTTAATGAGATGCATCCTTTTGGTCCAGCCATGCTGGAACAGCACTGTATTAGAAATGATTCTCACATCTCCCTAAGTTTCTTCAGTGTATACTTCAATTCCTCAGGTGTCAGTCCTGTCAGACTAGAAAAGGAATTACATAGTAAACAAATACCATTAAATGGGCCTTCCATTTTGCCTGCTTTTGATCACCTCTCCCACACATCAGCATTAATGCTGTTCCCTTCTAATAACTCAAGTCCTTCTCTAAACCATTTCCTCCCACTCTCCCTATGCAAGGCAATATTTCATTGCAAATAAACCTGAGCACAGCTGACTAATATTTTGTTCCACACCAGAAACAGGTCTCACTGTCAGGCTGTAACAGCCATACAAAGAAGCTTCAAAAGAATCAAGAAAAACCACAAAAATTGGGGTCATCACCAAATATAGGAAACTATGGCATTAGACTAAAACTCATGGATAAAAAGCCTTCACTTTTCCCTACCTTTATGCCTGCATTGACGTAAAGAGGCAAGTTTACACACCTGTGGTGGCTTTAACCACCATTAAAAGAATTAGTAACACAGGAAGACACAGTGGCAGACAAATACAGGCTGCAGAGCACCAGGAGGGAGTTTGCACTTTGGCTGCTGTCACTTCTTATGTGCCACCAGCACCTGGGCCAGCTGGATTATAACTGTGTGAACCACCCCACTCACACACAGGAGAGCTCAGCTCCCCTTTTCATAGAATGGGAAAGGGTTGGAAGGGACCTTAAAGATCACCTAGTCCCAAGCCCCTGCCATGGGCAGGGACACCTCCCATTAAAACAGGTTGCTCAAGGCCTCATCCAACTTGGCTTTGAACACCTACAAGGATGGGGCATCCACAACCTCCCTGGGCAGCCTGTTCCAGTGTCTCACCACTCTGGCAGTAAAGAATTTCTTTTTAAATTCCCTTTTCCCCATTGCACATGTTTCAAAGGATTTGTGAGTGAAGTAAAAGTGAGATGAAGAAAGCTGCCTTCTCCTTTTACCAATAAAGGCTGATACCTTCTGAAGGCTGACCTAGAACAGAGGCTGGACAGAGTTAAAGAATAAAGTAGGGATTTACTAAGAGGCCTCAATGGATCCACCTTGGGCAGCACAACCCAAAATGGCCACAAAATGGACAACCGGTCACAGGTCGTCCATTTAAACTTATAAAACTTTTATAAGTTCTGGTCCATTTGCATATGGGAGTTAATTGTCTATTTACAGCTCCAGCCCATGAAGTCTCATCCCTCTTGTTTTTCTCTCTCCAGCCCACGTTGTTTGTGCTCTTGGGCTGAGATTTGGATCATTTGTCCTTGGTGCCCAGCTGGAGCAGGGATTGTTTTGTCTCCCTGCTCTGTGCACAGAGCTCACCATGCCCTCATATGAAGCCCAGACCCACACACTAAAGCAGCCCAGAATCTGAAAAATACAAAAGCTAAAACCAGAGGCATCATTTCCCCCCTGTTCCCAAAGGGCACCAAAGTGAGCTTGTCTCACCTCCTTCTCCCTGTTGAGCAGCACCAGCTGGCTGTCTGTCAGGATGCAGTATTTCCTCTCCCATGTTGTCATCTCGGTGTAGGGGGACTGGCCACAGGACAGTCTGTGGGTGGGTGGTCCTTTCACATCTGGGAACAGAAAACCACCACCCTGTTAGCACGTGGCATTAACACCTTCTTTGTTTTCACAGCTCTGCAGTGAGATCTGAACCAAAAACTGCACTCTGTGCTGAGTGGGGCCTGTTTCAGCATTTTCAAAGGTGAAATGGGAATCCTGGGAGGCACCCATGTGCTACTAATATTTATTTACTTATAGCATGACTTACAAAAATGGCAATACCAGGGATGAATACGAATGTCTTTGTCAAAGGCTGAAATATATTGAAAAGACCAAGAGCTCTTATGAAGACTTAATCTTGCTTCCACCCCCTTCTGAAAACCATGGGTCAAAGGAGTACAGCCCCGAATGTAGTCTAAATCTTAATAAAGTGGATTATTTGAGACTAAGGATAGAGAGATATAGGAAGGAAGACAGGGATCAAGGAAGGCAGGCTTGAAGAAGGGAAGGAAAAATTCAAAGGGATGAACATTTAATTGAGAAGGGCTTACTGGCACCTTTTGGTGGGGAACCTACTTGATGAAACTGTGCATTTTCATTTAGCCACAGACACTACAGTGATAAAAACTCACACTTGAAAAAAAGCCCAAACAACACCCCCAAACCCATAAATCAAACCATAACCCAACTTGTTTGGTTCCCAGTCCTGATCTATGAAGATTTATTTTAAAATCAATTTCCCATAAGTTGCTCATGATTGAGTCACATATGACATTGTGCCTGCCACTACTAACAAGGTCCCTTCCGACCCAAACCCTTCTAGGATTCTGTGATTCATCTCTTCACAAAGTTTTGATATTAAGTTCTGATTGCTTTGTAAGATTAAGTTTCATTTTTATCTCACACTCTAGTTCTACACAATTTACTTGCAATGTTCTAAAAATCATCCATTCTCAATGGATGTAGATCCCTCAGGTCCCAAGGGTCTAAATAGACTCTGCAAAACTCAAGGGACTTCCTGCACAGGGTCCAGGACCTCCTTTAACTGTTTCAGGAGCAAAGTGAGTGTTCAAACCCGAAATGTTTTGCAGCACTACCTGCCTTTTAGCACGCCCAGCAGCACGCACAGAGAGAACACGGCTGCTTCTCGTAGCTTCTCCCAAGCGTCACCACTAGAGGCCAGCGAATCCTCAATCAGCCAGCACCTTCCAGGGCCAGCCAGCCCAAAGGCCAGCGATAACCCTGCCCTAAGGAACCCCTCCAACTCACTTCCCTCCTTGCAGAGCCTGCTTGTGCCCCTCTTTACCAAAACGCTGCAGCATCTTCATGCTCTCTTCCTGCAGCTCTGTCTCTGCACTGCGAGGGATGTGTCAGACTTGGGAGATGCCTTTCAGTGCCTTGTTCAACCTCATATTGCATCAGGATTTTTGTGATCATTCAGGAAACTGCTTGGAACAGGCAACCTTCAAGCAAGAAAAAGGAGAGGGCTGCATGGCTCCTGCTGCTCTGAGTAACAAAGAAAGGCACCTTTGTGCCCTTAATGTCAGGTTAAATCATTCAGGGAAGAAGCTGAGATGCAGAATCAGATGACACACTGCTACTTCTGATACAACTCAGTTTGTGAGAGTGACAACAAATGTTGTGTGTCTCAAAATTGTCCAAAATTCTATTAACTCTAATTCTATTATAAAGATAATGAAGGGAAACCACCACAAGCTCTGTGAAGCAAAAGTGCATTTGTGCAAACTCCTGGAGCACAACAGTCTCTCCCACAAGTTATGTATTAGTCCATTTTACAGACATGAACCCTCCAGGTAGATTTTTGGCATAATTACAACTCACATTTATCCTGGTGTCCAATCAAAAACCAAACCAGATGTACAATAAAACCACTGCTGCTCCTGCTTTGACCTTGGCTTCATGCAGCACATGAGCCCTACCCCTGCCTAAGCATGACAAACCTGACAGAGAGTAGAGGAGAAGGATGAAGCCATGAGCTCCTGGTATAAGAGTGCAACAGAAATGGGAAGATGAGAGCTCTGGGGATCTGGTCTCCTGGGTAAGGAAAGCATGTGATAAATCAGCAGGGGGAGAAAAGGATGAAGGCATGTGTGCCCTGTCCTGCTGATGTGGGTGGGCTGGCAGTGAGAGTGCCTCCAGCTGCTGCGCTGAGCACTAACCAAAGAAAGCTGCATTTGAACTGCTGATATACTTTCTGATGGCAAAAGCAAACCCTCCTGGGCCATCAGCTCCAACGCAGAATCTACAGTCACGACTTGCCCAGCCCCAAAAGATCTTTGTGTTATAATTTCTTCTAACTACAGGACTTGGCAGGATACCATCCAACAGATCCATGGGCTGCACAAAAGGAATTAAAGAACAGAACGACTTCTTCCACTGCAATAACAACTCCAGGACTTAACTGAGTCATCAGGCACTGTGAGCCAGCCATGGCTGTGTTGCCAAGTGGGTTGGCTACGTCAGAACAGCTTTCCACAGGCTGCTGGCAGAGTGACATGCCATGCCGTGTCTGGAGCTGTCAGCCCCCTAGAGAACACCACACTGGTGCCATTTTGTGTGTGCATTGGGGTCCTTTTGAACACAAGTTGGGGCACAGCACAGCACCCCTGCAAGCCTCTCTTCAGCAAGCTGGTCTTCCAGAGCATGGGACCCCATAACTTCAGTCTGATGCTGTGAGCACACTGCAAACTCCATGGATGTGGAAGCATTTCTGCAGAGACAAGAAAGAGCCACAGGAATGGAGCAGGTGATGAGATAGTGCCCACAACAAGCTCCAGATGAACAACTGAAAACCAAACAGGCTGCCTTTCCTTGCAGCCTGAACTACACCACGCAGGCTGTCTCCTTTAGAAGCTTTCACCTTTGGCTTTATTTCCAGAAAGCAGGTATTTTCCTTGTCACTGATGTCACTTTATAAACTTCATTTCCCAGAAAACTCACAGCAACAAGGACCCCAGTGTAGCTTTGGTGCCTCAGTCCCACCTATTTAAATTATTTCTCAGCTCTCCCTTCTGCATGGCTGATATCTTTGGAGCCTCTCATAACAGCTGTGACTTCAAAATTTATTCTGAAGCATGTTACCAGTTTAGACAGAAGACTCTTTGGGACTTTGCACAGTATCACATACACGCTTGGTCGCCTCACAAACCCTGTTCTGCTTTCTGGTGCTCTTCATCTTCGGTTTTCATTTTACATTCTTGGCTCCAGCTTTTCACATGAACGTAATAAAACCCACTGGCCTCTTCCACTCAAGCCCCATAAAACTAATTAAGCACCATGCTTTGAATTGCTACAGAAGTGGATTGCAAGAAGTCCATGTGTAATGAGGAACACTGAAACTTTTGGGAAAGACTGCACGTCAGGATTGTCCTTTTTAACTCTGTCAGCTCACACAGCAAGGCTTGAGCTCTGGAGATGAATGATCACTCACTGATGAGTGCAATGATCATTCCTTCAGACAGGAGCTGGAGAAGAGATCAGGGAGGTGCATCTGAAAGCTCTGAGTTTGCAGATGTTACATGTGGGAGGGGTCATGCAGCCACACACCTAAATAGGCAAGTTCTGGTGACAGAAGATTTCTCTCGGGTCTGATGCAATCCCTTCATTCTGCAGCACTACAATGAGGCATTCAAGTAAGCAGATCAGCAAGTCTACACATAGGATTAAAGGTCAGGTTTTATGTGCCTTCAAATGCTAATATCAGTTAAGTAACAGCTTGGAAAAAATCCCTTTCTTGGTACATCCCTGCCGCTGCCTCCTGCCACATCCGACATCGCTGAAGACTGGAAACTGTGTTGTTTTTCCTCAGGGCTCTGAAATGCCACTAGCCATGATATAAATATCCACAAAGCTCCCTTTCTTTCAGTCAGATGACAACTTGTACCTTATTATTCTTGAAGTACAGGGCTTATTTTTAAGGAAGGGGAAAAATAGAGGGGCAATGATTCCATAATCACATTTCAACAACAGAAGTGTTGACTGGTGCAGGGTGAGGAAACGTAGAAAGCAGCAGCAGCCAGTGCCAAGCTAATCCCCACAGACAGGGAAAGACATCCCAGGAAAATGATGGCAGTTTAGTAGTATTTATGGAGCAGAGCAGTCCTATCAGATGGGAACATTTCTGAAAGCTTCCATTGCAAGCATGCAACAATTATTTTCCTTAAAACTCCAAATGTGTTCATGAGTGGAGAATATTTTCCAAAAAGCAGGCAGTGGGCAGAATCAGAAAATTATTTCCAAGAGATAATGGGTGCTTCAGTGTCATTTAGTCCCCAACAGCTCTCCTACAACCAGAAAAGCAGCATCTTCTCTCCTCAGAGCTAGTGAAAAGGACAGAATTACCAGAAACCAAGCCAACAAAACTACATTAAAGGCAAATTCATGCCTTCAGTCTCTGCCAAAAAGCACTCTCTACTTACCATCAATAAAAACACAGAAATAACCCTCCAGCCCAGTGATGACAAGAGCACCCCTGGCACGCCTCAGAGCTCCTTTTTCTGAACTGCACTATTCCTATGGTGAAATCAAGGGCTAACTGAAGTACTTGCCAGATTTTCCTCCACTTTATTAGGGTCCATATTCTGTTCCTAGTATTTCCAGCAAGGAGCTGCCAAGCAGCTGAGTAACTAATGTGGTGGCCAAGTTTGTATGCTGGGAGGAATTTTTTTCCCCTGAAGAGAGATTAGTAGGAGCCCTAACACCTTTTGACAACAGGTCTGCTTGCCCAATGTCAATGTTTCCACAGTGTTTTATGTACTTGCCATAGAGACAGGATGAGAGAAAAGCATTTTAGGTAAGTGCTGTCATCTGAGAGCTTGTCAGAACCCCAACCTACCCAGCTGTGCATGACCACACAGTCCAGTTTGAATAACCATCAGCTCCAACCTTGATAAAGCAGGCTGAAACAAGCCTTACTACTGACAGGAAGCTTCAAAGATAAGTAAGAACTACAAGTCCTTCCACTGAACTGCCACCATCTCAAAGCTCATGAAGGGATCCAAGGGCAAGATGTGGAAGAAAGGGAAATACGCAGTGTCTCAACATGCTCCATTCCCTCAAATCCTGGAACAAGGCAGGATTTCTGCAAAAGGAGTCACTAATGGGAGTGAAAATGAGCAGCCACAGTGGCTCTGTGACACACAGCTGGCTGGGTATGCGCACCCAGTTCAGACAGCTGTTGAAGGTGAAGATCTGCACAGGCACTGGAGCAATCCTGGCCCAGCTGCAAGAGGGGCAATGTCTCAACATCTGCACAGGGCAGAGGAGGAGGGAGGTCAGCCACTGAGGGGCTGCTAGGGAAAGCACAACCAAGGCAACTCCTATTTTTTCTCATGCTGCTATACAGAGCTCCTGTTTGCATTTCTTATTTCTCAAACTAACTCCTAGCCATGTGCAATGGTTTCTGATCCAGCCAAGACCAGAACAGTGCAGACACACTGTCAAAAACAACTCAAAGAGAAACCTATCACAATGCCCAAATTCACCTGGAAAAGGAAGGGACACTCCTCCAAGTTTGTACAGACAATCACCACACTGCCCCAGCACAGAAAACACAATGCTCATGGTATAATATTAGGAAAATTCAGCACATACTGTGTGTGGCAATGCAGAGACTGCCATGCTACAGAGAAAACACGATGCTCTCAGGGTTGATTAATTTTTCTCTGAATCACAACACACTTAGAAATATGACCAGCACACATTAGAAACAACACCACTAATTTTGCCATTTTGTTTCAAAGCAGAATGTGGGCTTCCTTTCTAGGAAACCTCTCATAGCTACTGTGAGATCTGCAGCGCTCACTTGCCCCTCTAAATCACACTGTGGCACAGCTCCATTTCAGCTACGAGGTGCCTACATTTTCATGGTCAGCAACAGATCTCTGGTGCAGCAGGTGGCATTTTAAGTGTAGAAAGTGTGAGCAGATCCTTTGGGATGAGAGGCATGCCATTCATGTAGGATGTTATTACAGAGGTAAGTATCTGGTGTGAATTCTTCCCGTTACATATCACAGTCACACTCAACAAAGTTCAGTCCACATGTAACAAGCAGCCCTCAATTCAGCTGAATCCAGTTGCTCTCCTCCAGCAGCTGCAGGCAATGATAACCAAATTCTTAGATGGAAATCTAATATCCTGGGTAGGAGGTAGAGAAGGCTTAGTCAAACCATCGCGTTTCAGAGATCTCAGAAGCTCTCACGCCAACCGCTTACAGCCAAAGCACTACCTGGAAAATCCATTCTGCACAGAATAAAGTCATAAAAGGTTTAAGTAGGTGAAAACAGTATTTTAGAAGCTGGCAGAAGCCACGACCAGTGCCATGGCTTTCTCAGATTCCAATGTATTTGGCACTGTAACACACGTTCTTCACAAGATCTTTAATTTTTCTCGTATAGGCCAATCTTGCCAATCTAACCTATTAACTTTCCACTGCTCTTTTATTGAGTGGCAGTGATCAGACACAGTCCTATAACTGGTTTTCCACTCTCCCAGTGAAGAATCTCATGAGCCACAAGGAGATTAAAGTAAAAACTGTTCAGTCAGGTGCAGTTTTCATGTCCTATACCCTCAATGAAATGTGACTCTGGCAATTTTCGTGCTTGTTGTGTGTGCTTCCATTTCCCTACCATCAGTATGTCAGCTCTGGGAGAAGGAATCTTTCAAAATTTAGAGATGGGAAGTCTGAAGGTGTCTGCTGTTCACTGCTTACAGGTGAGATTTGAAGGATTTTCCCTTCTTCTGAATGAGGACTGTGTGTCTCTTCTGCCCTCAGCTAAAGATACAGCTTTTCCCCAGCAGCTGCTGGGAAGCTTTGCTGAGATCTGTGATGGGCTGGGAGCAGGGTCACCTTGCTGCTCAGAATTTCTCACATGCAGCAGTCTCGCCTCAACACCAAGAGGAAAGATTAACCTTTAAGGCTCAAAGAGTGAGAATCAACCTTTTGTCCACTACTGGAGCTGCCAGCCAGATTCTTAAATTTCTGCGCTAAGAAAACACGTCAGGAGCAATTTTTAAGTGGGGAGGAATAAACCATCAGATGAGCGAATGCCTTAGCAGCCAAGGGTTGTCTCCTCTGCAACCAGCAGGAGACAAAATACAGAATGCTACTGTTCAAAAAGCCTGGCATCTCCCAGCAGGATGGGATCTCTGGCTGACATCATTCCCACCCCTTCAGCTCCTTCCCTAGGAGAGATCTGACTTGTTTGTGCAAGAGTCGGCCGGCGGCGAGCAAGGTACAGCAGCCTCCCTGCTGCAGCTGAGCTCCCAGACGGCTCTGCCAACTTCCCCTGGGCCCAAGTCCATACATCTGCCCTGTTCTTGCAACGTCACCACTGTGCCTATCTCCAGCTCGGGAGATTTCACACCAGGGCTGAGACTACGGCAGAGATCAGCCAAGATTTCCCTTCTCACCTCCCCGTAACACACGCAATCCCAAACCCAAACCTTTCCCAAGGCCTGTGCTCACACATTTACCACCCTGACATTTCCTCAAAGGCCTCAGTGTTCCCTGGTACCCAAGGGCTCTGCAGAAGCTCGAGAGCACAAATTCAGTTAGGCCACAACCCTGCGAGCAGTTGCACCGAGATTTTATTTTCAAAAGGAAAAATTATGGAGCTGTTCCAAAAAAGAAACCGCAAGCCTTAAAATCTTACGACTAGTTTAGTGAGCAGATGCTGAGTGTGCCAACAGTCTCAAGCTTTCTTGCAAAGTCCTAAAAAATGAGAGCTAAGGAGCTAATGGCAGAGGCAAAAATTAGGCATAAAGCTCACAGGGTAATTCTGACTAGAAAGCAGAAAGTTGCACCAGCTTGCTGTCATCGAGCAGCTTCTTTGAGCAAAAGGTGTGTGGGAGCTCTTAATAGCAGTTTAAAGCTACCAATTAGCTTGAACACTACTGAGCTCCTCTAAGCTTCTTACTCGCTGCATAGCCGATTGCTAAATGTTAAACTTACAGAGGGTAACTGATCCCTTCGCCTTGCTCTCTGTCCTCGCCCTCCCGCGCTGTGCCCAGCCTGGCTCAGGGGACACAGCGTGCAAGATGTGCCTGGCAGGAGACATCAGCACCTTCTCAGATGGATCAGTGCCAGCAGCTTCCAATCAGGCAATCAGTGTGCAGTTGGTGGCTCAACAAGTGGAACCAGAAATCACAGCCCAGCCAAGGTGGGGACTTTACAAACCACGCAGGTGTGCCCTGCGCTCGGCCCGGCCGCCCTGCGCCCCGCGAACAAGGGGCTCTTTGTGCAGCCTCGTAAATCTCATGACATCACCACAACAGAAGCTGCTGTCCCTGTAAAAATCCAATTTGGTTCCCAGGATAACTAAGATTTCAAATAACCCGCAGTTGCTTGGAGCCATGGCCGTGACCCTTCCTTCAATACTCAAGCAGGTTTCCTTTCCTTCTTATTCAGGTCTCGTTCCCTGCCCAGGACCACTCATCTTTGCTCCTGAATATTAAGTACATTTTTCTCTCACAGTTAAATTCCCACTTGGCCTACAAAACACTTTGGAATCTCAAAACAGAAATGGTTATTACAAACCTGTAGAGAGGATTATAAAAGATTACATGCCCCTATTACATAGCTGCCAAGTTCTGAGAAGGTTCTCAAGTGACACTTCTCCCCAAAGCACGGAGAGGCTTTCGTGAGAGGTTTAGAAAGCAGAAAATGGAGAATAGCAGAAAAGTTAATTATTCGTGGGAGGAAAAAAAAGTCTGCAGTTTTTCCTCCTAATTTATGCATGGTCCTTTTCTTATCCAGCTCTATGCCCTTCACCTTGTTCTCTCCTCTGCAGTGCTTGCTCTCACCAACCCCTAATCTCCATCTCACAGCCTCTTCAGCAGCAGGCATTCAGAGTGGGCTGTTCCCTCTTCATTCTTTATTTTTTGCAGCAGTGCAGGAAGAGGACAAAAGAAA
The DNA here is from genome assembly GCA_024865655.1 of Emberiza elegans. Lineage (NCBI taxonomy): Eukaryota > Metazoa > Chordata > Aves > Passeriformes > Fringillidae > Emberiza > Emberiza elegans. The sequence goes on from JALJVW010000168.1 coordinate 483,215, forward strand.
AAATGTCCTGAACTTTAAAAGGACCTTGGTCCAAGGCAGCTGTGCAAAAAGCCCTGAAAAAAACAATTTAAAAGCAAAAGCTGCTCAGTTCCCGCACACATTTTTGGTGCACACACTCAAAAATGTACCAGTGTACTAGGGGTCAAAATTAAAGATGCGTGGCACAAGCAGTGCACAGAGCTTGGCAAAAGCACCAACACCAAAGTTCACAGACTGCTTTACCCCCGCCCTTGCCAAGAAGGCATCAGCCAGATGGCATTCATCTGTCACAGACCACTTTCAAAAGAGCAGGACCCTTCTGCTTTTTCCTGTCAAGGAGAGAGGTATGGGAAGGGCAAAGGTAGAGAAGCATTTCTGCAGAGACAAGAAAGAGCCACAGGAAGGGAGCAGTGATGAGATAGTGCCCACAACAAGCTCCAGATGAACAACTGAAAACCAAACAGGCTGCCTTTCCTTGCAGCCTGAACTACACCATGCAGGCTGTCTCTTTTAGAAGCTTTCACCTTTGGCTTTATTTCCAGAAAGCAGGTATTTTCCTTGTCACTGATGTCACTTTATAAACTTCATTTCTCAGAGCAATGGCAGGATGGCTGAACTCCCCAGCTCTGAAAGATAAATGCACCCTATGGTATCTGGAACCAACCCTCCCTGTGTGTGGTGGTGTTCATGACAAGAAAGAATAAGTGAAAAATAAAGAATAATATATTAAAAAAACCCCACGAAGATCTCACATGATGCTTTAAACACTTGCTCACCCTGCCACCAGTTGCTGATGTACAATTTTAGCTGTTTTCAGTCTCAATGTTTCTTGACTGTTTCTGGGTAGACACACAAGCCACACAAAAGAAGTGCCTCTTTTGGGTTTGGGCTTTTTCTTGCCTCAACAGACTACGGGGAAAAAAGACTTGTGAGCACTGCTGCTGTCTCATAGAGGGAAGTTTATTTCCCTTGTCAAAGGGAGAGCTCACAGGACACTAAAATCTGCTGCAATGATATGCATGGTTTTGCATATTTTGCAGGTCATTCAGGCATATAGGCTAAAGTTAGCTTTTGTATTTTAACCACTTAAAACAAATGACTAAGGGACCTCCTCAAGGGATTCAAATATCATGTACAAGAAGCCCTGCAATATTCCCCTTGCTATTTAGACAAACCCACTGTGCTTCCTTCTGGCATCTTCAAAATGTTTTCAGAAGAACCTGGAACCACCAGGTTATTACACATAAATTTGTTGATTTGACCTACTTAAAAGCAAAAGCATCAGAACACTCCTCATTAACATCTGAAAAGCCTTCCTGTATCTCAGTAAATCAACACTAATATTCAAAAGATGGGACTTTTTTCATCATTTAAGGATAATAATACAAAACTTTAGAGGAAGAAGACTGGGTCTTATAAAAGTGCAATGGGGATCCTGAGTCATATTTACATTTATGCAAAGAGATGTCTTGTGGCAAATAACCTGAATCCCACATTTAATGCAGTATGGCAATGACCTGTAGTACCTCTTTCATCAGCTCTACCCTTTAACCTTCAGTCAAAGGTTATGTGAGGTTGGTTTCCCTGTGTAATTTAACCCAGCTACTGGTTTAAGGAGGGAAACTGGCTTGGGGAGAAAAATCCCTTCTGGTTCAGCATAAGGAGGTCACCACTAAAATGGTCAAAGCAGGACACTGAGCTGCAGGCTGGCATCAGGGCTCAGCAACCTCCTGACTCAGAGTGCTTTGCTCTCCTCATTACCACACAGCGCCAGGATTGGCAAACCAAGCTTCATTTTGCTCCAAAATTTCAGAATACAGTGGGTGATTTCTTTCTTCTTGCTTTGTGTGACATTGCCCAGAGAAGCTGTGTGGAAGTTTCAAAACCCAGGCTGGGCAGGGCTTGGAGCAATCCAGTCTAGAGGAAGATGTCCTTGCCCAGGGCAGAGGGTTGGGACTGGAGGATCTTTAAGATCCCATCCAACCCCAGTTTGGGATTCTGTGCTGTGGGAAGCCAGCTGTGAAAGAAAGAGGCAACACAGGAAGAAGTAACAGTGCCAGACAGAGAACTGCAAGTGCTGAGCTAACCCCGTGCCAGGGGAATGATGTTTCCTGCAGGCCAGCCTGGTTTGGACATTTTTGCCATGCTGAGCTCCAGGTTCCTGAGGTTCCACCTGGACAGGTGGAGCAGGCTCCCCACGCTTTTGGCAAACCCCAGGCAGCATGATTAATGTATCCTTTGAGCATGGGCTGGCTAATTAAAAGGATCTGGAGGTAGGGTGCAGTATTTCAGGTATTCTTCAGCTGGGTTTTCCCTCTACCTAATGTTTCCTTCTCCTGCCAGTAGCTCAGGCTGTGATGAATAAAGGCCACATCCTCACCCCAAACACTCACTACCCTTGAGCCCTCACCTTCTCACTTTCTTCCTCCTTACTCCTGCTCTGTCCCTCAAGACTTGTAAAATATAAAGCTCATGAAGGCCAAACCTTTTGTTCTTCATTACACTTGTTTTTAGCTGATTTGTATTTTCAAGATAGATTTTTATACCAAAAAATTTATATTTAAAATTCTATTTTAATTTATATTTACATGTAATACATAAACATGCACTTGTTCCCAAATATCCTCCCTTCTGAATGCCTTGCAAACTGACAGCACAAAGCTCCCAGGGCAAATCCAAGCCCCCTTCTGTCTGAAAGGTACTCCTCTCCAAAATCCTAGAAGGAGAACACATGAACTCAGCAAGGATAAATAATAACCAGTGGAGAGGAAATGTCTGTCCTACAGCAATGCTAAAGAGAAATTTATAGGTCACAACCTTGCAGAAACAGGCCTGGTAACATCTAATTAGCAGTCCTGCTGAGCAATTGCATCTCATAACAGTAAACCCAACCAGACCAGGGGGAAAGGGAGAGGGGAATTTTTATAGAAACACAATAATTATAATATTTTGAAGGGATTTGCTTTATGTTGCTGTTTTGTGGGGATCCCCTCCCCAGTAGGAATAATCAACCCACACAAGTGATTTAATGAGTTATTACTGAATTACATTTCACTCCTATTGGGAAACAATTTAGAAGGGCAACACAGATTTTTATTAATTATTTATGTTTAAATTGAAATGCTAGGAATTCTGTTTGCTGCCAGAAGATGGGTGGAGGAGCCAAGGAAAGTTCACATACCCAGGAGACTATTAACTAGAACCAACTTGGACAATGCATTTGAGAAGCATTTCCTTCCAGCTACTGTAGAGAGCTGTCCTTAACATGCCTTTACTTAAGCAGCCAACTTTCCACCACTGAGTACAATGAGATTTCAAAACACACAAGAAATCAGAGTATAAACAGACACAAACATCCCACTTAGTGACATAACAAAAGAAAATCCGAGGCAAAAAGCTTCAGCTTCTCTATTTTGTGACCTTCATAAAACAGCTTGGCATTTTAGACACTCTGCTCCTCTTTTTTTCTTCCCTTTTTTGCCTTTTTTTTTTGTGTGTGTGTGACAGTATTAGCACAAAATACCTGGCTTAGCTGCCCAAGCAATGGTGCTCCTGAACAAAAAATTATTTCTGGGGGTTGAAGGATAAATCTCACCCAATATGGAATTGTAGGGATGGAGTTCCAGAGGAAACAAGCAGCTGACGAAGCAGGAATGAGGCAGCAGCAGCAGGGCCAGCAGGAAGGAGTGGTGAACTGGGCAGAGCTGGTCCCTACCAGCAGCACAAAGCAAGAACGTTGAAAATACGTATGAAGATCGTGTCACAGAGAGCAGGAATGGCAAACAGATGAGAGGCAGCCCCAAAGAGTGAAAGACTAAGGAACAACTCCCTTTCTTCAAGAGTTTTAGTTTGCCAGAGACAGATGGTGCTGCTTCCACATGGTTAGAGCTGGATGGTACCCTACCCCCCAACCCCTGATGGATGTCAAGCTTATTTTTGTAAATCTCTGGTGATAAAAACCATCCATGGCTTCTTGCTCATTTCCCCCTCGCTACTTTGCCAAAAACTTCAAGCTCTGCTTTCCTTGCCACATCTACAGCCCAGTACTCTTTGTCCTGCTCTCAGTGACTAACGATGATTGTGCACATCCCTTGTCTTTGCAAAAGCCTTTTCTAACAATACACAAGAACTGAAAATGGTACTTCAGTACCTGGGACCACTTTTGCTAGCCCTGAAGCAATCAGACACAATGATGAAAAGAAAAAAAAATCTATTTTTTTCCCCCCAAACTCTCATGTGATTAAAATCCATTAAAATGCAAAGAGACATGAATTTTATTTTATCCATCAGTGACCACACTTCACTGTCCCTGGGCTATGGCTGCCTCTTTGTGAATTCTCTGCACGTAAGAGCAGCCAAACTCTAGGTTTAGGAGCAATCAATCTAGCAAACCTCACTAAATATATATGTGTGTGTATGTTTTATAATGATTTCCATTTTTCACGTTGATTTACATTGATCATTGGAAAGTACATTCAGCTTCATGTTTGCTTAGCTCTGAATAAACAAAGCGAAGGCTGTTGGGTATCCAAAGACAAATGAGACATTACAGATGTAGACAAAACCTATCATCACCCTGAAAGCATTTCTCTTTGAAATTATATAGCCATGCAGAAGTTATTCAGAGTGGAGATTGCTGTATGTGTTTTTAATTCAGGCTGGGCCTGTTGGGGGCAGGGAGGGAGAATCTGATGAGCCTCTCTGCTGTCACTTTCTCCCTTGTGCATACCTGATAATTCAGAAATGTCTGACTTTAAGGATGTTTTTTCCTTCCCTTGCATTCCCTAGTTTCCACTTCTCAGGATAGGTTTTCTTAGGTCCATATGTCTCACTGCATTTACAGCACACCCACCTGGATTTTTACCATTAAAATTACAATGAGCTCATCAGCATCCATTTGAACATGTAATTCCACATCAAGCACAACCATGCAAATCCAGCACAGTTAGTGCCCCAGCTGGCTTCAACACTGCACAGGGGTATTTCTTTCTCATCTGCAGACCTTGTCCCCTTTTGCAGATAAAACCCCCCTGTTTCAGGGCTGTGTTGGAAATGATAGTTTCCACAGTAACAGTAGGAAGGTGTCAGAAGTCTGGGTACATATGCTGCACAGCACAGCCAGGCTCCTGCATTTGGTGGCTGCTGGCTCTACAAGATGCTACATATGCACCCAATAAATTGCTTTGGTTCCTGTGCAAACAAATTTTTCAATTCGTACATTTGAGCCATTCATGTCTTTTGTCAAAGTAATTCAAAACTCCTGTTCTATACATATAATTCCCCCAGAAAAAATAACAATGCATTTTACAATTATATTTAAGGGCCTTCACTTCTCTTTATAGGCATGAAGCATTCACAGAAAACTCAAAAGAAACTCCACAATGAAGAAGGGAAAATAGATTTCCTGGAAAGAAGTCTTCCCCTTTTAGAGTATATCCAAGCAGGAGCTAAGGAACTGCCATTGCAATGAGCTCCTCGGGCAGGTTTGGTGGCAGCCTCCTCCCTGCTGCTGTGGGTCCAGCAGCTGAAAATACCTTGTTAGCACAGCTAAAGCAGTGAACACAGCAGCCACAGCAGTGTCTGTGTGAGGAGGGGACAACAGCATCAGCAGAGCTGTGTTGGGTATGGACAGACCCCACAGCAGCCCCAGCTCCCCAGCCCTGGCCTGTGCTCAGCAGCACTTGTGTGGAGGAGGCCAGCAGCCTGATTTTGGATGTTTCAGGATTTGGCTCTGCACTGCCAAGATGCAGAAAACTTTGTACCACTTCTTCCTGACATGTGTTGGTTTGCTCTTTCCTTTAGTATTAATCACGTAGACTGATCGTGCTGAAGCACCAGGGCGACTGCCCCAGACATTTTCTTGAGATTATGTAGTAACAATAAAATACAAAATACAAAAAGACATACAAAAGATATACAAACCTCTTGATGTCCAACCCCATAAAGGCACAAGGGTCTCACCTGCCAGGGTACTCAACACTCTCCTAGATGCCCTGTGCTGTCAACCAGCTCTTCTGGACTGAAAGGCTTTTACCAACACAGGTCAGCCCTAACACTGTTTTACCATAAAGAAGAGCCAAATTATCACATGACAGCTGCATATGCAAGTGGGGGTGCAAGTCACAGTTGGAAATAACGAAAATCAACATCAAGACAATGATTTGTCTCTGCCACAATAGATTGAACACTTCTCCCTTCCTTCCGCACTCCTTTTCAAAATTTCATCCTAGTTTCTAAGTATCATTTAAGTACTATCTCAATGAAGGAAAAGGCTATCATACAAGACATCAGTGGCTTGAACCACACATTTTATCAGCTACAGGAGGGCTGACAGGAAACCTACAAATAAACCACAGTGCAGCCAGAATCCTCCCCTTGCTGAGCACCACCGCGCTCAGCCAGCCCAGCCTGCACAAGCAGCAGCACAGTACATCAGGCATGCAAGGATCCACTGCTTCACAAAGCTGGCAGAGGAAGTGGTGACTGAGAGAGGCTATTTATACAGGACACAGCCAAAATAGCCCATCAGTAATGTTAAAAAAAGCATGAGTGGGAGATAACTGAAGGCAACTGGGAGCTGTTTGGATCTGTGTGTTCACCTTCTTCCCTTCGCAGGCAGTTCTCTCAGGGCCACTGCCTGGATCTGTGCTGCCAACAAAGCCTCTTCTTGTGTACAAGTGCAGCCAGAACGAATAGGAGAGAGAAGGTAGATGGAGACACACTGCAAGAGTTTGGAGTTCAGCAGATTTTTTTGTAGTATTGTGTCAAAACCTGCCAAACCTGCCTGCCAAAGCATCTGTGTCGCTAAATGACTGTTAGAGGAAAATTGCTTTTAAGAGTATCTACATCAAAAGGGCTACTGTTTTTTCTATGAAAATGGGTTGTAAATTCATAGGTGTAAGTAGAAGAAAATCAACAGCAACTCAGGATGAGTGAGGTGCAGCTAAAACTCTGACCATATTATCATCACAGAAACATCTGATAGTCTTAGAAGATTTTACTTGGGATCAGTCAGAATAAGGGATAGAGGAAAGCTCCCATGAAAGAAAGCTTTATAGTTTTTAAATTTTTATTTATATATGTAAAACATACAAAAACAGCTGAAGTCAGACATAAAAGGTCTGCTTACAACTTGCCATTGGACTTGACAGAGTACTTTCTTGCACCTTTTAGAAAGAGGGATTTGTCTTTGGCAAGGAAGGGCTAAAAGAATGAGAGATCATTGCACAATTAACAAATCTCAGGAACTAGAATTCAAACCTCAAAAAAACACATAATTCTGCTCCCCTAAGTCTCAAACCTATAGACAGCATCAATAGCAATGTGTGGTGACAGCTGACACAAATAAATGCATTTGACTGCAGCAGTGGCTTTGCTCACTCCTGTTCTCACACATCACTGTCACTCATCTGGCTCCTCTCTGCAGCAGTTTCCAGACAAGTGGTTTTTCATAGAACCCCAGAATGGTTTGGATTGAAAGGGACCTTAAAGATCATTTAGTTCCACCCCCTGCCATGGGCAGGGACACCTTTGACTAGACCAGGTTGCTCCAAGCCCTGTCTGATCTGGCCATGCATGTTCCCAGGGATGGGGCAGCCACAGCTTCTCTGAGCACCCTGTGCCAGAGCCTCATCACCCTCACAGGGAAGAATCTCTTCTGAATATGGAAATTAAACCCACTCTCTTTCAGTTTAAAACCTTAACCTCATCCCCTATCACTACATGTCTTTACTAAATTCCCATGTTTTGAGAAAGATCTTCTATACCAAATGTACTGACTGAAATGACCAGCTTATTCCCCACAAGGCACAAAGACAGGGAATGCCTTCTCTCCAAAACATGAGCTTCTTTAAGAAGCTATTTTGGTAATTTTTTTCTATCACCTTCTCTGTAGGAAATAGTTTTTAACTTCATTTGAACAAGTGGTCCCGTAAGTTGCAAAAAGCTCTCTCGCCCACAGAAGAGCAGATGTCGAGCTTCAGCTTTCCTTAGAGAAAGAGGAAAGGAGAGACAGTTGGTTTCGATGCTAACATGTCAAGACTTTCATGCATTAGCCTATTGTTTAGATAAACAGCTTCCTTTAAACAAGTGATGTTTTACAGGATTATGAAGTATTTATTTCAGAAGAATCTAAAGAGTCTCTTGAGTAACTACCACAGAGAAAGTATCACCACAGAAAGCATAAGGCTAAATGATAACACAAGTTAATTAGTTAAAGCAGGCAATCAAGTAACTCTATAGCAAAGTAATGGGATAAATAAGTGCACAGAGAATCTTGCACATGTTTACTTCTAAAATGCCATTGCTTTCAGTCCTAAATCACAGACTGTTTTGGTGCAGATTTGCAGTCCTTTCGTTATTTGGAAAAAACCCAAAGGCCTAAAACCCAAATACTTCCCTCTGGGTTTGTTATTTTAAGGAAAAAAGGGTCAATGTGCCTCGGAAGCGCTTGCTCTGTGAGCACACAGGCAATTCTCATCTCGCGCCAAGCCCCATCACGGGCAGCGTCTGTGCAAATGCAAACCAGGGAGCTCTGCCTGGAGAAGTTACCTCTCACTGCAGGCCCCAAATGTGTGTGCGTCAGGAAGCGTTAAGGCTCCCATTTCCAGTGTCAAATAAGCTTAGCTGGAACTGAACCACTGGGTACACTTCCCTTTTCTGTACCCTCTGGCAGCTGTGATTTAGGGCTGTCTTGAAGAAGAACACAGAATTTTGAGACGAGTCTAACACAGTTTCTTTCACACTTCCCAAGCCTGGGCTTGCTGACCCCTCAAGGGGATTGGCAAGGACCAGTCTGGGCCCCTCCTGGGCTGTGGGGCAGGTGCTGACATCCCTCAGACAGCCCTGGGATGTGAGCATCTCCCACTGCCCTCCAGGACATCCCTCCATGTTGGGTCTCACAGCCCAAATCTCTCTTTCTGGAGACTCCACAGCTGGAACACAGAGCTTTGTCAGAGACTCCAAACCCGCCTGCTCCAGACACAGCTTCTCCTTTGGAAAGCAAAGACTGTTTTTCCTCCTCCAGCCACCTCTTTTCGACCCTGTCTGGCCTGTTATCAAAGGAAAAGCTTCTCCCACCAAAACCCCAGAGCTTTACTTCACTGGGAGTCCTTTCTCCTAATCTCCACACTTCCACTCTTTGGCTGCCTCTAAGAAAGCTGCATCTCTTCAAAGGCCTCTCTCCCTGCTAAGAAAACACAGGAGACAAGACGTCTCCAGGACATGATTACCCTCTCCTCAGATAATTCCCATGCAATAATTTCTCATGATCAAGGTAATCACAGATAATATTCCTGCATGCATCAGCTGTCAGACTGCTCTGCACAAGCAGCACAAAGTACAACATCCCAACAGTCCCACAGATACAGACCACAAAAAATGGCAAAAAGGAACATAACACCCTGCCAGTCACTTGCCATGATTTCATGAGTCAGAAAAGAGCTCTTACAAATATAAATATCCTCATTCATCCCACTGCATGTGAATTTTTGGATTCTGACAAAGTGGTGTGGGGATTAAACACATGAAAATCACAGGTCAACACTGAAATGACTGCAACTACTTGCATAGAGACACTGTCCGTTAAGTGGAATTAAAATCAGATCAGCATAATTTTATTGGCTTCAGATATTACAGCTAATTATCTTGTGTTGGTTCATAAATATTCAGCTGTGCAGCAGTAGCCTATAGCCCACATTAAACATTACAATGGCTGGGATGAACCAGGCAGAAGGAAGCAGTGGGGAGGGATGTTTAAGTGATACTTAAAGCTGTCAAATGTTCCCTGTGCATCCCCAGATTCCTGTAATTTCATATATACCATGTTAACACAACATTTACTACCATGAGACCACAATACAGTTCAAAAAAGAGAGAGAAAGCAGGCAGCAATGTGTTATTTTTGTATTTGTAACTACACAATTATTTTCGTATTTATAACTACACAAAACTACCGTTTAATACAATGAGGAATTTTGTACAAGCAGCTATCTTGAATCTGCTCTGATAATTAAAAGTGCAGGAGTTTGAACATTAAGACTACACCTTTCCACAACAACATCAGGTTTCACAGCACAAGGCATTTGCGCAGCACTTAAACGACACTTGAATAAGCTCGATTGTGTAAAACTTCCCTAATAAAAACCACACCAAAAATAAACTACTTAAGAGCAAGAGAGATTTGGGAGTGGAGGAACATGAGTCAGTAGAAGGGCTTCTAAAATGAGCAAGTGGTTTTAAAAACATGAATACAGAAAAGCTGCTCCAATGAGTAATAAATACTGAATTCCTACTCAGGAAGAAACAGCTTTGTATTTTGGGAATTGCTGAAAGAAACTAAACAGGGAACTGCCTTGGTTTTGAGTTATAAATGGGAAAATACAAATCTCTAGATAAGTTTATATGGAAATATGTAAGAAATGCAATTTAATAAACCTACAGTGTAAAGATCTTAAAGAGGGCATAGAGTTCAAATTACTTTAGTGAATTATAAAAAAAACCAAGCACTTCTGGAAAAGCAAGGATATAAAATATTCTCTTACTCAAGGCACAAAAAATCCTCTATAAAATGAATGAAAGCTTGAAATCAAAATTAAAAGACCAAAGAAACATATCTTTATCCAGGTGACAAAAGAGAAGGAAGGAATTTTGAAGAACTGTCTTTATAAAAACATTAACAAGAGAGTGATTGTGAAAATCAAACACACACTAAGTAAAAGAACCCAGTGTTTACCCTCACCCCCTCAAACCAAACCAGAGATACCCAGGGAAGATATAGGTAAGGCATTCTACTGGAGGATTATTTTGTCATCAGTCTACAATTAAACACACACCACCCTGAGATCCAGATAAGCAAGAGTGAAATAAATGTTATCTGAGAACTCTCTCACAAACCCATTCTCAAGAGTGTGAAAGGGTCACTGGTATTGCTCAGAAATAATAAGAACAGGTGCAGCTGCTCACCCACAACCTTGGATCCAAGGCTTTTGTCTGCATTGCTCCTTCCTTATCATCTTCTTTCTACCCATATCATGGTATGTTCTCAATCAACAAGTTTATCAGAACGACACTTCTCCTTCCTCAAGCTAACATATTTACTAGAAATTAATATGATCTTAGATTTCTTAAGTAATAAATTGCTGGATTAAGTCTTTTCCTGACCCAGACATAGGTTAACTAAGAGGGGTTTTAAAAAATTTTATTCTATTTTCAGTCTCACGAGAAGGGTGAGATGTTATAATTCATGCTATTACCATCAGAAGCCAACTATTTCCTAATTACAATACATTAAAAGTGTTAAATAATAATAGTAAATAAATAGTAGTGATTAATAAATAATAAAAAATATTTAATAGATATACTTAAAGTGATATATTACTTTATATATATTTATAGTAATATATTTTATATATTTATATATATACTTATAGTTAAATATTACTATAAATAGTAATAATAATAATAGTGAGTATAAGACCTTTTACCTTCAGGCTTTGCACATGCCAGGGGAAATGCTGGTTCCAAATGCTTGGCTCTAGGAGTGGTTAGAAATCAGCAGATATGCACCAAAATCATTTCATTCACACCCAAAGCCAGCCCAGGCTGCTCCTGGGAAGGCCCACGCAGCACACCAGGAAAGAGCTCTGCCATTCCTGCTGAGAGCCCACTCCATGTGTGCCCTCCTCCCCAAAGCCACCCTGCAGGGGGATGCAGAAAGCCTGGCATGCACTCTGGGGAGGCTCTGGGCAGAGCCAAAGGATGCAGCTCTCCCGGGGCTCAGCATCCTTCATCGCCTAAGAGGATGAGTGAGTCCATCCAGGAGGGATTTGCACAGCCAAGAACTGATGAAACAGTGTCTGAACATGCTTCCTAGACTGTGAGACCAACTGGAAAATATTTACCCAGATCTTGTTTTTTCTTTTCTTTTTAAATCCCACTTCCCTCTTCAAGCTGCCATAAAAACAACTGGTCCTCTTTTGGGAGTTAAGCATTTCCTGAAGAAGGGAACCATTCTGCCATTCTGGCACAGAGATGAAGCAAAACACAAGAGGCCAGGCAAGCATTAGAAGGAAGACAAACTTTAAAAAAAGTTGATAATCTCCAAGTATTTCAGAGGAAAGTGGAAATACTTTTAATTGAGTGAGGCTGTGGAAGTAGAGGACTTGGCTTTGTGGACAGAAAGTGCACCCCTGGGTTCTCCTGGTTCAAGTCCAAAGTGTGCCTCTCCCACTGTGTATTTCACAACACAGAAAAGGTCTCTTGGGTTTCAGTCATTGTGACAAGAATTTCTGTCCAAACAGACATTTCCTGGGGCACTTTTGATCAAGCTTTTCAGTGTAAAGCTGTTTGCATACTTTGGAGAAACCCCATGTCTCACACCATCCTGTGGTTAAGATTGAGTGCCTGAGCACTTTTACCACAGATCTCAGCTGCATGAGGATTATCAAGCTCTTCTTGAGGAGAGGAAAACATCCCTTTTCTTGGATTTTTCCTTGAACAGTAAACAGGACTATAGCCATGGAAGGACACCCTCTGCCCACCCAAGCACCAAAACAGTCAGTGGACAATTCAGTGACCCCCACTGAACTAAACTGGTGTGGTTTCTGGAAGAACACAAGACTTGATCCCTTCTGCGCACCTAGACTGTGGTTGAAGAATTTGACAGATGGACATTTCTCTCACCCCTCTTATCTTCAAGTCACCTCCCTCAGACCTCAGCTGTAAACCCCAGGAGCTCACAAGTTTTACCACTGTTTTAGCAGGTCTCAGCCTGCAGCCTTGCACAGGGCAGGAGCCTCTGCCCAGCAGCTCCAGCTAATTATGGCACAGACAGCACCTTTTAAAGGAAAAATAAAACCAGTGGAGAGCAATTAGTTGTCCTCTGACTGCATATCCCACACCTCTTACAGGGTGAACTAGTTCTGTTAAACACAAGCTGTCATCCACCTGAGGGATCAGAGACTGATATTTGTGATGGCAAAGGGTGAAAAGAAACCCCATGAAGGTGTTTGTCCATCCCACCAAAAGCTCTGTTTTCCTGTGAAGTGGCCCAAGCAGGACCTGGCTGTTGCAAGTGATTTTATGGGTGACTTCATCAAACTTATTTCCCCAAACACCTTCTCAGCTACAATTTCCTCCCTCGAGAGAGTTTGACTTTTAATCTAGAGACCCATTGTTTTTCTCTCAGTTCCTGAATTGTAACTCCCTTTGCAAAACCAGTTTTGGCAGGCTCAGACAGAGGTTTGGCCCACCCAAAAAAGAGTCAAAAGGCTCTGTCACTGTCCCATAACTGACATGAAGTATTTACCAAGTGGTGCCTTCCCACAAATAATCCTTTTCCTTTGTTTACTTTATACACTACTAAAAAGCAAAGCATCCCAATAACACAAAGACTGGCAATAATTCTGAATTATGAGAGAACCATTTGGTATCAAAGAGCACCAGAAGAAAGAAAAGAAGGATGCTCAGCCCTTCATGCACTGTGGCATTTTGATCCAAAATGCTCATACCACATAGAATACCTTCCCAGAAGGTCTCAACAACAGTGAGAGCCTGTAGTAGAGACCTTTGCTCCTAATCTGAATAAATACAGAGGAAAAAACCCAACTACCTCCTTAATTAGAAGACTTCAACAGAAAAGGAAAAGAGGAAAAGTAGTTCTGTTACTTTCTTTTACCCCCACCATGTGTTCCACACAATTCATTAAGCATCATCAACCCAAATTTCTATTGAAAAGGGTCTTGGAGAAATGAACCAGTGACTGTAAATAAATAGGCTTGAACAGATATAGTCCTTCTTAGTTATTTCTTGGTTTTGGTAATTTGTTTTTGTTTTAAAGCAATGTGACAGCTTCCAATGGCAAACACAAGCCTGTCAGGGACATTTCACTGTGACTGAAAAACTGAACACCCCTACAGACACAGTATATTCTTCTTTCACTACTACTACTGCATTTTTTTGAATACTGATGACTGGTCCAGCAGCCTCAACCATATCCAGATATTATCAGGTTTTTAATATGATAATCTGGAGGACTCTGAAAAGTGCTGAGGTTTTGGGAAGAAGGAAAATTTAAATTTGTAATAAAACCCAAAATAAAGTTTGTGGATTTTTTTCCAGGCATCATCAGTTACTGGGTTCAAGCCGGGTAGCCCACTAGAAAGTTTCAGAAAAGCCTGACCAAAAAAGGCAAGCTTATCCTCTTTTTCCCCCCACTTTTTTTCCCCCACCCCGCCTTAAGAGTGTTATCAGCAGGGTAGATTTAAATGAAATCTCAGACTGGCATCTTGCTGACCTCAATCCCAGCTGGCTAAACCCTTGCAACACTCCTGTCCTTGGCATCTACCAGAGAGCAGACACCAATCCAGCTGCTTGATTACGAAATGGAGAATCTGGTATGAGGAACTAGATCCATTCCACTGTCTGGAGCTCTGTTTAAAAGACAGCTTAATTTCTCTCTCTCCCTGGTACTTCACTGACAGGAGCAGGCTTGATATCTCAATCAGGGCAGCACAACACCACAGAGGATACTGTGCCTGCAGGACTGCATATACCACACACTTGAGAAGGAAATGCTTCTGCTACCACCAGGTGATGCTTGTTTTAAAGGGACCTCGGAGTTTTAAAGCACGCACCGAAACATCTCATACCACTTTGAAAAAAGGTCAGGAAAGGACCTTTTTTCAGTTGCCTTTTAGAAGTTAAGATAGAACATCAGAGCATCACTGTCATGTTAATAAAGACAAGTTACAAAACAGTTTAAACAACTATTGCGTGTCTCACTCACCTGTTACACAAACAGAACCAAACAAAAGTGAGCTCATTACCTGGACTCAAAACAATTGGATTGTCCTCTGTCTTCCCTTCAGTTATGGGCTCCCCTTTGCGACTCATGATCTTTGCCAAACGGCTTGAGAGGGAGGAGAAGATGCCCTGGATGAAGTAGCCCTGGGGCTCGGCTGGCAGGGACGGCCGTGTGGCCCCACTGCCGTGGGGCTCGGACAGCGAGCGGCTGAAGGGAACCCGCAGCGGCCTGCTCCTTGTTGGGAAGGGTGCCTCAGGTGGCTCTTCCTCGAGATTGGCAGCACTGGTAGCATCCATGCTCGCAGAACTTTTACCAAGATTTGGGTCACTGCACTCCCCTTTCAAACTGGAGGAGTCTGCTCTTTTGCTTGCCTTCCAGGGAGGCCAAGGATGCGTTTGCCACCTGTACACTCCAAGAGGTTTCTCTGAGTCAAAACTCATCTGTTTATTCAACTTCTTGCTTTTCATTCGGTGGTACCAGTGATAGTCCTTCAAGGCAGCTGTGCCAGCATCTTGTTCTGACAAAGATCTTCTGAAGGTCCTGGGAGAAAGACTATGATGCTTTTTGAAAGCGCTCATTTTCCACCCTTTGCATTTGACACTTCACTTGCATTCCTCGTTGCTTAGTAGTCACGTAGCTGTAGTTCCTCACTCACCATTTTACATCCCCAGTTAATTTGTTCATGGTTGTGAACTGCAGAACAGCAGAGGCTCTTCCCGAAGACCTTGAGCACCAATCCCAGAACCAGGTATTCCTACATCTCCACAAGAAGGATGTGCCCTCACCTGTAGCACACCAACTTCTAACAGCACACGAAGCCTTGCTGAGCTTGCTATCGCTTCCTGGGTTGTCACATTTCTGCACCAAGTTCTCAGGAAATGACTAAAAGAGCCCAGAAATGAAAACCCACAGTGCTGTTCTGTACCAATCACACTTCACTTTTTTCAGTCTACATTAAAGATTTGGTTAAAAAAAAAAAAAGGAATGCAAAAGTACTTTGCTCTAGAGACTCAGCAACGTCTCAGAAAAGCGTTGAAAAATTGCAGTACTCAACTAAGAGTCATGCACGTGTTCTTCAGTCAAGTAGCAAAGTATATTAATATATATAGTTAAGTATAAAGTTTCTCTTTACCACAGGTATGTTGTATCACTTAAGAGTACCTCAGAGCAGCCTTTTAGAGAAAGGTAATACAGACAGATTTATCAGAATCGAGACAGATTTATCAGAACTGTGCTGGAAGCACAAGACAGGAAAGCAAAGAGGAATGGAGGAAGGAGAACAAACCCTGCAACTCAATGCAGTGAGAGTGTAAATACACTGAAGGGAAATAAGTAAAGAGGAGGAGAGAAGGGTGGGTGGGACTTCACCAAACACAGACCAAAGGGAAGGGTTTCAGGCATGGCAAACAGAACAGGGCAGCAGGAAGATAGTCCTTTTTCTCCTCCCCCTTTCTTCCCTTTTTAAACAGCAGAATAGGGGATTATTTTTTATAAATCTAGTTGCAATAAATGAGATGGAAAAAATAGTCCTATCTGCTTAACCAAGAGGAAAAAACCCTCTTGCCTTCACACTACAATTTAAGAAACAGCTGAGCGTTCTAAAATCTCATAAAGAAAATATCCGCTGGTGAACGAAGAGCATGCTTGCCAAGTTTTAGACCAGAGCACTTAAATCTCAAGTCTACACAAATCCCTGAAAATAGGGGGTTTATAATGGAAATGCTGACACACCCTTGGCAATAAAGTAACAATGAAAACTACTCCTCTGGTTAAATAAAATGATAATCTGGTCTGGCAGGCCAATAAAGCTTAACTGACCCACTGTGGGATCCCTCCTTTAAACTAGGCTGCATTCATCAGCCAAAGCACATTCCTGACAGCTGCAGATGCAAAAACTTCCTTACTTTGAGTCTATGTGGGAAAGGGTACCACTGCTCCCTAGAACAGAGAGGGACTTACCCTAAAACCTCCTTCGAATCAAAAAATAATTTCTCTACTCAGTAGCAAGTTAGATTTTTCAATTATAAACACCAGAAGCAACTAAAAATGACCATGTTGAAGAGGTCACAACAAACAACCCCAGAAACAGAAACAGTTTGGGCACTGCAATGCCATTTCTGCATCAAATAATGATGCTGCCTCTTGTGCTTTGTCAACATCACACTGCTCAGAACATAAGTCTGGAATGACAAAATGTACCTATACCACACATCTGCTACAATTTCCATCCAGAGCAATGAAAGTTCAAAGAAGCACAAGCAGTGAACACAGAGATATTCCTGTGAAAATGAGACACAGACTTCACCAGAAAATAGCAGCTGGCTTTTGTCTTCTGCTTCTTGATCCCAAGGGTTGCTGATCACCTTTGGCTGCAGCCCATCTGGCCCCATGGGCTAACACAGGTTCTTTAAAGTAACTCCTGACTTGACCCTCATCTACTGCTGGTGGCTCTTCTTCTCACCCAGAGGCCACAGGTGTCCATGTTTTCAAGACTGAGGCAAAACCAGAAGCACTGAGAACCCTAAAGTTTTTTTGGGTCTACTGTTACTGGGTCCCCCACCCCTTCCAGCAATGGGTCCTCCTTCTCCCTGTTGAGCCTTTTGCTGCTCATGTGCAGCAGTGCTTCGGCCAGAATTAGGCAGGCTGGTAAAGCAGGCTTTGTGGAACGTCAGGAGCGCGAATAAATCCGACGGATGATGATGTGGTTGGCTCCAGTGGCACAAGCCATAATCAGCAGGGAAAGCTGAGAATGTGAGGCAGGTTTCTGGTCAGCTCTGCAAGCTGGGTTTGCACAAGTTTCCACTAACACATTGACATCTCCTTTGGGGCTGGGAGCACAGAAGGGCAGGAGAGGACAGAAAACGCAGACAGACTGTGCAGGAGCTGGAGCCCTCCTGGGATTGCTTGCTGTGGATTCATAACTTTGCAACTCCTGCTGATCTCTGCCAGGCTGGGCACCCACACAGACTCCTGAAACAGCCCTTGGAGAGCCCTTACCCGCCTTACTGGAGCATTTGGTACCCCTGAGGAATGACTCAGCTTGGATAACGCGACTCCAGCAGCACCAGGGCAGGGATTTAGCACAAGAGCACTCTGGACAGGGCAGAACTTCAGGCAGACACCAGTCTCTGCATGAGGACAGAGATGATCACCAGAATTCTCCCCTCCTTTTCCACCACCATCCTCTGGACACCTGACTGTACAGAAACATTCCTCTATCCCCTTCCAAATACAGCTGGCATTGCATTGATCACTGACTCACCCAGACCACCCATTTCAGCAAGCGAACTCACAGAAAGATTAACCATGTCTCAAGTTACAGCACAAAGCAATGTGCAAAACCAGTTATGGGTTAACTGCTACTCAAAACTTTTTATTGGTGTGGCCAGGGGTTGGACCACAGCTCTGTACAGACCTAACAATACAGAGAAAGGCTTCAATAAGCACTCTACATGAAGCCCAAGAACATCAAAGTCACAGTTTAGTTTAAGTTCGAATAATATTGAGAAGGCTTTTTACTTTTTTTTACTTCTGGTTTCACTTTTTATTTCATGTTACCACTGCTCAAAAGAACACATTGTGTGATCAAAGGAACATTATCCTTGGCCTAGCTGAGGTTTCACAGTGTACTCTAGAGAGGGTAAAAGGGGTCTTTCTCAAAGTGCTTCTAAGAGGGAGACAAGGTTTACATGTTTATTAACATAAAGACACTGACAGACAAGTTTGCTTAGTCTACCAATAAGACAATTCTTTAAAACAGCTAACAAAAAATTTAGCCTGGGCTTTGAGTCAAACTGATCTCTCCCTCCCTTACACACATCATCAGCAGCAATGATGAAGTTCAAAAAACTCCTTTGTCTACACTAAATTAAAATTTGTCTCAAGCGGCTCCAGCATTTCTTGTGTCCACAGAACATGCAGTGAGTAATCCAGAAGGCAGAACTTTCTCCTTGATCCCCAGGCCAGTCACTCCCCAGCCCAGTCCTTCCAGAGCAGCAGCTTATCCTGGGAAGCATTTCCCAGTCTCAGTATCACAAAGAAATCAGCTTACAGCAGTGACTGCCACCGTATTAGTGATGTGAGATCCCAGCCATACTGAGCCTCCCACGCAGCTGTCAGCAGGTAAAATAATGTCAGGGGAAGAAATGAGTTTGTCAATTAAGTTGAGAAAATTTGAAATATTTTTACTCTTGTTTTTAATACCAACTGCCTACAAACGTGATCCTCCACCAGCAATTTTTTCTCAGTTTTCTTTTTTTTTGGTAGTGTTTGCAGTTCATTGTGCCAAATCATTCATTTAGCTTTTCAGAAAATTACTATTTTCTTCCTAACAATCCAGTCACTTAATCATCACATTTGACATGTTTAACAGCATTATATTTCACTACTCCTAGATATTTAAGTAATTTATGCACAAAATGCAGATTTGCTATGTTGGAATGTAACTGTATTTCAGCTTTAAGATTGTATTGGGAAAACAATCTTTCTTAACTTTATAACATTTCACAGAAAATATACACAAGCAGCCTTACATTTGCACCAAGCATATGAAGATAAATCTTTGCCAAGGGCCTCCTGTGTGGGAATTCTACTCTCCACCATTCATCTCTCCAGAAAAAGCTACCCAGGTCTACTGCAAGGAGCTTCAGTAATTTCTCAGAGTATGTTGTTTAATAAATACTACCAGTCAATTAAGAAAGTAAAAAAGCAATACCACAGAAAACCCCAAGTGCACAATTGCCAAGCAGCTGGAAGAAGGAGAACCTAGCTCTGATGTTACAAATTAATATTTAATGCTTGCTTGTTCTCTAGAAGCTGTCTAGTGCTTGAGTAAAGGCCCTACAAAGTGTAAAATTTGAGTTCATAGCTTATATTGTAAAAAAAGGATGAACTGCAATCTCCCATGACTGAACTACTTTCTAAATTAGTTTTGGACCAAACAAACTTACCAGCTTCTCATTTTTACGAAGACATGGAGGGGAAAATGGGAAAGAAGAGAGTTAAGAGAAAAAAAAAAAAACCAAAATGCCACACAACCACCACCATCCATGATAAACCCTGAAAATTTATTCACCACACTTGGTTTCAACCAAATCCTCTCTTTTAATTGAGAAAAATCAGCACGCTAAGCAAATACCACTTCTGAAAAGATCCCAGCTTAAGTCCCCACCAACCAGCCATCAAATGAGCTTTAACTTGTAGAAAAGTAAATGAAATTGCACCCTGTATCCTCCCTAGAGGAACCAGAAGGAATACAGAGAGTCAGGGATCCTGGATTTAGCAGTCTAGCTCCCCTTAGCTCTTCACCCATTTAAAACTAGCTCAGTGCATTGGAACAGTTCATGGAGCAGTAATCAATATATAAAGCAGGAATGAACACAAAAGTTTCCTAATTGACCCAACTTGACATGTAGTTAAATAGCACAGAAGATGAAAGATTTTTCCTTCCCTTTAAATTAGAGACTTTACAAAATATTAAGTTTTGTTTATGTAAGGCTAAGTAATTAATGACCTAACATCCCCTTCCCATCTCCTATCACCAAGATGCATCTGTTTCCCCCTGCAACATTTCCTGCAGGTGGATATGACTTTTCCTCAGCTCAGGGCAGACCAGTGCACCTGACTTACTTGACCTCTTAATATCTAGTGCTAATTAATGTTTAGAAGTTACACAGAGGACAAATGAAACAGCACCTTAGAAATTGTTGCATTTGGGGTTAGAGTGAGTGGAATTAGCATTGCTGGAAGTCAGAGATCCCTTACTGTGCCCAAAGCAGAGCTCCTGAGAGCAAAGCTGCCCCACGTGCCTCTCACAAGCCTGGAGCTGGCCAAGCCTTCAGTGACCAACTGCAAGCTCACCTGTGCCACATCAATCAAGATGTGCTGTTTCCACTTTCACTATGCTGAGACTGAAATGCCTCTGGGCAAGCTAAATGGTGACAGAAGAGCATTTAAATGCCACCTAAATTTTGGTGTCCAGGCAGGCTGTAACTGCTGTCCTGCCCCACAACTCCAAGCCCAAGCTGTCCCTACAGCTGCAGCAAGCCAGCCTGACCCAGCTCTGCTTTTGCCATGGTCTAGTTTCTGAAGGCAGGTACTGAAAACTCCTCAAGACACGCAGGAATTTCCACCTGAAGATGAGGAAGAACTTCACTGTGCGGTGACCACGCACTGGAAGAGATTGTCCAGAGAGGTTGTGGAGTCTCCCTCACTGGAGATATCCCAGACCTGTCAGGATACAATTCTGTGTTCTGGGATGGCCCTGCTTGAGCAGGAAGGCAGGATCAGATGACCCCCCGTGCTCCCTTCCAACCTGACTCATTCAGTCACTCTGACTTCTGCCCTCTAACTCCTTGGCAAAACCCCTACAATTTCTCTGCTGATACAAACTCCCCACGTGAAACTCTCCTGGTTTCATTTTTCCATGCTGTTCCCGTGATTTGCATGAGAAGCTGGTACAGCCCTGTCAACTGAGCAGAGCAGAGAGAGATAATATAAATTTATGAGATGCTGGGCTTTGGATGGATGCCAGGAAACGTTAGCAAGAAAATCCCATTTCAATACATTGCGAATAAACCTGGAGAGAGGCGATGCCAGGTTTTAATTTCACTAGCAATCTTTTTTTTGTTGTTGACGACCAAACACAGCTCGTGCCAAGTTTCAAGGGCCATAAAAATGTACATTTAAGAGCCAGCCAGACACAGGCAGTGGCTGAGCCCACACGCAGCTGCGAGCCACCCCAGCCAGCCAAGGATTTCAGCAAATAAATAAATAAATGCATGACCTGGAGGTAAATATGCCAGTAACTACTCCGTAACAGCAGAATGTGGAGAGTGTGGAGGCACTCCCCTCAGAAATTTGGGAAGATTTAGGGATTCCTGTAGGGAAGGAGAGCCCTCAGCCCTGGCCTGGGACACACACGGAGCTCAGGCTGGGGGAAACCCTCTGGAGGCACAGCTCACCAAGCAGAGCCCCTGGAGAAACACAGCTGCACTGCCCTACCCCTCTGTCAACTTCTGCAACTCCACAAATAAATCATTATGTTTATATAAACATATAAACATTGACTGCATAAAGAAAAAGCTCTTATGCCCAGCCTGACATCCATTTCTGTATGATTACAGGTTGGGCTTCGTACCATCAGAAATATCATCCACAAGCTGCTCATTTCAGTTTGTAATAGTCTTGGTTTTCAGCAGGCAAAATTAACTTCCCATCACCCCTCTTCATTCCCAACTGAAATGTTTGGGATTTTTGTGGAGAGAGTGGAGAAAAAAAATCATTACTGCTGCAATCTTAAAGCAAGGGTTTCACCAGCCAAACACAGTTTTATTGCTAGATGTGATCGCTGTGTTCATCAAACCAATCACAGCCTAAGCTACTAGGGGAGTTACACAGTTATAGTATATAGGCAACTTAATGGATAAACATCCCCAAAATGGTCTTGGTAACTATGCCCAAGTAGCAGGTGCATTTATTTGAACTTTCCAGCCTTTATTTTTATGTAACTAGAAAGGAACATATCCTCACTGCAGACTGCTGCAAAAATAAGACTTATCAACTCTCCACCAAAGATGTCAGGAGCTGGGGTTATAATTTCATTCTGGATATTTTTTAATCAGTTGCTGTAACTGTTATTTTATTTCTCTTATTTATAATTTATTTATTATCTTATTTTATCCTTTTTTAGATAAACTATCTTTATATCAACAACTCTTTCACACAATACTAGTTTTGTAAATAAATTTTAAAATGTAAATACATTTTAAAAGCTTCTCAAACCCTGGAAATCCCACTGTAAGAGCCAACTGGCAGCAAAAGATAACCACCAGCTAATTGACAACACTCTTCAAAATCACTGGAGAGTGTACTCTTACAGTGTATATAAACAAAGAACTTTAGCAACATGCATAATTAAATTCTTGCATTTATCATCTAAACACCACCAGTAATAGAAATACTCTGTCTGCTGTGAGGACCTTTCAGACTGAATCCAACCATGAGCCCAAAACTGTCAAGAGCACCACTAAGCCATGTCCCTAGACAGCAAAGCACAAGTAAGAATTTACAAATTCAGAACTATTTTAGGCTCTGGATTTAGGGAGGGAAATTCCTTGAGTTGGACAAGAAATATCCTAACACCCACCTTGCAGCCCCATCGGAATGTTGTGCTAATATCAGCAAATTAAAGTGCAACAACTGACAACAAATCAGTGACAGCTGGGATTTAGGAGCGAGTCTTCATCTAAATGGAGAAATAAACCTCAGAGAGGAAAGATTAAACATCCTGGTATCTCAAAATGCCAAAAGTCTGAAATGAAAACACTTAGGAGCAGCATGGGGAAAGAGTCTGTGTAAAATTCCAGGTGCTATAGCACTGCATTGAGAAAGTAGTAAAAGAAACAACCAAAAAAGAAATAAAAAAAAGCAGTGGGGTGGCAGGGAGAAAAAGGAGCATTTCTTAAATGTAAATGACCTTCTAAGCAGCAGAGATTTCTCTCCACAGGTTGTCTGTCAGGAACAGCCTTGACTCAGTGCAGAAGCCACGTGTCAGGGACAGTGATGAAGATGTACCTGCTGCCAGGCCTGGAGGAGATTCCAGCCCTGCCAACAGAGCCAAGGGATGAAGCAAGGTGACCTGCAGGCACCAAAACAGCACAGAGACGGAGAGAAAGGAGCACACCCTCTGCTCTGTGCTTGCAATTTAAAGAATGATTTAAGATGTCCAGTGTAGGACATGGCTCATGACATAGCCTGTGATCTCTGAGATGAACCTGTGTGTCCTGGCAATTTCGGTGTACAAAAAGAGTCTCTCCCCAAAAGGGAGAGATACAGGAGAATTTCAAGCTTTGAAGGGACAGGAAGGAGGGAGGAAGAGAAAGAAGATGATTTCTCTTTCACAGACTATTTAAGGAACTAATTTGTGACACGTGCACACACTTCCTCACCACAGGACAAAACAAAGAAGTGGACATTGTGGAAAAGGATTTACATGAAGCACAAGTCCTTGCATCCCAGGCAGGGTCCCAGGCCACCAGGGCCACCCCCAGCACTGCTGTGGGTGTCAGCTGCACATGGAGCCCCATCCCTCAGCAAGCCATGCACAAACACTTCATCTCTTTCGTGTCTTTTCATTCATTATTATGGTACCAGAGATCACTTCTGCTTCAAGCTCCAAAATGACTGGTTTTGTTCCATTAGGTGTGAACATGAGATGACTGGAACTGCCTCTCTCTGTGGTCAATCCTTCCCAAATTGAGCAGAGGCCCATTTGTAAGTCTGTACAAGCAGCGTTTTCAGTAGGCAGCCCCTGTTTAGCAATCTCTTTTTAAAAAATGCATTCTCAATTATTTTCATTGCAAAAAAAAGGGAAATTTTAACCAAAAGGTTTAATGGAACCATGAAAAAAATCAACGGAAACAAACGCCCCAGACCTGCATACTCCAGTTGACATTTCTGAAATGCCTTTTTTTTGTTTTCTCACTTCATGGGTAAAAGGGAAAATGAGCTGATATTTGCTATTTTCACCTTAACCACACTAGCACTGTTAGTAAACCATGCTCCATTCTCACCAAGCAGCATGGAACTGCTGTGAACAATAAAGCCTGACTTTGAAATTGTACCTTGAAGTCTCAAACCAACCTGCCAACAAGTCCAGAATATTTGCTCTAAATATAAAACACAAAGGCACTCTGGGTTTTATAAAGACACAAGCAAGCCCCAGAGTTAGACTAAAGTAATGAGCATGTGTATTCCAATTCCAACAGACAGGACAGCACCCGTCTGGCTTCACTTAGGAACTTGTTATAATCTCTGCCTTATAAAAAGATTTTTACACATATGAAACACTCATATACCAGTGAGACATAAAATCAGGATGTAATCAAATCTCTACAGTTTTATGTACAAATCCCTCGGGACTTTAAGCTGCAAAACCAAACGTGAATAATTGCATTTATTTTCTAATAAAGACCATGTGCTCTGGGGCACAAGTACACAAGTTTTCAAGAGCTCCGCATAATATTTTTGGAGGTATTTCTACTTCAAATAAGCAATCCAGTTAAGCAGAGATAAACACGCACACACATCCCTGACCTTGTTCAAACAATGCACCAATCGCTGCGATAAATCTGGTTGCCAAATCTAAATATAGACTTACAGGAAAAAACAATGGAGTTTGGGCAGAAGAGACCTTCTCCTATTTACTGTTTACCTAATTATCCAAATGAATGTGCAGTTTGGCCTCTGTCCCCTTTTGGAGCAGCTCTCCTTTCCCAGTGGGAGCCAGGGGAGCTCTGGCTGTGACTGGAATCGCAGCGTGCTCCTGGCACATTCGACGCTCCCAGTGCACTTGGTGCAATTTCAAAGCTTGTCTCACAGTTTGGGTATGTGCACACTCTGCTTCCCCCAGACAGCCCCATGCCTGACACAAGGCAGATAGGCACTGCAGGACTGAGTCACTGCTACAGAAACAGGCTTTGAAAAAAATTTCTTAAGAAAAATCCCATTCAAAACCCACTCTTAAGTTTCCAACTTCGGGTGCCCAAGCAGGAAATGAGGGGAGGAGGGAGCACAGGGCAAAAGGAGGAGGAGAAAGTTCTATTCAGGGTTGTATTTTTAGACTATCACTAATTTTGTTTTGTCACTGTGCTACAGAAGCTAGACCTGGGTGAATTAATGCAGCATTATCCTTTCTAATTTTTGCTCAGTCCTGGCTGCAGTCTAAACCTAATCTCCTTACATGGGACCTGGCAGGGCATTTGCTCCCCCTGCCCTGCTGTGGCTCCTATCTTTCCACCAGATATTCCTGCCTGCAGCACACATCCAGCCATGTATTCCCTCTCTTCCCCAAAGCATGTAAAAAAACGAGGAGAATTCCCCTCTTTTGTGTTTGGAAACAAAAATCTACATACTGAGGACACCAAACCTGAAATCCTGATTTGTTGTGAAGTACACCAAGATAATGGGATTTATAACCACAGTGTATGAGAAGGAACACCACTGAAATGCTTTTCTTTCTTGCTAAAAATACATCTTAAAGTGTCTTTGCCCTTCTTGATTTATGGATATTTATAAGCCAAATTCTGTTGGGCAGGCTGAGGCTAGAGTAGAGAAATCTGTGCCCTCTATTGCCTGCTCTATTTTAGCCTGTAACAGTTATGCATCCTATTTATTCTTATTGTTTCAAAGCAAGTTAGTTTTAACTTGTATTTTTTAAACAAGTTTCTGTCCCCAGCTGTCATTATTAGGGTTGTTGTCAACCTATTTTTTCATTTCCTTTCTCCACATTTGCACAGCACGGGCCCAACCCATTTGTGACTTCCCTCCCTAGATGCAAGTTGCCACACATAGATCAATTGCACAGAAATACAATGACTTACAGTAAAGAAATCATTGGGGAAAAAACATATGGACCTCAACTTATTTATAAATATCTTCAAAAAGGAGCCTGGAAACATCCCACCCCAGGCTGGCAGTGCACAAGGCAGAAGTGGCAGGGAGTGGCAAGGGAAGAGGCAGACAGACAAGGATTTTATTTTTTGTCTTATTCAAGTTTTTATTCTTTCCAGAGAAACAAGAAAGGCCAGGATATCCTCAGAATTTGGCATTCCCAACACCACCTCTTTAGATGAACACAAGGTTCTCACTTCCTGCTCCCTCCTCATTTCACAGCAAGTGAGGACAGAGCAGGACAAAGCCAACATCAGGAGCTGCCATCAAACAACTGTTCTACAAACAGAGGAGAAGCCCTGTAAGCCAACCCTGTGCCAAACTGGGGTTATTCTATTTATTTCTATTCCATACTAATGCATCCAGGTTTTTTTAACTATGAAAAACACAGGTCAGGTCTCAAAAGTCACTGAAGTCCCCCTACACTTCTTATCTCTGGAGCAAAGATTAACTGGCCTAGCTTCCTTCAAAATAGTGTCTTCTCTGGCCATCAGCAGCCAGAAGAACTTGGGGGTAGAGATGGTTAAACAGGAAGGAAAGAGGTACAAACAGAGAAGATTCTAGCCCTGTAAACCAACCCTGTGCCAAAGCTGGGTTATTCTATTTATTTCTATTTCATACTAATGCATCCAGGTTTTTTTAACTATGAAAACACAGGTCAGTTCTTAAAAGTCACCAAAGCTCCCTCTACACTTCTCATCTCTGGAGCAAAGATTAACTGGCCCAGTTTCCTACAAAACAGTGTCTTCTCTGACCATCAGCAGCCAGAAGAGCTGGTTAAACAGGAAAGAAAGAGGAAAGGAAAAGATCCCAAAGCTCAGAACAACCCTCTCCCCACTGCTGCAGGGGAAAGTAGGGGACACAGGAGCCCAGTTGGTGCTTGTCCTGCTCACACCAGGCATGGCAAAGTAGGAAAGGTGATGGAACACATAAAAGTCTCTCTTCCAACCTGTGCCTTAGGCTACAGCTCTGGAGCAGCTGTGCCCTCCTGCATCTCAAGCAGAGTGCCAGGCACAAACAGCTTTAGACTAAAAGGTGCTGGTGCTCAGGATTGACACAATTTTGGGACCCATGAGAAGCTGCTGGGGTTTCACCATCATGCAGTTGGTATGATGTCCAGCAACAGGGGCCAAAACTCACCTCCCTGTACAAACACACATTTAGGGATAACTGAAACCAAAACAAAATCAAGTTCTTCCTGTCTGAAAAGCTGTCAAGCATATCAGGTCCTTCTTTTGCCTTCTTGACTGTCTAGAAAACTGACATAAGAAAACTGATTATTATTCTGGAATAAACTATAGTAGAAGACAAGAAAGAAAAAGGGCAAATCGGAGTTTATCTTCTTAAAATAAAAACCCCTTAAGGGATATAATTTACTGCAATTTAATACAAAAAGCCAATCCTCAAGATAAGCCTTAACAAATCACCTTGAGAGTTTAATAAATTGTTGTTTGGTTGAGGGGATTTTTCACTGCATCTGTTAATGCATTTACCTGGCCTGTCAAACATCGCCTGAAGTTCTCACACCAGACAAACACAACAGCCAGAGTAGAAAGTGGGCAAGACAGTCTGGGACAGCTGAGAGAATTGTTTCAATAAAGAGGGTTTGAATATTTTATTATTAATTATTAAAAGAAGTCTCAGGTTTCACCTTGTATCATATAAAATTTCACTGAAATTACATGCACAAAGAGAGATATTGGGAAGAAATCCTTCCCAATTTCTTCCCAATATCTAATCCTTTAATCAGATATTGGGAAAAAATCCTACCCTGTGAGGGTGGTGAGGCCCTGGCACAGGGTGCCCAGAGAAGCTGTGGCTGCCCCTGGATCCCTGGAAGTGTCCAAGGCCAGGCTGGACAGGGCTTGGAGGAATCTGGGATATTTGAAGGTGTCCTGCACATGGCAGGAGGGTGGAACAAGATAAGCTTCAAGGTCCTTCCAACCCAAACCTTCTGGGATTCTATGATAAATCCATCTACCAGATGCAGCACCATCACCGTGGGAAGCTGCACATCCGCCATCTAACTTCTAGATTATTTTAACTCTCACAGATGAGCAAGAAATTACTGATACCAAAGTGTTTGAAAAGAGCTGATAATGCCACGGATATTTACAGTATATACACAGTTGCTTTTACACATAAATTTTAAGTTGTTGATATCTAAAATAACTCTTATTCAGTCTTTAGATATAAAGAGTTATCTTAACAAGCTCTCTTTTGAGTGTGTAATTCAAGTATTTTCTTTCTGGATCCCTAAAGATTAGATGCAGGCCATATTTCTGATGCACAGAAGGCATGAGCTCCTCTTTCTCTATCTGCTTATTTATTTTGTTCCCCATCATCCACAGATGATGTTCCCCAAGCAGCTGAGAAGTGGAATGCTCTGTTCCCAGAGCCAACACCATGAGTCACTGTGTGCTCACTAGTCAGGGTACAAGATCTCCCAGCACTTTCCCCCCAAATCCCAACCACTTTGCAAACTTCTATTGTGCCTAAATTAAACAGCTTTTGTTATCAAGTGAATAAAAATTCACATTGCCTGCCAAGCCACTAAACCACATTTAAATGGTAGGATGTACACCCAATTCAGCATTTCTTAGTGGTTTAGGTGGAAATTCAGGTATGCAGGGAATGACTTTGCGAAGCTGCAATGGTCATCTCGACAGAAGGAGGATAACTAAGCCTGTGAAGCCCAGAGAGAATCAACAACTCAACATCCACTGGATCTCAGCAGTACAGGCAAAGGCCAGCAAATCCAAACCTCACTGCTGCCACTGGGCCCCTGTACCCTGCAGGAGCTCGGGCTGTGGGCTGGCCTTGCAGGAGCACTTTGTTGTTCTGAGCTGTTTAAAACCTTTCACTTTGGTGCTTGTGGTTTTGCCATTCCACAGTTTCAAGCAGCTCATCAAAGGAACCTGTAAGCAAAGGTGGGAGGACACAAATACCTCTTAAACTGGCTTTGTTAACTAATCAGTCTGCAGTGGAATTTGAAGTCTGCAAGAAGTTTTCCAGAAATAGTGCATGATTTATGCAGAGATGATTGCACATCAATTTCTTATTCAGAATCTTTGTCACATTCACTGGGCAAAAAGTTGGGTTTATTTCTGTCCTTCATTCTTCCCTACTGGGTTCTTTCAGTTACTTTTCCCACTTACTCTCCTCTGCTCTTCCCAGGCAACAAACTATCAAACACAGCCAATAAATGGATTAAATCCCACAAGCTTTCCTGCTGTAGTCATTGCACTTTTCACAGCTGAATAGTCCATATCCATTCAATTTCCATTTACAGGCACTGATCACTGAATTGAACAGGAAAGTTCATCCACCTGCACCTCTCTGCTTTCAGCCTATTTTGGAAGTCCTTCTTATAATCACAACTCCAGACTATCAAATGAATCACAGTTCAACAGATTCAACACTGCAAAAAATTTCTATTCCAACACCAACTTACATTTTCTCTTTTTAAAGCTGGCAATGAAAGAATATTAAAATAGAAGCTGCAGCTCTTCTATCATTAAGGCATCTAGATTTTGTACTACATCGATTTCAAGGGAAGTTCTGAATGAACCAGAAGGTGAAAATTTCTGGGTAATCCCACCAAAGCCAGGAAAAGGCAGGGGGAAGGGAAATCACTGCTCTCACATTCTTTTCCTATTATTAAATGCAATACAATTAAATGCAAGGGTTCCCTGTAAAATAACTGAAGCCAATCACCACAAACTACACTGCAGGGAAAATTAGGCAGAATTTATGCAGCAAGACAGAAGAAAACAGTGACACAGAACACCATGTCTCACTAAAGGATGAATAAATGTGCATTTAAAGCTCAGAAACTTAGAGCCAGAAATAAGAGGCAAAACAAGGCAGAGAGAGGAAGGGAAGGGAAGAGAAGGAAGAAATGTGCTCATTATCTCAAGAGCTTAACTCCAGAGGTTCCAGGAGGAGTGAAGAAGCAGCAAAGAGATTCCAGTGCAGCAGTTTCTGACACAGACAGGTCTAATGCTGCCATTAGCTCACAATACACATCTGAGGATTGATGTGCAGCTCTTGAAATCTGACAGGTAGAAAGCTGCAATTTAGCAAGAATAGTTATTTAAAGCACTTACTCAGTGGATTTAGCTCAAAGAAGAGGCCACTGCCTGTGACTGCCCCAGAAAATACCTGGCTGTAGCAAAAATTTCACACAGGGACTTTTAAGACCTTAAAACCTACAGACAGAATCAGGAAATTAATGTTTGTATTTTTTCTGACTAGCCCCAGAGTTACTTTCAGTATCCACGAAACTCGGTTTAAATTAATTCTTCCTACTACCTAAGCTATCACCTAATTTGTTATCTCCTCTCAGACTGGAAACCTCATTTTCAAAACTAATTCTCTTACTGTTACCTGATAACAACCCTCAGGATTACAAATTTAATCACAATAATGACTGAATACACTGACAGGTGAACCCAAATACTTCCAGTGTTTACACCAGCAGCAATAATTAGTGTTTTGTCATGGCAGAAAGTGACTGCAAATTTACCTCCACAAGGAAAGTGACTGGAACAATACAAGTAGCAGTCCCTTACTCAAGAGAAGATACAGATACAAGGAGAGGAAAAAGGTTACCTTGAATACAACGTACCTTCAGAGACATTACAATTTATTGCCAAAGTGATTTATTACTAATCCAACTTTTTTTTTAGAGGCTAAAATGTTTTCATTATTAAAAGAAAAATACATACTAAGTTCCCAGCAAACAGAAATAGGAACTTGCTAAGGTTTTTTACTTGACATGGCTCAGTTTCCTCTCCCTCCTGCAATTATCTGTCTGCAGAGGAAATAGCACACAACATTCTGTGCCTGGCTAGGAGGTTCATAAGGACAATGAATATACAAGTTAATACCACGTTATTTTTAAAAATATTTTTGTTGTTGTTGTTGTTTGTTTTTAAAGAATATTAAAAGCCTTTCTGCAGACAGGACTCTGATGGCTCCATGACAGAAGAATGCAGCACTGCTAAATGCAAAACAGATTTTAGAATATTTCTGACACCTGTGCTGCAGGACTGTCATTAAAGGAGATGCTTTTCTGGGTAAATACGTTCTATAACATGTTCACGTGAAGGGCCAGCATAAATGTCACTACACTCAGGTGATTAAATCCATACTGAAACTCCCTTAGCCATGAGTCCTGATATGACAGCTCAGGGGTTACCACCCTTAAATCCATACTGCTCCATAAAAAGGTAAAGGTCCCTGATGTATCATCCTCAGCACTCTCAGACAGAAAATACTCCTGATGCTTAAATAAAACTACCCAAGATCGCTGTTTCTGGCATTATTTACCTGCCAACAGACAGAAATGTAAAGATGGTGCAACCATTAAAGCTGTTACTTTTCTGCTATTTGAGAGCTTTGATGTGACAACTTGAAAGTTCATTTAAGAGCTCCTTGCAGCCACTGTCACTCTGCAGAGCCTCCAGGTGATGTGGCAGCATCAGCTGTGGGGATGCAGCTGAATCAGGGCTGTCACAGTTAGAAAACAAAGGACCCTGCTTAGCTAAGTCCTTCTCGATAAGTTTTTGCTGCTTTGCTGCTCTTTAATGTGTTGAGTTTTCATTCAGTTTGTATTTTTATACAAGAAAAACAATAATGTTCAAGAACAACCAATTTCAGTTGACTTTAAAGTCTCTTCAGCTAGGGCACGGCTCAAGCTTATTTCAGTTTACCCCTAATCCAAACAAGGTTTGCATCTTCTCTGCAGCTGCACACCAGCAGACAGGCAAATTAAAGAGTATTTAAAAGTAGCAGGGATCTCAAGAGAGGAGAGATAAATCCAGCAACATTTGCTAGGCTGGCAAAATGCCATTTGCTGATTTTGACCATGACATTTTATAACCTTTTTGTTTTAAATAAAGATCAAAACCTTAGGATGTTCAGTTTCACCACCACTTCACAAAATGCTCTCAGGTTCTCTGCCTTAACCAGCCTTACAGATATTATACATTAATAGGGGTCATTAAAAATATTTCATTATAATTAATTATTGCATTCTAAAGGAATCATTAAAAAAAACCTACTGTCTCAAAGTATGTGGAATATAAATCCTGCTGAAATAGTATCTGACCACATCTGTTCTTATACAAAAGTCACCACTTAAAAGTCCCTTTTAAAGTCTGATATTTCATGTACTTCATTAATCCTGAAATCTCTGAAAGCTGCTGTAAGTTGTTAGTGGCTAATCAAATGCATAAATTGGGACCACACAAACCCATGATCACTTTCAGATCTCCTTCAAGTAAATCTCTCTCTAACAACTAAGAATGAAAGAAAATATTATTTTTTAATTACATGAGAAGCACTAAATAAAGAAGAATGGTCATCAAAGACTCTACTTAGTAAAGACAAAATCAGCATCTTTTGCAGCAGAATTTTTCTGCCAAAATTAAATGTGGCAACACAGAATAAGGTGTAGATCTGTATTTTTGCTGCTCCCCACACCATAAACACTGGAAAAAAATATTCTAAGTGTCATTTTTGCTTCTTTGTAATGTTTCCTTCCTGTACCATTTCTTTTTCCATCTGAAAAATTGCAGTGGTCCTTTCATCCATGGGCTGGTATGGAGACCTGGGCAGCAGGCTGGGATTACAAACCAGAACTGAGGTCCCAGCGCTCGACCCCCTGCAAATGCAGAAACCAGGCTGGCATCAAGCACGAGCCTTCCCTGGGGCAGAATGAGTGCCTGGATTTGCACACCCTCTCCAAGTGCTTTTCCAAGGGGTACACTTGCTCCAGGATCACATTCCCCTCACCTCAATCTCCCAGCATCCTCAACTTCCTAACATTCTGCAGGCATTTAAAAAACCCATTTAACACACCTCCCCACAGTGTAAACAGTGTGATTTGAGGGGAAAAAAACCAAAACAAAACCAACACAGCTCTTTGGGGGTTCTGAAATCATGCTGAAAGTTATCAAAGCCAAGGCTATTTACTCTTGGCTGTGCTTCCCTCAACAAAGAATTGAGCTTTCAAATACTGATGGACTAAAACTTCTCTGAAGAAATGTACACAAGGTATGCACACAAAGTACACTTTACACAAAGTAAATGTGTGCTCTAGTCACTTAATACCTGCTAGACTTGCTCATAAAAAACCCCTCTATGTTAATTCTCAGACTGACCTTAAGTGAAATTTCAAGTAGAATAATTCCATTCTCCTTATTCCTGAAGCAAGTATAAGGGGCCTAGAAGAAACCTGGAGAGGGACTTTTGACAAGGGCATGTAGTGGCAGGACAAGGGGGAATGGCTTCACATGGACAGAGGACAGGGGCAGATCAGATACTGGGAAGAAATTCTGCCCTGTGAGGGTGGGGAGGCCCTGGCAGAGGTTTCCCAGAGAAGCTGTGGCTGCCCCACCCCCAGAAGTGTTCAAGGTCATGTTGGAGGGGACTTGGAGCAGCCTGGTCTACTGGAAGGTGTCCCTGCCCATGGCAGGGAGGTTGGGATGAGATGATCTTTAAGGTCCCTTCCAACCAAATCATTCCATGGTTCTACGACATTTGTTTTCACTCAGCTTCTTTTTGTAAAGACTGGTTAATTTCCCCAAAGCCCCAAGCTATTTATAGAGAGATCAAGGAGATCTCCTCTACAGTTTCCTGTATTTGTCACACGGCATCTGTCACAATGCAATCAAGGAGATTACTCTGTTTCAAGTCATATTTCAAGGCAGAAAGCCATGGATTCTGAGAAGTCCTGAGTGAGTAGGGAGAGATCAGTAATTTTGGGCTAGAAGGGAATTGCCAACAAGACCTCCTTCCCGGCAAAAGGCAACACACAAATAAATTTGCTAAATACTTGGCACATCGAGTCTGTAACTTCTACACAAGAGAAGTGCTTGTGCCTATGCTGCCCCCTCCACACTCTCAGCTACAGCCCTGGGAGAGATGGGCAGCAGCCAGTAACTCACACAAAAGTCCTAATTTCAAAGAGCAATTTTTCATTAAAATTCACACCCTGATACAGTTGGCACTTGGATAAACTTTACCACATATGGCTTAGGTTGTGTCCTCCTATCCTTACCCTAGCCCAGAGCAAAGAACTTGTCCTGCTTCAGGAGGGCTCTTTCAGTCTTTGATAATTCACCTAATCAGTCCTAATTAGTCAGAGTCATTGAAGAGCCTTCTGCCCTACTAACGAGTCATTCCCTCAGATATGGCACTGCAGAAATTGTTTCCTGCTGAGGCACTTTGGAATGTCTGCTTCGCAGAGCAGCAGCATGAAGAAAGGTGCTTGCACCAGAAAGCCACAAGGCTAATAAAATCAATTCTTGACATTTGAGACAGCCTCTTAAAAACAGTCACTGGTTATGCATTTAATCACACTCCATAATTACACTAATTTGCACAATTAAGAGCTTGATAAACACCATAAATTTAAATGAAAAACCCCAGACACACACTGATGCAGCTACTGGAATATTTTAAAATCCAAAATATCCAACACTGCTGATGACAATTTCTGTAACCACGCAACACAAGAGCACCTCACTGAAATCCAGAGAGATACTTGCCACCAAATCAAAAGAATAGGGACAAAGCAATAAAATAGTTTCTTCTACAGCTCATCAGTGCTGTCTTCTTCTCAACCTCATCTTTTGGTGCAGTCACACCTGACACAACAGTTTAAATGCTCCTGAGATGCCTGTCTCCTGCAAACTCCCCACTCCCTCCAAAACTTCCAAATTAGATAGAGTGCTGCTGTTAGAGAGCCAAGCTAAGGCAGAAATCCCAGGGCAGGGAACAGACTTTAAACAGAAAGCGACTTTAAACACACATTCACCTGGATAACCATCTTCCCCACGCACAATGCTTTGGCATTTTGTTGCCATCTCACACTGGAGATGAGAGATGAAAACAACAGCAATACCCAACAGCTCCTGCCACATTTCTCCTCCCAGGCACCCAAATCCCTCTGAGCAGTTATCTTTCCCATCAGACAAGATGTTTCCCGCACTCACCGCTCCATGTCTTTGCCTGCATCAGCATCTTCCTCATCAGGCTTGCCATACTGGAATTTTTACCCGTGCTGCCTAAACCTGCTCAGGCCCAAACCAGGTGGAAGAGGTAAAAAAAGCCACCTGCATCTTGTGTGTGCCAGCAGCGTGGCTTTCCCTGCAGAGCTGCCCAGCCACTGGAGCAGCAGGGCTGAGCACACACGCGTGCATGCACACGCACAGGAAGCCTGGGACTGAATCAGTGTTAAACTCACTGACTTCCTTCTCCATGCTGCAGTATCTGGGCTGTAAACAAGCACTGCACATGAGCTGAGTGAAGCCGAAAAGTCCAGCAGTGAAGGACAAAAGAAGGGAGTGGCTCCAGCAAGGAATAACTATTTTAAATACACAAACATCTTCCCATCAGATTAAAAGTAGCTTTTAAATTAGGCAGATTCTGAAGCCATTGTTGTGACAGGGTAACGCAAGACAAACAGGAGACGCTGCTTCCTCCTCTGGAGAGCTCTCCTGGATTTCCAGGACGAAGCGTCCCATAAGCATTCCAAGTGCCTGGTCAGAAAGTGCTCATGAAAAGAGTTCCAGTCACTCCAGGGATAGAAGGCAAAGAAGGGGGGGGCAGATGTAGAAACAAGCTCCCAGAAGAGGCACCACCAGCTACAGCTGCTGCACCTTGTTCAGGAGCAATGGAGGATGCTGAGCTTGTGTACAGGTCAGAGCATGTGGCTTTGGCCTCCAGCCTGCCCCACAAGCCAGCCCCCACCCCAGCTCTCCAGGAACACAAGGTCAGCCTGGCAGAAATGAGTGTGTGTGCAGGGATTTGGCAGGAGTCAAACACATCCTCCCCAGCAGCTTTTCAAGCACAGTCTGCTTGTGTTCTGGGAGATCCTCACCTCACCACACAAAGCCTCAGGCTCCTTCAGCTTCCAATGGCTCTTCCCCACCATTTTGTGGCATTTCCCTGACAGCATCTCCACATCTGAGCAAGCAGAGCACACACCAGCATGCACCAAACCCTTTTGCACAGGTCCAGAGGGCTCTAACATTTGCTCCACTGCTGGCAAAAAAAGCTCTGTTGATGGAGAAGAGAGCAGACAGGTCAAGTTCTACTGACTCAAGATGCTCCAAAGGAAGATGCTGATTTTTTTGACAACTCCACTGGCTCCCCAGCAGGTCTGTGCACTTGGCAGACACAATGAGCAAGGGCAGGCTGAGCCCATGAGAGAGACAGCAGCAGCCAGTTGTGTCCAGTGCTGCACTCACAGCCTGTGACAAGCTGGGTGGCTCTGGACAGTGCCCTCCCTGGTGTGTGAAGGGACAGAGACACACAGACTCTGCCCATTTACTCTCCAAAGCTGCATGTCTGCTGCCAGCAGGAAAGCCTGCCACATCCAGGCATCCTTAGGAGGAGAGAGGAGGGAGGATGGACAGCAGAGCCTTGGTCCATCCCTGAGGGTCAGCCACACAGTGACCATTCTCACCTTGGCTGGGACACAGACACAGCAGCCCTCCTGCTCACAGTAATCCAGTGCTGGGAAAATGCCAGTCCAAAGGTGGACCTCCCCCAGCCACCTGGGGGGGAAAGGCTTTGCAGCACTAGAGACCCTTCTGGTCTCTGAAAGCACGCCAGAGTTACAGCAGTTCTCGGTCTGGAGCCTCCAGCAGGCAGTGTCCTCACTGAAAACACCAATGAGAAGGTGCCTGACCTCCGTGTGGATTCTGGAGCCAAGGCACACCGTGGCTGGTACAAAAGGCTGAGTGAGGAAAGCCAGGAGCTGGGCAAGCCTCAGCCTCAGGATGATGAGAAGCGCCTGTCTGAAAGAGCTGCCATCCTATGTGTTTTCAGATTTGCTTTTTATTTGTCCTTCTCTCAAAGACCACTTATCTCATGAAAGGCCTTTTTAACATCTAAACTGAAACATTGAGAGATCTGCAGCTATTCAAAGACCCTTTTTATTACCATCTTGTAAAGCTGGCTACTGAAGACCCCCACTTTTTCTTACTCTCTTAATGAGGCAACAGCAGATTCTTCTCCCCTCCTTTCACCTTGTCTTTCAAGAAATTAAATTCTTATAAAAGTACAATTAAATTGCTGATATCCTTTAATGTTAACTGCGAGATCAAGGGGTTGGAGTCAAAAAAGAAACAGTGCTGCTCTCAAAACTAGAGAACTCACATGAATCTTTCCAGGTACAGTGGAGAAGTTTGACAACAACCCTCCACATAAGAGAAGCACAGATGCAGAGAGGCAAGGGAGCGCACGGCAAGCAGAGTGGAAGGA
The DNA here is from genome assembly GCA_024865655.1 of Emberiza elegans. Classification (NCBI taxonomy): domain Eukaryota; kingdom Metazoa; phylum Chordata; class Aves; order Passeriformes; family Fringillidae; genus Emberiza; species Emberiza elegans. The sequence continues at coordinate 520,728 of JALJVW010000168.1, forward strand.
GAGTGAAAGCCCAGGGGCCTTTTGCTGAAGGGCTCCTTCTCCTCATGCCACCACCCAAGCCTGAAAAGCAGCACTTCATTATGGAAGAACTGCACACAGTTTCAAACCTTCATTTCCATTTCAGCAGGAAAAACTAGCTAGCACGTAAGAGTTGGACTGAGCAAACATCCCTCCACCTTTGTTCCCTTCACTTGACCAGGTTTGGGTTGCAAGGGACCTTAAAGATCATCTCATTCCAACCCTCTGCCATGGGCAGGGACACCTTACACTAGGTCAGGTTGCTCCCATCTGGCATTGAACGTTTCCAGGCATGGGGCAGCCACAGCTTCTCCGTGCCCTCTGTTTCAGGGCCTCACCACACTCACAGGGAAGAATTTCTTCCCAATATCCCATCTAACCCTGCCCTCTGTCAGCCATTGCCCCTTGTCCTCCCTTTGTAAAAATTCCCTCTTGAAGCCCTTTTAGCTATCAGAAAGTGCTATAAGATCATCCTAGAACCTTTTCTACTCCAGGCTGTACAACCCCAACTCTGCCAGCCTTTCTCCACAGGAGAGGTGCTCCAGCTTTTTCTTCTCCAGATAATTTCCATGGCCCTTCTCTGGACTTGCACCAACAGTCCTCATCCTTCTTATGAGAGAGAGGTTGGTGCAGTCCAACATGCCAGCTAACTGCCTCAACACACATTTTTATGCACACATCTACCAAAAGACATTCAGAATTTAATTCTTCAAGTGTAATGAAATCACTGCTACAGTACAAAACATAAATCATTTCTTTAATCAGCCAAAGTAGGCTTCACATTAATGCCCTTATCTCTGCCAAGAACCAAACCAATTGCCACATAAATATTAACAGGGCTCCTTGGCAGGGTGATGTGATTATCACAGGGAGCCTCAGGAGATACTGCAGGACACTTCAGATTTGCACCAATGTACAGATCAGCTCCTTCAGGCAGCAGAGGCTCCTCAGCCTGGTTGTGGAGGGGTTCTGTGTAGTAAAAATAAAAAGCTTTGGGATGAGACCACTTGGGAGCAAAGGAGAGGAAACACTCTGAGTAATCAAAGCCCTTCATGCTTCAGAAAGGAAAATATGATAGCAGCTCTGCAGCTTCTACCACCCCCTTAAGGAGAACAAAAACAATCTTGAATTTGTGATCCATTTAAGGTCACACAGAAAGATGAGTTTGGTCAGTTAAGCCCTTGAAGAGCTTTTCTGGGACAGACCAACACTAAGATAAGAGACGGCAATAGGAGAATGGAGAGCAGCACACAGGCTTCAGACCAGCAAAGCCATGCTCAAACTCTTCCACCCAATTCCCCCAGTGCATCCCCTTGGGGCATTCACCTGTTACACACCATCTGAACAGAATGTTCTGCACTTCACTGGTGAAAAGTCAATTACAGCTCCTCACCTGGCTCCAGAAGCACCAGGAATCATGCAACTTCCTGAGCTGAGCCCAGGCTTTCTTGGCAGCCAAGGCTTTCAAACAGGCTTCAAAAATTTAAACTTTAGCCAAAGCTTCACCAGCTACACTTTAAACCTGTGTATCTCCCCTTTGCTTCCCATGTGGTTACAGAAAGTTGTAGTAAAAGCTTGTTCCAAGCAGAAATATAAGGCCAAACATATTTTTAATATTAAGCATAAAAACAGCAACTAGAATTTTTGTTTCAGTTACAAATATACTCAAAACCAGAAAAAAATATCACCTAGGGTCGAGTCACAAGGTATATTTTAAGGTTGGAATCTCATATTTACGATACATGATCCTTGACCATGACAAAGAGAGTGCTGCAAATTCAGATCACATTTGTACTAAGGATGCACCAGCTCCTCTAATTTTAAAGGCTTTACCAAAAAGGAAGGACATCCTCTCCCCACCCTTAGATACTGCTCCTTCTACAGACTCTACAAAAAAGAAGAAGAAAAAAACCATCCAACAAGTTGACACCCAGCACAGTGACCTGATGTTTTCCAGGCATTTGCCCTCTGATAAGCACAGAAATGCCTTCTGCTGGGCGTTTTCCCTGTTAACCTTCCTGAGCAAAAACATTAGTGCTGCAAAGAAAACGGAACCCAATGCAGTAGGTAATGATACTAAATATAAGCATGAGTCAAATCACTTTGTTTCTCAGCCATCCAGCTCAACAAGTTGCTTCAGAACAGCAAAAATACAGTCCTGTGCAGACCCTAGAACAGCTGATCATTCCTCATTTTTATGGGATTTTTGGGGTTAAGCAGAATGTATTCCTAGAAACAGAGTTTCACAGAACTCTGTGAAACAGATGCCCTTCAGCAATTTTTTACAGCAGCTGCTACTATTAAAAGCCCTCATCACCAGTGACCATCTAACAAAACATTCTTACAACTGGCCTAAGAAAAATGAGGACTGAAGAAAGCACATGGTACAGGGGAGTATCCAGGGCACTGCTGAGATTGGTTTCAGATTGCTCCTGCCAACAAAACCACAGAATCATGGCGTGAACTGTTCGGGCAGGACAGATTTAACTGCCTTGGTGGCCATGCCATGAGTGGATCTGCTCCACAACTCCTCCAGCTCCAGCAGAAAGGCAGGATAAGTCCAAAGTGTTCAAGCCAAGTCTCAAGGTTGGCACAGTGACAGAAAGCCAGCAGGAGATGCTTCCCGCCAAGCAAGGGACAGTGGGAGGCTGCTTTTGAAACAGAAAAATACACACTTGTTAAAAAGAAGAGATTAAATATCTAATGGACAAGTCAATGTAGGAAATCAATGGTGCATTAATAGCTTCAATCATCCTCAAAGTATTTGCACAGTCTGCATTCAAAGATTCCCTTGTGCAAAAAAACCAACCAAACAAAACCCTCCCAAAACATACCACAGATCAAAGTATTGTTTAAAAAATTGATAAGATAGTTACTTAAAGTTTACCTCTACAGATACTCACCAACTCCCTACCTCCCATCCCCACAAATCCAATCTGGAAAAAACCATCAAATTGAACAACTCCATATTTTAAGCATCTCCAATACCATGTCTCTCACTGTATATTAACTAGGAATTAAGATAGGCAAGGAAAAGAACACTGAGACTACATGGGAGATCACTACAAATTTGTCTCCAGGGACAGTCTTTATTTGGGAGCAGACATTTATTTATTTACTATGTTTAAATGCCAGTTGCAATTGCATGTCTCTGTTTTGTTTTAGCAAAACTTAAAACAGTGAAAATTATCAGTAACTGCAGGCAGCACTAGCAGTGCTGTGACTGATAGAACAATCAGGCTTTAAGGGCCATGGAGAGCAATGATAGGGGGTGTGGGGAGAACCACATACCCTTCCAGAAATGTGCTAATAAAATGACATATTGTCTTCTTGAATCCAAGACATCAAAACCAAATGTCTCTAATAACTCTTGATAAGACAAACCACCAGAAAGAAGTCCCAAACATGAAGTCACCCTTTTTTACAGCAGGAATTCTCTAAAATGCAGCTCATTCCTAGATCCAAGTCTCTGCAAAAATCAAAACTTCCCAGGAGCTGCTCTGCAAGTTCTCAGTGCAGGGCTGAGGTTCACCCTTCCCTCAACAATACCATCTGTGACAGTGTTCCCAGGGGTTTTCAGGTGAGGGAAGAGACGAGAATGTTGACTCCGTGTTCAGAAGGCTTGATTTATTACTTTATGATATATATTACATTAAAACTATACTAAAAGAAGAGAAGGAAAAGTTTCATCTCAGAAGGCTAGCTAAGCTAAGAATAGAAACAAATGAATAATAAAGGTTTGTTTCTCGGACAGAGAGTCCGAGCTAACTGGGCTGGGATCGGCCATTAATTAGAAACACCCAACATGGGCCAATCCCACATGCACCTGTTGCATTCCACAGCAGCAGATAACCATTGTTTACATTTTGTTCCTGAGGCCTCTCAGCTTCTCAGGAGGAAAAATCCTAAGAAAGGATTTTTAATGAAAAGATACCTGCAACAAACATCTGCCTTGGCTGTGGAGGTCTGAGCACTTTCACAAAGGTTCCCCAGAGCTGTTTTATCTCAACTTTGTCAAACCTCAGTCTCCTTCCTTGAGTCAGGTGTCCCCTTCTTCCCCAGCAATGCACATCCTCTGGAAGAAGTCCCCTCTCCCTGCAAGATGTTCTGCAAACATCTTACCCATGCTTGCAGAATTCATAGTGATAAAGAAGAGAAGGAGAGAGGAGGACACGGAGATTAAGTCAGATCCTTTCACAGAGGGATATGGGGGTCTCATGTCCTTAGGTGGGAAGGGACCTCAAAGCCCATCTCATTCCACCCTCCTGCCATGGGCAGGGACACCTTTCACTGTCCCAGGTTGCTCCAAGCCCTGTCCAACCTGGCCTTGGACACTTCCAGGGATCCAGGGGCAGCCACAGCTTCTCTGGGCACCTGTGCCAGGGCCTGCCCACCCTCAAAGGGAAGAATTTCTTCCTAATACACAATTGAAATTTACCCTCCTTCAGCATGAAGCCATTCTCCGTTGTCCTATCAGCAGCTACAGGTGGTGGCAGAACAAGACAGGCAGTCCATGATTACCTGCAATTGTCTGTTCTACCTCCACACAAATCCTGCAAGGATAAGGCAAAAAATTCACCCAAAATACGAGCTATACACAGTGACAAGTATTTCTCACCTCTTGCACAACAGTCTCGATGAACAAATTAAGTTTCTTGGAGTTCATGCAATATTTTAAAGTGCACTCAAAAAAAAAAAAGTGAAGTTTCAGTTTCTGTCGAAGGGTTTTGATAAGGAAGAATTTGTAGATTGTTCTCTCTTCTCCCACTGCTCTCGCTCCCTTGGGACACAGGCAATTTTCTACATAAATGTGCAGGAAAGACATACTAAAGACTGCTTTGAGCTGCAATTTGAGCCAGACAGAAAAAAAAGAAAAAAAGAAAAAGAAAACAGACAAGAAGAATAAAAAAAAAAAAAAAAAGACAAGAAGCTAAATTCAGAATCAGGGAAATCTGAACCAAAAGATGAAAAATAACTGCACAAGTGATGCCATTGCCAGTAAAGGGTAAAACCTTTGTGGCTGAGCCACAGCAGCCAGTGCCAGCCTGGCAGATCTCAGCCACAAGGAGCTTTCAGCAGCTTAATTGCCTCCCTTAACTGGTGAGTGAATAACTCAGCATCCAGACAAACAGGAAATTCATTGGAAACTGAACAAGAGACAGCCAGTGGCTCATTCTGCAGGTTAATGTGCTTTAAAATGAAATGAACTATAAAAAGATTACAGCTTCCTAATCAAACCACACTTTTTAAAGATGAAAGGGAATGAAAAAAAGGAGAAGTTAAGGAGGCTGAGGATGGGAAGCTAAAATAAGATGAGGTATATACAACAGATTAAATGGGGCAAAACCAGAATATGCACTTGGGTTAGTCTTTACATACTCTCCTGGGTACTCACACAGGACTTTGAGTCTTTCACCCAGTGTGAGCAAAGCTGGGAATGCAGATGGCATTTCTCTAGAAAAAAAATTCTGGGCTGCATATCAGACAAGTGCATTTCTATAACCCTGTGCTCAGCGCAAGGAGGAAATGCTGTTTGCACCTGCACAACATCCATCTCACTTCTGACCACTGTTACCACAGCACTGCTCCCAGCGTTTGCCACCAGCTCTGCTGGGAGGTGAGATAAATGATTTTCTTGTCAGCAGCAGTGCAAAGAAAAGCACATCAGATCTCAGCCTCCCCTGCACTTCTTGTTTTAGAGGAGGATTTCTAGCCAAACTATGCTAAAAAGACAAAAGAACAAATGTCTCCTCACACAGTTTACTTGCTGGTGCACCACAGAAAGAGTACATCATTCATTAGTATGCTAATAAATTTTCTGGTTCATTGTAGGATGCTGCCAAGTTAAAATAACAAAATGCTGCTATTACTCTGTTAGTGAACTATCTTATCTTGGTAAGTAACAGAACATCCAGCTAACTGACAGTAATTGCAGCTTTGGCTGCTCTGCAAGGTACAAGAGACTCAAAGGGACCCATTTCCCTCATTCTCATTCATCCCCTGGTGCTAAAAAATTTATTCATTGAGGCTTTATTGATAATTTGGAAGTCTCAGAGTTATCATATTGGCAATAAATATGAGAAAGATGCAGATATTAATCTTTAACTACAGGTTTTCTTTACCAAGAAGGTCAGCCAACCAAAATGACCACTTTAAAAAACAAACAAACAAAACAAAACAACCCCCCACCTTTCTCTGGGACAGCGCTGGCACTGAGAGGTCACACAGCTTTCAGTGGGAGGTGATACTGCTTTAGGAATATTATGAAACCAATCCAGCACAAAACAAACAGAACCAATTGTTCTGTCTGCAGACTTGTGGGAGAGCACAGTGCAGAGCCACCCTCCAACCTGGAGTGATTCTCCAAGCAGGAATTTATAATCTTAGAGGCCAGACTGCTGAGTTCCTGCTCAATAACAGCAGAATAAATTTGCTGGTTTCTTCTTTTCTCCTCCTGGAATCTCCCTTTTCCCCACCACAGACCAGACATGCTTAATGGCTGTGACTGCATACAAGGTCCTACTTTTGCTGTTGGCAGACGGCTGCCAGAGACCTACTCTTAATCCCTAAACTTGGGCACATCAGTAAGGAAAACAGGAGATCAGAACCACAGGAGAATCTTGTAATTTGCTCTCTGAAATAACCCTGAAAGCCCACTGCAATCCACGTGCAAAAGAATGTGCTTTCCCTCAAAAAAACCTCAAATGAGCATTTCAGTTCCATGTCATCGTGGGAATCACAACTGCCCCTTTTGATAACTCATGGATTTCCACGTTGGCTGTGTCAAAGTCTGAACAGGCAGCCTAGAGAAGCAACTGTTTTTCCTTTAGCAGAACACAACGTTGCTTTCAATTGTTTTGCACAACTCTTCCTCATGGCTCTTATATTTTAGTGTCGATGAGAGAAAAAAAAAGCTACAAGATATGATTTGCTTTTTTGGGCTACCATATCTTCACACCAGATTCCAGGTGTGCTGCTGAATGGTACTTTGTGAATTTTCCCTCCTATGTGCTGGTATTCCTGGGCTTTTTCAGAACTACAATTAGAAGACACCAAGCAGGAAAAAAAATCCACCAACTTCATATCTTTCCTTGCTTTCAGACGTTTGTCTGGAGAGGAGGAAAGCATGAAGCAGCATTTATGAGATGCCAGTTTTACTGCAGAAATCTGCAATACCTTTAAGCATAAGCACCAGCTGCCTTGTTTACTGGGGCAGAGTTGACCCAACCACTCCTTGCTGTCTTGTGAGTGGGACTGTGAGTCACCAGTCGGCTGCAGAACCTCAGCTGAGGGTTATGCCAAAGCTGCTCAAGTTTTTCTAAGAGGGGATAAGTCAGTCAGGCATTTGACAGCCTGCTGGACTGCAACCAGTGCAAGCAATAGGCCGACAAAAATGCAGCTCCCAAGAGAGAAGCTCTCCCCACCAGCGCAGAATAGCTCTGGGATACCATTTTTGCGCAAGGCAAAAGGCACTCTGAACCCCCAGAGCATGGTTTCACATGCAAACTCACCACTGGCATGTCAGTAACTGCCTAGAATAATCTGTGCAAAATGGCTTCATGTGAAAGGACTGATTTAAGGGAGCAGGGGTAGGGTGAGTGATGTCCACAAATCCTGCGGGATTTACTCTCCCAAATAAAAGTACAAACATGGAATTTGAGAGAGGGGACTGTAGATATTGTCCCCTTGGCCTGCAGAGAAGAGAAGGCTTGGCCTCTTTGGGGCAGCTCCTGCAAACCTTTCTAATTCTGCAACAACCTGAAAAGAAAACAGATAAAAGATGTCCTAAAAAACATCCCTCTCAAAAGGATAAGAACTTTAATCTAAAAATGAGCAAGATGGCACTACTGCTGCATGTGAGGCAGCAGTAAGGAAGGGAAGCACACAGACAAAAGAGACAGGATGAGAAATACCATGAACTACAGAAGAAGGAAATGAGAGAGGAGGAAGAAGAAAAATAATAAACCAGACTGGTTGTTTTGGGAGTGGAAGAAAAGATGAAATATAGGAAGTGTCATAATTAAAGCACACATTATTGCTTCTTTCCTATAAAACCACAGGGGACAAGATCATACAGGTATTTTCCATCTCTTCCAATAAGCACACATCCCCCAGCTAGTGAGTGCCAGGTGTATTTTTCCTATGACTTGAGGAAACGCTTGTATTAAAATTAAAAATAAAAGGGAATGCTCACTTAATCTGCTCTGCAACCTGAGTCCCCACTTATAAATGGCAGGGGCTGGAGACAATGAGAAATTGCTAGATTACAGAGGCCTCTGCAATGCAGTGAGCAACAGCTGAGGGGTAAAGTTGGAACACCACCAGCGGGTTTCAGAATGCCAAATTAAGTTTGCTTGCACAGTTGTTGCTAATAAAAACCACAAAGCCTTTCTCCCTGTCTCTGCACCACCTCATTCATCCTGCTCCATAATGCTGAAACACAACTAAAATCAACAGAAGGCCTCAGCAAAATAATCCTGTCTCCAACACGTTCCAGTATTCCCTGCAGTCAAGGGAATAGAGGTGCTGCAAGGACAGGTATGGCTTTACTGAGGATCTCATGTAGCCATGATATTTTCTGAACAATCCCTTTGCCAGGATTTTTCTCCTGAGACGCTAAGAAGCCTCAGAGGAAAAGAAAAACAATCATTTTCTGCTGCTGTGGAATGCAACAGGTCTTTGATTGGCCCATGTTGATTGTTTCTACCTAACGGCCAATCACAGTCAGCTGGCTCAGACTCTCTGAGAGTCACGAGCTTTTGTTATCGTTCCACTTCTTTCCTTGCTAGCCGTCTGATTAAATCCTTTCTTCTATTCTTTTAGTATAGCTTTAATATATCATTTTCTTTTAATATAATCTATATAATAAAATAATAAATCAGCCTTCTGAAACATGGAGTCGAGATTCTCATCTCTTCCCTTGTCCTGGGACCCCTGTGAACACCACCACAATCCTTCACCATGGAAGTGAGGATCCTCCACAGTGGTGAAGTCCATGACTGACACAGGTGGGAATTGTCACTCAAAGACAAAGCACCCCAGCAGGAGAGGCACTTCCAAAAGTGCCATTTCAAACCAGTGAAGTCACGACACACAATCACACAGACAAATATTTTCATACTATGTCACGGATAAGCAGAACTTGCTGATGTTTATTGAGAGGTCTGCTGGGAGCTACAAAATGATTTCTTCATTTTTTAAAGGCACAAACTCCTCACCAAGCAGGAAGGGCTGTCCTGCAACTCAGAGCAAATGGAAAGCAATAATGTGCACTGAGCTGCTCTGTCAGAGCTCAGTAATTACATGAAGGAGCTGATCTGTTAGCAGCCAGTCTAAATACAGCCCCTCAAGGGGCTCCATCTCAATCACTGGCACTTTGAAAGGCACAGTGCTGCTCCAAGGGAACTGCAGCAGCAGAAGGGAACACCAGACGTGTGGTTATCAGCAAAGAGGAATTACCTACTTATGGAATAATAAATTGTGCTATAAAAAAAAAAAAGAAAAAACCATCCTGCTGCAAGGAACTTCATTTCACACAGGCCACATTTAGAAGCACATCAGTTAACTCTAATTTCCCTTAATATAGCAGATTAGCAATAGAAATTCTCAGCTTGCCTCTAAAGTGAAGGGTTTCCCAGCTGCATTAGCACAGTGAAAATCACAGCACTGTGATGTTCCTAACAGTTTTATTGTTGGGAAAACGATTTTGACTGTAGAAGGGAGCTTCTCCTGCAGTAAGGAAGATGTCCCAGGGAATTATTCAGCCCAACAGCTCTTTGACACTTAACCCTACCAGCCATCCTCCTTCAGACAGGGGGAATAACTACCAGAGTACAATGTATTTTGCAGAGCAAACTGATCCCAAGAGCCCCCAATAAAATTGTGCTGTAGCCAAAAGAGTCATCTTTCAAAGAAACACGTGCTCTTGACTGCTTTCTTGTGTAAACAACACTGTAAAACAGGTATTTACTTTCACCTGTCAAGCTTACCAAAATTAATCACAAAATATGTGCATGCTTTCTACAAATTCAGATTATTTCCATTTTATCACAGTCCTACACCTAATGACCACGATTCCATAGAGCAGAAAATATTTGGGGAAATACTTCACTTTGCTAAACAACATCACAGTTTCTTCTTTTTGCAGGTAGCCACTACAGATGTCACCAAATCCATGCATGGCTCTCAGCCATGTTTAAACCCTCCCTCCATGGCACACATACTGCTCTCCACAAAGAGCAGCCCGGCTTGCATCCTAGACTTGTTAAAGATTGTTCTGGTTTTCTAACCATGGTTAGAAAAAAGGAAACGCTCTTCCATCACTCACCTCTCCCCATTACAACAGGGAGAAAGCACAGAGCAGAAACTCTTTCGTTTTTCCTTCAATCTGTATTATATGCAATGCACAGGAAAAGCCCTTTAAAGGAGGAGGATTTTTTGCATGTAGCAGAGCCCAAAAAGTCAAAGAGCAGACATGAGGAAGGCTGCCCAGTCAGATGTGGTGCTGCATTCCTTAGAAATACTATCATTTTATTACATTCCTCTTCAAGGAATTAGGCAAAGCTGCAGTACTTCTGAAGATGAATGAAAGGAAAAAGGGATAAAGAAATGAAGGCGTGACAAACCCTAGTCAGAAAACAAAATTACAAAGACACTCTTGTAAATAAACATGCTTTGTTGCCTGCCTTTTATTTTGCATCTCTGACATACTTTTCTGCTTATATTCGAGCATATGTTTGTTTTTTCTTGAGGTAAAAAAAAGAAAACTGCACACAGCTTGGATTGTGTCTGTGAAAGTGTAATTCTGTATGAGCAGGGAACAGCCACAGGCCAAGTCAGCAACTTTCAACACAGCTGGCATCAGGGATTCCAGACTATGGTCCTTTTGTTACCAGAGCTGAAGGATGTCAAATATTTTGCTCATTTGACTAGCACATGTTGCTCTATCCTACTTGGATTTTATGCAGTCTAAGCCTTCAGTCTGAAATAGAGAGGAAGTTTTTAAAATTGGTAATTTTATATTTCCAAATGTGACTGAAGGATCAAACATTAGTCCACATCAGTAAGCAAACTAAAATGGTTGCTCTTACAAGATGTTCATGTTCTAAAATTTTTATCATCAGGTCTGTAGTAAAGCAGGATATTTTAATTATAATTTTTAATCAGCCATTTTGATGAGGTTTTCTTCAAGAGAAAACATAAAGGAGATGGAAAAGCCACACAAGAATATGTTTGGAAGATCAGATATAAAAGGCATAGCAGCAGATCTTAAAGGGAAAACTTCTAATTGAGCAATGCTGAGTGTAAATGAAAGCAAAAGTTGAAAGAAAAATGTTACTACAACTGTCAAGTGTTACTTCAGCAGTAAGAGACCTGCTGAAATGTCACACCTGGGGCTGTGCTCAGACACCTCAGTGCCACATGGCAGCAGGCGCTTGCAAAGGAAGAAGCTCCTGCTTCCTTCTGCCTTTGTGTTTTCAGGTGGAAAACCCACCCTAAAATCACTTCCTTTCTAATACACAGTGTCAGTTAGTGTTTGGAGTAAATAATATCACAAAGACCACTCCTTGTGCTCCTGAGAACAACAGTCTCCACATGCAGTTACTTGGCACAAGAAGTCACCATCATAAATCACACTTTTATTACCCATGGCTTTCCCTTTATCTCCATTTATGCTGCACGACCATCCAGGGTTCTTTGGGACACTCCCACTCCAAGATCCCAGGGACTCTCTTTCCAGCCCATTAGGCTTTTCTTCTGCATAATATAATTCTCTAGCTTTCCACTAGTCATCCTTGGGCCAAGTCCAGCTATCTTGTTCAGTATCCAGCATCTCTCCAGGAGGAACATACACACCACACTTACACCAGAGATACTTCAGACCCCATGCAGGGGCAAAAGCTACAAAACAGGACACAGGTGTGCATGAACATCCAGTCAGAAACCTTCTGGGACTGCTGCCAGTAAAGAAATAATCATAAGAACAGGTTTATTCAGCAAGAGAAATTATACCAGTTATGCAGGAGGCCTTCTTGTTCCTGTTTCCTAGTTATGCAGTAAACCTGGACTGGGTTTAAGGTACAAGGCTGACTCCTGCATGGCACTGCATTCATAAAATAGATAAGGAAAAATTCAGCTTGCAAACTAATAATGAAATTCAAGGCAGCTACGAGTGTAAAACAATGAGGAGGGGGAAGAAAAAACATAAGGACATTTCTCTGAGGCCAAGTATTGAGGCAACTGTTGAGGGAGGTTCTCCATGCAATCCCTCATTGGTGCAGAGGAACACTTCTAAGCTAAGCTCCCACTCACTGAAATTCATCAATTAAATTGGAGCAGATACTTTGAAATGAGCTTCATATTACAGACAGTGGCCCTGAAGGCTCCTTGTAAAATTTATTTATTTAGGTAATCAATAAAATAATAAAGACTGGAGACAAAGGGGCAAGACCAGCACAAATATCCTACTTGAAAAAATAAAACCCACGAAAAAAGACACCCACAGTAAAAATAACTACGAAACCCCTCACTTCAGCCTTCAGAAGTCATCTTTCTGCTGCCCCGAAACAATAGGGCTGTGTTCTCTTTGTGAGATGTTTTACTTCTGCCACCACACCCAGTTCTGGGAAGGGCAGGACGATAGCCGCTGATTTGTTTGCAAGATGGTGCAAGGTGAAGTCAAAGTTACTGTTCCTGTATGCTGTTCAATTTATTATTTTTTAAAATTTCACACTAGTAAATATGGAGACAAAATTCACTCATATGCTAAAAGGAAAAGGGTGCACAGCTTCCACCACCTCACCAGCTCAGCCTTAATTGGCACAAGCTTCAAAGCAAGGAAAAATTCTTCCCTTCCTACATTCAAGCCTCAACCTCTGCAAAATCAACACCCTGCACAGAACTTTCTTCAGGAGGGAACAAGTCAAAAATCAGATTTGTTTTGCATATAATACCCTGAGCTTATTTTCATTTATGGCCTAGATAGACAAATTATACAAATCCAGACTAAATCAAAATAAACCAGCACATGCACTGGGGGGAGTGTGTGTCTAATGTTTAAAGTTGTACACCACATGGTCCTTTATCCAGACTGGGGACCTGAAGAGGACAAGCAAAAACCCTTTTTTAAAAGCCTGTTGTATTAACCATCACCAAGCTGTCCACTTGGCTAAAACAATAAAAGGATTTCAGCCAAGTGAGCATTACTTCCTCTAGAGTGTCTTTTAAAAATTAAACTCTGGAAAGATAACAACAGTCATGCTCAGAGCTAATTATAGCAGAAACATTGCAGCAGCTAAAAATGCTAAAAAGTAGTGGTGGGAAAGGAAGGAAGGTAGTTTAAACGGGAAAAAAGAGCAGGGAATGGCAAACCTGTCATATGTGTGACACTTGGCCTTCAGAGGGAAGGTAAAACCTCATCAGGCTGTGAACAAGCAAAGTCCCAAAATGTGAGAAAGTCAAAGACACAGAAGACCCAAAAATGCTGCAAGAAACCAGGAGATGTATGAGTAATGTGCAAATTAAGTGGAAAAATTAAGAAAGTCTTCTCACCCTGTTTTTTATCCCAGCTGAGAGCACAGCTCAAAAAAACGATGCTGCTCCCATGCTCACACCCAACTCTCAAAGCCCAGCCTGGGCAGAGCACAGGTACAAGGCTGTTTTATTTTAGGCTGTTTCATTTTAGTGATTTCAGCAAGAGAACTGTAAGCCTGCAGAAATCCCAGAGCCATGGAGCCTCGTGAGGAGCAGCAGAGTGCACTGCCAGGCTCCCAGAGCAGCTGATGAAGAATCTTGCTCTCATGTGTAATCAGTACTTGTGTTTTCTTGTCATATTATTTTCTTTCTAACCCTATAATCAAACGTTTAGAAGCTACTTTGACAGCCCACATACTACTTTGTCCTTCTATTCCTAAACTTTGGCTAGTAATCAGGTGACCCAAACAAGGGCAGACTACTCATTTGTTTGGGAGTGGCAAATCAATGAATGGAGGAAATTCACAACACCCTTTGCCCAGCACTAAACCAGGTTAGTAGAACCTTTCCTTCTGGCTGTGCCTTGGGGAATCACCTCCCCCTGGGATCAGCAAGTGTGAGAGCAGTAAAATATCAAGGAGAAAACGAGAAGCCTCTAAGTAATGAAGTTTTCCAACACAGCAGAATATGTGCATAAACTGCTGTCCAACACTGACCCAGCAGAGGATCCAGCACAGGCTACAGGATTCAGAGGGATCCACCAGCATGCAATGACTGAAGAAATTACTGTAGAAATGAGTGATGCCTCCCTGCCCTCCCCCAAAAATACTCAAACCATTAAGGCTGGAAAAAGAAGGCTATTTCTTTCTGCACATTCAAGTAGCTGTGAATTCATAACTTCTCAAACCCACACACACTAACAACTGTCCTCATTTAAAAGATTTCTCACAGTTGCTACAAGCCAGGAATAAAATAGATATGAAAGTACTGCAAAAGGCACTGTAACAAGAAAAAAATGTCAGCAGAAAAGATACTGAAAAGAGAGGGAAAAGTTTTGATGCATACTCATGCTAGTTATATGGCAGGATGATTTTCCCCAAATATCTGTAAAATCAGCTAGTAAAATTGGGAAATAAAGTTTCACCATCTGTGAAATCAGCACAAATACCAGAGATTCTGATCTGAAACAAAGTTCAGCTCCATGCTAGGTGGGTTAAAAAATCAGTGGGTTTGGTTCACCGAGGATGCCTAATCAAATGGGACAGCACTCAAACAAAAGTGCCCTAAGCTGCAGCACGTTATCATTCTTTATTCTGCATGGGGGAAAAATAATCCTTGAGACTGGTCAAGAAAAGGAGCTGGGACAATGTTTGATCACAAAAATAAAATTCAAAATTTAAACAGACAGCTGAAATTAGGAAAAAAAGTAATTTATAATTTGCTTTGACAGAGGGTTCCAGTCTCCTCTGGGCCTGTAAGTCACCTTTCTCTGTATCTTGTCTCCAACAGCAGGTGCAGCCAGGTAGGATATTGCTCTAAGTCCATGATAAAATGCCACTTGTCCCTGCAAACACTAATATTCATCAATTCTGCCTGCAGATAAAACAATAAATGTTTGCTTCCACAAATGGAGGCGATGTTATTTAAACCATGATCTATTCCAGTAAATCCGAGCCAGATGGGCCAGGATTCAGGGATAACTGAAGTTGCTGTGGTTATGATAAGGGAATTAGAGGGACAGAAAGCCTCGTGCTGGGAGATGTGGGATCTGGTAGATCTGCATTTGCTTCATGGAGATGAATGTCCCGCAAATACACTGCTCAAGGTCAGTGAGCCAGACCAGTTTGGAGGTAATGGGGCCATCCTGAAAGAGGGGACCCAAATTCCCAGGTAGCTATCCCACAGATAGATAGGTAGATATCCACAGAGTCTGGCAGGTCACTGCAAACAAACCTGATGTAAGTTTTTGACATACCCCATTTCTCTCTCTTTCTGGAAACACTGGGTAAGAATTTGGGGAAAGGGGGAAAGTAGGAGAGAAAACACATCTCTCAGATCACAAGCATAAGAAATAGAGGGAAAATGTATTCAAAGCTAAATTTGATTAAGGTTTTCTTTAGAATGTTAACAGTGATACAGTGTCTGTGATTTACTGATACCAAGTACACACAAAATAACTTAAACTTTTCATCTCATATAATCAAAATTCTGTTGAAATGAAGACAGGATTAAAATATACTGTACCTCCAGCTCCAACTTGGCTATAGCTTACTTAAACTGCTGGGGTTTTTTTGAGCCAGCAAAGAGTCAAAGGTGTTAACAGAAAAGTCAGACTAGTACTCTGTGACCAGGAAAGCCAAATTTATCCCCTCCAGCAAAGGCTGACAGAGCCATTACTCAGGCAAGGCTTCAGATAAGGCACCACTGAAGTGGAGTCCCAACATAATGCAGGGGTTCCTGCTCTTGGTTCATCTACCACAGCTGTTAATACAGTGGGGGAAAGAGAAACAAAAAATACAAAAGAAAAAAAGAGGCAAGCTTACATGTACTATTGCTAAAAAAAAATAAAATAGATGCACAAGGCTACATTAAGATGATGTTAAAAACCTGGCATTTTTCTAATGAGCCAATATTTTAAAGATGCTATCTGAAAGAAGGATCAGACTAAAAAGGCTGCAGGGCAAAAATGAAGACATGAAGAAACCAATCACATGTATATGAACTAAGGCAGCTGCCAAAACTTAAAATGTTTAATTGGACAGTTAAAACTAGGGTAAAATTTAAGTGCCCAGGTTCACTGAACAGAATCTGTACAATTTCAGGCATGAGAGATGCTGTGCATCTACTTTGTAACCTACTGTCAGTCTGCTTTTAATTGCGTACCTTGAAACCCCAACACTGCTGATAGCATCTTGCTGAACTTCTAACGGAGTTTTTTTCCACTTGAGAAAAATCTTTTGAGTGCAACAACAAAGCAATTCCTTTACATTCTCTATTTCTCACTTCAGCATCACCCTATGAACTTCAGCCTGCTGATAATATTAATATCAGTGTTACTAAAGGCTTAGAGCCTGCTAGAGGAAAGACAGCTCCTTTTTTTGGGCTTTGTTTGGAGTAAATGAGGAAGAAGCTGAGATACTACAAGTTGAAACCAAGGGCAGAAAAAGCACAGAATGAGTACATGTTGTATAGCTTAAAATAAGCAAAAAATATTACTTCCTCATGGTCAACCTTCAGATCCAAGGAGAAGGAGGAAAAAAAAAGTCTCATTCCAACAGGAAATGAAGGTCAAAACCACTGAAATCAACAACTTAACATTTGAGATGGGGAAAAATAAACATATTGTTATTGATGTTCAGAGGGACAGGGTCAACAGGCAGCAGCAGTTTCCTACACCACTTGTTAGAAACATGGCAAGTTTAAAAGGCCATCATATTTGTATGTATTTATGCCTTCACTGATTTTATACAACAAAATTGCAACTAAACTAAAATGGAAAAACAATGAACAGCTCAAGCTTAGCAAAACAACCTTCTAAACCTGTTTTCATCACATCTCCTGATTTAATGGTTGGCGTGACATGTCAGAAGTAAACGAGCTTCGTGTAATTATCATGTCTCCTGCTTGATCTGTCTTCCTCAAACACTTTTAAAAGAGCAAAAATGTTGCTTAAAATACAAGTGCAAGGAGCATTTCATCTTTACAGCAAAACTTGTTTTTTCTGGTCTTATCATGAGAGGTGCTTTTACTCCTATCTTCCATCTTTACTACTTTTATCCACGTTGATGTTGAAACACTGTAAAAGTGTGCAGCAGGTCACAGGCTTAAGCACTGCTCTTTTCTTCCTCCTTTTTTCCAAAAGTTTCTTAGAAACCATTTGTTCCTGCAGAATGAATCTGTTCCTCTGCACCAGACTGGAATTCCAAAGCCTCTTTGTTTACTCCCTCATTTGCACACAATCCCCAACCCCCTGTTTTTAAAATAATGCAGTTCTAAGAGTATTCAATTTCTTAATAAGCTGTCACTGGAAAAGCCTCAAGACAGCAACAATGCTGACACTTCCCAGCAACCAGGTAGTTTCAAAAAAGAAAAAGAATAAAATCAAACAATATCTAGACTTTGCTGTCTATCCTCAGTACTAAAGGATGTAATCACTTCAAAAGTGTCATACATTTTATCCATGCTTTATTTCTGTTACAGAGGTTTTGATAGGAGGTTTTAACAATTATTACATTATTTTTGTGCTGTTTTCTTTGCTCAGTAAATTTAGATAGTGCGTTTAATGCATCTTTAAAAACAGGTCTCCCACCCCCAAAGCCTAAACAGCAAAAAAAGGGAGGTGAGGGGGAACCATAGGCAGAAAAGGGCCAGGTTAGAAAAAATCAGCTTTACACACTAGAATTGTTGATTATGCCACTATTTTGCAGGGAGATTTTATTTTGATTTCAAATGCTCACCTAGCCTTCCCAAACACAGCTTTCAGATCTCCTAACTGATGTGCTGCAACTCTTCTACTTGCTGACAACGAGCTTGGGAGAGTGAGAGACACAGAAGAAATGCTCAAGGCACCTGGACAGATATTCAAAGCTACAAATGGGAAACAAACTAGGGAAGCAGGAGCATTGGTGTAATCATGGACAACATACAGAGCAGGAGATTGTCATAGAAACTGAGCCAGGACAGGTCTTGAATGCAAATGAGGGATCCCAGAGGATGTATGTTGTGAGCAGTACAACACTTTTTGACATTTCTGGTGCCACTCCTGAGCTGTGAGTGAAGAAAAGCAATATTAGAATGCTGAGGTGCAAGACTCAAAACTTATGTGGTGCAACAGCCTGAAACTCCACCAGCTTCAAGAAGCTGGCAGTAGTCTTGAGTTATAAAACCAAAGAATGGTTTGGGCTGAAAGGGACCTTGAAGGCCACTTACAGCCCCTTGCCATGGGCAAGGACACCTTCAAATACCCCAGGGTGCTCCAAGCCATGTCCAACCTGGCCTTGGAGCAGCCACAGCTTCTCTGGGGAACCTGTGCCAGGGCCTCCCCACCCTCACAGGGAAGAATTTTTACTTTACTTTACATCTAATCTAAACCTACTCTTTCATTTTGAGCCTATTTCTCCTTGTCCTATCATTCCATGCTCTTGTAAATAGTCTCTCTCCATCTGTCTTGTGGGCTCCCCTCAGGTGCTGAAGGCCACCATGAGGTCACTCCAAAGCCTTCTCTTCTCCAGGCTGACAATCCCAATTCCCTCAGCCTTTCCTCACAGCAGAGCTGCCCCACCCCCCTGATCATCCTGGTGCTTTCTCTGGATACTCCATCAGGTCCTTGTCCTTCCCATGCTGGAACCCTACAGCAGAAGACAGCTCTGCACAGATCCCTAATCCCAACAAATCCCTGCCATTTAACAATACTCTACTCCTACTTTCTAGATTCCCTCAGCCTTTCAGGCACACCATGAGCAGAACACAAGGCTTTAGTTATTATTGTCAGCAAATAACACACATACCAAACCAAACGCTGCAGCACCAGCCTCCTTGTTCAAGGTGTTGGATGTTTGCTACAGCAAATTGTTTTCCAGACAGTTGAAAGATTTAAATAGAATATGATGTGACTTCTTTGCATTGACTACCAAATAAAATTAGAAATTCAAAGTTCTCAAAACTCCCTGAGTGTTTTCTGGGAACACCCCAAATGCACAGAGAGAAGCTGCTGAAGCAGCATAACCTGGAACGTGAAATTATAGTGGAAATACCTATAAGCATTCTTGTAAACAGATCATGCATGGCTGATTGGCATAAAGGCTGATGTGAACGACCAGATAACCTACTGAAATATTCAGCTGCTGAGGATATGAGGGAAGGAAAGGCTATTAAAATGTTTATTATGGTAATCATAGAAATTAATTTGAAAAAATCAGCTCCCACTATACAAGCCTCATAATGAGCTTATAGCCTAAACACTGATGCTTTGTCAGATTAAGCAGACTTTCTTCCTTTGTATTTTTTGATGTGATATAGCTACATGCTGGGTTTTTTCTTTAAAAGACATCTTCAATATTCTATTACCGGAGAAATAGAGCTGAAAGACAGAAGTGTCAGCCTTTGAAAGGCAACAGGATTTAAAAATTAACTGAGGGGGAAAAATGTCCTGTTATCTGTTATATGAGACCTTTTAAATTTTTTTTAAGCAAGTTAATGTCATTTTACAGTTCAGAACTTGGGTTACAGAGATAACAGGATTTACATGATCATGACAATTTTTAAAATACCCCATCACTGTTACTAAATTTTACTTGTCCTGCAGACAAGTCAAAGCAATTTTCTACTTGTCAGAGATGATAAATCAGTAGTCGGGTGACACTGACAGGTGGATTTGTCAAATCTCCATGAAGAGCTTTGGTCTCTGCTTTCAGGCTGCCTGTGAACTCCTCAGAGTGCAGTAACACAATTGATTAAGACACCGATTAGGAAGAGTTTGGATTTTAGGGCTGCTGCCCCTTTCCCCAGTTTCCCTGGTATTTTTCTTTCTGCTTTACCATCCAAGTGGGTGCACAGCATCAAGCTGCTGCTGGTTTTATTCTGGCACTTCACCCACAGAATTCCAGTTAAAAGTAGAACAGTTTTTTAAAAAACCTCCAAACCACGCACTGCATTTGAAAATACATTATTTGGTTTATAAATAACAATCTCTCTTCAAGACAAAGGCACACCTTCAAAAAGATAAGAATCAAACCCCATTTTTTCTCCCCATTTTGTTTGCCACTATGTAAGTTACTCAAAAGAAACAACCTGAGTGAGAGCAAGGAAGCTATGGCAGAGATGTGTGAATGGAAGTTCATACCTTGTGTGTAGCAGCCACAAAACACATCCACTTACTAAGAGTAAAGGTAGAAGTCTTCTAGTGAAATACTTCCTGTACTGACATTAAACAAGTTTGACAAGACAACTGAGCCAAGCTGTTCCCTTTTTAGCCCTTTCTTCACAAAATAAATGAGAATGGTGTTAATATTCTGTCTGGGCTGCAAGTCTAAATTTAGTTTAGGAGCCAGGGCAGGTGTAGCAGGGAGACTAATTTGGAAAAATAAGCTACAGATAGTAGAAATTAGAAAACGCAGAAGAAGAAATGTTTTTTCTTAGTACCCTTGGGAGTGACACCCCTTGGGCACTGGGGTCATCCTCCAGTGCTCTGCAGAGACTTTCCTGATGCAAAGACCAGACAAAAACAAGCAGCAGTTGACACTGGTCCAGCAGATAAGAAAAGATGGGAGGCCTCAAAGTGAAGCCCAGAGGTAGAATCTCAAATGGAAGGCTCCTCCCAGGCAAGGGAGTCTGTCTGTGAGGCCTCTCCAGGAGCCATTGGCCCCACCTCATCTTTCAGACCTTTCATACAGACCTCGGAGTTGGGTTGGACCTCTGGGACTTGCTCTGCTCCATCTCCAGGACACTGCAGGCACGGCTTCCCTGGGATTGCACAGAACTCTGCTGTGTTTGGCATGGAATTCCACTGCTCTGAAGTTCAGACACCAGGGGAAGCAGCAAGGAATCTCCATCCTGCCATACAAAATGTGAGCTGCCTCCCAGCTAAAAAAGGCAACTCCCTACTCATGAGCCTGTTCACTGAACACCTGAAAAGAGTAAGTTTTTATTTTATTTTCTGTCAGCAAGGAATGCCAAAGAATTTGCAGGTTTCAGATGGAGCATTGGTTTTGCTGCGTCCTAGAATAACATTTGTACTGTCCTCTAAATATCCACATTCAATCCTCAAGATTAAGGACTTTTTTATATCTTTTTTGCAGGAAGGTAGTTCATCTTTATTCCTGAGCTGTTGTAAAGCAGGTCTTCTTCCTGCACATTATGCTCCACATTACAGTAAGTGGGGAGAAAGACATTTCCAGCCACTGACAGAGCCTGAACAAACTGCCTGGCAGCAGCACTCAGTTCCCTGTATTCCCATTTATCCAGGGCTGAGTCAGAGCTGCCTTCCCCCACTGAAAGGAGGCAGTGTGGAAATGATGACAAACTGTTTCAGAGGCTACAAGATGAACTAAGACCTTTGGCATTAGTGTAATGCAGACACAATTCTAATTCTAATAAAGTCATTTATTGGAGCTGCTAAGTGCAGCTGTTCTTCCCTCACTGTGCTACGAGCAGCAAGAGTGAAGCTGAGGGGTGAGGCAAAGAAACCAAGGGGAAAATGGAATAAATCATTTGGAAAACAGCTGGACAGTAAAATGGCCAGCCCTTAGGCTGGAGAGCTACTCTAGATTTACATTACCATTAAGATGAATCTAATGGCCATTTGGGTAAGCAAGCTAGATTTTAAAAAACACGTGTCTTTTCAAATTAATTTGCAATTATTTCTAAAGATAAGCTGTAACTGGAATAATACTTTTGCCAGAGAATCCAAAGCAGAGTTGCTCAGTCTCTTGAGAGGCAAAAAGTTCCTTCCTTGGAAGAGCTGTGATTCCCCAGGAAAAATTTCTGAGGATTTCTTCCTTGCATGAATAATTTATGTGCTTTGGTAGTCATAGTATTAGAGAGACAATTATGAACAGGAGATAACTCTTCAATTTTAAACATTGTTACTAATTCAGGCTTCATTTGTACTACTGTGGAGGAAAGAGAATCTTACTAACCACTCTCCTTTCTGCTGTCACAGGAAAATTGTGCAAAGCACAGAGCCAGCCAATATCTCTTTTAATCCTAAACCAACAGCATTCAGACTGCAATATGAGTTTCAAGGAAAAAAAAGGGAAAAAAACCACAGAGGAATAATACCCATGGTGGCTCATCAGAATATTAAGAAGATTGTAGATTGTCAAACTCTGGAACCAGATACTGATAATTCAGAGCTCCTGCCCAGCTCAGATTCCAAGCAACAAATATATTCTGCACGTGTTGGGGAATAGATTTGCATTCATTGTTTTCTATATGCCAATGAAGGGAAAGATTAAAAAAAAAACCCCAAGGTATGAAACTCAGTAGCTATCCCTCATGGGCACCAATGTTTCACTTGCTTTGCTGATATTTCAACCAGAGAAAAAGAACATCCTAAAAAGCCCCAAACCACTAACAGCTTTCACATGCCATGCCTCTGGACCAGCACAACCTCTTCTACCAAGCTTGCTTCCAACAAAAACAGCACCACCCCGCTTTCACCCAGCATCCCGCTGGCAGCAAACATGGAGAAATGGATGGTACCCAGAAAACCACTGGGGCTCTCCAGCTGGCACCCCCGCACTTGCTGAATTCTGCATTTTCTCCCCAATCACACAGAGTTCCTTTAACCTCAGAGCCCTGGTAATGCTCAGCACAATGCTAGAGGTTGCCTTTTGAGGCAAGTTACTCCATTGCAGCTACTTTCAGCTGTATTTTTAGCCCCCAGACTCTTCCAGCACTCCATTTACAAGCAAAACTCCACCTCCTGTTTATAGCAGCACAGGAGCCCACAGCTGGTTAGCCACCAGGCAGCAAGGGAGGCAGGGAGGACTCTGAATTACAGCAGTGGCTACCAGAAAGTGTTTCTCCTCCAGTACTGGTGAACATCTCTTGTGGTTCAAGCTCTCCATTCACCTTCTGGTAAAGGTTTTCCTAAGAGGCTTCAGGGCACTCTGCACCCAACCCCAAATGAGCAAAGACAAGTTCAACTCCAGACCCCAATGGGAGCTGAATGTCACCTTAGTTGAAATTCCTTTGACATTGACACACACAAAAACAATTTCCCTCACGGCTTGAATTGCTGTTCCAAGCAAAAACTGTGTAGTTAAAATTAATAGCATGCTCATTTTATAACAGTCACACACACACAAAGCTGGCTAATCTTTTCTGGAAACCAAAAAACCACCAAGGTTCCAGAAAAAGGACTGAAGTAGGTTTTTCTTTTTGGTAACCCGAGTGAAATGGAGCAGGGAGAAAAGCAGCCAGTTTTATGAGATGATGATTACAAATGCTGCATCAGCTTTGTGAAATTACAGGAGTGAATTATTTCTTTCCAATGAGGTATTAATCCCCCCATAAGATGTAGCTAAATGCTACATATCTGCTGAAAACTGCACATCTGCATCACACTAACTGGTTTTTAAGTGTCCTCACAAAGAAGTAAACACACACCTCCTGCCCCAGATAAAAAGCAAAGGCACCACTAATTGAAGGGAGATACAGCCTCAAACTGAATCACCACCAGTGGAAACTACAGAGAAAACCACAAGGAGCAACACAGATGAAGAACACCCCAGAATGAGTAAAAGGAATAAGAACTGGGATGTTGCTTCCTCCAGCTGTGTAAGTGCTTAAGTAATAAGCACATGACATACTGCAGGCCCCTGCAAGGACAAGAGGCCAACACAGTGCCCCTAAAAGTCACAGGGCTGGCCAGTTCCATCATGAGTAATGAGAGCTCCAAGGAAACACAGGCATTTCCTTCCCTAATTCTCCAAACACCCAGCTCCAGGGTCTCAAAACGGTCAGCAACAACTTAGTAAGGAAAGTACCCAAAACTCAATTACATCATCTACCCTGGCTGTAAGCAGAAGGCCACTCAGGCTGGTCCAGTTTTCATAAACTGGCTAGTGAGCTTCCAGCATTTCTCATGGAAGGCACTTCCTTTTGGAAGGGAATGAAAAAAAGCAACCTTAAAGCAGAGAAAGTAGGTCACAAAGAAGCCACATCAATAAAGCCTGAAAACAAAACAGGGAGGGATACTGTGTCAGCTACAGAATTGGGTGGTTCTTATAAATGGAAATCAAAAGTACAGCTAGAACATCTCAGCTGGTAACCTGATGAAACAGATTAACTACACTCCAAGTGATACATTACAGCTTTTCCTCTCTAAGTCTCCTGCAAAGCTACTCTAAGTTTTAAATTCAATTGCATGCTTTTTAGACTGAACTCGTGATAACCCTTCTGAACTCCATCAACAACAATAGCAGTCCTGACAGCAAAGATTTATGTTGCTGGGTATCAACCTCCCAACACCCCTCTGTCACCACAGCTTTCATTTGAGACTCATCCCAAAGCTTTTTTAGAGCCATCCAGGTAGAGACTGATCTGCAAACAGATGTGGTGGTTATGTTTTACAGTTTTACATATGTCAGCCAAGAGATCCCATGGCCTGGCCAGCAGATGCCAGTGGTAATCCTGCAAAGATGGCTGTAAAATCAGCTTGAACACACAGAAAACTAGGGCCCAGCAGTCCACTCTCACCTTTTTTTTCCCCAGAATTAAGTGAAACATCAAAGCTAATGTAACCTGTAATCAGAGCCAGTATTTCCTCAGCATGGAAGCAGCAGGTTGATTTAATTCTTGGCACCTTTTTACAGGAAAACCTATGTGCTCAAAGGGGAAACTACCTTAACTCCTACCAGAGCACTTGCTGTGTCCCAGGCTGTCTGGCTTCCAACGCATTCTGAGAAGAGATTTGGACCACTGCAAAGAAAACAGTTACTGTCTTTTGATACTAACAGCTATTGCTCTTCAAATTATCCATAAAGAAAGGGATTATAGTCTATTTTTAGAAAGATGTGTAAGTCAAAATATAGGACTAAGGAAAAAGCCTCCTTCTAGTTGTTTATGTGCAATTCACAGTTGCTTACTGGCTCTCAAATGTAATAATTCGGGATGACGAGTATTAGAGCACCATTTTATAAATAAGCAGCAGGTTAAGGTTCCAAGAGAGCCAGTAAACCCAAATTACCAAAAATGTATAATCTGAGGTAACTGGCCAAACACCCTGCTGAAATCAGGATCCAGATCAATTTGAGACATGATGATTCAGGTGACTGCTGCTCTCACAGCAAACATATTTATCATTGACAGCCATACTGCATTTTCAGACAGTTTTGTATTTTCACCCTTTTCTGGTTTTTAACACAGAAAAACCAATGTATTCTGACAAAATAAAATAGCAGAAAGCAAGTTGTGCCAGAATTGCAAAGATTAATGCCCTTTCATACCACTTAGGTTTTCAACTATTATTACAGCATTCCTCTCAATTTTTTTC
This sequence comes from Emberiza elegans, assembly GCA_024865655.1. Classification (NCBI taxonomy): domain Eukaryota; kingdom Metazoa; phylum Chordata; class Aves; order Passeriformes; family Fringillidae; genus Emberiza; species Emberiza elegans. Next base: position 546,217 of record JALJVW010000168.1, read on the forward strand.
CAGCAAAGTTTCAGACATATTTTGACTTTTACAACATGCAAATTCCCCATTTCTAGCACTGGTCTGGAATAAAAAAAATATTTGCTTCCTTCTTATCATCCTTCCTTTTATCCTGTACATTCATCATTTCTGCAAACAGAGGCCATTTACTTCACATTCCTGACTTCCCTATTAGTAAGTCCAAAAAAAAAAAGAGAAAAAAAAGAAATTAGAGCAGAAAATGCTTAACTTCTGTCTGTAAAGCTTGTCTGGGCTGATAAAAAAATAAAAGAGGCTTTCTTCCTAATTTGATTTAATGGTTGTAATGATTTAATGGCTATAAATTGAGAAATTAGCAACCACTGGCATCAAAATGAGGAGAGTTGAATTAGAAAGGGTCTCAGTTCACACTGCTCTGACAGTACTCACAGAACTGGACATGAACAACCACAGGAGCTTCTTTAAGCAGAGGAGTCGCCAGCCAAGGGTATGTGGAAGGAAACTGACATAAATATTTATGGCAAGACCATAAAACTTTTTTTGCTACTTCACTATATGGGATATAAAACTCATTATCTCTAGGGAGTTGAGGCTCTTTGAAAACTTCAGTGAGCAAGGCCTGAGCTAATGGAAGGAGTTAAGGAAGGACCCCATGAAATCTGTTCAACAGGGTAATTAATCACACCACACCTCACTGACATCCTAAGCAAGCACTGCCAGAGAGTGAGAGAGAAAGGGACCCCATAAACCAATGCCATTTAGAAGATAAATCTTCCCAAACCTGGTTTAGAAGGATGTTGGTTTCTTTCCTGACTTCTTATTTTCCAGGATACCTATCAACTACTCACCATTCTGAACAAAAAAAAAGATGGAAAATAATTACAGAAACATACCTCAAAATATGAAATACTTAGTATTATTTGACGAGGAAGTCGAATGATTTCCTAGCAAGTGTGAGCACATTGTGTTTTTGCTGTGTGATGTACGTGTTCCAGTATATTTAAACAAGTAGGAAATGCAGCAAAGGCAGCAGCTTGTCTGTACAGCTTGAGGTATAACCTCATAATGTAAATAAACATCTTCTCAGGAAGCATTTTGTCTCCTCTTCTTTCCTAAAGCCTGCAGTGCACTGTACTCCTAAGATAAAACACCTAATTAACATGGAAAACTACTATGGATCAGTCAAGGGTTGGCAAAGCCAACCAAACCTGTGTTATGCACTGGCACTGGGTCCCAAATGCCACAGGAAGGATGTCGGAGCTCAGAGGGGTTTAACCATTGTTCTATGGTTTTCCATGTTTGATCTGGGATGTATTTGCTTCCCCCAGCCAGCAGTGAGGAGTTACCTACCTGAAATTAATGACTTAGGCAGCACCCAGCCCTGCTTGAAAATTAGGAAAAGCTAATGAGTGCTGGCTATCCAACACCTTCATACCAGTGGTCCAGCCTGCTATCACTGTAATAAAACACGTTTATTCCATTTTGAAGGTCAACAAAGCCTCACCTTTGGCTTTTTGGGGAATAAGAAAAAAAAGGGAATAAAAGGAACAAGTAGATGCAATCACGTGAATGGAAGTCCCTCCCTCTGAGGGCATCTTGCCCTGCTGACCTACAGATCTGACAGCTAAAAGGGTATTTGTGAGGATTATTAATCGTTACAGAGGTTCCAAGTAAGGCAGCAGGCTTAGAGGCACCCCAAACACAAAGCAGTGCAACCCAAGGCATGCAAGCAAAGCACTGTAGGTATCTCAGGAGATCTGGCTTCCCTTACCAAGTTTCTTGTATGTCCTTGGACAAGTTATCTGACCTATTTGTGCCTCATTTCCTCACCTTCTCAGCTCAGAGCACCTCTCAAATAAAACCATTAATGCTTTGGATGCACTCATACAGCAAGGCAATGAATGGTGCAAGTCAGTGAAACTGATCCTCCTTTAACCCTGATGGAATTATTAATAAGGCAGTCACCATTTGTCAAGACAAAATGGAACCGAAAACTGAAGCAAAGCAATCGTTTAATTTCCAAATGAGATTCAAGGACTGCATTGGGCTCTCCCAGCCTCTGCTGCTTTGCACACATTTTCCTGGAAGCCTCATAGCACACACTGTGCTGAGTAGTGCAGCATCTGTCCCCTATCTTGTTGAGACCAGTATCAGAGCACTAAAGAGTCAGCTAAATGAGGGTGTGAATTACCTCCGCTTATCTCAAGCCAATCCACTGACTCAAGTAATGAGATCCTGAAAAAAGCAAGCAGGTTCTTAACTCTGTCCTGCAAGTATCAAACAGGGAGCAGAAATCCCTCCAAAAGTACCAAACCCACCTATATTTCCTCCAAGCCCTTACTAGCAAAGGACGATGTACATCCCAAGAGGAGAAATGTAGTTACACTGTTGTATTCCATGTAGTAACTGAGTTCCTCTCTGAGGGATCTCCCAAAAAACGGATGTGTCATAAATTTCCAGGCTTTCCAGCTTACTTAGCCTAACCCTGAAGGCTGCTATTCCAGAGCTGGGGAACATCAGAGCTCTCTCAGGAGAGCATGAAGCTCGTTTTGGTGCAGCTTGGCTCACTGCCACCCAGTGCCTGTCCCACAGACCCCACTGCTTTAAGTTTTCTCCCTTTGCTGACACAAAACATCTCCTCCTGAAGCCCTAGAAAAAAACCCAAACAAAACATCTCCTCCTGAAGCCTTAGAAAAAAAAAAACCAAACAAAACATCTCCTCCTGAAGCCCTAGAAGGTGGTAGTGGGCATCCAGCGTTTCTTACATCATATTATGTGGATACAACGGGCACAAAATGCTTATTTCTAAGAGGTTTTGTCTCCTTGTTGGAAATTTCAAGTCAAAACCCGAGTAATGTTTCTCTTTTTCAATTCCGTGCCTCCCAGTACCTTGCTTCAATCCCCTGCTACCAGAGTTAGGACAGCTTTGTCAGACTGAACGGTATGATCTACCTGAGGAAATTTCCCACACTCTTTTCATGCCATCCAGACTGAGAACAGGACCAAGGTGAAGAGGTTCTGCTCAATCTCCTGGACTGTTACTGTGAAAGCCTAAGGCTGGGAGGGATTAAGTCTGAGATCATTTTTAGTCACAGATTCCTCAACACTTCTTTTCCTCTCATCACAGCACCGATTTCCATTCCCACACCGCCTTGGAAGCTGGGACTGAATACACACAATCCCCTCCCAGCTCCTGATACTCCACCGTGTAATCCACCATCCACTTTCAAACACATTTGCCATTTTTCATGTTTGCTGTATCCTTTATTCTCAGGTCCTAGCTACAAATTCCAAAAGACAAGCAAAGCAGCCTCTGTCTATACAGCACCAAGCACATCTACAGTGCAGCACTGTGTAAATAAAATGAATTATCTTAAGACAGAAAAAACCCGGGGTATTTTCAATTAAACCATTAATAGCCAAGAATGCAGACACAGCAATAGAAGAAGAGAAAAGGTGCCTGCAAGTTTTAATCAAGGCAGAAACTCACAGAGAAGCATATGCATTCTTATGCAAATCTACACCAGACGCATCGCACATCTGCTGAAATGGGTGTCGTTTTCCCACAGTTTGCAGAATTAATGTGTTTAACTAAGTGCCTGCCAGCGCTTGCAGTGTAAGAGCTAATTTCTAATGGGGTATTCCCAGTTGGAAAAAAAAATCCCTTTAGATAATAAAGAATCTAAATCCAGGACTTAGTTTTACATTTACTTAAGTGCAAAGACCCCTTCACCTCCAAGAGCTGCTCGCTTGCACTGCTCCAGCTTGCTTTACAATTAAAAACAATCCCGACTCTTGGAGAAGAGCCTTTCTACATTTTTGTGACCTTTGGAAACCCTTTTAAAGAGAATTGACACATGCTATTCCCTCCTGATCAATTTTATAAAGGTTTTCTGAGATAGGAGGGTGTCAAAACACACAAAGGGCTTTGAGAGAATTTTACAAACCAAAATGGAGCAATATTTATTTTCACTTGGTTACTTTCCTTGCAGATACAATTTGTATTTCCATGATTACTATGTGTCTTCACAGAGGATTTTGAAAGAATTCAGATGAGATCTTAACTTCTGGCCCTGAGGCTAAAAAGGCATATATGTCAGAAAATACCAAAGTCTCCGCTATTTTTTATAAAAATCTATAAATATCAGTTAAAAGGAATCCATGATCTCATAATAAGTCAACAGGTCACAGTTATGCTCTTCTTATCTTCCCTTTTTTCCCCTATTGTTTAAAAATAGGAAACAGCACCACATGAAAATGTTCAGCCAGAGATAAATCGTGTGGCTGAAACACAGGAGTCAGGAAACCAGTGTTTTAAAATAATGTCATCCTCATTTTCCCCAGCATACTCTCGTATTGTTGGTGCCTCCAAATATTTAAGTGACTCAATAAATTAGTAACCTAGGTAACGCTTGTAACAACACAGCCAGCTGAAGGAGTCCAGCTAAAAACTCCCCAAAAAATTTAAAACTCCATTTATGTATAAATTCCTGTCAGTGTTCCTTAAAAAGAGGAAAGACAAGCAGTTTTATTGTCAAAGGGCTGATTATGCAATAAGATTTTGGAGTAAAGCAACCAAGGAGAAAACAGGCTGTGTCCAGCCCCCAGCTCCATTTCAAGTCACCTCTGTCACTGCACAGGAGAATGAGCCGAGAGAATCTATAATTCACCCCCTGCATGCTTGTAAGAATTCCCTGGAGTCAAAAAGGGCTATCAGAGGAGCTGTCAGAGCAGGCATGAGCAGATCACCTGTACGAGCACTTCACTCATCTTCTGATATTCCCTGCTGCTGGCTGCAAGGGAAAGCAGCATCTCTGCCCACAGCACACTCGACTGTTTTTCATCTGTAGCAAAGGCAGTCACTTAAAACCTTGGTTTTGATTAAACTCTGCCTTTTACAATGGGGGTCCAACTAAAATTCATTGTTGCTTATCAACAAAACTAACAAAAGCTTTCTGCTGTCGGCATTCAACGTCTGTCCCTCTTTGGCTACCTGAAGGCTGCGATAAGGTCAAATACCAACACAGCAGGCATTGTCCAAACACTCAGGAAATGACATTTCCCGGCCCAATAAGGTTTATCTTCCAAGCCTGCTTTTGCACCAACTTTCTGGGTGAGTTAAAAATAAGCCTATTGATCAGAAGGGAAAGAAACGCTGGTTAACACTGACCTTCACTCCTTCCCAACACAAGAGTGGCTGCACAGATGCCGTGCAGCTCTCCAGTTCCTTTTCAGCTTTCAAGAGCTCTCTGCACCTTCACCTTCTCTCCTGTTAAATCTTTCCTAAAAGCAAATGTTCTCCTGCAAGGAATTGCAGCTCCATACCCACGCAGAAAGGCAGCAGTACACAAACCCCAGCCCAGCTCCCATCTCAAGGAGGGGACAACCTTAGCGACAGCCATCTCACCTAGCAGATTGCCTGGCTACGAGGGGTTTTTATTTGGTTTTCACATTAACTACACCGTTCCCACCGCCCCCTTGTCAGGCGGCCCCTGGAGTAGCTTGCAACTGAGCTGGCGGAGATGAGCGATAAGGTTTGGGAGAGGAGAGGAGAGGACCGGATCCCCCCGCGTGTTCCGGGCATCCTCAGCAGGTCCTGCAGCAGCGCAATGAAGATGCCGCCACCTGGTGGGACCTGCTCGGGCTCGGCTGGAGGCCGGGGGGCAGGCGGGACCCCGGGCAGGGAGGGTGGCAGCTCACACTCCCCATCCCCACACACACATCTCGGGAAAAAGCCGGCCAGCAGCATGAGCAGGGCTGGAAGCAAAGGATCTGCTGACAACAAGATGCTACTCGTTACCAAAGCCTGTTGGTACTCATCCAAAGCAAGGTTTGGAAATGGATCATCTTTGCAACTGCAAACAGTGGAATAAAACAAGTATTTAAAAAGAAAAGGTAGATAGAAAAAGCTACTTTCCAAGTCATGGCGAGGCAGGCTGTAAAGAACCAGAAACCCCTCAGAACAGAGTCGAAATCATTGATATAAAAGAGATGAGCAAGGCAGATGACAAACTGCTGGAGTAGAAAGCTCACAGAAATTGGGCTTTTGAACTGAATTTCACATGATTAGGAGATGCTTCTGCTCAGTGCCCAAGCCACAGCTATTTTTTAATCTCTGCATGACACCACGCACATTACCATGGCTTCAGTCCTGAGCATGAGTCTGGTATTTTCTGAGAGCCAATACTTAAAAGCCTGGAACTCAGGTCTGAGGCAGCCAAGAGATGTTTCTGTCTGCTTGCACAGGGACTAGGGCTTTTTCTGGAGTTAGAAGCTCTGTCTGTAGATTAATATCCATGAAAAGGCATGGAGCCCTTCTAGCCTATGCTTAGAGAGCCTTCTCCTCCTGCCAGGAGAAAGGGGGGCGAGGAGGGTCATTCCAGCAGTGAGGAATGTCTCCAGACTGCCCACAGGATTAGAGGACGAGGTGATGAAAGAGTCCACATCCTATCTGCACTCGAGTTTGTACAACCACCGTCAGCTTTTAGCACTGCTGCTAAAAGAGAAAGACATCTCCTAGTCCAGATAAGGCCCCAGAGCAACAATGTCTGTTTGCAGGATGAGCACTCAAGAACAGACTCTTCCCTGTGCTATTTATTACATATTTCAGCAACTCTTCTTCTGCAATTTTAGCACAGGAGCTTTTGCAGCGAGCTTAGAGCAGGCACATCATCAATGAATCGACAACCCCATCACCGAAGTTTGCAACCTGTTTAGACACAGTCTGTACATCAGGCAAAAACCGATCCTACCCCCATCACATGCAACATTTAACACCAATGCTGTGATGCTGGCTTTAGAATTCATTCCTGCAAAATCCATGGATGTTCAGTCAGCCACACCAGGCAATGTAATTGCTCTGTTTCCACAGTTAGCACTGAAAATGCTGTCTATTCAGTTATTGCCCTGGCTCCTCCTCACAAAACCTGTTTCAAAGAGCAGAGAAAAAGACCTTGAAACATGGGTGGCTGCTTTCAAAAGTCAGTTATCACTTTTAGAGAGAGAAAAAAAGGAAAAAAATCATAGCATTAATCCAGGCAAGACACCTCCCCCCTCCTACCCCCTGCACACATGCCACGAGTCTGAATGGAAGCCGTCACCCAGAACACATGTCGATACATATTTTACAGAAACATTAGTTGTGTGTCACAACCAGTTCTTGGAAACATCATCTAACAGCACTCACATGATTTGTGTTTCACGAGCAATTAAACCTATCACTCTGACAAGCAAATCTGCTGCTCCTGTCCACTATTCAAACATCAGGTTAGAGGAAACTAATTACATTTCAAACTCCGTCCATGGGTAAGGAAACTGTATTTCCATGATAATGTCCTGGCTAATTCACTTAAGCAGAAGCTGCTGAACGTCCAGAACACAGAATGAAACAGCCACCCTTGGAACTAGTGCAGCTAAGGCAGGAAATGCAAAAATAGCCAGACTGTGATTTAGATCTCATAGCGAAGTCAGACAAGACCTCAGTGTCACACTGGAATCACATCCCAGACATTGTAAAGTCCTACTGTATTCACATCACTGTCACAGTGCTGGCAAGCCACAGAGACCAGCAATGATGGGACTTCACTGCTAAATTCTTTTCTCTGTGCTAGCAGATGAAGTTTTACAGGCTCTGCAACCAGAGCAGCTCCCCTCATGGCAGTAATTACTTCTTTGGACAGAGACAAAGTGGATGGCACACCACTGCCAAGTAGAGATGCACAGAAATAAACAGCTGTCTGTCTTGAAGTGGCTGCTGAGCTCTTTTTCTTTAAAATACATGCTTCTACTACTAGGGACACTTTTCAGACCGTCACCATTCATTTGGAACAACACCCCTACACCGAGGTTCACATTCACAGAGACACGTGGAAATGAAATGCAGTGACATCAAAAGCTGCATTTCTCACCGTGCCAGAAAACGCTTCTCCACTTTTCATGTGCTCGATATTCCTTCCCTCCCCCAGCCATTCATGGTGAAATAATTAGTGTTAGTGTTCTCATTGTTTATCAGACAATACAGACAATAAGGCTAAGCTTTCTGCTCCTGTTTTCTTTCGCTATGCTGCTGTGGTTCCTCAAACAACTGTGCAAGGCTTTACTTTTAATCCTATGAATAACACTTGTCACTCATAGGTTTGTAACCCATATTTAGCTGTGCACAAACACAGTGCACATGGCACAGTTTCAGCTTGATTCATTGTCTGCAAACTTCTCCAGATGTGCTCATGCAAGGAAAAAAAAGGCTAATAAACAGGAGGAAACAAACAAATACCAGCTAATCCGATTGCAATTTCTTAGGGAAGGAGAGAAGACACTAGCACATCAGATTCTTTATGAGGGAGAAGGATAATGAGTTGTTTTTAAACACAGACTAGGAGTAATTAGTTATTGTCCTTGGGCTACAAGATGTATTTTTACATGCTGGAGTATATGGTGATTTTTATAGCCTGTGAGCTAGCTGGGCCCTGTCACAGTGGATTTTCCCCATTTATCTACGTGTTAACGTCAAACTACAAGCACATCACAACATATGACTTTATCAACAAGCAATGTTCCTCACTGTGGCTAATTTTGAAACCACATTCCTGCTTCCACTCACGGAAGATACAACCTTGGGTAACAATCAGATAGGCTGGTGCCAGACATCCTCTCCTTAAGTACATTCTCATTTTACCTTTAGAAAGTATTCTCAACAAACAAACAATCTGAAGACAAATGGCTTTCTTTGGAACTCCTCTCAACAACAGCAGCGAGATATTTTTGCATAAGGCTGCATTTTATAGTCTCAGCTCTAGGCTGGGATTAACAAAAGCAAGGTAAGCAAGAAGCAGCAGGCTAAACAGTGCAAACTACTAAAAATCCCAAACTTCTATTACAATTAATTCTCCTAAGTATAACTTCACTCATTGATGCACCAGACAGAAAGCAGACAGACAACCTCATCCCACTGCACCAGCTTTTCAAGCTTCCAAAATAAACACAAAGGTCTTTGAACAGATCATGCTCTTCAGAAAACCTGCAGCCTGATCTTCCTCATTTGATATGTGTGAAGGCTCAGGCTGGTGGTACTCACAATAATTACCTGCCATCAGCCAAGAAATGCAGCAGAGTTGTTGCAGATAACTTATTCATGTCATCGTTGTGTTTCAGGAATAACACAACCAGTAACAGATCAATGACACGGGTAACAGAGAGCATTTGCTTCTAGTTTTACAGGTCAGGGAAAACCTGGAGAACCTCGTTGGGAACCAGGACAGGGGAGGAAGAAGAAAGGGACAATCAGCATAAAACATGTTAAAAAGTCCCAATAAAAATGTGTTTTTACAGGTCCTCCATCATCATAGAAACATGGAATGGTTTGGGTTGGGACCTTCAAGATTTTTTTTTTCCAACCTCCCTTTCCACTAGACAGGTACAATTTCCACTAGACCAAGTCCCATCCAACCTGGCCTTGAACATTTCCAGGGAAAGGGCAACAACAATAATATCAGACAAAGGTAACGTGCACACACCACAGCCTTTTCGAGGCTGGGCCATCAAATTTGTTACAGGAGGGAAAACAAAATAATGCCTGCAGTACTCTTCACTCTGCAACGTGGGAGTAATTATCCTCAGATTACCAAGACAAACAAGAGGGAGAGACAAGGAAAAGATAAAACAGAATTTCCACTATTTAGGTGCTGATCGAGAGATAAAATCGGACTGCACTTCAGCTGGGAGCCTAAACAAACCAGAGGCCCGGCCACATAAATCAAGCTAATTTAAAAAGGTTACATACCAGGGAGAGTTTGACAAAGAAGGGGAAACAGCCCCGCGTCCTGCACTGCTGAAGACCCTAACATCCTTTTTAACAAATTACAAAGGTGCCAATGTAACACAGACCAGTAAGTCTGGGGCGACGGGACCCACGGTATCAGCACCTCCCGGGCCTTTCGCAGCTCATTAATACTAATTAGATCCGGGAGTGCTCAGCCCCGCCGGCTCCCGCATCCCGGGCACACATCCTGGGACTCCGGGCACACAAAGCTCGGGACGCGGATCCCAGCACCGGAGCATCCCGCACCCTGGCGGAGGGGAAGGCGTGGCCGGGGCGAGCCCGGGGCTCCGGGAGCCCGGCGGGGAGGGGGAGGCAAGGAGCCGCGGGGAATTGGGAGCTTCGGCCGCGGGGAGAAGAAGAAAGGGAGAAAGAAGTTGGGGCCGGGAAGTTTTCTGCCGCTCCCTGCCCCGGCGCCCCTTACCGTAGACGCGGACCCAGCCCTGCTGCTGGCAGACCGACTCCCGCAGGACGCGGTCCAGCGCGCTGCCCGCCTCTAGCTCCTCCGAGCCCGGCTCCGGCTCCGCGAAGGGCTCTGCCGCCCATGCCGCCGGCTCCGACGCCGCTCCCGCGGCCGCCTCCATGCTGCCGTGGGGACGAGGAGGCGCCGCCACCGCCCGCGCTGCGCCCCGGCCCCGCTTCGCCTTAGTGCGGCTCCATCCCTCCCTCCTTTCCTCCCTCCCCCGGGCCGCCCCTGCCCGCCCTTCGCGTCAGCGCGGGCGGAGCCCCGCCGCCCCGCCCCGGGCCTGAGGGGAGGCGGGCGATGGCGGGAGGCGCTGCCCCCGCTGCCCCCGGAGCCGCCGGCTGCCCTTTCCCCGGCCCCCGCCTGCCCCTGAGGCCGCCTAGCTGCGCGGGGCTTCATGTGGCAGCCCGGAGGGGACTCAAGATGGTTCCTCCTCCTCGGCAGAAGTGTCCCGAAGGAATACGAATGGGGATAGTCCGGCTGGGGCCCATGACCTCACAGCGGCCCTTGCCCCTCACAGCGGCCCATTCCCCTCACAGTGCCCCGTGCCCTCACAGCGGCCCCTCGCAGAGGCCCGTGCCCCTCACAGCGGCCCATGGCACAGCAGTCCATGCCCCTCCATGCCCCTCACAGTGGCCCGTGCCCCTCACAGCGGCCCATGGCCCAGGGGCCCGTTCTCCCTGTAAGGCCGGGGTGATGGGGTCAGTCTCAAGCAGCGGCTGCCGTGAGGCTCCCCGGGCTCAGAGCTGCGCTCGCGCGCCTGACCGAGACTGATAAATCTTTCATGCTCTCACACAGGCTGTTTCTCTCAGGTACGTGAGGAGGTGTGCTGCAGGGAAAGAAGGGCAGCTGGCTTGATTAAGTGCGTTTCATTTAGGGGATTTGCGGGCTGGTTTCTCCAGAATGTGTATTTACTGACCTCCCCCAGTACACCATGTTTCAGTTTTCTATTTCCCGTTTGTATTTTGGTGAATTTCCCAGTGCTTAAGGTGCATGCCCTTTAAAAGTCTAGACTAGAACAGCTGTGGATAAAGCATGCATCCTGCAGTGTCTTTTAAATCGTGGCATTGTGACTTGAATTTTCAGGGAAGGTGGGCAAAGGGCTTCAGCTTGCTTTGGGTTCCATCCCTGTAACCTCTTGGACTGAGTCTGTGCCTGTCCATGATCAATATGAGCTGTGTGGGTTCACCCCAGCACTCAGATCCAGTGATTATCTCCACTAGCACAGGCTGTTTCCAAGGGTTCACCTCTGTACACAACTTAGAGGCACTAACAGTTTTTTCTTTATTGAAAGAGCAATTGATTTAGTGTGGACCTGTAGCAGTTATGCTGCCATAAAGCTGCTTTAAAGTAGATAACAGCTCCCACACCTTCTAAACACACTTCTGTCATCTTGTTTTGTTTTGCAGCAGAGCAGAATAAGAAGGTTTACAGATTGTGGCTGAAGAACAGCAGCTTCACTTAGGAAGGACTGCAACTCTGCAGCTTGACAGGTGCCAATCCATTGCCTGAGCATGAAGGTTTGTCTTAGGAGTTCCCAAAAGCTCCTCTTGGGAGTGAACAGTGCCCTTCTGATCCACGTGAGTTGGACTACCCTCACACCACATAGTTGTGTCTGTGATGGAAGCTGCATTAACTGTTTCAATGGAGGAAGAAAGTCCTGCCAGCCCCATGACTAATTGATGAAACCTCATTTCTGTGAGTTTCTGTCTCATGCTTGACTGAGAGCTTGACCTGAATCTTGCCCTACAATTGGGTTATTCTCTACCCAGCTGGGAGGGAGCAGGATGGGTGGGCATATGCACCCTGCTGCAATTTCCAGGCTGAGTTGGAAAATGAAGAAACCTCCTTCTTTCAAATGTTAGGTTGTTTCCTGATTGGCAGAACTGGTGTAGTCCAGTTTCCTACAGATTCATACCTGGCAGAGGATGGACACCCTCAGTGAAGAGGCTTGTAGGATCTCACTGAGCCAGGATGAGCTCTTGCACCTTTATCCTTCTGTTTGTTTTGTTTAAAACAAACCAGTGAGCTCAGCACGTCCTGAGGTTGTAGGAGGTAAGAGACCAGGGGAAAGAAAAATCCAGTGAGTTTAATGGTGTCAGCCTCAATTCTATGGGGGAAAAAAAGAGTCTTTAAAACTACCTTTTTAACCAGAAAGAGTTAAACCAGGATGAAATCTGGCGAGGATTTGACCCTCCACCACTGTGACAGGGGCGATTCTGCACAGAAGCAGCATAACTGGGACACCCAGTAGCATTTCCTTGCTCCTTCCCACCCTAAAACATGTTCTGCAGCGTGGTTTCCAAAGTTCTGGGAGTTGAGGGTGTGCAGGATACTCCTTCCAGAGCAGACATCTGCATAAATTGCCATAATAATACTGTAAAGCAGTAGGAAAAGCAGTTTTCCCTCCTACGTGCTCTCTACCCCTGCTCATTCCCAATGCTCCTGATAATATAAAATGCACATATTCTCCCAGCTTATCATTTAGTGGCCACAATCCAATAAACTCCTCAAAGTTTTCCCCTCCTGCTCTCCCCACAGCCTCCTCTTTGCCTCCAGCCTCCCAGAGACATCCCCATCCCTGGCTCTTTCCCTGCTGCAGGAAACTCACACAAGCAGACACAGGGGGAAAGGGGGATGAAGCTGCTTTGAGGAGCAGGAGAGGAGCTGGCCTGTAGTGAGGGGAAGATGTGGCTGCTAAGCTTCTGCCAAAAGTGGAGATTGAAAAAGCTGCCACACAACCCTGGGATGGCGTTCATGCAGGAGCAGTGCGAGGCAGCAGCAACTGGTTCCCATCAAGTGAGGACTGGTTGGATCTGCAAGTATGATCAAGCCATCCCAACAGCAAGGTCTGGAAGGACTGGCTAGTGTGGTTTCTGAAATTCACATGGCACCAGAAGACAAAATCCATTCTCCAGCCTTTATTCGCGGGGTTCAGGGCAACATAAACAATAATAAAGAGCAGGGATGACTAAAATAGGAAGGCTGGTTTTGCGGGCATGACAGGAGCAAAAATAGACATTTTTATAAATAAAGATGTCCTGGAAATCAGAGACTCCCAAGTTTCATGCTCACCAGTTCAGCTGTTCTGGCTGGCGGTCTTCTCCACCAGTAGTGCTCAGGGGATTTGTGAAGGCATAAATGAGCAGTAATATAAGCACATGCATGAAATTCCCTTTGTGTAAACCAGCCCCATTAGCTGATGGACTTGTGGATGTCATTTTACCCAATAGACTCTAGTTAAATTAGGGCTGGGGATTTGCTCAGAATAGGTTAAATCCAAGTATTTGAAGAGAGCTGCACATGTATTTTCATTAATACTGCTGTATGTGTTTTTAAAGAACTCAAAGTACACGAGTGTGGCTTGAGAAAAGAAAGCTTTTGAGCTGACCTTCTTCCAGGAGAATGAATTCATGCCTTCAGAAGTGAGCAAGTTTCACTTCAGTGATCTTATCTCAAAAAAAGGCAATAAGAAAATGAGAAGAGACATGGAGGAGGGCAGTAAGGACAGTGAAAGTGATGGGATAGATACCATATGAGGGGGAAAGACTAGAAAAACAAGGAGACTCCAGTTTGGAAGAACAAAACCTTGGGGCAAATAAAGACAGAGAAGTCTGATGAGGTCAAGAGAGGTCTGGTATGGACCTAGAATTCTTTTTCCCTTTTCTTCACAACACAAGAACATGGGGAGAAATGTTCAGGAGCCAGGTCTCAAGCAGACAAAAGGAAGCACTTTTTCACACAACACATAATTACATTGTGGAACTTATTGCCACAGGATGTCATGGAGGCCAAAAGTATAAATGAATGAGGGAAAAAAAAAAACAAAAACAAAAGGGATTACACAAATTCATGCAACCTCCGGCTTAGGAAGTCCCTGAACTGCTGATTACCAGGAGCCAGGAGGAAATGCCGGAGGAAGGATCACTTTATACTCTCCCTCTTCCCATATCCCTTCCCAAGCATCTGCAGCTGGCCACAGCCAGGCCCTGCTTGTTGCCCAAGGTGGACATTTATTCTGAGACAGTCTGACAATGTTTAGATCCTCCTGAGAACTCCCTTAGGGATGGAGCCTCAGGGACCAGAGGTGTCTCCTGCAGAGATACAGGACTGACCCCTCATTTTGTTACCTGCTGCCCGATGCAGTCACAGTGAGGTCCGTGGTGGCCACTCTTTGCTGATTTAGGCTGCTGTAATTGAGGCCAGATTGAGCCCTGGAACCTTCAGAGAGACTCTTCCGCTTTCCCTGCCCCTGGGATTAAGCACTGAAATCTCTGTGCTAAAACCCTCTTTGAACGGGGATGGCAGATAATGCACAAACTGATTAAAAAAAAACCCCAGCACTGGGGAAAGTTAAATATTAAAGAGCCAAGGCCCAGTTTTAACTGCTGCTGCCGTCCCTCCTTCATCTCGTGCCAACTGCCTCCAGGATACATGTGCTGACACTGAATTTCTACCTCACAAAAGCGGCCACAGCATGGGCTTTAAAACTCAGCCCATTAATACTGGGATAGGAAGCAGAAAAATAGAACAAAGGCAGTGAGGGACTCCTCTGGTTCCCACTGTGACCATGCCCAATCCACCCCTGCAGCATCACAGGGCACGGTATCCCTACCCCAGTAGGCATTTTGCCCCTTTGACTTCCCAACATTAGTTGGTTGAAAATATTTTGCTGCCTGAATTGCCCTGCTGTAACTAAACTATAATTTTCACTAGCAGAGAGGAGGGATTTGGGAGAAACATCTGGTCTCATTTCATCAGGATAACAGCTCCGTCTCTATTTATACCCGCGCCGGGATCGCTGTGCCTCTCAGCTGTTCTCCTCCCGACAGTCCCTTTCAAGCTGCCGTGTCCTGCTCTGTTGGGGCAGGCACCGGGTCGAGGCCAACCCTGCTGCCACGTGAAACAGGAACCAGGCCCAAAAATATGAGCTTGTGAGAGCTTGTCCTCTCCACACCTGGAGCTTGCTGTCTGCCACACTGGTGACAATGTGCCTTGATGGATGGTTGCTCCTGTCCTTGTATCCTGCTGGGGAGAAAACAGAGAAAACCCATCTGACTAGACAGTTTGCTGAACTGGATGATCTTTAAGGTCCCTTCTGACCAAAACCACCTTTTAACTGGAAAATAATTTTCTTGGTAATCCCAGAGACTTTGCTGGTCAGGTATCAGGCCTGCAGTGAGTCAGCCTTATTGGTTTGAATACACCAACCTCAATAGTCTGAATTTTTCTCCCAAGTCACAATGTGGATTTTGGAGGAAAGCTCAGACTGTTGAGGAAAGAACAGCCAGCTCTGGCTTTTCTGTAAGGTGTTAGCAAATAAACTGTGACCCTACAGAGACACGGGAAGGTCAGGGACTCTGCTTGGGAAGGCAGCGTGTCCTACTTAATTCGCCACAGTGGGAAAAATCCGCTCTGCTGCCTCCCCTCCAGTGCTCACAAGACATCACATCTCATCCAGCATGTTTAAAAAAACCCTCAAGTCAAATGGCCAAGTACCTGGAAAATTATCATGTAGCACGTTCAGCAGTGCAAGTCAGGGTCTGAAAGGAGCTCATACCCTGAATGATGATGGAGTGTGGGTCAGCATTCATCATCTCAAGCAAGTCTATCCCACTGCCCTGCTTTTCCTTCAAAGAGGCTGTGCCTCTGCTCCCATCCCAATCCACTTACAGCCCCACGTGCCCCAGACACAGCTATTTCAGCATCACTCCCCCTCCTGTTTTCAGCAGCTCTGGACTGTTCATTAATTATTTTCTTACATCAGCTGCTAAAGGAGGAACCGCTCAGAGACACGGGGTTTTTGTAACCCAAATGAGACAGGCATTTTCAGATGCTCCTATTGATTGTACTAAGGTTGCAAAGTCCCTGGAGCAGGGTTGAATTTCACTCTGCATTTATTCCCTCTGATGTGATCCTGCCCCTTCAATATACTCCTTCAGAACGCTCTTCTCAGCTGTGACCTGAGGTTGAGTAGATCAATATTTGTTTACTCAGCTTGGGTCTAATTTTCATGTGTGCTGGGTAATGCAAGTCCACCTGAAAGCAGCAGATAGGGCCACTCCTGCCTATTGTGTGAATCAGACTGAAATGTGGACCCTGCCTGAAACACCAGCCTTTTGGAGCAACTTGAGACAGGAAATATGACTCAATTTTGGGAGAACATCATCCAAATATAAACCCTGGTGATGCTGTGGACAGTTCAGGCTGAGGGGTCACCAGCTGAACCCTTGTGAGCTCTTTACTTCCATGACTTTTCTGGCTGAGAAACATTTTTCTTCCTCATTTGAGTCACTCCTTTTGTGGCACACCAAATATTTTTGCAAAATGTGTCAGAAGTGCCCCAAACCAGCCAAATTCTATGTAATTGCTGAGAAATGTTCTCTCAACCTAAGCAAAACTATTCAGAGGAGACTGAGGGAGCAACCTGAGATAACAGCACCTTATCCTTCCAATGGGATGTTCTTAGGGTGAAATGTGCCTTCATCTCTACCCCTTTATAAAAATCAAATGTGAAGGCATATGCAGCACTAAATGTAATGTTTTCCCCCTCATGGGATTTGGGGAGGAGGGAAATGAAGAAATGTTGTGCTGGCATAGAAAGGTCTGATTTTGGAACTTTTCTTTGGGAACAAAGCTCAAGGAATGGCTGGATGTGGCCATGCCAGGGTACCTGAAGTCTGATTAAAGGCTCTCACAAGTCAGCACAGAGCCCTTGTTAAAGAAGGTGGAGGTTCCTCTCTGTCTGCTGGAGCTGCTCAAATCCTCTTCCATGACAACACATCCCCTCACCTTGCAGGTCAGGAATATCCAGACATAAAAAATCCTTCAGCCTGTCAAAAGCAGTCAGCTGGCTTTAAAGCTCAAATGACTTTTTCTTTTTTAAATTTAGCTTTTTAATAGTGGATGCCTGTCTGCCGCTGCCCTGAGTTTAAAACAAAATAACCAGCCTCCAGCAACCTTCAGAACAGATCTGTGAAACTCTCCAACTGACTGTAACAAGCAAAGGCAAGACTGTGACAAACCTGCCAGCTTTCTCTTCATGGGCTGGATCATCTTCAGGGAGCCCAGGACTGGCATTTAAAAATGCAGCCTTTGAACAGGTCCTTTTTTTGGTGATAAAACTGGTCCCCGGGACACTGGGGAGGTGATGGCAGCAGATGCTGTGATGAGTCAGTGCAGAAAAGGTCATGGGATGGACATGGGGTCAGTGAAAGCTGCAGTTACTGGACTGTAACTCAGCCAAAGAGTTTTGGGGTTTGTTTTTGAGCAAGAAATGAGGGCACTAAGGAAGGAATGATGTATTTGTCTCTATTTTTCTTGTCAGGATCCTGGTTAGATGACTTGGCTTAAACTTTGAGCAAAAAGTAATCACAGGATTTATCTCCATCTCTAGAATCTTGGGCTTCTTCCTCTGGGATTCCCATATTACAAATGTAACCAACTTCCCTCTGCTGTATTTTTGTTCTCCCTTGCCCAAACAGATGGGTTCTCTTCCTTCACTATTGTGAGCAGAGGCAGATGCAAATAAATAGGCACTTGTGCTCTGCTGTGTGGTTACCTAGAGAGGCTGTTGTTTGCAAACAAAGGCTGTACCAGCACACAAATAACCTCACTTGGTGTAGCCTGGAGATGGCTCTTCATTACAAACAGCCCTGGGGTTCTCCACGCTGCGCTTCCACATTTACCACAGCATCATTCACCAAACGGGAGTGATCAAGAGCACTGTGAGATGCTGAGACTTCAGAAAAAAAGGAGGAGCAAACTCCTCCTCTCCCCTCCCTGTCCAGCAACCCATTATTCCTTGAGATGTTTGAATAAATAAAGGAAAAACGGTACTCTGGAGCTCTTAACAGCTCACATACACACACAAATACAACATCCAGCCTTCTCCTCTGTCCTGTGAGCAGACTCTGACAGTTGATGCACATTCCCTTGCACCACAAACAGGAACTTCTCCTGGTTTTACAGGGGATGGATGGATGCCAGTTTGGAGAATTTCCTCCTGGACCACACAAAAGTGCTTGACTGGAGCTGCCAGCTCTCAAAGCCAAGTCCAGCCCTGTGTGCCACTAGGAGGGCATCTGCAAAGATGCTGGGTTGGAGATGCATCCCTGCCACTCACCTGTGAACCTCCTGGGAGCAGAGCTTATCCCACAGCTTATCCGTGGTTTGTCCTCATCCAGGATAGGGCATCACTGTGACATGGATGAGATACTCAGTCCCTGTTAAATACACAGAGATCATTAAAGCTTTCTGCTGATGGTTGTGGTTGTTCAGGCCACCTTTAAAATAAGATGTAGAAACCCCAGAACTGGGCTGCACAAACCAAAACCGAGTCTCAGTGCAGGAATGGTGGAAAATAGCTGTGTGGTGCTGGTCACAGCAGCCCTGCAGCCCTAAGAGTGCAGTCAGGGTGTAGGGTTGTGAGGAGGAGATTTGGGACAGTGGCACAGAGGCAGGCTGGAAATCACAGAAACATCTTGGGCACTTGAGAAGAAGCACCTGAACAGCTACACCTCCACTGAGCACCAGGATTTGAGCACGTGACAACAGCCACAGTGAGAGCTGTGATGAAGCTTTGTGTTTCTGAGCAGTGTTCTCTCCTGAGGAAAAGGTCTGGGCTCCCTTAGGTACCATGTGAGCCTCAGGTCTCACTTCTCAGGCCTTTGTTTTTCCTGCCAGGATCTCTGCAAGGATTTTGATGCTCTCTCCCAGTGGGTGAGAGAGTATTAACCTACCTGGGTATTTATTTTACCTCCAGGAGGTACCTGCTGCTCATGCTGTGCCTACAGGGCATTTGGGGCTTCAGATATTCTACCCAAGTCAATTAAAATGTCCCAGGGAAAAAAAATATCCATGCTTTTCCAGGAATAAAGTGGGCAATTTGGAGCACAGGTGACAGCAGTGCTATCCATACAGGAGGGGAGAGAGTCCTGAAGGTGCTGAGCAGACTGGAGAGCTGCTGCAGCCCAGGAGAAGACCAGCAGCACAGGATGACACTCATTTTACAGTCCCTATTCTTCCCTTAATTACAAGCTTCAGCAATGGCTAATAAAGATGATCCAAAACAAATAAATTGAGATGCTGCTGTAATTAAGTGGCTTTTGCTGCATGCAGTGAGCCAGACCCATCTGTGTCGTAGTTCAGCAGAAGCCAGGAGGATTTCACAAGGCATTCATTCCAATTGCATCTGAGCTGTTTCAAAGGTGGAGCTGACCATCCTGTTTGCTACACTGCTAGCCAAGAAACACCATTCTGTCCCCCAGACAGTGATCCTGGGCAGGGGCACAGTCATTCTCAGACATTCAAGCTGGTCGCATCTGCCTTCATGGCAGGTACATTCCGGTGAGACCTTCCTTGCTTGTGGGAGGGAAGCTGGAAGCTGGTGGGAAGCAGCATTTGCTCCTCTGGGCAGAAAATACCACAGTGATGACACTTGGTGGCTGTGCCCCTGGTTTTTAATCAGGGCTGTACAGCAGAGACAAGGAGCAATTACTGCTGGCTGCGTGCTTATTTGATGGATGAAATGAGCTGACAGGCTCCCTGTGGCAAAGTGCAGCAAAAGGCTTTTCAGGTTGTCCACTTGAGCTCACAGGTGAGGGCTGATGCCTGGCAAGGGCAGATGTGAAGGGCAGTGTACACAGAGCCCTGACTGCCCTGCAGATGTACAGCTTGAATTGCAGGAGCCTGGGCTCCCAAAGCACAGCTAATGCTCCTGCTAGCCTCCCCTGTCCAGATGTGCGGTGCCCACTCCTCTCTGCAGGTACAGTCCAAAATGTTTAGGGCTTCCTGTGCATGGGTGCAGATTTTTGCCTGAGAAATACTGAGCATCTGAGAGCTGCATTGGGTATTTTTTCCTCCCACCTCTGTATTTTCTATGGGAGTGTAGTCTCAGCACTTTTATGACCACAGCTGATATTGTAAAATCCACTTGTCCCAGAGAAGAGCCAGTTCATGGTCCTTTTGCAGGGTTCCAATCCAAGTTGTGCATGATGTCTAGTAACAACCTGGTATGTCTAAAAATGGTACCAGCACTCAGCTAGAGCCTGCTCCCCTTCTCTTTCACATCACCACAAGGCACAAGGGCTAGTGGTCATGACTCTAGTAAGAGAGGCACTCTCTCCCTAAACTACTAAAATCCCACCTACTGGAGCTAATCCTTGAAGGAAAAAGGGGATACACAGAAAATCTCACACCCCCATTGTGCATCCCACACTGTGGCACTGAGCACAGGGCACAGATCCTGCCTCTCACTCCCATTTGCCCTTTAGAGCTCTTACAGGATTTTATGAGAGGAGCTCACCTCTCTTCCTGATCCTGAGTGCCAGATAAAAGGGTGCTCACGTGCAAACCTGCTGCTTCACTCCAGATAAAGAAGCACAGGTGGTGTGATCACCGCTGCCAGCGGGGAGCTGCCTCCAGAACAATCAGCCAGCCAAGTTTGCCCCACACCAGAACAATCAGCCAGCCAGGTTTACCCCACACCTGGCAGGACACGGGCAGGACAGCCACGTTGGCACAGCCACACCTAAGCCCAGCCCTGGCTCTCTGTCAGGCAGCTGCTGTGTGGAGCAGTAACTGCTGGGTGGGCTCTGGTCTTCCTCTTAGGGTCACAGCTGTAACACACAGCCACAGTGATTTCTCCACTCCCAAACTTTTTGTCTGATCATCCCTCCCCCACATGCATTCCCATCTGCCTTCTGGACAGAGAATTTTTATAAGATGTTTCAGCCCAAGAAGCTCATTATTTTCTCTGAAAATAGTTTTCTCCGAAAATCACGTGCAAGAGGCAGCGCGGCTTTGGGAGTGTGGGATCCCCCAGGGGAAGGGACAAAGCTGTGGTTAAACTGTGGGGTGGAGAGTCAGCAGATCAGGGTTCTCACCCCCTGGCTCTATGAGCTCTGACTCAACCCATGGCCCCTGAATGTTTGGTTTCCCCTTTGGGAAAACCGGTGTGATGACACACTGTGATGGCATCACACAGCCCTTTTTTTAGTGCTGGGAACCACCACAGGCTTCTGCAAAGGCACATGCTCTCAAAAATGTATCAAAAATTAAAAATAAGCTTTTGAAAGCCAAAATGCTCCTCTGCAAAATTTTCATCTGGTGTGGTTCACTGAAGCTGTAAAGATCTACTTAGATACTCTAAATATTTACCTGGCATTTTTATATTTACCCAATGCTGAAAGCAGCAGTCAGTGCTCAGTCCCCTGGGATGCACAGCTGTGCCCTGGGGTGCTGTGCTGGGAGCAGGACTGTGAGGAGCTGCAGTGACCCAGTGAGCCTCTTGAGTCCCCCCAGGCTGGGAGAGGGCATCCTTTCTTTTTTCCCATTTTCTTTCCCCCATCATTCATCTCTCTCCTTCAGCACCCTCTGGCTCCCCCAGCTGTGCCTGCAGCTCAGCCCCACTGCAGGGCTTCCTTTGCTTTCCCCCAAGCCCAGCACTGCAAATCTTGGCTCCCATACCAACATTTGGAGCACTCCAAAGATGCTCCTTGGCTTCAGTTGTAAGAGCTGTATGAAACACTGCCCTGGCAAGAGCATGGTGGAGTCTTCCCTCTTGCAGGCTCTGGGACAAGCCTCCTGAACAGGAGATGCTCAAGGCTACCAAACTGGCAAAGCTTCTGGCCACGTGGGATGCCCCATGCCCTGCTCTGCAGCCCCACAAAGTACAGTGATCACTGCAAAAGCTTGTGTGGCACTTACTGGGTCACTGAGGAGAATCTAACACCCTTACACTGGGGAAGTAAATCAAGTCATGTTTCTCAAGGGGGCTTCTACCTGCCCTGCCTGTCTTTGCTGTTCCTCTGCTCCCCTCTTTCAGCCCCAATCATCTCTCTCTGCAGCACTCCCTTCCCTTTGGATCTCTCCTTTTCCCCTCTAAAAACACTGACAGGGTAGTGGCCACCAGCTTCACACCCTGGAGAAAGCCCTGCTCTGGGAATTTGATTGTGCCTCCAGCCCCCCTCTTCAAACCCTCTGTCCTGTCCATTTGCCCTGAAAACCTCCTTAACATGAGAACCTGCTTATTTTTCATAGTATTTGGGCAACACCTTACAACAGCATAAGCCCTGTTTCCAAATCAGTCCCTTTAAATGCTGCATTAGTAAGAAAAAGTTCCCTCTCTTTCAGTGATACATCTCCAGGCTCTTTAACAAGAAAAAGAAAGAGTCTTTGGCTCCCTTTAAGAAATGTGGACACTGAATTTACACAGGTGACTTGGCCAAAATCTTCCAGAGGAGGAGCAGCAGCACAGCTGAAAGTTATTTTAAGTCCCATCCCATTGAACCTTGCTAAGAACAGGAATAAACAAAGTCATGTGCATGTTGCAAAAAGTGTACAAGATGGAGGAGAAGAGGAAGGTTAATCCAGGATGCAAAGCAGTGATGTTCAGAGCTCCCTCCTCTCCCACATGTCACTTCCAGTGTCTGCCAGCACTCCACAACAGCGGAGTGTTCAGGATCTACTTGCCTAGTTTCTTCATAGCTCTAAAAAAGCGAGTTTCTCATTTTTCCTAAGCATTTCCACTAGGGAAAGAGGATGTCAAGCTTAAAATCCTCAAGGGCTCCATGTATCTGCACCCAGGAGCTAAAATCCACACAAGCCTCCTGCAATGATCAAAGACTAAAAGAAAAAACCCTCCAAAACTGTCCTAGCACTGCTGCTTCTCAGTGCTTGCTGCCCAATTCCCACCACCTCCCACGGGACAGCATCACCTGGATCAGGAAGATGATGCAGAAAATCTACCTGCACTAAGGATCTAAAATCCATGGAATTTTCCTGTAATGATCCACCCAGGAAGGCGGATCATTCATTCAAAGGAAGAGCACCTTTCAATGCCTGGGTAATGCTTACATGGTCCTTCTCACACCAAGCTCTTCCTGCTGAGCCATCCCCTTTGGTTTTCCAGTCCAGGTGTCTCTTGTGCCTTGATCACAATCCAAAGGGGTGAAAATGTCTCCTCTCCTCTCCTCTGCAAAACCACCCCGGTATTCCCGAGGAGAGGAAATCCCTCTCCAGTGAAGCAGAGCTGTTGCTGGGCTGTTGCTGCCATCTTCTGCCCATCTGGAATTTTGCTGCTCACAACTTCCCCAGCCTTTGGCCCGTGTCAAGGAAAAAGAGGTAAGGGAAATGCAGGGATAAAAGGGTTTAGGAACGGGCTGGTGTTCCCTCATCGGTCAGAGTGGGTGGAGATCCAAGAGTATGCCATGGGGAGTGCCCCCTTCGAGCCTTGGCACCTTGAGGGATGCCCGGCTCTGCATGGAGAGGCATGGAGAAGGCACGGGCTCTGCCTGAGGAGCCACATCCAGGAGATGAAGGGGCTAAATCCTCTCACTTAATGCAACTGCTAAGCGGACTGTTACTAGACACAGCGTGAGCTGTTCACGGTTCTTCCTGAAAACACAGGGAAATCAAATGTTTAATTCAGAGAGAACAGCAGGACTATGTGATTTCTCTCCTGACACCCATCCAACGAGGGATTTTTGGCAGGGAAGCAGAGTGAGTGGTGTGACTGCCACTAAAGCTGTGGCAGCAGAGCCTGTCCGTTGATCACAAGGTGAGGATACAGAGCCATTGTTTTCCAAAACTACAAAGACTTTTGTCCATTTGTTCAGGGCTTTAGTTCTGCCTCAACCACTGCCTTGCAACCCTCAGATTATTTTTTTCCCTTACCCTGTCATTTTTGCCAGAGAGTGATGCTTGGGAGAAGCTTATCTCAACAGTGGGCTGTTAAAATATGTAAAAAAACTTCTTAATACCAAGTATTTTTACATCTTTTAACAGGCTCAAATACTAAGCTCCACCATGGGTTCAGCTCAACAGCTCTCTGGCCCCATGACATTTGGGATTACTTGTGTCATAGGTCCTTAAGCAGGTGCTGTAGCAGATCCCTGGAGGTGTAGTACGAGGACATGGTGCAATTTCCAAACACTTGTGGCACAATTTCATTGCTTCTTGGCCACTGGACATGGATTTAATCAGTGTAAACAGCAGCAGCTGCTCAGGGGCAGCACATGAAGCACAATTGTACACCTGGGTATTTCAGCTGTCAAAAATTTGTCCAAAAAGCTGGCATCTTGTCATTTTGGCACCTATCTGCGTAAGCTGAGGTGATCATTTCGGGTCTGCATCTTGATTTAACCTCCCTCTAAGGTCCCACGGAGGTGAGGGTTGCACAGGGTCCAGCTGGGATGCAGCCAGTGAGAGATTCAGTCAGCAGCCCCAACCTGTTGAATTTCAAGAGTCTGAAGGTGTCAGGGGCTGCAGGAAAGGCAACTCTTACAAACCAAACCCCCCCACACACAGTGCAACCTTCAGAACTGTTCAGCACAAACTTCCTATCCAGAATGTGACATTCCTGGTGAACCTGCTCAGTGCTGAAACACCACAGGCCACGTGCAGTGGTGAGTTAATTCCCCATTCCCCTCAGTGGGGAGCATGCTGAGCTGGCCCTGTCACAAAGCTGTCTCACCAAAGAGCAGCTCAGGGTCCCTTGATGGGCTCCAGGGCAGCAGCTCTGCTTGTGAGCAGCAGTGTCTGTGCCACTCAGCCCTCACCAGGGAGCTGCAGGGGGGTGTCCAGCTCCTGCAACATTCAGCAGCTGCTGCCAGCTGAAATGCCAAGTTCTCCACTCCTCTGAAAGATGGGAACATCCCAACACAAAGCCATTGAAATGCAGCAATGTCCTGAAGTTCATACAGACAGACAGCAGCAGAGGAGGGGACAGGCTGCAGGAATCATTTCTATACCTTGATCTATGCCACCCTGTGGTATTTTTGGGGTCCCCCGTGGCAGGAAGGAAATGATGAATCTGACTCCATGTTCTTAGAAGGCTAATTTATTATGATATGATATGATATGAATTATATTATATTAAAACTACACTAAAGAATAGAGAAAGGATACAGACAGAAGGCTTAACAAGATACTAATGAAAAACTCGTGACTCCTTCCAGTGTCCCGACACAGCCTGACCGTGATTGGTCATTAAATTAAAATAATTCACATGTTGGATAAACAATCTCCAACCACATTCCAAAGCAGCAAAACACAGGAGAAGCAAATGAGATATTATTGTTTTCCTTTTTCTCTGAGGCTTCTCAGCATCCCAGGAGAAGAATCCTGGACAAAGAGGGTTTTTCAGAAAATATGACAGTGACACCACCCTCCTCCTCCTGCTCCACAGCAGAGGCAATTACATGGGCTGTGTGAATGGTACAGCAGTGACATTTTCAATACAGCCTGGAGTTAATGTCCTCCTGCTTGTAAAGTCAGTATCAAACACAGGTCCTTGCTTAACAGAATGTTTCACTTCACTACATCAAAGCTTTGTGCTGGGGAAGAGGGGAGGGGTCTCCTTTCTGTAGAGGTCTTGCTTGGGTGGTAGCACCCAGCACATCCCTGATGGCAGGGGGGTTCCCATGGCCTGGAAACACTGCACCTTTCAGAAATCAACAATGTTTTTTCCCACTGTGCCATATACACATGTAAATATATACAGAGAAAGAGCTGGTCACACCCCAGCTTCCCACTTGCTTGAAAAAACCTCCTGTGTGCAGCCTGAGGCTCTCTGAGCAGAGCAGCTCTTGCACAGGGTGGTTGCTTCAGTCTCAGGGCACAGGGGCAGGGGAACGACCCCAAGTGTGAGCTGGCTCTGGAGGGCAGCACAAGCCACAGCAGGAACTGCAGCTGGAGCAGAGAGGAGCTGAAATGCTCACACAGCCATCGAGGCCTGTGGTATTTTTTTTTTTGCTGGGTGCCAAGGATGAAGGAGGAATTGAGAATCTGACTCCATGTTCTTAGAAGGCTAATTTATTATTCTATTCTATTCTATTCTATTATACTAAAACTATACTAAAGAATAGAGAAAGGATACTTACTGAAGGCTTAACTAATTAAAACTCGTGACTGCTTCCAGAGTCCTGACACAGCTGATGGTGATTGGTCATTAAGTCAAAACAATTCACATGAAACCAATCAAACAACCACCTGCTGGATAAACAATCTCCAACCACATTCCAAACCAGCAAAACACAGGAGAAGCAAGACAGATAATTATTGTTTTCATTCTTCTCTGAGGCTTTTCAGCTTCCCAGGAGAAGAAATCCTGGTGAAGGGATTTTTCAGAAAATATGACAGTGACAGAGGCCATCAGTGGGGACAGAATGACAGAAAGGGTTAGGTTGGGAGGCACCTAAAAACTCATCTCATTCCACCCCTTTTTGTGGTGTTTTTTTTTTTAGGCCCCTGGCGCAGGAACTCCAGAGTCCTGGTTCTCTAAGAAACAAAAATATTAAATAAAGAAATCCTATTTTCCCCTCATCCTTTAAAATCTTCTTTCACTGGGTTAGAGCCAGGGTGTCATTAACTCCTGGCTGGGTACTGCAAGGCCAGAATTGTGATGTGCTTAGTGGCAATGCCATAAAAACCCACTCATTCCCATACCAAAGGGCTTGTGTTCTTAAAGAATAATGCGTTGGGATAATGCCTTAGAAGTGGATTAGTGGATCCTGATGCTCCTTCATTTGCATTTCCCCCCTGGAGCATGTTTGAAGGTGTTCAAATAATTTTTTAAACTTATTCAATGGCATTTTAATCCTTAGGTAATGGCTGAGCTCCACAGAAATATTTATGTAACCACCATCCAGCACACTCAAGGATGTAGAGCAGAGGGATGGCCAGGAGCTGGTCTGGTCCTGCATTATTTCAACCCCAGGAGGGGAAAGCCCAGGCTCAGCTGCAGACTTCTTCACACACCCCATTCTGCCCCTTCCCTCCTTGCAAAGCCTCATGGCCATCACCACAAACACCTCTGACTGAATCTGCAGCTAAATGAAGCCTTCAACCACCTGCTCCAGCACAGGGCCACAGGAAAGGTCATCATCTCCAAGTGTAAGCTGGCTCCTCACAGTGCTTATCCAGCCCCATGACAAGGCTGGGGACCCCTTTTCCCCCCTGACAGCAGCTCAATTCTGTGTCTGGGCTGCAGTCAGTGGCTATGGCAGCAGAGCATCACAGCTCACTCGCAGCTGCTTCTTCCAGTTTGAGCTGCACAAAGAGCAGCTGAGGCTAATCAGGGTCCCACTGGTGCCCCTTTGGGAGCCACTGCCACGGGGGGTGAAGCACAGGGTGCCCAGAGAAGCTGTGGCTGCCCCTGGATCCCTGGAAGTGTCCAAAGGCAGGCTGGACAGGGCTTGGAGCAGCCTGGGATAGTGGAAGGTGTCCCTGCCCATGGCAGAGGGGTAGGACAAGATGAGCCTTTAGGTCCCTTCTGAGCCAAACCACTCCGTGATTGTGTATCAGAGCAGAGATACAGCTCCATCAGCAGCTGCACAGAAAGGTCTGGGCTGAAATGGGGCCCAAAGTCAGAAAGGCGGCAGGGCACAGGTTAGTGTGCTTTACACAGGGAGTGAAATGCATCCAGCCACCAGCAGTGACCTGCGAGAAAGGGACAGCGCTCTCCTGCCCTTCCTGCACGCAGCCTGCCACATTCCCAGGCATTTTTGCCTGAGGAGAGTGAATGTGCTCCTGACCCTGCATCAGCCCAGCCTGGTCCCAGGAGGGGCCATTACAGACACGGTTACCTCTGAAAGAGCCACTGCAAACAAAGGGACCCTGAGATGCCGCTAACGAGCTGGCTGTTACTCTTTGAAGCTTAACGAGAGAAACCTGAGCTACAAGGGGCTGTGGAGTCACAACAGTCAGACCATTTCACCTGTCAATGCTTCGATTTGTCTGTGCTGTGCCCTGCTGTTCCTGCATCACAGCAGCTCTGGCTCCTGAGCTGCTCCAGCGCTGCCCGTGTTGCAATACCCCTCCCAGCTTCCTTTTGCAACTCCAGTCCTGCTTGGCAGTGCCTTAAACCCTGGAGGAAGTTTTTTAACTCCCATCCTTCCTTTAAAAGCTTTACAAATTCATCACATCATGCACAGTCTCTCATTGTGGAAGAAAAGAAGTGGGTGTTTAGCTTATTTCACTGGTAATAGCAGAAAATGGTCTATTGCAGCAAAGAATTTGTCCAAATAAGCTGTGAGCCATAGCCTTCCTGCAGATAAAATCCAGCTCATTTTAGTGCCCTGGAAGCACTCTACAGGTATCCACTATTGAAGCATCATTGTACTTTAGATAAATGTGCTGCTTAAAGATAGCTGTCAGCACAGGCTTCTGAATAATGCCTTCATTTTATACACTCAAATTGTTCCCCAAGTTATTGGCAACACCTAAAGTTGGTAGTCTGACAGCAGAAAAATAGTCAGCATGATGGTGGAAGAGCAGGACCCTGACCCTGTGGCACCCACTGAGCTTCCAGCAGTGTTAAAGGGCTTTAATAGGTTACACCCAAGTTACTGCATTTATTAGTTGTCACTCATCACCCTTCCATCAATCTGCTCTGGTGGAGTCGTGTCTCTGCTGTGCTCAGGTCACACCACTGGAGGTTCCACACTTCAGTTACACACTGTACATACAGAAATCCCAAAGAAGCAGATTTTAAGCCTACTTAATAGCATATATTCTTATATAGTATTACAGTTCCAACAAGTATTTATCACAGAGGGAAGGAATGCTGCTTCCCTCTGCCATTTCTTCTTTTGCTCTTCCTTTACTCACCTGAAAGAATCTTTGAGCCTTGAGAGACTACTACATGTTATAGCCTTACCTTTTCAAGGACAGGGAAGCCTTTCTAAGGCTCCTATTCCTCTTTCTCACATATTTATTTAAATTAAAGTTATAAGCACCTTTATTGGCTCATAACTCCCAATCATTTTTTCAGGTTTTAGCCCGTACTTCTTCATCTGATCTATACCTTCAATAATAATTTCAGTTCAGCTCTTTCTTCAACAGCACAGCAGCCTTTAGCTGCTCTACCTCTCCCTAAGTGCCTCTGGTGCATCCCCACCCTTGGGCTGGGGCTCTAAATAAGCCCAGCCTGGGGGCTTTGCTGCTATCCAAGCCTTCAGTAGCAACACTAATCTCTAGCTCAGCTCAGCAGTCAGCCTGGCCTTAGACCCTGATGCTCTGGGCTGGCCAAGCCTGTTTGTTTCCCTGGACCTGATCCCAGCCTGGGGACAGACCAGACTGACCACCTGGACTTGAGACCTGTTTCATGCCTACAGAGGCGGCTCATGCCTGCATTCTCAGGGGTGCTCAGCACTCTCTCCTCCAGCTCCAAGAGGAGGTAAAACCTTGGCTACTTATTTTGTATTCCAATGCCAACAATTTATCACAATTTGTTGCTCTTGCTGAATATTTTCCACCGTCCAGGTGGTTCCTGGGTGCCATCTTTCCTGGAGCAGTGCTGTTTGTCCCACTGAGGGCAGCGGGGGCTGTGGTAGAGCTGGGTGGCTTTTGTGGGGGGCTCTGTGGGATCTGATGCTCCTCTTCCCCCACATCTGGATGGCAGGAGGCACCCTTGGGATCTGTTTCCCATTTGAGCTCCTGCAGCTGAGCCCATGTGGAAGCTCCTGAGTGCTGTGGGGAGGCTGTGCCCCCCAGCCAGGCTTCCTTCCGCACATCGGGGGTGCAGTCAGCTCTGGGGGGCAGTGCTGGGGGGCTGTTCCTGCCTGCTGAGCAGTTTGTTATTGCTCCTCCTCAACAGCTGCTCCTCAGCCTCACGCTGGGGTCGCTGAGCAATTTGGGAAAGGAGGGGGCATTGTTGGCCCCGGTGTTCCGCAGCCCTGCCAGGTAGAGTTAACTGAGGGGGGGAACACTGTGACTACCCACAGGGTGTTGCCTTTTTCAGGAGCTGTGAAGGATTTCTTTAGTTCCTCAAAATGTCTGGGGTTTTAGTACTTACAATCAGCAAAAATTGGCGTGGAATATCAACGGAGCACAGCTTTCAGAAACTCATTTTCTTTTTCCTTTCAAACTGACAATGGGATTTTAAGAAAAACTTTGAATAATGGATATACTTTTGAATAATGGATGTTTCACAGCCAAAGTCCCTTGACTTTTCTTTCTGTGCCTGAATGAGAAGCCTTTTAATTGCACAACACGTGGCGAGGAGGTACAAAACGCTTTGTGTCTTGTGCTGCTGATTAACTGATGCATACACTCCCATTAAACATTCAGAGAGGGCTAAGTGTATCCCAGCCTGAAGCTGTGTGCTATGCACGTTGGGTTTTTATCAGCTGAGACTCTGGCATGAGATGTTTTGTGATTTTCCTTGTCTCTGTCATGGCTGCTCATTATTTTCATTATTTTCCCTCTTTTGTGTGTGTATACGTTGGATCTTTTCTCTTTCTGGGGAGGCATTCTTCTACCTGGAGAGCTTGTAGCTTGTGCAATGGGTTGTGAGGTCACCTTCTGAAGTGAAGAAGATTCCTGAGCTGACACTGTGGAATAAACCCTGTTTTCCAAAATAGCAGTGTTTTGTTTTCTTTTTATTTCCTTGGTTTGTTTTTTGGGCTTTTTTTTTTTGCAAGAGTTTTCCTGAGAAATGGTGAAAGATGTGCCTGGTGCCTTTGCAAGGCTGGGTGTTCTGTCATGGTGAGATGGAGAAACTGCAGAGCATGGAGCAATTTGAGCCCCCTGGAAATTACTAATGTGGGATGCAGGCAGGGGAATTAGCAGGAGCAGCAGTGGTCTGGGTCTTCGTTGCTCTCATTCCATCATGTTGCTGTCTGTCCCTGGAGCTGGCTCTTCTCCAGGTTAATTCAGCTTTCATGAAAGTTTAACTCTGCTGCAGAAGGGAAAAGACAAGTCACTGTGCCCCTGAAAAATGTAAAGGGTGGTTTGGGGTCAAGTTTTCTTGTCCTCAGTTTCCCCAGGTCTTGGTGCAGTGCCCAGCACTCTGAGTGAGCCCAGATGGGCTCAGCAGAGTGAAACCCTGCTGTGTTAGTACTTCTCTAACTTCTGTTTGCACAAAAAAAATCCCCAACAAACCCCAAAACTTTAAACAATGACCCCATCGGCTTCCCAGTTTTCTTTCCAAGCCCAAATTCAGGCTGAGGACCAAGCCTCAATGAATAAATGCTGCTGGAGCCTGGCTCTGTCCTGCTTCCAGCCCTCTGTGTCCTGGCTGTAAGGGTTTTCAGCTCAGTTCATAGAGTGAAATCCTCTGAGTCTGGACTGTTTAAACTCCTGGGATTAGCCCACAGAAGACCTACAGAGGCAGCCTGGGGTGGCTCAGAGGCTCCTGTGGGCTCCCTGCTATCAGGATTTTCTCTTTCACTGAGGGGTTTTTGTGGTCCTTGCCTCTTCAAGCCATGGGGGGCTACCAGCAGGGTTTCTGGCTTTAAACAGAGCTTATTCTCTCTCAATTTTGCAGCTTCTTGCCTTCGAGTACAACTGCAATTTAACTTTATTTCACAAAATCTGACATGACTTGAGACTGTGATTTACTGGCCTTGGAGGATATGGTGTATGTAACTGTGCAAGGCATAAGTGGCTTTTCATGGCAGAGGAGTCATAAATTGAGATGAAAAAAAACGAGGGAAATGGGTTAGTGTCCAACTTTACAAGGCAGCAGTAGGAACAGGACACAGGCAGGTGATCTGTAACTGTCATGGGGCTTTATTGCCCCTGATTGCCTGCAATAAAGCTCCTCGAGCAGGGTTCAGGTGTCTGCAGAGACACAAGATGGCAATGTTTTCAAAAGGACACCCTGCAGCTTCCCGGGGCTGAGGGTGTCCAGCTGATCAGCTTTCCCTGCTCTGGCACTTGATGGGGACCTGGGGAAGGCTCTGTGGCTGGTCACCCCTCCATGGCCACCAGGAAAGGAGCCTGGGGGTGGGGGAGTGTGGAAGTCTCTGGGGACACCAGCTCGAGGAGGGCTGGCGTTGCCCTGGCCTCAATCCAGAGCTTGGCATCCCTGCCCTGCTTCTCCATGGCACACACACCAGGAGATGTTGTGGCCACTGGGGTTTCTTCTTTTAT
Organism: Emberiza elegans; assembly: GCA_024865655.1. Lineage (NCBI taxonomy): Eukaryota > Metazoa > Chordata > Aves > Passeriformes > Fringillidae > Emberiza > Emberiza elegans. Next base: position 578,352 of record JALJVW010000168.1, read on the forward strand.
CATCTGCATCCCCTCTTTGCCTTCTGTGCCCTCCACTCCTTCCCAAGACCCAGGTCCAGAAGGACATTTTAGAGCAAGGAGATTTTAGACAAGGAACAACAACCTTCTCTTGGCTTTTTTCTTTAAATTTTTTGGGGCTTGGTTTTACTTAATGCCACAAGAATAGCTGCAGGATTTGTCCCACTTAAAAATTAATTTTTGGTTGAGCAGGGGGTTGTGTGGGGCAGGTGGGAGAATTACCTCTGCTTTGTTGGGGTTTTTTTGCATTTGCCTGACAAATATTTCTGGGTCCCTTGGTATTATATGTTAATTTTCAGCTTAAAGGTTGTAAGGCATTGCAATGTGGCACGGGAAGGGGTGGTGTGACAGTCTCCAGGCTGCCTGTGCTCGTTTTATCCGTAAATGGCTGCATTTGCAATGTGTAATGATCTCTGTAAGGCAGTTAGAAGTGAGATAAACATCAATTTTATGGCTGGGAAAACATAAGGGGTGTTGCACAGGAAAACGAGAGGACCTGAATACTGAAAACTCTCCGGCCTCTTCCCTGCTGTTGGGTTTGGCTCTTGTCTCTCCACAGGTCCCTGTGCATCCCAATCATCTCTCCCCGTACTGGGTCCAGGCTGGTGAGGTGCTGCAAGCCAGCCTTGAAGGGATGCAGGAGCTGTGCAGCCTCTCCTTTAAGGGTGGGGGATGCAGGTAGTCAGGATTCCCAGCCAGGTGTTCAGGAGGGTTGGCTGAAATGGGAATGAAGACCAAGATTAGGAAGTTTTTTGGTTTGTTTGGTTTTTGTTTTGTTTTGTTTTTTTGTAACAGGAGCTCCCACACAAGGCTGAGGTCATGGTTCTGGTGCATCCAGACCGGGGATGTGTTTTGAGTTTCACAAATACCAGCTTTTTGCAGCTCTGTTTCTTCACCAGATACGATGCAGGGTACAAAATGCTTTTTCTAATATGCTGAATGCCTCTGGAATGCAATCAATATTCTTGCCTAAGTCTCCAGAAATTAACAGGCGTGTCTGGAAGCTGCTGAACGTGGCTGTGTGTGTGCAGGGGGGTGCTGGGGAGGGACAGCTTAGTCCATCCAAGCTGGAAACGACCTCACGTGGGGAAGGAAGGTGCAAAACCATGGGTGGGAACTGGAGCTCCCAGAGTGGCTGCAGGAGAACGGGGAGAGTCCCACCATGGCCAGATCACAGCCACAGGATGGTGCTGAGGCTTGTAGGTGGGAGCAGACCCCATCCCAGCTGCTTTAGGTGACACCACCTTCCTCCCACCAGCATGCCCGTGGCCTGGGAAGCTCCACATGCCACCCCCTGGCTGGAGCAAGGGCTCTCCCAGCTCCTTCCCTTTGAGCCTGACAGGGATGATCAAGCTAATTATTAATTAGCTGCCGTTGATACTGATTGGGGACGAGGGCTCTCCCCATGTGGTGCAGGTGCTCAGCCTGTCTGGGAACCTGAGCCTGGGTGGTTTTTGTTTTCTTGCTCTGTGTGACATGAAATAGGTTGCCAAAAGCCGGCAGCACATTCAGGGCTGGTGTTTTTTGCTGTGTAGAATATTTAAGATGAGTTTTCACATCTTATAAAGCTCATCTGCTATTTGCATTTTTGCCCTGCATGATGCTCAAGACATCTCCACAAAAAAAACCCCAAACAAACAAAACATTTGTTTACATATATATTTTTCACATTTATAAGGGGCTGAAGCTCAGAGATTAACAAAGCCTCCTATCAATTCTGCTTAAAAAAAAAATAAACCTAATCTCAGAACCAAGTAGAAACAACATAAATCACCTCAAAATAGCTTCAGGTACTGAAGCCACCTGAATTTCTTTTCTTGGGTTACAAAGGTTTCAGATTGGGTTGGGTTTTCTGTGGGGGAGTGACCTGAGAGCCTGGGGCTGGCTGTGATCAGGGCCCCAAGGAGCTGCACAAACACACCGAGGGCATGAAGAAAAATGTTTTCCACCTAATCTTGTTACTGTAACAACAGCAGTGAAATCTTTTAAAGCAGAAAAATGTGATGTTTTAACGTGATAGCGGTGTCCCTTCAGCTCTGTGACAAATGCTATCTGCTGCCTGCATTACAAGAGTCCTGTAAGCTTGATGGCAGTCCTAGGGCTTCCATTCCCAAGAAAGCTATGACTCCTTTAAAATAGTCATTTTTTGGCTAGATGTGATGACGTTGAAAGGTTATCCTTTTCTTCCCCTCTTTCTAGCTCATCTGAGCCTTTTCTCTCTGTTTTTTCTTCTGTCACTTTTCATTCCCCAGATCCTTGGCTCTTTCTTTTTCCAGCACACTTTACTGCTTTTGCCTTAAAGTTGGTGCTCCCCATCCATTTTAAACCACTTCTGCTCAAAGCTTTGTGTTGGTGGTAGAGTTTCTCACCTCTTCTTCCCTAGCAAGAACAGGAATTGTTTCCACACATCTCAAACACAAGCATCACAAGCTGCAGCTGCTTTTATGCAAGACAAGCTCCCAAATCTTCCTGGTAATGCAAATCTCCCAGGTTAGGCTGGCAACATCAGCCTGAGGGTCGCAGAGATGGAGCAGTTTGGGTTGGAAAGGACTTTTAAAGGTTGTCCAGTCCAACTCCCCTTGCAGTGAGCAGGGACATCTTCAACCAGATCAGCTTGCTCAGATCCCCATTCAACACTTCAGAGATCCAGGGGCAGCCACAGCTTCTGTGGGCAGCCTGTGCCAGGACCTCACCACCCTCACTGTAAAAAACTCCTTCCTTATGTCTCATTTAAATTGACTCCCCTTTCCAGCACCTTTATGTGATGCTGATTGAGCCCTGCAGGCTCCCAGTATAGATTTGTGTTGTTGCTAGAAAACAGGTTGCAAACATCCAGCAGTCACCTCTTGGCTAAAAAACCCTACAATTATTAGCCAGAAACCAAGTGAAATTATGCTATTTATATTTATGAAATATGCTATCAATTTGTGTATTTTTAAAGTGTGACTCTCATAGTTCCTAGGGATCCTTTCTTGCTTTTCCTGAGCCCTGATCTGTCCATGACAGACCTTTTACTTCAAAACCTCCTGAAGTTTTGAAGGGCAGCTGTGAAATGAAGAGGAGATGCTTAATTTCACTCTACTGCAGCAGCTCAGCAGCACAAAGACAGCTCTGCCCTGGTTTGTGTTTCTCCCAGTCGGGTTTCTGTATGGCTGAGTGCTAAGGATATTTTTTTACTTGAAATCTTGAATTCTGCAGAGACTGAGTGCTTATTTCTCAGGATCACCAGGGAAAATTTCTTACTCTCCCAGCAGGGTGGAAATTTCAAGGTCTGAAGCTATAATATATGTAGTCTTTCAACATCATTAAAGGAGGGGGTTTCTGACAGTGCCACCATGATGCAAAGCAAACTCTCCTGCCTGTGAATCCCAAATCAGTCAGTGCTGTGATGTTCCAGTGGAGGTAATTTGGAGGCTCTGGGAACAGGGAAGAAGGTGAGACATCACTAAACTGCTGGGTGGTAGATGATGGACCTTATATCTTGCTTTTAATGTGGTTTTCTGTGACATCATTTGCCTTAATTTGCTAATTTTCTCAGTTTTTAAGGAGCCATGGGGAGTTCAGGATGGAGTCTCCAGGCAGGAATCTCTGGTCACTTAGAGAACAAGGCCATTATTGTGTTGTAATGACTGAGGTGAGGCAGTGCTGGGGTGGAGCCCAGCTCCATCCTGCCCAAATTCTGCCCTGGGCAGGATGTGGTGGGATGGACCTTATTTGCTTGACTTGTGGCTGGGTCTGAATGAAACCAATCAGGATTTATTTATTTATTTATTATTGTTATTATTTAGGAGATGAGAGGATGTATCAGGGAAGACACTTCATAGTATCCTGGAATGGTTTGGATTGGAAGGGACCTTAAAGATCATCTCATTCCACCCCCTGCCCTGGCAGGGACAACTTCCATTGTCTCAGGCTGCTCCAAGCCCCCTGCAGCCTGCCCATGGACACTGCCAGGGATCCAGGGGCAGCCACAGTTGCTCTGGGCACCCCGTGCCAGGGCCTCCCCACCCTCACAGGGAAGAATTCCCTCCTAATCTAAATCTCTGCTCTTACAGCTTAAAGCTGTTCACCTTTGTCCTTTCACTATCAGCCCCTACTCACTTTACAGCATTAAAAAACTCCCCAGGAGAAATATCTGGCTTTTTCTGAGCTCAGAGGGCTGCATGCTCCTTACCTTGGGTGGGAGGAGACCCCAGTGATGGGAGAGGTGACCCTCAGGATGCAAAGAGCAGCAGGAATCCCCCGGGAGCCGAGCGCGGCCGGCGCGGGGCGGAGGAGCAGGGGCTGCCCTTTGCCCCCTGGCCCATGTGGAAGTGGACTTTGGAAGTGGCAACAGGGAGCAGAGGAAGGGCCCTGAGCAGGTGTGTGTGGCTGCTGAGGGGGGAGGATGGTGGTGGGAACCCCTGGCCAAAAACTGGGGTGGGCCCTTGGTGGGACTGGAATAATGGGTGGCTGGATGTTTGTGGCTGGGAGCTGTTTAGGGCAAGGGTTTACCTGGATGTCACCTAGAGAGCCACAAACTGAGCCACCTCTGTTCAGACCTGTGTGTTTTCCAGTCCTGAAATTACCCCAAAGTGCCCTAAACTTTGAGGGGGAGGAGTGAGGAGGGGTTCAAACAACATCTGGCCATCTTCCTGTGTTGGGGAGGCCTGGAGTGGTGGGGGCACTTTGGGTGCTGATGCTGCAAAGAGGAAACATGGGGGGCTTAAGGTTTACATCCCCCTGGCAGCTGGGGCTTCACCCATGTGCCACTCTGGGCTCTCCTTAGGATTTCCTCTTACATGCAGAAGAGGAAATCCTGAGGAGAGCCCAGAGTGGCACATGGGTGAAGCCCCAGCTTGGTTATTTGGTTATTTGCTATATTTGGTTATTGGTATATATTCAGTATATATATTGGTATATATATTATATTTGGTAATTTGGTTATTTGCTATAACCAAATCTGGTGCCCACTTGGAATTCTTGCTGGAGCTGAAAGGCAGGAGGAAATCCCTGTTTCCAACCCATCCCATAGCTCACAAGAAGAAACCTCCATTTCTCCCTGCTTGCTCTTTTCTTTGAGCAAAACTCCTTGTCCTGCCCAAAGCTTTGCCAATGTCCCCTCCCTTACTGCATATCAGATGGGGTTTCACTGCCTGTCACAGAAGGGAGGGGGACTTTTCATCCTCACAGCTTGAGGGGGCTGTGAGTGCTGGTTCTTTGCAGCTGGGACTGTAGGAGGGTCCTAACTGGGTATAAGAGGGCTTTTTAAGGTAAGGACGCATTTTATGTCAGGGCCTGTAGCAATAGGGCAAGGGGTGATGGTTTTAAACTGAAAGAGGAGAGATTTAGGTTAAGTATTGGGAAGGAATTCTTTCCTGTAAGGGTGGTGAGGCCTTGGCACAGGTTGCTCAGAGAAACTCCTCATCTCTGGAAGTGCTCAACATCAGGTTGGATGGGGCTTTGGGCAACCTGATCTAATGGAAGGTGTCCCTACCCATGGCAGGGGGTTTGGAACTAGATGATTTTTAAGGTCACTTTCAACCCAAACCATCTTGAGATTCTTGTTCTGGGAAGAGATAGATTCATCATTTCATCCTGGTGTTTTATGGGGAGCTTCAAGTTAAGGAAGACATAGAGATGACTTTTCCTTGCCTCTGGGTATTTTGGAAAGGATCCTGGGTTTCTAGGATGCTCCAAAAAAGCAGAGCGTAGCTGGCAATGGGCTTCAAAGGGGGCTTTGAGGGTGTTGAAAAGCTGCTGATCAAACACTCTGTGACTTATCATTTGCAGGCCACTAAAGCCATTTGGGGCTCAGGCTCCCCAAACCCAGAGAGGATTTGGCTGGCAAGCTGGTGATGGAGCCCTGGGCCCCTGCCCATTCACCCCAGCCCTGGGAGAGGCCGGCAGCGCGGGGCTCATGGGCAGAGGGGCTCCCCGGCGCCCCGGCCCCGCTGCGGCGGCACCTCCTGCAGGCAGGGCAGGCTCCGAGGCCCGGCTCCTGGCATGGGAGGCACGGCCCTGCTCACCCCTGGGATGAGGGCCCCCACCCCCGTGGTGACACCCACCGGCCAGCGTCCCGCGCTGACAGCACCTACCCCAGCCAGCCCCACGCCAGGTGAGAGCCCTCCGATCCCTCTTCATGGAAACCTTCTTAAAATGAGAGCTGCCCGTTGCACTGCTCCCAGGTCCTGCCCTTGTGACTGCACAGGGACAGAGAGGGTCAGGAGGTGATGTCCACCTATTCAAGCAGCCCCATGACTTCTGTATTTAAGGCTGTGTAGCATCTGCAGCTCTGATTTCTTCTTAAAACTGTGGCTTCTGTGGTTGCTGTTTGACAAGCTCAGTCTCAGCCCCGAGGTGCATTTTTCTTACAGGTTTGATTAAATGCAGTTCCTTTCTTCTAAGTGCAAGGTGAACAATAAAAATACAAGTGGTAATATAGGAGCAAGAGGCAGCCTGCAAGCTCAGCTGCTGAAACAGTGAAGAGTGGACAGATAAAATGTGGGCTGGAGGATGTTCTCAGTGCTGAGAAAGAGCTTCCAGCAAATCTGGGTTGATTTGCGTGAGTTATTGCCCTCAGTGAGTTATGGAGTTGGTACGTGGGGTTTTGTGCTGAGGTCGTATGATGCAGATGGGATATTAGGAAGTAAATTTTCTCTCTGAGGGTGGGGAGGCTCTGGCACAGGTTGCCCAGAGCAGCTGTGGCTGCCCCATCCCTGAAAGTGTTCAAGGCCAGGTTAGACAGGGCTTGGAGCAACCTGGTCTAGTGGCAAGTGTCCCTGCCCATGGCAGGGGTTGAAATGAGATGATCTTAAAGGTCCCTTGGAACCCAAACCGTTCTTGGATTCTATAAAACTGGGCATCACCTGAAACTGCAGTGCACAGCTTTCTCATAGGTGGGGACAGCAAAGCATCCAAACCTCCTCCTGCTGCTTCCAGGTGTGATGCTGGACCAGTTCCTGGCCCTGCCAGAGCAGGGGACCTGGCTTTATTTCCATTCCCTTCGCTGCCTCCAAAGGTCCCAAGCAGGAGGGACCCTAGATGTGACCCTGGAACCCTTTCTCCCCCACATCAGTGTGCTGTGTTGTTTTCCAGGCAGGGCTATGAAGATCCCCACTGGCAATATCCTGCAGCTGGCAACAGGGATGGCTACTCCTACCAAAGCCACCAGTGGCAGCCAGGGGCATGGCAGGATGACAGAGGTATGGGCTCATCCTTTGGGTCTGGAGGCAGCTTGCAGGAGAAGTGATGCTTTCCCCAGGATGGCGTGTTCTCCCAAGGCTTGCACACATCCAGGGCTCTCTCCTGGCCACACTCTTGGGTGCTGGTGGGTGCTCTGTGCAGCACTGCATTTAGGAAATGTGAGCAGGAGCCAGGTGCACCCAAGGGATGTTTGGTCTTCATTACCGTGGCTAAAAACCTGTGTCATTCCTGGTTCCAGCCTGAGCTTGATGGCTGTGAGATCAGGATGGCCAAGGCCTCTCCTTTGCTGTTTCTGGACTGAGCAGAAGAGGAGGGAGGAGAGAGAAAAGGACATCAGTGTGTGTTGGCAAATGTGCACAAGGCATTATTATCATATCTCCAACGTGTTGGGACCATTTGGAAGCAAACTGAGTGGGCGTGGCAAAGTGCCTGACTCGTGGATTTTCTTCTGCAACTTCACTGTTGCTCTGGAGGGGTAATGCTGACTCTTGATTCTCTCTAGACCTGAGGCAGGGAGAGTCTCATGGCAGGAGTTACGGGGACCGGCACTACTACAGGGGCTACCACCCCAACCTGGCCACGGGCCCCCCAGGGCACGACAGGTAAAGCTGGGGAGTCTGTGCAGCCCTGTGAAACCACCTGCTGCAAAATGAGTGGGTTTGTGGGTGGTTCAACAATCTCAGACCTTCAGTGTATCCCCCCTTTGCTCCCACCTGCAGGACCTACAGCTCCTATGAGGAGAGCTACACCTCGACTGCCAGGAGGGAAGGAACCCTCAGCAGTGATTCAGGGGAGGCTGGTGGCTGGTCCAAAGAGGTAACCTCAGGATGGGCAGGGGTGGAGGACAAGGATCTCTCAGAGATTTGGGAACAATCCATGTGAATTCCTCCAGCTGAGAAAAGGGCCCCTTTGCAATGTTGCACTCAGTGTCTGACAGTCCCTGGGGATTATTGCAGTGGGTTTTTAGTGTTTGTGTTCTCTCTATCTGCTGGGCTGTCCCTCCCCCAGGGGCAGGGCTGTATGCTCAGCCCAGGAGCAGCACAGAAATCCAGGATTAGTGGGGGGATGTTCTGCAGCAGAGCTGGGGAAAGGTCTGGTGTGACCGTGTTCACAGGGGTCCAAGGATGAGGGAAGAGATGAGGATCTGACTCCATGTTTCAGAAGGCTGATTTATTATTTTATGGTATATATTATATTAAAACTATGCTAAAAGAATAGAAGAAAGGATTTAATCAGAAGGCTAGCTAAGGATAGAAAAAAAAATGAAATGATAACAAAAGCTTGTGTCTGGGACAGAGAATCCGAGCCAGCTCACTGTGATTGGCCATTAATTAGAAACAACCACATGAGACCAATCCCAGATGCACCTGTTGCATTCCACAGCAGCAGATAACCATTGTTTGCATTTTGTTCCTGAGGCCTCTCAGCTTCTCAGGAGAAAAAAATCCTAAGGAAAGGATTTTTCAGAAAACACGTCTGTGACAGTGTGGAGCACAAGCCTGATGAGGAGAGGCAGAGAGGACTGTAGGGGCTCAGCCTGGAGGAAAGGAGGCTCAGGGGTGGCCTTGTCACTCTCCACAACTCCCTGAAAGGAGGCTGTAGGCAGGTGGGGATCAGGCTCCTCTCCCACAGAACAGGTGACAGAACACGAAGAAACAGCCTTAAGTTGTGCCAGGGAAGGTTTAGGTTGGATACTAGGAGAAATTTCTTCAACGAAGGGGTTGTCAAACCCTCGCATAGGCTGCCCAGGGATGTAGTAGAGGCACCATCCCTGGGGGAATTTTAAAGACACGTAGATGTGACAGTTGGGGACATGGTTTAGTGGTGAACATGGCAGTGCTGGATTAATGGTAGGACTCAGTCTTAGAGGGCTTTTCCAACCTTAATGATCCCATGATTCCACAATTCTAGCCTTCCTAGGTAGCTGGCAGCTGTGTGTCATTGTAGCTCTGTCCACCAAGGCATGCTCCATCACACTTGTGTCCTGACTGCTGGGTTTTGCCAAGAGAAAATTAAAAGATCAAATCAAAGCTACTCTGGTGATTTTGCTCCTGGGTGGTGCTTTTTTGGGTTTCCAAGCCCCATCTCCTTGGCTGTGGTGAGAAGCTCATGTTAGGGCTAGGAAAGCTGTCAGACTACAGCTGTGGCTGATGTAAATTACTTTTCTAAGCTGTGGAGTGAACCCAAGCTGGTGTAGGGTGTGAGCTGCTGGGATGGGAATTGGCTGTGCTGTTCCTGCTGGGCACTTCCCTGCAGCACAGAGCATGCCCCTCTGCCTGGGAGCAGGAAATCAGCAATGTCTCTAGCTTTTGAGCCAGGTCTGTGTGCTCTCCCTCCCTCCCAGCCCTCAGGCCAGCCCAGCCTGCTCCTGCAGTACCAAGAGTCAGGACTCAGCTCCAGCAGCCATGAGCTCAGCCAGTACATTCCTGATGGTGCTGATGACTACAGCCCTGGAATGGGGTCCTGGAACGTGGGACAAACAGGTGAGGTGGAATGGGGGGCTCTGACAAGGGGGAAGCAAGGGAAGAAGTGGCTGGTGGTGGATAATGGTTGTCTCTCAGCTGGGTCCTCTCCTGGAGGAGGTTGTGCAGGCTCAAGGCATGACTGGGGGGCTGCAGGGTGGGTGAATGGTCTGGGGGCTCTGCCTGGGTAGGTTTAGGAGCTGCTGTGCACATCTGCTGCTTTGGAGGGCAATTCTTGCACAGAGGGGTCAGTGGAGGGCCACTTAATTTGGGACTGGTTAAGTTTGGGACTGGTCAAGTTTGGAACCGGTGAAGTCCTTCACAGTGGATGTGGTGTGTGATCAGTGTGAGTGGCTCACAGTGGCCTATGTGTCATTGCAGGGGAGCCCTCGGTGTCCACCCCATCCCCAGCAGTCCCCCTCAAGTTCCCACAGCTGCACACAGCACTGTGCTTTGGAGCTGGGGGCCACCTGGTGCTGGTGTGTCCCCACCAGCCTGCTGAGGGACAGCTGCCCCGTGTCGAGCTGCACAGCCTGGAGGTAGGACACAGCTGGCCCTCCAGGCCCCCTGTCCCCTCCCTGGAGTGGCTCCTGTCACCCTGAGGGATGCAGCCATGGTTCCCAACCCAAGCGGCCTCCTCAGGAGCCTTCCCATTCCTTGCTCCCATCTTCTGTCCATCCCATGTGAACTTTTGAGTCTCCATCATGCCAGCCTGGTGGTGCTTTCAGCCTTCAGCTCTGTAACCCTGGGTACCTGTGGCCCGCTCACAGTGATCCCTTCTCATGGGGACAGATGTGGTTTGTTCCTCTCCAAAGGACAACACCACTCAGGTTCCTGGGGTGCTCCAGTACAGGGGCCTTGTCCATGCCCTGAGTCTCCCACAGCATTCCAGTTTCCATTTACCTCCAGAAGGAGGCAGATTTTCAGACATTTCTTTACTGGACCTTAGCACTGGAGTCCATGTGATAGCTCAGGGCCTGTGATCTGTGGTTACCTTATGACAGCACAGGGTTCCTTGGCACTGTTGAATCCTTGGCCAAGGCACTGGCTTTCCAATAGCCCAGCTGGGGCTGGTCTGACTGCTGGAGGCCAGCTGCTACATTTACTTTTGTTTTTCAGGCAATCCTTCATGGCACAGAAGAGCTGGAGGAGCTGCAAGCCTTCCCCGGGCCCCTGGCCAGGTATGGCAGCACAGGCAGGTCCAGGAGCTGTGTCCTCCTGGCTGTCTCCTTCATGAGGAGACGTGAGCTCCAGGCAGACTCAAAGGGTCCCTGTGGTTTTGAGTTATTCACAAAGGCCATGTCTAAGTTCAGGCTGGGAGCCCAGCCCCTTTGATGCAGTCTGGGTTGGCTTGGATTGTGGGATATGGTATTTTGAATATTCATAGGATGTGGGTTTAGTGTGGTTTGTACATCTGACCTTATTTTGTACTCATTTTGTCTCAGAAAAATGATTTTTTTGTGTTTCTTTGGATGTCTAAAGCCCTGGGTCAACCTGTGGCTTAGCTTTTTCCTAAAGTTTTTGTCCCCTGAGATGGCTGAGCCACAGCAGGGTCAGACCCAGTATGTTCCTTCATCCACTGTGAGCCTGGGGATGAATCACGGGTGCTGCATCAGGCTGTCTCTATTTCTGGCCACTCCCGACCAAGGCAGGGAGAGAAAGGGAAAAAGCATTTACCAAGCAAAAGAGCTGTGCATACACAGAAACTGGGGGGAATATCTGGAATATCTGGAGCTTTCCCTGTGAGCTGTCGTGATACCCACCTGGAGTGCTACAAACAAGGTCTGGTGCCACCAGCACAGGAAGGACGGGGAACTGTTGGAGCAAGTCCAGAGGAGGGTAAAGGGACTGGAGAAACCTCCCTATGCAGACAGGCTGAGGAAGCTGGGGCTGGAGAAGAGAAGGTTGTGGAGACATCACAGCACCTTCCAGTATCTGAAATGGCTACAAGGAAGCCAGAGAGGGTCTCATTGTCAGCAACTGTAGAGACAGGACAAAGGGCAGCAAGTGCAAATTGAAAAAAGGGAACTTTAGGTTGGACATATGGAAGAAATTCTTCCCTGTGAGGGTAGTAAGGCCTCAGGTTGCCCAGAGAAATGGTGGATGCTCTATCCCTGGAAGTGTTCAAAGCCAAATTTCACAGGGCTTGGTCTAGTGGAAGGTGGGGGGTTGGACTAGATGAGCTGTAAGCTCCTTTTCAACCCCCAGACCATTCTGTGATTCTGGGTTACCACTTATTCCAAAGGGTACATCGGGAATCTCCATATAATGTGCTGGAATGACTGAGTCAGGATCAACATCTCCACCTGCAGTTTCTCTCTCCTGTTTCATCCACTTTCTTTCTAACTTAATGGTTATTTTATTGTATGGCAGCAATTCTGCCTGGCTTGCACATAGCTGAAAGGTTTCTGTGGTCACACAAGTGACCCTCCACTCTGCCCCCACAACAGATTGTGCCTGCTTCTGCAGCCTTGGACATCCATGGATGTAATGGCAGCACAGCAAATCCAAACTGTTTCTTTGCAGATGGATTGAGGAAAATATTATCAGGAGGGCAAAGAGTAGGTTTGAAATGTACTTTGCATCCCTGAAATGCAGAGATCTGCTAGGAGTCAGATTTGAGTGTGTTTGAACTTAAAAGTAGTCATTGGTACTGGGGATCTTCTTTCCTCCAGCTCTTGCTTAGAATCTTTGGCATCTCCATCAGAGAACCTGGGGACTGAGCCTGAATGGTGCCCTAGGTTGCTTTGCCCTGGATTTCTTTGATGTTTCTTTCTTCTGCTGTAGGGAAGATCTGCACAAGTTGGATGTGATGACCTTTTGCCAGCAGAAGATAACCACAGGCTGTGATCTCTCAACACAGAGGGGCAGAGATTCCTCTCTTCTCTGGAAACTCCTGGTCCTCCTCTGCCGGCAGAATGGGGTAGGTATCCCATGGAAGGGAATGACCCTTTTGATCTTGGACATGAGACAAGTAATATGTCCCCTAGGTGCTTCTTGATCCAGTTGCTATTTTGGGGGCAAGGGGTGTACCTTAAGAAGATCTGATTTTCATTCCTCAGTTTGATGCTGCCTGGATATTTGTAGCAAATCCTTCTCCATGATTGCTTTTTGTCCTTGGGAACTGCCAAGAGCCCAGTGAAGGGGACTGGTGCCACTATCACGGAGGAGCCAGCACTTACACTTGAAAGGGCGCTGTTCCCTTAATCCACTGAAATCCACCCAATCCAGTCTGCAGCCGCTTGTTGTAAGCAGGTGGATAAGGTCATCAGAGGGAGTGTTGTGAAGGTCTTGCTAATTGTGCTGAGTCCTTTTCCTTCCAACTCCCTGTGCTAATGGCCAAAGCTGGTCTTGTTTGGGGCATGTGCTGGGACAAGGCTGCAGGTGTAAGAAGGGGGCAGACTGGAAGTGCTGCCTTTGCTTGTGGGGTTTCAGGTTTCTGTGGTTGAGATGACTCCCGAGGAGTTAGAAAGTCTTTTTTTCCCAGCTCCATGACTGAAGAAGAAGTCAAGATTTGTCAGTTTTGCTTTTCAAGGTTGTTTATTTTCTCTTATCTATGACATTCTTTCTCTGACCTGCTGAGATCTGTCCAGCAGGTTGGGCTGTGGCACAGTCCTTGCCCTTGGGGTGGTGTTAACTTTTTATACTACGAGCTATGTGTACTTTATTTACAATAATTTCCCAATACCTATCACCTATGTTAGACAGTCTGGCTCTACTCGAAACTAATCAAAAAGTGTCACCATCACAGCAGAAGATGGAGGACAAGAAGGAGGAGAAGAAGGACAGGACGTGCCCAGATTCCTCCGTCTTACTTCTTGAACCCCCATTCTAATTCCCCAAAATTCTACTTTTTCACTTTGTGACAAATTAACTATGATTCTACTCAAAATCTTGTGGCTTGTAAATCTTCACACAAAGTTGGTAATTGTTTTTTCTGTGGGCTAAAATAGAAGGCACAGGTGTCTTTGACTCCATGCCAAGGTCTCTGAGCCCCCTGCCAGGGTCTGGAATCACCCAGGGCAGCCAGACGAATGTCCTGGGTCCTGACCCTGGGGCAGCCTGCAGGTGGCTCCTTCCTTCCCTTTGGCAGTCCATGGTGGGCTCGGACACGGCGGAGCTGCTGATGCAGGACTGCAGGCGCCAGGACAGGTACAGGAGGCAGGAGCCTGCGGCCAACCTGCTGGGCATGGCCGATGACGAGTGGGTGCAGCAGCAGCCGCGGGACCTCATCACCGGGGAGCTCCCTCCCGTCGTGGAGACACAGGCACAGATCGTGGAGAAGTTCACCAAGCTCCTCTACTATGGCAGGAAGAAAGTAAGTGGTGAGTGGGATCCAGGATGTGGGCCTGGAGGTTTTGTTCTTCTTGGACCTGTTGGCCTCTTCCGGCAGGTTTTAAAGGGAAGGATGCTCCTTCACCCTTCAAGAAGTGACTTGTGGTTGTGGGATCAACCCTCCAAGCTGTGTTTGTACAACGGGGCTTATGGCAGTGATTTCCCACCACTGGGAATTGGGATGGGAGACCCAAGTGAAGATGAGATGAAGAGGCTTTTACCAGCACTTCCACCACATTTAGTTTCTGAGTCCTAGAATGGTTTGCTTTCAAAGGGACCTTAAGGATTGTCTTGTTCCAAACCCATTTGCAGCTATGTGATCTCACAGGACACCTAAGGCACAAGGAGAAGAGAGAGGAGGGTGCAGATTGGGTGCCCAGACTGTGATTCCACAGCTTTGAGGGCTAACAGGCAGCACAGACCTGGAAATCTAGGGGACACAGCACTGCTTTGAAGGTCCAAGTTCTTGTAAATTTTCAGGCTAGAAAGACAAATGGACCTGGAAGAGATTTTTGGAGGATGATAATTAAAACCAGAGCAGTTATTGGGTCTCTTCTCTGAGCTGGGGGAGCAGAGGAGGGGGGAAGCAGAGTTGGTGCAACCCCTCTTTCTTCTCCCCCTCGCCTGCAGGAGGCTCTGGTGTGGGCCATGAGAAACCAGCTGTGGGGCCATGCCCTGTTCCTCTCCAGCAAGATGGACCCTCGGACGTACAGCTGGGTCCTCACTGGGTAAGCTGGAGAAGCTCAAGCAGGGTATGATGTTCCATGGCTGGCTTTCCAAGCCTGCTATCCCTTCAGTGCCCCCTGAATTGGAATAGAGCATTGATTCCAGCTGGAGCCTTTCCAGAGGGGGCAAAGGGGACAGAGGGCATCCATCCAAACAGGTCTGAGTCCTTCAGACTTCCCAACGGACAGGAGAAACCAGGTGGGGGGCTGGAAAGCAGGAGGAAAGCCATTCCCTGGAGATGGAGGGTGAATTTATTCTGAGTCTTTGGCTTTGCCCATGCTGCCCTAGCAAAGACAGCCATGGGGCAGGGGGAGCTGAGCAATTTTCACTGTGATCCAGTCTAGTCCCAGCTGTTCATCCCACTTGTATGAGCATTTTCTGGTGGAATTTAATGTACTTAGTCTGGATTGGGTTGATCCCTTCAGGGAGAGTTAAGCAGAAATTTTCTGTCTTGTGGAACCCAAATCCCTTTAAGGAGGTTTTATGCAGTGTTGTCCTGGAGACCTGCCTTCTCTGAAGGTAATACAGATCATCACCCCCAGAGGCTGGTGATCCTCTCTGCCTCCTATTTACAAGGGCATGGAGTGATAGGATAGGGAGGAACGGCTTGAGCTGAAGGAGGGTGGATTTAGATTAGATGTTAGAAAGAAATCCTTCCCTGTGAGGGTAGGGAGGCCCTGGCACAGGTTGTCCAGAGCAGCTGTGGCTGCCCCATCTCTGGAAGTGTCCAAGGCCAGGTTGGACTGGGCTTGAGGCACCCCGGTCTAGTAGAAGGTGTCCCTGCCTATGGAAGGAGGGTTGGACTAGAAGGTCCCTTCCAACTCAATCCCTTCTTGGGTTCTCTGGGAAACCCCTCAAGACATCAGTTTTTTGGGCTGTGCCCTGGGAGATGGATGAAGGTTTGGGGTCCTGGGGTGCAGCCCTTCTCTGCTGTCTCTACTCACAGGTTCACCAGCACACTGGCCACCAACGACCCACTGCAGACCCTCTTCCAGCTGATGTCAGGAAGGATCCCTCAGGCAGCTCTGGTCTGTGAGCAAGAGGCTGGCCCTGGCATGTGCTCCCCTGTGCTGTCGCCTGCCTGTGACACCCACCTTTTGGTGACCATCTCTGCTCACCTCTGTTCTCCTCCTCTCCCTCCAGTGCTGCGGGGATGCCACGTGGGGGGACTGGAGGCCCCACCTGGCTGTGATGCTGTCCAACAAGGTTGGAGACACAGAGCTGAACCACCGAGCCATTGTCACCATGGGGGACACTTTGGGTGAGCTGGGATCAGTGGGAGCAGCCACAACAGGGGTGGGCACTGCAGTGTCACCGTGCAGGTCCACACGGAGATGGTTGTGCCTGCACCCCTGGAGCTGCAGTGCCTGCCTGGTGGAAGGGGTGAGGTGCCAACGGATCCTCATATGAACTGGGCCCAGGCACATCCATTAGATGTTCTTGTGGAGACACCTGGAGCAGTTGGGCCCAGGGAAGGTGCAGGTAACTGCAGGGACTGAGCCTTGCTCCCTGTGGTGGGATTCTATGCACCCTGCAAGGGTTGGAGCTGGCCTTGCTCAGGGTCACCCAGTTCTACCATTGAACAGAAATCTCCTGAAACAAAAAGCAGTAACTGGGGAAAACAGACAAACAACAGGGACATGGGAGGGATCAGGGTCTGCATGGCCAGGAAAGTGAGGCAGTTTGGTTTGTGTTTTCGCATGAGCCTGGGGTTCTCCAAAGCAAAGCAGACCATGTGGTGATGTCTCAGACTAATTGTCTGTCTTTTTCCATGCAGCCAGCAAGGGAGCAGTGGAAGCAGCTCATTTCTGCTACCTGATGGCAGATGTTCCCTTTGGTTACTTTGGAGCTAAGGCAGATCGCATGGCCCTGCTGGGCAGCAGCCACCGGTGAGCAAGCACTGCAGGCTGGCCTTCTTGCCAGAGTCACCTGCCCCACGTTCTTCCCCTCCCTGGGATCTCACTTTGATGCAGAAGCAACCCCAGGTCGGGGCTTTTCCTGCTGCTGATGTGCGCTCTGCGTGGGGCTGTTTGGAGAGGAGCTCTGCTCCTGCTCGCTGACCCCGCCTCTCTCCCCGCAGCCAGGCGTTCTCCCAGTTCGCCAGGACAGAGGCCATCCAGAGGATGGAAATCTTCGAGTACTGCCAGCAGCTGCGACAGCCCGAATCCTTCCTGCTCCCCTTCCAGGTAGTGCATGTGCTCAACTACATCTCGTGCAGAGCTCAGACTTGCCCCAAAACATGCACCCATCGCCCTCAAGCCTGGAATTCAAGCTGCTCCTGAGGCTTGTCCCCTAGCTGGGCTTTGGGAATGATGCCTTGGCCAAGGGACTCATTCAGGGCAGGTTTGGGGTGTGCAGTGTGTCTGATCAGTGCTTGCTTAGCTCTCATTGCCTTCCTGCTCTCTGGGTCACAGCTGAGCATTTCCCCTTGCAAAGCAGCACCAAGCTGTTGCTGCCTTGGGCACTATGGATTTGGATGGACACATCCCTGGAAATGTTCAAGGCCAGGCTGGATGGAGCTTGGAGCAACCTGGTCTAGTGGGAGGTGTCCCTGGCCATGACAGGGGCCTGGAACAAGATGAGCTCTGATGTCCCTTCCAACCCAAACCATTCTAGGATTCTATGAAGCGCCTTGGTTCAAGGAGAGGAGGCTGGATGCCTCCATGGGGATGGGTGGAAGTTGCAGGTGACCTCTGGGTGCGTGATCCTGGGCGCTGTGAGCCACGCTGGGGTGATGTGCCTGGCACAGGGCACCCACAGCCCTGTCCATCTCCCTGTTCCCACCCCTGGCTGCTCTGCCTCCCTCTCCCAAGGTGTACAAGCTGCTCTATGCCTCCCGCCTCGCTGACCACGGGCTGCCAGCCCAGGCCCTGCAGTACTGCGAGCTCGTGGCCACCGCGCTCCTGCGCCGCGACCCTGTCGCGCACCCCGTCCTGGCCCAGCAGGTGGTGAGGGTGAGTCTGCACCTCCTGCATCCCACCCTGGGGGTGATACCCGCTCAGGAACTGCTGGGGTGGGGGGGAGTGGTTGGCAGCTCTGAGCAGCCTGCCGGGGTTTGCTGCTCAGTGCAGCAAAGCCAACGCTTCCACAGGGTTTCTAATCCCCATGGATTTTGGGTAGAAAACAAAGGTGTTATGTTGACTGCCAAGTAGGAGCAGAGTTATTTGGAAACAAAGGATGTTTTTAAGTCTGGTGAGGTTTTCTGAACTTTTAAATGTCACAGGCTTAAGAAGTGATGTCTAAGTGCACATTTCCCCTCCAGTATATCTTCTACAATTCTCTTTACCTCCCAAGGGGAGGGGTGTGTTCTGGGGTGACACTGAGGGGGAGCATGGCCCAATGTGTAGCACCAAGTGCAGCCCCTCTACTTCCTGAGCAGGGGGCTGGGGCAGAGAGGGGCAAGGCCAAGTGTCCCAGGCCCCCTTGGGGCTCTCACAAGACCAGGACAGTGCTGAGGTTGCTTGTCACCTTCCTCCAGCCTTTAGGAGCAGGTTGGATGGGGCATTGGTGGGTCTAGTGGAAGGCGTCCCTGCAAATGGCAGAGGGGTTGGAACAAGATGAGCTTTAAGGTCCCTTCCAACCCCAAACCATTCTGTGATTCTATGAAAGGCGCTAAAGCCATGGTGCTGTGAGATGAGGGGCAGCAAGGTGCCTGTCTGAAGTGGGTGCTGCTGACTTCACCCAAAATTTGGCTGGCACTGCTTCCTCACCCCATCCCCGAAGCCTTTTTGCTGTCTAACAGCCTTTTAGATCTGCCATTCTGCTGGGGATAATGCTTCTCCTGGGAGAAAACACTTTCATCTGAAAAACTAGTGCATTCGTAGATGCTCTTGTCTTTGATGTTCTAGACTGTGTTACAAATTATGATACACATTAGTGTTTGATTAAGACTTCCCCTCTTTTGAAGCTGGGGACGATACACAACCAGGTGCTGGTTCATTAATACTGGATCAAAGTGCGCATAAGCTTTTGGATTAAACATTCCCCCCGTTTAGGAGTGATCATGGTTATAATTTCCTTTTTCCTGTGATTGATTCAGGATGAGCATAGGTGTGTTTGGGAAGAGATGGGACAGTGGGTAGTGCAGGCTCCTGGTTGGCTGCAGGGTTACTTTGCTCTCGTGGCCAGTCCCAGTCCCAAGCTGGGGTCTGGTTGTGCAGGTCCTGCCTTGCTGTAAACTCCCAGACCTGGGAAGTGTGCTTTGTGCTGGTTTAGAGTTTGTCTTTTAAAAGCTCAGGAATAGAAAGAAATGGCTGCTAGGACTGGTGCTGGAAGGAGCAGCTGAGTCCTGTGTGGCTGTGGAGGGTGGCTGAGCTGCGAAGTCACCTCTGGGTGGCTTTTGGTGGCCCTCAAGGTGGCAGCCTTGTAGCAAAGCATTGAAGATAAGGCAGCATGAAGTAGCCAGAGGAAACTTGAGAAATCCCCAATAATCCTGGAATGGTTTGGGTTGGAAGGGACCTTAGAGATCACCTAGTTCCAACTCCCCTGCCATGGGGGACACCTTCCACTAGATCAGGGGCTGATATCAGAGAGAGAAAATTCAGTAAAGATGTGGATGAAGAACAGTGCTTTGAGTGCCATCTCCCCTCACCCAGCTGTCTTAAAACTGGATCCTTGTCTAAAAAACTCCTTCAGGCAGGGAATTAGCTGTGCAGGGAACCCTACATCTCACCTTGGACTCCTGGGTCGCCCTGGAGGAGCCTTTTGCTCCATGGATGGGAGCTGGAGCCCCAGGTCGCTGAGATGGCTGCAGCCAGGGCAGCACAGACCCCTGTTCTGCAGGAGAAATTAAACACACAGCAGCAATACTGCAGAGAGGGACCTGGGGGAGATAGTGGAGCATGGAAAAAATACTGAGCAGCAGCATAACAGGATGCTGTTACAAAAAAAAAAAAAAAAACCACCAATGTTATAGTGTTATTCTGGGTTGTGAGAGTACAACTGTCATATCTGAGACAAGGAGGTGATAATCCCCCCATGCTGGGGTCTCAGGGGTCTTGGCTGGGGCCTGTTTGGGCTGCTGCATGTGGAGACAGGGCTAAATTGGAGTGAGTGTGGGAGTGGAGAGCTGGGGTGATAAGAGATTGAGGGGAAAATGACCTCTGAAGAAGGCCTGAGGGTTATTTCTTCTAGGCAAGATATGGTGGGGAAGAAAGGGGTACGAGGGATGTGATAACAGCCCTGCAGCACACAGGAGGCTGCTCGTGGGGGATGCTGGCTGGCTCCTCTCACAGCTTCCATGGGAGCAGGGATAGAGAGGCTTAATTTGCAGTAGGGAAGATTTTGCTTAGATATTAAGAAAATACTCTTTAGCTCTGAGGACATCAAGCATCAGGACAAGCCTGGGAGGCTGTGGAATCTTCTCAGAGATTTGTAAATGCAGATCAGAAAAACACCAGCTCCCATCCATCCTCATGGGCTAGGTGAGGAGCTTATGAGCTGCCCTGGGAGGAGCTGAGCTCTTTCCAGGGCTTCTGGTGGGGTGTCCTGCAAACCTGCCAGTGCCCCAGGATGGCTGTTAGGAGGGTGATTAAAGCCACTCATTTTCCTCAGGGGGGAAAGGGGATGGTGATATTTCCCTGTCTCTTTGATGCGAGGAGCACCTTTGACACAGTATTTTGGCATCTCTGTGGAGGTGCTGAGCCAGCCCTGCTGAGACTGTGGGGCATGGGATGGGCCAGCATCTCTGTGGGGGTGTGGGAGAGGGAATAAATCCTGCACAAGAGGCCAGTGTTATTTAACCCCTGTATTATGAAGTGATGCTGTTTTCCCGAGCCCCTGTGTGACAGATCCCTGTGGATCTGACCCGTGTGCTAATCCCTGCTGTCCCCCTGGCCCTGCAGCTGGCTGAGAGGCTGAAGCTCTGTGACCCTCTGCTCCTGGAGATGCCAGAGCAGGAGCAGGCACTGGAGCCTGACTGGCTGGAGCAGCTCCGAGCCTGCTGCCAGGAGTGGGAGGTAAGGAGAGGCAGTGGCACAGCTGCTTTGTGCTGTGGTCTGTCTGCAGGAGCATCTCCTCCTCTTCCCTGAATCCGAAGGGATGGGAGTTCAAAAGCTGCTGTTCTTCTTTGCCTGTGAGCTCTGAGATGTGGTCTCTGCTCTGGCATCTGCAGATTCAGTGGGAGCAAGGGGCTTGCGGTGCCTGAGGGCTGCAGAGTTTCACACAGGGCAGAACTCTCTTTGATTTGGCTCAAGGAGGGCAGGCAGGGGCTGGTGGGTGAGTGATGGTCTCCCTTTGCAGGGAGGACATTGCAGGTCACTGATGGGGTGTCACCTTGTGGGTGTATTGTGGGGTCTTTTAACTATGGTCTGGTGCTTGGATTAATGCTCTTCATTCAGATTTCACACCTGCTTTTGGTTTTGTGGCCTTTTCCATCTTGTTTCCCCTCCTGCCTGCTCTCAGGGGTGCTGCAGCTCCTCTTGCTTACTGGGAAAGAGCTGGTGTGGGTCTCTCCTGCAGCCTGGGGTGGGCTATGAGCCCCAAATCCACGAGCACTGTGCCTTCTTTTGCTTTGGCCTCATGGTTTCCTTAGTTTTTGTCCTGTGCCACCCTTTTCCCTATCCATTTTACCGTGTTTCTCCTCTGCAGGTGGAAGATGATCGTCCTCCAGAGGTGGCACCTGCTCAGCTGGAGCTGCCCTGTGCTGTTCTACCAACAGCAGGTAAATAAAACGAAGCAGGGGATTGTGGCCTCCCCAGTGGGCTCTCCCTGTGTGGAACTGTGCTGCCATGGGCTGGGAAGCAGCTTCCCAATCCCTGGAGTTTTTACCAGCAGCGACTCCTTGCATCCCCCCAGAGCTCAAAGCTGCTCCTGCCTGGATGCATCCCTCAGGCATGGGCTGCAAAGTGAGGGCTTGGTGCTCATACAAAGTCTGAGTAATTTGGCCTAATTACCACAGCTCTGGGGTCCCTCTGGGTGCTGTGGGAGGAGAACAGGAGCTGGGGGTGGGTGCTGGATGAGCCTCCCAGCTGAGCCTCAGGGGAGACAGCCCCATTCCCAGGCAGTCCTCTGAGGGTGCAAACTGGAGCTGAACTAAAGGGATTTCACACTTAGACAGCAAAGGATTCAGGAAGGAGCTCATCCTGCTCTGTGCCAGGCTGCAGGATGCCTGTTGCTGAAGAATCAGCATTTCTCCTTCCCTGCTGCCTCTTTGATCCCTTTGCTTCACCCTTCGGTGACCCCAAGAGTCCCCTCCTGTGCCAGCCCACCCAGAGACATCAAGAAGAGGGACACAACCATCCCCTGGTGTCAAGGGAAGAGCAGGGGGGCTTTTCTTTCCCAGCTGGGCAGGCATCCATTGGGATGTCCCACCGAGGAGAAGTCAGGGGGATCCTGCTCCATCAGCAGGATGCTCCTGCACAGTGCCCTGCTCCTTGGATGTGCCTTTGACTGGGAATGCTGGCACTGAAGTGTGGAGAGCAGAGGCTGGTGCAGACAGGATGAAACACAACTAATTCCTTCAAGCCGTTTCTTCCTATCAGCTTTCCCTGCTGCTGCCAAATTCCTTTTCAAAGAGCTCTCCCAGGCAGTAAAAAGGATCATCAATCCTGATTGCCTTCTGCTGCTATCAGGGCTCAGACTATGATCTTCCTTCCCTGCAAGGAAATTGCAAGTGTGATGATCCCAGTGGCTTGGCTTCTCCTAGCAGCCAGGACTGCTCCATGTGGTCTCCACAGCTCATCTTCCCTGTGCTTGGCCCTTTCCTTCATGGTGAAGGCCATCCAGAGCCACCACCTGAGGGACCTGCACGCACAGAAAGCTGGCTTGGTACTGAGTCCATCCATCTTGGAAAGAAAAAGCCCAAATCAGGTGCCAAGCTGTGATCCACGTGGTCCTCCCTGACTTGTTCCAGCTGAGCTTGCCAGGCAGCATGAGTTTGAGCATCCATCCTCCTCCTCCTTGTGGATCTTGAGCATCTCCAGGCCCTGTGGGAGCAGCTCATGGGTGTGAAGCCAATCCTGAGTGGGCTGGAGGTGATGCTGGCAGCAAAGCAAAGGGTTTGACAGCATCAAGGGGTGCCCTAATCCTTCCCTATGGGATCTGAGTCCTGCCTCACAGCAATGGGAGAGGAGTTTCCCAGTGCCCAGTGTTTCTGGCAGGAGGCTGCTGAGCTGGAATGAGCAGGACACACACCTGGGACCAATGTGTGTGTGAAATAAAACCAATCCTGCTCGCTCAACTTGCCTTTCAAACAAAAAAATCCCAACCCTGAATAAATCTGCCTAAAGCAAGGAACTCATCTGTGGGTGCTGCTGTGGAACAGGAATGAAAGCTACCTGCTGAATATTTCCTGCTCAGGGTGTGCAGCAGGAGTGGGGGAAAAGGCTGGAGACCTCAGCCTCCATTGAGCTGCTGGTGCATGCTGCTTGTGGGCCCTTTGCTTCCATAGCATTCCCCTTCTGAGTTCATTTACAGCCTCAGGTACATTCCCAGCATTAAAAAATAATTCCCCCAGTCTTTCCCAGCCCACCTTCCTTGAAACCTCTGGAAGGCTCCTATTGCTGTGCTGTGTCCAACCTCCTCCCTTGCCTGGTCCCTGAAGCCTTTCCTCACTCCCCCAGCTCCTGCTGATGTTTTATGGAAAAAGGGAGAAATCTGTGCAACAGCCTGATAGCATTATAAACATTACAAAAATTGTAAACTCCTGAGGTGTGGGGTTTTTTTGGCAGATGAAGAGCCTGGCAGTGAGATTCCTCAGAGTGAAAGCTACCAGTATGACCAGTGGTTTGAGCCTGTGCCATCCCAGGGACTGAGGTTCCAGGAGGACGTGTCCCTGAGGTCCCCAGCACCTGCTCAGGTGGTGGCATCTCCAGTGCCCAGCGTTGGGAGAGACCTGCAGCCCCCTGTGCTGAGCCAAGAGACACCTGCCCCTCTGGGAGGGGGTTGTGCTGAGCCCCCTCCACAGCCAGGGCTGCCAGCAGGTGAGTGCTGCAGCCTTGCTTCCCTGCAGAAATCACAGAGTCCCAGAGTGGTTTGTGTTGGGAAAGGATGGTAAAGATCATCTGGTTCCAACCCCCTGCTACGGGCAGGGACGCTGTGTGTTCACAGGGATCCCAGGATGGGGGAAGAGACGAGAATGTTGATTCCATGTTCCAGAAGGCTTGATTTATTATTTTATGATATATATTATATTAGAACTGTACTAAAAGAATGGAAGAAAGGATTTCATCAGAAGGCTAGCTAAGAATAGAAAAAGAATGATAACAAAGGCTTGTTGCATTCCACAGCAGCAGACAATCATTGTTTACATTTTGTTCCTGAGGCCTCTCAGCTTCTCAGGAGGAAAAATCCTAAGGAAAAGATTTTTCAGAAAACGTCATGGCTACAGGACACCTTCCACCCAGGGACACCTTTCACTAGACCAGGTCCCATTCCAGAGATGGTGCAGCCACAGCTGCTCTGGGTATCCTGTGCCAGGGCTTTACCACCCTCACAGCAAGGAATTTCTTCCTTAGAAGTTGCCTTTGAGATGCACCGGTTCACCCTCACCACTTACTCCCCAGTGCTGGCAGGGACAGGGACCAGAATGGCCTTTTGCATCTCTTGGGGGACATCTTGGCCATCACATGGGTGGCTGTGCTCTGGAGAGGGGTATGGTAGAAGCTCTGGAAATACCTCTGATGGATAAATCCATAGGTCCACAGATCAAACCTTGACTGTGTCCTTCCCTCTGCTCCACAGGAGAAGCTGAGGAGCCCTGGCTGTCTGCTGGAGGGGTGCAGCCAGCCCTCCCCTCAGAGCAGGTGAGTCAGAAGGGCCAGAGGAACCATCCCACTGAGGGTCCTGGCTGGATCTGGGATGTGTTGGCACTGAACTCGCATGGAATGCCCCCATCATGGTGCCAGTTGTTCCCTTGGGTGAAAGCTGTGCCCTGCTGTGGGTGCTCTGCCGTGTAAGGCATGTGGGGGTCCCTGGGGATGCTCCCCATTAATCTGGCTGTGGAGCAGTCCCAGGGGGGCTCTGACTGTGCTCAGTGCAGCTCCTGTGGGAGCAGCACGTGGCAGCTTCCATGTCTGATGGCAGGAGGAGTTACCAGCCAGGACTCGGACTGTCTCGGAGACCTCCACTGTCTCCCTGGGGGACAGCCAGCCCTCCTTGGACAGCACAGCTGAGGACACTGCTGAGGAGCAGGCAGAGGCCATGAAGCCAGAGGAGGACAAGGTGAGCATGCCAGAGCCATCGTGAGCCTCATGCACCCAGCCCTGTCCCTGGAAAAATGGTGCCCACTCCCAGCAGGCACCTGGAGGACCTGGCATCCACCCCCCTCTTATCCCTTTCCACTCTTTCCCTTCATTTCCCCAGAGCTCTGGATTCAGGTGGTTTGGCTGGTTTCGATCGAAACCCACCAAGGAAACTTCTCCCAAAGCTGAGTCTGAGACAGGCTCAGACTCTCCCACATCAGGACCACAGGTAGGGGACAACAAGCCATCCTGTCCCTGGTGACATGCAGGGTGCAGCTGTGAGAATGGGTGACACATCTCCCCATTTCTCCCTGTCTTCATGCAGGGGCCATGGCTATTCCATGTGGGGGCAGATGTGGACTGGGAGTCCTTTTAGCCTGGAAGTGAATCCTTGATTAATAATAACTGTAAATTCATGTAGACTCTTTCATATATATATAATATAAATTCATATAGCCTCCTTCACCCATGAGGTCATCCAAGCCCTTGGCAAACTCTGCAGGGATCCCTCGCCCTCCGCTGGAGCGGAACACAGCAGCTGTGAGCAGCACTGCTCTGGCAGGTTTTGGGAGATGCAGAGAAGGGAAAACCTCTTTAATTGGAAGTGCAGCAGTGAGGGGGAAGCAGCCATGCGTGGCCATCCCAAACCTAGCCAGCTCCTAAGGCCATCACGTCCTTGATGGTGGGGCTTGGAGCGAGAAGCTCCCCTGGAAATTTCTTCCTGGTAGAGAATGATCTACAGTCCCAGAGCAAAAAATTGTTGGGATATTCTTCTCAAACTAGCAGGAGATGAAGAACAGAAGGGGACCCATGGACCTTGGCCCCTCACACTGTACCCAGGCTTGGTGTCCGGCCTCCTGTCTGATTTTGAACCATCAGGCTGGTTTAGCTTTGTGCCTGAATTGCTTGCCCTGACCCTGTAGCCCCTCCTTAGCCTTGTTTCCTGCAGCTCCTGGGGTACCTCTGCAGCAGGATGGGTGCAGAATGGGTACCCCAAAAGCCTGGGTGTGGTATCTGGTGTAGAGGTCTTCTCCCAGCTCAAGGAGCTTCTGCTCTAAACGGATGGGTGTGATTTCAGGAGCGGGTGTCACCATCCCCACCCATTGCCCCTCTGGCAGCTGGAACAAACCCTTTGGCTCAACCTCTCTCCAGAAATCCTGGTAAATACCTCACAGTTCCCCTCACCTCTCTCCCCCATCACCCTTTCACAAGCTTCTCCTCTAAATTTTGAGTTGGCTTTTGTTTTTGGTTGCTGGCCTTAGGAGGAATGGAGGGTGAAAGCACGTTTGCTGTTAGTCCAGTGTCTGCAGAGGTGAAAGGCTCATGGGAGAAGGATGGAAGGCAGTCAGCAGGACAGCAGGTGAGGAGGGGAGGGAAGTGTAACCCTGTGTGATGGGGTGGCCAGGACACCTCTCTGCTCGGGGTGTCTGCTCGGGGTTAAGTTTCTCTCTCTTTGGTCCTTCCAGGCTGTCTACCGTGGACCTCTCCCACCTTTAGCTTCAGTTCCTCTCTTCAACCCTGCACAGGTCGCTCAGGTGAGAGCATTTTTATGAGGGGGTGGTGCTGTATGAGAGGTGGGGCAGCTCCTGATTTTGGGGTGGTGCCAGATTTCAGGTGATCCCCTGTGAGAAGGGGGTTTAGGTAATACTAGTTTTGGGAATAAGGGTTTTTTATAAGTAAATCAATGGTGGGAGGACAGTGATGGTAGAGTGTGATGAATGAGCAAAATGTAGGGAGGATGGTTGTGGTTGAATCCTGATGATGGCAAATCAACATTTTGGCATACAGTCCATTGCTCACACCACCTCTCTCTCTGTGTTTCTCAGCTTCCTGTTCGACCCACCCAACCCAGGCTGCTGTCCCGGCATCGCTACCCCAACCCACTGTGAGGTGGTGGGTGCGGATGGCAGGGACCGATTACACAAAGTTTTTTTAACCAAAATGGTTTTTGTGGTTATTTTGGATGGCCTGGGAATGGTTGGGCTTGCTTGGTGGAGGGTGTTGTAAAATAAGGGGGAGGTTTCTGGGTTTAAAGTCAGTAAATGGGGGGTGTGAGGCTGGTGAATAATTTGGTGATTCAGGTGGGAACACAGGCTTCTACCTTCCTCTCTCACAAAATTTCGGTCTGGTTTGCATGACTCATTATCGTCATCCCTTATGCGTGGTTCCTGAAGTCCACTCCAGTATTTCTTTTTACCATATTTTGCTAACATTTAGGTATTTATACATAGCTATTTAAATAAAATCCCCTCTTCACTCACCCTTCTTCACGAGCAAGATGCTCCTTAATGATCTTTGTTGCCCTCTGCTGGGCTCCAGGTTTGGGGGTTTGGAGTCAGTAATAAGTAGGGTGGAACACTGAAGTGTGCGGGGAAGGAAAGGAGGATGGAAGAAGGGAAAGGTAAGGAGGGTGGAAGGATGGCGAAAAAGTGAAAGTAAAAAGGGTGTCCGGGGGAGAGTAGTCTGAATTGGGTTATGGGGCGCTGCCCCACCTCACCCATTGGACTCAGCGCGCCGGCCGTGAGTCTGTCTCAAAGCACCGCGGGGCCATGAGCATCCGCCGGGATTCACTGAGGAACCGCCTCGGCTTCTCCTGCCCGGGCCGGCCCGCGCGGCGCCCCCCCTTGCTGGTGGCTCACCCGCCCGTCGCGGGCGGGGCCCTGCTGGGGCCGCGGGCGGCCCTTCCCTCAGACCTTCCCCGAGGCGGGGCGCGGGTGACGCGCACCCCGTGGGTGGCCTCGGCAGTGAGCTTCCCCCGGACGCTATTCGGCGCGCTTCCGCTGCTATATAAAGGCTCCATGACTTGGCTGCTTTTAAGTTAGGGTGAGACATTGCTTCTACCAGCCTGCATTGCGGTTATATGCTGATTAAGAGTCGCCCATTGGTCAGAAGGGGGCTGAGGGCGTGTCGCGGTGTGAGGGTTAAAGCGCAGGCTCATGGGGGGGGGAAGCCGTTGCCTAAGGGGCTATGTCGGGAGCTGTGGGCACGAACCTTTGGAGTGAGCTGTGGGGTTAAAACCTGCCCCTGAGGGGCTCTGTTAGGGAGCTGCGGGCACGAACTTTTGGAGTGGGCTGTGGGGCTGAAACCTACCCTGACGGGCTGCGTTGGGAGCTGTGGGTACGAACCTGTGGGGTGGACGTGGTTATATGCCGGTGCTAGCCAGCTCCTAAGGGCGTCACATCCCTTGGGCTTGGAGCTTGGGTGAGAAGCTCCCCTGGAAATTTCTTCCTGGTAGAGAATGATCTACAGTCCCAGAGCAAAAAAATTGTTGGGATATTCTTCCCAAATTAGCAGGAGATGAAGAACAGAAGGGACCCATGGACCTTGGCCCCTCACACTGTACCCAGGCTTGGTGTCCGGCCTCCTGTCTGATTTTGAACCATCAGGCTGGTTTAGCTTTGTGCCTGAATTGCTTGCCCTGACCCTGTAGCCCCTCCTTAGCCTTGTTTCCTGCAGCTCCTGGGGTACCTCTGCAGCAGGATGGGTGCAGAATGGGTACCCCAAAAGCCTGGGTGTGGTATCTGGTGTAGAGGTCTTCTCCCAGCTCAAGGAGCTTCTGCTCTAAACGGATGGGTGTGATTTCAGGAGCGGGTGTCACCATCCCCACCCATTGCCCCTCTGGCAGCTGGAACAAACCCTTTGGCTCAACCTCTCTCCAGAAATCCTGGTAAATACCTCACAGTTCCCCTCACCTCTCTCCCCCATCACCCTTTCACAAGCTTCTCCTCTAAATTTTGAGTTGGCTTTTGTTTTGGTTGCTGGCCTTAGGAGGAATGGAGGGTGAAAGCACGTTTGCTGTTAGTCCAGTGTCTGCAGAGGTGAAAGGCTCATGGGAGAAGGATGGAAGGCAGTCAGCAGGACAGCAGGTGAGGAGGGAGGGAAGTGTAACCCTGTGTGATGGGGTGGCCAGGACACCCTCTGCTGGGGGTGTCTGCTCGGGGTTAAGTTTCTCTCTCTTTGGTCCTTCCAGGCTGTCTACCGTGGACCTCTCCCACCTTTAGCTTCAGTTCCTCTCTCTTCAACCCTGCACAGGTCGCTCAGGTGAGAGCATTTTTATGAGGGGGTGGTGCTGTATGAGAGGTGGGGCAGCTCCTGATTTTGGGGTGGTGCCAGATTTCAGGTGATCCCCTGTGAGAAGGGGTTTAGGTAATACTAGTTTTGGGAATAAGGGTTTTTATAAGTAAATCAATGGTGGGAGGACAGTGATGGTAGAGTGTGATGAATGAGCAAAATGTAGGGAGGATGGTTGTGGTTGAATCCTGATGATGGCAAATCAACATTTTGGCATACAGTCCATTGCTCACACCACCTCTCTCTCTGTGTTTCTCAGCTTCCTGTTCGACCCACCCAACCCAGGCTGCTGTCCCGGCATCGCTACCCCAACCCACTGTGAGGTGGTGGGTGCGGATGGCAGGGACCGATTACACAAAGTTTTTTTAACCAAAATGGTTTTTGTGGTTATTTTGGATGGCCTGGGAATGGTTGGGCTTGCTTGGTGGAGGGTGTTGTAAAATAAGGGGGAGGTTTCTGGGTTTAAAGTCAGTAAATGGGGGGTGTGAGGCTGGTGAATAATTTGGTGATTCAGGTGGGAACACAGGCTTCTACCTTCCTCTCTCACAAAATTTCGGTCTGGTTTGCATGACTCATTATCGTCATCCCTTATGCGTGGTTCCTGAAGTCCACTCCAGTATTTTTTTTACCATATTTTGCTAACATTTAGGTATTTATACATAGCTATTTAAATAAATCCCCTCTTCACTCACCCTTCTTCACGAGCAAGATGCTCCTTAATGATCTTTGTTGCCCTCTGCTGGGCTCCAGGTTTGGGGTTTGGAGTCAGTAATAAGTAGGGTGGAACACTGAAGTGTGCGGGGAAGGAAAGGAGGATGGAAGAAGGGAAAGGTAAGGAGGGTGGAAGGATGGCGAAAAAGTGAAAGTAAAAAGGGTGTCCGGGGGAGAGTAGTCTGAATTGGGTTATGGGGCGCTGCCCCACCTCACCCATTGGACTCAGCGCGCCGGCCGTGAGTCTGTCTCAAAGCACCGCGGGGCCATGAGCATCCGCCGGGATTCACTGAGGAACCGCCTCGGCTTCTCCTGCCCGGGCCGGCCCGCGCGGCGCCCCCCCTTGCTGGTGGCTCACCCGCCCGTCGCGGGCGGGGCCCTGCTGGGGCCGCGGGCGGCCCTTCCCTCAGACCTTCCCCGAGGCGGGGCGCGGGTGACGCGCACCCCGTGGGTGGCCTCGGCAGTGAGCTTCCCCCGGACACTATTCGGCGCGCTTCCGCTGCTATATAAAGGCTCCATGACTTGGCTGCTTTCAAGTTAGGGTGAGACATTGCTTCTACCAGCCTGCATTGCGGTTATATGCTGATTAAGAGTCGCCCATTGGTCAGAAGGGGGCTGAGGGCGTGTCGCGGTGTGAGGGTTAAAGCGCAGGCTCATGGGGGGGGGAAGCCGTTGCCTAAGGGGCTATGTCGGGAGCTGTGGGCACGAACCTTTGGAGTGAGCTGTGGGGTTAAAACCTGCCCCTGAGGGGCTCTGTTAGGAGCTGCGGGCACGAACTTTTGGAGTGGGCTGTGGGGCTGAAACCTACCCCTGACGGGCTGCGTTGGGAGCTGTGGGTACGAACCTGTGGGGTGGACGTGGTTATATGCCGGTGCTAGCCAGCTCCTAAGGGCGTCACATCCCTTGGGCTTGGAGCTTGGAGTGAGAAGCTCCCCTGGAAATTTCTTCCTGGTAGAGAATGATCTACAGTCCCAGAGCAAAAAAAATGTTGGGATATTCTTCCCAAATTAGCGGGAGATGAAGAACAGAAGGGGACCCATGGAGCTTGGCCCCTCACACTGTACCTAGGCTTGGTGTCCAGCCTCCTGCCTGATTTTGAATCCTCAGGCTGTGCCTCAGGAGGGGCTGAAACCTGCCCGTGACGGGCTGTGGGGTCTCAGTCTCCATCTGAAGGACTGCGAGGCTAAAACTTGCCGGGTATGGGCTGTGCGGTGGGAATCCCCTCGTGAAGGGATGTGGGGTTGTCTGTGGGGTTTGTGCCCCACTGATCCAAGCCCTGTTGGTGACAGGCTGTGGGGCTGGAGCCCTCTCGGGATGAGCTGTGTGATGGAGCCCAGGCTCCCCTGCAGGGAGGTGCTGTGAGGGCTGCTGCTGGATGGCTTTAACCCCCCAAACCCACAGTGCAGGGACTGCTGGCTTCTGATCATATCAGGGTATCAGGGCCAATGTAAACTCGTGGCACCTGTGTGGTTATATGCAGGTGCTGTCACCTGGCTGTCCCTTCTTCCAGGGCTGCTTGGCTCCCAGGACCTGTGACTGGCTGAGCCCAGGATGCTGCCCTGGGGTGAGTCTGGCTGACTGCAGCGCACAATTCCAGTGGGTTTCCTGAGGATGGAAACCTAAATCTGGGATGCTTCTGCCTCTGTGGGTGCAGAGGGTGGGATCCCCATGTTGCTGGGTGTCCTCACAGCTCTGTGTGCTGCAGCTGTGCACCCACACAGCTTTATGTCCCTCAGTCTCAGCTGGAGGATGCTTTGGGCAGCTCTTTGAGGGGGGTCAGTATGTTGTTTTTTGGCCTGGCAGAGGCTTTTTGCTGCCCTACACTCCTTTCAGTTGATTTAAAGGGGTGTGAGTGTGCAAATCTCTCACCTCAGGGCTTAGACATCCTGCTCTTCCAAGACTGAACATGGTCCATCCTGCTGCTCAGGCAATCTCTTTTTCAGAGGAAAATTATAAATACAAGGGACTTCTTGCTTGTGGAAGTTGCAGATGTGGCAAACAATTTTAGAAATAAATCCTGTGATTTTAGATTTGTTCCTCAGATTTTTGGTTTCTGACTCTTCTTCTCTCCCATATACCTTAACCCTGGACTCTCACTGCAGGAGCTACATAAGGGTTCAGAGCAAGACCTGGGGCTGTCTCTGCCACTCAAGCACATATATAAAATATTACTCTCCTTCTGCACTTCATTCCCCTGCAGTTGGAAGGAGTCAAATAGCAAAACTTTTCTGAAGTAGAGAGTGCTGCAAATCCCCTTAGACTCAGTGTGCAGCCATGCACGTGGGGTATAGGAGCTTCTTTGCTTGCCTGTGGCTCTCTGGATACCATGCTTGGACATTTGGAGATCAAGGCTCACAGAAGAGTTTAGAGGCTGAATCAGCCTTAACTGATGCACCTGAGTTGGGTATCAAAAGAGTCTGTGTCATCTTCCACCCTTGAGGTTGTCTCATTTTTAGTGAGGGGTGATTTTCCATTAGCTACTCTATTTATGTGAGAACGTGGAGGTAGGGCAGATGTCTGCTTGGATAAGGAGGGCTGAAGGAGCTGATTTTTTCCTATGGGCCTTTTTCAGGGGTTGGGAATATCCCAAGGAACCTGGGTATGTGGAAAGTTTGCCTGTGAGTTGCTTTCTTGTGGCCTCCCAGTGAACTCGAGGTAAACTGGGGGTAAGACTCCCTTTTCCTTCTCCATCCTCCCCTGAGAGCAGTGGAAATGCATTAACATGATGCTAATTGTTAACGTGATGGATGGCAGCAATTAGGGTCTGTAATCCAGTCTCTGCATGTGGAGTGCTGAAGTGCAGCCTGGGGAAGCTCTCTGCTAAACACCCTGAGCTGGGATGCAGCATTCCAGGAAGCCCTGGGGTGCTCCTAAATGCTGCTGCCCTTGGAGGGAGTTGTGTGTGTTCCCTGCACTGGGCTAACTGTGCCTGAACCAGCAATTTAATTCAGATTTACAGCCCTGTTTTGGTGCATGTTGCTTCCTCCAACAGCATCCCCCTGATCAGGGCTGCTGAGAGGAGGCACATTGCAGTTTGGGCATGTTTGTCCCTGATGCTTCCAGTCTCACGTGGGTCCCGCTGGGCACGGCAAGGCCATGCTCATTTAGAGCTGTTATTTATTAAAAGAAGTGCTGGGTGATGACCCTGTCTCTGTC
The DNA here is from genome assembly GCA_024865655.1 of Emberiza elegans. Classification (NCBI taxonomy): domain Eukaryota; kingdom Metazoa; phylum Chordata; class Aves; order Passeriformes; family Fringillidae; genus Emberiza; species Emberiza elegans. The sequence goes on from JALJVW010000168.1 coordinate 611,197, forward strand.
CCTTCAGCTCCTGGTGACATCAGTGACGCAGCTGGTCCTGCGAGGTCACTCTTTCCCTTTGTTTAATGATGTGCTGGTGAAAACGAGCTTCCATTGCTCTCTGGGGTGTCACTGGGACGTGAATATTGATGAAACCTCGGTGGTCCTGGTGCTGTCACAGCGTGGAGGGCTCATTTGAAGCTGCCAGGCAGTATGGGGAACTCTGTGATGGAGTGGTAATAAAGTGGTGCTGAACTCTGCTCCGAGGTGCTGCTCAACACTTGGAACTTGCAGGCTCCTGGCACAGCAGTGAGAGGCTGGGCTGGTGTTTTCCAAAGCAGGGACACAGCACTGTGAGCTTTAACAGGGGAGGGATTCATCCCTCAAACATCCATGGGGGTGCTGCAGGTACAGGAGAGTTTCTTGGTTGCACCTTCTGGTGGCAAATGGTCCAGTTAATGAACCTAAATATTTTCCTAACCTAAATATTTTCCAAGGTGGAACTGGGGCAAGGGCAGATGCAGTGCAGCATCTCTTGAAATGGTCATTTTGGGCTGTTGGTATGAAAATCATATAAGAAATGGGATGTGATATGCAAAGGAAGAGCGTGATTTTAAATTTGCAGAGTGCATTAGTCCAGGGGAGTCCTTTCCAGATTCTGCTACCCTGTGTAGAAAAGTCAAGGTGACAACTGAGTTGTGGTAAGCAAAACAGTTTTTTCTTTGAAAAATGAGATATTTTACATGCTAATTTAGAATAGATCCTGCAGTATGCTGTGCCTTTAAGCAGAGTATATTTAATATATGCGCTTGAATGGCAGAGACAACCCCAGGTCTTGCCCTGAACCCTGATGTAGCCCCTGCAGTGAGAGTCCAGGGTCAAGGTGTATGGGGCAGAAAGTTGATGACCTTTATTTTCCTAACTGTGGAGAAGGATCTGCTTCACTCCTGGTGTAATGCAGATCTGACCTGCTTTTGCTTAGAGCAGTATCTTCCCTTCCTGCCTCAGGTGTTCTCTGTCTAGAGAGGTTGCAGGAGAGCCCTTCTGCAGGGATTTCTGCTGAGTTGAGGCCATAGGATGTTGGCAGTGTCTGGTTTTAGTAATGGACAGATACACATTCTCCCTCAAAACCTTCATGTAACAGGGCCTGTAGGAGCTGCCTCTTGATCAGGTTTTTGCACTGTGTTATTTTGCTGCGCAGCCCCTTGCTACACTGAGGGACTGTCCCAAACTCCTCTGATCAAACAGAGCATTGCCATTCTTGCAGATCCTGACAGATGTGGCAAAACTGAGCTCTTTTAGGGTTTTTTTTTAAGAATAGTGGGTATTGGCTTGTGTGATCTCCAAGCTATTGGTCAGTGGCAGCTGTTGTGTCTTAGCAGTGTGGAAAACCTGCTGTAGTAGGAAGACTACAGGGCTGCCTTTGGAAAGGGTGCACATGGAAACAGATACAGTTGAACTTGATAGTCTTAGAGGTCTTTTCCAACCTTAATGATTCCATGATTCATATTTCCTCATCTTTGCTAGGGCACACTGGAGATCCTCAGCCCTCTAAGGATTTTAGGAAAGACTGTCCCATTAAATCCTTTCAGAGCTTGTGCCCATGCACTGGTGTTTCTGGAGCATAATCTGTATGAGTAATAAGTAGGAGGGGCTGTGAACCCTGAGGGATCTGTGTCACTGCTCTTGGAGATTTAAGGGTCTGAATAGTACCTTGAGGATGTGGATTATATTCATGCTGGGGGGAAGGAAGCAAAAAAAAATTATTATGCTTTTGGCAGCGTAGGGTAGAAGCATCACCTTTCCTGACATGTTTGTCTTGAGAGGAGATGGTATCCAGTGGTAGGATGAAGAGAAGTTGCATGCTGTCTGGTGTTAATTACAAAGGGAAAACCACAGGAAAATCAAACGAAATTGAATCCCACTGCATTTGATATTCCCAGAGTTGAAGGCCTCAGTACGTCTCATTAGTTTAAAACCCCTGATGGAGAGAGCTCAGCTTCGAACGGGAAAATTGATATGACATTGAGACCTGGGAGAGGATTAGCTGCCTGCCTCAGAACTTGTCCAGAGGAGTCAAACATGCAAATGTTCCCACAGAGCAGTTCCCTGCAAGAAGGATCCTGGATAATTAAGGCCCCTGGGAGCACACAGTTGCAGCGAGGGAGGGATGAGGTCTGTGTGTCTGAAAAGTCCTTCCACTGCATTCTCTCTGTGGGGGAAATAATGCCTGGGCAGTACAGACGAGCCCAAAGCTTTGTGTGTGCTTGACTGCTGGTCACAGAGATGCTCTGTTCCACCCCTCAGTGGGATTTGCAGGTGCTGGATTAGGACTGAACTGTGCAGGGTACAGCATCCTTGAACTGATGAATTGCCTTATCTGGCAAAGATGTCTGTGGAAGGTGAGGGGCTGAGACATGAGCCTAGGTTTGGCCCACTGTGTTACTTGAGCTTTTGTGGCGAAGAGTTTGGCTCCATTTTGTGACCCTGCAGCAGTGCTGAAGGCCCAAACACACCACAGTCTTTAGTGGTATGAAAATCACAACACTGAGGCAATGTGTGTAGAAAGGTGTAACTGCTTTTCTAGGGCTTGAGCTGGTAGGAGGTGTTTGCTGGGGAATGCAGGCCATGGGGTGTCCTGTGCCTGTCAGTTTGTACCTGTGAGTCTCTGCTTTGGGCCCTGCTGGGTTCCCTGTTGGGATGAAGTGTTCTCTAGCAGCTGTATGTGGAGAGAGGATATTTCCCATTTTCTCCTGCAAACCCCAGCTGTGCTATGAGCGCTCTTAGGCAGGGTGCTAATGATGAAGAATCCATGACTTGGCAGCACACCAGGGTTTGCAGCTTCTGAAAACAAAATGTGTTGGTGGACTGGCTATGATCTCTGTGGCAGGTGGAGCTTGCAGACCACACCAGCATCACTGTGCTCCGTGTGTACTCAGAGGGTTGTTTCTGGCTGGGACATTGCAGTCCTCAGGCAGGATTACTGGAAAAGGCCTGGCGGGACCCCCTTCTTCCAGCAGGCTGATGGAGGCTGTGGAAGCCTGCAGGAATCTGGCCATCAGCCTGATGCCTCTTCTCTGGACAGAAACTCCTGCCCAAGTAGCCAGGAGGTGACAATCTGTGCATCCCTCTGGCACAGGCTTTCTCAGAGGGAAATCTTGTCTCTTGTTGAAGCAGTGACCTGAGGCAGGGATCCTCCTCACCCATCTTCTGCCTGTGCCTCTCTCTAGCCTGCTTAAAATAAACAGACCTTCAGATTCTCCACTGGAAGAGCAGCTCCAGGGAGGAGCCCCAGAGGAGAACACTTGTCCCAGCACAGGGCATCGCTCACGCTTGATGTTGCTGCTGGAGAAGATGTTGGCAAGAGCAAGGAGCTGTGCTTTATATAACTTGGTGTCACAGCTTCCATCTGAGGGTAGTCTAGGTCAGGACTCACCAGCTTGGCAAAAGCTTCAACAAGGAGGACTTGAGACATGGATAAAATCACCCAAGAAAATGATTAGAAGATAATTGTTTTCTGCAGGGTAAGAAAATAATGGACTTTAGGTTTAAATCAAACAGCTTTATATGCTGTGTGTGTGTGTGGGGACCTAATTCAGCCTTGGAAATGTGTTGTCCTGGGATGTTGTGGCGGCCAAAAAATATCATGAACCTTTAAAGAGGAACTTGGCAATTTCATGGCAGATAACTCTTGATGATGGGCCTAAACACAGCCCTGAAGCAATTTACAGCTTGGGAGTTTGTAAGTGCTGGGCTACTAGGAGCTGGAGAATCATCCTGGGAAAACACTTCCACCTTCTCTTCAGTTCTTGCTGTTAGCATCAAGCCCAGTTCCTGTGGGGGACAAGGCTGAGTTAGAGGGACCAACAATCTCTTGGCTGATGGCTTTCACGAGTGGACAAAGGTGGGTGAGTGACCCTGTCACACACCTCTCGAAGTGAGAGCCTCCTTTTTTGAGATCAAAAGAGCCATTTTCGGTCTAACACTGGTGCCACGTGTTCCTTGGTACAGGCAGATGCTTGAGTGACTCCTGCGGTGCCCATGCCTGCCTGTGCAGGAGTGGAAGTTGTGTTTAGGGAGTTGCTTAGTGACAGTTCCTCTGGGAAGGTTTAGAGAACCAAACAGTTAAGTAGTTTTAATAAAAATGTATCAAAATTTGTAAACATATGTATCACATCTCTTTGATAATGAAGGAGCAGTTAATAAGTATTTGCAATCAATGTTCCTACCTGGAAGCTTTCTCTGAAAGCATTTCTGAGGCTGCTCAAACAACCCATTTATTTCTATCATTTTAACAACCTGTTTTCTCAAGGCAATTGAAATTACTTGCTCAAAGAGCTGTCTCCCCTCCTCTCCACCTACGACACACTCTATTTTACAAAGCCTTGGCTCAGGCTCTGCCTTTTGGCTGTTTCTTGAACAGCTGGGGAAGATCCTGGAACTGGTGCTGGCTGGGATCCTGCTCTGCTGGAGGTGTTGGCAGGGCAGGTGGGCAGCTTTGGGTGACAGTGATAAGCTGGGCTATAATCACTCACGTGGAGATCCCTACCTAAAAATCAGCTTATGGGGGAAGTCAGGAGCTGCCTTGATGCATGGCTTGGGTGTATGTGTGCACTAGAAATACTTGCACTGGCTGGAGGAGCCTTGGTTTGGCAATGTGGCGAGCAGGGCACTTCTTCAGCTGTTCTTTAGAATAAAATGATGTGACATTCCACTGATGTGTTCTGAGGACTTGTAATACAGCTCTTAGTCATCTGGCCTCTGTGCCTGGTGCTTTCAGCGTCTTGATGAGCTGTTGTTGTGATATATGAAAACCATATATCCTGGTTTACCTCTGGCACAGAGGTCCAGGGCCCTACCTGCTGCTTCCAGCATGTGTGGGCATCACGTAGGTTTGGCTGTCTTCTTTGGGCTGTCGGATCAGTGTTTCTTCCTCTTGCTAGCAGTGTGTGTGAGTGGGTGGCTGGTTCCCAGAGCAATGATGTGCCTTCTTGAAGACTGCAGGATTAGTTGGGGTTGGTGCAATAGTTTAGGTCTCCCAGCCTGGGCACATCTCAGGACAAGGCTTAATAGGTCAGTGTTGAAAGTGCCTGTTACAGAAACAGCTTACTTTTGTTTAAGGAAAGATGGCAGGTGATGAGTGAGAGCTGCAGCTTCCAGGGTTCTTCCCCACGTACTTCTTGCAAGGATTTAATTTCTCAGGCTGTACTGGTGCTTTAGCTTTCCCTGGGAAACTGGGATCCATGTGGTTCTGACATTCTCTCATTCCCTGGGGTTATTCCCTGTCCTCCTCTCTGGGGCTGTGTTAGGGCTCTGCTTTGTGAGATAACTGATAGGGCTGTCAGCCCCCGTGTCCCCGGAACCTGAGAAGACAAATAGTCCAACATGTGTAGCCACCTTTGCAGGTCCTGGGGCCCCGGCAGGAGCCAGCAGGGTGACGGATGGGCTGACGAGCGGGGCTGACACAACTGGGCCGGCACCAATGTCAAAGGGGTGGAAGCTGTGCCTCCTTCTCCCCTCTGCTTGGCACCCCAGCGCCTCTGGGCCAGACAGTGGCCACTTATCACCCCTTCCTGCAGTGCCAGCACCAGAGCCTTGTCTAGAAGAAAGACACGAGTCATGGTCCTAATGCTCTGCTGTGGAGCTGCCATCTGTCCTCTCCTTGGATGCCGCTGCCAGGGCAGCCTGGGAACATAACCCAGTGCTGAGGCTCTGTCAGGCAAACATCTGGTTAGCCTGTGCTCTGTGCCTCTGCCTTCCTAGCACACTGTGGTGCTGTGTTCCCTCAAAATGGTGAGCTTCATGTACCTGCACATACAGATGTGGATATATATCCTTTTCTTTTTAGAATTCCAGCTCTGTGCTTTGCATCTTAATGCTGCTTTCCTTACCCAGCCTCCTACAGCCTCTCCTCTCTCATCTGGAGCCAGTTTCTGTGCTGTGGGAAGGGTTGCTTGTTTGGAGAGGGCCGTGCAAATAATCTCATGAGTTTCTCCCTTTATGGACGGGTGAGGAAAATTTGGCAAAGTGGCTGCAAGTGAATCTTGTGAGCATTCTGGGGGGATGAGCTGAGAGCCCTGAGCAAGTCTCAGTGTGCAAAATCCATTAGCCACGAGCAGAGCTGCTTCTGGACTCGGCATTCAGTACCTGTTACGGCCTGAATTAGTCCCTAATTTCTGTCCCTTACAGTTAAAATTACTCAGACATTTCTTTTTGAGACGGGATATTGCTTCTGACTAAATACCCTAAAGCCATGGCTCTACTGACTATTAAATTGTTCTCAGGAATGCACTGATCCTCTTGTCTCCGGGTCAGTGTAGGCTGGTGCTGTCATCTGCATGCTGCTGTGGGGTTGGAAGAGGTACTTTGCTTTGCTGTAGGCAAGCAAATGCTGAGACACATTTGAGGAGACTCGATGGCTGCAGGTTTAATAAGATCAATACTACCTCTGGAAAAGATTATATGGTATACTAGGCAGCAAATAGAGCACTTCTGCTGGATTTGGAACCGTTTATTGAGTCTATTAGGGGTGGTGAGGTAGAGGGGGTGGGTATAGCTGGAGTGAATTGTACAGTCGCAGTAGTTGAGACTCCCACATTAAGGGTTTTGCAGTCTGTTAAATAAAGGAATTAAAATCAAAATGAATGAGGAAGTTTTGTCCAAGAAGTCCTACCTGCAGCCACATCATCAGCTGAAGAACAGAGCAGAAACATGCTGCCCAGAAGAGGAGTGCTTGCTCCTGTATCCATTGGCCTGCGCCGCCTCCCTGAAGCCTTGAATGATGTCAGGAAGAGGGGGTGGGTTTCTGTCAGGACAAAAAGCCAGTCAAGGTGGAAGCTTGGAGCTCCTTCTCTTCCCACCCAGCAGGCTGTTGGCTCTCCCACCCATAGCGGGCAGCTCCAAAGTTGTTTTGTGCTGTGGAGCATCCCTTGTGCCACACTGTGTGCTCTGCAGCCAGGGTTAATGCTGCTGCCTAACACAGCCCACAGTGGGCTGCCTTGAGTTAAGGAGCAGCTTTTGGGAGCTCTGTTGGTCTTGTCTGAGCTGCCCTTGTGCTGCCATCACCTCCTGCGGTGTGCCCTGCAATAATTAGCTCTAATCAGACATGAGCAATAGCCTGCCTGGTCACCCTCTCTGCTGCTGGGGAGCACGGCAGGGCACCCGACTCCTGTCATTTCTCTGGTGCTCTGTCCAGTCTCATTTGAAATGCCTTGCAGGATGAATTACGGTGCTCCAAGGGAATCTGCAAAACAGGATCACAGGCCAATTGAATCCATCTGCAAAATGCAGGAGGATGATGGATCGCCCTACGGATGGATTCTGCTCACCCCTTAATTTTTTTTTCTTTTTAAAAAATTTATTTTAAAACTCTTGGTGAGGGTAAGAACAACACATGCTTGAGGAATGAGGAGCTGGATCAGGCCATGCTGAGTAAAGGTGGGTGATGCAGAAGGGAAGTAGGGAAGCAAGGACAGATTCACTCTGTCTGCTGGCCAGTCTGGTCCCTCTGAAAGCAGACTAATCTATGGGAGTGTTTCATGGCATAAAATGTGCTGGGACAGGCTGGAATTGCCACCCATGGGGAGGCTTTACGGACAAATAACAACCTGCCCAAGTCAATCAAAGCAGCTTTTAGCAGGAGCTGTGCAGGTGCTGTGACCCAGGTGGATGTTGCAGGTACCCCAGGGCACAAGGGCAGCTGAATGCAGCCCTCAGGATCTGATTTAGGAATTCCTGGCTGGCTGGCCTGGCCATGCTCCCCCGGGAATGTGGCCAAGGTCACCCATGTTGGCCCTGGTGTGGTTGGACTGCCAAGGACAAAGTTAACCCCCTTGCACTTTGGGTGGGTTGGGGTTGGGCTGATGTTACTGAGCTTCCTCCTCCTCCAGCTGGGATGCTCCAGCCATGGCCTGAGGGGGAAGGGAAATGAATTAAACCCATCTTCAGACACGTTTGTATTGATTCTGTCACTTTCTTGCTGCTTGCTGACAGGTGATGGATGGCTCATAATGCGACTGGCACAGTACATTACGTTTCCCATCCAGGGACTCCTAAATCATTTCAAATTTTCAAATTCCCTAATCAATATTTTATCAGTAGCAGAAGAAAGCGGAACAGACCCATTTCTCAAGAGGTAGAAGAATGAGTGTGTGTGGATGCGTGCCTGCACATACATAGGCATGGGAGTTTGGGTATTTATAATCACAACTAAGGCACCCTTAGTATAACAATTATATCTGCAACCTGAAAAATAAATACAGAAGTAGGACCAGGAGTGATGCTTACATTTAAGTGACTTCAGGATGAAGTAAATTAGAGATTTGGATTTCTGATATGAACATGGAGGATTAATGCCATGTGGGCTTTGCACTCATTGCTCAGCCGGTCGCTCCGTCCTTATGCAGGGTGCAGGGGGGTTGAGGCAGGTGCAAACATGCCTCGTTTTTTGGGGAAGGAAATTGGATTTTCAACCACCTCTAATGCAGCAGGACTCAGATCTCTCACATGGCACTGAAGCAGTAATGGGGAAATATCCCTAGCAAGCCTGTCTGGAGCTGGATTACGTGGCCTGGATGGTTGTTTGTCTGGCACTTTAACCAAGCATGGTGCTGCTTGCTTGGGACTGGGGTGGGCAAGAATCTTGTTGCTGCCATGGTGTGTTGGCTCCTGGTGGCTCCTGGGGCACTGGAAGACTAGATGGGAATGTGCCTGCAATGATGTGTGCTTGAAATGGTCCTGAGCAAGCAGGGTGTGCCTTTCCATTCCAGTGCTGGCACTTCCTGCTGCACTAGGATGTGATTCAGGTGGGGCTGAGTGAGGATAGAGAAGGAAGGATTGGGGCATTTCAGAGGAGGTGCAGGTGGGCTCTGTGATGTTTGGATACTGTGTGGAGTGGCTGGCTCCAAACTGAGTCCCAGATTCAGTGACTTTCCATGTCTTCCACATTGGGCTTCCTTCACCAGTAGCTCCCGGTTCCTGCCTGGCCTCTGGCTTTCTGCTGAGCTTTGGGATTGAAGAGCCCAGGGAAGAATGGAGCTGTTGTAGGAGTGTGGTCTGTGCAAAGTGGAGGCAGTGCAGGGCTTCGTTCTTTCCCCTCCAAAAGATGATCCTGGTGAGACAGCTGGAGTCTGCCCCAAAGATGGCTGCTTTCCCCAAACCCTTCCTGTGCTGGTGGTCCTGCCTTTGTGCTCCTTGTATGCCCTGACCTCACTGCTCGACAATCTTTCTCCATCCAATTACTCATTCTCTTAGACTCTTGTCTTTTATTCCCAGACTGGATGCTTTCCAAGTAAAAGATTTATTCTTAAGCTATTTTTTCCTTCCCTGTGAAGAGAGCTTCCAAACAGCACAGATGTGAAGCTAAACATAACCTTCCTTGTTACTGTCACCTCTCCTCAGCGTTTGCCTGGCTGATCTGGTGTTGCCTTCGCTCCCAAGTGTTGTTTCACAGCTCAGTTGTAGCTTGCTGCTGGAATACACAAGGCAAGCTTGCAGGAGGGAGCAGGGCTGCTGCTCTCGGGGGCACAAGGTGGAGCTCAAGGGTGGCACTTAAACCCATGCTGACCTCCTGGCCCTTTCCCAGGCTGTGTGGGGACCCTCAGCTCTTTGGGCTAGTGTGGTGGCATGGGCCGAATAACAGGAGAGTCAGACTCTCCTTCTAGAGGTAGTTTTAAAAACTGCTTTTTACTCATAGAAGAAACTTCTGTGCCTTTCCATCCTGACCTCTCTGTGGTTTAGGGAAGACACACAATGCTCTTTCCCCAAGGCAAGAGTGGCCTCACCACCAGCAGGGAGGTCTCATGCTGCAGCACTTCTATGCCAAGGTTTTTTCTCTATGTTCAAAGTTTTCCGTGGGCTTGGTTTCAGAGACTTGATCCCTGCTGTGCCCATGTGGAGGTGAAGTTTGTACCCTTGTCTCTCTGTTATCACATGCTCAGGGTTTGTCAGGGATGGGGGAGGCTTCTGCTTTGTGCTGTCCACACTGCTTCCTCCCCTGGAGGCACTGTGTGTAACAGGAACCTGGTTGAACAGTGCAAAAAAAAATGTGTGGAAATAACTGATTTTCTTCTTCTGAAAGCCTGTGCCTGATCCACAGGAGCAGGAATCCTTTTGAAGAGCTCCTGCATACTTCATGTGTACCTGAGGCAGATTGCAAGGCTGTTTTCCTTTTTCTTGGTTAAAGATAAGATTTAATTGAACCAGGGAGAAGTCAGTGTTTACAGTGTCATTTACTGATCCAATGGCTGTTTGGAGTTGTGTCTGGAAGCAGAATTCCTTTAACCATGCTGCTCTGGGCAATGTGTCCATGATTCCAGGAGCACAGCAGGAGAGAGGAAAGAAGCTACTGAGGTGCCTCCCAGAGAGACAAGGTATTTGTTATGTAGCTGTCACCAACCACTCTTCAAAGCAAACTTGGTCACCCAGGCTGCCTGCTGCTTTCCCTCTTTTAAGTACAACAGCAGGAATTGCCTTTTCCCTCCTGCTTTGGTGTTAACCTCCTCTTGTTCCGGTGCTTTTTGAGGACACATCATGTGTTTCACTGTGAGCAGGACAAGAGACAGACCCAGACCTTTACAACACAAGTGTGAGTGCCTGTCAATGACTGCATTGGGCTGATAAACTCGGTCCTTCTGCACAATAGGTGAAGCCCGTTGTTTGGGCACAGATGGCCATAAATACTATTGCCCTGGATGAGAGATGTTCTGAAAAACTCTGTACCTGAGAGAAAAATGGGCCCTTACCACCTGAGAAAGTTTGCTGTGTTGCAGTTCTCTTCTTTGTGGTTGCTGTGCCTGGGAAAGAGCAGAGAAACTGGGAAACTCTGCAAGCAGTATTAGGATTAGCTCAAATGGGATGGGGTGAACTGGCTCCCCAAAGGCAGTGCTTAAACCCCATTTGTCCTTAGGACCAGGAATGTGTTCAACCCTAAAGCTCCAGGATGCAGCTCCACCCTGCATCTTAAGAGGTCTTTTCCAACCCAAATGATTCCACGATTCTGTATCTTACATGCTTTAAAATATACTTGGGTGTCCTGAAAGGATCTCAGGTTAGGAGCTGGGATTTATGTTCCTCAGGATAAGGAGCCTGTGGCAAACAGATCTCAGCTTGGTTTGTCACCTCTCTCAGCTGGCAGTGCCAGGGTTTCCTGCCCCTTTTGTAGTGGGACAGAGCTGGACATGGTGGCACAGCTGCTGTAAGGACAAGGAATTGCTTGGGCAAGGAGGATGTGGGCCTGAAGATACCTTGAGACTTCAGATCTGTCACTTGCCAGCCTGGCCAGAATACCCTGCAGGAAAGTGAAATTTGGGTAACTCAGCAAAACAACACAAAGGCTCTGCGTGCTTTTCAAATGAGCTGTGGTGGTATGAAGGGGAAATGCCCAGCTGGTTTTAATATCCAGCTTAAGGGAAGTCCTTTTGTTCATTTAGTCTTGATTTAAAGTGGTCTGAGGAGGTGTAATCCTCTTGCCTCATCTGGGTCTAACCTAAGCTGGGTGCTGATAAGCAAAGAGCTGTTTTTCCCTGACAGCCGCTTCTGCCAAGCCAGAAATAGCCTGCCCAAGTAAGCTCACCATAGCAGCATTTCTCATTCAAAAGTTAATAAGCTTTGAAATTGGATTTTAATCAACTAATCTTTGATCCTAGGCACTAGAGCTTGATTAGGAGTGTCCAGTAAACCAAGTTACATCTCTCTTCCCTGATGTCTTCCCCCGTCCCAATCTAGCAAAGAAAAGGTTGAGAAATGTTTCAGCACTCGAGGACCTCTGCATTTTAGGGATTGTGTTGTCCCTGTTCTTTTGATCTGATCCATTCCATGGATGAATGGAAAAACTGATCTCTGGCGGACTTTTGCTCTTCCAAGGCCGGGAATGTCTTTTATCAGCTCCTTTAGGGAAAAGGGATGGAGACCCTTTTTAAACAAAGGTTTGGATTCAATCAGATGAGGTAGGACGAGGGACAGAAGATCTGCTGGGGCCCTAACCATATCCCTCCTATTCCCAGCATCAAAATAGAGTCCCATAAACTCTGCATCCCACAGAATCATGAATAGCTGAGGTTGAAGGGACCTCTGGCATTTTGCCAGGCTGCAGAGGAAATCATAGCTGGACTTCAGGGTTACACTTCCGCTCAAGGGATGGATTCAGTTCAGACCTCTCCAACTCACTCCCCCTCCCCATAAATCTGAGCAAACACTCAGATTTACCCTCCAAACACTTTTCTCTTGATCAGATAGAGGCTGTTTTTATTTTTTTTAAGCTATATTTAGGTTTGGAACAAGCTTCTGTTTCCTACAGAAACACTGGCTTAGTGAGCTCCCCAAGGACCACACAGTTCATCCCTGTGCTTGTGGAATGGTCAAATCAAATGGGGGACAGGATTTGTTTGGGCAGCAGAGTGAGCACACAGAGGCACTGCACTGCTCTCATGCTGTAGTCTTGTTATCCTGAGTCACCTCTGACACTGCCATGGTGTCCACGGTTGGGGTGGGCTGTCACTATGGGACACGAAACAACATGACACAAACTCACTGCTCTTTCTAAGGTAAAAAAGGGACTTTATTTTTCTGACTCTAACATTTATAGATTTCTAAAAGTGACAGTGGATTGGAGGGTGAAAGTGCCACCTCCCCAATGACAGTGGACAAACCAACAGTCTATCAAATTTCTCCTCCTCCATAAAAGAATGTAAAACAAGAAGTTATTTACATAAAGTGTGTGAGAAAGTTCATTACAGGAATGTAAACAGCAGAAGGCTTAGAAAATCTCAAAAAATCAGGGTGAGAGTGGGCTCTCTGAGGGGCACCTCTCTCCCTAACACCTCACACTTGGGATGCTGGGAGAATGGCACAGAGGCCCTGGAGTGGGCTTGCCATGGGTGGTTTGGGTTTGATGGGACGTTGCGAGCCAGTCACGCTGGTTCCAAGCAGAGTCTCTGCTCTCCAGTACTTCTCAGTCTTCCAGAGGATGTTGTATTTCCCTTGCCCTGGGCTATGAACATCTCCTGGGCATTTATCTTCTTTCCTCTGAGGAAAGGCAGCCGAGGGAGTGTAATGATCCTTCTGAACACACTTTACAACCTAGAATATCTATCCTATATAAAACTACCCTAATGGCCAGCTTTTACCGTTTTCTATGCTTTACAGGGATTTAAGCTCTGTGATGGTACTTGCCAGGAATATGAACTGTGGTGTGTCAGCTTTTGGGGGCTGTCCAGCCTGTGCTGGGCTGACAGGTAGCTTGAAGGGAAGCTGGTCTAGTGGGCAGGATTGGCTGCAAACTGTTCAGAAAACAGTGTGCTTAGGGTGAGTCAGCTTCCTCTGGACGTGATGCTCCCAGCCAGCCACAGCCACATGATGAATGAAAAGTGACATTAATCTACTAACCCTCAGGCCAATACAGTGAGCAGAGCTGATTGTACCAAGGGAGGGGTGAAGTTAGCCTGGTTAGGATCCTCTGAGGCCTCTGGATTTTAGAGACCTTGAAGGGTGCTGATCCCCAAACCTGCCCAAGCTGTGAGTGGAATTCAGAAGCCCTCAGTGGGCTGATCCTTAGAAGGAGTCCAGAGCAGGTCTGATGCCCCACAGAATGGCAGGTAGGGTCCCAGAAGCTTTTTCCAGGCCACACTGGAAATAGAAGAGGTCTTGCCTTGTGTAGCCCCAGCTGTGAAGAGATAATGGCCTTGTACAGGGAAATCTGCAGAGCCTTTCAAGTTTTTCCTCATGTTTTCCGTTCCTACTTAGTATTTCTAGCTAGCGCTAGTTTTCTTCTTCTTTCTTTCTTTCTTTTGAAGTTCAGATAAAGACCTGCCTCCCAACAAACCTCAGTCCTTTCTTGGGTAACCAAAGACCAAACTATTCTCGCTCTGGTGGCATTTGGTGGTCAATTATTTTGTGAAACTTTTTGGAGTGAAGCTGTCCAATCCCATAACAGAACAGCAAGTCTGGTGCAGCCAAACAGCATTGCAGGCCTCAGCTTGTCCTCCAGACTCCGTGAAAAGTGAGAACAAGCTGCCAGCAGCCATGGTGGGTGTGAAGACCAGATGCTGCTTGCTTTGGGATGTGTGAATGTTTTGGCCTTCTTAGGGCTTCTATTGCAATGTTTTAGGGCCTGATTTCTGGCAGTGCGCTGCATCTCCCAGCTCGTGTCCAGCTCTCTTGCCCAGTTGTCTCCAAATCTGAGCATGAGCTCAGGTTTGGACACTTCCCCATGTGCTGTGGTATATGTTTGTGTGGCTGAAGAGAACAGGCATAGCTCAAAACATCTAGGAGAGAGTAATTCATCCAATTCCTTCCTCCTGACCATCTTTTCAAGGTGATTCCTCCTTGTTGCTTCCAGCAAGCCACTGGAAGGACTAGAATCACTGGAGATGTCCCTTCTGGAGAGCCACCCAAGTTAGAGCCAGCTGGTGAGCTACAACTTTCACATTTGAGATTTTTTTTGATGGTGCCTGAGTGGGAAGGCTGCATGTCCAGTGAGTTGTGCTTGTGTTTGGTTTTGGTTGGGGTTTTTTGGGGGAAAAAATGATGGCTAAATGGATTATGCTGTACAGGTAGAGGTAAGCAGCTGATGGTCATGGAAGGAGATGGTCATGGAAGTTCAAGGTCTTGGAGACCTACATGAGTTGAGAATACAGGAGAAGCAATTTTGAGTCCATGTCCACCTTGATTCAGAGCAATGTTGAGTTTTTTCCTTCTCTTAGGCTCATGGCCTAAGGAACCTCTCTTTTGATCTGTGCTTTATGGATCCATCTCCAACTTTATGGATCCATCTCCTTGAAGAAGGTTGGAAATATTGAAATAGCATTTTAACTGTCTTTTTTGCAGCTGTTGTGTTGGGGCAGGTTTGGTTATGACTGAGGGAGCTAGTAGGAGGATGCTATGGAAATGCAAGCCTGGGCAAGGAGAGGAGGAAGAGGAATGGAAATTTATTGTAAAGCCATTGCTGCAATGGGAGGGATGGGTGTTTCCCTAGGAATGTTTTGAAGGACTGGTGCTCAGTGGGCTGGCAGAAGCCAGTCTGTGATGAACCACTTGGAAGATTTGATGGTGCTTAGAAGTTTAGACTGGGGACCCACCAGTGACATTATTCTTTCCTTTTAATGAGGGCAGAGTTTGTCTATATCCTTAAGGAGGAGGACCTGGACTTGGGTAGTGCCCAGCTCTCCCCTGGGCTGGCCTGGAGGAACTGCAGAATTTACTTGTCTGCCCTTCTCCCTATCCCAGCACACAGTGACCTCCAGCTCAGCCCAGGATTTGTGGCGGCTCATCCCTTGTGAAGGACACAATGAAATCTTGCCCAGGTGACAATCTCCAGGGACTGCTTTGCAAAGACTTGCCAGAGCTGTGACAACCACAGACTCACTTAAATTCCAACAGCGAGCTGGTTGGTGCCAAATCCCATTTGTATCACTGAGAAAAATGGTAAAATCATTGTTAGGTGTTCACTAAAATACTCTAAATTTTAGAGAACACGAAGCATGAGTCAGGCATTGAAACCAGCATCCAAAGGAGGGAGGGAGTGGCAAGAGGCAGCAGGAGTGCTTATGAAATATTTTGTTTCACTGGCAAGAGGACAAGAAATAATTGGGCCTTAAATCAAGGAAATGGGAGAATAGGAACAGCAAATCAAGGGAAATGGTGGAAAATTAGGTCTTAGAGTAGAGAAATGTGTACACATGATCACCTGGTGGTTCTGGCAGAGATATATGCCCATAAATCTTCCCTTTTAACCTCTTCCCTGTTGCTTTATGGGGAATAGTGTCAGGCTTGCTGGCCCCATCCATCTTTTCTAGAGACTACTGGTTTTGGTTTCAGCTTGCTTGGTGGCCTGAATCTGCTTTAGAGCTGGAGGGGGAGCTCCCAGCCTGTCTGGACTCCTTGGGGCAGGCTGGAGACTGTGAACCCCAAGAGAAGATCCATCCTGTATTTGGGATGGGGTTGGATGTTTGGGGTGAGCCATGGAGGACTCTTTCCTAGAGCTGTACTGTGTGGGGACACACTCAAAGATCTTAAAACACAGAACTCACAGATGTTAAAACCTAGAAGAGCAAGGTAACCTCTCTGGAGACCCAGGCACCTCCCTCCTCTTTAAGCACAGGACTTCTGAGCAGGTTCTTCCAGCTGCAAATTCTGCTATTAAAAAAAAATTCAAAAATCCCCTTTACACCTCCCTCAAGGTCCCAGGCTTATTTTTCTTATAAAAATAATGAGATGTAAAACTAAAGCTTCCCCTGTTTGCTTTGTGCCAGCCATCCCTCCCTTTGCACAGTGCTCATTAACTCCCCTAACGCTCGAGTCAGACGCGGCCTCTGGTTAAAAACAGCAACCGCCCTCGTGCCGTGCCTGTTTCCCAGGAGCTGACAGCCAGACAATAACACCAATGGGATCATCCTCATCAGAAGATGTCAGCCCCTCTGTGAAATTTACATAACTTGAATTTGGAGTCGGTGGGGAGGGGGGAGAGGAGGGAAGCAGGTTGAAAAATAAATAAAGAATGTTGGAAAAAGAAGTGGAAAGAGGGAAGCTGCTGTTCGGGAGAGGCTGCTGGAGAAGCTGCCTCTATGCGTGTCCCTACTGAGGGATTTTTTGGGCAGGTAGGAATTTCTGCTCCAGGATCACAGGTGATGTGAGTTATGTTGCTGCATCAGTGGTTGGACTTGATCTTGGAGGTTTTTTCCAACCTTAATGATTCTCTGGTTTTCTCCAGCACAGCTTTTTTGATCCACTCTGGTACCTGGGGTGAGAGTACTCAGCAAGAGCAGGGTGTTAAATTATTCTGTCAGAAACAAAAGTCTCTGCTGAACGTTGTTTTAAAATAGCCAGCCTGGGCCACATGGTTTGAGGAGCTCTATTAGTCAGATAAAAACATTGTCTTCTGGTATTTAGGCAGAACGGGGGTGTCCAGAAATGTCTTAACACAAAAGCTGCTCCTGCAAAGCCTTTAATCTGATTTTGTTTGGCTGTTGGAACATCCTGGTGGGACTCTGATGTTGGCCCACCTTTGGCTGCTCTAGGGCAGCTGCCCAAGGAAGGCAAGCCCAAACCCAGGGTGTAGGGACTGTTAGGGTGACACTGCTGATCCAATTCCTGCTTGAAATGGCTGCACACCCAGGGACAGCCTTCCCCAGGGGGAAGGGGAGAAAGCCATCACTCACTGCTTTGGTGTGAGAGGAACTGTATCTGATTTGGGCATCTGGGATGAGGCTCCTGAGCTGCCTGGAGAAAGCTCCTTCACCTGTGGCTGTCTGGTGTTACATGGTTTTGGGGTTCAGTGCTTAATGCTATTGTGGATCCCCTTTCAAGGCCTGCACGTTGGGGTTTTTGTTTTGTTTTTGTAGTTATCATCACTCCGAAGTGATGCAGAGGAGTGAACATTTGTGCCAGCAGCAGCTGAGGGTATCAGCAGCTGTCTGGGGCCATTATGCAGAAGTTCAAGTCCTGGCCAGCGTGCTGAGTCCTAACAATCCCTGGCTGAAGGCGCGTCTGAAACATGTCAGGCAAAAACTTATTCCTTATTAGTGTATGCTTTTTTGAATGTGGGAGATGCTGTTTGAAATGAGTGTCTGGGCACAACAGCGTTGCTGTTCCTGCCTGCTTTTCCATCACCTCACTCTCTGTGCCTGTTTGTTTGCTATTGTGGCTGTACTATTTTTTTCTGTCCCCCCCTTGTTTCATCTCTGGCATAAGAAGTTATTCAGCCCCCGAGTGCGCGGGAGCCTATTGTGCACAGAGAGCTGCAGCACAAAGGATTCCTGAGACAATCTTGTTCCCTCTCGTCAGCACAAGCTGCCCAGCCAGATTCACAAACACATCTGCAAGTCTTAAAAGGAGCTGTGCTCTGTTTGACTGCAGCTTAAAGCACAGGGAATAGGGGAGGGAGAGGCCTTTCAGGAGCCTGGTGGGTTTTATCAGCCCACTCATGGTCCTGTGGCACAGCTGCAGCCCAGCCCGTGCAGATGTTAGTGAATGCCCATGTTTGAGATGGAGATTTACTTTGCAGCTGGTCTGAAGATAAGCAGTGGGCAAACTCTCCCCTTGAGAACCTCTGGTTTGTGGGGGATGGAGATGCCCCCCCAGGCAGGCTGCAATTTTAGCAGCTTGGTGCTGTGTGAATGCTCATTAGTCCTGATGTTCAGCAGGGCTGAAATGTGGGTGCAGACCTCCTTAACTGCTCTCCTGCAGTGGCAGCTCTGAATGGCACTGTGCTGTAGGCATGGATCTACTTGCTCAGCAGTAGCTTTGTGTTTTCCAGGGCTCCCAGAGAAGTGCCTGTGCAGGGACACCAGAGGATGTGTTGCCAGCCCTGGCACATGGTGGCTGTCAAAGGCACTGAAGCACAACAGCTGAGTTCAGGACACCTGGGTTCCTACATCTCCCAGAGCTGTTCCCTTCCAGGTAAGCCTGCCTGAATGCTGTCTTGACACTTGGTATAGCCCCAGCTTCCATAGCAGGGATGGGAGAAGCTCTAAGCTTGGGTTCTGCAGGCCAGTTTAGTCACTGGTCTGTTTGAGTACAACTCTGGTCCAGCTGGGGCAAAATGGGGTTTTTCTGACTATGGAATAACACAATGGTTGGGATTGGAAGGGGCCTTAGAGATCTTGCCATTCCATGGGAATTCCAGTGGGTAATTCCCATTGCAAGGACACCTCCCACTAGACCAAATTGCTCTGAGTCCTGTCCTGCTTGGCCTGGAACACTTCCAGGGATAAGGCATCCACAGCTTTTCTGGGCAACCTGTGCCAGGGCCCCCCCACCCTCACAGGGAAGAATGTTTTGCAGATATCTAATCTAACCTCCTCTCTTTCAGTTTAGAGCCATTCCTCCTCTTCCTGTTGCTCCAGAACCTTGTCCAAAGTCCTTTTCCAGCTCTCTTGTAGCCTCTCTCAGCCTGGGAAGGGGCTCCAAGGTTTCCCTGGGGCATTTTCTTTTTCAGGCTGGATGGCTCCAACTCTCCCATCTTATCTCCATTGGAGAGATTTTCCATCCCTCTGAGCATCTTTGTGGCCTTCCTCTGGACTGGCTTCAAGATGTTCACATAAACCTGTGGAAAACCAGGGAAACCCCTCATCTCTAGACCTGCACAGATGGGGAGGTTGGTTAAACCCATGCCACTAATCTTTCCTTGCTCCAGTCTTGTGAGACAAAGTATTCCCAAGCTCATGGATCAACCTTCAAGCTGAGACGTGCTCTGTGAAATGTCAGGATTTGGGTGACCTCTTCCATTTCACCTTGCATGCTGCTGGAGTTCAGCGCTGCACTGAAATAGGAGAAGAGGAGGTGTCCAAGCAAGTGGCAGGGACAAACAGCTTTTAAAAAGCTCTGCCTTTGCAGAGTGCTGTTTCTTTTAACCTTTAAAGACTCTGCCTTGCTTCTTTTCAAAGCCTCCTGCTTTGATTTCCCGTTCACAGTTGTCTTTCTGGCAGCCCGTGGAAGAAAAGGAGACACGGATGAGGGTTAAAGAACAGCTGCAGGAACATAATTAATGCTTTGCAACATTTCTGAAGGCCTTTAGCACCTTGCCGTGACCCAGCCTGTAACATCTGTGCATTGGCAGCAGCCAAGCTGTAAAACTCCCCTCCTCCAAGTACTGCACAGAGCAACTGTCGCCCGCCCGAGGCGTGCAATCAGGGCAAAAACGTAACAAATCAGTACAAAAGGCAGGCTGCAACACAGATGGCAGCTCCTTGGGTGCTGGGCTTGGCAGTGCTAAGGGGCCTCCAGCTGTTGATCCTTGTTAGGTGTCCAACGGGGGAGGTGGAAGGATGCTGCTGTTGCAGAGATTTGATAGGAGAACTAGGACGCAGCCAAGTGTGAGCTTCCCTGCTCTCTCCTGTGTTGTCCCCCACAGAATGGGCGTGCCCAGCCTGTCGGGATGATTTGCCTGTGCAGCTGGCACCTACCCTGAGGGATGCCGAGTGTGTCCCCGTTTGGATGGTGTTTTATCAAGGTCTGTCTTTTGCAGCACTTTTCCCTTTATGTGGCTAAAGGGCACCTTCAGGGCTTGCCACCCTCATTTTTATGTGAGCAGTAATTCAGTACAAAGAAGACTCCCAAGTGACTTCTAACCCAATTCCCTAGGGTTCCAGCTGGCGTTCTCCTTTCAGTCCCAGACCCAAGGCACAGCTGGAGCTAACTTGGTGACCAAACAGAAGATGAACAAAACCATTTTATTTTTGATTATTAACTTTTTTTCTTCTTCCATATCTCCCTTTTCCTCCCTGTTTCACTGCAGCCAGCCCGCTGAGTTTCCAGCCTTCAAAGCCCCTCGTATCCAGCTGGAACAGGAGCGAGCTTGCCAAGGGGAACAGTTCATCCTTTGCTCTTTTTGGTTCTCTGAGAGGCCTGTGACTGTAGTGGATGCCAAGCAGCCCTGACCTTCCCCTGACTGGAGTTCCCAGCTGCTACAGTGTTATTACAGCATCTCTGCCTGACAAAAATTCAGCTTTGTTCCTTGTACCTGGAAATTTTATATGACAAATGTGTCTAATTTCTAATTCTAGCCTCCTTTAGGTGGACCAGAATGTCTGCTGCCTGGGAGAGGTTTGTTGATCCGAAAGGCTGGAAGGAAGCACTACATTTCTCTCCTTTGCCTCCTGTTAGAAATGTGCCAGAGACACTAATCCAGCATTTGAATTTCAGCCAGGTAGCTGGAAGGGACTGCATCTCCTCAGCACCTTCCTCTGATGGACTACCCAGCTTTGCTTCTCGTCACGCTTCCCTGTGCTTCTCTTCCTTGGGGCAGGAGGGAGGTGTTGCTGCCGAGACACACTTTCCTTAAAGAAATCTCTGCTTCACAAGTCAGATGAGGATGTTTTGCTGCATCTCTGATGATTTTTCTCCCCTTTGGAAGGAAAAGTGGCTGGGTTTGCAGCAGGCTCCCTCCTGGTAATAAAAATGATGGGATTACTTCAGGGACTTCAGCTGGGGAATTAGGCCTGAGTAACAGCATATTCTAACATCTCAGACATCTTTGTTTATGGAACTTAAACAATGCCTGAGACATGATGTCCCTGTGGGCTTGGTGAGCCCCATCAGCTCTGGGGGCACCTAGGGCACCTTGGAGGCAGATCTCTGCTTCTGCAGCAGCTGTGGGTTTAACTCTGTGTCTGTCGCTACATGCCTATGCACTACTTTCCTTGGTGGGGAGGAATACAAATTGCTGCCTCGCTGAGATGGCTTGGCTCTGTTTAGATTTCTGGTGCTGAATTATTTTTCCTTTGGCTGGCATTCATAAGGAGGTATTGTGGGTTTTTTTTCCTGGTGTTAGTGCCCTAGGGTCCTAATTCTTGACCAGCTCCTTTTGCTGGATGCTATGCAATCACCTTCTCACCCTGCAATCAGGGTGTATTTTAAGGGAGGTAGAAGAAGCCATAGAGTATTTTTTTCATTTGGGAATTCCAGCTGAAATAGAAAAGTGCCTTGCTCTGGTGGTCAGTCCAGTGTCAGATGTGTCCAGCTGTGCTGGTTGGAAAACAGTAAGCAAGTTGCTGCATGAAGGAGAAAAGGGAGAGAGAATAATCATGGGGGAGCAAAAGCTGAAATGCTCTGAAGATCTGGTATCAACAGTCAGGAATATGAGGGAACACTTTGGGCTCTGCAGGCACATCAGAGGCGAAGAGGAAATACATGGCATGCCAGAGAAGAAAGGGCAGTGGATTAGTAAGTTACACAAATAAGATTGCTATCACTCCTGCTCTTGGTTTTATTCCTCTCAGCTCCAAGACAGTGATTTTAAAAAGAAAATTAATGCCAAGACTGTGTGTGGAACATACATGAAATCCCAAGCGTTTGGTAGGAAGCTTCTTGTTTCTCTCAAGAATATTCTTTCTCTCTGTGCAAATGTATATGCTCTGGGCAAATCCCTTAAAGTTACTCTGTGGTGAAGGCCCTTGAATACTGGTGGTTGAATGAGAGCATATTCACTTTTGCACTGGAATTTCTAATTGTATGGGGAAAAACCTCATGTTTCTACCCAATTCTCCCGAAGCAAGGAAGCGTTACATTCTTCTTTTTTGCCTCTTATTAACAGAGCTTCTAGAGGTGCTGAGCTCCTGCAGTTCCCAATGACATGAGCAGGGCAAAGCAACCTTGGAAACTAGATGTGAGAGTTCTCCAGAGAGAGCTTTCCTTGCAATCCCAGAGCATCCTGCAAGATCCCAGATGTGGGACGTGGTGTGTTTGCTGCACGTCAGTTTGCCTTAGGGTTCTCACCTGCTTTATAGCCCTGTGTGGTGGGATACTCAAACCAGTGAGTCACTGCTCAGGCCAGATGATGGGACCTGATCTGAGCACTATTACTTTTGGGTGGGGGTTGTTTCCCTGTGATTGCTGGGCATAAATCTCGTGGGGGTTTATCATAAATGTGTCAGTGAGACCCTGGCTGTAGAGTCAGAGTGAGTGTCTGAGGCACTGCCCGTGTGTTTGTCCCCAGTCCTGTTGATGTGGCAGGGTGCAAAGGACTAGTTAATCAAACTGCAGAAATTAGGTGCCACCTGGCCATTTTTCAGTTGTCACCTGGTGATCAGACAGAGCAGCTGCTCCAACAGCCCCAAGCACTCAGCCTGTGGTGTTTGACAGTGAATTAAACAGCAGGCCCATACTTTCTGCTCCTTTGCTCTTACAAATGGGGACTGAGTCCTCAAAGCAACCGTTCACCTGTGGAGGGGAGGAGGAAGAACGGGGATTGTAAAATAAAACAGACCGGTCAAGTAATTTAATTCTTAAATCTAGTCTCCCTTGGGCTAATCTACTCCAAGCCATTCTTTGCTCAGGTCAACTGCTTTTAATTAGCAAGCTTCATTGATCAGGGCAGGAGTGGGAGCTGGTGGGTTGCTGTCCAGGTCTTTTTAATTAGAAGCTTTTCTTGCTTGCTGGAGGAATGGTATTACCCAGAGAGGAACCTGGCAAGAAGGCCTGCAATTGTTTGAAGAAGGCTGACCTACGACTGCCTCCATGGCATCTCTCCTGGCAGTGTCAGGGGTTAGCAAATTTTCAAGTGGAGAAAGAGGGAGGAAAAAGAAGCAAGCCTGAAAGAAAGTTGTGGTAGCACTGGGAATTACTGTAGAGATAGAGTTGCAGGCAGGAGTGTGGGAGTGAGTTTTTTGTCCTTCCTAGGGAAAAGCAGAAAAAAACCAAAGGTCATTGCAGACACCTCCAGTTTCCCCAGCATCTTCAGTCTGCTTTCTGAAATGTTGCTGCCCAGCAACAGGAGCAGTGGAGCACCTTTGTGGGAAGGAGAATAAAGAATACTTGCTCCCTGCCTTGGGGAGGAATGCCCTGCAGTCCAGCAAGGTAGAGGCTATCACAGTTTTTCCCTCTTGCAGTGGTTCTTTGGGGCACTAATAGGAGTGAGGTGGGGTTTTTTTTGCCCTCTTACAGTGGTTCTCTGGGGCATTAATAGTCGGGATGGGGCTCACCATGTAACTGCAGCTTTGGGCAGGGGTGGTGATGCTGACTGGCTTCTCTAGCTGGTGTCGTCTTGGGGTACAAGGCTGAAAGTGAACCCCTAAAATCTTCCATCTTCCTGAAGGATGACACTTTACTCCTCCTCCCTGTAAGTGGAAAACAACTGATATTACATGATTTTAATCCTTTCAATCTCAATTACCAGAAGTGGTAATTTCTATTAAGTGTAGATACCCACACTTCAAGGATGTGGATGCACCTGTATCTCTGTTCTCTGCCAGGTCCCCTAGTGGTACAGTTGTCCTGAATTTTGGATGAATTCTGGCACAGGTGTGGCTGTGTGGTGGCTGCAGGTGCAAATCTATGGGCTGCCATGATGTGGTTCCTGGGTGATAATGCTCTCAGCCTCTGGCCCTCTGCAATTCATGGTTAAGGAAAATACATCTAATATTAATTAATTAGCACAAATTTGCTATTTTATGTATTTGATCAACTCAGCCATGAAAATTCTGAAGTGCAGTTAAATCAAACAGAAAGGAAGTGGCTTTGTATCAAACGACTGAATTAATATAATTATCTTATTGATTAAATCATCAAATCACCCTGCAGCTCCTTTATCTGCTTTACTTGGCCATTTGGGAAAGCATCAGCTCTCAGTCCCTGAAGCCCCATTCTCAGTGCCAATGCCTGCCTTTATATTCCAGTGAGAGAGCTGATCTGCAGGTGATCTCCAGCTGAATCTCCCCTGGGGAGCAAGGTTCTGATGTCCATTACAGCTGTCAACCAAAATTATAGATATTTGGGCAAGAGGTGATCTCTTGTATACCCACTCTGTTGTGAATCATAGAATGGTTTTTGTTTCAAGGGACCTTAAATGTCATCTAGTTTGTTGTTCCAGGGATGGAAAGGGTGGTGAGTTATGACTTTTTAGGGCTCCACATGCCATAGGAACACAGGTACCTCTCTTGCAGGCCAAGGGCTACTTCAGGGGCTGCTTTTGGAGCTGGGGAGGTGCCCTTGAAATGTCTTATTTAATACTTTGTGTAACTCTTTCTTGCAATGGGTTTCCTGTTCTTGCATCTTGAGGGGAAAGTGCATGAGTGGAAAGATATTGGTATTATTGTTAATAAATACTAACATGGGCTAGCTTAGGGAGACCTCCCCACAGGACTGATGGTCTGCTGCAAGTAATTTGAGCCACTGGGTTTAGTTGCTCACCTATTTAATGTATCACACTGGCTTCCTGGCTGGAGGTTGCTGCCTCAGTCCTGTCAGCTATAAGACCTTGCTAATGGCCCTGATTCTTGGTGCCTCACCAGAAGTGTGAGAGGAAACAGCAATGTCATAAAGAAGTTATGTCAGGGAGAGCCTGGCAGCTGCAACTTGGAGCTGTAAAATGTGGGCTGAAGTTTAAATGAGGGTCAGCTTCCCATTGGAGTAATCCAAGTTTTAACCAGGCAGCCAGCCAAGAGCTGGCAGTGATTAGTCAGAGCCATTATGATCTGTGAGCCCACTTCTGTTGACCCTGCAGGACTCCCAACTTGAAAAACATTAAAAACTTGACACAGTTTGGTCCTAAAATTATCATTGAGCCCCTCAAAGTTTTATCTTCCATAGACATGTGCAAGAGCC
The DNA here is from genome assembly GCA_024865655.1 of Emberiza elegans. Taxonomy (NCBI): domain Eukaryota; kingdom Metazoa; phylum Chordata; class Aves; order Passeriformes; family Fringillidae; genus Emberiza; species Emberiza elegans. The sequence goes on from JALJVW010000168.1 coordinate 636,211, forward strand.
AGTTGCTGTCTCTGCAAGCAGATAAGTTTGAGTTGGTTTTAGGCTTTGAAGCAATGCTGAGCTTTGTGTAGGAGTTGGACAAAAGGTTAGGTCTTTTGAGAAAGTCCCTGCTTTGGGCTCTGTTTCTTAGTCCCAATCTGTGGCTGTCTCAGTGGTCCTGCAGCCACCTCATTGCTGATAAGCAATGCCATTTCATCCTTAATCATTCCAGCTGACAGCAGCGAGGATGACTCATGCACAGCACTGTTGTTGGAGTGTGAGTTTAGCCTCCAATTGTGCTGTGAGGAGAGAACAAGCAGGAAGGGTTCCCAAAGAGGCTGTGTTGTTCCTGCCAGCTCAGGGCTGCTGGCAGGGGGCTCAGGCACTGACAGTATTGCTGGGCTCTCTGAAATCTCACTCCTGACATGCCTCAGTAGGGGGTGAAAGGGTAAAAAAAAAAAAAAAAAAAAAAGGGACACAATCCAGGTTTGGCTTTGTGCTGTGCTCAAACTTCTCCATGGTTCCTCCTTCTCCAGGAAACAGTCGCTCTGCAGGTGAGGCGTGAAATACATCCACTGAAGAAATTGAAAGAGACTGCCTCAGCAGGGGAGGGATTCGAATTCTGTCAGATTTGGGGGGGAGGTTTCCAGTCTTCCTTGGATGCAGATTTCCCAGGGGTGATGCTTTTCGTCCTGCATGTGATTTTTGCTTTTGGCAAGCTGCCCTTTGGCGCTGTGTGTTGCTTGAGATGAAAGGCTGGAGTGAAGCATGTTCTTAACACTTAGGAAACCAGCTGTGTTGTCAGATTCACCTTGAAATACTGATGAACAGCTTTGCAGGGGCCAGCCCTTGTGTTACCCTGCCTTGTCCAGGCTGCTGCCTTGGCTGGAATCCATAGATCTGAAGAAGACCATGGCCTCCCTTTCTGCAAGAGTTGATTCAAGACACAGAGAAGGAATGGTTTGGTTCTAGCCTCTGATTCTGGAAGTCTGGCTCAGCCTTTGAGCTTGCACCCTGTGCTGATGTCCCCTCTGTGATAAGCCAGTCCTACCTGGGCTGTCCCTGAGTGACACCATTTGTCCTGGTTCCCTCCTGGAGAACTGTCACGTTCACCCATCGGTGTCAACTGATGGCACCTTCCTCTTGTCAGGATTTGCTTTCTTCTGATAATGTTGAGACATGGGAGCTTCACCTTGGAGAGATACTTTCAAGTGGATGGGATTAATAATTTCTAGGTGGATGGAAATAGCTGAAGAAGCATCACTTGGAAGTGTGTGCAGGTCAGGCAGGTCAGGCACTGAGAGCATCCTTGGCCTGGCATCAAAGTCAACATTTCTGGCTGTGTACAGCAAAGTGATGATGGGTTGTTATTACAAGTATCTGCAGTGCAAGGGAGACCCCTCTGCTGGAGAAGGTCACTCTGTAGCAGGTGTGTGGGATTCTGATGGTGCCTGGTGTGATCCCTACAGTCAGTCTGGTGTCAGTGCTCTGATTTATAACCCTTACAGTGCCATGGTACCTGCACTGCAGTGTCAGAAACCTCACCTCCCCTTCTCCAATGCCTTGCTTGCTTTGTGCTGGTAAATTTTAGGAGCAGCTCCTGTAGATTTGTGTAAAATCAGATGCCTTCTCTTCTTCCTCCTTCCTTCCAATATGCCTGAACAGTGTGCACCTGACAGGTTGATGTGCCTCAGGAAGATCTCTCTGTTCCCTGTTGGGCATCACAACCCTTTTCCCTCTTTGCTTCTATCAACCAGTCAAGGTTTGTGACAGGGGAATGCTCTGACTGCTGGACCGTGTTGGTGTTTGAGCATCACTGGGCTATGCATGAGTTGCAGGTGGGAGGGTGCCCCAGGTGCTCAATGCCTTTGTTTTCCCTGCTTGTCCAAGGAGGCTGCAATGGGGTTTGCTCCCCTTGCCCATCTGAATTCCCTCACCTGAGAGTAGATGCTCCAGCACAGGATTTGGTGTCAGTGCTGGCACGGCTTACGACACTGCACATGGTAGCAATTCCAAACTGTTCCAGCCCTGCAGCATCTCCCTCCTCTTTCCCTCCCTTGCCCTCCTTGGGCTGCCCACATGTCTGCATAGGGCCATGGCCATTCACCCTGTGGACAACTCTGAGTGTGGATTACTCTTTTTTGGCAGAACAACAATCTGTGCTTAGGTCAGCTGTAAATTTAATCAAGCGGCACAAAGGATTTAGAGCACCTTGTGGATAAAAATTGCCTTGGGCTGGACAAAACCACACGTGGCATTCCCTTTCTCTCTTCCTGTGACTGCTTAGGCTGTGGTTGTTTTTTTTTCCCTTTTGTCTCCCACTCCATGATATACAACGCAGATGTTATTTGCATCTTGGTGTGTCTCAAAACACTATGAGGCTGCTTACTAGCAATGATGAATTCAGTGTATGCGGCATAGAGCTGTGATTTCCCTCAGGGTCCTTTGTAGTAATAATTTCTGTAAATAAAGGCTGGAATTGGGATCTCCGTTGTAATAGGATTTTATTTGTGCAAGGGCTGGTAGCCATGTCCCCTTGATGCTGCCCTGTATTGGGATTGTAGAGTTTATGACAGCTTTGTGTGTGGGATGGGAAGAGTGGGCTGGCACAGAATTCTCTTGAAGACAGGGAGAGGATTAATCTATGGGAGGAGCTGGGAAGTTTATGGGCCAGAAACACAGTGCTGCTGGGTACCTCCAATGTGTCTTGAATTGCTGGATCTCTCCAGACTGGTCTGTATTCCTGACAGGGGTTGGCTTTCTGTGAAGACCCCATGACCAAGGCAAAGTCCCCATCCTGCGTAAGGTGCCAAAGCCTGGGAGTCTTGGAGGAGAAGGAAGAGCAGGAAAGGATAAGGTCTGAACAGGCTCCAGCAGCTCTTGCTGCTGCTGTGGCTGCATTGATGTGTGGAGGAAAGCTGCAGCCTCTCAATCTGTCTCTGGACTTTTGCAGAACTGGCGGTTCCATGAGCCGGTGACGGCGGTGACCCGCATCCCAAGGCAGCTGCCTTTCCGAGAAGCTCACCTCCATAAAACACACACCACTGCTCAGAGAGCAGTTTGTCAGCCCCCTGGAATGAAGAGTGCCTGGAATGAAAGGGTGCCTTTAATTATGGCTGCTTGGGAGGGAGGTGAGCGAGCAGCGCATGCAATCGCAAGCCTTGGGGGCTGCTAGATTTTCTTCTCACCTGTTCTGTCAGTAAGAGGCGCATGGGGGAAGCACATGCCTGTTCACACATTCACTCTGCTATCCCTGCTGGGTGCTGTAACTCTTCCTGTGCTGCTGAAAGGATGCTGATGGAAACTTCTCTTCAGTGGGAGGACTGTGCTGGAAGTGATGGGGGGCTTTTGTGCCTGGGCTGCTGCAGCACTGCAGAGCATCATTGTTGCAGGATCCTGAGTGGCTGTGGGTGAATGCAACATGCTCTGAACATTCCTCAGACATGTTGGTAAATTAGGATTTCTATTCTTGTGCTGGCTGTATCTCATCCTGAATTGGTCCTGTACCCAGGTTAGGTGGGCTCAGTACCACCCGGTGATGTGAAGCTGAACTGTAGCTCTACTGCACTGTGGAGGTGAGAAGCTTTTCCTCAGGCAATGATGGCAAAGGATGTGTGCCAGGTTCTGTGTCAGCAGCAGAGAGTTGTGCTGTTCTCTAAAATAACCAGGTGCCAGAATTGTTTGTCACGTGCAAAGGTGTGCTGGCACTTCATCCCTCCCTGGCATCACCCAGAAGGCTCAAGTGAGTTCTGACAAAGCCTGCATTCACAGTGTAATTAGCACCACAAGTCTTGCTAATTGCTGAGGGTTTTTTCTCTTCCCCCTCCCTTTTTCCAGCACAAAATTTTTCTAGTTATCTTGGGTTATCATCATGGTAGACAGTGTGCTAAGCCTGGATGCTCCTTCTGAGGGCTGGTGTCAGGAATAATTACTGCCATAGTAAGCTGATCAGCCCTTCCTTATTAGCTGCTGTTGTTGTTACTCGACATTGATTAGTAATTTGTAGCTGCCCGTGCTTTCCTCTGCCCTCAAAGCCCAGGGTTTGCTAGTGCTGTTCTGCAAAGGAAAAATTAACGTTTTCCCCCCTCGCCACCCTGGAGCCTTCCTGTCTAGAGTGTGGTTTTTAAATCTCCAGCTCATGGCTGGGAGAGCAGCAGCAGCCCTGTCTGAATGCTGACTTTGCAGGTGAAAATTGCTGAGGGTCCCAGCTGGCTGCAGTGGTGAGTGACCCGGTGGTGGGACACGGTTTGTAGTTTTAGGCTGAGGGCTTTGCAGTGATACCCTCAAGTCCTGCATCATCCTGCTGGTTGGAGAGGTCAGTGGAGCTGCCACCTTAAATATCCAATGGCTCCAGGGAGATCTGTGATGTTCATAGGTGGCTGCTCACAGGTGTTCATGCCTGAGCTGGTGAGCAGTGGTGAAGGCAGGTTTTGGAGGGGAACAAGGAGAAAACACACCTGTAGCCTCTATCCTGTTGTGAGGTGTTCCGTTTGTTTTGAAGTGAGGCCACTTAGCAACTTGAAACTGCAAATGCTGGGAGAGGGGGAGCCTCCCAACCACGACCTGGGGTCAGGGCTCCTTGCTCACAGTGCTGACTCTCTCTGTGGTTGGGCCTGTCTCAGGTCTTTCAGCTGCTCTAGCTAGCTCTGAGAGCCACGTGCCACCCTTGTTTGTCTGACCTGCTGCTCTGTGGGCCAGCTGTGCCTGTCAAAGCAGGGTCAGGGAGCAGGAGGCAGGCCTGCAAGCCTCTGCTGGGATGGAGAGGGAAGTTTGGGGAAGGGAATAAAGGAATGCAGGTGCCTTTTATGCCATCTGTGTCTCTTGTGTCAGCATGTAGCCATCTCACATATTGTCTCAGGACCCCAGCAGTGAATCTTGTGAGCATTTTGGCTTGTCCAACGCGGCCCCTTGCAGAGTGACATCCCAGGAGAGGCTCTCCCATGCAAACAGTAATCTACCCTGGGCAAGCCCTCTGTGGAGGGGACATGGAGGAAGTCTGGGGCTGGCCTGGAGCAGAGCAGTGCCCCATCCGTCTCTGCCAGCCGTGCCGCCATCGCTGTCCGTCTGTCCGTCTGACACAGCAGGTATAAATCACCCACGGGCAGCAGAGACGGCGGGGAACGCGCCTCCTCTCACCCCTACTCTGCCTAGCATGCCCGTGATGCCAGGGGGGTGGCAGGGGCCAAAGCCTGATGTCACTTGTTGGCACCGTACGAGACGTTATTCAGAGAGACGCTGACCTCTCCTGGCACGCCGAGCGCCGCCGGGGACCTCCAGCCCCACGTCTGCGGCAAATCAAATGATGTGCTGTGGGAGAGGAGGGCCGGCACTCAGACATCCATCACCAGCCTCCTGACCGTGCCGGAGAGGGAGAGAGCTGCCAGAAGCCTCCCCTCCATCAGTCCTCGCAGCTTAAATCCCGGGGTGTCTTCTTACTCATCCATTAGTGGGCACTAACCACAGCTCCCTGTGCAAGCACCTTAATGGCTGCCTCATCTGGACAAGCCCTAATTAAGACTGAGGAGTGGTTTCTTTTCAAAACCTGTGCTCAAGTGTGTTTTGCTAGTTTCTCACCTTCCCAGATGAGATTTCCAGGGCTCAGGCTAGGTGATTTTTCTTTTCTTTAGTAGTTCCAGTGATTCACCAGTTTAAAAACGTGAGAGGACTGCAGGACACCCGATCAGGCTTCCTTTCTGATCACACATTCAGGGGATTTTATTATCTTTTCTTTTCCTCCCCAGAGAGCTCAAGCTCCGAGGTAGCTCAGGTAGAAACCTGCAAGCCACAGAAATTAATCTTTGCTGACAAAAGCTTTCTGACTAAGCACTGGTCTGGATTTGAGGACGTGCTTGATGCTCCCAGGTGAGCTTGCAAAGGTGAAGGGAGCACTGGCATGTGGCAGTGGACCACAACAGGGTGTGCACTGACCATGGGGCAGAGTTAGGGGGTCCAGGCCACTCTCTGTATGTGACAGTGACTGTGCTATTGCTGGGGATCTTGGAGGCTCAGACCAGTGAAGGGCTGGAGAGCTGCATCTTGCTTGCAGGCTGCTCTGTAGGGCTGAGAGGTTTTTTGAGCCTGGAGGTTGCATGCTCCAGCTCCTGTTCTTCACTGGTACAGCCCAGTCTACACCAGTGACTTCAATGGCCAGCCTCAGTTTACCTAGCATGAGGACCTTCGGCCTCAGCTGCATTCCCTGGCTAATCCTCTCCCCTTGTGATCTACCCAGCTTCTTGTCCCTGCTGTGGAGGCCACTATCTCAGCCACAGGAGCAACGCTGGGCCCTGGCTGCTGGTTCATGTACCACTGGAAAGGGTTGGGGCTGCTGTGCTCTCCCCTTTCCTTGTGCTTTGGGGTAGGTGTGGTTCCACAGCACTGAACACACCAGTGGAGGACACTGCAGGCAACCCTGTGTGTGTCCCGTGTGTTCATGGCCTGAACCGTGGCTCTCTGTGGAGGACCTGCCTCCCTTGCTGATGGGGAGGTGCTGGTGATGTGCCACTCTGGTCCTGTGTGATAGAGGCAGCAGCATGTGAGAGGCTGTTGGCTGGGAGAGCAGCATGGGCCAAAAATTGTGGTGGAGAATGTCTCTGATTTGAAGTGGTGTCTGTTGGGATCTGAGCTGAGACACCCCAGTGGTGTCTGCCAGGGGATCTGAGCTTTACAGAGCCCTTTGGGTGGTTGGACTTTTGTGTGTTCAGAAAGAGTTTGAGATGCCCAGCTGAGCCAGATGCTTTCCCACCCATTTCCATTTCTCAGGCACTGCCGTGCTGCTGCCTTGGTGTCTTCCCCACAGCACAGTTCAGTCCCCTCAGCAAGGGTACCCAAGGGTGTAGAGACCCTTCCCCATCTCACATCTCTCCGAGTGGGTTGCTGAGGGCAAGACAAGCTTTCAAACCCCAAAGCAGAAGGAACAATTGTTACCCGAGCCCTGGCCAAGTTCTCCCAAGGAGAAAAGAAAGACCCAAGTGTTGCAACATCCCTTAAAGCTCTCTGAGCAATGATGACTGCAATCTCCTGGAGCCTGGCCCATGCTGTGCTCCCAAATGTCAGGTTCCCTGTCCCTTCTGACATCTCTCTTCCGAAACACAGGTGCCTGGGGAGTGTGGAAATTCCTGCCGGGTTTTCCCAAGCCCTGTCACAGGCCAGGCACTGGGCTCTAGATGGCAGTGTTTCTGTTCAGGAGCCCAGCAGCTGCTCCCAGGCCAGCTCCATGGATCCCTTTCGTGCCAGGCTCTGGAGAAGCTCCGAGATTAACGCTGGGCTCAAGTGGGCAGCTTAGCACCCCGCTGCCTCTTATCGCTCCCTCAGTGAGAGTGGCTGGAATTCTGTGACCTTAGGGGACCAGCGGCTTCAGCAGGCTGGACAGCAGTTCCTGGCTGTCCTTCCCCACCACCTGATGAAATTGGCTCAGGATTGATTGCTTGGACAGTTGCCTGTTGGTCAGGGAGGTAGCAGGGGTTTTGGTGGTGGTGAGCGTTCTTTGTTGTGACAAAGCCCAGGTAGTTTTCTGTGTGTGCTTGAGGATGCACACAGGGGGTCTGCTCTTCCCAGTGCCTGTGTGGGACTGGGGCCTTGTCTTTGGCTGGAGGAGAGCTGGGAGCTGAGGGAAGGAATATGTTGCTGGAGAGAGGACTGTAATTGCTCCTGCACACTTGGAGCTGTCACTTGCTGTCATCTCCTCCCTGCACTTGTCTCTGCTCACTGCCTGAGTGATGGGGACGCTGGGCTCAGTACCCTCCTCCTTTCCTTTCCCTGTGATGCTGAATGGAGACCACACCTCAGAGGCTGTGCCTGTGTTTATCTTCTCTCCTGGATGCCAGGGTGACAGGTACTTTCTCTGTCCATTTAAGTGTCAAGGGAGAAAGATGGAGGGAGCCTGGAGGCTGCTGTCCCTCACTGGCTGCACTTGATAGCTTTGCTTCAAGCTTGGGGCTGATCTCACTTGGCTTCTGACCACATTTTATCATGGACTCAACCCATTTGGGGTCAAGAAGAGGAGAGGAAGACTCAGAACACCAGGGATGTGTTCCTGCCCCTGGGCACCACAGTGCAACACATGTAGATTTGGGTCCTGTAACTCTTCCCTATTACAGCCCTCCTGTAGCTGGCAGCAAAACTCAGCCCCTAGCCAGGGCCCCCAGAGAGCTGAGCAGGGGGGAAGGCAAGCACCATGTTCAGCAAAGGTCTGGCCCATTTTACTCATGGTGCTCCTCGGGCTTTTGTGAATCTAACTGTACCCTCATCATGGGACAACTGGGTTTACTCTGTGGACCAGAAATAGAGGCTAGATCCAGGTCTGCTTGAACTTGGCTGGTGTGGTGACAAAGCTGACCTGGCATCTAGGGCAGTCTCCTCTTCAGCTAATTCCTGCCACTTCCCCTAAGGGAAGCATTGAGATGGGTTTCAACATTTCCTTCCTGTATGGCAAGGATGGAGGAGCAAGCCCTGCTCCTGAAGCTCTCCTCGTGTACTCCATCCCCTCCTTCGCCCCTCTGCCTGCCTGGCCTGGCTGTTCATGCTCCCCTCCAGCACTGTGGAGAGCCTGGAGCTGCTCCTGAGCAGCAGAACAGTGCTGGTGCTGCGAAGTGTGGAAGGGATACTGGATTTCAGGGGCTGCAGGAGATGCCAATCGTTTCCCAGCTCTGCCACAGCAGAGGAGAAATCATTCCTATCTCCCTGTGCATCATTTCCCTCTGCGTAAAGCAGTCAGTAATCCTTTTCTTGCCTCCTTGAGTCGATGCCAAAGGAGGGAGACTGGTTCCTCCTTGTTTTTCCCCCAGCACAGATGATAGTCTCTTTGGGGTTGGCGTGGTCGTGCCTGGGCTTTCCAGTCCCCCAGGAGAGCTTGGCCCCCGGCTTTGCAGGAGTGTGGCAGCACAGATGAGCTGCCTGGCTGTCCCTCAGCCTCTCAAGGCCATGAGACAGCTCCTCCCAGCCCTTGCAGGAGCTTTCTCTGCTAGTCCTGCACCTGCAGCCTGGGAAAATGGCTCCAGTCATGCTGCAGTGGGCATGGACAATTGATTATAAGTGGTCATAGATTACCTGGAGCAATGCTATTAAATTTAATACACTTCTCCACCGGCTCTGGGGGCTCAGCCTTGGGTTGTGTAACTGACATCTTGTTGCAAAGCATTTTGGGCACATTGCAAGGGGTGGGAGGCAAAGAGGTTCGACTGCAAAAAGAGTGAGAAGAAGATGAGTTTCTGTTGAGATTTATTTCCTGCCCTATAATTGCCCAGAAAAGCTGTGTAAACCTTCTCTGTTTATGGAACAAATACTGCAAGAGTTACTGCTCTGACCTTTTTTTTTCTTTTCCACTGGACAATTGTCTGTGCCCTTGCTATTCTGAAGCCTTGATATGCTGCTGGCAGATTTATGCCATGTTGAAACCCACTTCTTATTGCCTCAGAGTTGATTGGAAGAAAGGAAACTTGCTTGCTGGAAAAATAAACCTGCTACCATGTGCCCTGCATGCCAAGCTGGGGTTGGAGTTTAGAAGCCCTTTTTTCCTTGTCAGCTCCTTGTCTCCTGTCACTGTGTCATCTTTGAAAGGTGAGGGACCATCTCCAAAGAGGATCGCCACTGGATTTAGGCAAGAGTGAGGTACCTAATGAGCAACCCACACTGTGATGCAGCGAGGCCACTGCTTCCTCTTGAGGGAAGGGTTGTTCAGTGTGGAAGTCCTGCCCTGGCTTAACAAAAGCTTGTGGCAAATCCCCATGTGAACTCTCACATTGATTTGGCAGCTGCTAAATTTGGGAATAAATCCACCTTCCATGGCAGCTGTAGTAAATCAGATGAGCCATGTCCAAAGAGGGCTTGGAGTCCACTGCAAAAATGCACTGCACTTGGTTTGTGTGTGGTTCAGAGTTTGCCTGTGCTGAAGAGGACTTGGTGCTAAAGCTTTCTGGAACAAATCTTGGAATTTTAATCCTGTCCTGGGTGAGATCCCAGGTGAGATCTCAGTTAGTGCGTTTTGGAGTCCTCATCACTCTGCAAGCTTCTGATATTGATGCTTAGAGCCCCTTTTCCCTCTGTGTCAACACAGAACTGACAAGCCAACAGGGTTGTACAGTAGCCAGACAGCCTAGAGAGGCTGTACAACAAAGGCCACTTGGAGTCATCAATCCTCCCCTGGAATGCCACACAAGAGCAGATGCCACTTGCCAACCTCAGCTCCTCGTGAGTGCTGGATGGCTTTGAGGTCTATTGCTGCTGGCCCTGTCCGAGCAGGGGTGGCTCTGTCTGTAAGTTTTATTCTGGGTAATACAGGATCTGGTGGTAGCTGGTAAATGTCAGCCCTCATTAGGGAGTGTATCTTCTCGGGGGTGTGTTTCTCCTTGTGTTGGAGGCTACTGGTGTTTCACTGAGTGTCTGAGTGGAGAAGCAGGCCTGAATGTGTGTGTATCCATATGTCCCTGTGCAATTCCTCCTGCAGGTGACAGGAGAGCAGAGGGTGTGGGGTTTAATCCGTGTGTCTGTGTGGGCAGCTCTGTTTGTCAGCTGGGATCCCAGCACAGGGCTCTGCAGCATCAGCCCTGGCTTTCTTTTTTGCCTTCTGTCACATTTGGAAGGAGGGAAGATGTAGCTCAGTCTTGCAATAGTAGGTCAAAACACACTGCAGCACTAAAGATCAGAGCAAAAGCTTTCTTGTACAAACACATGGTTTTATTCATCCTGTTATTTTCTTTATCAAATGCTTACTTGCCTTTATGGAGCAGCTTTCAGCCCCAGGGGAAAAAAGGAGGGAAGCTGGGCTAGTGACTGGAGTGGGTGACAGTTATGGAAAATGGGCAATCTGAACTTATATTCCTGATTCCTGTCCTCCAGAGCTCTGTGAAGAGCTGTAAACATCAAGTGCAGGGGCTGTCACTGGATGTGTACGTGGCACAGAGCATGGTGGCACCCCCAGAGCACCCTGGGTGCAGCAAGAAATGCCAGTCATGCTTGCAGCTGTTTCTGGCTGGGGAGCAGCTGGTTAGGGTACAGCCTGGTTAGGGTGCTGGAACAAGCTCTTTTATCCAGGCAGAGCTTTGCCTGGGATTCTTCCACGTCCAGACATGCAGACAGCTTCTTTTTAAGGTCTCATTTGAAAGATGTCAGCTCCCCCTCCCTACTCTTCCCCAGGCAGCGAGAGCAGAAAACTAAATTTATCTGCATTGGGACAGAGAGAGCTGGAGTAAACCAGCCAGGCACTGCTCCAGATCTGCTGGGTGGAACAACTGGCACAGAGCTGTCTGTCTGTCTGAGCCAGAGGTGCTGGGGTGCAGCTGATGCTGGGCTGACTGTGACACCTGCACAGCGTTTCCCATTCCTGTCCCCGGGGTTCAGAATTTGCTGGAAAGTTTGCCTTGTGTAGGTGATGTTTTATCAGTCTCTGGGTTAAAATATTTCCTCTACAGATGAGGCAAAGCAGCCCCTCTGCTTGTTGGGAGACAGATGAGGAGCTACACTCCTTGCCTTGCTTCCCAAGACCTTGTGAGAACCCCAGGGTGGAAACAGTGCTGGACAAGGGGTGAAGCCCTTGTTGCTCAGGAACTTTTGACTATCCTGTAGGTAGTGCATAGGGATGGGAACTCTGAAGGACTCAGATATTTTGAGGGTAGCTGCCCACAGGGCCCTTTTTGGGGCCATTCTTGATTGGTGGAAGGGAACACAGGGCAGGTGTTTGAATGGGTGTGTGCTGCACACCGCTGTGTGCCTGAGGTGAAGAAGAGTCTCTTTATTGTGTTCCTTCCTGAGGCTGACTGGGGCATGGGCAGGTGGGGAATCAGCGGGATCTGTTTTTTCTTTTCCCCTTCCTAAAACTGGAGCATCCTTCTCTGTCAGGCTGCTGCTAATGAGTTAGCTAAACAGCATCTCCTTACTGGAAACTCTTTTCAGTCCAATTAAGATCTTGCAATATGTCAGTTGTGACAATAAAAGTGAATTAAGGCTCATTTCTCCTTTTTTACGGTGTTTATTAGGAGATGGGAATGCTCATTTAGAGGAGCTAATCGTAGTTATTTATTTGTCAGTGGCACCAAGAAGCCCCTGCTCAGGCTAGAGACCCAGTGCCAGATGCTGTGTGTGCTCGTGGAAGGAGTGGGAGCCAGCCTTGGAGAAACATGCAGGAGGAGCCCAGGGGAGGTGGGGAGGCTCCTGTGAGCACTTAGCCCCAGCTGCGGGACCTGCTGCTGCCTGGAGATGCTGTGAGAGCCACTGGGGCCACAGAAGGCAAGAGGAAAATGTGTAATTCATCTCTCCTCTCAAGCTACTTTGATTCAGTGGCTTGGCCAAGACTTAAAGCAAGCTCTTAAAGCAAGCAAGTTGGGCTGCTGGTGAAGATGCTTTCCAGCACACCTAACAGGGAAAAGGAGTTGTTTTATTGCTGTGAAAAACCCAGGCAGGTGGATGTAATAGAAAAGGACTGTAGGAAGGTTCGGTGCTTCACCTTGTTTTCAAGGGATGTGCTTCTCAAACTCTTAGCCAATAAAATTAAAAAATCCAGTAATTAGGAGCAGAAATCCAAGGACATGGAGGCACAGAGACTGAGAAGTTGGCCGGGAAGGAAAAAAACAAACTAATGATCCTCCCCTGCTGCCTGTCCTGCAGAGAACCAAGAAGAGTCAGCCCTCAGTGCCTCTCCCTGTGAGGGTGACCCTGTCCTGGAGGCAGGGGTAAGGGTCTGGCCCCCCTTCCCTGAGGCTGCCACGTGGGGAGGACAGAATTTACTGAAGGCAGAGGCATTGAGCACAATGAGACATTGTCCTGCAGTCCCATGCTGGCAGCAATGGTCGCTGAGCTGTGGGCTGCTGAGCTCTGTCCCTAGCCTGTGTTTTGGGCTTCCAGATCCTGTCCTTCAGTCTGTGCTCCTGCCTGGCTCGTGGCTCCTTCCTCAGGACTTTTTGCTGTGTGCTGTTCTGCTTATGAGTGCCATCCACAGCCTGGGTCCAGCCTTGACCAGCCTCACAGAAACATGGGCTGGGCCTCTGAAGGCGGCTCTGCGGAGGACAGAAGCCGAGGGCTTTGAAGATCATACTGGACATGAGAATGGAGCAAGCTGAGGTAAATGAGGCTGCAGGATGTGCTGACTTGCTCCCAACCTCCTCGTCAGGATTTCCAGGCTGGGGTGAGCCACAGCAGCTTGTGGGGAACTGAGACTTCCAGGCTGGTGGCCACATGAGTACAACACACTGGGGCTCTTCCCTGCCCATGAACCCATCCTGCTGTGTTGTAGCAGGCTGAATCTCTGTCTTTACTACTGTAAAAACGTCACTCTTCTTCTTTCAGTCCTGCAGCTGTTGATGTTTTGAAGTTACGAAAACATTTAAATGATGAAAAAAAAAGTACCCAGCCTTGGTTTATCAAGGGAACTTCTAATGAGGAGAAGGGGAGGGGGAACAGACACAGGAAGGGCAGCAGAGACTAACAGCCTGGCAGAGCACTTGTCATCTTGACAACACAGCGAGTTTCAAACCGGGCTGGCTCCCGACGTTTGCCTGAAGGTACATTTAACTAGTGCGGGAGCGCGAGTGTGCCCCTCCGAGCCCAGGGAGGCCTCCACGGGGCTGAGCCGGCTTTGGGAAGGGGGGAGATGGACTCCGAGTGGAAAACGTGCTCCCTGCCCGCCTGTGTGTGTGTGTGCAGCCAGACTGCAAGGCTGAGCATGAGAGAGGATGCTAATGAGGCGTGAACCGGCTGCGCTCAGCGGCGGCTCCGCGCTCGCTGCCACCAGCCCACCTCTTCCTCTCACTGCTTCTCTATCTGCACCTTGTGTTCGACGAATGGAAATGCGGGCTTCTCTTTGAAGCAGGAGGGGTGACAAGCAAACAGGATGGGAGCTCAAATTCTGCTTTCTCAGGGCTAGGCTAAATTGTCAGAGGATGCCCAAAGCTTCTAGGAAGGAGAGATTTGCAGCCTTTGGGACTGATGGGAGACTCCGAATTTTGCAGGTTCGCTGAGGTGCAAAGAAGGGTCCTTCAGTGGCTCTGTACTGTGGCCAGAAATCTTTTACTGTAGCTTTTTGTGGTTTTTTTTCAGGCCCTGACTTGGAGTGCTCTGTGCTGCAGGGCTGCTGCTCCCCTGTGTGGAGTTCCAAACCCCCAACCCTTTTACTCCAGAACTTCCAAAGTGCACTTCCCGCCTCCCTCAAATGCCTTTCAGCTCTCCCTGCTGCAGCAGGACCTGCTCCATCGCTCCTGTCCAGGTATTCCTGCCCTCTTCCCCACTGCCCCTGGCTCTTACCTCCCCTTCTTCCCCCCAGTTTTCCCTGTTTTAATCAGGCCTTTGCTCACTTTCTGTCCCCAGGACCTGTGCTATGGGATTTCAGAAACAGAGACATGAACTGTGCCTCCAGAAATCCTAAGATGATGCTACAGACCATAGGCTTGTGTTGAATCTGCATTACCAGCCCATGGGAGCGAAAAGTATCATCTCTCCTCAAACATGCCTGCAACCAAAATAATTGAATTTCTAAGGTTGGAAAAGACCTCTGAGATCATTGAGTCTGACTGGCAACCCAGCACTGCTGTGGTCACCTCTAAGCCATGTCCCCAAGATAATCCAGCCAGCCACAGGAGAGCAGGAGGTTTTATGTCTGCTCCTGTGTTGTGAGAAGGTTCTGTGGCACAGCTTAAGGCTCATACATTGACATTGGATGCTGCTGAAAAGGGATGTGATTGGTTTTTTCATAGTGAATGACTTTTTGGCATTTCTGAGAAGCAAACTCCCAGCTAGGAGGCAGAACAAGCTGGGCATGTGAGATGGGAGTTGTGCCATGAGCCAGAGCATCTGCTGTATTGGAGGGTCTGAACTGTCCTGTTGCTTTCATCACATCCCCAGGCGTCCCACGGCACCTCCCTGCATGCAGAGAAACATCTGGGAGGGTGCAAATGCCAGTCTGTGTTTGTACTGGCCCTCTGTAACAAAGCCAGCCCGCTCCCAGCATCAGGAAGAGATGGAAACACAGTGTTAGACACTGGAGTGGGGGCCCTGCCTGGGAGCCTTGCCTGGGAATGGGCTAAAATCAGGGATGTTAGTCCATGCAGCTTGCAGCTGTATGGGTTTATCTTCCTTTCTAGATTGCCTTTAAGACATGGGAAAGCGTTGAGATTCTTCCCACAGGAGAGATTTGCTGAGGTCCTTAGCTGGTACAAATCAATCAAGCTCTAACTCACAAAGCACCCTATGGGGACACAACTTCGATAGGAACCTTCCCCCCGAAGTTTGATGTGATTTCCTTTTCTTCCAGCCACACATTTTCTTCTTTTCATTGCAAAAATAAAAGCTGTGACAAAGCCTGGCATAGCCCCAGAGCTGGTCCCCACCTCCCCTGTCCCAGCCTTCGTGCCCTCCATCAGAAAACTCTGAGTCAACACCTCTTGGCTCCACCAGCTTTGTAATGGTTTTTTTTTCCTCCTCTCTGTTCCCCCATCCCAGCTGGGGTGAAGAAGCAAGAAAGCAAATAGGAATAAATACCTCCAGCCATAAAAGTGAAATAAATCAATACCTCTTCTCTGAAGCCAGAGATGCTTAATAGGCAAGGATCACTGCCAGATTGTAAAAAATGTGTTTAGTGTGCGGCTGGGGCAAGTTTAACCCTTGGACATAAACAGTGAGCAGCTTCTCTCACCTCTGAATTAAATAACTTTAACTGCAGAGGGCTGTGATTAATGGAGGCTCTTCTGCTTGGGATGCTGCAGGTATTTGGTGCCTATGGATTGTCGGGGAGATTGGGATGGAGAAGTTGTTGCCAAGTCCCTTCTGCAGGCTCAGTGATGCTTTTATCCCACGAAGGTATGGCTCTATTCATGGGTAAGGGAGCTCCTGGGCACTGGGCTGAGTTGGTGAGACTTCAGCTGCCTTTCCCAGGAATTAAGGACCTTTCCAGCTCTCTGTGGTGGGAAAGCAGAGGGGCAAAGCTTGGCTGAGACAGCGATAGGGCCTGAAGGAATGGCATGAATCTGTGTTAGAGGAGGTTTAGGCTGGATATTAGGAAAATGTTCCTCATCCAGAGGGTGGTTGGGCACTGGAACAGGCTTCCCAGGGAAGTGGTCACAGCCCCATGGCTGCCAGAATTCAAGCAGCATTTGGACATGCTCCCTGACGTCTGACAGCTGTGGTGGGGTTGTTGGGGATGTCCTGTGCAGGACCAGGAGCTGAACTGGATGATCCTGGAGGGTCCCTGCTAACTCAGAATATTCTGATTCACTAGGATGACCAGACACAGCCAAGGCTGGAGTAACAGGGATTGTTGGCAGCCCCAGTGAGATGCTGCTGAGGGAAATGTTAGCCTTGCTGTCAGCTAGACTGGTGAGACCACACCAGGAATAATGGGGATACTGTGGCCAGTCTTTCTGAAGACCAATGAGGTGAAATGGGAGCAGGTAAATTCAGAATCACACAAGTCCTGTCACACCCTGAGTTCGGCTTCACAAAATCAAGGCTGAGAGGCGATGCACTCTGGGAGAAGAACTGTTTAGAGTGAGCAGACGTTGGCACAGGGACAGGTATTTATGGGCTGTCCATGAGCTTGGGAAACTGTCAACAACAGCGATCCCTTCCAGCAGCCATGGAGCAGGGAAGCACTGGGACAAGTGAAGCTGAGCAGGAGTGATTATTTGACATAACTCCAGCACTGCTCAGAGGCTGGATGTAGGGATGTGGGATTTCTTACAGCTCTTGTTTATGATGGTGTGTGTGCCTTTTGTTGGGGCTAGGAGCTCAAAGATAGCCAAGGCATTTCAGGAGAGGATTAGGGTCAGTTTCCCACAAAGCCTTCGTGCACCTGGATAAACTCTTTGCTCCTCTGGCACACAGTCTCACACTCAGTTAAGTGCTGCCTGACACACATATGTTTTCCTGAACTGCAGAGGAGAGCCACATGATGGAAGTTAACTTGGTGTTGAGGAGCTGGCAGCATCTGACACAACTCTCAAAGCCAGCTGGTTTCTGTGCAAAAGGAAGACAGGTTCTACTGGGGTGATCCTAGAAATACACTTGTATTGTTTTGATGTTTATTTTCATGGGTAGAGGAAATTGCATATCTTGTTAACATAAGCTTGCCACAGGTGTGGGAGTTATTAAAGTAGCAGTGGAACAGGCTATTCCAAATATACCTTGATTTTGCTCTTCTCCCATGGAGAGTGTTGCTGTTAGCTGGGGCAGAACAAACAGGTTGAGGTCATGGTTGGCATAAAATGGGCAGGATTTGTCCCATCACTTGTGCCAGACTTTCCTTATGGGAAGCAACAGAGAAACCTGGGTCATACACAGAAAAAAAGGGCTTTGCTGACTTTTGATGCATTGCCTTTTCCTTGCTCTGCAGTCTGTCAGGCAGCTTTTATTCCTCCCTGCCAGATTCCAGGTGTTTGGACCTGAAAGTCTTTGTGGTTAGACCAGGTGCTGTCACAGGTAGCTCTTTATACCTAAATCAAATTAATTAAGGCCAGGAAAGATTTCCAAGTTCATCAAGTCCAACCATTAACCTAGCACTGTGACTTTTTGCAGTCTCTTGATCCCTTTTAACAATATGAAGAGATGACAGCATTGCCTGTAAGAGTGTACTGCCTCCAGGATCCCAGTGTATTGGATGAGGTGGTGTCCTGTGGGCATCCAACATCCCTGTGGCTTTGTGTGTGTCATTCCTCGCCTGCTCGTCCAAACGTGGGAGAAAATCCTCTTGGTGGTGCCTGCAGAGTTGTCTGTGAAAGCCCAGCCGTGGAAGAGCTGGTGAATTGTTTTTCTGCCCAGAGCAAAGGAAGTGCTCCTGGTGGGATAATCAATCTTCTCAGGAGCTCCCCCAGCCGAAGATGAACGCCCTGACTTTATGGAGTGTGGAGCAGCTCCCCTGCAATGCCAGGAGTGCCCCTCCCAGGCAGGAGCTCACCTGTGGGATGGGGAGAGAGAGTGTGTGTGTGCTTTAGGGTCATAAAAGGCTCCGTGGAGGAAGGCTCTGGCTGTTACACGTGCTGACAGCAGAGCTCCCGGCACTTCAGCTTCCTTGGCGTAAAATCACAGCGGCGGATAAATCCCGGAGAAATAAAACCAACCCAATCGAATTAGCCCAGAACCGAGTGCAGGAGGTGGGAAATGTTTTCACAGGGTTTCATCCTCTCTTGCGGGTACTGAATCACTGCGGGTAATTTCTCAGCTCGGTGCAGTTCAAACCAGCCGGGGCTCCTTGTTGGTTAATCCTGATGAGGGAGAGAGGCCCCTCTGTTGGTCTGACAGTACCACACTGCTCTTGTGCTCCCCAAAATGGTAAGGAAGGGCACTGGCAGTTGGTTTTTTGGGTGCTCTTTTCCTTCCTCCTTGGACTTTCTGGTGCTGTGCCTTGGGTTGGAGGGAAGGATGCTCCCTAGTGTTAGCCAGCATCGGGCTGGGTATGGTCTGCCTTGCTGGCTGCCCCGGGGTGGGAGCCATCACCCAGGCTGGGATTCCTCCAGAGGCTGGGAAGTAGCTGCCAGGCTGGATGTGGGATGGGGGAAGGGAAAGACTTGGTTTCTTGCAGTATCTGAGGGTGGATTAAGTGGAGCGTTCCTTGTTAGCTAATTGAAACAGTCAAAATGTCAAATGAGGCATTTCAATAATAGCGATGTTAGGAGCTTTACGTTTTTATTTCCTTCCCTCTCTCCTTTGTATCATGCCTTCAAGACATGAGGACCTAAGTCTGCTTTTACAGAAACCCTCTTAAAGAGGGGCTTCAGGGGGATGGGGCAAGGACTGAAGCTGTTTTAATCCCCTCCAATTCCAACATTATTGTGTTTCAGCAAATATTTTGCAAAAGGATTTTCAGGCTGAACTTCAAACAGGCAAATTCCTCACTCCAGTGACTCGGGTAGCTTTGCAAATTTAGAAAAGAAAATGAAGATTGTTTTAGCTGACATTTAAACCTCTTCTCTTTTCCCAGCCTGTCAGGAAGCTTCATACACTTTGGGTCAGACGCTCTTTCCCTGAAGAAGAAAAGGATATTTATAGCTGGGTAGGACCTTAAAGGGGAAATCTCTAGGCTGCAGTACCTGTCAGATGGAGTTACACATAGCCCCAATAGGAACAGTCAACCTGGAACCCACTAGATGGAAGCAAAAAAGGTGATGGTCCAGCCCTGGGCCACACAGGAGGCTCTAGCCCAGGTAATTTGGCCAAATTCCAGGAGGCTGAAAGTAGGTTTGGCTGGAGTGTGGTATTTTTGGGGTTTTCTTTATGGCTGACTGTGTTTTGTTGCCCTTCTGAATCTTGGAGAGTGTTGACACACAGAGACACTGAAATGTGGTTTGGATCATTCCTGCTCCTTGGGGAGGTAGGAAAGGGATTGATGAGAGAGGCAAACCCAAAGAAAGCCAGTTTGTCACACAGAGAGGCTGTGCCTTGCTTGCCCTGGCTGGTTAGGAGCTCCTGAGGGGCTGATGGAGCACCTGGCCGCAGGTCTTGGTTCCTCCTTGCTCCTTCAGGCAGGGCTGAATCCAGGCTGGCAGTGCCAGGCAGTGAGCAGCTGTCTGGGCTGTGCGTGGAGCAATTTACTCCCAGGGATTAGAGTGATTGGGGTTTCTTAAGGTAAAGACAGCTTGCAAAGAAAAGCAGCATGTCTGGGGACAGCAGAGCTCTGCCACAGCCCTCTCCTACCCACAGCTTGTTCTGCACTAGGAGCTTCTGTTGGCACATCACCTCTCCTCCAGAAGTGGTCAGAAAGGAGGGGAGGTCACCCTCTGGGGTTGGGGAGCAAGGTTGGGGTTGTCTTCTGCACAGGAGGTTTTGGAATAAGCTTTTCTGCAACCTGAGCCCTGGAGCTTGCTCTGAGGCCCCAGGTAGGGCACTGAGGACATTTTGTTGTAGCCCAAGGTGGCTGGAATCTGGATGAAGGTTGGTGTCAGGCTAATGTAGCTCTGGGGCTGCTTTTTCTGTGTGGTATTGGCTTATTGGACTACAGTGTGGGAATCTCTGGTAAGCTTCAGCTAGACCTGGGATCATCTCCCACGGTGTAGGTCCAAGTGTTCTGCTTTTGGCCAGCATGGGCTGGGTGTCCTGTGCACTCTGGGATGTTTTCCCATATCTCCCTAGATTTTAAAGGAAAGAAATCCAGGTGCAGTGTCTGGAGAGGGAACTGTGATGTGTTCTGGCCAGGAATCCTGATTTAGCCATAAGGGTGTGGTGGCCCATTCTCTGTGCAATGACCATGTAGGTGCCACCCAGAGCCGTGTGGGGTGCTGCAGGCAGGCTTTCCTTGTAGGAAAACCACCTGGGCTGAAGGAATAACAAAACCCCTCTTACAGACCACATCTCATGGAGATGAGACCCAGAGGGATCTTCTCTGGTGACCCTCTGGTGTTGCTCCTCTGGGTTCTGCAGGAGTGGGAGAGCCCAGGGCACTATGTAGGATATTCTGGGGGGTGTCAGGTTTGCTCTGGCCACACTTGGTTCTGCTTCTTGGTTCTGCTTCGTTCTGCACCATCCTGGAGCTGAGCTGCCCAGGCTTTCACAATCCCAAAAAGAAAAGGAAGAAATCTCTTATGGAGCTCTCCAATGGGGTTTTCCCACCTCCTGCCCACCCTGGTGGATGTTAACAAGCTAGTAGATCTAGACCTGCTGTGCCTTGATAGAAAGATTTATTTTTAGGGCCTTGATATTTAAAATGATCTGTTATAATTTCATGCTTAAATAACACTAAATAATGTTCCCTGTTTGCACAGTGTAATTGGAAGAGGCGAATAAACCAAACAAACCAGCTATGACTGAGCTTCCTTAGTATTTTCAGACTGAAACAAACAGCAAAAAAACAAGGGCTTAGCCAATTTAACACTTTGGGGGTATTTTCTAGTTGGCATTTCACTTTTTCATTTTCACAGGCCAAGAAACATGAGAATTCTAAAGAGCCAGTGGCTTCTTGCCAAAGAAAACTCAGTTGATCTTAGATTGCAAAAAAAAAGGAAAAAAAAAATCAGAAGTGAACTTATTGTTTGTTTTTTAGGAACTGGCAGGGCTAATGACTCTGCAAGTGCCATGGGATTTTATGCAAGTGCAGAAAAGACTTAGAAAATATTCAGCGAGTTCATTTAGGCTCCTTTCATGCTTCTCAAATCCTGAGGCTTCTTTATTGCTTCTTTATGTCAATTTGGCAGTGCTTGATTTCGCTGCCACCCTCAATGTTACTGCAATGGCATTGCTGTGCTCCGTGTGGAGCAGGTCCTGCTCTGGTCACATCCCATGTAACCTGCCTGGGCTTTTAGAGGATTGAATTAGAACTCCAGCCTTTGGTTGACCTTTTTTGGGGATAGGGAGTTCAGGCTAAGCTGCCATTCCCTGTGTGAAAAGCCCTTGGCGTCATTATTTAGGCAAAGAGATTTTGTGATTAGTCATGAATAGGTTGTGTTCCCTTCTGGAAAACTGCCATTGGAGGGGGAATATAGCCTGGGCTGATGAAGCTGCTGCTCATCAGCTCACTGGTGTGTCTTTATCTGGCAGGATCCCTCTCTGCCAGCATTCAAGAAGTGTTAGGACAACATTCTTAGGGCAGGGCCAGGAGCTGGACACGATGGTCTTTGTGGGTCACCATGATTTTATGATTCTCCTGTTAGAAGGGTATGAATAAGTTTTCCCTCTGTGTCCCTGTGCTGAGATGCCCATGGAGCAAAGCTCCTGCAGGCTCAGGCTGTGGCAGTGATGATGCTGACAGTCCTGATGAGCCCTGCATCCTTGTCTTGGTTCTTCCCTTTCCTTGCAGTGCCCTGTCCTCCCTCTGCCCCGCCTATCCTGGGGTGAGCAGGCTTCCCCCAGTGCCTCCCCTCCTCCCTGGCTGGCGAAATCCTTCTCCCTCCTCCCCTCCCTGTGCTCCACACAAGCCTCAGCTCTGTTTGTGCCCACATTAGCATTTCTGCTGACTGCAAGGATCGGTTTAATTTCATGGGTGTCATTTCCTTCAAGAAATCTCTCTCTGAGCAGCAGCCCGACGAATGCCTGATAAAACATATTTTCCTACGGTAATGATTTTATGGACCCATAAGTCATGAATTTATTATGATCTCAGCCCCTGCTGCTGATTGCTGTAAAATGCAAAGTAATTAACAGCGAGCGGTAGCAGCTATTCCCACCTGGTAGTGTGTTCTTGGGCACGCTGATGGCTTTGATTAAAGTAATGGCTAAAGTGTACAGCCTGGCTGTAAAATATTAGCATGATTAATGCACTATCCTAAATAAGAAACAAAACTAATGGGCATGGTTTAAGGAATTAAATATATATATATGTATATATACATATATATATACACATTTCTCTCCCACCCTCTAGCTATTGTTCTGGCTCATTTGTGCTTTCTTTTCTGTTAAATAATGTATGGGCTGGAGGACCGGGGGCCAGGCTACAGATGCATATTGCAGTTTCATAACGTCTTAAGTGCTTGTGTTAATTTTTCACTCCTTCCTCCTCTTTCCCCTCAACTTGCCATCTCCCATCGCGTAGGGGGAGAAAGATAATCGAGTTTCCTGAACTTGGCCTGAAGTCAGATGTGATTTGATTTGGATTGCAGACAGCCTGGGGAAGTGGCTCCGAGGCTACTTGGAGAGTTGGACGAGGTTTGTGGCCTCTCAGAAGAGAAACTCTGGTGCTGTGTTCACATTCCCGTGGCTGGGGGTGATCTCTGGGCCGTCTCCACAGCCGGGAGCCCAGAAGTTTCTCACACATGAAGAATAACCACATCTGTCAAAAAAGCTGCAGTGCTTCTGCTGGGAAAAGAATGCTTCTGCTTTTCTTTTTCTGAACAGCCTAAAAAAGTCAATGACTGGATTTTAGTGGAAAATAAGACCCAAGTCAGATTTCTCCCTGCCACCCTTCCCAAAACTGTGATGAATTTGGTTTCTGGCATTTTCCATTGGGAAATTTTCCAATCAGAAATTACTTCAGCTTGGGTGTGAGACAAAAAAATACACTTTTTTTAAAGACCAGCACTTGGAAAATTTTATTTGGAAATGGAGAAAATATCTGATTGGGAAAAAAAAAAACAACAAGAAGAAAAGGCCTTTTTGACCCATGCATTTTGATCAGCTCTTCTCTTCTTATTTCTAAAGATGTGTACACCAATGTCATCTAATTCCCTCTGATCAGCCTCTACCTTTTCAGGTCTATTGATCTGTTCTGGTTTATGGAGCTCCCAACTATTGGAAAGGAGAGCTTATAAATAACTACAGAGAAACGGGATTCTGTATCACAGGAGTTCCAGCTGTGCTGCTTTTGTTTATCACACAACACACATTTTTTGGAACTTTTCTTAACCAGGAGGTTGCAAAAGGAAGCTCAGCATGCCAATGTCCCCGAGAACCGTTGTGTTGTATTGTACTGTGCAAATGGTGTTTTCTCCCTCTTGGGATGGAAGGGTTTCTGGGTTTGTTTTTGTAGATAAGATATAAACTCAGTAGTGGTTCTGCTAGTAAATACAAGTAGCCTCAAGCTCTGGTATGTGTCTTGTTGGTCCCTCCAGTAATTTGACAAAGTACCCTTCCAACAACCTCCTGAAAAGTACAATATGAACAATTTTGTTGATCCCTCAGTATCTGGAATAGTGGGAAGGGGCACTTTGCCAGCACTGGTGTGGGGTTTGGATGTCTCACCCACGTTCAGTGCTCGTCCATCCCAGGAATCAGATGTGTTACCAGGAGGGTCAGGAAAGTTCTCTCTCTAAAACTGCCACTTCTGGAATTTTGGCTGCCTTTGGTGGGGAAAGGGGAGGGAAACCTCAAAGAGGTAGAGTCTGTGATTTAAAGTACAGGGGAGCTTCCACACAAGGAGAGATTCATCAAACTGAGATGTGGTGTTTGACTAGAGAGGCAGCTGGGAGAGGGGGATGATGAAGCCAAGCACAGTCCGGAGCAGTAGGATGGTTTGCTGTATCTTGTGATGTGGGTTACCAGTGAACTCATTAAGCAAAAAGTTTAAAGAAAATGAAGGTAAGTCCATTCTCCTGACATGCATAATTACATATATATTCCATCGTCACTTGCTGCTGTGGAGTCCAAAAGAGGAGGATGAATAGATGTGAAGCAGCACTAGATCATCACAGAAGGCAGATCCCTGAGGATGCTGAATATAATCAAAGGGTTTGCAGCAAGAAGAGAATCACAGATATCCTCATTTGCTTTCCCCCTCTCCCTCTTGGGAAGGCTGTGGCCATGTTCTTTTGCCTCCTTTGGCTTCTTGTCTGGTCTCAGAGGCTGAGTGCTGGAGGGTGTGGTTGGACTGACAGCACTTCCCCTCCTCAGGAATGGACATCCTCAGTCTTCTCCCACCACGTGAGACCTTGTGTGCTGGATGAGGAAGCCCAGGGCAGGTGGTGAAGGAAGGGCAAGGATGCTGGAGCACATCATGATTCCCACCAGGACCATCTGGCCTGGGGGGCATGGAGGACACCACAAGCCCATGGGGCTGAGGCAGTGGCCTGGAGAGGTAAGAGCCAGGTGTGTGGATCTCATGGCAGCCCTGAGCTGTGACAGTGCCACAGCAAACCCTGTGAGGGTGGTGTGTGGTGCCTGGGCCAGGGGAGGCTGAGCCTTTTCATCCCTCATTTGGGCGCCATTTGAGCCGGCTGCCGCAGTCAGGCTGCAGGGTCATATTTGGAAGGCTTTCTCAGCAGTGCACACATGTTAATGATGTTTGAGGAGTAGTTTCTGTGGGAGACCTGGGAGCCAGGCAGCTCTGCAAATCAGCCCATTAGTATTTTTAAAAGAAAACCTCCATCCTATAGGAACTGCTTTGGCCTCTGGAGACGTGCCAGAACTGTATCCCAGACTGCACCGCATCCGCTTCTATTAGATCTTTCCCTCTCTCCTTTTATCCACCCCTTTTCCTTCCCTCCTGCCTAGAGCTTTCTCTTGCTTTTCTATCCAAAACACACTTGAGCTGTTCCTTTGGAAGTTTGCACAAGGATAGGTTGGCGTTTACTTTTCCCCCTGCCGTCTCCTTTCTCCTTTTGGAGCTAATCACCCCGGCGAAATTGAGCTGTAATTCAGTTGGCAGTGGTCAGATTGAGCTGAACATGTGTGCTCCAGCACATCCCCAGATTCTTGCATCAACAAAAATGAGCACAGACAGGCACAAAGAAAGGAGAGGTGGCGTGGCCTTGTTTAAAACACACTCGTGCAGCAGCGTCAGCCACCTGAACAAAAGCTGCCTGTCTGCTTTTCGGAGGTGGGTGAAAGAAGAGGTTATTTGGCTTGATGTGCACAGCAAGAAGGGGAGATGGTGCTTCCCCCCTCCTCCCCCTGCCATCTGCAGCCTGGTGGCAGGTAGAGGAGGTTGCTTTGGTGGGGAGGATTTGTAGCTGCCGTGAGTCAGTCAGTGTGTCAGGGTAAATCAAGCCTGACGTTTTTAACATCTTCCCCACACAAAGAGGGGGGGCAGGAGGGAACAGAGGAAGCAATTGTAATTTTATGTCTATATCCTGCTCGACTAATCAAGGTGAGCAAGAGACTTGCCAGCCAGAGGTTTTCCTCTTGTTAGCTTGTTCATTTCTCTGCTTTGCCTTTCTCCTTCCTTTCCTGGACTACTGTAGCAATCTCCTTTGTAGGGAAAGAAGGATCCAGCTGATCAATGCTAGAGGCTTGGAGACAAATGGTTCTTGCTCCTCCAGACTGTCTCTTGTAGCAGGTCTCTAATTAGGTAAGTGAAAACTCATGGAAAAACACATTTTGGCAGAGGTTTGACTACCTTTGACCCTGTGTCCTGCCTCCTCACTCCTATTCAAAACCCTAAACTTCCTGTTAGCCCTGATGGCAGTGCTGTAGTGCACCATATCCTCTCCTGCTCCTCTTGGGAGCACCTTGTTCAGGTTGGACAGGCCTACAGGTGGGCTGTGGAAAGAAAGAATATCTGCATCATGAGGGGAAGGTAATTCCAGGAGATTTCCATCAGCAGCCTGGCTTCAGAGTTGTGCTTGGTATGCCTCTTGTCTTGCCTCAGGCACGTGCTGCTGCAAAGCCTCCCTGTGCCTTTTACCTTGCTGCCAGCACAGGCTGCCTGCTCTAATCCCAGGTGGGCTAATTCCCTCTGGAGAGCAAGGAGAGGAGGGGAGGCAAAGTAAATTCATAGATAGGTGCCACCCTTCCACTACCACAGCCCAGAGTAGGGGTGGAACGCATTAGGTGCATGCTGGTTTGAATATTGGGTTTAACAGGATGCTCTTCCTTTTGCTAGGAGCCATGATCCAGTAGCCTGGGATACCTGGTGGCAGTGAGAAGGCTTGTGCTCCAGGGGAACAGCCTGGCAGCTTCAGGGCTGTCTCCCAGCCCGTGGCACGGGTTGTCCTGAAGGTGAGTGAGGTGGATCCTCGTGGTCCTGCACTGGAGCTGTTGAGCAGCATTAACTCTGGCCTCTCTCTGCTGTTCCACCCAAGCAATCAACAACAGATTCTGACTTTTGAGCCAAAGCTGAAAATCTCGGGTCTGACTCGCCCAGTGCCCTTTTGTGCTGCCCAACTTCATGCAGATGGAATGTATTAAATTGGTGAAAAAGCCCAAAAGCTGCACGCTGGGTCCATGTGCTGGCAGGGCAGGGCAGCATCATTAAAATTCCTGGTGTGCACAGAAGTGGACTAAGTCATCAGCACAGGGCAGGGAGCCTCCGAGTCCTGAGTGCTCGTGCTGATTTACACCAGCTGGGGAACTGGGCCAAATCTGTCTCGTTCAATGAATGATCATTCAATTTTTCTCTCTGCTATCAAGCCCTTAAACAAAAGCCAATTGAAATCAATGGGAGACTTTCATCATTTTCAGGGTTATAGGCCTAAAAAATTGGATGCTTGGGGAAAAAGCAGGCAGGGGAAGAGAAAGGGAAGAAGGAATAAATGCTGCTGTAACATTATGGCTTACAACAGAAACAGATGGAAGTGAGAAATGCTTTAGTTACGATTCTCTGGCAGCAACAATTCAGCAAAGCTGTACATGGAGATGTGTACATTGAAGAGCATCCTCCCTTATGCAGACTGCTCTGTGGGTGCAAAGGGAGCCTGTCCCTCTGTGAATCCCATCTCTGTGTGTCCTATTTCTATATGTGATTAAGTTCTCCACTCTTCCATTGCAGTTAAAGTTATTATTAGTGGTAAGCACATGCTCCACAGCTGGCTGTTCCGCACAGAAATGCAGGAAGAAGTGCTGCCTTCTGCTCCCAGAAACCAGCAGGATTTTTTTTTTTTTTTTTTTTTTTTTTTTTTTTTTTTTTTTTTTTTTTTTTTTTTGCAGTAGCTGGAAGAGGGGGAGGTTAATATCTCATCCAGCCTCTGGCTGTATTTTGATAAAATCCTTTGTCCAATGACTGCAAAGCATTTTGCACATACAGCAGGATAAATCCCCTTCAGACAGGTATTATCTGGCCTATTTTTACAGCTGAGAATTTGCAGCCTTCGGAGCCATCCGAAGGCACTGCCTGCACCTTGTGATCTCCCCGGCTGAATGAATGTGTCAGGATGGGTGCTTCAAACCCAGCCCCAGTTGCAACACAGCCCTCCAGAGTGCCTGGGTACCTTAGATCCTTCCTCCTCAGCCTCCCCATCCCTGTCACAGGTATGACAATCATCCCTTCCCCCGGGTAAACATTTCATTATGCGCTGCTGCCGAAGCACCTCGGAGGGGAGAAGACCTACAGATAAGTCTGCATTCTCATTTTGGCTGTATTTGTGTGCCTGTTTTCTGCTTTAACTGCTCTTCCCTTTCTTTGCCTGCTCATTAGTTCTGCCTGAGTGCAGGACCTCTCCAAAAAATGCAGTGTTGGCAGTGGGCATGAATTCTTAACGACTCCTGTCTCTAATGACAGAATCCAGGGCCAGGCAGGCAGTTTGCTTGCTGGGAGAAGGAGAGGCAGATGAGACTGTGGCTCTTCCCCTTGTCATGGGGGTGAGTTTGCAAATTCATGGGAGGATCTGCAAAATAAGCTCAGGTCTTGGACTGCCTCTCATGCTGCAAGGAGAATTGCTTGAGATGGCAGATGGAAAGAGATGCCTCTCGGGCTGTGGAAGGTGTTGGGTTTGTTTTTAAAGCTCACTCTGGCCTCTCTCTGCTGTTCTACCCAAGCAATCAACAACAGATTCTGACTTTTGAGCCAAAGCTGAAAATCTCAAGTCTGACTTGCCCAGTGCCCTTTTGTGCTGCCCGCAACTTAATGCAGATGGAATGTATTAAATTGGTTAAAAAACCCAAACAAAACAATACAACAATCAATTCACAGGAAAAAACAACTGCCAAGGGTTCAATTTTACTGAACAGGAGAAGGAGTTTTAATAATGGAGAGATTAAAACTTATTTTTAGTAGTGTTTTTGTTGTCTTCCATTGTTATTCTGTCCTTGATTCAAAGTTTCCTCCACTTTTTTTGCAGATGCAGCTTTTAACGTGAGTTTGCTTTTCTTTCACAGGCCATTTTATTTTGTTTAAAGAAGAAGGAACTCTTCACAAGGTAGAAGAGGTGGGAAGAGAAAGACAGGTGAATCCTGCCTGGGTGCCATTCTTTCTGTTTCATTTAATGTCAGGAATAAGAAGGAAAAAACCCATTAAAAATCTTTGATTTTTGATTTTTAAAAGCCAAACCAAGGAAAATTACAATTTTTCATACTGGTGATGAAATCCTAGATTTTTCGTTTGGTGGATTTGTGCTGAAACATCATTTAGTGGATTTGTTCTGTTTCTGATGAAATCTCAGTAGGCACTGAGAAAATTTCAAGTTGATGGTGGGATGACCAATTCCTCTTGAGGTTCTGGTTATTTTTTTGATTTGTCCTGGTCTCTCCTTCCCACTTCCATCCTTGCTGATGCATTTTTCCACTCCTATTCCTGTTGCACTGAAATTGCCAGAACCGAGGCCATTAAAATGTCCATGAGGCATTTCCTTCCTGGATGGACTAGTTGGGTTAAGATCTGTGAATCCCAGAGATGTCATCTTATACTGAGTTGCCTTCATTTCACACACTGTTGCTGGAAAACTTTGCATTTTTATGCTCAGAGTACTTCACTTCTCCTATAAGGAAAGGCAGGTTCTGGCACTGGGATATTCCATGTGGCCTGTGGAGGTTGGCCAGGTAGGCTGGATCTCTACATGTGTTGACTGCAGAGTTAATTCTGGCTTTGCAAAAACTGAAGTTCAGCTTTTTTTTTTTTTGCTGGTTTATTGTTCCTCAGTACCTCAGATCTGTTACATAAATAAGTAAATTAATAAAAATTGTGGGAAGCATTTGGGAAATCTTCAGAACCATAGGTAAGCCTTTAGTTTGGAGGGAAGAGAAAGCTGGGAAGCATCCTGTCCAGGGATTCTCCTTCCTCCCTCAGTCCCATCTGTGTCCATGGGCCCAGGAAATGAGCTGAGGTTCACCCAGTTCTGACAGATGAGTGCACAGTGAAACACCAGTGTCTTGCACCTCTGGCAGCGCTCTTGGCAGAGTAATCTGAAAACCAAAGGGTCTCTGGAGCTCTCTTCAGAGCTCTGTGAAAGCTTCTTCTGCATGAAGCCTATGCCGTGGCTTTGGAGATGAGAGCTGGCCATCTCAAGACCAGAGTGCTCTGCAGAAATTTGGAGCCACCACCTTTTGTGGCACCCTGATGTTCTCTCGATGAAATATCCAAAATCCATTTGTGATGAGGTCTTTGGGACTCTCTTCTCCATGTGTTGCTGGCAGGAAGTTCCCACTTTCTGTGCCTCCATCCCCTCAAGCAGGCATGTTGATTCCACATTCCTCTTGTTCTCGAGGGCAGGTTTTAAAATCCTGTCGCAATTATTCACAAGCTTTGATTGGAGCCCACGCTCAGAAACACTATTTGCATCCAGGGAGGATCTGATTATAATTGCTGCAGAGAAGTTTGTTTGAGACTGATTCTGTGTCAGCTTGAAATGTCGCGATGATGCTCTTTGGGCATGAGAACTGTGCAGGCTCAAGGTCCAGCGAAGGGCAGTGGAAGGGACTTGGGGTGTCAAGCTTGGGGATGGAAATTGCTTTTTCTTCAGAGAAGATGGATATGGTGGGAATGCTGAGCTGGAGAAAGAGCAGAGCAGTAGGAACTGGAATTACCTGACTGGTCTTTGGGGCACCACTGTCTTCTCCACCCTAAAGACTTGAGGAGGCAGCCTGTTTTCTTCAGGGTTGTTGATTTGAACTACCCATTTTAATCATGATTTAAATCAACAAGCAGGAAATCTTGATTTTAAAACCACGTTTTAATCTTGTATTTTAAAGTTCATTTCCTAATGAAACGTGGTTTTTCATTGGTTGGCATAATTTGGAACTATTTTTGGCAAAGCAAAAGGGGACGCGACACCCATACATATTTATTGGTGTGACTGTATAGCTCAATAAATATCTGTTCTAACTTTTACATCTTTTTATTACATTGAAGGAGTGGAAAGCATGTAATTTCTGATATAATAGCCATGGCTTTGTTTTTTACACTTGTCTCAAGCTATATGAGGACAAAAATTAAAATGTAATTAAAAATGCATGAAGAAAGCAGTTAAAAAGTTTGTTGTTGGTATCGCAGAGGGCTGGAACAAACCTCTGCAGATAATCTACTCCATGTGTTGGCACCGAGGCAAGATCAATTACACCTTTCCCCTCTACACAGGTGTTTGTTTAACCTTTCCATAGATGTCTCCAGTGAAAAATTCTGCAACTTCCCTGTATCTGTTCTAGGGAGAAAGTTTTAAATCTTTTTTTTTTTTTAGATGTCTAAACTTAAGCTTTCTTTGCTCCAAGTTAAATTATTTCTTCTTCTGTCACTGAACACAGAGAACAATCGACTGCTGTCTTAATAACCTGCAAGCTACTGGAAGATTGTTATGCCTCTGTGCCTTAGTCTTCTCCTTTTTTTTTCTAGGCTGAATGAACCTAGTTCGTTTAACCTTTCCATGCCAGCTCTTCCTAAAGCTGTGACGGTTTAATTTCTTCTCCTCCAGACTGCCCCCTGCTTTTTCATCTCTTTCTGCATCTGCAGTGAAATTACTTTGGGGGTGCTTCAGGAGGAGAAATTGCTTGCCATGCCGTGTAGGCAAACTGTGGAACTCATTGCTATGGGATACTGT
Organism: Emberiza elegans; assembly: GCA_024865655.1. Classification (NCBI taxonomy): domain Eukaryota; kingdom Metazoa; phylum Chordata; class Aves; order Passeriformes; family Fringillidae; genus Emberiza; species Emberiza elegans. The sequence goes on from JALJVW010000168.1 coordinate 667,212, forward strand.
GGAGGCTAAAGATTAAATAGGTTTGGAAAGGGTTTAAACAAAGTAATGAAAGCTGTTCCTGAGCTGTGCGTTGCTGGAAGGCCTTGGGAGATTGGGATAAACAAAGGGTGAAATGCTATGCTCTGTCTTAAGGTTTCATTGCTGGCTTTGGGAAGCTACCAACCCAGCCAGGGGTCATATTGCCATGCGTGGCCATGAATCCATGCTGTTGTGATGTACTGGGAGCTTGTCCCACTGCTGTGTTTCAGGGAAGTGCTGCAATGTGTCCATGTCTTCCCCCAGAACTTGTCTTTCCAGCCTTTCCAGCAGCTGCCTTCCAACTAACTGGAAAAACAGAGTCCAGCTCTGACTCGAGCACGTTGGGAATCAGAGCCTCAGAAAACCTGGATGGCAGCAGGGGTGGGTATGAATTTCCTGGGATTTGAATGTTAACCAGATGCTGTTTGGGTAATGCTCTGCTCCTCTGGCAAGCAGGAGCGTGGGGTGGTGCCGGTGACTTTGTGGAGCACCAGGGTGGTTAATGACCCCCAGCCAGGCTGCACCAGTCTGTAAACAGCCGCCAGGAAGCAGAAATCTCTCTCTTCTCCAGAACCACTGCAGTCGACAGCTCCCCTTTCATCTGCTCAGAAAGTGCTGAAGTGTTTCTAGCTCCTCTTCAAAAGCAATTCTGCACTGCCCAGAGGGGGCTGTAATTCACATGGGGAGCCAGGAAAAAATGATACTCCCCATCTCAGCAGATGAGCATAAACCATGTGAATTCTGACTTCAGCTCCTCAGTGAGATTTAAATGTGAGGGTGGGAATGTGGTGACAAGGACTCTATGGGTCACCCGCAGGATAAAGGTACACCAGGAAGCCATTACTTCTGGAATGCCAGGGTTTGAGGGTAGCAATGCTTAGCCCTGGAGCATCTTCAGGGGTGTTTAGAAAGGTAATTCGAGTCTGACTTTCCTGTTTGCCGAGCCTCATGATGCTCTCTGGTTTTTGTAAGAATACCCTGTTATTGAAGGGCTTTATAGAACAGTCCCTCTTTGTTCCCATCTGCTCTTGGGCTTCCAAATCCCTTTCTCCTTTTCAGTTCCCCTTATGGAGGAGAGCACTTTCTCAAAAGACCCTGCCTGATTTTAACTCTGCTGAGGCCACTGGAGCACAGCAAGGATTGGGTAGGTTCACCATTCCTTGGAGGGAGAATGAGGCCAATTCAACATTTAAAGGGAAAGCAGGGATGTGGCTTTTGGTGGGCTGGGAATCATAGAATCCTAGGATAGTTTGGGTTGCAAGGGACTTAGAGATCATCTGGTTCCAGTGAGGGTGTGTGGAGGTGGAATTGGGCAGCAGTGAAACAGTGCTGATCGTGTTTCCCTCACCATGGTGGGGGACCACGGGCAGAGGGGACAGCTGGGATGGGCAAAGTGAAAGCTCATCATCTCCCAGGTGATGGTCCCAAAAGGAGAGTGGATGTGTCTGAAAGGGACTCGTGGCAGTTATGGTGTCTCTTGCACCTCTTGAAAAACATTTGCACGAAGAGATGTCTTTGTTTTAAGAAATAATAAAGCTGGGCAGCTTGCAAGCTGCGTGCTTGCCTTGTCCCTGGTGTTCCCGTGCTTGGCAGTGCCTTTGCTTTTGCAGAAGAAGTGTGGATTTGTTTTTTAACTCTTGCTGCTCTGTGAAAGAGAGCAGCCAGAGAATGAACAGTTTGGGATTTTGCAGGTAGGCAGGGGGTGGACACCAGTCCTCTTTAATCTTGGGTGCTGAAGGTGATCAGAGCTTTTTATATAGACCTTTATCTGTTGGCAACTTAATTAACTAATGGTCCCAGAAAGCTCTTACAGAACAATTGATTGCATTCACTTCAATATCATTATCTCTGTCCTATTGGCACCCAGGCAGTTGTGCAGACTTTTTTGGGTGGTGAAAGCTGGTCATGGCTTCCTTTCCCAACCCTGTTTTTTTTATCCATAGGTTTTTGGATTAGAGATTTAGCTTCAGAGAGAATTAAATCCTCTCTGTCTGTGGCTGTGTGGGGAGCACGTGGCTGCAGCTGTAACAGCCTTAGAGTGTGAATGGCACAGGGCAAAGGAAAAACATGATCAGCATTGTTTCATTGCTGCCTTGCCTCACTGTCTGTGCTCCCCCCCTGACCCGGGGACACACGTGAGAGCAATGCAAGATATCCAGCCCCTCATCACGTTGTGTCTTGTCTTTGCCTCTGGCCTGAACCCAGGTCTTCTGGTTACCAGCTCTTGCAATTTTGCTGGTAGCCCTCCTGGTGATACATGTCACATTGAACTCCCGTGTCGTGGGTGCATGTGACAGAGAGAATCACAGCCCTTATTTTAATAAAGCTTAATTCCTCTGCCTCCATAAAAAATATCGATGTAAGAAGACACAGCTGAGCCCTCAGGTCTAGATATGAGAAGGTAGAGGGAAGATCTCCCCCCGGGCTCTGTGTGTGTGTATTTAAAATGCTTTCCCAGTGCAGGGGTGTGGACTCCTGGGCTCATTGGATTCCCTGAGACTTCTGCGACAGGGATTGCTGGGGTGAACTGGGATTTGATGAGAATTGAAGCTGGCTGTGAAAAAAAAAATTACCTGAGTCCTCCTCCAACTTCATACTGGGTTGGATTTTGCATCATCTTCGCCAAGGTCAGAAGAAATTCATAATGGCAGCTAGGGCCAGAACAAAAGGCTTTAAGACTTGATGGAAGTCTTTCCCTTTTCCCATCCCTCCAGCTTCCTTGGACACCTGGTCATTCCCCCTTCCACCTACCCTTTAAACCAGTAGCTCATCACCCTGCCTGTCAAGCACACCTTCCTTTGGTACCTCTGTCTGTCCCCATTCCCATCCTAAGGCATCCATGACCCTACTGGCATTGTGGCAGGCTGCTTTCTGGGCTGAGGGTGGTTGGGCCAACCCTTCCTGGGTGTGGTGCTCTGCAACAGAGGGGACTACTTCTCTTTTTATTCAAACATAATCAAATAGGCCAGCACACCTGGTGGTATCTCCATACAGATAAGATTGTGATCCTTCAGACCTGGAAGTGAGAACCATCCAGATGCTGGGACAACCAAATTTTACTTTTGTATATATATTAGTCCCTTAGTGGGGTCTGCTGGGCTGCTGGTGGCTGGGGAGATGATGTTGCTTTGTTTGAAACCCACAAAAGGTAATTTAATCAGTTTGGCTTCCTGTATGGCTGGGTGAGAGCACCCCAGAAATGTAATGGGCTGCTTTCACAGGCAGCAGCTCATGCTTGATATTTATAGAGAAATGGTGCTTTGAAAAGGCCCCGTTTTTCAGCCTCTCCTGCTGTTCTCTAGCTAGGGCTGAGCCTTGCTGTTAATAAGGGAAATGCAGACATTTCTTCACAGTAAAGACAAAAAACCTCCCCTTTGCTTTCCTTCCCATCTTGTCAGGAGCACCCTGCTGTGCCCCTCTGCTTTCTTCCCATATCACAGAGGGAATGGATTCTCTCTCTCAGCTGTACTCCTCACCAGAGCCCTGGTAGCTGAGTGTGTGTCCATGCAGCCATATCCCTTCAGCTGGCTTTTATTAGCAAGCAGAAAGCAAAGTGCAATGGTTTGGGGAGGGGGAAAGGAGGGGTTTGGGAGACCTGAGGTTAAGTCTCAGTTGTGTTTTGGATTTACCGTACAGCTTTGGAAAAGTCGTTTGTGTGCATCAGCTCTCTACCTGTAAGCATCAGTGTGGTCTGACCGACTTCTGCAGCATTAAATGGTAGTTATGTGTTGCTTTTAACAATATTCCATGGACAGAAGAAAAGAAGTGGGTGTTGAAGCAAGGGTCACTTTGAAGCTGAGGCTCAGCCGTTTGTGTTTCTCAGGTACTTTCAGTAATGTGACCCATGCTTTATGTTACAGGCTGCAAATGCTGCAAAAGGCTATTTTGAGCCCTGGTAGATTTAATTGAGATCCAGGCTCCTAGCAGTCCTTGCAAAATGAGCATGACACTCTGTTGTTCTAGTGAAAAAATGGGTTTCTTAAGCTTTTTGGCCGTGCTTTGGATAGACATTTGTGGTCTGAGGTGTCAGTGAGAGAACTGGGGCTCTGGTTCTGCAGGACCCTTCAGATGTGTCAGAATTCTGATTTCATTTTCTCTCTGGAAAATCACTGGCCATACAAGAAACTCGGATGAGAAAATGCTTGGTTAAAAACTCAAGGGACGCTCCATGGCAAGCCCATGGGAGGATCCATTTCCCAGGTTTCCTCCTGTCTGCAGGGGCTATTAGGAGATTCATTTATTCTGCTTGAAGCCTGTAGGTTTATAAACATAGGCTCTTCTCTTCAGCGGAGCTGAGAAGAACAACATTTGAATTCTTTTGGGACAGGAGCTGTCTGTCTTTACCATTCAGTTTAGGAGTGTAGCAGGGGGAAGTGGGGAAAGCCAGGGGAGCACCAAAAGGGCTTGGTTTGTACTGGACTAGGAAAACCTGCATCATGGTGAGGATGAGTAAAAAATGTCCCAGTTAAACTTGTGCTGCTGCAGCATAGAAGGATTAGCCCTGTTAGAGCTCTTAGTGAAGCATTCTTGGTGTAGGTGTGTGGATGAGGATGGGCCTGAGGACATGACTGGGCTTTTAGGCTTAGCTAAACTAATTGGCTTTGGAAAGTGGGGGCAATGGGCAGCTTTCCCTGGGCTGTGGCGACACTCAAAAGAACATGCTGGCATTTCTGGGGCTTCTGAATGTCACTGGTACGTTGCAGATGGCTTTGGGCTCTTGGCTGAGAGGTGCTATCACAGGGAAACCCACCGTGTCTGAGAGCTTGCAGAGCTGAGGCTGGAGAAAACATGTGGGATGGCTTCTCTGTCTGTTTTCATTTTCCTGTGCCAAACTCAGGAAGACCCAAATATCCAGAGACCTGTTCACTTGTGAGGCCTCAGCCAGTCTGGAGCTGCTGGGGTCACTTTCACCCTGCGGGTGGACTGGGAGGCTCTCACTCCTTCCTGCACATGGATTGAAGGGTTCTGCTCCTTGCCTTGTGAGACAGAATGACTGCAGCTGCTGTGAGAGAGCAGGAAATCATCTCTGTAAAGCTGTCCAGAAAGCCTTGAATTCAGGTACAAGCCTCATGTTTATAGGAACATAAAAGGAACCATGGAAACTAAATATGGGTCAGAGCACCCGCAAACAGCAAAAACAGAGGGATTGCAGAGTTACACTAATTTCTCTGCCTTTGATTTGCTGTGGTGGTTTCAAACCTGCCTGGGGTCCTAGGCTCTGAAGGAGGCTTTGGGATCCATAGGAATAAGGAATATTTTTGGGAAGGCAGAGGGCAGAAGACTTCATTTAAATGCCTTCTTGAAGTCCATTTAAGACTTCATTTAGGGGTCATGCTGCTCAGTGGTGTGCAAGATGTGCTGGCTGTGACATTCCCATTGAGCCCCAAGGGAGATGAGGTACCTGGAGAGCAATGAAGAGCTTCACATGCATTGTTGACATGGAACTTAAAGTTTGCTTCCCTCTGTTCCTTTGTTTAGAGGATTACCCTGTGGAGCTCTGCATGCCCTCCTGGGCCTGTCGCAATGATTCAGCTGCTCTGCAGTCCTCAGCTTCATCACGGGGAAACTTCTTCACCTAGCTGCTGCCAGCATGCTTTTGGCGACCCTGGGTGTCCTGTCAGCTGTTACAGGCCATTAAAGGATTTGTTTCTCGGTGTATGAAAAGGCTTAATTCAATTCTCATTCTCTCCTGGCATTCCTCGGAGGTGAGTGCGTCCCCTCAGCATGAATCCTCCAATGCCGCTAATTGACTTGAAAGTAGCTCGTGTCTCCTTGGAAATGTCACCCAGCCCTTTTCAAGTGCAATTCCAGGCAATCAGGATCAATATGTTTCTTTAGCTAAGGGTATTAGCACATGACTGACAGCCCTGCGGCATTAGCTTATTCATATGGACTTTCAGATGCTCATTTTTCTTCCCTGTCTCAGCTCCAGTCCCAGCAAGGAGAGCTTGGAGCAGAGCCATGCTCTGAGCTGCAGCTGTTCCCAGAGAACTGGGGGGTACCGGGCTGGCTCTGCCATCCCTGCCCCAAACCCGTGGGTTGCTCTCATTCCCTGTCTCTCAGGTGAGTCAAACTGCATTGCCCCATCCCCTTGCTCATCACATCGTGGCCTCGAGGTGTCCCAGAAAGGATGGGGCTGGATTTCTCTGCCCCTGTTAATCAGCCTGGTGCTTCCTTTGATGAAAGAAAAGATGTCAGCATATTTTGGCAGCACCTTTGCCCAGAGAATACTGTTAGACTACAATAGCTGTGCCTCCTCAGATCCCCTTGTGCTCCCAGGGAGGCTGCAGTCAGCAGCAGAGGACCTCCCTTGCTTTCCTCATCTTGTGGCAGTTGTGGGGTGGTCCTGGTGCCCAAAACATTTGGGGTTTTCATTATGTCTTCCATCAATTGGACATTCTTCTGCTTCCTTGCCTCAAAAACGTTCATGAATTCATCTTCCCAGCACCCTGTGAGAAAGGGGTATGCCGCTGTCTCTGCTTGGGGACAGGGGTGAAAGCACTGGGAAGTGAATTTAGAGGAGCTTACAAAAGCACTTGAGGCAGTGAATTTAATCTGAGCCCAGGTGCCCTCTGCCTTCCTTGCCTCTCCTTTAATAAGGCTGCCACTCTGCTCCCCTGGAGACACCTCCCATCCCTTCTGCACCCCAGCTCTGCCTCTTTCCTTGGGAAGCAGAGGGGAACTCGCCCCCTACTTTGGGGAACACTCAGAAGTCTTACAAGCGACAACTCAGGAACAGATCATGGAATATTTCCTGTTTTCAAAGGCAGAAGCTGAGTTGCTGAGAGACCAAGAGCCATGTCCTAGGTGAGATGACATTTCTCAGGCTTGGCTCTTCTGGGTCCCTGCTAGCAAGCAGTGCTCCCAGCTCTCCAAGAGCTCCTCCCTGGTATGCTAGAGCTGCAGGGAAAATGAAGCTAGCTCCCAAGCAGCAAACATTAGCACAGAGAAGGATGAGGTATGCTGCACTGGAGTATTAGGAAAACTTTGAGGACTTCTCTGCCATGCTGTGAATTTGAGTGCATGGCTGGTGATGGCACATCATCTGCCCCCACCTGGGACTTGCAACAGAGGTGGGGAATCTGTCAGGGAGCTGCTGAGAGCACGATCCCCAAAGGCACATCCAGAGAGAAGCAAGAAAGCCTGGAAGTTTTAATCTGTCTGGATACTTGCAGGTGTGCTGGCTGGCTGTGCCCTCTGGAATTAGGCAGTGAGGAGTTAAGGTGTGTGCCCTGTGAGACAGCCAGAGAGCGCATCCCAAACTCTGGCAATCAGAGGCAAAGCAACAATTATTAACGCCTCGGCATTTAATAATTAATTTAATTGTGGCAGGTTGCCTACGCCCCCGGTTATATTGTGAGCTCAATTCCAGAGCCCTCAGAGTTGTCAGTCAGCAGGTCCATAGATCATGGCAACCTTAGCATCATGTCAAGGGGCCTCACTCCATCAGGGATAATGAGCATCTCCCACCGGCTCCTTCCCATCATTCATTTGAGATCCAGAAGTTCATCATGCAAATGACAAACAGTGTTAATTTTCTGCAAATAATTCCTCCAGATGCCTGCAGGATTCCAGCACTCCTTGCCCAGAACAGTAAAATATGTTTGTCTTCCTCCCTTATAATTCACCACCAGGCCCACAAATCTCCCCAAAGTCTCTATAAACAAAGCAGGATGCGGAGTGCAGAGGGTAATAGTTCACTGCAAACATGTCTCTGGGTGCCTCTGTGCTCCACACAAGGAGAGGAGTGGTGGAAGAGGTCCAGAAGTTTCTTCTCATGTGAGCTGTGTTTGACTGCATTTAGTCTTGCAAATACTGTGAGTGGGATGGTCTGAGCCAAGGCTCACACAAGTAAAGTCATTGTGGGAGGAGAAACTCAAGAGGAATTTTTATGGGCTTGAAATTCAGGTCTGTCATTCTGGAATGGTTCAGTCTGGAGTGAAACCTCCTGCAAAACATCTGCATCACTGGGGGCCTCTCCAGGAGATCCACGCGTTATCATGGATCTGCATCATGCTGTGTTTTCTGATGAGTACTGAAGCAATTAGCCAGAGTTTGGTTTCTCCAAGCATCTCTCAGCTTACTGGATTCCAGATGCAACCAAAAATACATGAAGAGCTGAATTTCAGGGAGATTTGGGCCACAGAGCACAAGAAGTTTTGGATGAATTTGAAGCTTGGATGAATTTGAAGGTATGATGCAGGAATTGGCTCCAGCCAGTGTATCTGTCTGGGAATAGGGCAGACCCATGATGAGGCACACAGAAAATTGACTGCGTTTTTGACTCACACAAGAGGTCATCAGGCAGTTAGGACCCAAATCCAAGGAGGGTGGTGGAAATCCTGGACTCCTTCCCGTGTTCCAAGTAAAGTTCAGAAGAATTTGAGGGTACCCAGCTTGGTCTAAGGCTAGAAAAGCTTCTGTACTTGAGATCTATTTGGTTGGACATGTACAAATGTGTGTATTGTTTTATTTAGTTGGACATGGACAAAAACAAGGACATCCCAAAACTCTTCCTCCTCTGGCTGCTGAGAACACCCAACCATGTGCTCCTGCCTTACCTTGGCACCCATCAAGTGCTACAGCCAGCCTGGGGGCTCGGTCCTGAGCTCCAGCATGGAAATGGCCTGGCCTGGAGACACATTAGGGATGGAGCCACCAGCTCAGAGCGAGGCCTGTGTGTGCTGGAGGAGAGAGCATCCCAGGCTCTGGAAGGTCCTGTGAGGGCCCTGGGTCCCTCTTGCCAGTGGCACAGTGGGGCAGTGTGAGGTGGGTGACAGAGAGCAGGTAGGCATTGTGCTCTGCTCACAGACAGCAGGTAGGCATTGTGCTCTGCTCACAGAGAGCAGGTAGGCATTGTTCTCTGCCCTTCTCTTCTGTTTCCCACCACGCTTAACAGGCCCAGCTTTGCTGTGGATTTTTCCTTTTCATTCACCAGCTCCTGACAGCCCTGGAAGCTGCTGTACCCTCTCCCTCCCTCCCTCCCTGGCCTTTTCACACTGGAAGGGTTTTTAAAGGTCCTTCTAAGCAGCAGCTGCTGTGTGGCTTTTTGTTTTTTTGGTGTTTTTTATGATGGGCTGGAAATTAATTTCTTTTTCACTGGCGTTGGACTATCCATTCCCCACGTCACAGTGCAGAATGAGCTCGTAACTCTCCTGACTGCCTCGTGGCTGAGTTATGGGGTCCTCTGCAGGGTAGCCCAAAGGGTTTAATTTAACAGTGGATGTTGGAGGAAAGCAATGGAGTTCTGACAACTGTCTAGTGCTTTTGCTGTCGGTGCACTTGGAAAATTCTCCTTCATATCTGACCGAAAAGTTCCTTGTTTTAAATTAAGCTCAGGACTTTCCTTTCCATAGATGGGGAAAGGTGGATGTTGGTTTTTTTCCCCCTCCCTTCTCTTTTTGTTTGTCTGAAGATTGTAACCATGTCTCCATCCTCTCTAGACTGAGCATCACCAGTGCTTTCCACCCCTCCTTGCCAGCTGTCTCCTATAGATTTCCAGTCACTGCTGTCTGTCTCCCTTGGACTGTCTCCAGTTGCTCTCACTGTCTGGAAGATCAGCATCCCAAACCGGACAACAAATTCCAGCTGGGCCTGGAACAGCACAAAGACACACGAGGGTAACTTGGACCACTTGCACATGACATCTTTGCTGTGCTCTCATCCTGGCTGCCCTTGGCACGATCTTGAACCTGTTTTGGGGCAAGTGGGGTGAAGTGCTTTGGTTGCTGTCTGGGTCACCTGTGGTGGTGTCCTTGTCACCACACAGGGACACTAATAAGGCCATCTGCTGTAGGAACCAGTGTCTCGGATCAGGGATGCTTGGGTGAGCTAATGGGAAAGGACAAAAGATGCCTGCTGCTTACAGGAGCTGGAGCTTGTTACCCCCCCTACTTTCCTTCATGAGACTGTTCACAGCCTGGTTTAATGTGCCTGTTAATGGTGAAATTGGTGGGGTTGTGTCCACTGGAGCGCTCTTCTCCTCACAGAACTGTGGAACAGCCATGGGGAAAGAAACAAAATCCTTGGTTTTCCCTCATCCCTAGCTCTGCTGTTCTGTAATTTACCCATACAACCATCAGCAGACTTCATGTTTTTTTAAGGCCCAGCTCATTTTTGGTTCCCTTAATGAGTAATAACATCTTAAGGGCACTGTGCCATGGCTACGTCTCTCTCAAGGCAGCACCTAATCCTGTAGTATTTGCTCAGCAGAATGGTCACTGCTTTTCCTGGACTTGCATGGAGGACATGGTATGGATCCAAGGGCAGTTCAGGAGCTGGGCTCTTGCACGAGGATGATTATAAACTAATGGAACTCATTATGTTGGAAAAGACCTCTTAGATCATCAAGTCCAACTGTTAACCCAGCAGTAAAAAGCTCACAAATGTCTTGAGGACTAAACTATGTCCCCAGGTGCCACATCCACAGGTTTTTTTTGAACACTTCTAGGGATGGTGATTCCACCACTTTGCTGGTTTGCCTGTTCCAGTGCTTGACCACCTTTTCAGTGAAGAAATTTCTCCAAATATCCAATCTACACCTCCCTTGGCATAGCTTGAGGCCACTTCCTCTTGTCCCATCCTTTTTCCCTGAGGGCAGAACTCGACCCCTACCTGGCTAACTGGGGAATTGTGGAGAGAGAGAAGATCCCCCCAGGGTTAAAAAGCCTCAGCTCCCTCAGCTGCTCCTCATTGGTCTTGTTCCTCCTCCTTGCCTTTGGGGTGTGGAGAGCAAAGCTGAGGCATTGCTTGTGAAGCAGGATGGCAAATGAGAGTCAGGAACAAGAGAGAATTTGTTATGGTTCCTTGTAGGCCAGCCTGTCTGGAGGTGGAAGGAAGGGAGGGTCCAGCCAACAGCTGGAAAAGGAGCCCTGAACCTCCTGAGGGAAGGAAGGAGTGTGATCTTTGAGTTATTCTCCTCCTGTTCAGGACTGGGCATGGAACTGACACACCCTGGAGACCTTACAGCATTCTAGCAGTAGGGATGGAAATGCAGATTTATTTGGAGGGTCTGGAGTTACAGCTCCTCGGGTGATGCTTGTGTAACACCTGTCTCAGAGAACCTGAGAAATCCCTCTTGTTTCTGAGGAGTTCACCCCCAGCTGGGTAAGGAAATCAGGATAACTGGCTTGTCTTGCTTTCAGCAGTGTGTTTGAGGCAATCATCTATTTCTGGCACCGCTTGGGCACCACAAGTTCTGTGGGACAGCCCCTGTCTCTATGTCAAACTCATCTCCTGGAGTCAGGCGATTAGATGAGGCTCTTTTTCATCTAAGTGCTTTTTGTTTTGCTTTCTAATCTGCGGAGGGAAGCTGGCAGATGTCATCTTTAAAGGTGAGGAAAATGGAGCCAACATTTTGTATTCCAGAAATCTCATTATTTTCCAACTAATATACTGATTTTGGATGCTTGGGGTTTGGCAGCGGTGCAAGGGTCATTGCTGAACAAAGCAGAAGCAGGCCCATCCTGGAGAAAGCCTGCCTGGGTAAAATAAGCATTTTCTAAAAGTGGAAAACATGAATTCTCTGGGTCATGTCGAGGAATGAGGCCTTGTGGGTAATTTCCCTTTGGCTCTGACTTGATGAAAGCTTTTATAAAAGGAAAAGTGTGTTTTAAGAAGTTACTTGATACTTATCTGTCCGGAGTGCTTTTCCCAGGCTGGATTTGGGGAGGGATTATCTCAGATTTTCATTTAGTTCTGAAATCCTGGGTATTGGTTTTATAAACTAAAACCCCTTCGCAGCAGGTTGCTTGTTCTGTCTTGTTGTTTTAGCTTGATGCCTGGGAAGGAATTTAAATTTCCTGAACGGATGGAGCCTGCGCCTCGCTGGGGTAAATCAGCATCGTTCAAATATTTAAAGGCAGATGCATCAATACTGGCAGCTGAGGATCTGGCTTACTTTGATTAAAATCTGATCAAGATTACTCAGCCTTGCCAAGGGACTTGGATTACCAGTCTATAAAAAGAAGAGGAGGAGAGGAGAGGACATTAAATATAAAAATAATCCAATGAAGGACGTTAAGCTAAACTCACTGCAAATTGAACAATAATGAAAACATCCTCCTTAAGCAGGTGGAGGGCAGCAGGGCTTGCAGGCAAGCAGGAGTCTGGGAGGTGGGGTTGAGGTAGAAATATTGCCCTGGGGTTTCTCATGGGCATGGCCTCATCTTTTAAAGGCAGGGTTTTTTTAAAAAGAGGGCCTTGCTCATTAAAAAAAACCCAAGGAAGCGCTGTGGGAGGAGATGTGGGTGACAAATCCTTCGGAAAATCCTTGCCTCTGCTTCCTCAGGAGACCTGGGCTAGTGCCAAATCTCACTAGCAAAGAGGTGATTGAAGCTGAGGAACAGAAAATCAACTCTCTTACAGACTGCAGAATGTGAAATGTGCTTTTGTCTTTAGGGCTTCTTACAGGGGTTGAATTTCAACTCTTCCCTTCTATCACAGCATTTTTTCCACCCTGGTTCTTCATTACTTTTTAAATGTAAAGCATACTCAAGGAATGTTATTATGCCATGGGATTAGGCTTGATAGCCAGTGACTGATGGGGACATTGCACCAAGCTCATTGCTTGCTGAGCCATTTCAGGAGGCTGTCCAACCATTTGGCACGTGTCTAGATTTCCCAAGATTTCTCATGCTCATGGTCTCTAAACCCTGGTCTAATGAAAAGTGTCCCTGCCCATGGCATGGGCTTGAAACTAGATGGTTGTAAGGTCCCTTCCAACCCAAACCGTGATTCCCTGTGCTCCTGTAAAGTGCTGTAGCTATTAGCAGGTCAGGCACACTTGGGTCCTAAACTTGTTGGTCTCAAATCCCACTGAGATCAGCAGATTTTCCCCTCCTCTTTATGGGGCATCCTGGCTAGCTGGAATGGGAAGGGAGCACATCCCTTGGTGATCTCTGTGGGTGGAAGGAGATCTGTGGGGGTGCAGGACTTGAGTGTCCTTCTGACAGGCCATTAGGGGGATAGAATAGAAGAAAATAAAGATATTGTAGAAAGTAATCTTACCCCTAAGGAGTTTCAGCTGGGCCAATTATCAAAGATTAGGAACAGGCCTGACTTTACCAGACCACAACTGTAACCAGTGAGACGAAGATGCTATAAAAGAGTGGGGTGGGTGGGTGAGAGGGGAACTGGAGTTATTTGGTGGCTTTGTGAAGAAGAAAGAGTCAGGGCTCTGAGGAGCTGCCCACGAGAAACACCAAGGAGGTCTGGAACTCTTGTGATAAGGAGACAGCAGTATGGAACCCCTGTGATGAGATGACAACAGGCCACAGAGAGCAGGACGTACAGAGAGCTGGCTGGTCTGAGACTGGAAGATGCTTCGACTGTGTCAGAGGACTCTGGGAGCCTGGAGGGTTAAAACAGCCATAGAATCCTCAAATGGTTTGGGTTGGAAGGGACCTTAAAGATCATCTTCTTCCACCGTCCCTGCCATGGCTGGGGGATGTGACTTAAAGTAACACATCCCCAATTGCTGAAGGGAAGGAACAGGGTGGCTGTGGGACCTCCTGGGCGATTGTGTACAGGAGGGTCAGTGACATTCCCTGGGTGCCCCAGCAGTGATGGCAGTCTGTCCCTTTTTCTTTAACCAGAATGAGGTTCGGATGAGGATAAGATTGTATTTTAATAAATATTTGTTAGCAAGTAGCTTCCCTTCCCCCCTCCCCTCTAATATTGTTCATTCTCCTTGCAGGAACGCGTGCATTGTTCAGCTTCTGTTGCTCCATGTGTCGTGCTCCATTACTCCATCTCACAGAGCAGGAGGAACACTGCCAAGGCTTTTTCTGGGAATTTGCTCTGGTCCTGCTACTTCCCTGGTGGTGCTCAACTGATGGGGCTTGTTTGCAGGGGAAATAAAATGCTCAGCTGTCAGCTCCTGAATGGCCTGTCAGAGACCAGGGCAAGGACCAGCTCCTCCTTCAGCTCTGTGTTACACAGCCATGGTAAGTTTTGGGCCGTGACTTTTGGGAGAGAAAAGTTGCTAAGCAATGAATTTGACCTTCTCACTGTGTTTTAAAAGATGTGAGACTTTGCTCAAGGCATCCTTAGGATAAAGGTTTTTCTCCCCGAACCTTTCTCTGGTGCAAAAACAGGGTCTGCAAGTGGCTGTGATACCCTGTGAAGAGGCAGCCCTGTCTGAGGTGTGATTGTACTCTCACAGGGTGTGAAACAGTGTTTAAAAACGTGGATAATTGAAATGCACTGGTGAGCATGTTTTTCAAACCCTTGCTTTCTTGTTGGAAACAAGATTATCCTTGCCCAGACGGAGTGGCTGCAGGGAAGGTGGAGCTGCAGCGGTGCCTGGGCCGTGCCTTGGTTCACTTGGGGCTGAATTTCTGATGGCTCAGAAGGGATCCCAGCAGCCCCTCAGCTGTTTGCACGTCTGAGGATCAGTGGTACTGTGCCTATGAACCAGCACTGCATTGAGCAGGGCTGGGACCAAAAGCCACCTCAGTCTCAAACTGCCTGTGAAATGAAGCAGCTGAGGGTTCCCAAGTGTCAGGTTTGCACTCACAGGCAAGTTCCAGAGAAATAATAAGGTAGATGCTTATTATTTAATAAGAAGGTTCTTGCTGCTTGCTTCAGTTTCTCTTAGGCCATGAGAGGGAGCAGGGGAAATTTGAGCCATCTGATGTACATTAGTAATGAGATATTAATGTTGTGCCTGAACAGGGGCTTTATTACTGCAGGAGCTGGTGATACTGAGTGTCTTATACTTTCTGATTTATAATTCCTTCCTCATCTGGAGTTTTTGGTCAAACATCTCTGTACACAAAGCCTGAGGAATGGGATGGGAAAGTCCCTTTTTTCATGGGACATGCCTGCAAACCTCTGCTGCCAGCTCACAGCAGCTCCAGAGCATTTGGTAAGCAGTGGTCAGTAGTTTGTGCAGCTCCACAACCCACACCTGTGCCTGCAGCATTCCTGGCCTGCAGAACCTCTGTGCTCGCTCCAGAGGTGTTTCACCTCAGCTCTGGCTCTTCAGGTTGTTCTCTGAGCTGTGCTTAAACCCTCTGTCCCACCTGGATTCCTTCTCTCCAAGAGCTGGACAGGGCAGCTGCCCATGCTCTGTTGTAGCACCCTTCCTTCTTGCCTTTTTTCCCTGAGAAAAGAGGGTTAATGTGAGCTTGGCTCCTTTTTGCCCACCCCTAATCACTTTCCACCCTGATAGCTGATTGCAGCTCTGTATGTCAGAGACCTTAAAGATAACGAGCTCCTACCAGCTTGATATAAATAGATGGCCAGGGAGAAGACTTTATCTTTGCCCCTCTGTGCCAAAGGACTTCAGTCCTTATCAGTGCAAGAGCATCTGTGTGAGAGAGAATGAGGAACAGAGATGTCATGAATGCCTCTGGGGAAAACTGTTCTTGGAGACAGTCCCCTACTGCATCCTGCAGAATCCCACTGGGACTTGTAACTCTGGGGAAATGGAAGTATTGCTGGCCCTGCTAGGGGCTGAGCACTGTGTGAGGCTTTCTGCTGTTTGTTTTCCCTGCATCCTTTAATCAGAGACTAGAAAGAGTGATGTGTGTGGTGTTGCCAGCCCGACTTTGAGCAGAAAGCAGAGGGACAGGAGCCTGGTACTGAGCAGAGGATTTTAGCCTGATTCCCAGGGGGATGAGGCTGTTTTAGCCTCTGGCTGGTTGATGGGGCATCTTTCTCCTCCAGCAGCACTTGTTTTCCCTGGGGAATAGCCCCTGTTTCTAGGATGGTCCTCCAGCTCATCACCCAGCTCCCTTCCTGCCCTCTTTGCCTTTTGCAGAAAGCTGTTTAATCAAGGGTGTATCAAAATCCATCTGTCTACACTGGTGTCAACAACTTGGCTTCAGGGACATTTTAAATCATTTTCTAACTGAATTCTGTAATGGATTTTATTGCTGAGAGAATGGAAAGCAGGGCAGCAAAGGTGTTTTAATTACATCTGATTGTGGCATCTTGCAGGCTTGCCCTGTCAGTCGTTCTGGCACGGCACCATTTAGAGCCTGCTTCTGCCAGCATGGGCACATTAGCTGGAGGGGGGTTACTGATCACAGAGGAAATCATTGATATTTTACTACTGACATTATCTTGGAGCTGTGTCTTCTTTTTCTACCTTGCTTTTGTGTCATCGGCTTCTCCTGCTTTAGAGGATTCCAGTCCTGTATCACGTCATTTGGGGGCAGGAAAAACCAACCACCTGCCCTATTATTGTATGGGCATCACACTGGGATGGAGCAGAAGGGCTTTGCTTGCTCTGAAGAGAAGCTGTGTTGCTGCAAGGGAGAGGTCTCTCTGAACCCTTTCCCCAGCTCACAGCTTGGTTTCACAGCCTGTTAACATAGCTCCCCTTTTTCTGGGTCAAGCAGGGGAAGATTGAAGTGCTGTCTCCAGCAAGACTATTTGGGGAAAGAAGGAAGGGAATGTGACAGGGAAAGGCTGAGGGTCTCACTAGGCTGAAACACCCTTGTCAAACCCATGGGATGGGATCAGCAGGTGGAGTAAGTCCTGGGCAGGCAGGGGTGTAGTAAATGCAGTAAAGCACATTTTTGGAAGTGCTTGCTCACCACACAAGAGGAGCTCCAGCTGGCTATGTGTGGGAATGCCCAGAACTATTGTATCTGTACACATTTAAGGTGTATTTTCACTGACACTCAGGGCTCATGGTCTCTGCAATGATGCCTGTGTGTCTTCTGGAGCATTCAGCAGGTAGCAGTTCTCAGTGCCCATACTTTGAGCTGCCGTTTCAAACTGCTTAACAGGTTTGAATCTAACCTGGGGTCTGGAGGAATGAGAGTCCCAGGAGGAGGAGGGCAGAGCTGATGTCATTTTTCTACATGACTGCTGATACTGCCTCCATTCTTTCCAAAGCTTTTGGCTATGATTTAACAGGTAGCTCAATCCTCAATATCCACAATTTTTCAATGTTGGAATGTGTCTGTGCTCCTGACAACACTCATCTGTGTCATTTCCTCCTCTTAATAGTTGTAAGCTCAGCTGCAGATGACAAGTGCTTTGTTTGTGACTCCTGGGCGCTCTGCACTTGATGCATCTCCCAACAGATGCAGGGCAAACTCTGCTCCTCCTGCCTGGCCTGGCTTGCAGTGATGGATTAAGTGGGTAAGTAATAGAGTGGTAATGAGATAACCACTGACATCAAGCATTAACGTGGGAATAAATGAAGTTATCAGCCAGAACTAATGGCCTGAACTATCACTGGGTTGTAATTAATGAGTGTGGTGGCTGAGATTTACAAGGATATTTTAGGATGCTCCTTGCATGCAGCTTTGGGTTTTATGGCTTGCTTGGAGAGAAATTGGTTAATGCCAAGAACTTAATGAATGGGCAGAAGCTGTTCTTTGTCAGTTGGAAGTGCCCTTCTTGTGGAAGAGGCCAGAATGGCACATGTGGAATATCTGCCTTTTCATTGTCTCAGGGACTGCAGGAGGGTGGGATGCTGCGGCCTCTCAGTGCAAGGTATCTTGCAGCTCTTGTTTCTTCTATTTTATTAGGTCAGAGCAGGAGGAATCCTGATGTGGATTCTCCACCCAGGACCCCCAAACTGGGCAATGACAAGCTGCCCCATGAAGGTGGGACTTGTGGGTTCTTCTTCAGGTCTTCTCCTCCTTGCTGCTCTGATGTCCATGTGATCCAACTGCCTGTACCTCATGCAGGAGTTTCCTGGAGCAGGAAATGAGGCGTCCATGCCCACAGGGCTTTGCCTGGAGACCCAGCCCCTCCCTGCTCCTGCAGCTTTCTGGGTGTGTGACCCTGCTTAAGGT
This sequence comes from Emberiza elegans, assembly GCA_024865655.1. Taxonomy (NCBI): domain Eukaryota; kingdom Metazoa; phylum Chordata; class Aves; order Passeriformes; family Fringillidae; genus Emberiza; species Emberiza elegans. The sequence continues at coordinate 684,992 of JALJVW010000168.1, forward strand.
TTCTCAGACATGTAAGAAACATTTCAGGGGTGGTTGCTAGGCTGTTGCAGGAAACACAGCAGAGCAGTCAAAATTCTTCATGATAATTGGTGGGAATACTCCAGCCACCTCACTGCTGCCTTCCTCATCTTTCCATGGCAACTCTCCCTCTACAGCAGCCCAGGTGCTTGTGCTTGGATAGAGTAGGAGTTTCTGAGTCCTCTGTCTTCCAAATCACCCCTTGGAGCATGGAGGGAACATCTGTACTTTTAAAGTATGGGCATCATGTGATGCAACAAATAACTTCACTTGCTCAAGCCATATTCCTTTTTTATGCTGGCAGAGACAGAAAACTTTGGAAATGTGCCTGAATCAGACCCTTACATTTCTTTGGTGGAGAGATCTGTTACCTTGTTTTTTAATGAGGAGAGAAAGGTGCAGGAAGACCTGAGTGTTTCTTTTCCTTCTCATGGTCAGAGCCACTGCACCTCTCTGTTCTGGGGAGAGGAGTGGGACCACACTCAGCATCTGCTGAGCAAAGGGAAGGACAACCTTTTTCTCTCTGGCAGAGACAGCCTGGATGGAGCTGTGATGTCTCCTACAGAAAGCCAGGATGGTAGCTGCAAGGAACAGAGATGAGAGAGGGGTCAGGCACTGCCTCATCCTCATTTCTGCTCCCTGCTGTACACAAGGGACACAGGACAGGACGCACAGGGAAACTGCCTGTTGGATGGTGTCCAGCTCTGCCAGCATGGCCAGAGTTGGGCATTGCAGAGCAGAGGCATCTTCCTGCTCCCCACTTCTCTGAAACATTCTCCATGCATGTTCTAGTGCCATCATCTTTTCCCAGACTGTTTTACAGGCATTTTTAATGATTCCAAGGGAAAATAAGAATCAACTGGTTGCTGGCAAACCCAACCCAAAGCTGCCCAGATTTGGGGAGGTTGCCACTGTGTCTGGAAGCATTGCTCATCCTTGGTACAGGCTCTGTAGCTCCCTTCCATGTTGAAAAGGAAGAGGAAGAAAATTTCCATCAGGCTCAGAAAGTTCCTTTCCATGCTGAACAGGAGGAAGAAATTTCCACTTGCTGGGCCAGCAAGAGCCAAGACCCAGGCTGAACAAAGAGCAGGCAGTGTATTCAGGGATATGTAAATCCTCCTCCCCCAGCCTTGGGAGTTTATTGCCCTCCAGTGTGGCTGTCGTTCCTGAGCAGCCCAGGCAGGCTGTTAAATGACAAGGGAAAATTACCCAGTCTGTTCTCCAGAAGGCAAGTGAGTAGGAATTTTCCTCCAACTGGTTCAGGACAAAGTTAATGTAGGGAAAGCCATTAAAATTAATGCTGGTAAACAAGAATAAAAACCAGCAGGGTTGTAACAAAATTTGGACCAGATTGGGTTTCCCAGCTGTCGTGCTGCACACTGTCTTAAAGGCAGGGGGCAGAGGGAGGGGGTAAGCTGAGCTCAAGAAAGTCTTGCTGAAGAGAGCTGTAAGGTTGGGGCTGGGTCATCTGGGCTCATTTGGCACCAACTTTATGGTCCAGCCCTCCAATCCCCTCAGGCTGGCTGTCTTTTTCTGGGAAGCAGTGATGCTGGTTTCTCCAACAGTCACTACATATTTTATATGTTCTTGTTATTCATCTGCTCTTCTCCAGAGGCCGCCCTCCCCATCCAAGCCCTGCTTCAGGGCTCTGGCAATGTGAGCACGTGGTTGCTGGCTGCAGGTGTTTTGTGTGAGCTGGTTTGGGAGCAGATCTTGGGCTGTTGGGGCAGTGACTTGCTCCAAAATCTTATCCTAAGTTCAGATAGGAAAGGTGTAAAGAGGCACAGCTATGTGTTACTGCTCTCTTCTAGGCAAACAGCTTTTTCCAACCCCATAGCATGCTAACATGAGCTAGGCAACTTCTCCAGAATGTTTGGCACTGGATATTCAGCTGACTTGACACACTTTGGAGTTAAGTATAACCAATCCAAAATTTCTAGCCCCAGACTAGAAGTAATGCCCCATATTTTCAGGTGACTGGTGGTGGTGGGAAGGAAGAGGTACGAAAGCAGTCAGCCACTTTCTTGCAGTGTCTGATGGAGCTGGATTGTGTGTTTGGAAAAAATAAGACAAGAGCCTGAGCATCTTCAGCACAGATGCCAACATCCATAGAAAACTTTCTGCTCCACAAGTCAGTGAAAACAACAGCAGAAATATCCTTTAAATGCCTCAAAAAATATCATATCCCTTGTATATCTTCCTAATGAGGCTGTGTTTGCCCGGAGCTCTGTGGTTTTGATGGTCCTGTCCTGGATGGCCGGGTTCTGCAGGCTGGGTGGTTCTGGAATGTCCACGCAGCAGCAACTCACAGAGCCAAGTGGAGCTGCTGAGATAAGGAGCTGTGATGCCTCCAGCCCAGTGCAGGGGCTAGAGCTGGATGTCTGGAATTATCCTCTGTGAAGAGGAGGAGAGTCTGGACAGGTCATGCCTCTTGCTGGAACAGAAAGCGGCGTGGAGAGAGGCCCAACACACAAACCTTCTTTTGGAGCCCTGTGGGAATCCACAGGCTGCCTCTGTGGGGAGGCATCAGCCCCTTCTCAGCAGTCAAGCTGCTGTCAGGTTGGTGTCTCGGAGGTGGAAGCTTTCTTTTGTTTTTCATGAGACATCACCAAAGAATAGGGGTGACAGAATTATTTTTGTGGAAGTAACTACGTGAACCACTTTTTTTCTTTATTTGGATTATTTGAAAGCTAAAACTGTTCATGGGTTTTAAAATGCATGTCCCCTCCAGGTTGCTTTACTTTGTTTTGTTTCTTATTCCCTCTCCCTTATTCCTCAGAGGGAACCATCCAAACCCACACAGTGTGTTATTTCTTTGAGAAATGCAATCGTTTTGCAGTCAAATCTAGGCTGGAAATGCTGCTGGTGATTCATTTGTCTGAGAAATTTAAAAAGGCTTGGATGGAACAGAAACCAGGCTGGTTCAGGGAGAGTTTTCTTGTGTGTGAAGACCCACTTCAGCGGGGGAGTTCTTTTTTATTGGAAGATGAAGTTTTAATAGGCTTTGTTTGGGAGACTTGGGCTCCAGCCATTCTTCTGTTGCAGCTTTTTGTATGGTACCAAGATCTGGAGCCAGGCTACCCCAGTTCCTGCTTCCCACACCTGCTGCATTGCAGAGTTCCATGATTCCAGTGACAGTTCCATGATTCTTTTGTTCTTTAGGGTCCCTTCTTCTGCAGGGTGGGATGGATGTGATGCCATTTTTTGCCTTGACTTTACTTTGTCTCACAAGTCTTTCCCAAACACAAGCATCATAAGGATGCACTGCTGTGTCTTGAGGGCAGCAGGCATCTCCTGCTATCACATGCTGAGGGGTCCAGGCCCTGCATTCATCTTTAGGGTCTGCTCAAGCTCCTCCTCACCAAGAACCTCTTTCTGAAGTTCCCAGCATCCAGTGAGGCTCAGAGCAAGGCAGGAAGGCAGATTCATGGCTGGTAACCACCACAAGTCCCCTGCAGAATGCCTTTGTGGCCTCCAGTTTCCCCATCTATAAGCCAGGCATTTTAAATGGTGAGCTCTTTGAGACATGGCTTTCTGTTCCCTCAGACAGCAAGGACTTGTGGAAAACCTCCAGGCAGTGGCTGAAATCAGATGAGCTGATCTCGGGTTTCTGTGGTTGAAGTGGCTCTTGAGGTATTAGAGAGTCTTTTCTCTCCCAGCCCCACGACCAAAGAAGAACTTGAGATTTGTCAGTTTTGCTTTTCAAGGTTGTTTATTTTCTCTTATCTGTTCCATTCTTTCTGTGACCTGTTAAGATCTGTCCAGCAGGTTGGGCTGTGGCACAGTCCCTGCCCTTGGGGTGGTGTTGGCTTTTTATACTAAGAACTACGTGTGCTTTATTTACAATAATTTCCCAATACCTATCACTATGTTAGACAGTCTGTCTCTACTTTAAACCAATCCAAAAATGCCACCATCACACCAGAAGATGGAGGACAAGAAGGACAGGACAAGCCTAGATTTCTCCATCTTGCCTCTTGAACCCCCATTCTAAATCCCCAAAACCCTACTTTTTCACCCTGTGACAAATTCACTATCATCCTACTCAAACTCTTGCGGCCTGTAAATCTTCACACAAAGTTGGCAATTGTTTCCATGGGCTAAAATAGAAGGCACAGGTGTGTTTGACTCCATGCCAAGGTCTCTGAGCCCCCTGCCAGGGTCTCACCCAGGGCAGCCAGAGAAATGTCCTGGGTTCTGACAAGCTGATGTGTCACATGCCAAGAGTAATCCCAGTTTTTGGGGGCTGTTCTTAACATCGCCTTGGATGTCCCAGAGTTATCTGGATTGGAGGCAAGGAGTACCATAGAAACAGGACTGGGTGGAGAGGCTCAGGCAGTGGGGAGGCTTGGCAGGGCTCAGGAGTGGTGACAAGTGTGATGTTGTTTGCAGGGGTCCAAGGATGAGGGAAGAGATGAGGATCTGACTCCATGTTTCAGAAGACTAGATTTATTATTTTATTACACATATTATATTAAAACTATACTAAAAGAATAGAAGAAAGGATTTCATCAGAAGGCTAGCTCAGAATAGAAAAAGAAAGAATGATAACAAAGGCTTGTGGCTCAGACTCTCTGTCCGAGCCAGCTGGGCTGTGATTGGCCATTAATTAGAAACACCCACATGAGACCAATCCCAGATGCACCTGTTGCATTCCACAGCAGCAGATAACCATTGTTTGCATTTTGTTCCTGAGGCCTCTCAGCTTCTCAGGAGAAAAAATCCCAAGGAAAGGATTTTTCAGCAAATACCATGGCTCCAGAGAAGTGCCAGTCTGCCTGGAAATAGAGCAAGAAGTGGGCTGGATGGAGGAGACCACCACTCATTTAATGACTGCTGAGAGAGCTGCCACCTCTGCTGGCCAGATCCATGGTGTGACTGCTCATGGAGGCTTGGCAGGGTTCAGGAGTGGTGGCAAGTGCCAGTCTGCCTGGAAATAGAGCAAGAAGTGGGCTGGATAGAGGAGACCACTGCTCCTTGAACGACTGCTGAGAGAGCAGCCACCTCTGCTGCCTGTTGCTGGCCAGACCATGGTGTGACTGCTCATCCCCAGCCCCCTGTGCCTCCCCCCGTGCTGCTGCTCCTATAAATAGCCCGGTGGGAAGCGGAGCGTGGAGCCACCACAGATGGCCCCCAGTTGCACGTGCAGTGGTGTGTGAGATCCCAGAGAGGAGCTGTCAATACTTTGCCTGGAGCCAGCCATGAAACCTCATTAAAAATGGTGTCCTCTTCCTTCACCCCCCTCACCCCCTGGCTCCCCACTCTGCCTCGCCTGCGTTCAGGCACCCTTATTAAACATGCACTCCCAAGCAAGGAGCGCTGACTTTCCCTTAATTGAGGCATAATAATTAGAGCATTAACACATTAGGAGGGTGAGACAGCATGTTTAGCTTTTGTGATTAATTATCTGAGGATTGTAATAAGTTGTTAAGACATTAATTACTCTGGCATGTTTATTGCTCTTTATGGCAGAACAGACACTTGGTAGCAGCAAGAGCTGGCTCGTCTGGAAATAAGAGTGAGAAGTGGTCTGGTGGGAGCAGACCACCTACTCATCCTCCGAACAGTGAGCTGCTGCTGCTGGCAACAAGGTGGGGAAATCCTCCTGGCTGTGCCTTGGTGACCAAACAAGTTTATTTCCCACAGATGGATATAAAAATTGTACCCGAGTCCCTTAGGACAGTCCAGTGTCAGAGACATCTTTTAATGAAAAATCCTTTCCTTAGGATTTTTCCTCCTGAGCAGCTGAGAGGCCTCAGGAACAAAATGTAAACAATTATTATCTGCTGCTGTGGAATGCAACAGGTGCTAGGACAGAGAGTCCGAGACAGCTGCCTTTGTTATCATTCTTTCTATTCTATTCTTAGCTAAGCCTTCTGATGAAACCTTTTCTTCTCTTCTTTTAGTATCATTTTAATGTAATATATATGATAAAATAATAAATCAAGCCTTCTGAAACACGGAGTCAGATCTCCATCTCTTCCCTCATCCGAAAACCCCTGTGAACACTGTCACAGTCCAGGACCTGGAAAGTCCTTTCTGATCTTTCCATCTGGATTTTTCTCCTCTTTCAAATGAAGTGTTTCCTTCCTGGTGCTTTGAGCACCCCCTGATTTGGATCATTGTGTTGCCAAGTTTGATTAGCATGTCTCAGTGTCTGTCTGGATCTTACCAGGAAGGTGTTCTGTATTAAAGACAGGTTGAAGTTTGGAGCATCAGAAGAGGCCAGGGACTGAACCAGGACTCCACTGGCCTCCCTCACCCTGTCATTGGATGAGTTTTCCTTTGGAGCCTGGGGCAGGAGGTTAGGTGAGGGGCTGGAGAGGTTTGCTCTGCTGTGGCCTCCTGTTTGCACAGCAAGCTCCTCTGTGTACCCTGGACAGCTCCATGTGGGTTGGTCAGGCTGGGGCTGAGGGCAGAGTTCAGGCCTGGAGGATGAGTGGTTCTTGTGTGTCCCTGAAACTCTGAGAAAGAGAAAACACAGTGTCATAAAAAAAAAACATGTCATCAAACCAGCAGGGTGACGTGGTGGACCTGTTCCCAGTCTTCTGCTCTTCCCATGGAATACTCATGCTGAGGGACCCTCCCTGCCCAACCTCTCCTTGCAGTTATCTGGCTAGGAGGAACACAGGAGATGTGATGGCAGCACCAGCACCTGCCACAGATAAAGAAATTTGGGAGTATTATTAAAAACAGAGGAACACAGGAGATGTGATGGCAGCCCAAACACCTGTCACAAATAAAGAAATTTGGGAATATTATGAAAAACAAGAGGGTGGGGAAGACATAGGAGCAGTGTGTTGATACCTATTTCCTTTGGGACTCCTGGAACCCAATGTTTCCTGTCTCCAGGCTGTTCTGTATCCTTATTGCAACACAAGGGGCTCCTCTGTTGCCTCTTTTTAGAGTTAAAACACAAGATGATCCTGACAGGTCTTTGTCCTTCCAGACTGTCCCGGTGGTCACTTTCCCTGTGGCTCCCACCAGCTCAAGCCAGTGTCACTGTCACTCAGTTGTGTGAATGGCTGCGGAGGAAAATTCCCTTCCCTGTGCATAATCTGGGATCTGTCCTGTGTCAGCTGAATGTGGTTTGCTGCCTTCAGCCCCTCAGAGCCTGGTCTGGGACTGGCATTCCCTGTCAGGGCCCTGCTCTCTGCATTCAGAGTGTGGGATGTGCCAGCCTGGCACTCCCTGCTCCGCCCCGGGGACAAGGCAGGTCATGACTTATGCATTTCATCATTACAAAGAGAATTTCCTCTAGATGTGTGCAATAAGACAGCGGGGCTGACCTGTGATCCTGGCACTGAGCAGCGTTAATGACTCCCCTTTGCAGGTAATAAGCAGCAAATGTACACATTTTGGGGGGATCTGAATATTTTTTTTTCTCCTTTTAAGACTGCTGTCTTCCTAGGCCAGACTTAATTAGCAGACCTCATTATTTCCTGAAATGTAACTTGACTTCTATTGAATGAGAATTGTTCAGTGGATGGGAAGCAGCAGAGCAGTGCTGCAATATTCATATTGTTTTAATTGCAACATTAACATTTCATGCCGCTCTTGGCACACTTTCAGGTGCGGCCCTTCAGCTCAGTGCCACACTCTGAAAGGTTGGATCAGAACAATTAGGATAGAGTGATTGGATTTCTGGATTTTCTTTTTTTTTTTTCCCCTTCTATTTTAATGAACATAAGCTTAAATTCAGTCCCCCTCCCTCCTTTTGTTGGGCAGAACAGGGAGTCACCACCCCTGGAGTGTAAATCCCTTTTTTTTCCTTTTTGAGGAAAGGATGTGCTGTAGCGCATGTTTAAATTGTCTTTTTGTGGAGCTGAAGCCCCACAGGTACAAGTGATACGTGATCCACCAGGCTGAAGGCGCCTCCTGGGACTTGACCTTTACCAGGTGAATCAGAGAAGTCCCAAAACGTGTCTGGCCAGCTGGGATAGTGTCACGAATGAGCTGGAGGGAAAAAGGTTATTTCTCACTTCTCAGTTTCTGCCAGGGCTCTGGAATGCCTGAGGCTGGAAATGACACTCAGGACAGGTAAGGACTGGGTTACCAGTGCAGATCCTAAATGAGCACAGGGATCACCCTGCTCCATCCCCAAATTGCACACAGGGTTTGGCTTTGTGACAGGGGTGTCAGACAGCACTGAAATGCTGGGCTTAGCCTGAGCAAGGCTGTGTCACACTGGGGGATGTGAGAACATTAATTGACCCTAAGGGAGAACCAGGAGGCTGCTGTATCCCCTTCAGAAGGAAGAAGAAAGGTTTCTGAGGCTCACTCTTTCCTCCTGGGGGAAGGACACCCATGCTGCTGCCTGCCTGCCTGTGCTGGCACTGCCACGTCTGTGCTGGGGCTGGTGGGCAGCAAGGACCTGAGTGTGGAGGAATGGGCTCCCTCTCAAGTGCCACCCATCAGCTAAAGAGCAGCTTGATGTGTCAGTGATCCTGCTGAGAGCTCCCCAGGCACTGCTCCGACTCTGGGCTGCCTCCCTGGCACCTCCTGGCAGCAGTCTGTGGGTGAAACATCCTTCTGGAAGGTGAAATCTCTGTCCATGCAGTGGAGAGGCAGTGGGAGAGCTGTGGGGGTGAGAAGGGAGCTGCTCAGCCCATCAGTTCTCCCCTTGGAGCTGGGCATGACACTTCCATTTTAGGCAACAGCTGAACTTGTCCATAGGTCTGGGGTGGTAATTAAGGCTGGAAATGCAGAAGGACTTCAGCTTGGTCTCTGGAAGGAGAAGGGAAGGGCACACATTGCATTTCCATGGGCTTTCCAAAGGCTCACATGCCATCTTAGCTGGCTGGATCTCCTGTCAGTCAAACAGGCCTGGAACCTTCTCCTGTTGGTACAATGGGCAGTGGGATCCATGAAACCTCATCTTCTCTGGATGTACCCTTTGGGTTTGGAGTCTCTGCTGTCCAGTAAGTTATTTGTGCTGAATGGAGCATCTCCCTTCCCCGGGATATTTATGGCATCTCTCCCACACAAATTGTCTGATGTCTAATAAGGGATGATACACTTCAGTTTGGATGGTGCTAATAATGTCTCTCCTCCGTTTGGTAGTCTGCTCCCATGAAATTTATAGACTCTGACTGTCTCCAGGACCTCTGTTGCTCTGTCACGTCAGCTCGAAATCTGTTTGCAGTGTCAGGAGTTGCTGGGGAGTGGGCAGAGGACAGACGGATGCGGGAGGATCGCGTATGCCCTGCATTCCTGGGAAATCGGGCTGGGAATGCGCAGATCCGGGCACGGGGGCAGCTGTGCCTCGGGGGGGGCCGGGGCTCGGGAAAGCAATCGGGCGGTGTGGGAGGAGGGTGATGAGCACGGAGCACGTTCGAGCTGCCCGGGGCGAGCAGCAGGGCCCCGATGGGAAACTGCCCCCGCGGAGGATGAACGAGCCAGCCCGGAGCTCCTGGCTGCTGTGAGGAATTGCCTGGCTAAAGGATAATGAATGCCACAGCAGGAGACAGAGCGTTTCTCCGAGGCCATTCATCCCCTTTATCACCCTGCTAACAAGCCCCAGAGCGGCTTTAGAGAGACTCCTCTGGAGCAGCAGCATCCCTCAGCCCTGCTGCTGGCTGGGTGCTGCGGGCAGGGGTTCTGCATGGGGCAGGAGGGCTCAGCGGGAAAACCACGGAGCACCTCTCAAACAACACCCCCAGGTTTGGATCTCTGCTCTGGGGACTGTGCCTTGGCTTTGGTTTGGCTGGCATGGACACCGTGCCCTCCTTGAGTCCAACCTATGCCCTCATACCTCAACTAGCCTCTAGCACTGTTAAGAAAATTAATCCACAAACACCAGAGGTTTATGTCCAAAAAGGACACAGTGGTGCCGACTGGGAGATCCAGATGTTAAAGCCAAGCATCCATCTTTCTTAAAGTACTTCTGGGCAGCACCCTTAGGAGGATTGCTCCATCCTAACTCCCAGCTTGCCTAAGATCTAAGATCTGTAAGATTTATACGAGACCCAAGAGGAGTTTGGGGCCGCCAGCACGTAGGTGAGTTGGTTCTGCTTCGCTTGCAGCACAGCTGAGGCTGTGTGTGAGCCTGGTGAGAGGAGGAAAGGGCAGGAGTGATGTGCTCTTCATGAGAGCTAATAAAAGCTAATCCATCCCTTTGCTCCAAGACAGTGGGAAGCATTAGCGGCTGGCTGAGTGCCTCTCCCACTGCTGGGTGCCTCTGCCTTCCCGCTGGCTGGGAGCAAAGCGTGTCCTCCGTGCTGGGAAGGATCTCTGGCAGAGCTGTGCTGCCTGCAGCTGCTCTCTGTGGCTGCCATGCCTCCTGGGAAGGAAAATCTGCCAGAGAGCCCAGACAGGTGAGGCTGGCAATGAGGATGGACATCCCTTGGGCAATCTCTCATGGCAGGCCTCAGCTCCAAGCAAGTGCCTTGCCTCTGCTCCAGGGCTTGGGCCACGGCCTGTGGGAGCAGAGGAGAGCATCACCTCTGGGTTTTGAGGAACACTTGAAGGAGCTGGGGAAGAGGAGCTTAGAGGTGACCTTATTGCTCTCTGCCCCTTCCTGAAGGGAGGCTGTAGACAGGTGGGTGTGACAGTGCTCACAGGGGTCTGAGGATGAGGGAAGAGATGAGGATCTGACTCCATGTTTCAGAAGGCTTGATTTATTATTTTATCATGTATATTACATTAAAACTATACTAAGAGAATAGAAGAAAGATTTCATCAGAAGGCTGGCTAAGAACAGAATAGGAGGGAATGATAACAAAGGCTCTCAGACTCTCTGTCTGAGCCAGCTGACTGTGATTGGCCATTAATTAGAAACAGCCCCATGAGACCAATCCCAGATGCACCTGTTGCACTCCATAGCAGCAGATAACCATTGTTTGCATTTTGTTCCTGAGGCCTCTGAGCTTCTCAGGAGGAAAAATCCTAAGGAAAGGATTTTCCATAAAAGATGTCTGTGACAGGTGGGGTTGGTCTCCTCCACCAGGCAGCATGGGCAGAACCAGAGGACACAGTCTCAAGCTACGTCAGGGAAGGTACAGATTGGATATCAGGAAAAAGTTTTTCACAGAATGAATAATACAGTACTGGAATGCTCTTCCCAGGGAGGTGGTAGAATCACCATCTCTGGATGTGTTTAAGAAAAGACTGGACATGGCACTTGGTGCTGAGAGGAATAGCAGATTTGTCTTTCCAAACAAGCTGTGGGTCTGCTGGTGGATAAAGCCAGCACTAGGAGATAAAAGAAACAATGGGAAGGATTCCACTGATTGATGAATGGAAAAAGAGATTTGCTTTTACAAATGAACTTTAGGTTTGCTGATAAAACGAAATTAGGTATTGAGACATGAAAGAAACAATGGGGAAGAAAACACCCTAAATTCCATAAGAATTAAAAATGAAAAGGGAGGGTTATAATTAGAGGGAAATCTTTGGTATCAGGTGTATTGGGGAGTCTGTACCTCTCAGGTACCTCAGCCAATGGGGAAAGACAGAAGGGAAATGTGGCCGGGAAATTGGGATAAAAAGGAGGCTGTGTCCTCCAAAAATTTGAGAGACGTCAGGGAATGCCCCATGGCCTCTCCCTTTATTCAAATAAAGCCAGAAAGGACTCTTCTGTCTCCTTTTTGGACATAAACCTCTGGTGTTTGTGGATTAATTTTCTTAACAGTGCTGTAGGCTAGTTGAGGTGTGAGGGCATAGGTTGGACTCTTAGAGGTCTCTTCCAGCCTCATTATTCTGTGTGGTTCTGTGTGACTGGTGTATATGAGACCCTCAGAAAGGCTGGAGCCAGCTGAGCCCAAAGAGGTGCCCAAGCAGGCTGGAACACCCTCACCAAACAGCCTGTGTGCTCACCTGTGCACTGTGTGTGCAGGCACGAGCTGTGCCGCCCTGCCAAGAGTGATTTGTGTCTGGGGCACAGTGCACAGTGGGTGATCAACTAGAAATAATTGCCTGTAATTGGAAGGTTTTACTCTTTCATCCTGTGTGTTTTCTTAATTTCTCCTTCTTCTCCTCCTCCAGGTTTAGCTGTTGGGGAATGCATTTTGTGTGGTCCACGGTAAACACCCCACAAGCAGTTCTAGTGGGAGAAGGGAAAGCAAACAGGGGATAAGGTGTGGTGTTTTGGTGTCCTCAACAAATGCTGGTAGTGGTTTTATAGGGGCAAAGAAAGAGGAGAAAAGCTGCAAAGCTTTGCAGATGGAGGGGGCAGAGTGCCATGGTAGATAATTGGGTGGTTCCAGTGAGGGGAGAAACAGCAGGAGAGCAGCAGGTGGTGGGGATGGCCTGGAATGTGTTTGCAGAGCTGGGGCACAGAGGAGGAAGTGTATCATGGAGCCAGGTGTCTCCTTGAGTGTGAGCAGCAAGAGGATTGTAAGCCTGATTTTTTCTCTAATTTTTTTTTCAGGAGGTCTCCAAGTATTTTTAAAAGGAAGCTAACATCGCAGATTGAAAAATTTCCCATCTTGAGGCTTCAGTGACCAAGTCTGGAGCCAGCCAGAGGGACCTGTGAATGTTGAGCCTTTGTCACAAGCTTTCCTCCCAAAAATTCTGGACTCTGGACCTTGGCCTCTCTCCCAGACCCCTGTGCTGAGCAGAGTGAGGATGGGAGTTCACTGGAGGGCAGGCATGTCCCACGAGGTGGCACAGGACACGGTGCCTCCTTTGGCCACTGCTGCCAGCTGGATTGCCTCTGGAAAGGGAGGATGTTGGCAAACCAAGCGGCCTTTCAAAGCAGGCTGCAATTTAAAGGGGTGCCAGGCCATGTGAGGCCCCCTGACCTCTCAGCGTTTTGGGAGGAGTTCACTTTCAGCCCAGAAACATCTGGTGCTTTTTCTTCTTCTGCCAGCACCATTAAATGTCGAGTTGAAGGGAAACACAATTCATCACCTTCCTCGTGGGCTGCCATTCAGCCAAGAGTAACAGAGATTAGCCTTCAATCACACGAGGGCTGGAGCTGAAGGAAACCTTCCCGAGGACACGCTGGAGAAACATTTTCATTAGCAGAGGAGAACATGATGGAGATGAAGTGGCCCTTCACCTCGGCTGCCAGACCTCTGGCCTGCCTGGTGCTAACAGGGAATGCTGACTGAGGGGCTGGGGCCAGCTGCAGGGCTCGGAGTGCTGTCTGCATCCAGATGTGAGCAACAGCTGTGACACAGCAAAGCACTGCTTTTATAGGCTGCTGGCAGTGGTCTTGGTTTTCCTCCTGCCTGTGAGCTCTCACTGCTAGGAATAAACTGTCTCTCCTGACTGAAAGGAGAAAACGTGTGCTGGGGCACACACCTGAGTGGGTATGGGCCAGAAAAACAATGTCTTTGGGTGATAATGTGCATGGGACCAGGAGGTATCACAGCCTCTGCCTCCTACAATACATTTCACAAATTTAACAGGACTGCCTTGGTGGTAGTAGAGGCTTTCTCTGCTCCATGGCAAGCTGCTCCACAGCTCTTTGCTCTTACTCTGCATCCCCCCAGGGCAGCTGAGGTGCCCAAGATTCACTTCTGCTGTTGATGTTGAGGAAACACCCCCTGGACCCCAGCTGGGTGCCTGGCACAGGGCTGTCTGTCCCAGTTAATGGGAATGATCCAGCAGGATCCCTGCAGCCCTGGCTGCCATCCCCCACCACCTCACCTCCCCGGGGCTGGCGTGCTCCTGACAAAGGCAGGCTCCATCTCTTTCACTCACAGCTGAAGGATGCCTTGCCTGCTCCTATCTTGCAGGTTGCAGGGAAATCGTTTTAATTTGCGTGGCACATTCCTTTGGGCGTAAGTTGGAGGAAGGAAAAAAAAATCCAAAAGAAACTCTGGCCATTCTGGGTATTTTTAGTTGGTTGCAAAGGACCATTAATATCTCTTTCTCTCTCCTTTTTTTTTTTTAATTCCCTGCAGACTGTTCTCTCTCAGGGGCTGCCTGTGGTGCTGCATTGACATCACATCTCTGTGGTGAAGGTAAGCTGGTTCTCAGTGCTCCCTGAGACACGGGCTCAGAGGGAGCCCCATCTCCCCTCTTCACTCTCCCTGGGTGCCCACCACATGCACAGCCCTCTGAGAAGGAGCTCCCTGGCTGGGAGGGTGAAGGCTTGGAGATATTTATGCCTTTTGGGATGGGTTTTATCAGGAGTGGGATTTGAGCTCCCTGGGAGGGAGGTGACCCAGGCTGGCAGCTGGGGAATTGGTTTGGAACATCAGAACAAATGGCTGCTGTAATTCTGGAGCATTCTCTTGTTAAGTTACCTCTCATGTTGCCCTCCTCCATTTCAGAACTGAGAGGAAAACATGGCTCCTGAGCATTGTTCCCCCTATGATGCCTTCACCTTTCTTGTATTCCCTTTTCTCCTACGATCTCAGCTGGCTGAGTCTCACTGCCAGCCTATTGAAAGGAAAGGCATGTGCTGGCTTATGGAGGGAGAGAGACCTGAGACAGGATAAATCTGTATGCAATGAGAATGGGGGGAAGCAAGTCAGCTCCTCTGACACTTTTATTATGGAGCCAGGCTGCTTGGGGATGAATCTTTCTTGAGACGTGTTGCTGGATGACATTTCTACCAGGTCTCAGCAGTAACCTTCACCAAGCCTTGCTGCCCAGCCCTGTGCTTGCCTTTTCCTGGGACAAAGAGAACGAATATCAGCTGGAAATGCCACAGGCAGCAGGGATCAGTGGGGCTCGGTGCTCCTCCAGTGAGTCTGAAAGCACCTGGAGCTCTTCAGGCTTTGGTGACTCCAGCTTATGGCTGCATGTGCTGTTCTGCAAAGGACTTGTGGGCTCCTACATCTGTTTCTCATTTCGGAAACAGAGGATGCAGCAGAGACCAAAATGAAATCCTCCTCAGAGTTGTCCAGAAGGATGGCTAAGTGCAAGAAAATATAATTCCATGGCTCTGGAAAAGGAGTATCCACTTGTTTAGTAACCTGGTAATGAGGTGCTGGCTGTGCTCTGCACAGAGGCTGGAAGCCACAGGGATGTGGGGTTACAGAGAGGGCTGGCCAGGGTTTGCTGCCCTCTCAGCTCCTTTCCTGTATCACTGTCAGTTTAAATTTCACATCAAGAGCGTGATGTTATGGCTGGTGGTGACAACAGCAGAATGTCACTGGCAGAGGTGAAATCTTTCCCTCCATGAGGGTAATTCTCCCTTCCCTTTCCCCTTCCCCTCGGCTTGTGTTGGGCCCTGCTGGCTCCGGGTGCTGAGCAGGGCAGGCCCTCGTGCTGCTCGGGGGACAGCATTGCTGTGCTGGGCAGCACCTCCTGCTCTCTGGGTCAGTGGCTCCCTGTCTCTGATGCCTCTTGGCTGCACAGTGACCTGGGACACAGGGAACCCCCTCATCACTGCCTGGCACAGCCTGGGGCCACTGGGAGCTGCACTGTTAGCCATCGTGGCAGCACTGCACGGAGTGCTCCTCTGCCGTGCTGGCAGGCTTGTACCACTGGAGGTGTGCCAGGGATGTCCCTTCAGAGCCCCCCTGTGCTCTTTAAGGCCAGGCCTGAGCTGGGTCTGGGTCTGAGGGGCAGCCTTACATGTTCATGGTTCATGTTCTCTGCAGGCTGCCTCTCACATCCTCTGAGCAGGAGCTGATCTTGTGGAAAGATCAGATGCTGCCCCCCTGCCAGCATCTGTCCCCAAGGGCCAGTTCAGCAAAGCCTTGGCATTGTTCTGGGTCCGGTTTTCATTTTCCAGCTAGTTATGGAGAAAAGGATGAAGGCACCTGCTGCTGCCAGGCCACAGTAGAAAACAGAGGAAGGGGACTGGCCTCTTAGTGTGCTTAAAGATCCAAAAGTTTAATCTGACTCTTCTTCTCTCTCAGCCCTGATCCTGTTGTATCTTTTCCATCTGATGCTGAGCCTTTTTTTTTGTGTGTGTTTTGCTATTTTTTTCTTGTTCCCCTTTCCCCCTCACTTTATGAAAAATGGCTTTCCCATCTGCATCTGTCAGGAGTCTGCCTGAGCCGGGTGTACAGCTCAGTGAATATACAAATGTGTGCTTGGGTCATGGCCCCCCTGACAGGCCAGAGATGAATTCCAAACAGGAAGAGCATGGAGAAGAGCTTCTGCTGCCTCTCATGGTTGTTTTTGTTATCCCAAGGAGGTGTGAGATTCGCCTTTGGGAGCAGTGCTTCCTTCTGCTCCTGCTCTGCCTTACCAAGGATCAGTTCTCTCTCATCCATCATCAGATGAGTCCTCCTTGCTCCCATCTCAGCTGCTGCTGGGAATGCTGGGAAAAGGGAAAACTTTTTAATCCTGCTTTTTACTGCTGTTCTTTTCCCTCTGCCTTTTGCATCCCACCTCTTAGGCCCATGGCAACGCACTTGGCAGCCTGGGGCTTGAGGGCACTTGGTAGTCCAAGTACTTTTAGAGAGAGTTAAGGATGAGGTAGAGGGAAGGCACTGTTTTGTAGAATCATAGAATATCCTGAGTAGGAATCCACAAGGATCATCGAGTCTAACTCCTGTCCCCTGCACAGGACACCCAACAATCCCACCATGTGTCTGAGAGCATTCTCCAAACACTCCTTGAGCTCTGGCAGCCTTGTGGCTACAACCACTGCCCTGGGGAGCCTGTTCCAGTGCCCAGTCACCCTCTGAGTGAAGTACACTTTCCTAATACCCACCCTAAACCTCCCGTGACACAGCTTCTTGCTGTTCCTTTGGGTCCTGTTGCTGGTCACCAGTTTGAGGGCTTAAAATGCAGCTTTGGAATTTTTCAGCAGCAGTGCACGACTCCACATAAGATGGCCTGAAATCACCCAGGTGCTCCTGCACATTTCAGCCTGTCTGTGTCCCCTTGCCCTGCTGCAGGTGAGCAGTGCTGTGGGGCTCTGCAAGGAGGAGTCCTTGTGTGGGTGCTGTGTACCTGCAGGGTCACTCAGGTGCCCAGAGGGAGTTGAGAGCCTGCCCTGACACCCAGGGGTTTGCTGAGCTGCTCCTGCCTCTTGGCTTTGTGCAGGCCGGTGTGGGAGCTGCTTCCCTCACCCCCGTGTCCAGAGGAGCCAGGTGGGATCAGAGGAGCAGGCAGGCAGAAAATGATGTGAGTCTGTCCATCCACGCTCTTGCCACAGCTACCTGGTCAAGGAGGGGAGGTTCCTGGGAGGGCAGACCCCACTTTGGCAGGAAGAGAGAGCAGGCAGCTTGAGCTGAGCTCATTTTTCTCCGAGCAGATGGATGTTCAGTGGGGCCCCACAAAACCCCTCTCGCTCCAGGCTGCAAGCCCACCGAACCAAAGCGTAGTGCTGACATGGAGAAAAGCATCGCTCCACGGATGCTCAGCCCGAACTCCTGCTTCCATTCCACTCAGGACTCGGCAGCAGCCTCCTCCTGCCACCGGCTCCCACCAGCAGCCAGCTGCACACCTGCATCCAGGCGAGGAGAGGGAGCAGGAGCTGTGCAGCCATGAGGAGAAGGCACCGATGGCAGATTCTGCAGCATTTCCACCCCGCGGGGCTCTTGGCCAGCGAGCTTTGAAAGCTCTCAGCGCTCCCGCAGGTGAGAGCCAATTTGTCTGCTCTCCTGCCCAGGTGCCATCTGTTTGTGGCATTGCCGGAGCCGTGGATGAGCACGGCGGGGATGGCGAAGGGAAAAGGGCTGCAGGGGTGGGGGGGATGAGCCGGGAAAGTTTCCTTGGGTATCTTCAGCACTTGTGGCTGCCGGTGTTGCTTCTCCTGCGCGCCGCGGTGGGGAAATCACAGGCTGTCATTTGGTGTTCCTGGAGCGTGATGGGGCGCTGAGGCACCGCTAATAGCGAACCGTCATTTTCATGCTAATTTCCTCCCATTAGCTCAGGCTGGGGGAGGCTCAGCCTGGGTGGAGGGAAGCCATTAACAGATGGAGAAAGGGGGGATGTGTGGGGATTTTTCTGCACCCCCCAGAAGGGACTTCCAAAGGGCAGATGACTAACTACCACTGGGAAAATTGGTGGGAGGCACTGGGGTCAGTCTGTGGTGGATGTGTGGGAGGGAGGAAGAGCAATGCCTTGTTCCAAATCATCCTCCTGTAGGGGTTTCTGGAGTGCTGCAGACTTTGGCTTGAATTTGGGGTTGGCTGCTTGTGGCCAGCCCTGTGTGCCCTGTGACCCAAGGGATGCTCAGAGCGCTGGCAGAGCTGGTGACATCGTTGTCCTTCCAGCAAAGAAGACAAGCAGGGTTGGGTTTGGCTGCTGTCATCTTGGGAGGGGCTCCTGCACATCTGTGTTGCGTGATGGATGGGCTCAAAGCAGGGAAATTTGAAGCTGTAATGCTTCATGAGATAGCCAAGAGCTAAAAAAAAGAAACCTCCCCTTTTGCCACGAGAACAAAGTCGGCTGTCCCAAGCTGGAGAGCTGGCAGGAGAAACCAGGGGCTCAGTTTGGAGTCATGAAGGAAACTCCACCTTTCCCTGCCTTTTCCAGAGGTGGCAGTTCCCAGTTCCAGCCTCTTGGTCAGTTTCCTCTGGCTGTGTTTGCCAAGTGGAAGAGCCTGGAATGCTGTAGGTGCCTGGAGCTCTGGGGGGTTTGAAGAAAGGTGACTGGCTGCAGGACTGTTTGGGACTGTTTGGGCAGCAGTCAGAGAGGTTCCTCTGCCATTTCTAGACCAGCGTGGAAATGTTGGGACTAAAGGAATGTGAGCTCAGATGCCTTGTCTGTCTGGAAAGAAACTGGTTGCCTACTAATGAGGGACAGCAGTGTTTGAAGTCAAGGGCCCATGGTGTCCTGTCTGGGGTGTGACACCTCTCCTGAAGACACACCAGCCTGTGCTGACCTAGACCACTGGCTTCATCATTTCACATGGAAGCCTGTGTGGATATTTTTAAAACCCACTTGAGGACCATTTTAAAACTCTCTTGTCATCTGGCAGAGAAGCAGGGGAAGGACAAAAGCAGCCACAATAAACCAGGAACTGGTTAAATGGCAAAGGGATTGAAAGCCAAGAAGGGACCATCCTGCCAGGAGGACAATAGCACAAGGCTACATTAGTGGAGTACCAGCTATCAGATCCATCTCTGTATGGAGCATGACTCACTGTTTTTAAAGAAGCTATTTCCATCTGAGAAAATGGCTCCTATATTTTATAAAGGCTTTTCCCAGCTTTGGTTGAGGAGAGGAAAGAAAAAGTGAAGGGCTACTTTTTCCTAGTTGAGGAGAATCAAACTTTCCTTCAAGTAGCTGAGCAAGGAAGTCAGCGCCTTACGTGTTCCCAGGAATAACACAATCCAGTAGTTTTGGGGGGAGGAAAGAAGTGGGAATGAAACAGCACTGCTGTTCCCAGTTCAGCACTCTGAATAATGAGCCTGCAGGCTGGAGGGAGAGCTGCCTCCCCAGAGAGGCGCCTGCGTGCAGGAGATGGACACAGCAAGTGTCTCACGTGGGTCGCTGTCTGAAGAGATGTCTCTCTAATTTTCTACATCACTGAGAGCACAGCACAGCACCATCAGTCATTGTCAGCCTCCCCTCTGAAAGCCACCTCCTACCTGGCTGTGCTGTCCCCTGAGTCCTGCCTGTGCTGGGGACCACAGTGTCCCGGGCAGCAGCGCTGCAGGCACTGTCCCTCCCAGGGGGTTCTCATTCGTTGTGTTACAGCCTGCCTGGGCTCCTTCCTCCACCCCTGGCACCTGCTCCTGCCAGCACTTCATTTCCGAATAAACCTTCCCCTCCTGGAGCCAGAAAAGGCCAAACGCTCCCTTCACCCCCACTGAGGAGGAGGTGTGGGGCTGCCTCACTCACTGTGTGCTGCCTGGGGCTGGGCTTGGTGCTTGCACTCCTCATCTGAGCATGGGGAAGTTGGGTTTGCAGTTCCCATGGAGCCACCAGGGCATGCTCAGGACCGGCTTCCTTGTCCCTGCTCTGGGCATGGAGCAGCTTTCACGCAGTGCAGCAGCTCTTGGTCCCTCGTCTCTCTTTTTGTGAAGCCCCTGCTCCTTCCTGGCCTGGCCATGTTTGTACAGGACCCAGGGGCACTGCTTTGGCAGGAGCAGAGGTGCTGGGTCTTCTCCTGGCCAGGCACACTCCTAGGCTGGCCAGAGGGCTGGTGGGACACAGGTCTGTGCCTGGGGCTGTTTCTTTTTCTGCAGCACAGACAGAGCTGGTGGGTTTGCTGCCTCTTCCTTCTTCATCTCTATCATGTGCTAAATTGGGTGCTTTTCCTCAGTTGTGGTGGCTCTTGGACCTACCAAAACCTGGCTGACTTGTTCCTGTACCACGATACAGAAGTTGTTTGCAGCCCCACGTCTGACTCTGTGGGCTCCAGCTAGAGCACCAAGGACTGAGCTGCTTTCCTGAGCACAGCCTTAGAGAGAAACATTGTCAGAAGAAACTCCTGCAATTGCCACCTCCCTCTCAGCCTCTTCAGTGGTTCCTGAGAGCTGCTGAGCATCCTTGACCTCTCTCCCAGGATGGTTCCCCTGCATGTGTCAGCCCTGCTCCGGTGCTGTGGAGCTGTTGCTGGCGTCTGTAACAGCTGCCTTGTTTACTTCCCAAGTGCCTGCCCTTTCTGTAACGAGCTGTAATTCATCCTGCTTTATGCAGGGCTCCAGCATACCTGGAGCAAGGAGGGTGTGCCATCAAGCCACCTCCTGGACCTGGGATTGCTGATCTCCTGGAGAGGTAAAACAGGGAGGACAAGGGGCACCAGATGGAAATGGGGAATAATTACCTGGCAGGGTGAAGGGGATGGCTGGGTTGGGAACTGCTGGGAGCTGACACACAGGTGCAGATGGATGGTTATGGCAGCCAGGGTGGAGGGATGAAAGATGCCTTTTTAAAACATCTGCCTCCCTCTCTTCCACTGCTTTATAACCTATTTTTATAGAGACTGCATGAGGAACACATTTTTTTTTATTAGCAGCTTGGGAGTGGAGAGTAATAAAGATTAATTTTTTAAAATAATTCTTTGCATTATCTTTTAATTTCCTGTGGCAGGGTTTGACTTTTAAATCTGCAAATGGACTTAACTGCTAATGTGCTCATCAGTTCAGAAGTGGCAGCCAAAGGAGCTGTGGGACTCGGTGAAGGTGGGAGAGGCCCCAGAGTTGAGCCTGGAGCCCCAGGACAGGCTGTTCCACAGTCTTCCCTGGCCAAAAGGACCCATTCAGGTCCTTCCACAGCTCTATCTCCATCCCAGCAGACTGGGAGAGATGCAATCCATGCTGCAGCTCATGGTGCCCATTGTGCTTCCTTCCACTGATGGCAGTGATGGGGCTCCTGGGTGAGGAGGGAGGAGGGAAGCCTGACGTCCCTGCTGTGCTGCCGTGGGTGACAGCTCCTTGCTGGCCTCCCCCAGGACGGTGTGTCCTGCTGGGACCTGTGCTGAGCTCTGTGGGATGGGGGGCACGGGGCTCTCCAGGCCAGCTGGGCTCCAGGGAAAAGTGGTTCCAGCACCGGGGAGTGGGGATGGAGTGCGAGGAAGGGGATGGAGTGTCAGAGAGGAGTGACAGCCCTGGGGATCTGACAGGAAAGGCTCTCCCTGATCCACAGCATCCATCCCAGCCCCCAGGAGCACAGACCAGCTGGTGCTCTGCTTGGGAGACTGGCTTGCCCTGGAGCTGGAGAGCCTTCCCTGGCTTGGATGAGCTCTCACATGCCCCGAAAGGGCACCAAGGTGCCGCTGAGCTGGGGAGAAGTGATGCCTAGCATGCAGATACCCCAGCCCCGCCTTTCTTTGACCACTGACCACCTCAGAGCTTGTTTTTCATCACACACACACAAGCCCTTTGGCAGAGTTTGCTCTGACTTGCTGATCTCCCTGTGGCCAGCATGGTGAAGGCAGAGAGCAGCTTCAAGGAGAAGCAGCCAGGAGCCCTCTGGCTCACACAGGTATGGAAGCAGCTGTGGCTCAAGTGCCTGCTGTGGGCTTTGGGGAAGGGGAAGCACAGCTGGGATGTTGATTGAGCCCCTGAAAAGGCTTTTAATTGGATTGTATTTCTCCTGCTGGAACCAGGAGCAGGATGAGGGGTTTTGGAGATGGCTGGGGAAGAGCCAAGTCCTGCATGGGGAGGGAGCACTGTGACCCAGACTGCTCCCTGTGCCAGATGCCATCTGGGGCTGGCTCTGGGCATGCCTGGGTGTCTGGGTGTCCTGGCAGCCCTGCAAGTGGCCTTCAAAAGGGCTGGTGGGTGGGAAGAGACAGCCACTGTTTAAAGATAGCTCTCAGTATTCATGGGAATATCCATGGGAATATTGATTCCAGCTCTACTGACCAGGGGCTCTGCTCCCCTGCTCCCAGTGCTTCTCTGCACACCTGGAGGAGGGATGCAGGGTAGCTCCAGCCTCAGTCTGGCCTCTCTGCTGCTCCCACAGTTCCCCTGGCTCCTGGGAAGAATTGAAGCCCTCCTCAGACCATCCTGGTCACCCCTTGCCAGGTCACCTGTGCTTGTTGGCATTTGCTGGGCAGGGCTGTCCCGGGTGAGGTCTGGCTCTGTGGGCACCAGGCGGGGGATGTGGGAGCTCTGCCTTTGGATCTGTGCTGCTGCCTGGCACCAGGAATCCTGCCTGGCACCAGGAATCCTCCCTGCAGCAATCAATGTGGTCTGGGTTCCAGTTTTGTGCTTTGGCAGCAGGCTGAGCTCTCGTCCTGCTGGCCAGGCTTCATCCAGCTGGATCCTCTGCTGTCCAAGGGAATGCCAAAAAGCTTTTGGTGCCTGTGGCTGTGGCGTGTTTTGGGTGGGAGAGCTCATTCCTCAGCCTTTTGTTGGAATTCTCCATTTATTCAAGGCTTGGACAGAAAGGGGACCCTGCCCTCTGCCAGCAGAAGTTCTCCTGATCTCAGGAGGGAAACTGAGGCTCAAAGAGCCTGTTCCATTGGCACCTCAGCCACACACACAGCCACCCCTCTGTACATCTGCCAACCCCTAGGGCCCAAAGCACTCTGAATAACCACAACTTTGTGTTTTTCAGCCAGAAGAAGCATCATTTGTTAAATTTTCCAGGTGTCAGGCAAACTGGGAAGACAGCAGAAGCCTCTCCTGTCGTGGTGGGTTCTTCTTTTTTTACCTTGTGAATTCACAGAGAGAAAAATGGAAATAAAAAGCAGTAGGGAGAGAGCTGTTAAAAAGCTTAAAGCTGTCACAAGGCATTGGTTAGTTTATGTGCAGTGGAGTATACAAACAAGTTTTCAGCTTGTTGGTTGGAGCCAAGGAGCAGGGTTTTTTTGTGTGATAAATATGTTTTATAGGTCTTTTATGGGATTTTTTAAAATGCCTGTCCCTATAAATTATTTACCGGGGTAATAAAAGATCAAGGAAATTGTTTCAACCATATCACTGAGCATCTAAATCCCAAACTTTTACTGGGGGTGGCAGGACCCTCTGAATTCCTGTGTCCTCATGAGAGATGGTCCAGGTGTGCTGTTTGGCTGGGGTGTCCTGCTGGAGGCCAGGTGCCCAGCCACCCTGACACTCTGTGTGTATCCAGCAGGTCCCACAGGCTGGGCTCTGCTTTTCCACCCCCTCAGCATCTTCTCCTGGGGATGGACAGCATTTCCTTCCCCCACTGGCTGCAAATCTCTTGATAGGCCCTGACTTTTTATTTAGGTTTCCAAGAGAGCTCAGAAGCTTAATGGTCCTTGCTGAGATGAAGTGGGAGTTGGGAATCACTTAGAAAGTTGGGAATCACTTAGAAAGCAGGGGGAGCTTAAAGAGCATCCATAACCCCTGTGGGATGGGCTGGGAGGGCAGCCAGGCCATCCTGCAGGTACAGGGACCTTTTCCCACCCCGGGTTTGCTCCTCCTTGCTCGGCAGCAGCCTCTGCCCACAGGAAGGGCCAGGTTCTGCTGGCCTGGTCTCCGTGGCAGACAAACCCAAAATAGCCTCGGTGCAGGAGAAATAAAATTGATGGTGTTTCAGCCACAAAGTCTACAAATGCCTCTTGTTTTGGCATTAAAGCAGGCTTTAAGATATCCAGTCCTGTCCCTCCCTGCTCCTCCCAAGAGGAAGGAGGGGGCTGGGTGTCCTAGCCAAGCTTCCCCTTCGGGACAGGGCAAATCCTTTGGCTGAGCCTGAGTTTCTGCAGTAAGTGGGATTAGGTGTAACCCCAGTAGGGTTCAAAAGACATCCAGCTGTTAATGCACTGGCTTTTGTGAGGGCTCTGGCCAGGAGAGGTGCAGCCCTGTGTGATAAGCTGGCCATAAATAAATGTAGATGGGATTTTAAAAACAATTTTTGATGCTTGAAAGATATCCTTCTGGAGTGGCCTTCAAAAGGGCTGGTGGGTGGGAAGAGACAGCCACTGTTTCAAGATAGCTCTCAATATTCATGGGGAGGATTATTCATTCAGAGCCTCTCCAGAGGGGAGAGTCCTTGGGTTTCTGGTGTGCTGAGGCGCGGCTGGATTGATCTTTGTTTGTGCTCTCTTTGCTGTGTGTTAATCCCCCATTCAGGGTGTCTGCTGTCCCCTGCGGAGTGCAGGGAGGAGCCCTCACCTCCCTTGGTGCCTCATTTGGGTTTGGTGGTGCTCCTGTCTCTCTCTGAGGTGGTGGAGAGTGGCCACAGCTGGAACCACATCTGGGCACAGGGAGCAACTGCCCTGCTCAGCCAAGGGAGCACAGGGCTTTGTTTGGCTTCCTTCTGGTGCCTGGGGCTTCACAGGTCTTACAGCTCTCTGAAATAATTTCTCTGCTGTTACAGGGCCCGAGGAAATGCACAGAGCTGTTTATCTTCCTTGATTGACCCCCCATGGCACATGGCAGTGGTGGCTTTTGGACTCCCCATGGGCTTGGGGCACGGCCA
The DNA here is from genome assembly GCA_024865655.1 of Emberiza elegans. Lineage (NCBI taxonomy): Eukaryota > Metazoa > Chordata > Aves > Passeriformes > Fringillidae > Emberiza > Emberiza elegans. The sequence continues at coordinate 709,658 of JALJVW010000168.1, forward strand.
CATCTCCAGATGTAGCAGAAGTGCTGGGCTGGAAATCCTGGGGGGCTGCTGGATATCCTGATCTGCCCTTCTGTGCTGTGCTAAGGTGAGGCCAGGCAGTGAAAAGGGGCTCATTCCTCTCTGTGGGAATTGGGACAGCAGGAACAGCCCTGCAGCATCCATTCCCTGGGCTGGTGGCTGCCTACGTTTTGGGGGTTTTTTGTTTGTTTGGTTTTGGTTTTTTGGTTTGGTTTGGGTTGGGTTTTTTTGGTTTTTTGGGTTTTTTTTTTGCCCTGATGGTGCCCTTTGAGCTGTAAGTGCATGGTGCTGACCCAGACAGGTGCCTGACCCAGACACACCCAGAACAGTTTTATTCACACAACCATCTTGTTCCCCACTCAGTTTGGTGATGGGGGAGCACACTGAGCTGCCTGGGTGCTGCCTGCACCCCAGGGCGTGCAGTGCTGGTGCCCACCTCCGTGAGGGCTCCAAGGCCAGGAACCATTCAGGCTTTAAAGTTTAAATCAGCTCTGTGTGCTGTCATGGTTGCTGGGGTCAAGGCCCTGTGGCTTGGCTCTAGGCTGGCAGCTGGGGACCAGGATTTGGAGCAGGATTTTTATCACAGGGAGCAGAGGCTGGAACTCTGTCTGATGTTTGGCTTTAAAGAAGGAGAAAGGACACATCTCCCCGCGTCCCTCTTATTAATTATAAACACATTCTGCTAGTTTGGGAACGGACGCCATCCATTTAAATGAGGATGGAGCAGGCACGGGGCAGATACCAGAGACCTGGCTGATGTGTGCGGGCCAGGCTCAGCCCCTCCTGCTCACTGCACACCGTGCAGCAGGACCCTGCTGACTTCGGTGGCATTTCCTCCTGGCTGCCCTCCTCGCGGTGGGAATTGGAGTGCACGTAATTGAAAAGGATGGGGATTGTGCCAGCAGACTGTGAGCCACATTGCCGCTGGCAGCCTGAGGACAGGGCAGACAGGCTGGGGCAGCCACCTGCGCGGGGGGAGGCCGTCAGCATCGCGGGGACCCCAAATCCCCCTCGGTCTGACGCGGTTCCCGTGCTGGGAGGGATTGCCCGTGCCCGGAGGGGGCTGGTGTCTCCAGCTGTGCTGCGTGAGCAGCAATTTCCTCTCGTCCGCCATCTGCCCTGCCGTGGCACCAGCATTGACACGGCAGGAGCTTTCTCGAAGCAAGGACCTGAGCTTGAACGGCATCCTCCGATCCATCGGCTGACCCCGGGCCGCATCTCCTGCCTGAGCACCGGCCAGGAGAGCCGGGGCAGCCACAAAATGTTAGAAAAAAAAAAAAAAAAACCTGCCATTTTTTTGGTGGGGGGGAAAAAGGGTTGCAGAACCATTACACCACTACACCCAGGTGAAGTTCTACCTGTTTGTTATTGTAATCACCGGTCGTTTTAGTTAATTGCTCCCTTTTGTATCGGTAAGGCCCTGCCTGAGGCCGAGTTGATGGCCCTTGTCCCCAGACACTGAGAGGGGGGACATGGAGGGGGGGCATCAGAGAGAATGCAAAATAACTTCGGGACCAGCATGCCATGGGAGGCCACCCCACCAAACTTACCGAAAGGACCCCAAAAACAACGAGCCAACACAGAATTAAGAGTTCAGAGTGATGTCTGGGCGTGAGGAACAAGGTACCGAGCCTGCAGAGATGCTGAAAACCTTTATTGCCCCTCGCCCTGAGCACAGGATCTCAGCTGGAACCAGGACCCCCGAGCCTGGAGAATCCAAAAGTGGGGAAACAGGAGGTAGAGCTCTACTGCTTTTGTGAGGACAGGATTTCCCCAGCTCTGCCCTTTAGTGGATAAAACTGCACATTCCTTTTCCTCCGAGTCACCTTGGGAGAAGTTGCAGACCTGTCAAGCTTCGCAACCTTGAGCTGATAACTTTTAATAAAGGCATTAAAAGGAGAAAAATCTCCTGCCCTGTTTATTTGGGCTCCGGGGCTGTGCTGCTCCTGAGCACGGGCAGAGCTCATCGCACACGGGGAGGCAGCGATCGAGCTGCGAGGGCGCTGTGAGTGCGGCACCACCAAGCGGGGCAGGATTCCCGCTGCCAGGGCACAGACCGAGCTCTCTGAGCAGCCTGGAAGCGCCAGCTCCATGCTCAGGGCGCAGCCAAAGGGAGGGTTTGTGACCCTGCACTGATGGCACGGTGAGGTGATGCAGGAGGGGGAGATGTCTTGGGGCTGTGTTTGGCTTTGGAGTGTATGTTGTGCCTCACTTGGCTGCTAATGACAGCAGCATCCCTGCCCAGAGTCACACAATCACAGAATCCTGAGAGAATCCAGAATCCGGAGCATCCTGAGCTGGAAGGGACCCATAAGGATCATTGAGTCCAGCTCCCAGCCCAAGTGGAGGCTGGCCACAGCAGCAATAGGAGATTCTCTCAGGGAGAGCTAGTTCCCACCTCCCAAGCCTTTGGCCCAGGCAGGAGAGACAGCCATGGGAGCAGGAAGTGAAATAAAATCCAGTGGTGATGAAATGATTTGGTTTTGAATTCCGGTTATAGCAAGGATTGAGTCAGGAATGACAGCCAGAGCCTGGCCATGATTGCTGGACACAGCCTCCTTCACCACAAATAGCTTTTTTTTTTTTTTTTTTTTTTTTAAATGAGGTTGTTTTTTGCTATGAATTCAGTTTTTTCTGTTAGTATTTTCTGGAAGGGGAAATTCTTGAGAGTGGGTGGTTTTGGGCAGCACAGCACTATTTTAATTTCTCTGTGCTGGCCAACTCAGTGGGAGATGGAACATCTCCTCCACAGCACTGCTGTCATGCTCCCAGGGCAGCTGCTTCCCTAGGGGAAGAGGGAGCACCAGCAAATCCCAGTTTCTGAGTGATTCCAGCCTGCCCCGTGGCTGTGGCAGGCTTGCACCATCAAGGTCTCCAGGTGATGCTGAGCAGACCTCCACATTCCTTGGTGGCCCTGCTGCTGTGTAGACCCTCCAGGCCCAGACTGGGAGCAGGATCCTGATGCTTGGCTTGTGTGGGAGCCTTGTGTGCCTCAGAGGTGCTGGAGTAAGGAGCAGTTAGAGGGAGAGATGCTTCTTATAGCTTCTTGCTTTCTTCTAGGAAGCAAAATTAAGTAGAGGAAAGTAGTGGTCGAACACGGCAAGTAAGGCAGTCCAGTGTGTTCTCCCATCACCAAACTGAGTGGGGAACGAGATGGTTTTATGAATAAAACTGTTCTAGGTGTGTTTGGGTCACCAGTGTGTACTTATATCTCAGAGGGCACCATCAGGGAAAAACAAAAAACAAACAAAAAAAAAAGCAAACCAAAACAAAAAACCAAAAACAAACGACAAACAAACAAAAAAACCCAACAATAAAACATCAAAAAAAAAAAAACCACCAAACCCAAAAAACCAACAAAAAGGAAGAAGAAGCTTGTGCAAATGCTTCTCCAGTTGTGCAGTGTCCCTGCCTGGGGCTGGCAGCAGGGTCTGACTCTGGGGTTTGGGAGCCAGGCAAGGTAACTCCTCTTGGCCCCTCCTGATCCAGCGGTGGCTGAGCCTGGCCTGGAAAGTTGGGGCATTTTTATTTTACTTTATATACACTTGTGAGGGGTGAACTAGTGGACTCTCCCTGGAAATGAGGACTCATTCCTTCCTACTGGGATGGCTGCAGGGAATCAGGCAGGACATCTTTTCTCAGACAAACAGACGCTTTGGGATGTTGAAGCAAAGTCCTTTGGTCACAGGTCTGGCTTTAGGCCAGTCTCACTTTCTGGACAGCTTTGCTTCATAATGACTTCAAACACAGCTGCCAACACTGGTGTGTGTGGGGACTTGCACAAGGCTTTCCTGGGATCCCTTTCCTGGGGTTCCTCTCCAGAAACACCCATGGGAGCAGGAGGGAGGGCAGGCTTCTCCTGTGGCTCACTGAAGTCATGCAGAGAACAGCAGGAGGACAAGGAGCCCTACAGCTGAGAGCAGGGCTGAATGCAGCAAGGTTGCCACCATGGTAACGAGTGACAGGACAAAAGGAGATGTCTTCAGGTTGCTCCAGGGAAGGTTTAGATTGGATATTGGAAAAGAATTTTCTCACTGAAAGAACGGTTGGAGCAGCGACGTGGTGAATCATCTTTCTTGGAAGTGTTCAAAAAAATGTGTGGATGGGCACTTGGTGGGTTTGGCAGTGCCTAAAGGTCCTTCCCAACATGAACAATTCCTTGATTCTCTGGCTGCCAGGCTGCCCTGTGTCACTGTAGGACACAAAGAACACAAGCGCACGCTGCTGTTCTTAAGGTGAAGAAAAAGGGAAGTTTATTTTCTGACTCTAACATTTATAGTTTTCTAAGAGTGACAGTGGGTTGGAGGGTGACAGTGCCACCTCTCCAATGACACTGGACAAACCAACAGTCCATCAACTTTCTCTTCTTCCGTAAAGGAATGCAAAACAATGAGTTATTTACAGAAAGTGTGTGAGAAAGTTCACTACAAGAAAGTCAACATCAGAAGGCTTAGAAAATCTTAAAAAACTGAGGTGACAGCCCTGCTCTGCTGTGGCAGGGCACGTGGCTGAGAAGGACACTGTGGGGACTTGTGGATGCCCCTGTGCCAGGTGCCATGTGCAGGGCACCATTCCACCACTTGTGCATTTGCTGTTCTGCAAACCTTGGCCAGGTCGTTAACGGAGGAAGGAAATAAAAAAGCAAGGGCTCCAAATGGATCCCAGAGGGATTCCCTGTAGCAATTAGCTTTATACTTGAAAACATATTTCCAGTCTTTACTGCCTGCTCTCTGTATTTGAAATAATTTTCTACCCAATAAACCTTAGTAGCCCCCAAACATAATTTTAGCCGAGCATTAATTAACAGCAAGGTGACCTGGCGGTTCAAAGCTGAGCAAAACCTGATGCATCTCAAGGCAGCATTTCCAAGGGGCAGCTTTATATAGGATATTACCTAAGGCCTGGCTGGCCCCAGGGCAGTCTGGGCTCTCAGGTGCTGACAGGCACCTTCTGCTTTGGATAACCACTTTGGAATTTGAGACTTGCCAAGCTCTTTTCTGTTTTTTAATCCTTCATGAAGAATAATTTTGGATATCTGTTAGGCTTAGGAAGGTCTCTAAACCTGAATAAAGCATCGCTTCCTGGCACCCTGGGTGTTTCAGGGCTTGGACATGTGCAGCAGATCCCTGGGGCTGCTGTGCAGGTGCCTGCCTTCCCTGGGAATTCTGTCCCTGTGGGTGTGTGGAGTCAGCAGGGCCAGCTGAAAACCCCTGGTCACTCCTTGCCCACTGCTCCCTCCCTAATTCACACAGGACTTGATGTGCCTGGCTGCTTCTGGAGGTGCGAGCCATTGAGTCAGAGCTGGGGAAGGCTCCTGGGCTGGAGAAGGCACCAAGGGGAGAGGGCATGGGGATGTACCCAGAGCTCCTGTGAGCCCAATTAAACCAGTCCCAGGTCCCTCTGGGATCTGTTCCCATCCAGAGATGGGCAAAGATGAGGGAGCACCTTCCAGGAGGCTGGATCTGCAGGTCTGGAGCCTGCTGTGGGCTGCTGGAGAACGATGCAGTGCCTTCAGCAGGTTTCAGCTGTCTGCCTGGCAGAGGACACAGTGTCTGGCCATGGCCAAGAGGATGGGTGTAAGAGCCTGAATGAGGGATGAGGGACTCAGGGCTCTCCAAAATGCAGTTTATTCAATCCAAGGTGTTACAGCAGCCCAGGGTGGTGGGTGACAGAGCTGTGCCCACAGCTGTCAGCTCCAGCTGCAGGCAGCCCTGCAGACCCTCAGTTTAGGTTACAGTGCATTCTAGACTTTTCTTTGCTGAGCATCTTCATACAGCAGAACCAATCCATACCTTAACTTTTATCTATAGCCTATCATAACTGCTATAATTACCATATTCATGTTACTGTTCTCCAATCACTAAAGGTTAGTACATTACAGTTTAAGCTAGAAGTTGTTTTTCTTGCAGTGGAAAATTCTGAGACCATTTTTCTATTTGCAACACTTGCTGCCTTGTTTGCCTGTGCTCTCTTTCTGCTTGGTAAAAACATCTTCTTGTTTGGGGTGGGTTTATCCTTTGCTCTAAGCCATAAAAACCCCTTCAAACTAACACACCCTTTGCCTCCTTGGTTATCCAGTGAGACTGGCTCAGCAATTAATTTCTTCTATATCAAAATTTGCTTCCATCTCTATTCCTTCATCAGACTCCACATTTAAAAATCTTTCTGCTAAGCATCCATATCTGTGAGACTTCCTTGTCAAACTTTCATCCTTCCCAACAGATGGGGGGACCCTGCTGGCTGCTCCACCATTGTGGAGGCAACCAGAGCAAGGGTGCAGTGCCACCCAGCCCCTGAGCATGTAATCTCCTGCTTACCAGGAGATGGAGGCAGCATTAGAGCTGCTGCCACGCTCGGGGTTTGCAGCTATCACGGGCTCATCCTGCTTTATCTGTTGCATGTTAAATATCCCAGGTAAAGCTACACAAAGCTGCAAAGCTACCGTAATCCTCCCTAAAGCCAGCCTGCCCTTCCCTGCAAATATTACATTAGATATGCTTATTACACTCACTCAGCTGAAGTTTTACTTCCAGCCCACGGTGATAGTCTTGAAATGCCATTAAGATGATAATTATTTCACCTTGTACTTCATCCAGGTTTTGGGTGGTAATTGTTCACAGCTGCTGCCAGCTATTGAAGATGCAAGGGAAGGTTGTGGCATAGTGGGTGGTGGGATTCCAGCTGGATAATGGGAGGGTGCCAGGCTGGTCAGGCCACGTGGGATTCAGTGCCAGTGTCTTGGGGTGACTGAGACAGCAGCTCTCTGGGCTTGGATGATGGCTGGGAGATTCCCTGTCCTGCCCTTGCTCATCAGGGTTGTCCCCATGCCTTGCAGATTGAAATGGTGCCGTATAATACCTTCAAAAACTGCCTGAAATTCTGCTGGAAAACAGAATGATGAACTTCATGATCAGAGGAGGAGAAAGGGAAGGGCAGTCTTTGACATGAGGCTGTTGTGGCTCCATGGTGTTGTTGGGTCCCTTTGGTTCAAGCAGTCTGTGAGAAGTGGCTTGTTAGAGGTAAGAGAGCCACGGATGTCACTGTGCTCCTGGCCTCTCCACTCAAATGGAAAGTTGGATTAATTTCTGTGAATCCTACATGGAACTCATTCCCACCAATTCCACACAAATATTTGGGGGGTGAAAAGTTGCAGTTTGAAATTTAGCAAACGTGCATCAGGTGGTTGTTTTGTGATTGAAGTGAGCTCTGTTTATCCTGCAGTCAGCTCTAATCCTGCTGCCTATCCCTCATCCCTCCTGCTCTGCCACAGCCCTGCTGGGGTGACCTGTTTCTGGGTAAATCCTGGGATCACAGAGTGCATTTCCTCCTGGGTTAAAATGGGATTTAGCAGAGATGGAAGTCTCCCCTCACTTTCCTGGTATCAGGTGAGAGCAGAGCACAACCTGACATCCTGGCCCAGTGGGATTTGGAAGGCTGAAGATTCCCAAGACCTGTTGAGGTGTCTCCCTGGGCTGCAGTGGCCCTTCCAGGGGAGAAATTAGCTCAGATTTGGCATGACACAGGATTGCTCTTGGTGACTTTGCCAGTCCCAGCTGGAGCAGCAGGATCCTCTCCCTCCTTTGGCCTGGGGATGTAGCAGGGAGTCTGCTGGGCTGCTGGCTAGCTTGGACAGGGGTCCAGGAAGGCCAAGCCAGGAGGGCTCATGGCTGTGGGAAGAGGCAGCACTTCATTCCTGCACTTGGCACTGCTGGGCCTCCTCAAATCCTGTGTTCAGATTTGGGTCCCTTGCTGCAAGAAAGATTTTGAGGTGCTGGAACGTGTTCAGAAGAGGGCAACAGAGCTGGACGGGGGCTTGGAGCACAATCCTTGTGGCTGAGGGATCTGGGTGTGCTTATCCTGGAGAAAAGGAGGCTCAGGAGGGGACAAGGAGGCTCAGTTGCTCTCTACATCTGCCTGGGAGGAGTCACAGAGGTGAAGAGCTGGGCATGGCATGACTCTGGGCTGCAGCCCTGGGCATCCCATCCTCTGCCTTCCTCTTCCCACCTCTGAAGCTCTGGAACTGAAGCTCCTGTGCCATCAGTCACGGGTGGGGAGTGATCTGGGCTAGCATGACACTGATGTAAATTTAAAGCCTTCTTTTGCTCTCTTCACTAGCAGCCTTGTATTTTCAGGAAGAAAGAGAATGGGAAACAACTTTTTTAATGAAGGCGAGCATTTAAATTCTCTTTATACTTAGTCCTATCTGGAGCTCTTTACCCAAATGAAGCAGAAAGCATTTACAGCTGTATTTTCCATCACACCAACCAAGGAATATATTCATTTGCAGTAACATGGCACTCAATGAAGTGGAAAATAAGCTCCCAAAATTGAGCTATGGAACGGTTTCAATGAGCAGGAAAAGCCTGCTTGGATTCCACTGACCAGTCACTTTGGTTGTGATAGAAATTAATTTGATTGAACACCTGAGCTGTGGCGGAGGTGAGGTTGGCCCTGAGATTCCTCTGCTCAGGACTGGGTTTGGAGCATAGCTCCCACCTCTCCTGCTCATGATGTGCTTGCCCAGGAGACCTGGAGCCTCCAAGGGATGGCACAGCAGCCAACGTCCCACATGTCCTGCTGTAGGAACCCAGGAAATTGCTCTGGCTGCCCTGGAGGACTCAAGCCCCTGCCCAGGGGGCTTAGAGACCTTGGCACAGAGCCCAAGGCCCCTGTGCCTTTGATTTAGCCCTTGGAAAAAACCATTACCAACCTTATATGAAGAATTACCAGCCACAAAAGTTTAAGTAAAATGATAGTGAATTTATCACAGAGTGAAAAATATATTTTTTGGGGTTTTTAGAATGGGGGTTCAGGAGGCAGATGGAGGAATCTGGGTGTGTTCTGTCTTTCTGCTTCTTCTTCTTGGCCTCCATCTTCTGCTGTGATGGTGGCACTCACAGATTGGTTTAGAGTAGAAGCTCACTGTCTAACATAGGTGATAGGCATTGGGAAGTAATTGTAAATATTGTACATGTAGTTTTTAGTATAAGAAGGGGAGCAGGCAGCCCTGGGGCAGGCAGAGTGCCTGGACTGTCTTGCTGAGTGGACCTCGGCTGGACAGGAGAAAGAATTTTATAGATAAGGAACAATAAACAACCTTGAGACTGAGAAATGAAGAGTTCTGGCTCCTTCTTCAACCTCTGGGCTGGGAAAAGAGACTTTCTAACACATCTCGGGGTCACTGTGAGCAGCAGAGATCCTGAGATCCTGCTCCACAGGGCTGCAGGAGGGGACAATGCCAGCGCCATGGCAGGGCTGGCTGGTGGCAGCACAGCTGCCCGTGCCCACCATGGAGACCAGGGCATGTGGCGCTGCACTGAACAGGGATGGGAAGCGTTCCTGGTTCCTGGTTCCTGGTTCCCGACGCCGCAGGACGTGAGCGGAGCGCTAAGCAGGTCCGGCCCAGCGCCAGCCCAGGGCCTGCTAATTGCTTGTGATGTCTGCTCCAGCTCCATCGGCACGAGCAACAATCGCTACTGGAAATGCAATTAATAATTAAGCACGGAGCGCTGGCAGGTGTCAGCAGGAGCCCGCGGGGCCCGGCATCCCCCGGCTCTGCCCGGCAGGCGGGAGCAGCAGCGCCGGGCGGGATGCAGCCGGATCGATGCCGGGAGAGGCCGAGCTGTGCCTGAGGAAATAACTCGCTGTGGAATTGCCCATCCAGCGTGGATGAGGGCTGCCTGCTGCTGGGCAGCAGGATGAGGACCCACGGCTGCCTGCCTGGCTGGTCAGACCTGGGTGTAGTCCTGTTATTATCCCAGCAAAATCCATCTTCACCTGAGACATTCTGTGGGTGTTTTCTGGTTTTGCTGTACAGACAGAGGGATTTTGGGTGGGGATGACTGGCAGCAGCGCTGGAGGCTGGCAGCATAACCCCAGAGCTGGCACGGGGTGGCTGGGCTGCCACAGCTGGATGGTGGTGCCCTGTCCCAGCCACAGAGGCAGCCAGCGAGGATGGCAAGGAGCAGAGACATCTCAGTCCTGGCTGGAAAAATGGATTTTCATTTCCATTTTTCCAGCACCCCAATGGATTAAAATGTCTTCCTGAGCTGCTGCTGTGGCTCGGTGCAGCCTCAGGACCCCCTGTGTCCCTCACACAGGCTCTGCCAGCATCGCTTTCACTTGCAGTGTTGGCTGCTGCTTGTGATGACTTACAGCCTTCTTCAAGCTGGCTTTTATTTTTAATTACATTTTGCCTCTGAAGATGGGCTGCTTTGCTGGTTCATTATTTTCCTCTGCTTTTTTTTTTTTTTTTTTTTTTTTTTTTTTTTTTTTCTTTTTTCTCATTTTCCTTTTAAAGCCCAACAGACTTTTGGCTCCCTGAGAAATAGCTTCACCCTTTAGGAAAGCGCAGAGCCTTCTCCCGAGTAACAAAATGTTGATTTGCTACCACAGGGCTGAGTGATGGTGATTCCCTTATTAAACTGCACTTAGAGGCAGCAACTGTCAGGCAGGGATGGAGAGCTTCTCCGATAAGTTGGAGCTATTCATTATTAAATTATCTTCATTCACTTGAACATCTCATTTTCATTGAATTAGATGAAAAGTGCTCAAAGGCAGCTGCTGCAACAGCTTGGAGGCTGCCAGGAGCAGCATGCCAATGTCACTGCTGGCCTTTCCTCCTGCACCAGCCATACCTGACCCTTCCCCACAGGTGGATGGTGTAAATCTCTTGGAGTTGCACCTGCTGATGGCCTCACCCTGGAGACCTGGATTCACCAGCTCTAAGAGCTGGAGCTAGTGGGCAATAAGTCAGAGTGGCCCCAGCTGCCTGCCAGCTTGGCAGGGGGTGTCCCCAGTAACTGGGGGCCAGTGTGACCTCTCAGGAGGGCCTGTCCCAGTGTTTTGAAGCGTGTGTGGGTGTGCAGATGGATTTGGTTTAGTTGCACTGGGCTTTGCACCTGCTCCTGATGCCCCCTTCCCTCCTGGGACACCCTCCTGAAGCTGCATCGGGGCCAGCTCCAGCCTCGATGGCAGATGAGCTGTTTTGTGTCCCATGGCTGTTTTGGTGGGAGGATATTTGTAGTTATTTTGGCGGGAGGATGCTTTGTGTCCATGGGTGTTTTGGTGGAGGATATTTGTGGTTATTTTGGCGGGAGGATGCTTTGTGTCCATGGGTGTTTTGGCGGGAGGATGCTTTGTGTCCATGGCTGTTTTGGTGGAGGATATTTGTAGTTATTTTGGTGGGAGGATGCTTTGTGTCCATGGGTGTTTTGGTGGAGGATATTTGTAGTTATTTTGGCGGGAGGATGCCATCTGGCTGCCTGATCTCTCCGCTTTCACCTTGGCACCAGCAGCTGGCACTGGGCCCCACGGCTCGGCACCGACCCAGGGGCTGCTGTCAGGGCCTGCCAGCCCAGTGCTCTTCAGGGCACTCTGTGCAGTCCAAGCTGCTTTAGGGCTGGCCCCCAGGAATGGGGGGCTTTGTCTTGAGGCAAAAGACCTTGGACACAGCCCACCGTGCCCAGGCACCATTCATCTCTGTCCCAGCCGTGTACAAACTGGCATCTTTGCCCCAGGAGAGCTCAGAATTAGGGTATCTGGCTGGTGCTCAGCCCCAAATACCTCGGGAGCAGGCAGCACCCTCTGTCCTGTGGCAGCCCCCAGCCTCACCGGGCAGTGATACCCCTTTGCCACCCTGCCCTGGGTGTGTGAAGTCCTTCTCCCCTCCTGCCCGCCGCTGCCTCCTTCCTCCTGGCAAGGAACCGCCGGCCCTTGGAGCTGCTCCTCAACAACTGTTGCTGTTCCTTGCCAGAGAATCTCGCCCGAAGAAGCTGCTTTGATCAATGCACTTGGATTCCAGCCTTCAGCCTTGATCAAGGCAGGAGGAGGGACGAGGGAGAGCGAGTACTGTGGGCTCTTTGGGGACGGCCGGGGGAGCGAGGATGCTGCTCCAAGAAAAGCTGCTTCAAAGCAAGAGGCGGTGCTGCCAGAATAAGAGTGAAACAGGCGGGCAGAGGAGGAGGAGGAGGAAGGCTGCTGGGTGCCAGCACTCCCGCTGGGATGGGGCAGGTGTGAGTCCAGCAGGGAATGGGGATGGTGGCGTTGCTGTGGGGCTGGAGCAGGTTCTGGGAGAGGGCAGGAAAGCAGGTGTAATGAAGGGGGGGATCTGTGCTTCCCCCTGTGCTTAATTCTGCACCAGACCTGTTTTTCTGTGCTCATTAGCTTTCTCAGCTCTCCAAACTTCCCCAGCCCTGGGGACCCGGCACTGAGGAAGTTTTTAAAGCTGTGCATTTTCTTCTCTGGATCAGTGGTTTCCTCCCAGTCTTTAACTGGTGGGGATGGTGCTGCAGGTTGGGTTTTAAGGCCCTAAGGATGGCTCTGGGACAGGGGCAGGGGGGACAGAGCATCCCTTCCTTGCCAGCTTGGTCTGGCTGCTTCAGCTGCAAGGGCTTTGTGCTGTTTGAAGGGATGCATAAAGCACTGCTCAAGGTTTGACCAGATCAGAGCTTCTGGTTAATGGCAATTAATGGCCAGGAGGAGACCTGCTGGGGCTTTCTGGCTTCGTTTCCCCCATCAGTGCCAGGGAATTCTGTGTCAGCAGCTCTGGAAGGCATGGGCCATTCCCTTGTGGGTTGCATTACCTGGGAGGGGAGCAAGAACCGAGCAGAGGTGCAAAACCTGGAGGTGCCCATGAGCAGGGAAAGTGTCTGGCCAGAAACCACCCTCTGACACCAGCCTGCTCCAGCAATCCTCCTCCTCTCTCCTGCTCCCTCTCTGCCACTGCTGCCTTCCTCAGGTGCTCACACATGCACCTCTCGCTTTTCCTTTCAGCTACAGATGGCAGGCAGGAAAACCAGCCAGCCAGATGTGTTTTTCATAGCTCCCAAGCCAGGCATAACTAAACATTTACATTTATTACCAATTAGAGGGGAAACAGACTGTAGTTTTATGTACTGTATGTGTCTGGATATATTTCAGTTTGTGACCTTACTACACCCCACCCCCAGCAACTAAATCTCCCTTTGGTTAGGGGCAAAACCCTGGAAAAGCATTGGGATTCCATCCCAGCATCCCATCAGCCCCTGATTAGATGATGTGGATTTCACCACTTTGTAACAAAGCCTGCACAGGGTTTGCTCCTGGGTGAGGCTGCACATCCCTAGGGATGCCCCGGAGGGATTTCCATGGTGGAGTCCATATCCTGTGAGTCCGTGTGTGGATGTGACCACAGAGCAGCTGCCAATGGGTGGCTCAGGAGTGCCAACATCACAGCAGCTCCTTAATGATGTGTGAGCCAGCAGCAAAACACAAACAAATCCATAAGCAGGCACTGAGCCTTGCTGGGAGCTGGGGAAGGAAGCAGGGATGAGTGTGCAGGGTGGCAGTGCTGTGCCAGCCGTCACCAGGAGGGTCACTGGGGGACTGAGGTCCTGACAAAGTCCAGGTCCTGGCTGGCAGGGCTCCATCCGCTCACCTCTGTGAGGCCAGCACCTGAGCCTGGGCTCTTTGAGGCATTTTTGAGCTCAGGACAGGGCCTGCAGGTGCCCACCAGGCCTTGGGCAGCCCATTCAGGGGGAAATGAGGATTTACTGGTTCTCTGGGGATACTGGGTTTGCTCTACTGGGCCAATCACTCTTGATTCTGCCTCTGAGCAATGGCTAAGCTGCTAAGAAAAGCACCTCAATGTCCTTCTCCAGGTCACCATCCTGTTGGCAAGAGAGGAAGTTGCAATGTGGTGCACCATGCCTCCCTGTGCTCCCTGCTCCCAGCAGCTCCCACAGCCACCTTTTCCTGCAGCAACATCCCAATCCCTTCCTTGCTCCCAGTTTTTGTCCCCCAGGGTGCCTGGAACCCTCTGGCACTCCTGCCCAAAGCTCACCTCTGGCTGTGCCCCCTGGATCCCTGTGCCCACCTCTGCTGCTGCTCAGGCAACAGCCTCTGGGGTGCATGCAGGGCTGTGTTCCCTCCTCTTTGCAGGCTCCTGCTGCTGGGGAAGCAGCCCAGCCACAAACAGCCATGGGCAATGCTGTGCAGGGCTTGTGTGCATCCCTCTGGGCATGCTGGGGGCAATTATTACCTCACAGGGAGCTTCAGAAATGCAATGTTTTATTAGAAGCCCACTAAGCTGTTCAAACAGGTGATTAGGAGAGGGGGGATGATGCAAATTGAAGCAAGGTGGGGGTGGATTTCCACCTGAGCAAGGGAGTGGATTTCCACCTGAGCAGGGAGGGCAGTGGGTGGATTTCCACCTGAGCAGGGTGGGCTGTGGGCTGGATTTCCACCTGAGCAGGGAGGGCTGTGGGCTGGATTTCCACCTGAGCAGAGGGAGCTGTGGCTGGATTTCCACCTGAGCAGGGAGGGCTGTGGCTGGAGGGCTGAGGTCAGCTCTGCAAGGCCAAGATAAGGAATGAATAAAGCTTAGAGACTTGAAGAGGGTGAGGGTCGGAATGAAGGGCTGCAGCTTTTTGGCAGAGAGTGGAAGGGACCAGCCCTGGGGGGTGGAAATGGTCCACCCCAACCTCAGCCCATGGAGAACTGTGTGGACATGCCTATCCCAGGGAAGGCAGCATTCTGCCTTAATTTGGATGGGAAGCACCAGGTACAGGATGAATCAAGGGTGTTACAAACCTTGGTCACCAAGCTTTGGGTCCCTCTAGGAAGGAGCCAACACAGGGATGAGGCACCCTTTGTCCAGCAAGGGCAGGAGAGGAGCAAGAGGGAGGTGCAGGATCTACTGCTCCATACATGAATTTTCCCCATTATCCTGCTGATCAGCAAAAGCAGGAGACAGTTTAACTGGAGAGTGGATTTAAGATTTGAAACATCATACTTTATTTTTTTCCTCCTCTTCTGTAGCTGTGTTGGAGTGTGACAGGGTGGGAGCTCTTGGCAGCTGGGATATTAAATGTTTTTCCACATGGTCTCCTGATTATTAATGGATTTTAGCACTTGACAAAGTAGAAATTAGGAGATAAAAGCTATTAGAAACTAATTTGGGTAATCACTGATTCTGTTCCCCCAGGAGCCTTTCTGAGAGTGTGGCTCCCAACACCACTGCCAAGTCTCAGGAGAGAAGGAATCTCTTTCCAGCAGTTTTGTGGGCTTTGGAAGAGCCCCCTGATCCATGGCCAGTGAGGAGATGACTTGAATGGAGCAGGCCTGATCCAAACAACACTCTCCTCCCAGCAGCCTCCTGGGATTTATAGGATGTCTCATCCCTGGACACTATTTGGGGTGGTTTATGTGCCACATTTTTTTACTGTTATGTTGGTGAAACAACCATAGACAGTAGCTTGGGAAAGCAAGGTGGGAGATAAATCCTGGTGGCGTGGGCTCTCCCAGCGATCAAATGGGCATCAGGTGGAGAAATAGGCCCTTGAGACCCTTTATTTCCTTCAATTCCCATCTTCCTGAGTGGATCAATACCACCAGGGGCAAGGGAAGGGTGAGGAGCCATTGCAGGGAATCACTTCAAGGGAAAAGCTGGAAGGTGGTAACTGATGCAGCAACCACTGCTGATTTTTGAGGCAGATGGGCTGCGAGGGTTTGTGTATCCCAGGAGGGTTTGTGTACAGAGAAGAGGATGCCTGTAGGCTGGGAGAGCACTTTTAAAAATAATTTGACTGATTTTTCTCCTTTTTTCTTCCCATCCAGTCAGTCTCCACTCCTGGCATATGCAGTAGGAGCAAAAGGTCTGTCTTACAGATTATTTTGGGGATTTTATTCCACCCTACAAGAAAATCCCTCTGAATTTCATCCCATTGTCGGCCAAATTTTGCCCATCTCAGCCCTTGGTCCAGGAGCACAGCCCAGAGGAGGAGAAAGCAATTTGCCATTGCCATTCCTGGTCCTTGCAAATTTTTCCACTTGCAGAATGGGGTGCAGGGAAGAGACTTCATTTGATGGTGTCTAAAAAGGTCTCCAGGTTCTCCTCAAGAGCTGGAGTGGCTGAGGGCACTCAAGGAAGCAATAGGGTTGGGTGTGTGAGGTTATGCTTTTTGATCTTTGCCTAAGGAGGAGTTGGTGGGGAGGGAAGATGGGAGCTGAGGAACAGGGACTGGAGCTTCCTGAGGTCCCCACCAGCTGGAGTCATCCCAGCTTCTCACTGAGCTCCTAGTGGGGACACAGGAGGGTGGCTGGGACATCTCCTGCATGCCTGGGCTTGCGGAAACCTCCTTGTTGCCTGCTCTGTGCTGATTGTGCTGCCTCCTTCAGAGACTGTGGCAGGAGGCTGAGGAGGAGGAAGAGGGAGGAAGAAGCTGAGGTCACCACCATTTCAGGAGGTTGTGAATTTCCCCCTCCTTCTCCTTCAGAAGTGGCCATTCACCACAGACCCTGTAAATCCTCTCTGGAGAGATAACACCAGGGAGCATGGCATGGGGGGATGAGAACCCTTGGTGGCTTTGAAAGAGATGGCAGAGAGGAAAAACAGCCCAGCATTGGCAAAGGGGGGAAAGAGACTGAAGGAAAGAAGCTGAAAATGTGCTGAAACAGCTGATGACAGCCCAAACAGCAGGAGAAGGCCCCTGCCTACCAATTAACGAGGCTCTGGTGCTAATTTGCCACCTTGACTGCACTTCTGAGCTTGGCAGGAGAAGGAGAGGAAAAACAAAAAGATGAGGCTAAAAAGGAGCCAGCGAGGTTTTGGTTTGCCTCTTGGCCATGCAGATGTCACTGGGCTTTGGAGAGCCAGGGGAAACAGGGGGGGCTGGTGGCAAACCCCACCAGTGCACAAGCCTGGCGTGTGAAGAGAACGATGACAAGTTTCCATGGGCTGGTGTTGGCAGAGCAGCTCTAGCCCACGGTGCTGCCCAACTTAGGGGTGCCAATTTCCCAGGGATCACATCCCACCATCTGCTGGGGGTTGGAAGAGTGAGAGGTGGTCCCAAGCGTGCCCAGAAGCATCTCTGGTACCTGTGGTGACTGAGTTATGAGGAAGGAGCCAGAGCTGTGCTGGGGCCCAGAGGGCAGCGTGGCATCTCCTGCCTCGCCCAGCAGCGCTGTCAAACACAGAGCAGATCTGCTGGCAGCTGCCTGGTGTGGCTAACAGAGCCACAGGAGCCCTGGGCAGAATGCTCAGCCTGCAGCTTCCTGCCAAGCCAAACCCTGATTCCCTCCTCCTGCCCACCCTGCAGCCCAAACCCAGAGACCAGGGGGATGGATTAAAAGCAACATCTGCACCGGTGTGCTGTTTGCATGCAAAGCAGGAGAGTTCCTGCCAGCTCCAGCGTGTTACCTGGAACTCTCCCAGCCCTCCCTCCTCCCCTGGGATGTTTTCATTTCCATGCATCCACGTTCTTCTCCCAGGCTGGCGCAGTGTTAGCTGGGAAACATAGGGGTAAACTGAGGCAGGCTGGAGCAAGAATGCAGAGTTAGCCTCACAGCCTCTCTCCATGGCAAAGCTGGCCTTGCTGTTTGGGCCCAGCCTGATGCAGAGGTGCCCTTGGGCCACCACCTCATGGCACCCAGGGCTGGAGGCTCAGCCAGGAGGGGGAAAATGGTGTAGGTTACAAAGGTGGAGCTGTCTGCTCAGGTGCAGCCCATCACAGCCCATCCCTGGCTATCTCAGGGTGGCAGATGGAGGTAGGACCAGCCCCAGCCTGGGGGCCATGAGCTCTCTCTGCCCTGGGAGAGCTGTGCAGGCAACCCCATCCTGCTGCCTGGGCTGGGGGTGAAACCTCCTGGCCCTTCCCTGGCCTCCTTTTCCCTGGCAGAGCTGCTAAACAAACGTGTCTGGAGGGAACCTGCAGAGTGTCTGCAGTCAAGCAAGTGAAGAGCTCAGCTTGTTATTCAAAGGCCATTTTCTGGCTTTCATACTGCAGAGAATCTCATATAAACACAGAGCCTACAAAAGGACAACCCCAAACACAGCAGCTGTTAAAACCTAATGGGTTTGGTGCTGAATTCCTGGTTCAGGCTGGCTGTTCCCATCCTGAGGCCAGATCCCAGCTCTCCAGCCAGCCCTGCTGCCATCAGCACTGTTCTGTGCAGGGGAAAGCACTGCAAGGTAATCAAATGCTGCCCTCCAGTTATTAACCTCATCCTTTTAATCACCTCCACTGAGTGCCTTAATTGCAGGGCAGGGATGGGAGGACCTGGCTGCTTCCACCTGAGATTCGCACACAGCCTGGCAGTCCCTCCCAGGGCACGCTGCTGCTGCTGCTGCTGCTGCTCTTCCTTTAACTCACACACATCCCCCAAAAGGTGGAAGCATTTTCTCTCCCAATTTGGCAGCCAAATTTAAGGAACCAACTCTGTCTGTTTCTCTGAGTTAAAGAGGGGGTGCAGCCCCATGGTTTGGGGGTGGGTGACCAAGGCCTTGTATGCTTCCCAATGGGAAGTGCTTTTTCCTGAGACAGGGCTGTGCCAGCTGCCAGCCTTGGAATGCCATGCACAGCCTCATTCCTAATGGGAATTGGCAATTTGGGCCAAACTCGGTGCTTTTGGGCAATAGATTATGGATATTGCTGGGAGGCTGTGGAGAGAGGAGACTGCAGCCCCAGGGGCAACTGCTGAGGATGCAAAGAGCTGATGGCTCATCCTTCCAGCTGCCTGCCTCTCCCTACTCCCTGCTTTTTGCATCAAATTAAAAGTGAATGGCCTTCATCCACCTCCCTCCTCACACATGGGACTGCTCCATCTGGAGCCAGAGAAGTGCACGGTGCATCCCTTGGTGGGTCCTTTGCAGTGCTGCCAGTCATCCCAACAACTCTTGCATTGATGTTGAGGTGGGTTTAGGATGTGGGACTGGTTCTGGGCACCAAAAAACATGGTAGGAAGTGCTCTGTCTAGAGGAGACAGGATGGAGTTGAGGACTGTTAGCCTCACACATGGCCCACAGGATGATTATGAGGAGAACCCCAGAATGGTTTAGGAAACACCTTAAATCTCATCTTGTTCTGACCTTCCACAGGCAGGGACACCTTCCAGTAGAGACCAAAGCCTCATCCAACCTGGCCTTGGACACTTCCAGGGATGGAACAGCCACAGCTGCCCTGGGCAACCAAGAAGTGATGGAATATGTACAGCAGAAGCCAAAATAACTTCTCTAGCTGGGAATCCTCCTGGCAGCCCTGCCTGCTCAGGAGCCCTGCTGGCCTTCATGCCTGTGCCCTCCCCATCCCCAGGCTGATGTCTGCCAGCTTTGCCTGCGGAGCCAGAGGATGGCTTTGACTTTGCCTTTTCTCCTGGTGTGTTTAATTGCCTGATTTTTTTTCCCTTCGGGACTGGGAGAGAGAGGAGAGGTGGGCAAAGGAAGACAGATGTGTGGAAAATAGAAGTCTAGGTGACAGATTGAGGGCTGCTATAACCACAATAGCCAGCCTGATGGATTGATAGATTAGACAGGGAATATAAATAGCAAGTATGGTTTATCTATCCCTGTTTTATTTTCCTCTTGTCTGTCTCTTTATCTCTCCTGGTGTTATTTTCCTCCTGCTTATCTCTTTATCTGCCCAGCCCGAGGATGGGGGAGAGGTGGGTGACAGGAGCAGGATGGATGAGTTCAGCTTCCCACTGCCTTTGCAGCATCCAGGCAGACAAGTTTTGCCAGCTGTGGAGGATTAGAAGGCGGCCTCAGACCTGCACACTGATTCACTTCTCCCACCCCTCTCCTTTCCCTGCACCATCCCCTCTGTCTGCATGCCCTCCCTTGGGGATCCCTGCGGTCACAGGGCCGGCTCCTTCCACTCTGTGCCTCATCCTTGGCCAAGGAACGAGGGCAGGCACTGGAGCAGTGAGCTCTGCTTGTCTGAGCACCCGACATTCCCATCTGACAGCCGGGCAGCTCCACTGCTTGATATTCCAGTCAGGCACCCAGCACAGCAGCAGCAGCAGCACCGGGAAGGAGGGAAGGAGGGAGGGGAGCCACACAGCACAGGGAAAGCCAGGGCTAGGGATGACAGTAACTGTTCTGTTCTTTTTTTTTTTTTTTTTTTTTTTTTTTAATCTCAGTTGGTTTTGGTTGCTCTTTTGCTCAAAAAAGGCATTTTTTAAAAAATATATTAAACAGATACATTTTACTAAGATGTCTCTTGGCTGGAGCCACTGACAAGAAATGACACTCCCCAAATGAATAGGCTTAAAAAAACCTGTCCCAAACAAAC
This sequence comes from Emberiza elegans, assembly GCA_024865655.1. Classification (NCBI taxonomy): domain Eukaryota; kingdom Metazoa; phylum Chordata; class Aves; order Passeriformes; family Fringillidae; genus Emberiza; species Emberiza elegans. The sequence continues at coordinate 729,724 of JALJVW010000168.1, forward strand.
CAAATAAATAAATACATAAATAAAACATTTCCTTTTTTTTCTTTTGCAATAGGGTAGGGTTTTTTTTTGTTGGTTTTTCTGTTTTGTAGGGAACCTTGGCCCAGAGGTCTCCGAGGGTGTCTGTGATGGCAGCATCCCTGGGCAGGTGCCAGGTCCTTCCCAGGCAAGGGGTGAGACGGTGCCTCGGCACGGCGGCAGACACGAGGTGCTCGTGGAGAGGCCCCTGCTGGGCCTGCAGGGCCTGTGCTGTGGACCCCCACCAGCACCGTGTGCGAGGCCACGGCTGCAGGATGGATGGTGGGGGATGCAAAGGCAAAGGTGCCAGTAGAAACCTCTTAAAAAGACTACAAAAGTTGGGGTGGCGAGGAGGCTGCTGCCGGGGCATCCTTATGGTGGGTTAAGCACCTGCTCCGGCGGGACCAGCAGCTGCCTCTGGCCCAGCCACACCCCCTGGGCCGCTGGCACACCTCCCCAGCCACCTCCGTGGTGGCCACAGGGGCATAGTCCCCGTGCTCGGAGCCAGTCTGCACTGCACGAGCCATCCCTCCTCCTCCTCCTCAGTCCCACTGGCATCCTCCATCCGCCCGAGCCCTGCGTCTCTTTGGCCAGTTGCTGGGTGTACCATGGAAGCACGCAGTTGGCACTAAGGTAAGGCCTTGATTTCAATGTTTAGGGTGGTTCTTTCTCTCTCCTCCCCAGGAAGTCTGTCCTGCCAGCCCCCTGGCGCCGAGGTGTGAGCGCTCCCAGCTGTGTTAGCTGCACAGCTTGCCCGTCTCCTGCTCCAGGGCGTTGGGCAGCTTGGCGTTGAAGGCCCTCAGGGAGGACTGGATCCTCGCCACCTCATTGTTGGCCAGCTTGAGCCGGTGCCGGAGCAAGCAAGTGAAAAGGTCGAGGCGGATTTTACCAGGGGGTGAGAGCCTGTTCACCCTGTCCCTGATCTCCAGCAGCTGGAGCATGGCTGAGTCCTGGGAGCCCTGGGTGTAGGGGTAGTCCAGCTGGAGGATCAGGTCACGGATAGCGTCCGGCTCAAAGGGCAGGCTGTAGCCAAAGACTTGCAAGCTGTTGATTTTCATGTAGCCCAGGTTCTTGGAGGGATCTGACATCTCCAAGGGTTCGTAGTAGATTGTCTCGTTGGAGCTGTCATCCAGAGACTTGATGCGGCTCCGCAGGTAGACGTGCACCGTTTCAAAGAAGGTCTTCCACTTGTTGCCCAAGGTGATTGTCCAGTTTTGGCACTGGGCAGAGGCATCTACGGTAGTCCTTTCCCAGTCTGGGAAGCTGCCCTCGTTGACAGGCATGAACCAGCTCTCTGAGTGGCTCCCCCCAAAGGGGTTAACATAGATGGCCATGACGGGCTCCAGGGTGCTGTTCTTGGTGAGGCAGATCTGCAGAGACAGGGCCAGCATGACGTGAACCAGCCCGGGCTTGTACTTGTTGCTCTTGAGGGTGAGGAGCATGCGCTTCCTCCAGGAGGGGTCGAACCAGCTGCCCAGGCGCATGTCGTTGCTGATGAAGATGGAGTGCACCTCGATGCGGCTGTCCCGCTTCTGCAGCAGGTACTTGAGCTCCAGGTCCTGCAAATCTGTCTCCAGCCCCAGGTAGTGCTCCAGGGAGTCGGCCACCTCGGGGCGGCAGAAGCCCTGGGTGAGCGCGTAGCCGTGGTGGCAGCTCCCGCAGCGGGTGCTGTTGTCCTGGTCACAGCTGGCACAGGCTGGCCCCTCGCCCAAGGCACACGGTATGGAGCCCTGGCAGGAGGGCTGCTCCGAGGGACAGGTACAGCTGTGGCTTTCTTCCAGGAAGGTCCCAGGCACGGTGGTCTCGCTGCAGTACAGCAGCGACTGTGCACGGCTCCACCAGTAAGGGAGGGACCTGGTGCACAGGAAACACAGAACAGAGGCTTAGATGGCATCTTTTGGGATGTGACTGACTTTCCCTAAGGATGGAACAGCTGCCCACCTTGTGTTTGTTTTCTGCTCCACTGGTGGCCCCCCCATTAACCCATTTTTCACCTTCAGGTCTGCTACATTCCAAGCTGGTACAGCCGCTCCTGCTGCCTGCTCACCCCCTCCTAGGTGGGAGCTCCTCCACTTGCAGCTGCAGGGAGGTAGCCCCTGGCAGCCCCACCCCCGGGGCACAGGGCAGTGTCCCAGCAAGGGCTGCCAGGGCACCCTACCTCTCCTTGGGCAGCTTGAAGCGAGGCTGGCGGTGGCAGCGCTTGCTGAGGTTGAAGAGGCGCCGGATGAGCCGGTAGGTTTTCCTGGAGAGCAGCTTCAGGCTGGTGCCCAGCTGCTGGTAGCGATGCTGGACATCCAGATCCATGCTCCAGAAGTGGGAGATGGCTGTCCTGTTCAGGAAACGGTCCGTGGGGAGTCTTTTCACCAGGGCCTGAAACTCCTCTGTGGGGAGGAGGAGATGGCATCAGGGACACTGGAGAGCAGGCAGTGAAGGTGGAGCTGAAAGCAATCTCCCTCCACCCGAGCTCTTCATGGTGAGAAGAGCCAGCACCGAGCCTGGGCTGCTCTCAGGGGGAAGGAGATGCTTGGTGCGGTCTGCCAGCCTCACCTGACTCCTCGAACTGGCTGTGGTGGCTCTCCCAGGCTCTCCCGAGCTGGGCCAGGCTGCTCTCCAGCGCCTGGATGTCGGCCTCGGGGCAGTTGCAGCGGGGGAAGGCGGGCTGGCACTGGCAGCGGCAGTCGCTGCGGCGGCACACCAGCTCCCCCGCCGAGCCGCAGGCGATGTAGCTGAGGGCGGCGGCCACGAACCTCTCCCGCAGGTAGGAGGGGAGCACCGTCTGCAGCCCTGGAGGGGGAGCAGCCCCGAGGGCATCAGGGCACGCACCGAGCCCCTCAAACATCACCTGGGCGAGGACGGCACCAGCCTCTCCCCCCTCGCCGGGCTCCCACCCTCGCATGATTATCATATCAATTTGCTGTGGAGCCGCTTGTCTGGGCTCTGCATCGATCTTGGCTCCTCTCGGCAGACAAGCAACAACCTCATCCTGCCCAGCTTTCATTATTTTCCTCCCCAGCCCTGAAATTAGAAGCAGCATCTCATGCCAACATCCTCCCCTGCATCCCCCCGTGCACCCACAAGCATCCCATGGCAGCCCTTGTCCGCCCCCACATCCCCACGAGCCCAGTCCTACCTTGGAGCTGCACTTTGTTCTCAGGGCTCTGCACCAGGACAGAGCTCACCGAGTCCAGGTTGTCATAGTTGCTGCAGCCCAGTGGCCCTGTCCGTGTTTCTGTCACCTAAGGTGGGGGACACGGAGGCGGTCAGGGTACACAGGAGGGGGCACAGGGTTCCCTACCCCGGTGGGAGCGCTGCAGATAATCCCTGACCCTCTGGCCAAGCCCCCCTCCTCATAGCAGGGCGATGGTCGGAGAGGAGAACTAATTATCTGCTAATTAGCTTGTTGACAGGCGGCAGCCCGCTGAAAAATGTGCCTTTATTAGCGTGCCCAATTTCCCATAAATAATGGGAAGGTGTTAACTTTCCCGGCTCTCTGCTCTCTGGGGGACGCTGTTTCAGGTCGGGCCAGCTGCGGGGGCCCTGGGGAGTCCCGGCGCTGGCCCCTTCTCTCCTACCTTGATGGCCGCCGTGGCGATCTGGATGTGGTGCAGCCGGCGCAGGGTGCTCTCCCTGTCGATGAAGTAGGAGGCTGCCAGCTGGTGCAGGGTCTCCAGCGACACCCCCGAGCTGTTCCCAGCCCCCGCCGCGGGCTCTGCCCTCCGGCTCAGCTTGCGCTTGTCCACAAAAATGGTCAGGGACTCCTCTCCTGGGGGGAAGATGTGACACTTGTGGAAGGCTGCAGGGCTCCCCCCATTCCCTGTCCTGGCCGTGCAGTGCTGCTTTCCCCACTCTCCCTCCCTGTGCAAGGGGCTGAGCAGCCCAGCGCTCACCTCCCAGCGTGGCAGCCAGCAGGAAGTGTGTCCCATACTTCTTGATGAGGCTGTCGGTGATCTGCTGCGCGCTGGGCCGCCGCCCCAGCAGCCGGATGTTGCGGATGAATTCGGGGGCCAGGGGAAGTGGGAGGCTGAAGAAATCTTTCCTCTCCAAGGCCAAATTATTCACCTTCCAACGGGCAAACTCTCTGTGGAAGGAGGGCAGCAGTGGGGAGAGGGTGTGAAGGGGGTCTGGCCATAGCACATGCATGCTCTCCTTCCTTATGTCCCTGATTTCCATTCAGGACAGGTGGAAAACTCTGATTAGAATCATCCCGACCTCCCCATTGGAAGTGAAGGACCTGCTGCCAGCTATGGATCCAGGCAGGACAAAAGCACCGTCCCTCCCTAAGCCATTGATGGTGATAAAGAGCTACAAGCAGCGGAGATGCCGGCTATTGATTAACCCAGCACCTCCGGAAGGCATTAATCACAGCCCAGGGCAGGGCTAGAGCCTTTTCCAGCCCTTTGGGCTGGCTGCAGCTCATCCCTCCTCCAGCCTACAGATCCAAGTGAAAATCCAGCATCTGGGGGTGCCGTGGTTTTAAACATCAGCAGCATTTTGTGGGAAGCTGGAGGCGTTGGCATGTGGTGGGTCCCCTCAGAGCCCCAGATGCTGTGGATGTGCCACCCAGCCTGTCACTGCCTCCAAAACCCCACGGCCTCATAAACAACCAGCAGCAAATTTCAGCTTAATCTTTGGCATTTGGCTCTAATTAAAACCAGGCAGTGCCTCTCAGACAGTTTCACCAGGGCTGGCTGGGAAAACAGGGAGAGGGAGGGAGAAGGAGGGAGCAGTGGATGGGTGCAAAGCAGCAGCTGCTGGGCTTGGCAGATGACAGGTTGCCTCCCACCATGACTTTTGGGCCCAGAAGATGGGATGCAGGGGCCAGTAGCAGAGCTGAGGATGAGGCAGGGGGGATGCTGCCTCTCCCCTTGCACACACACACTCCCCTCAGGGCTGGGGTGCCAATTTCCCCCCTTCCATCCCAGAGGCAAAGCAAGCCCCAAAGGCTGACAGCAGGTTCTCTGCCTCTGGGGAGGTGTGAGCCAGCTGCTGTCCCTCTGGCTGCTCCTTCCTGTCCCACCACCGTCACCAGCAGCATCCCTGGAGGACGCAGGTCCCTCGGCATGGCAGCATCAGCACACAGGAAAGGGGAGAGGAGCTCCCTGGGGTGCTGGGCTGCACAACAAGGCTGCAATCCCAGCACCCACATCAGCATTCCCAAGGGAATGGTCAGGCTTTGCTTTGCTGCTGGAAGCCCCCAGGGCTCAGCACTGGTGGGGAATGGAAGGGAAAAGGCTCATTAGGCAGAGGTGACAGCCCCAGTTAGGCCCAGGAGGTGGTGGAATGGAGTGGGCTTCCCACAGAGAATGTCACAGGGTGGTCCTTTGCTGTGGTGAGTGGACCCCACTGCTGCCAAACCTGCTGGCAAGAAACCCCCTCCAGCATCAGCCCCCATGCATACAGCATCCCATAGTAGTCCATGGGATGATGGCACTGGGGACATGCCAGGGGGTCAGCCAGGGTGGCTTTCCTCAAGTCCCAGCAGTATCCCAGCCCCAGAGGACTGCCAGTCTAGGCAGGTTCAGCAATTTGGCACAGAGACATCTTTGTGCACAGAAGAAGGACAAAAGAGCCTCTTTGTCCAAAGGGCCTGGAAGGTGGACACCACGTGCACATTGCCCCTTCTGCTGTCCCCAGCTTCCATCTCAGGGCAGGAGATCAGTGGGTGGAGGATGTCCAAAGGGACCGGAGCACACGGGACCCATCCAGCCCAGTGGGCTCTGTGCCTCCTGCCATAAGGGCTGATCCCATCTCAACCTGTGCACCAAATCCCTCCCATCTTAGGGATAATCCTGCCTGGTGTCAGGACCCAGGACATCCCTCTGGCTGTCCTGAGCAGCCAAGACCCCTGCCAGGGGGCTCAGAGACCCTGGCACAGAGCCCAAAATGCTCCTGTGGTTTTGATTATGACCTGTGGAGCAAGTTACCAACCTTAGATGAAGATCTGCAAGCCACAACAAATTAAGCAGAATGATAGTGAATTTATCACGGGGTGAAAAAGTACATTTTGGGGTTTTTAGAATGGGGGTTCAGGGGGCAAGATGGAGGAATGTGGGTGTGTCCTGCCTTTCTCCTTCTTCTTCTTGGCCTCCATCTTCTGCTGTGCTGTTGGCACTCACAGATTGGTTTAGAGTAGAAGCTCACTGTCTAACATAGGTGATAGGTATTGGGAAGTAATTGTAAATATTGTACACGTAGTTTTTAGTATAAAGACATAACACCGCCCCGGGGGCAGGCAGAGTGCCTGGACTGTCTTGGTGAGCTGACCTCAGCTGGACAGGAGAAAGAATTTTATAGATAAGATACAATAAACAACCTTGAGACTGAGAAATTAAGAGCCCTGACTTCTTCTTTGAGCGCCAAGCTGGGTAAAGAGACTTTCTAACTTCTCTCAGGGTCACTGTGACCAGCTAGAGATCCCAACAGCCTGGAGCCCAGCCTGGCATCACCATGAGCATCCTGAGGCAGGGGGGGGTTGCTATTACATTCCCTGGAAAAGCAGCATCTCACACCCACCCAATGGACAGCCTCCTCCCATACATGGGGGTCTGCTCATGTGGGTTAAAGAGGGTCTGCCTCAGCTTTGCTGTGCCCCCACATCCCCCCAGCCCCTCACAGCCTCTCACCTGTAGATCCTGTACCTGGTGGTGAAACCCTGCCGGTAGCGCTCCATGAAGTCCACGTACTCCTGGGCTCGGTAGAAGGGTCCCCGGTCGGTGAGGAGCCAGTCGAGAGGCGCCCGGGCCGAGGGAGAGGAGGATGAGGAGGCAGAGGAGGGCGTGGCGGGGGCTGCATGGCCCTGGGGCACGGCGCTGCAGCGGCAGCAGGCGCTCAGGGCCAGCAGGGCCAGCGGCCAGGGCAGCATGGGCGGGGGCCCGTCAGCACGGGGCAGGTCCTGCCGCCCCATCCTGCTGCTGCCCGGCCGCCTTCTTCATTCTCTCACCCCGCGGCAACCCTCCGGGACAGCCCCGCCCTGCAACGACAAGCGGGGAAGCCGTGAGGATCGCATAGAAACCGGGAGCAAGCTCTGGAATGCTGGCTGGGATGCTGCTGACAGGGGGAAAGCCGTGCTCCAGGGACAGCCTGGTCATGCCACAGGAAAGAAGAGTTTATGGGGGTGCTGGAGTTAAACGAAATCCTGGCTGATGGCTCTTTGAGGAATTTCTGGCTTTTTCTTTATGTTTTTCTCTGCTGGACATCAGCCTGTCAAGCTGAGCTCGCTGCTTCAGGCTGCCCTGCACCCTGTGTTGTGGGGACAAATGTCATGAGCACGCAGCTCATTTCAGGTGGGGCTAAAATTTATAATCGTGGGGAACTGGGAAAATGAGCTTCTGCAGGTATGGACTGGATCATGTCTGGTTGACGTTAGACTTGTCTTTGTGTCCTGCTAGTGTCTGGATGGATGGATGGATGGATGGATGGATGGATGGATGGATGGATGGATGGATGGATGGATGGATGCCCACTCCAAGGCTGCCTAGGCTGATGGAAGTAGTGTTCTGAGTGCAAAGTAAAGATGGAGCTTTTCTGGCAGCAGCAGCCACAAGGACAGAACCTGAATTTGCCAGTGAAAGTGGGAGATGGGGATCTGTAAGGTCTGGCCAAGGCCAGGTGTGCTGTGAGGCAGCAGCAGCTCTTTGCCTCAAAACAGAGACCCCCTTGCTGCAATCCTGCCAGGGAAGATGGTTTTTGTTCCAGGAAGGTGGCTGGAGCCCAAATGCCCATCCCTGCTGAGCTCACACCAAGCCTGCCTTCTCCCAAACAGGGCTTTGCTGGATGAATCATCATGCTTGAACATGTAATAATATGTTTTTTCAATTTTTTTCTCCCTCTCTTCTATTTTTAAACCCTTAAGGGTGCCCTTTGATTACACTTTCTCAGCTTCTCGCTCAGCCCTCGAGGCTGGGGCCCTGTGAATTTTAAACAAAAGCTGAGACTTTCACATCACCAGGCTGGGGTGCCAGGGCAGGGGGGTGGGCAGGAGCAGCAGGCAGGGCTTCTGTTCCCCCACACTCTTTTCTCACGTGTCACCCTGGTTTTTCCCAGCCTGGCAGGCAGCCACATGACAGCCCAGTCACTGCCTCCTGCCCCTGGCACGTGGGGCAGGATGTGCCCAAATCCTGGCCCAAACCTGTCCCATGCTGGGCTGGGGGGCAGGCAATGCCAGGCTGGTTTCCTCACTCTGTGCCTCAAGGAGGGGGCATCTGTCACCCCCAAAACCTGGCAGGACCCAATGACAGAGGCTCACAGAGCTGCCATGTGTGGGTGGTGGCTGAGCCAAGGCATTTGGCTGCCCCCTAATCCTCCCTGCCTGCAGCCAAAGCTGGGCCAGGGGAAGCAGGCAGATGGGATGCAGAGTCTGCCTGAAGCAGACCCACAGCTTGCTCCCCTCCCCAGGAATATCTGCTGGTACAATTAAAAATTGATGTGGCCTGGGGACCAAAGGGATCCTCAAAGCTCAAGATTAACCCCCCAGGTCCATGCTGCTGTGTCCAGGAGAGAATGGTGGGAGCCAGGGTCTGGCAGTAACCTCATGGATGGTTTATACACTGAGCACAGGCTAAGCCCTGAGTGATTTGATCCCTTTCCCACACAGCAAGGAGGACAGCAACACTCTGGATCTCAGCTGAGAAGCTGAGGGAGGGTAAAGCCTCCTTGAACAGCATCTTTCTAAACCCTGCCCATGGAAACACACTGCTTGTAGCATTAAATATGGCTGTGACAGCAAAACACCTTGTTTAAATATCTGGTGCACTGGGACTCTGCCTGTTGCCTCACAAACAGGCCTGGCACACCCTGCCTCCTGGTCTCCCATCATCATCCATGGGTTTTAAGCGGCTCCTGACCCCGCTCCAGCTGAGGTGGGGCTGGGCAGGGGCTGCTCCCTGGCTGTGTCCCTCTCCCCCCTCCCTCCACACGGGTCTCTATCAGCCTGGGGCTCACAGGGGATGTTAAAGGGGATTTTAAGTGGCTAAAGGAGATGCTCTTCCACAGGTGCCATGGGGCATTGGCCTCATCCATCACCACTTCGCACCACCACAGACTGGTTTTCCACCAGTCATTTCACCATCCACCCTGAGGCTTTCCTGGTGTAAATCAGAAGGACACAGGAGTATTCTTCCTTTGATTCAAAGCACGGAGGGGATTTTTTGGGGTGGGACACACCAGGCAAAGCACTGTCTTTTCCATCAAACATCCTAGATGTTAAATGCTTCCCACCAGCACTAACCAGCCCCTTGCCATTACCACCCTGGGGGGCATCTCCCTGTGCCTTCACCAAGAGGGGCTTCCCAGGCTGTCCTTCCCTTCCAAATCCCCCTTCCCACCACAGCTAAGGCAGCAAACATCTGGCTCCCATCATGGGGATGGATATTATGGGTAGACCAACTTTGGGTCACTTTTTCCCTTCAGCTGTGGTCCCTAGACCAGCTAGAAACCATCTGAGCCTGCTCTGACACCTTCCCTGGGGAGCTCATTCCGAGATTCCAGGCTGAGCATGCCATGTTTCCCTGTGGCTACTTCATGTTTTACTACAGAGCGATAAAAATAGGATTTGATATTTCCAGCACTCAGCTGGGGCAAACTGGTACAAAACCAGTGAAGAACCCCTCCTGGTATGAAGCAAAGTTTCCAGCCTTGCTGAGTGAGCTTTTATTCACACTTCCCTCCCTATTTACACCGCGTGTGGCGGCACCTCCGAGGGAGGCTCCTGCTTGGGGACGGCGATGACGCACGGCAGCATCCTTGCCAACAGGAGCTGGAGTCCCAAGCCAGGCAGGAGCGGGCAAGGAAGGCCTGTGTGGGGGCTGCACTGAGCTCTGCAGCAGCTCATCCCCACAGGGCAGCTCCCCTGCACCACTGTCAGCTGGGGTCATTTCTTTCCTCCCATCGATCAGGAGTTATAGAAAATAAATAAGTGCAGATATTGCCACAGCTCTGCACAGCCCTCAGTCCCTACAGCCAGGGGGAACTGGCTCTGGTTTGAGGGGAAGGGGGGCTGCACTGCAGCTCTGTGGGGTTGGGGCAATGCTTTTCAGGGCGCACCTGCACATGCTCTCACCAGGATCCTCCTGGGATACCGGGGAAAGTAAAGCTCTTTAGAAACAAGTAACCCCCTTGACCTTACTACTAGAGCTGGAAATAACTTTCTAATCACTTTTCCTTGATCCAAAAAAATGAAGATTTGATGAGAAGCATCTGACAACTCTGGTTTTTTCTTCTTCCTTTTGATTTAGGGTTTTGCATCACAAAAGTTGGAAAACTTCCAGCTTATTTTTTTTTCTCGTCTTCCCTCTTCTATAAAAACCCTGAAGCAAGGAAGAAGAGTACCAAAGTAAATATTATTGGCAAATTTTCCTAGAATCACAACCTCTTTCAGGGCCAAGTCCTCCTGAGCTTCTTGCAGTGCAGTCTGTTCCCACTGCCTGCAGCAGAACACCCCAGTGAGGCCGATGCATGGCCCACACTGTCACTTGCCACGAGCACGAGCTACGTCTTAAAAAGAGCTTGTGGCAATTTCTAGAGTCACTCCCCACCCTGGGGATGGCAGTGGGGTCACTTCTGCGGTGGTGTCCTCATCCAAAATGGCTTGAGAGGCTGAAGGAGGGATGGGGGTGCCCAGGTGAGCTGCAAAAGCCTCCCTCTGCTGCCCTTGGAGCTGACAGTGACAGCAGCAACACCCTCAGCACAACCTCGGAGTTATGCCGAGATCCCGCTCCCCTCCATGCCCACGGCATCTCCAGAGCCACGTGCTCCACCACTCATCAGGCTGAGCTCGATAATTAAGACGTTAGCTAATTGTTAGGGACATTAACATTGATTTGTGCCCTTTGATGCTGCAGGAACAGATCTGGAGATACAGCAACTGGGGAGCATGCACTGGGGAGAGGGGCAGTGGCATTCGCCAGGTGCCATTGGGAAGCGCAGGAAGGTTCCAGATGGACCCTGGAGCCACCTCTGCGCACGCTGAGCTGAAGCCCAGAGCCACAGCAAACCCCAGTGTCCGTGGCAGGTACACAGTACCATTGGTGAGAGGGCCGAGGGATGTGCCCAGCCACTGGGAATGGTCCCTGGGGCACAGTGGGAGCCGAGGTGCATCTGTGCAGGAGCCATGGGCAGGGGTCTGCAGCTCCCCAGGGACGCCTTTCAGTGGGAACCAACATCAAACACAGTGACTGAGTCACCTTCTCATTAAACATGGAAAAGCTTTATCAAATTAAGGCCACTTAAAAGAGCCTGGGCAAAGGCTAAGTGCAGTTTAGCGTCTGAAGTGGATTGACTCAGCTGAGCTGTGTCTATCTGTGAATGCACGCAGGTGCCCAGGCCACCTCTTGATGTTGCACACCTCGGGACAGACAATCCCAAAGGGATCAGTTTTAGCAGGATGCTCCCATTGCTCCGGAATCACCAGGCTCACCTGGGGCTTCGTGGAACCCACCTCCCCGACAGCCAGCCCTGCCTACAGTGTCTCCTCTGCCCCAGCTGGGCTGTGGCTTGGGAGGAGCTGCAGCGCCGGGCTGGTACCCGCACGCTGCCAAGGAAGCTCCAGGGCCCCGCTGATCAGCCGGGGTAATTAAGAGAGCGAAGCAGGCACCGCCGGAGCGACAGCAGCGCCGTAATCGCTGGCAAAGCGGGCACGGCGGGGCGCTGGCAGCCACCTGGCAGCCGGCCCCGGGCACACGGACAGACAGACACCTCGGGACTCAGGGAGGATCACAGCCGCGGCTGGGAGCGGGCTCTCCTGCTGGCCACCCTCTGTAGCCCGATCAGTCACTACAGCCGAGGGAGCCCAAGTCACTGCCCGCCCCCTCCTCGCAGCTCATGAGACCGGTTAGAAAACCTGCAGGACTCAGCGACTCGGGTTCCTTTTATTAGCTTTTCTTCACATCCTCAAGAGCGAGACACTCGAAGATGAGAGTAAAGGAAAATAGCAGAAAATCCCAGGACTCAGGGAGCCGAGGATTTGCATAAGACATCAAATGAGTTGAAGCCTGGGCCGCTGTCAGGGGAGATGGCAGCTGCGTGCAGTCGCACCAGTGCCATGTGTTCTGCCCTCTGGCTTTGCACACCCGAGACTTTCACACCTACAGGCAAAAAGCCTCTTAAATAAAGCAAATAAATGTGCAAAATAGAATTTCCCCCCCAGCACAGTGACGGCAGCAGCAGCTCCGGTTTCCCCACCTTGCGCTGAGCTCTCAGACCAAAGAGTCCCTGCAGATGGATCTTTGAGACCAGGGAAGAGCAGCCCTGCACACGAGGGGATGGGGAAAAAGAGCAATCCTGTGCACAAGGAGCCAGGGAAAGGGAGCAGCCCTGCAGCCTCCTCCCCAGGGAGGATGGCTCCTTCCTCCTAACAGATCCTGCATGCCCAGTACCATCCTCATGCAGGAAGGAGGCAGTGCAAGGTGAGGAACACTGCTTCCCTTCCCTGCCTTCACACGAGTGACAAGTGTCACGGACGGGCAGTGATGCACAAGTGTAGCTCAACGTCAGCAGAGCATGACAAATAAGGTGGCGGGTGGCTGGTGCTGGGCAGAGAGAGGGAGCGCTCCTCTGGGCTGTCAGAGTGGGGCCACCCCGCCTGGAGACCCAGGTCACCCGCCTGTCACTGCACGGCCACCAAAGGCAGCTCCGCTTCGGAGGAAGTGCAGGGGCCTCCGGGGCTGGCAGGGACCCTCCTGGCTGCTGACAGAGAGGGGACACTGACATCTGCCGGCGGGTCCCGCCCGGCCCCGAGCGCTCGGGCTCGGAGCGCCCGGGACCGCGGCACCGGGGGACGCTCCCGGAGCCACCACCGCCGCCCCGGGGCGGCCACACGCGGGTCCCTGGGGAGGGACCGGGCAGCGCCGCGCCCGGAGCTGATGCGACCCAGCGCTTTAAAGACGCCGAGTTTTGTTTCTTACTGGAAAGATGAGTGTTGAGGGAAGGGAAGGGAGCCTGGCAGCGGGAGCCCCCGGCTGCCGGAGCTGTGCCGGGCAGGCGAGCAAACATCTCCCGACGGGTCACGCACCCACTGCTCGAACAAATGCTCCGGTGGCGGAGCGGGGCCCTGCGGTGCGGGGAACGGGCGATTCCCCCACGGGCTATTTGCGATTCGGGGCCCATCGGAGAAATGCGCGTTTTAACATTTGCGGGGGCATCTCCCTCCCGAGGTCCCTGCGAGCGCGGGGTGTCTCACACGGGCATTTCACACCGAGCAGCGCACACAGCAGCAGGTCCCAGCATCCCGGGCAGCCCGTTTGCCCGGGTAGCCCGCCGGCACCCGGTCCCACCGGGCCGGTGGCAGCCGCCCCTCACCTGTGGGGCCGGTGGCAGCCGCCCCTCACCTGTGGGGCCCCGCGCCGGGGCGGCTCCGCCGGGCAGGACTCGGTGCCTTCCCCGACACCCGAGCTCGCCGGGGAGGCTGCGAAGCGAGCCCGGAGCGGGGACACAACTTGACCAAGGTCACCGAGCCAGCCAGCATCGGTACCCGGGATCTCCGCCCTTGCGGGGCCGCCGCTCGCCCCGCAGCGCTCCCTCCCCACGCCACCACCGGCGGGACCCCCCCAGTGGTTCAACCCCCGTCTCCAACTCCTCCCCGCGACCCCGCGGACTCACCCCAGGCTCCAAATCAGCGCCGGCGGGGCACCGGCCGCCTCTCCTTGGCGTCCCGCTCCGATCGGCTCCGGCTCAGCGGCCCCGGGCGCTGCCCCGCCGCCGCCTCCGGGCCGCGCCATGTGCGGGCGGCCGGGCGGGCCCCGGCGGCGCCGCCACCATCCCGGGCTCCCCTCAGCCGCGGCCGCCGGGTCCGCGCGCTCCGCGGGGCCGCCGCGCCGTGCCGATAATATATGCAGCGCCCGCAGCCAATCACGGGCGCCGCCGGCGGCCCCGCGCGTCCCCATTGGTCGGAAGGAGCGGGAGGGGCGGGGCGTGGTGCGGGGGTCCCGCTCCCGCCTCCCGACCCGGGGTGAGCGAGCCCCGGGATGTGCGGGATCTGGAATGGGAGGGAGCCAGGAGAGCATCCCAGGATGTGCGGGATCGGGAATGGGGGGGAGCCCGGAGAGCATCCCAGGATGTGCGGGATCGGGAATGGGGGGGAGCCTGGAGAGCATCCCGGGATGTGCGGGATCGGGGAATGGTGGGGTTGGAAGGGACCCTGGAGATCATCCCATTCCCATCATGGGCAGGGGTATCTTGCTCCAAGCCCCACCAACCTGGCGTGGAACACTTGCAGGGATCCACATTCCCATGTTCTCTCGGCACCCTCCTGGGCCGGTCATTCCCGGTGAGCAGCAGGAGGATGCTGTCAGTGACACCAGATTTAGTGTTCTCAGATAGTTTTTTATATGTGTTCCATTTATCCCTGCGTTCTTCACACCTCCCACCAAACCTCTTCACACCTCGTTAGGCATTCCAGGGGCACCGATCCTGGGGTGCATCACTTCTCCAAACCTGGAAAGAACCTTGTTGGATGCACCCTCTAAATAATGCAAATATTTTAAAAATTATTTTTCAGAATGGAAAAGCTTCTTTTATAATGAGTTTGTTGCCCATGGTGAAAGAAGAGCAGTGAAAGGGCCTTGTGGAAGTCATCCAGTGGGATTTCCCTGTGCTTCCCAAAAAGAACACAAAAGGAAGGCCACATCCTACAAAACATCGCTGCTCATTGTTTCCTTATTTTGTTCCTGATTGTCCTTTCCCAATTTTCCCCATTTGGTTTTTTGTTTGTGGTTTTCCCCTGATTTTTCCTGATTTCTCCTGATCCTGAGCCCATTGCTGCTGGAGGGAGGCAGCACTGCTGAAGCACACACCACTACATCCCCACTGGTTTAGTTCAGTGCTTCTTTCTCTCTGGTTGTTGAAAATGGGTAATTTCTGCTCAGCATAGTTCTTTCTGCCCAAAGAGTCAGGGGAAGTTAAAAATACAGGGGTTTAAAAAGACAGATCAGCCTGGAGAAAAGCACCCACTGCTTGGGATGTGGGGGGCACAGTGCTGTGCCCCCATCAATGCCAACCCTGGGGCAGGTTGAGCTTCACAGCTGGCACACATGAGGGAGGAGGAATTCAGGGAAACCCTCACAAGGGCAGGTGGAGAGCTCTGCAAAAGAAAAATACAAAAAAATCAAAACATCTGCAGTGTGTGGTTTTGTTTGGAGGTGCCAGGTGGGATGGGGTGCTGTCCCCACGAGGAGATGGTGTGGGAGCTCTGGGACGCCTCCACACCCTGTTCCAGAGCTGTCTGCCATCAGGAGAGCCCCGGTGGGAAAACCACACCCGCAGAACACAGCCAGGTATTCCTGCTGGGATGAGGGCTGGGCACTGCCCCCGCAGTGGAAGAAGAGAACATTCTCCATCCGAAGGTTTGGGGACTACGGGCGTCTGGAGGAAGGTGTGGCTGTCAGAGGAGCTGTCAGTGTTGCTTTGTGCTCACTTAAAGAGGGTGAAAAGAAAAAAGCATCCAGGTTCGGGGAAAAAATCCAAATGCAGTGGGTTTGGGGTTGCGCTTAAACTCCATTACATATACATATACATATACATATACATATACATATACATATACATATACATATACATATACATATACATATACATATACATATACATATACATATACATATACATATACATATACATATACATATACATATACATATACATATACATATACATACATACACATACACATACATATACATATACATATACATCTGTGTGTGTGTATGTATACACACATGCACACATACAGACAATGATATCTAAATAATATGTATTTAATGTGAGCTTGAGGGATTTGGGGGTCTGTGACTTCTTCTGGGGCTTTGGGCTCCGTGATTTCTTCTAGGACTTATCTTGGAGGTCTGTGACTTCTTCTGGGGCTTTGGAGGTCAGTGGCTTCTGGAGCTTTGAGTTCCATGATATCTCGTGGGGTTTTGGAAGCCTGGGATTTCCCCTGGGGTTCCTGAAGCCTGGGGTTTTGGAGGTGTGGGGTTTTGGAGGTATGGGGTTTTGGAGGTGCGGGGTTTTGGAGGTGCGGGGTTTTGGAGGTGCGGGGTTTTGGAGGTGTGGGGTTTTGGAGGTGCGGGGTTTTGGAGGTGCGGGGTTTTGGAGTTCTGCAGTACGCCCAGCGCAGCGGGGGTGGTACCCGCATGCCGGTGCAGCAGGAGGCCGGGCAGCCCCGCATCCCTCCCGCAGCGCATCGCTCCGCGGTTCTCCCGCTCTCCCAGGGGATGGGGAGGAAATCGGGCGGAGAGGCGGAAGGGAGAGGCGGGGGCCCGGAGCGGCCGAGCCGTGCCGAGCCGCGCCGCACGGGGAGGCGCCGGTGCGCGGTGCCCGCCCCTCGCCGCCGCCTCCCGCCCGGCGCCGGGAGCGCGGCGCGGGGCTCCAAGATGGCTTTGGCCGGGCTGTGCTCGCTGCTGGCCGGCTGCTGCCTGGCCGCGGGCAGCGGCCCCGCCGAGGCGGCGGCGGAGGCGGCGGCCAAGGAGCTGGAGTGCAAGCTGAAGAGCATCACGGTGTCGGCGCTGCCCTTCCTGCGGGAGAACGACCTCAGCATCATGCACGGCCCCTCGGCCGCCGAGCCCAAGCTGCTCTTCTCGGTCCGCAACGATTTCCCCGGCGAGATGGTGGTGGTGGATGACCTGGAGAACACGGAGCTGCCTTACTTCGTGCTGGGTGAGCCTGCGGGGGCGCGGCGAGCATCCCCGGCGGCGGGGCCCCGAGCGAGCATCCCCGGCGGCGGCCGGGCTCCTCCCTGCCGCACCCCTTGCGGCGGCTCGGCCCGGGGCCGGTGCACCCACCCCGCTGCAGCAGCTCGGCCCAGCCCCGGGGCCGGCTCACCCGCCGCAGCATCGCGGCTGGGGATGCCGCAGGCTCGGTGCGTGCCCAGCTTGTCACCCACGGGGCTCGTCCCCGGCTCGATCGATGGCCACCGGCGGCTGTGCTGGCAGGAGGCCCGCAGTCTGGGAGCGGGGGTTTGTGCTTTGTCTGCCCCTGAGCAGAGTCACCTTCCCTGCAGCCTGATGGAAAAATACTCTGCTGCTCAGTGCATCCCACCGTGCCTGTGTGTGCTGCCTCCGGCGCTTCTCCCCCAGGTTTGGGCCCTGGCCTATTCACATGCTCTGGATGGTCCCCACTTGCTCTTCATCCACTGGGTGAAGCTTATCTGCTCTTATCTCATGGGCTCCTTAAGCCCAAAAAAAGCCAAACAATTTGCTCCTTTGTTTATGCAGAGTGAGGCCTCCACCCCTTGCTTGTGTGCAGGGACCTGTTTCCCTCCTCACCACCTGGAACAAGTCCCTGAGATGTTTCATTTTTGGTGACATTGGTGCAGAACGTCAGTTCCTTGCCCGCACATAACATCCTGCCCTTGGCATTGCCACCATCACTTTCCTAGCAGCCCCACAGTGTCTGTGTCACCTCCTGCAAGCCTTGTCCATCTGTTGCTTCTCCAGCTGCACCTTGGGTGTCCCGTGAAGTTTTTAAAATGCCACCCTTGTTTGGAAGCTGGCCCAAAAATGAGGTCCTGATGTGGTTGCTTGATGTGACATTGCCCTGCTGTACCACCCTTGTGTACAGTGGTGACCCCAGACTGGGATTTTTCCCAACAATTCATCGCTTCCATGGTTTATGGACCCCTCCGTGTGCTAAGGCCCCCCAGTCCTGGTTGCTGGGTGGGCTTGGGGCAGCGCTGGCTGCTGTGTGGGCATCCCCCTTGTCCCGGGAGAAAGGCAGGGACAGCTGTGGGGCTGCTGGTGCCGTGGGTGGGCTGTGTGGGCACAGCCAGGGGTGCTTTGCCAGGGTGCAGGGGCTGTGTGGGACGGACAGGGGCTGTGCTGCCCCCTGTATCCCAGCCCAAGCCCCGGGATGCTGCGG
Organism: Emberiza elegans; assembly: GCA_024865655.1. Lineage (NCBI taxonomy): Eukaryota > Metazoa > Chordata > Aves > Passeriformes > Fringillidae > Emberiza > Emberiza elegans. The sequence continues at coordinate 747,583 of JALJVW010000168.1, forward strand.
GATGCTGCAGCGAGGCCCAGAGCGTTGCTGTGGCAACAAGGCAGCAGCGCAGCTGCGGATGCAGGGGGACGCGGCCGCCAGCCCCAAAGGCCACCTTGGTGCCCCAAAGGCCACCTGAGCGCTCATCCCCTGCCCCCCTCAGACCCCATCCTGTGCAGCCAGACCCCCGTGGGCCCCGGGAGCTCAGTGCTGCCAGCAGTGAGCACCTGGGTGGGGATCAGGAGGAGGCTCCTGGGCATGAACCCCAGCCTGTGCTGTGAGGTTTTCCAAATCTGTGAGGTGCCACACAGTGGGCAGTGCAGGAGAGAAGCTGCCTGCCCTGGCCGCCCCTGCTGCACTGAGCATGCCTGGCAGGGGTTTGTTTTGCCTCCTTTTGATCTCTGCTGCCAGACAAATACAAGGATGACAAGCCCTGTGCCAGTGCAGCCTGGTGTCCTGGTGCTGGCCAGGCTCTCTGGGGCATTGCTGCTTGGGACATTGATCCCCCAAAACAGGCTGTGCATGGTGCTGTGCCAGCCCCCAGCATGCAGGGGTTTGGGCTGTGGGGACACAGAGGTGATCCCAGTTCAGGTCTTCCTGCCTGGAATGCTGGGGCTGGGACTGGGCTGGCCAGAGTGGGGGACTGGGACTGGGACTGGAGGGTGTTGGGACTGAGCTGGGACCTTGTGGGACCCCTGTTGGCCAGGGGTTTGGCTTGGTGACTTCTGGGAAATGCCATGTTACCTCTGCCTGTGACACGAGGGCTTGCCTTGAAGCTGACATGGCCACTTTGCCATCTGTGGGTGTCACTGTTTTGTGCTGCTTTACTGTACTGTGTGGGGCTGTTGTTTTTATTACTATTATTATTATTATTATTATTATTATTATTATTATTATTATTATTATTATTGTCATTGTTATTACTACTACCACCACCACTATTAGCCTGGACACTGCTTTTTTGCGTGGCAGAAGCTCTGAAATGCACGGAAATCTTGCAAGACCCAGACCTGGCAACTCAGAGGCTGCAACCTCTGGATTTGGAGGTTCCCCAGCCCAAAAACACAAGAGCATCATTGCACACACTGCACGCTTGCTGGGGACATGGCTGTGTCAGGTTGAGGCCTGGAGCTGCTGTGAGTGGCTGCTTGTGTTTTCACAAGCCCTTGGGCAGGGACTGGAGGGTGTGTTTGAGCATCTTCCCAGAAATGGGGCTTCACACAGTGCTTCTTGCACCATCCCTGGCCAAAACCAGACCCCTTCATTGCACCCACCTCGCTGAGTTTGAATGTGCAATAAATAATGTCTCGGAGTGGGTTATGGTCCCCACACACTCCTGAGCCTGGTCTGGGTCAGTGTCTGAACCTGGGGCCAGCTGCTGCTTCTGCTCTGGTGGTTTCCAGATCTCAGGCTTGTGCCCAGGGCAGGGGCTCCCAAGGGAAGGTGGGCTGCCCCCTGGGTGAGAGGCTTGGAGCTGACCCAGGTGCTGCCCTGGTCAGAAAGGGCCTGGCTTCGGGCTGGAAGCACCGTGAAGGGCTTCACAGAGGCTTGTGGCAGTGGCTCTGCCATGTGGGCTCTGGATCAGCCCACTTTGGGGGTCTCTCTGTGCCTCAGTTTCCCCTCAAAGAGGGTGTGAGCATGCAGGAAGGTGGCTACAGTAGGGGGAAGAGTGAGGGGAGCAGCTGGGAAAGGGTCTGGATCATGGAGCCCAAGGATGGTGGGATATCCTCTGCCTCTGGTCCTGGTGTCCCCCTCAAATTCCTCCTAAGTAATTCAAGGGCTTTTGAGCTTGGCTGGTGTTCATGGACACTGCCACGTGTGGTTCCCCTGCCTTGGTGACACCTCCCTGCCACAGTGGCCAAACCAGGCCTCCCACTGATGGATGCGTGGACTTTTCTCCCAACTAAAGTTGTGCTGGGATCTCTGGAGAGCCACGTGTGCTGCTTGCTAGAGCTGCAGTGCTGGGGGGAGCTGTTGAACTGGGCATGCCAAAAATGGCTGTGACTCCTGACCCCCGATAACCCTGATGGGGAGCTCTGGTGACATAAATTAATGATGAGCTTTATATTTATCTTGACACAAGAGGCTTGCTGCCTGCTTTCCTTGCACCTTTTTGGGTCTCACCCTCCCTGCTGTGTCCGTCCTGCTGCCCGAGACAGCTGTGAGTGCTTTGGTGCTCAGATGTCCCAAATGTGGGGGGCCTGCTGTCTGCTCCTCTGCTCCTCCCAAAGCAGATGGGCTGTCTGTGGGGTTATGACTTCTGTGAGGTGCTTGGACAAGGCTTTCCCCTGCTTTGCAGCTCTTTTTGCTGCTGAGTGGAGCGAGTTTTAATTGCGCACGTGCTGCCTCACTGCCTGCCTGAGAGCTCAGGGCTCTCACCAATAAACCCCACACTGGTTTACATGCGTATCCCCAAAGGGACTCCAACTCCATCTCCCCATTTTACTGCAGGGTTTCTCCCAGCTCCTGAGTTTTTGGGAAGTGCTGAGGGTGTGGGAGCTGGGCTGAGGCCACTTCCCACATTTAAAATCACCTGCTTTCATCCTGCTTTCATCCTGCTTTCAATCAAGCAAACCTTCATTTGGAATGGTTGCCTTTCATCTCATTTTGTGCTTGTTGCATTAGTTGTATTTTTTTCCTGAAGGGAGGAAGCATTTTGCTGCTTGGTGGCCATTAAGAAATGCTAATTTGCAGCTCAATATTCCCTGTCCGCTTGCCTTCACACCCCCCTCTCCCTCCCTGCTTGGCTCGGCAGCATCCAGCCACATTTGAGATGTCATTAACTGGATTCACACTCCTGCAAGCTGCTAATTTTTTTGGGCCCCATCCTTTGCAGGTTATGAAGTGGCAAGAGGGGTATTTATGAGCATCCTGGCTTCCCTCAGCCCCCTGGGGTCGATGGAGATTTGTGATGCAATTAAAAACCACGCCAAAGAAGGAGTCTTTGACTCCTTTGCCTTCTCTGTAATGCAATAAATGTTTGAAAAGTAAAGTCTTGAAATACCTTTTTGAGTGTAAAATCGACTTGAGAAATGAGAAAGCAGAGCTGAGGGGTTGAACTCGTGCTTTCTGGGGGCCAGATATTTCAAGATCTTGAAGTACTGGGTGGTTTTTGCATGCTTTTTTTTTCCCCTGAGTGTGGAGGAGCTGAAGGAGCTGCTTCTGCCTCTGCAGGTTTCCAGCCCAGTTGGTGTGCTCCGAATTAGGGCAGTGCAGCCCCTCACCTCCCCACTTCCCACTCCCACTGCCCTCCCGGGAGCCTCAGCCAGCAGAGGATGGGAGATGGTTCTTAACTTCAATGACTTTAATAGATTATCATAAACTCCAGCCTTAATACAAGCTGTCACGATTTCAAATTATCTTACTTTTAAATTAAATAGATTCCTTTTTAAATACAAAATCAATTCTAATTTTTTAGAGGGGTGAGATTTTTCAAAGGCACCGATGAGCTGGGCATATTTAACCGCTCTTGAATATCTCCCCGAAATATCTAATCAATTTTTTTTTGTTAAATCCCAGCTAAGCTCTTGGCTCTACTGCTGGAGGCTCTGGCCCTGACTTCCCTGGGTTAATAACAGGATTTTGGGGGGTTGTAGGGATGTGAGACAGATCAGGGAGGGATGTGGCTGCTGCTAAAGGGGGTGACGGCCACCGGAGCGCCCGCCCGCCCTGGCTCTGGCCAGATGTGACACCTGCCAGCTCTCATCCTCGTCCCACACACCTCCCTGCTGCTGTGACTGCTGCACATTGTGCCCTCCCACTCTGCCCTCCACCCCCAGCTCCTGAAAGACCCTGGGGCTGCAGGGTTGCATTATCCCATACTTTTTCCCAGTTCCATGCCAAGTGAGCAGAGCATCCTATTGAGTTTTGCTCCTCTCTCCTGCATCTAGATGCTGGCCGGGGGTCCCAAAGCTGTTTGGTCCCAACTGGGAAGCAATTCTTAGGGTGTTGTGGTGCCATTCCCTGGCTGGACTCAATTCCCAGGGGCATCACCCCCTTTCCATCATATGCCACCATCTCATGAGAGCAGAGCATGGCAGAGGGCTGCAGCAGGGCTGCCTCCACCACGGGGCCCACGGCGTGAACCCTGCACCTGGGAATGGGTGTTATGGTGAAATAATGAAGCAAATATTAAGAAATTCTTAAGTACCTAGAGAATAACCAAGTTAAATGATACCAGGGGAGCTCAATTGCCTTGCTTAGATTGATTGAATTACTAAATGAGCCTGACTAATGGAATGGAGTGGATATATCGGACTTTTACTCAAGATCCTGCAATAATTTCTCTAATAAGATTGTGAGCCATTAATTGGACTTGGCTTTGATCCTGGGCACTGTCTCACGCTCTGAAACCCATGGGTGCGCTCTGTGCTCTGCCAGGCCCAGCCAGGGGACAGCTGCTGTCATCTTCTGCTGCCTGGCCCGGGGGGCAGCGGGGACTCGCCTCAGGAGGTGCCAGCAGCTGTGGTGGGGCAGGGAGCCCCAAACAGCCCACCTCAGCTGCCCTCCTGCCCCTTAGCAACACCATCCTGGCCGTGGCATGCACTGAATTCCTTCCTGCTGAGCTGGCTGGCATCTGAACCCCTGTCTCCATGAGTTTGGGATGGATACTGCGGGTGTGTGCCTGCTGAAAATCCAGGAGTGCCACGTCCTTGCTGCCTCCTCCTGGTGTGGGTGCTGCTGCTGGTGGAACATTGATGTAGCACCCAGAGTGCTGCTGTGGGAGATGCTTGTCCCCAAGGCCTGGGGGCTTCCAGAGCTTCCAGCAAAGCCGAGAGGGATCTATCAAGGGGATGCATCCTCCCCTGGCCCTGCCCCAGAGCACCTGGTGGGGCAGGACGTGCTTGTCTAATAGCAATAGCTAATAGATCATCTAATAATTGGGTGAAAATAATAATATTTAAAATAATAATATTTTATTCACCAATAATAACTGGGTGCTGGTGGGACCCCATTCCAGCCCCTCCTCTTGGCCCTGCAGTGTAACCACATCCCTTTTCCTGGGGCTGCAGAGCCTGGAGTGACCTGAGCTGCTCAGAGCCACTGGAGCACCGGGGACACCCCATGCCTGGTAACATTCCCTCTTCCAGGCATGGAGCCCAGCCCCAACCTCAGCTGTGAGTGGGGACAGCCCTTAAAACCTCGTGGCAGGGTGGAAAACACTGCAGGGAAGCTGACAGCATGCCAGGGAGGAGCAGGGAGTGCCCGTGGCCAAGCTGGGGGCTCAGGGGCTCAGGAGGGAGGCACAGTGTGCACGTCCCCATCCTCATGGACACCTTGTCCCCGTGCTGTGCCCAGTGCAGACCTGCTCTCTTGCTGGGCACGGATGTTTCAGTGCCACAGGGGATATACAGGGCCTCTTGTATATTTTTTTTTCCTTAACCAAGGGAAGAAAAAGTAAGAAATAAGGATTTGGTCTCTGGGAACCCGTTGCCACAGCAACCGCGCATCCAGCTGGCTGCAGCGGGGCTGGGAGGGGATCTCACTGACCCAGAAAGCAGAGGGGGGAGTGGGATGTGGGGCTGCCTGGCCTTTCCAGGGGGGTGGCAGGCTCTGGCAGGGAGCCAGCACTCAGCCAAGGGGGCTGCAGGGCTCCTGGTCCCCCTGTTTTGTCTCCTGAATGTCTCAACCCTGTCCAGGCAGGGATGCTCAGGCTGGGTCCTGTTCCTGCCCTGAGTCCTGTTCCTGTTTTGGGTCTGGGCTGCCCATGTGGGCACTCCTCAAAGCCCCACAAAGATTTCTGGCAGGTTTTACACCCCTGGAATTGGCTGTGGTTCCACTGCTGGAGGGGACCTTGGGCAGCCACACTGATGCCACTGCCTCACCTCTGCCCTCCTCTCCATGTGCCAGGGGCATTTGCTCCTGGGCTGCATCCCATATCCCATATTTTATTTATTTTATTTTATTTTATTTTATTTTATTTTATTTTATTTTATTTTATTTTATTTTATTTTATTTTATTTTATTTTATTTTATTTTATTTTATTTTATTTTATTTTATTTTATTTTATTTTCTATTTTATTTACTACTTTATTTTATTTTATTTATTTACTATTTTATTTTTTTTACTATTTTATTTTATTTTATTTTACTTTATTTTATTTACTATTTTATTTTATTTTTTTACTATTTTTTTGCTTTTTTTATTTTATTATTTCACTATTTAATTTTATTTTATCATTTTATTTTATTTTATTTTATTTTATTTTATTTTATTTTATTTTATTTTATTTTATTTTATTTTATTTTATTTTACTGTACTTTATGCTCTTCCATGCTATTCTATTTATTTTATTTTGTTTCATTCACTTTAATTTTATATCCTATTATGTTTTTATTTTTTTCATGGTCATTTAGCCAGCTAAACAGAGACTGAAATCATCTCTCTTGGAGCCTTGCTGCAGAGCAGTCCTTCAAATGAAGGAATTTTTGCCTGGTGGGATTAAGGCAGTGCCTGGATGATGACAGCTCTGTCATTTAAGACTGGTTGTCCTTTTCGCTTCCAAATTGCTGGGCTCTGGCATCTCTGCAGCTGTGCCTGGTGGCTTGCCCCAAACAGCAGCTGGGGGATTTGTCTGGGTAAGGGAAGGTTTTGGATTGCCAGGTTCTGGCTGTCCCACTCCAGCTTTTTGCTGAGAAATCACCCGGAGGAGATCACACCCTGCTCCCGTGGGCTGTGCTTCTGCTGCTGCTTTCCTGCCCTGCAGCAGGATCATCCATCCTTGGCATGGATGCTGAGCTGGTGCTGGGCTCCTGCTGTGGGGTTGGTTAAGCTGACCCCACGCCTGGCTTTGCTGTGGGGTCTGCTTGGCTGGTGATGGGCTGAGGAAGGGCTCTGAGCCTGTTCCCTCCATGGTTCCTGCTGCAGAGCCTGAGATCCCCCGGGAGGCGGGCAGGGACTTTTTAAAACGTTTATAATCAAAGGGAAGTAGGGGATCCTTGAGGGACCCTGTAGCTGGTGGTGGCTCGTGGGCCACAGAGGTTTGGGGTCTGCAGCCCTGATGTGAGAGGGGACAGAGCCCCTTTTGTGGCCAGCTCTGAGGCTTCTCCGTAGTTGGGATGACTAAGGAGCACAGCAGAGCAAGCAGCTGGGGGATGCACAGGGCTGGCTCTGCTCCTGCTGGGAGCTGATCCAGCTCCAAACCAACCTGGTGCAGGAGAGAAGCTGGAGAATCCCAGAGCTGTTGAGTGGTTTGGGTTGGAAGGCACCTAATGCTCATCTCCTTCCTCACTCTGCCATGGGCAGGGACACTTTCCATTAGCTCAGGGTGCTCCCAGCCCTGTCCAGCCTGGCCTTGGGCACTGCCAGGGATCCAGGGGCAGCCACAGCTTCTCTGGGCACCCTGTGCCAGGGCCTCATCATCCTCACAGGGAACAATTCCTTCCTATGGATGAAGGGATGAAGATGGATGAAGGGCAGAGAAGGTGGCAGAGGGTGCCAGTGCTCTCAGCTGGACGTGCCCCATCTGCCTGGCCCAGTGAGGGCTGCATTGCCTTGTGAGTGCTTCCCAAGTCAGTGGCCCAAGGAAAACCACAGCCTTTGGGATGGAGGCCTGCCTGATGTGTACAGGCAGGATCCTGGCCTTTGTTTTTTGGGAGAGGCCCCTCCTTTTCCTGCTCCTCTGCCAAAGCCCCCAGCTGCCATGTCACAGTCACAACACAGTGCCTGCCTGCCTGGGAAGGGAAGGCAGATATCAGCAACCCCGAAATATCCCCAGGACAGGCTCCTCTGTGATGGGAGACAGTTGCCATGGAAACCTCCTTCAAATAAAAAAAAAAAAAAAGGCAAAAAAAAAATCTGAAATTTAAAGCAGCCCTTGTAGCTCAGAGGAACTGTAGACCTTATTATGGGTTTTGGCAACCCCCCTTTTTCTTTTATTTGTTCCAGCTAAAAGCTCCAGGAGACAAGGCAATTAATTTGGCATCCCAAGGGGAGTGAGAGAGCGAGGGTACCGTGCTGGGAGCCAGCTTCCCTGGCTGGCAGGCACCAGGAACTTCCTGTGCCCCAAACACCCTCCTCCCATGGGGCTGCTCCAGCACTGAGCAAGGAGCAGGGCTGAAAGGATGGGAAGTCCCTTTCTAGGTCCATGCATGGAGTGTGTGGGAGGGGATGGGTGAGTGGGGGGCTCAGGGCGCTGCAGGAGGGTGAGGATGCAGGAAGGCAGCTCAGGTTGTGGCCCCAGCACGGGGATGGGTGGCTCAGCATGGGTTGGAGGGGCTTGTCCTTGTCAGGGTGCCAGGAGGAGGCAGTGCAAGAGGGGCATAGCATGGCATGGTAGGGAGGCTCCTGTGTGGGTCAGGCTGGCTTTGCTAGGGAAAGGGGATGCTTGGCAGGGGAGACATCCCACTCCCAAATTTTCCTGCCAGCCTCTGCTGTGCAGCAGTGGCTGCAGGGTCTGCAAATTGCTGCTGTGCTCTCAGCCCATTTGCTGCCCTAATGATGTCCCCAGTGTCTGCAGCCTCTGGGAAATGTGCTGTTGGCACTGAGGAGAGGCTGCTGTGCCTGCCACTGCCCTGGGCTGGCCCCAGGCTCCCCCAGACTCTGCTTCCCCTGTGTGGCAGAGCTGCTCTGCCTCCCCAGTGCTGCCCCTCCCAGCCCTTTCCTGAATGGCTGAGCCAGAAATAGCTGGGCTCTGTGTTTTTTGCCTCTCTGGGAGAGGTCTGGAGAGGAGCAGGGAAGGGACTTGAGAGCTGTCATGCTGCTGTGGGGTTGCTTGGCTTTCCTGCAGCCAGGGGTTTGTCTTTGCAGACATGGCATGTCTGGGGGAATTCTAAATGTCTGCAAGGATCTCACCCCAGCCCATGCCAAGGTGCAGCTTCAGGGGCCTGAGATGTGAGTCCAAGCACCTGCAAGCAGGGCAGAGCCTGACACATCCTTCCAGGGAAAGAGGAAACCAGTTTTATGCGCTTTTCAGCAGGAGCTGCTCTCTCCTGGGTGTGCCATGGTGGTGGTGTGTCGCTGACATCTTTTATGGAAAATCCTTTCCTTAGGATTTTTCCTCCTGAGAAGATGAGAGGCCTCAGGAACAAAATGCAAACAATGATTACCTGCTGCTGTGGAATGCAACAGGTGGATCTTTGATTGGCCTATGTTAGTTGTTTTTAATAAATGGCCAAGCACAGTCAGCTGGCTTGGACTCTCTGTCTGAGACACAAGTCTTTGTTACCATTTTCTTTCCTATTCTATTCTTAGCCAGCCTTCTGATGAAATCCTTTCTTCTACTCTTTTAGTATAGTTTTAATGTAATATACATGATAAAATAATAAATCAGCCTTCTGAAACATGGAGATCCTCGTCTCTTCCCTCATCCTGAGACCCCTATGAACACGGTCACAGGGGTGTGCTCAGAGTTGGTGGGCAGGAGAAATAACTCATGGATGGTGGGAGGGGAGCCATCCTTGGGCTTGGGCTGGCCTCCACAGCTTTTATTGCCATGTTTCTGCCTTTTTGTGCTTGCAGAGTAAGGCACATCTCTGGCCAACCCTGGAGGAGTCAGCCCCAGCCCCAGCCCTGGCATGCCCCACAGTCCATCCATGCTGGGGCACAAACTGGAGAAAGGGGTGTCCTGCAGGAGCTGGGGCTGGTGGGGGATGTGGAAATTCCTGGGAAATGGTGGGATGGGTCTGACCTCCTTGCAATTACAGCTCAGGGCTGGGTCTTCCCACCTTTCACGTACTGGGGATGAAAGGAGTATGGATGTGAAAGCACCCTGCCAGCAACAGGGAGGTACCAGGGTCATGGAAGGAGGGCAGGTGTTGCCCTGATTTTTTAAGATTTTTTAAGCCTTCTGATGTTTACATTTTTGTAACAAACTTTCTTATATATTTTATGTAAATAACTTATTGTTTTGCATTCTTTTTAGAGAAAGAAAAATTTCGTAGCCTGTTGGTTTGTTTAGTGTCATTGGAGAGGTGGCACTTTCACCCTCCAACCCACTGTTACTTTTGGAAATCTATAAATGTTAGAGTTACAAAAATGAAAGCTCTCTTTTTTGCCTTAAAAAGTCCAATCTCTGTGTCTTTCTGTTTCATGTCCTAGAGTGGCAGGCAGGAAGGGAAGGACCATGAGGTGGCAAAGAACTGCAGGAGCCCCCCAGAAACCCAGGGGCATTAGGAGCAGTGATGGCAGAGCCCCTTGCTGCGGGTGTGAGCCACAGCATCTCTGGTGGCTTCTCGAGGCTGTGGCACACAGAGCCTGGTGAAGTGACCTTTGGAGTGAATCCCAGCAGGAATTAATGGCTGGTTCACACCAGGTGGCAGCATCCAGGTCCTGGGAGTAGCGCTGCCAGAGACATGGCTGTGTAGCCAGTGGGTTTGTGGCCAAGAAAGGGAGGAGGGAACAGCAGGAGGAAGAGGCAGGCTGAGCCCTGGACTCAGCAGCAGCCAGAGCTGGCAGGGTTAAGGCAAAGATGTGGCTGCAAATGCAGGAGTTTGCACTCACTGGTGCTCAGAGTCCAGCAGGGCTCTTTGCTCTTGAGACACTGAAAATGCAGCTGACTCCTCAGCTTGATTTGGTTTTGTTTGCTTAAATGAGCTCCTGGTTCTCTGGTGCAGGAGCAAGAGACAGCAGCCCCTGGCTTGAAGCTCCCTGGTCATGACCAAGGTTATTCACTATTTCTCACTTTGCAAGGATTTACACATGAAAAAACCAACAAAAGGTTCTTTTTCATACACCATAAAGTATGAGAAAGTGCTGTCCTGGCTAGGGCAGCTCTTCTGTGCTTGGCTGGGCTGAAGCACCCTGGCCCCATCCCCTTTGTTCTGCCCATCTCCCATTTCAGCACTGGACCAACAGCATGAAATAGATTTTCCTTCCTTTTTTTCCCCCACATAAATGCAAGGGAACTCTGCCTGTGGTTGTGACATTGGAATTCCCCAATGCCAAGGGTGAGAGCCCTGCCTGGAAAGACAGAAAGACAGACAGGTGAATACAGGCAGGGCTGTGTGAGGGCACCAGAGCTGATGGGTGCTGAAACCCAAGAGCAGTGTTACATAATTGGGACTGCAATGCAGAAACTCTTCCTTAATTTTTAATTATCCAGTTGCAGCATGCCTGTGGAGCTCAGCTCGGGATCCCGGCTCATCCTGTGCACGTGGGAAGGGCCTTTTTGGAACCCAGGACTTTCCTCTGGTGCCCTGGACAGTTCCAGACCCTGACAGGGGGCTCAGAGACCTTGGCACGGAGTCAGAAACACCTGTGCCTTTGATTTAGCCCTTGGAAAAAACAATTACCAACTTTGTGTGAGGATTTACAAGCCACACAAGTTTAAGTAGAATGATAGTTTGTGACAAGATAGAAAAGTAGAATGTTGGGGTTTTTAGAATGGGGGCTCAGGGTGCCAAGATGGAGGGATTTGGGTGTGCCTTGTCCTTCTTCTTTCTTCTTCTTGGCCTCCATGTTCTGGGTGATGGTGGTACTTTGGGATTGGTTTAAGGTAGGAACACACTGTCTAACATAGGTGATAGGTATTGGGAAATTATTGTAAATAAAGTACACGTAGTTCTTAGTATAAAAAGTTAACACCACCCCAAGGGCAGGGACTGTGCCACAACCCGACCTGCTGGACAGACCCCACAGGTCAGAGAAAGAATGTCATAGATAAGATAAAATAAACAACTTTGAGAACCAGAACAGAAGAATCCTGACTCCTTCTTCAGCTGCCAGGCTGGGAAAATAGACCCTTGGACACATCTCGGGCTCATCCTGACCACAGAGACCCCGAGAGGCCTTGGCTGGTGAAGGTGACAGGAAAGCCTTCCCTGGTGTTCCTGTCCCTGGTGGCACGGCAGGGAGAAGGGAATCCCCATGGCACCGAGCTGGGCTGGGCTGTGGTGGCTGGAGAGGATCGCTGCACCCACCCTGGGGGCTCAGGGATGTCACACTGGGGCAGGGGAGAAGGTTGGTGTGCAGGCCTGCAAAGGCCTTTGGGGTTTCTCTGGTTCACAGTGCTGGAGAAGTAGAAGGCACTGTGGACATTTCACATCCAGATTTTCCACAGAGCCCCAGCTGCTTTGTTTAGTTGTGGGGGAAACTGCAGAGGAGCTTTGGGAAAGTCTGCAACAGCCAGCCAGCCTGCCTGCCTGCCTGCCTGCCTTCCTTCCTTCCTTCCTCTCTCCCTCTTTCTTCTCTATTTTTTTCCTTTTTCCTTTCTGATGGGAAGCACCATTTCCTCCCTGTTTCTCCTCCTCTTTCAAATCCCCACTCAGCTCTTTCTGTCCTTCCTACAAAGGCGGCTGCCTCGGAGCAGCTTAGGCTTCAAAGTTCCCAAAATAACAAAGGTTAAAAGAAATTTAAAAAAAAAAGAAAAAAGAAAGCATTGCTAAAAGATCAAGTCAGTGCCCCACTTGCACCTGGGCTCAGAGCTTCAAAGCAGCTGCCAAGAACCCCCACGATCTCCATGGCCAGGCTTCCCAATGCCGGTGGTCCTGCCTGCCCCCTCCTGCAGGCACAGGGCATTTGTAGTGGCCAGGATGGGGCTGTGGCTAACTGGAAGGGGTGGAGGGTCCTGCAGCTTCTGCTGCCTGTGGGGGCATTTTGGGAAAGCCTCTTGTGGAGGAGGAGGTTGTGGTGATGGGCAGAGCCATGGGGGTGAGGTGGGTGCTCCTGTCTCCTGGCCAGGCAGGGGGGCAAACAGCTCCTCTGTGCCTCTGCTGATTTATACAGATCATCAATACGACAATTATATACACCTGCAAATTTAATTACCTCCATTTTCATCAGGCAGTGACAGATTTATGCCTCTATTCAGTTCCTGTAAATCTCAAGGAAGCTTGACTAGACCCAAAAGTCTTCCCATTGATTGCTGTGCACTGGCTGGGCTCTGGCCATCCTGACAAGCTCTTCTTTCAGCAGTGATAAATTCGAGATGCACGGTTAACTTTTCCCCCTTCTATATCTTTCTTCCTTTTTTTTTTCCTTTTTCATTCTGCCTTTCTCATCTTTCAAAGCCTCCCCACAAACTTGAAAATGGAGCTTGAAATCATGTAAGCACCAAAGAGTTTATGATGTTAGGCTGCAGCTGGCAGCAGCCCATGCCTGCCTTCTCCATGCCTTCCTCTGAGCCCAGCATTGTTCCCTCCAGGAGGATCACCTCTTGGAAAAGCTCTCGGCCTAGCTGTGCCCAGGAGAGCAGACAAGGTTGTTTTGGTCCTGTTTGGGCCATCCCATGTCTCAGAAAACCAACAGGTCGTGGCTCTCCCCTCAAGGGAGATGAGGAACAAGTGGCTGTGCTTGTTCCCTGTGCTGAGCACAGAAATGCCAAAAAACATCTCATTTTCCTGACCTCTCAGCCTTGGCACAAGGAGCACTTCGCACAGAGGAGCGTGTAGGAGTGAGCTGGAGTTCACCCTTGGTGTGCAGCCCGTGTCACCCCTGTGGAGCATCCCCTTGCTGTCCCAGCACCTCTGCCTGACCTCCCCTGCAGGAAATGCTCTGATGTTTTCCTGAGTGCCTGGCAGATGGGCTGCAGTGGCCAGCCATTACCTTCCCTGCCAGCCCCTGATGGATATAAACGGTCCTTTGCCTCCCTGGGGAAATTGCTGGCTGGCTTGTAAAGCTGAAGGGAATCTTGGCAAGTTATCTTGGGGCTGTAGGGTCTGACAGCACAGAGGGCTGGGATTTGGAAAGGGGGAGCTTCTGGCTGGGTGTTAAAAGGATCACCTGTGTCACTATGAGGGAGCTGCCCTGGGGTAGCCCCTCCTTCCAGTGCCTGGGGGAGCAGAGGGTCTCAACCATTCCCAAAAGGACATGTGGATGCAGGAGGCATTCTTGAATGCTAGCCTGGGTAGCACAAAGCTGGATTTGCAGTCACTCTTGAACCCCAAGAGACTGGGCAGTGTGGGGGTGGTGGGCTGTTGTCCCTTGGCATCTGCAGCCAGCACTGATAATTGAGGAAAAAAATAGCTAAAACTGCAGGATATCTGTATATGGGCCTTACCTGCTGCCCAGGTCTGTGCTGCAGGCACTTCTCGACCAAGGATGTGCCTCTGGGCTCTCTGCCTCAATAGCTGCTGGTGGCTCTGTCTCCCCTGAATTCAGCACCTTTTGCAGTGCTTTCATACTTTATGGTGGATTAAAAGAACCTTTTCTTCATTTTTACACTTGTAAATCCTTGCAAAGTGACAAATGGCGAATAACCATTGCCTTTCCCACTGCTCCACGGGCCTGATGGTTTTACAGGCTTTTATCATGTCCTCACTCTGTTGTTTGGTTCCCTTACTGAGGAGTCCTCACACAGTTGGTTTCTCCTCTTCACAAAGCCATTTGCACCATCTCATCTTCCTTGTACCCCTCCTCCAAACCTCCCAAGCTTTGCCTCCTCCTTCTCGAGATGGTTGACCCGAATATCGCTTGCAGGATTCCAGATCAGCTTGCTCTCACCAAGGTTGAGTTTCACCTGCCCACTTCCTTGCCTGCTTTCCTCCTGCACTTCTCAGCTTCAGCTTTGAGAAGACTAAATTTAGCCCTGGTGACCAACTTTGTCATCCTCCTCCTCTTCCAGAGTGTTTCTGAGCAGCCGAGGTCCTGACAGAGATCTCCGTGGGGCTTCTTGGTAACCTCCTTTCATCCTGAGAGCTAAACCCTTACTCCTCCCCCACCTGGTGGGCTTCAAGACGACTTTCCTTCTCATCCCAGCACCACTTTGGTGCTTTGGGAAACTTTGAGGGTGGATTTTGACAAGAACTTCTTGAAACAAGTCTGTCAAATTGGATCGCCCTTATCTACTGGCTCGCAGTGTTGGGTGATCTGTATTTACTGATGCACCTGCAGGTTCCTCTAACAAAGTGTCCAGGGCACAAGCAGAATGTACTGGTCTTTATTTCCTTGATGCACAAGAGCTTTTATAAGAAATGGGGGTTTCCTCTGGCAGGTTGTTCTTCTCGAGTTGCTCACCCTTTCGGAGTGATAATGGTTGTGTTGGTGGAGCTCTGCAGTTCGTAGGTGAGCACCATCTGAGCTCAGGGCTTTGTGCCCTCCTTCTCACTGATTTGCTGGGAGACACTTTAGCCAGGGTGGTAATTTTCCATGGCTGACTGGGAGCCTCTCCATCATTTGGACCCTTTCCATGGAGACCTGGTTTTCCCTCAGGAAGAGGTGACGTGACAGCATTGCAGGGTGAGATACCAACTACAGATGTGGCTCTTTCTGGGGTTTTTATGGCAGCATGGCATCTTGGAAGTGTATTCACACATTCTCTCTATTTTCCTTTTGCTCCCTGTCGTGGGTGGGCACTCGGGTTCTTTTGAGCGTGACCGTGTCACCCGAGTGTTGGACCAGGAGGTGGATTTGCCTCTCTTCCCACATTTCCTCTGTGGTTCACAGCTATGGCAGATGGGACCCAAGTAACAAGACAGGAGTGACAATTGAACTTTAGGTCAGAATTGAGAAGGGTGATGGAGCAATGACCTTGGAGGGGAAGGTGCCCAGGTGTGTCCTTGGGCTGGCAGGGATGGGAGGAGCAGGGCAGGGGGGGCTGTCAGCTTGTAAAGCCACCAGCAGCAGAGCAAACCTGGTCAGCTCAGCCCTGCCAGTGATGGATCTGCTCAAAACCAGCTCAGTGTCACCCCCAGAGTGACGGAGGGCTTGGTGTTGAAAAGGAGGGGTTAGGGCTCTGGCATATTTGGGGACAGAAATCCCAGTTCAAGGCTAAAGCGTGGCTGCAGCTTTGAAATGTAACTCCCTGGTGACCTTCCCGAAAGCAAAGGCACCCTGCATTCCAAGGAGAAACCTGGCTAGCTGTCAGCCAGGCTGGGGCACCTCGTGGCTTCACACGTACCAGCCTCAGGCTCAGGCATCCTGGTGGGGTGATCTCTCTGACCTAGCCTCAGAGTGGCTGCAGGGAGATCAGCACTGCCTCTTCCTCAAACCTTCATGTTCTCCCATATCTATGAGTCTTTTGGAGATTTTCCCCCAGGGGCCCTCTCCCATGAAGCAGGTTCTTAATATATACAAGTGAGCTTTGTGTTTGCTGGTATGGAAAAGCTGGATTGCCTTGAAAAGGCAGAATGACCTGCAGAATGAGCTGGTTTTGCTACCTGAGACTGGAGACAGGAAAAAATGCAAATGAAATATGGGTAGTCAGTGATGAGTGTGAATTTTTAAAGCAGGTCCATAAAAACATTGATATTATCCCATGAATTATCTGTCACTGAAACCCTGGAAGTATAAATGAGTTAAGTATCAAGATAAGCATTTTGACATCTGAATTGGTAGAAATCAAGGCCTGAGGTCCCAGCAGAGAGAGCAAGTGACTCATGGTGGGAAGGTCCCCTGAGTCACTTCAGGCACTGGAGACCCCAGGAGGAGTGCAAGGCTTGATTTAGCTGAGTTCAAGCCCTTTAAAGGATGTGTGTGGTTTAGGTGTGGAGCAAAAGCCTGAGCTAATGGGGAGCTTAAATTAAACCACAGTCAGGTTCTGGCTGGAAAATAAGGCAGGTTTAAATGTTAACGAGGAAATACAAGTCCAAGTCAAAATCTGTGCTCGGCTCTCTGAAATGGGTCTGTGGAGACCAGCATTATGGCAGAGTTCATTTGACTTATTGGAGGCATCTATTAGTGCAAAACGCTTCCAAATGGAGAGGAAAATTGTTTTGCTGGGTGTTTTTTTCCCCTCAAAATGCCGATGTGAGTTTTTAGGGCGAGTTGCTCTCCTTGTGTGCCACCGTGGCAGGTCTCAGTGGGGTGATGAGGACATGGGAGTAGCTCCAGGTCAGCACCAGGCTCATGGGCCAGGGTTCTGATGTTGCACCAGCTCAGGTGCAGAGCTGGGCTGTGGCAGAGGGGCTGCCTCCCAAAATCAGGGCATGCAGAGGTGCTGCCTCCAGAAGGACTGGGCTTGCTTCGTGTGGGACAGCTGTTCCAAGGGAAGTGAGGGTGTTTGGGATAATGAAGAACAAATCCTATCTATGAGTCTTTTGGAGATTTTCCCAGGGGCCCTCTCCCATGAAGCAGGTCTCAATATATACAAGGGAGCTTTGTGTTTGCTGGTATGGAAAAAGCTGGATTGCCTTGAAAAGGCAGAATGACCTGCACAATGAGCTGGTTTTGGCTACCTATACTGGCATAAAAAAATGCAAATGAAATATGGGTAGTCAGTGATGAGTGTGAATTTTTAAAATCCATAAAACATTGATATTATCCCATGAATTATCTGTCACTGAAACCCTGGAAGTATAAATGAGTTAAGTATCAAGATAAGCATTTTGACATCTGAATTGCAGAATTGCCTGAGGTCCCAGCAGAGAGAGCAAGTGACTCATGGTGGAAGGTCCTTGAGTCACTTCAGGCACTGGAGACCGGGAGGAGTGCAAGGCCTGATTTTAGCTGAGTTCAAGCCCTTTAAAGGATGTGTGGTTTAGGTGGAGCAAAAGCCTGAGCTAATGTGGGGAGCTTAAATTAAAACCACAGTCAGGTTCTGGCTGGTAAAAAGGCAGGTTTAAATGTTAACGAGGAAACATAAGTCCAAGTCAAAATCTGTTCTTGCTCTCTGAAATGGGTCCAGGAGACCAGCATTATGGCAGAGTTCATTTGACTTATTGAAGTTAATTCATTAGTGCAAAACGCTTCCAAATGGAGAGGAAAATTACTTGCTGGGTGTTTTTCCCCCAAAATGCCGATGGGAGCCAAGGAGTTTCACCTTGTGTGCCACTATGGCAGGTCTCAGGGGTGATGGGACATGGAGAAATGGTCAGCACCAGGCCCAGGGCCAGGGTTCTACGTTGCACCAGCTCAGGTGCAGAGCTGGGCTGTGACAGGGCTGCCTCCCAAAATCAGGGCATGCAGAGGTGCTGCCTCCAGAAGGACTGGGCTTGCTTTGTGTGGGACAGCTGTCCCAAGGGAAATGAGGGTGTTTGGGATAATGAAGAACAAAGCAGGTGTAACTCCACACATCTGCAGCACCTTCAGTCTGGTTTTTTGCCCTCTCCTCAAACTGCTGCTGTAGAACCTCTGTGTCCCCACTGCAGATGGTCTGGGAGGGGAGCAGCCAGGGCCCTGATGTTAAAAGCAGCAGCTGGGGCCTTTGGAGGCTGCTGCTCCTGCAGATATGAAGGACCTGGGCCACGTTTGATACCAGGTGAATGTGGCACAGCCTAATTAGTGGCCTCCTACTGTTATTAACCTCTGACTCAGACAGGCTATTTTTTAACAGAGGTGCAAGAAGTTAATACCAGAGCTAATGGCTTCCTATCCAAGGCCTTAATGAAAGCCATGCAGGGACCAGGCTTTTCATCAATATCTTTCAAACTTTGAACTTGAAATTATCTTCTCCCCCCCACCATTTTTTTTTTATTTTATTTTTGCTTTTCTGCCTCCTCTGGGACATCCTGGCCCCACTGTACAAACTGCTCAGCAGGGTTGGCACCTAGCAGAGCTGACACCCTACAACACCCAGATAAATCATCCCAGTTGGCCACATGGGTCACTGTAGCATCCCAGCAGGTGGGGAGATGTCTGCTTGGAGAGCAAGACAAAGGGAAAAGTGAAATCTATTGGACTGGGAGAAGAGAGAGTGAAGAGATGCTGTGTTAGTGAGGAAGCTTGGCCTTGGTCTTGTCTTGGTCTTGCTTAAACCAAACTCCAAGAGAGCTTCACAGATGCAGGAAAGCATTTATATGTGCAAACTTTTCAGGTATAAATGGAGTAGGATAGAGGCAGCTGACGTGTTGCTTGACACTTGAGGAAAGGAGGAGAAGATCCAAGGCTGAAGCTCTCCCATCCAGGCAGCGCCTCTGGGCAGGAGCAGAGGTGGTGGTGGTGGAGCAGCCTTGTCCTGCAGTGTGATGGTGGAGGGCTCATAGCTGCCAGTTTGGGGTGATGGCAATTGTTTTCTGGGGTGTTTGTCTCTTGCACTTCTGACCTGTGTGCAATGCAGCTGCAGGGTCACATCCTGATGTCTGCTGAAAGAGGAAAACCTGCTCAGGCTCCGTGGCTGGATTGTGCTCTTCTAAAACAAGAACCCATTTTTTTACTGAAATATATTTTTCTTTTAAAAAAATAAGCCTGTTTAAATAAATTTGAAATTATGACAACCTATTTTAAGGCTTAAATTTACTATAATCTATTAATCATTTAAATAACTTCCATCAAGGATTTCTTCTCAAATATTAATGAGCTGAAGGGTGCTGCTTTTACAGTGATATGTCAGATCAGGGGGAAAACATCTCTTACTCTAGCTTTCTAAATGTCACAATGTCACATACTTAGTATCTATTATTTTCCCTCTTTACAATGGAGCAAATGCTGGTATTTACATTTTTTCCAAATGTCAGTATGTTGAGTTCCTGCTGTGCGGGAAAGTTCTTGCCTTAATTACCCATAATTTCACGTTAGCAGGCAGGTGCAGGGAGAGTGTTTTCCTCCTTTCGAGCTGGTTCACACGAAGTTGAGAAGCCGTGGGGAGCTGGGAAAGCAGGCAAGCTTGATTTCCCCTCTCAGTCCATGAATAAAGGCCGTGTGGGAGAGGAGGGGATCTGCTGCTCCAAATCCCCCTGGCTCCCAGGACCGGCTTTTCAAAGGGGATCTGCGTCCCTGAACACGCAGCTCAGCAGTTAGAGGGAATTCCAAAAGCGCTTCTGGCTTCCTGGTGACTTAACTCTGGGTTTTGCCTCCCTCCAGCCCGGTGGAGTGCTCAGCATCCCTGTGCTGGGGACGCTCCAAGTGCTCTGATCCCCACCAGAAACACATCCCGTGCTGAGCACAAACACTCTGCCAGCTCACTCGCTGTGGCCGATGGTTCTTTTGATTAATCAAATCAGTTTGGGAGGATGAACCTGGTTCCCCATGCAGATTTGGCCCCCCTCTCCACCTCCCCCGGCAGCCAGCTCACTTAAGGCAGCCTAATGAAATTAATTAGCAGCAAATTTAAAACGTTGTTTTTCGGCGCTGTAATTGAATTCCAGTTTTCATTTGAAGGCAGCGTGAAACAAGCAAAATAAAGATGATAATTTGTGAAGTCAGAAGGGTGCCTTCCCATTGCCAGCAATGGGGCAGATACAGGATCGTGTTTTTTCTGGTCACCCCAACAAATTCTGCTATTTTCACAAAAAATAGCTAACAGGCAAATGTCAGGCTTGAGCTGATGGCTGAGGTGGAGGTGGTGTGAGATGGTGACCAAGGTGATTTGGTCTCAGGGGGACACAGTGATTAAAACAGCACCCATCTCTTCTAGGGAGAGGTGCTGGTGTTACCCTGTCTTTGGCTGAGAGCCAGCTGTAGGATGTCCCTGAAATTCTGGAGCCAGCCAGGTGAATGAGGTTTGATTTGGTGTTTAGTGTCCTGGAGCACGTGTGGTGTCCCTGCCTGGGTGTCCTCTACTTCCATGACAGCCCAGCTTTGTCCATGTGTCTCACTGCTCCAAACTCTGGAATTAAAGGAGCTTAGGGAAAAACAGGGCTGCTTGGGCAGAAGCTGCAGGCACCTCTGCAGGTCTCTGGGCTGAGTCCTGGGGGGAGAGCTGTAGAAAATGGTTGAAAAATTGAAAACCTCTGCAATCACAGCCAGGTCCACATTTCATCGCTCACAAAGGATGGTAAATATGTTGTCTGCAATAATTTGTGATGTGCTCCCAGTGATCCCATGATGCTGCTGAGAAGCTGTCCTGTGTGCTGTGTTCCCAGTGTCTGAAGCTGTGTGGGTGAAACCTGCCCAGCCTAGAGCTGGAAGGACACTGCTGGGTTACTGCTGTCCGTAAGTGCTGTCTCCCTGCACCACAGCTGGAGTTTTGGAGAGACCCACATCTGGATTACACCCAGAAAAATGGCTTTACTCCCCTTTAGCCCTTCAGGTTGTGATTTATGTAGGGGCATCCATGGTGCTGGCAGGAGATTCTCAGGACTTCTGCTGGGCAGAGTGACCCTGAGATGTGTTAGAAAGTCTCTTTTCCCAGCCCAGTGGTTGAAAAAGGAATCAGAACTCTTCTATGCTCATTCTCAAGGTTGTTTATTGTTCCTTATCTATAAAATTCTTTCTCTGGCCTGCTGAGGCCCGTTCAGCAGGTCAGACAGAGGCACTCTGACGCCCCCAGGGCGGTGTTATCTTTTTATACTAGAAACTACATGTACATTATTTACAATTATTTTCCAATACCTATCACCTATGTTAAACAGTGAGCTTCTACTCTAAACCAATCTGTAAGTGCCAACATCACAGCAGAAGATGGAGGCCAAGAAGAAGAAGGAAAAAGGCTGGACATGCCCAGATCCCTCCATCTTGCCTCCTGAACCCCCATTCTAAAAACCCCAAAAAACCTATTTTTCACCCCGTGACAAGCTAATTATTATTCTACTTAGACTTTCGTGGCTTGCAGATCCTCATGTAAGGTTGGTCATTATTTCCATGGGTCATAATCAAAGTCACAGGGGCCTTGGGCTCTGTGCCAGGGTGTCTGAGCCCCCTGGGCAGGGGTTCAGGATGGGATGTCCTGAATTCCGACAGTGATCACTCGAGGGTGTGCATCCTTTGGTCCCTCCAGCCACTTTTTTGGGAAGGGGTGAACACCTCCCACGAGCCCTCTGCCCCCAGCTCCCCCCTGACCAGCTTTGCTCTTGCAGAGATCTCGGGCAACACGGACGACATCCCGCTGGTGCGCTGGCGGCAGCAGTGGCTGGAGAACGGCACCTTGCTCTTCCACATCCACCACCAGGACGGGGCCCCCAACCTGCCCGGCTTCGACCCCACCGAGGAGCCCCAGACCGAGTCGGCCGAGGAGGAGCTGAGGATCCTCCACATCTCTGTCATGGTAGGCTGTGGGGGTCCTGGTTGTGGGTTTCTCTGGGTCTGGATTGAAGGTGCTTGAGACAGTAATTCATGTCTGGACTCAGGTGTTTATTATTTCTTATCAGTAAAACAGTCTCACTGCTGTGAGTTCTGCAGCAAGGCACAAAATGGCCAACAATCTCTTGTTACAAGGTCTTTTAAGACTAAACTATCCAATTAAGAGCTGATGCCTAGATTATTTCCCTTTTAACCCAATAACTGATCCCAAAGAGCTGCAATGTGGACTTTTCTGCCCAATTACAAAATGCCACCCAAACCCATGGAGAAGATTAAGGAGGAAGAAGCATGAAGAAGCAGCCCAGGATGGCACCCTGTGCCCTCCATCTTGCTTCCATCCACAACACACTAAAAATCCCAAACCCTCAATTTCTTACCCAGTGATGAACCTACACTGCTCTCTATAATCTATTCCACACTTTTGTGGATTCCAATCTTGAAATCTGGGAAACTTTCTCTATGACTGAGGGTCAGAGTCAGTGCTGCCCTGGGGGTCAGGGCACCCCAGAGCAGCCAGAGAAATATTCCCAGTGCCCTGGGTTTCCGCAGTATGTGATGGGAAGGCAGCCCTTGTTTAGCTGTCCAGAAGCCTGTAGAAAATAGAGTAGCTTTTGAAAAGCCGTTTATTTCCCCATCTGGCTCCAGCTGCCTTAGGATGTGTCCACCTGCCCTGGGCACCTCTCTGAGTGGTGAATGCCAAGTGCCTTCACAGGCTGCTTCAAAGCTCTCCTTAGTTTGCATCACTTTGAAAACACATTTGTGGGGTGCCTTATCTCGGGGTTCTGTGCTGAAGGTCTCAGCCACGTTAACCCAGGGTTAATTCCTACTGACTGATCAGGAGCCTTTGCCCGTGCAGGTGCCTGCCCTCTGCCCTGGATGCTCAGCCTGTGTCACCCAGTGCCACCAGGCATTGTCACCACCACTTTCATCAGCCTGGCCCCTAAGCCATGTATTCATGTCCACACAATACTCCACCCAGCCACACACAGAAAGGCAGGAGAAAGGAGAGATCATGGGCTGTAAAGATCTGTATGTTGATTGTTTTAGGGGTTTTTGTGTTTTGTGGGTTTTTTTGGGTTTTTGTTTGTTTGTTTGGGGTTTTTTTGTTGTTTGTTATTTTGTTGTTTTGGGGTTGTTTTGGTTTTTTATTGCCACTGGAAGATAATGACAGAGCTAATGTGCTCCAGCTGCCTTAGGATGTGTCCACCTGCCCTGGGCACCTCTCTGAGTGGTGAATGCCAAGTGCCTTCACAGGCTGCTTCAAAGCTCTCCCTTAGTTTGCATCACTTTGAAAACACATTTGTGGGGTGCCTTTATCCCTGGGGGTTCTGTGCTTTGAAGGTCTCAGCCACGTTAACCCAGGGTTAATTCCCACTGACTCGTCAGGAGCCCTTTGCCCCGTGCAGGGTGCCTGCTGCCCTCTGCCCTGATGCTCAGCCTGTGTCACAGTGCCACCAGGCACTGTCACCACCACTTTCATCAGCCTGGCAGCCCCCTGGCCATGGCTTCATGTCACACAGCAATACTCCACCCAGCCACACAGAGAAAGGCAGAGAAAGGAGAGATCTGTAGGCTGGGGGAAGATCTGTGGTGTGTTGATTGGTTTTGGGGTTTTTTTTTTGTGTTTTTTGTGGGTTTTTTTTTGTTTTTTTGTTTGTTTGTTTGGGGTTTTTGTTGTTGTTTTGTTATTGTTGTTGTTTTTGGGGTTGTTTTTGGGGGTTTTTTTTTGTGCCACTGGAAGATAATTAGCCAGAGCCAATGTGTTGCAGAGGCTGCAAACAGGCTGTTCAGTGGTGTCTACCCTAATAAGAGCTTCAATTGCTCTTCCAGATTGCAGCCCCAGGCCAGGCTTCTCCTCCATCATTTGTGCTTGATTAGTCGGAGGGAAAAAAAAAATTGTTTGCAAAGCCACTCCCCAAAACATCTTGCACCATTATCTCAATTTCGCTGTCTGCTCCCAGCTGCTCCTAAGAGGGTGCATCACCTCTGGAGAGGCTGGCCCTGCTGTGGTCTTGATCTTCTTGTGCACTGCTGTAAGCCAAGATCAAGGCAGAAGTGCCTGGCTGAAGGCTTGTTATGGAGCTGATGAAAAGGGTCTCTGCAGCTCATGGCTGTCAGACCAAAATGTGCAAATGCAGATTGAGTCCTCCTCTGCCCTTTTTTCCCCATCACTCTCAGCTCTGCTCCGACAGCATCCCTGCCTCCTGACAAACAGAGGCTGGCTTTTGTGCCAGGAGTCAGGATCACGTGGAGTTTTCAAGGCTGATTTTCTTTCTTTGCTGTGTGGTTGCCAAGGGAAGAGGTGTGTGTGACCGTGTTCACAGGGGTCTGAGGGTGAGGGAAGAGACGAGGATCTGACTCCATGTTTCAGAAGGCTTGATTTATTATTTTATGATATATATTATATTAAAACTATACTAAAAGAATAGAAGAAAGGATTTCATCAGAAGGCTAGCTAAGGATAGAAAAAGAAAGAATGATAACAAAGGCTTGTGGCTCAGGCTCTCTGTCTGAGCCAGCTGACTGTGATTGGCCATTAATTACAAACATCCAACATGGGCCAATCCCAGATGCACCTGTTGCATTCCACAGCAGCAGATAACCATTGTTTACATTTTGTTCCTGAGGCCTCTCAGCTTCTCAGGAGGAAAAAACCCTAAGGAAAGGATTTTCCATAAAAGATGTTTGTGACAGGTGTGAGTGAGGGATGGCATCCATGGTGACCAAGGTCTGCTCGTGGACCGGGTGAGGAGCACTCCCACACCCACCCCGGGCAGGGCTCCTCTCCCAGCCATCTCCCACATGGATGCTGGGCTGGGGGGAGTAGGGCACAATGGGATTTCAGTGCTCCTGTGCAGGGAAAAAGGGGCTATGAGGTGGTGGTCTGACCCTCTCCAATAGGCAGGAGGTAGGGGAGACTTCAGTTCTGGCTTTCATCCTCCTCTCAGAGCCTCTTGAAATCTCAAGAGTCCACAGGCTGCTTTTCTCAGGGATAATTTGAGCTCTCAGACTACCGGGGGCAGAAAAAACTTACTTTCAATGAAATAACAAGTCTCTTTTGTGAACCCATGGCCACTGCCTGAAAAAAATGAGCATCCACCAGATTTGAGCTCCAGCTTGGTCTCTCCTGTTCACCGGCACAGGTGTATGGCAGAGCTTGCTGGTGTTTGGGGGATTTCATGTGCATACAGAGGGTGAAGGAAAGCCAGGGATGCCCTGGAATTCCTCCTACCTGCTTGTCATGCCACCTGCAGGTGGACTTTCTCTAGGGAGATGGAGAGCCATGACAGAATAGACCCCTGGTGGGGATGGGGATAATCCCCACTAATTTATGGATCACAGGAACTCCTAGGGATTGGAGCATGATACAGAATTAGGCTCCCCCTTTGCCACTAAAAATCCTGCACAACTGTGCCAGGCAATTTATACAGAGGCATGTGGAGATGGAATTAGACTGATACAGAAATGAGATTTTGGGAAGAAATTCTTCCCTGTGAGGGTGCTGAGGCCCTGGCACAGGGTGCCCGGAGCAGCTGTGGCTGCCCCTGGATCCCTGGAAGTGTTCAAGGCCAGGTTGGACAGGGCTTGTCCCTGCTTTTTGCAAGGGCGTTGGAATGAGGTGAATTTAAGGTCCCTACCAATCAAAGCCATTGTAGGATTCTGTGGTTTCTATGATCCAGGGCCAGTTTTCAGCCCCAGCAAGATTTTCTGAGCTGTAGGCTTCCTGGCCACAAAGATGCTAGCCAGTCCCCTGACTTCTGCAGGACTGATGGTCTCAAGTATCACTGCATTTGTTTATTCTTTCTTGGTTTTTTTTTTTTTGTTTTTTTTTTTTTTTTTTTTTGTTTTGTTTTTGTTTTTATAGAAAGTTGGGAAGGAGGCTGGGATAGTGCATCACAGCTCCATTATTCTGGAAATGAAAGTGGGTTAAACTGTAATGGCCATTAAACTTCCTTTTCCAGCTGCCTCTCCTGCCTCTCATTCAATAATTCCCTTAATGTTTTATCCTAATGGAGCAGATTATTACTATTATTTTATTTTCTCAAGATCACCTGTTGCATAGAAAAGAGGAGGGAGACCGGAGCTGTGGATAGGCTCTGAGCTCTTAACTGGCTCCACATGCTTTTTCTTGTTATTATTGTTATTATTCTTGGCAGATTGTGCATAAAGGGCCAGTTTGGGGCTTTCATCTCACCGCCCTCCATCTGTGACGTCCTGCAGGAGGGTGATCCTGGGGACAGTGGCAGGATGGCAGGGCCAGGTGCAGTTTTGGGGTCCATTCCTGTGGGACAAGAGCTTTTTCAGACTCTTTCCCCAAACATGCTCCCCAAACAACACTTCAGTCATCCGCCTGTCTCAAGCCTTGATCTCTTTTAATCTGTGCTGCAATTTCTGCCGGATACCCTGGGAACATCTCCCAAGATTGAGAGTGACAGCACTGAAACCGGTTGGAAATGGGTCAGAAAAAGTTGCCTGTAGGAGCATTTGCCTGGAATAAAGCTGATCCCTGTTTTCAAAGGCAGGAGAGTGAAACAAAACACGCTTTGCTTTAAATGCTGCTTTTTCATGCCTCGCTGGCACCTTCAGCACTGGTCCAGCCCAGGGCAGGCTCCAGGCCAGCACTGGGTGCTCCTGGTGCCAGCAGACTCTTGGTGATGGGCTCTCCTTTCCACCCTGGAGCATCCCTGGGGTGTTTGTGTCCCAGGGGATGGTGGATGCCAGCCCCTGGCTGTCGCTGTAGGACACAAAACAACACGAGCACACACACCGCTGCTCTCAAGGTGAAGAAAAGGGAAGTTTATTTTTTGGCTCTAACATTTATAGTTTTCCAAAAGTGACAGTGGATTGGAAGGTGGAGGTGCCACCTCTCCAATGACACTGGACAAACCAACAGTCTATCAAATTTCTCCTCTTCTGTCAGGATCTTTCTAGCTGGTCACAGTGACCCTGAGAAAAGTTGGAAAGTCTCTTTTCCCAGCCCGGCGCTTGAAGAAGGAGTCAGAGCTCTTCATTTCTCAGTCTCAAGATTGTTTATTGTGTCTTATCTATAAAATTCTTTCTCCTGTCCTGCTGAGGTCCACTCAGCAAGACAGTCCAGGCACTCTGCCTGCCCCCAGGGCTGTGTTATGTCTTTATACTAAAAACTACCTATACAATGTTTACAATTACTTCCCAATACCTATCACCTATGTTAGACAGTGAGCTTCTACTCTAAACCAATCTGTAAGTCCCAACGTCACAGCAGAAGATGGAGACCAAGAAGAAGAAGGAGAAAGGCAGGACACATCCAGATCCCTTCATCTTGCCCCCTGAACCCCCATACCAAAAACCCCAAAATGTACTTTTCCACCCCATGATAAATTCACTATCATTCTACTTAATTTGTTGTGACTTGCAGATCTTCATCTAAGGTTGGTAATTTGCTCCACGGGTCATAATCAAACCCACAGGGGCATTTTGGGCTCTGTGCCAGGGTCTCTGAGCCCCCTGGCAGGGGTCTGGGCTGCTCAGGACAGCCAGAGGGATGTCCTGGGTTCCCACACTCTTCCATAAAAGAATGTAAAACAATAAGTTATTTACAGAAAGTGCATGAGAAAGTTCGTTACAAGAATGTAAACATCAGAAGGCTTAGAAAATCTCAAAAAATCAGGACAGCAGTTTGTCAGAACTCAGTACATCCCTCCGGGCATCCAGAGTTGCCGAGGACCCTGGGGGGGCTCGGAGACCCTGGCACGCAGCCCAGAGCACCTGCGGATTTGATTATGACCCGTGGAGCAAATTACCAGCTTTGTATGAGGACCTGAAAGTCCCAGACGTCTAAATAGTGTAATAATAAAATTATCACCAGGTGAAAATGTAGATTTTAGGATTTTTAGAATGGGGGTTTTGGGGACAAGATGGAGGGACTTGGGCGTGTCTAGCCTTTCTTCTTGTTCTTGGCCTCCATCTTCTGCTGTGATGCTGGCACTTTGGGATTGGTTTAGAATAGAAGTTCACTGTCTAATATAGGTGATAGGTATTGGAAAGTAATTGTAAATATGTTATATGTAGTTTGTGGTATAAAAAACAGGGCAGTAAGGTGCTGCTGGCTGCCCTGCTGAGCAGACCTCAGCTGGGCAGGAGGAAAATTTTATAGATAAGAATTAATAAACAACTCTGAGACAGAAAACCAAAGAACTCCGGCTCATTCTTAGGACGGGTGGGGTGAAACAGAGACTTTTCACATATCTGGGGGCTGCAATGAACAGCAGAACTGCCGAGAACACCTGGCTGATCCTGCTCGGTGTGTGTGTGCCCGCAGGGAGGGATGATCGCCCTGCTGCTGTCCATCCTGTGCCTGGTGATGATCCTGTACACCCGCCGGCGCTGGTGCAAGCGGCGCCGCGTGCCGCAGCCCCAGAAGAGCGCCAGCGCCGAGGCCGCCAACGAGATCCACTACATCCCCTCGGTGCTGATCGGGGGCCACGGGCGCGAGAGCCTGCGCAACGCCCAGCGCGTGCAGGGCCACAACTCCAGCGGCACGCTCAGCATCCGCGAGACGCCCATCCTGGACGGCTACGAGTACGACATCACCGACCTGCGGCACCACCTGCAGCGCGAGTGCATGAACGGCGGCGAGGACTTCGCCAGCCAGGTCACCCGCACGCTGGACTCGCTGCAGGGCTGCAACGAGAAGGCCAGCATGGACCTCACTCCAGGTGGGCCTGGGCGGAGCTGGATCCTTTCTGGCTTGTCTTCCCCCCGCGGTTCCGTACGCATGTTTTGGAATAATTACCAGTATGGCCGGATGTGCCTGAGCTTGTCTGGTTCTTGCTGCTGAGCCAAATAGCTGCAACTGCGGTGTTTTCACCCCGGAGACACTTTTGGCTCGTGACACTTTTGGCCAGCTGGATGCGTGGTATGTCACCCCAGACACTTTTAGCTGGGTGTGTGTTGTTTCACCCCACAGACACTTTTGGCTGGCTGGGTGTGTGGTGTTTCACCCCACAGACACTTTTGGCTGGCTGGGTGTGTGGTGTTTCACCCCACAGACACTTTTGGCTGTGGGTGTGTGGTGTTTCACCCCAGAGACACTTTTGCCCGGCTGGGTGTGTGGTATTTCAGCCCAGACACTTTTAGCTGGGTGTGTGGTGTTTCACCTCACAGACACTTTTGGCTGTGGGTGTGTAGTGTTTCACCCCACAGACACTTTTGGCTGGCTGGGTGTGTGGTGTTTCACCCCACAGACACTTTTGGCTGGCTGGGTGTGTGGTGTTTCACCCCACAGACACTTTTGGCTGTGGGTGTGTGGTGTTTCACCCACAGACACTTTTGGCTGGCTGGATGTTGTGTCTGGGCGCTTGGGGAAAAGTCCAGGCCTGCAGGAGCTCTGGTGGCTGTGGGATGGAGCTTCCCTCCATAACAGGGTCTGCTCCTCAGGTTCACCTCTGGTGGAGAAGCTTTAGGGTGATGATGAAGGAAAGGAGTTGGTTCTGATGGAGGGTTTGGATCCAGAGCTTTGTTCTGGCCCACAGGCCTCTGAATCCAACAACAGCTCCAGCAGAACTCCCAGATTGTGTGGTTTGCTCGCCCTTTTACCTGGGGGAGAAGGAGAGGGAAGGAATACAGGGACCACCATCCAGGTAATTAAGGGACAAAGGACACCAGAATGGCCCAATGCCCCCCAGGGGTAGAGGGCATCCTTTGGATCTGCCAATCACTCGATGCCCTTCTGGAATTCCAGGATTGACAGACAGTGCTGGGAGGGGGAAGGAGAGGTGACTGACACACTTGGCAGGGAATTATCAGGGGAGGGACCCGAGGTTATGAGGTAAATCCTGGAATCACAATGCAACACTGCAGCATTTTCCCTGTTTCTCTGGGGTTTCATTGGGTGTGAGGTGTTGGTGGTGCCCTGAAGGCGCTTCCATCGCTGCAACCAGTGGAGAGCAGTCCCTGCTTTGTGGTTTCCATGGCCTGACAGGGAATCAGAATGGGACTCCTGTTGTGTTGTGAGGTCCCCAGGATGAGGTGAGAGATGAGGATTGACTCCAAGTTCTCAGAAGGCTGAAGTATTATATTATATTATATTATATTATATTATATTATATTATATTATATTATATTATATTATAAATTTATTATATTATAAAATTATATTATAATATTATATTATATTAATTAGGATAAAACTACAGAAGGAAAGAAAAGAACAGACAGATGAAAGCTTATGACTCGTGACTGACTCCTCAGAGTCTGACACAGCTGATGGTGATTGGTCATTAATTAAAAACAATTGGCATGCTGGGTAAACAGTTCTCCAGATCACATTCCAGAGCAGCAAAACATGGAGAAGCTGAAGCTTCCCAGCTTCCCAGGAAAAGAAATCCTAGCAAAGGGATTTTTCAGGAAATATCAGGGTGACATGGCTCCCTCCATGGTATCCCATCGTGACCCCCAAACTTCCCTTTTGTATCCCCAGATTTCTGGTGTCTTCTTCAGGTGAGGTTTTTAGTAGCAAATTTTTACTTGCCCTCAGTGATTCAGAGTTAACACTGCCTTCTGATCCCCAGCAGGGATTCTTTGAGGCTTGTAACAAACCTGTTCTTTGTTCATATCACTGAGCCATCCAACTAGAGCCTTCCCAAAGAGTTTGGGAAGATCGTGGTGTGGTGCCTGAAGATCTCCTGCATATGAGGAAGTGCCCCGAGAGGCTGAGTGTTAAATCTCAGCTTTTGGTTGGTTTGGTGGAGGTGCCAGTCCTCTTCTTCAGGATTTGAGCTGCTCATCAGTGTGCCTTGGGGGCAGCTCAGCTCATTAGCTTCAGCACTTTGATCACCTCAGGATGATCTGCAGATGGATCCAAGGAAACTTTCTCTCACCTCCCTCCCTTTTAAAAGCCTCCATCCCTGAAATATTTTGCCTTCAATCCTTCCTGCTCAGGGAGCGACAACGCCAAGCTGTCCCTGATGAACAAGTACAAGGACAACATCATCGCCACCAGCCCCGTGGACTCCAACCACCAGCAGGCCACGCTGCTGTCCCACACCTCCAGCAGCCAGCGCAAGCGCATCAACAACAAAGCGCGAGGTAGGGCAGCCCCTGGCGCGGGTGGGACGCCTTGGGCTCCCACCCGCCCACATTCCAGCCACCCACCCTCTCCTGGGAAGGGGAAATAGGACCAGAGCATGGAGAGAGCATGGGAGAGGAGGGTTTGGGTGGGGAGAAACGGGAAATGTGGTGCCTGCAAGGATGCGAGTGATGTTGGGATGGTTGGTTACGAAGATGCCCCAGTCAATACTGCAGGATTCTGGCACAGCCATGGGGAAAAGGTGCAAGGCAACCCGTGGTGGGGGGGGTCTGGCTGTGTGTGCTGGGAAGGGGAGCAGATGCTGTCCCTGCTGCACCTGGCAGATGGAGCTTCTGCTCTGTAGTGCAAGGCTCTCCCTGCAGGGTGCTGTAGGATGCCAAGGTTTGGGGTGGCACGGTGCCAACCCCTCCGTGACTACACTCAGTGTCCCCTGCAGCTGGCTCAGCCTTTCTCAACCCCGAGGGGGACTCAGGGACAGAGGCAGACACCGATCCCCAGCTGACCTTCTACACGGACCCCTCGCGGAGCCGCAGGCGCAGCCGAGGTGGGTGCAGTGCAAGGGTGGGTGCAGGTACAAGTGCAGGTGCAGTGCAGGTGCAGGTGCAGTGCAGGGGTGGGTGCAGGTGCAGATGCAGGGGTGGGTGCAGTGCAGGTGCAGGTGCAGGTGCAGGTGCAGATGCAGGGGTGGGTGCAGGTGCAGGTGCAGATGCAGGGGTGGGTGCAGGTGCAGAGGTGGGTCACCAGCCACCCCTCTTGCCTCATTTGCCATTGCTTCTCTGGGTTTGGAGACTTTTCATTGGCAAAAGGATGGAAACCCCAGTGCAATCCCAGCTGCTGCAGGCAGGCACAGTCCCTGGTTCGCGGCAGGCTGCTGCTGCTCTCCGGTGGAGCTTCTCAGCGGAGGATGAAATGTATTCTGATGTTTTGCTGGAGGCTCCTGCCGGGCACTGGTGTATATTAATGAGTAACACGCTTCAAAGGCTGGCCCGTGCCTTGCCATGCTGCTGCTCAGCACCGTGCACGTGCCAGCTGTGTGTGCACCAGGGGATGGGAACAGCCTCCCTCCCCAGGCTGGAGTCTTGCCCCACTGCCCCGCTCTGTCCCTTTGGGAGGTTTCCTCTTCCCAAGAGGAAAGTTAGTGTCTGTTTTCCCTCGTTGAGCCTCGTTAGCTGGATGATGCCTTGTTTTTCTGGGAGTGGCAACACTGGGAGCCATCTCCTTCAGCTGAGGCTGTGAGGCTCAGAGACAGACAGACATTCAGGCTTTGTCTCCAGACAGTTTGTCTTCTGCTCAGCTTCTTCAGCTGAAAGATTAAAAGTCAAAGACCTGCATGCTCTGAGCAGTTAGGGCTCTCTATTGCTTTTTCAAGAGCATCAACGAGCCCGTTGTCATGACAAAATTAACCTGAGCGAAGTGCCAAGAAGGAGGGGGGAAACCCGGGATACTGCATTTACCTTTTTGTTCCTGATATCTCTGCTCTGCTTTAAAGCTCTGCTGCTGCAAAGTTCTCAGCATGCTGCAGTGCAGGGTGTGGGAGAGCCAGGGCTCTGGGGGAATCAGGAAGATCTTGGTCACAGCAGGAGAGAGGGATGGAGAATCCCATGGCAAAGGCTGCTTCATGTTCTTCAAAATGATTTGATTTGATATGATTGATGCTGGGTTTCCAGGGGGCTGGGCAGGGTCTCTGCATCCTGGGCTCCCCTGGCTGCACCCAGAGACCTTCCTGGGTGCTGCAGGTGTCAGGTGTGACTGTGCTCCTGTGTTCTGCAGTGGGGTCCCCCCGAAGCCCCGTGAACAAGACCACGCTGACCCTCATCAGTGTGACGAGCTGTGTCATCAGCCTGGTGTGCTCCTCCCACATGAACTGCCCCCTCGTCGTCAAGATCACCCTCCACGTCCCTGAGCACCTGATCGCCGACGGTGAGCACCCCCTGCTCCTTCTCACCCACTCCTGCACCCCCTGCTCCTTCTCACCCACTCCTGCACCCCTGCTCTTTCTTACCCACTCCTGCACCCCCTGCTCCTCCTCACCCACTCCTGCACCCCCTGCTCCTTCTCACCCACTCCAGCACCCCCTGCTCTTACCCCTTCCTTCCTGCCCCACTCTGTGAGGATTGATGGAGGAGAGGGGGACTGATGGACAGGATTGGGGCAAAACAGGAGGGACAGGTGGGGATGGAGGGCAGCAATGTGGGACAGAGGGAATGGGATGGGGATGGAGGTGGGGTTGGGTGGAAGACAGAGGAGGGTGGAGGGGTGTGATGGTGTTTGCAGGGGTCTTAGGATGAGGGAAAAGACGAGGATCTGACTCCATGTTTCAGAAGGCTGATTTATTATTTTATGATATATATTATATTAAAAATACTAAAAGAATAGAAGAAAGGATTTCATCAGAAGGCTGGCTAAGAATAGAAAAAGAATGATAACAAAGGCTTGTGTCTGGGACAGAGAGTCCAAGCCAGCTGACTGTGATTGGCCATTAATTAGAAACAACCCCATGAGACCAATCCCAGATGCACCTGTTGCATTCCACAGCAGCAGATAACCATTGTTTACATTTTGTTCCTGAGGCCTCTCAGCTTCTCAGGAGGAAAAACCCTAAGGAAAGGATTTTTCAGAAAATATCATAGACACAGAGGGGATGGGTCCATGACAGAGGGGAATGGTGTGAGATGGAGGGTACCAGGTTGGGAGCAAGGAGTGGTACAGGATGGAAGGGATAGGCACTGTCACTATAGGACACGAAATAACACGACGCGGACCTGCAGCTTTTCCAAGTTGAAAAAAGTGTTTTTAATTTTTGACTGTAACATTTATAGATTTCCAAAAGTGACAGTGGATTGGAGGGTGACAGGGCCACCTCTCCAATGACACTGGACAAACTAACAGTCCATCAAATTTCTCTTCCTGTATAAAAGAATGCAAAACAATAAGTTATTTACATAAAGCGTGTGAGAAAGTTCATTACAAGAATGTAAAATCAGAAGGCTTAGAAAATCTCAAAAATCAGGATGACAAGGCACAGGACAGAAGAGACAGACACAGGGTGGAGATGGCTGTTGTGGGACACAGGGCTTGCTGCAGGATGGAGGGGATGGGCATAGGGCCAAGGAGATTATTGTGGGTTGGAAGGGAATGGATATGGGATTAACTGGACCATGATGGGATGAAGGGCATGGTGGGACAGAGGGATCAGACCTGGGACAGTGGGACCAAGGGGAGGGGTGTGGGATGGAGATGGCTGCTGTGGGACAGAGGGGAAAGGCACAGGATGGAAGGAGTTGCCATGGGATAGAGAAGACAGGTATGGAATGGAGGGGGCTGTCATATGGCAGAGAGGATGGGCACTGGACAGAGGATTCCTTGTGGCACAGAGGATATTTTCTCAGGATGGAGTGAAGGGGCAGGGGATGGAGGGATCCACCACGGGATGGGGGCAAACACCACGGGATGGGTGGGATGCAGGGCACCACCACAGGATGGAGGGATCCATCACAGGATGGGGGCAAACACCACGGGATGGGTGGGATGCAGGGCACCACCACGGGATTCAGGGCACCACCACGGGACGGAGGGTGCAGCAGCAGGTGGCTGTCACTGACTGCCCTTGTCTCGGTGGCAGGGAGCCGGTTCATCCTGCTGGAGGGGAGCCAGCTGGATGCCAGTGACTGGCTGAACCCAGCACAGGTTGTCCTCTTCTCCCAGCAAAACTCCAGTGGGCCCTGGGCCCTGGACCTGTGTGCCCGGCGCCTCCTGGACCCCTGTGAGCACCAGTGTGACCCCGAGACAGGTGAGTGTGCCTGAGGGTGGGTTTGTGAGCTCAGCTCTGCCCCCTCAGCCCTGCTGCGGTGGGAAGGGCTTCCTCACCTTCTTTGGAGCTGCTGGGTGTGCTGGCGTGGCTGCACTTGGCAGGGAAGCACATGGAAAGGCTTCCCATGCGTGTCCTGCCGTGTCCCTGATGTCCCTGTCTCCACAGGGGAATGTCTCTGCTATGAAGGTTACATGAAGGACCCTGTGCACAAGCACCTCTGCATCAGGAATGAGTGGGGAACGAACCAGGGGTGAGTGCCCAGCCTTGCAGGGTCCTCACAGGAGCTGCTGGGCTTCCACAGCCCCTCACCACAGCTGTGGTGACTTCTTGGATGGCAGAACTGTGGTAAATTCTTAGAGGCACCTCGGTGAATTGTGAGGTCAGCACACAGCTGGGCTCTGCAGCAGGTCTGCGGGAGGAGAGCATTTCTGTTCTTTGAAATAATCGGGAATGATGTACAAGAGGCTATTGTCACATTTCAGAGCCAACACCCCCTGGAGGAGATCGAGGTTGTTCCTCCCAGCCTTGTGGGCACTATCTTGGGCACCCTGTGCTTTGTGGGGCTTTTTTTTGGGTGTGTGAGGCATCAGAGGAGGGCTGAGGTCCCCCTGAAAACTGGGGAAATTAAATGTAGCTGAGGGAACAGAGGAGTCACCATCTGCTCCAAGCTTTCCACACCTGTAGGAGGTAAAGGAAATTTTTCTGATGATTCAGCAGCAGTTTGGTGGTGGATTCCAAAAGTTCCCATCTCTGTGTGACCCTCAAGGGGTGCTCCATCTGTCCCTCAGCACTCGTGGGTCTGTGACGTGCAGCTCCCAGGAACGGCTGGAGGTGGTGTACACACAAAGCCAGGACATCTCCAAATTCAGAGCTCCCACCAAACCCTTTCCCCCCCTCCCCTTTTCTCATGATGCTGCAGCTGGATCAGTGGTGGCCCTGCACGTGGCAGGATGCCCTCTCTGAAGTTATTAATGTTCACAGTGGGAAGAGAAAAATCATCAAAGGCTGTGCCTGGTGTCCCCCCTGCCGTGTCACTGCGCTGGGGGCTGGCGGTGCTGGCGCAGCCCTGCTGTGTCCCTTTGAACTGGGGCCCTGGGGAGAGCACTGCTGCTCCATCTCCAGCCCCCTCGCTGCTTTTTATCATTTTAAAGGCAATTTAGCACCAGCTGTGTTAGGCAAGCTGTTGCTGTGGGTGCCCTGAGCCAGGGCCGTGCTCGTGGTGCAGGTGGCCCCAGGCTGGGGATGTGCTGTGGGTGTGGTGATGGCCCCCAAACCTCTGTGAGGTGCCACTGCTGGGGAGGAGAATACAGGCAGAAACACAGCTCCTTGTGCTGTGTGTCCCCAGGGACCAGTGTCCAAGGGGAATGTCCCCAGCTCCTCTGTGCCATCTCATAGGAGACACTGAGTTGTTCCCCTGCCAGGGATTTGCCTGTTTTGGGAGGTGTTGTGTTTAGGAGTGTCTCACAGTGGGCTGGAAAGAGCCCACAGCCACATATGGTTTTGGTGTGTTGAGCCCAACACCTTGCAAAAAGCAAATTGGCAAATAACTTTGTCCATGGAGGCTAGTAACAAAAATGGATAAGGACTGTGGAGAAACATTTGCTTCCTGACCCTCTGCTTTTCCCTTTGCTCCTGAGCGTGGGTCTGCAGCTTCTCACTTTTCTTCCATGCACACTGCTCTTCTCCAGCTTTTTCCTCATTTAGCTGCTTCACTTTCTGAAGGCAAAGTGGAGAAAAAGATGCTGCTTTCAGGTAAATTGGGAAAAAATATAGATGGTAACAAGCAGGAGTGAAGCCAAGGGCAGGAAGGACCAATACATTCCTGAAGCCCCCTGGACCTGTTTGCATCCTCTGACCCAGCTTTGGTGTCAGCAATGCCCACCTGAAAGGTGCTCAGGACCTGCCCTGCTCCTCTGGGGGATTTGGGGCTGCTTTTTTAGACCTATTTCCAGCCTGAGGCTCCCACAGGAGCCTTTTCCCTGCCTGAAACAGGATCCATTCCTGGCCAGGGTAAATCTTGTCTTGTGTTTCTTCTTCTATACCAGAGCTGGCTATGACAAATTATGTGCAGCATTTTCAGAATATTTTTCTGTTTGAGGCAGAGAAACCTGGCAGTTCTCTTTCTCCCCAGGGTGCAGCACAGCCCTAGACCACGGTGGGGCTGTCAAAGTCCTTCTGCCCTTCTCTGGGCTCTTGAGAAGGCTCCAGTGCTGCAGCTGTCACCATCCTTACAAAACTCTCTCAAGCCTCTTGAAACTGGGGCCATTCTGTGTTTCTTCATGGACCCTGTCAGATTTTTGTTTCATAAAATGGTAGCAGCTGAAACCACCCTTCACCATCCCTACCTGCAGCTTCCACTATTTTTAGGGGCTCTTGAAAGCATGTTCACACTAAGCATTGTGATGCTGAGGGCAGCTTGGTGTTTAATGAGGTTTTTTTTTCCTTTTCTGCTATCTGTTCCTGAGGTCCAGGTGCTGCTTAGTGCAGCTTTGCCTGGAAGGGCTTGTGATGGTGGAGGTCCCTTTTGCATGAACCTTTGGCCTGCACAAGGCCATGGCTGTGAGGAAATCTCTTTAGCTTAGGAGAACCATCCTGTCAGAGCCTGTTTACCTGGATAACTTGTAGCTGTAAGCTGCTATTTATGTTTTTTTGGGGTAGAGGTTGAGCTGCAGTGCTGTCTGTTGTTGGGCGCATCAGCTCACTCCCAGTTCCAGGCTCACCTGAAAGAGATGTCTGCAAATGTTCTGCTCTCTCCCCCCATCTCAAGGTGAGATCAGCTGTGCCTGAAACATTTCTCACTGCTGTTTGTCCAACATGCTCTGAACCCTCCAGTATTGGAGTGACGTGCTGCTGCCACGGGTCAGTCCCCAGAGAAACCACGCTGGCCCTCGGTCAACAAAGCAGGATTTGCCAAATCCCTGGGAGTGATGTGTTCTGCATCTGACCTCCTCTGTTTTCCCTGGGTGGCCTTTTTATCTGAAAACTCATCTCAACCCTTTGGTTTAGATGGTTTTGCTGTTGGTTTGTTTTTATTTACAGTGATGACAAGTTCCCTCGCTGTCTGTTCACTCAGTAGCATCCAGTTTTGCTCAGGAAGGCGAGCTCATCTTTGTACTTTATTGGTGATGGCAGCGAGAGGCTTTTTGTGCTGTGTGTATTTTGGGTACCAGACTGAGCTCCACGCCTCCACACTGCATCTTTTACCCAACGTGTCTGGACCCTAAATCTTCAGTTTTTCAAAAACTCAGATCTTTTTGATCATGGATAGCAGATACATTTGATCAGCTGTGGTTTTTTTTTTTTCCTTTCTTTTTTTTTTGGTGTGTGCTGCTCTTTGCCTGTTTTAAACAAATCTGTCTGGTGCTGTTTGTGTGCTCACAGTCTGTCTCCCTGCTTTGATATGCATTGTTAATTAGCTGCTTTTCGACTCTTACTCTAATGTTCCCTGAGCAGGATGCAGTTTCTAGCAATCCTACCAGCCACCCTTCATCTTTGCTCATCAGACCAAATTTCTGCCGTTCTTTTCGTGGTAAAACTTGGCCAAAAATCAAATCAGCACATTCTGTCTTTAGTTAATAAACTGTTACCTGCCTGCATCTGTACTTTTTCATCCCAGCTCTTAGATCCATCTCACACGTGGCTTTCCCCTCCCCACGGTGCACTTTGCAGCCTCCCCCGTTGGGATTTGAGGTGCTCTGCATTGAAGGAGTGTTTTTCAATGTCCTCTTTCAACTTGTAATGGGCTTCACCATGGCCTGGGGAGGTTTGAAGGCAGTTTAAGGGGATGCCAGGCTGGGTGCTCTCATCCTGCTGTGACTATTGGGAAACTGTCCCACCCCAGCCTCGCTGCCCCATCCGCAGCCTTGCAGATGTTTTTTCCAGTACAAGACCTGAATTAGTGCATCAGCCTGTGCCCTGCTCACCCAGCTCCCTTCCCTTCCCTTCCCTTCCCTTCCCTTCCCTTCCCTTCCCTTCCCTTCCCTTCCCTTCCCTTCCCTTCCCTTCCCTTCCCTTCCCTTCCCTTCCCTTCCTTCCCTTCCCTTCCTTCCCTTCCTTCCTTCCTTCCTTCCTTCCCTTCCCTTCCCTTCCTTCCTTCCCTCCCTCCCTTCCCTTCCTTCCCTTCCTTCCTTCCTTCCTTCCCTTCCCTTCCCTTCCCTTCCTTCCCTTCCCCCTTCCTTCCTTCCCTTCCCTTCCTTCCATCTGTTCCACACATGATATTCCCATCCTGGCAGCGCCCCTGCTCCTCTTATCCCAACACCATCCCAAAGAAGAGCGAGGGACACACTGAAGTGACAAGTACAGCACTTTTCCTGCTTGAAGTCTTTATTTTTCTCTCTCTTTTTCTCCCCACACCCCTTTTTCTATCTTTTTTTTTCCCCATCCCTGCTGTGTGCCTCTGCTCTGCAAGTTGAAGGACAGCCTGATAAAAAGCTCCTGGTTCTTTCAGATCCTTTTCACCAAGCCACCCATCCTCCTCCTCCTCCCGCCCCATTCCCCTGGCAGATTTACGGGCAGCCCGGGAGAAAGTGCTGGAATTAGCATGTTTAATAAAGAGCTGCTTGCAGGGGCTGGCAGGGCGGGAGGGGAGAGGATGGGCAGCTGAAACCCGAGCGGGGCCGGTGCCCGGCCAAGGGGAGCTGGGCAGGAGCTGCCCTGGGCATCACGGATCGGAAATGTCACTCGGTGTCGGGTGGCAGCTGCTCGCTGCTCTTCTGCCATCACGGTTGTTAGGAAAATCAATCCACAAACATCAGAGGTTTGTGTCCAAAAAGGAGACAGAGGAGTCCTTTCTGGCTTTATTGGAATAAAGGGAGAGGCCATGGGGCATTCCCCTGGGATCTCTCAAATTTTTGGAGGGCGCAGCCTCCTTTTTATCCCAATTTCCCGGCCACATTTCCCTTCTCTGTTTCCCCATTGGCTGAGGGACTTGAGAGGTTCAGACTTCCCAAAACACCTGATACCAAAGATTTCCCTCTAATGTATAACCCTCCCTTTTCATTTTTAATTCTTATGAAATTTAAGGTTTTTTCTTCTCCATTGTTTCTTTCATCTTTCAATGTCTAATTTCATTTCTCAGCAAACCTAAAGTTTATTTGTAAAAGCAAATCTCTTTTCCCATTCATCAATTAGTGGAATCCTTCCCATTGTTTCTTTTATCTCCCAGTGCTGGTTTTATCTCCCAGCAAACCCACAGCTTGTTTGGAAGGACAAATCCACTGTTGTTTATATATTACAAACTATATATTGTTTGTTAAGACAAATCCACTGTTCCTCTCAGGATGGTTCTGGGTCTGCCTGGGTCCCCACTTTGGGGTCCTGGGTGCAGCAGGGGTGCTCTGGTCTCCTCACCCTGGCATGGCCATCCTTGTGCTGTGCACTGGTTGGGAACCCTGAAAAGCACAGGAGGCCAGGGAACCGGGTGTGAAGTCACCTATTCCATTGTGTAACAACCAACCACTTTCTCCTCCAGTGACATTTTCCAGTCACATTCCCCTGCAGCAGCTTCTTGTACCTTCTCCTGCAGCCCCTCCAGCCTCTTGCCAGCTCCAGCTGCTCCAGGTTAGCTCATGGTGGCCACATCCTGCTAGCTCCAGAACTATTCCTCATCCCATTCCATTTTGTCTGGAAGAGTTTTTCAGGCAGTGGGGACAAACTGGAGCACAGTTCTTGATGCTCCAGGTCAGTCTGGCCTCCTCCCCTAGGGGCTGCAATTTAAGCACGGCCAGGACCCTGTTGAGCTGGTTCAAAGCATTGCCAGCAGCGCCAGGTTTGGAGGGCTTGGCAGGTGTTTTGTGAGCTTCCACTCAAGCCCAGATGTGGAGCAAAGCATGCAGATAATGGTCCATCTAGAAAAGATGAGAGGCTCAAGGTTGTCCTGGGATCCACTGGCAGCACTGTGGCCTTGGGAACTTGCTGGCTGAGTGTGGGGAATTTGCTGGTTCTCAGGTGCCCTGGTGATTCCCCATTTTGTTGTTTCAATGCCCACCTGAGTGCCAAGGCTTGCAAGAAGCTGAGAGCTGTCATTCCTGGCCCATTTAATCCAACCTGATCAGCTGCAGAGCTGCTGGTCATTCCCACCTTTCTTTGTGAGCTCTGAAGGCCATGCAACCCTGACTCTCCCTTGCCATGTAGGGATGTAGCTACAGGCTGAGCATTGCATTTAAGGGGCTTTTTTTGACCCCAAGCAAGGGAAAAGTGTGGCAGGCTGAGGAGATGCCACACATCTCCCTTCCTGGAGCACAGAAACCTCTTCCCTGGATCAAAGCCATCATCACTTTGCAAGGGCATTAAAAAGTAGCATTAGGACCAGGGGTAATGGGTTCAAACAGACAGAGGGCAGGTTTGAATAGATATTAGGATGAAATTCTTCACTGTGAGGGTGGTGAGGCCCTGGCACAGGTTGGCCAGAGAAACTATAGCTGCTGGAAGTGTTCAAGGCCAGGCTGGATGGAGCTTGGAGCAACCTGGGCTAGTGGAAGAGGGGTAGAATGAGATGATTTTTAAAGCTGCTTTCAACCCTGGCCATTCTGGGACTCCATGATTACAGGAATTTTAGCCACATTTGGAAATTGCATCCTGGGTGGACACAACATGGCTTGGGTGCTGATTTCAGTCTCCCAGGTGGATCCAAATACACTGGCTCCATGTCCTGGGTGCATCCACATGTGCCACCAGGCAGAAGTCTGGCAGTCCCTGTGCATCTGCAGCACCTGCCCCAGCACTGAGCTCTGCTGCAAGCCAAGAGCAGCTCTCCACAACCACTTTTCCACCCGAATTGATGGGGAACAATGCCTCGCTTCTATACAGCCTCTGCCTTTGTTCCCAGCCTGATGTGCTCCTCAAAAGCAAGAATAAAACCCATCTGCAGGAGCACTGGAAGGTGGGGGAGCGAAGCATTCAAGGTGTTGGCGAGACACAAGGAGCACATCTCTTTCTGGATGAAGCTGACCTCATTCAAGGCAATCCGATTGTGGGCTGAATGTAATCCCCAGCTCCCAGCTGACCAGACAGGAAAACAGCATTGTATCCCAGCAAAGGAATGCTGTAATCCTGCAGGCAGGATTTTTGTATTATTATTATTATTTTTGTCCTTGCTGAAATAACTTCAGATTAGAAATTCAACTGCTTGTGCAGGAGAGCTGTAATTGCCTTGAGAGAAAATCCCTGTCCTTGTCACTGGCACCTGACACTCTTGACTCTGAATTTTAGCAGCAGTGATGCGATGGGATGGAAAAATCTCCTCTCCCCAGCTCTGAGCTCTTGCAAAGGGGATTTGGAGTTTTAGGGTTTGGGAGTGGGGTCTCTTGTCTGCCTCCCTCTGTGAGGGGTGGTGTGCCAGCAGGGCTGTGCTGCTGGGGGTTCATGTCCCAAAGGTGTCATGGCCATGGGTGTCCCACTGAAGGGCACCAGCCTCCAAATCTTAGTGGCTCATCACTCATCACCCTGTGCTATCTACAACAGCAGGGATGGAGCAGCTCTCCAGCCTCCTGCTTGGCTCCACGCTTCCACCTTGTCTTCCAGCCCACTTTGCAAAGCTCCCCTGCCTGCAACAGTGAAACACAGGGCTGGTAATAAGGCAGGTGGTGAAACTGGGTTCCCAGGCTTGATGTGCTGCCTGGCAAAAGCCTCGCAGAGAGAGGGTCCAGCTGTGGTTTGGTTTTCTTTTTGCAATTCAATAGCTGTGATGCAAATCCCTAAAACAGGACCAGGCAGGTGGTACGAGCATGAAGGGATGTAAGGATGGCTGGAGTGCATCCAACCCCAAAATAACAGATGCAACACACCACTGGCCTATTGGCAGGTTGGAGCTGGGACAAGAATCTGATGTTGTAGGGACCCCAAAATTAAGATCTTGGATGTGAAACTATTTTGTTGTGTTGTCCTGGGTACCCTCAGAGTCATCCTACCCTAGGACCCTTCTGCATGTGAGCTGGGGCCTGAGCAGGGGAAGCATTTTGGGCTGTGAGCAGCTGTGAGGACATGATGCTGGTGTGATGCTCCTGGTTTTGTTTTCCAGGCCTTGGCCATACACCATCTTCCAGCGTGGCTTTGACTTGGTGCTGGGCGAGCAGCCTTCTGACAAGATTTTTCGGTAAGCGGTGAAGGCAACGTGCTCAGCACATTTTGGGGCTTAAATAAGACTCAGGGCTTGCAGGTAGCCCAGCTGGCAGGGCTGAGCACAGCTGTCCTGTGCCACCTCCTGGGGACCTGTGAGCATGGCTGGGAAGATCCCCCTGCAGCTTCATGTGGGTGCTGGGTACCCAGCAGCCAGTTCCTCCTCCCTATCCGTGGTGAGAGTGGGTTCTAGGCTCTGAAGGAGGGTTTCTATGGAAAATGAAAGTGCCTTTTTTAAAATTACTTAAGTTACATGCAATTTTTGGGAATCATTGGGTGTATTTGGAGGAGCCACCCCACTTTACCCTGCCCACTAACCTTAGTTTGGGCTGGCATCCCTGCAGGATGAGCAGGGAGGCTCAA
Organism: Emberiza elegans; assembly: GCA_024865655.1. Classification (NCBI taxonomy): domain Eukaryota; kingdom Metazoa; phylum Chordata; class Aves; order Passeriformes; family Fringillidae; genus Emberiza; species Emberiza elegans. Next base: position 790,694 of record JALJVW010000168.1, read on the forward strand.
GGGCTTGGATTTGGGTGCAGACAGCCTTCCAGGCTCAGCTTTTCCCTCTGTGCCAGCCTTTGCTGCTCTCCCTGGCAGGTTCACCTACACCTTGGGGGAGGGCATGTGGCTGCCCCTGAGCAAGAGCTTCGTCATCCCACCAGCTGAGCTGGCCATCAACCCCTCAGCCAAGTGCAAGACTGACATGACGGTGATGGAGGATGCAGTGGAGGTCAGGTAGGTGCCATGGCAGGGGCAGGGAGCTCAGGAGGGGCTTCAGCAGGCAGATCTGGCATCCCCATCCCACATTTTGCAGGTGGAGGGTAGTGCAACCATGAACCTGCCCCTCTTTAGTGCTGCAAAGATGAGCTTCTGGCAGTATTCCCCCTCATCTCAGGAGCTCCTGCATCCTTCTAAAAGCTTGGCTGCCTCCCAGCTCACCGTCAGCCCAAGAAAAGCCTGAGCTCTGGAAAAACCCACGCAGCAGCCACAACATGCATGCATCCACAGCATCTCATGGAAGCAGTGATTTCACATCTCCTCTTCCTCCTCCTCCTCACAGGGAAGAGCTGATGACCTCGTCCTCCTTCGACAGCCTGGAGGTGCTGCTGGACTCCTTTGGCCCCGTTCGCGACTGCTCCCGGGACAACGGCGGCTGCAGCAAGAACTTCCGCTGCATCTCGGACCGCAAGCTGGACTCCACGGGCTGTGTGGTGCGTGAGCCCGGGCTCCTGGAACCCCCCTTGGTGTCAGCAGGGAAGGGCAGGCCACAAAGGGAATCCTGCCTCCCTTCCTGTCACTTCGGGGCGCACATTTTGAGGTTGATTTTGTAGCAGGGAGATGGTTTTGGGCTGGCAGCTCCTCCATTGTTGAGCACACGAGGCAGTAAGAGTCCATCTGTTTGTTGCCTCTGCGGGAGGCTCCAGATCCCTCTTGTGTGTGTCACCACCACAGCTGCTCTGCCCCAAAACAGGGGGTCTGTGGGGCTGCAGTGTCACCAGAGCTGGGCATTGGGGTGAAGAGCCTGTGAGCGTGGGGCAGAAAGTAGGTGTGGAAAGGGCAGCCCGGCTTTGTCAGTCACTGGGTTGCTGGAGAGTGGGGTTGATACCAGCACCTTGCCTTGGTAAGGGGATGGCTTGGAGGGCTCCCACCTCAGGGGATACACTCCTGAGGGCTGCAAAGTGCTGCAGGAGGAATCTCTGCAGATGAGGATAGTGTTGGTGCTGTCCTTCCTGCAGCCCCTGAGCGCTGCTCAGGCTGCAGTTTCTGGCGGAGAGCAATGCTGGAGCCCTGCCCTCCACCTCAGCCCCAGAGACAGAAACCTTCCTGTGGGTTTTCATCCCCTATTTCCCCCAACCCACCAGTGCCCCACGGGACTGAGCCCCATGAAGGACGGCACGGGCTGCTACGACCGGCACGTGGGCGTGGACTGCTCCGACGGCTTCAACGGGGGCTGCGAGCAGCTGTGCCTGCAGCAGATGGTGCCCCTGCCCGAGGACCCCCTGCTCTACAACATCCTCATGTTCTGTGGGTGAGTGACTGCCGGAACCCAGGACATCCCTCTGGCTGCCCTGGGGGACTCGAGACCCTGCCCACAGGGGCTCAGAGACCTTGGCACAGAGCCCAAGACCCCTGTGCCTTTGATCTTGACCCAATTGGGAAAAACAATTGCCAACCTTTATATGAAGAATTACAAGTCAAGAAAGTTTAATTAGAATAATAGTTTGTCACAGGGTGAAAAATAGATTTTTAGGGTTTTAGAATGGGGGCTCACGGTCCCAAGATGGAGGAATTTGGGTGTGCCCTGTCCTTTTTCTTTCTTCTTCCTAGCCTCCATCTTCTGGGTGATGGTGGGACTTTTAGATTGGTTTAGAGTAGAAACCTAAGATAGATGATAGGTATTGGGAAGTTATTGTAAATAGTGTACACGTAGTTTTTAGTATAAAAAGTAACACTGCCCCAAGGATGGGCAGTGTGCCTCAACCCAACCTTCCAGACAGACCTCTGTGGGTTGGAGAAAGAATTTTTTAGATAAGAAACAATAAACAACCTTGAGAACAAGAACAGAAGAGTTCTGACTCCTTCTTTGACTGCTGGGCTCGGAAAAGAGACTTTCTAACACATCTCAGGGTCGCTCTGACCAGCAGAGATTCTGAGAAGTGACCCATCCTCATCCCCTCTCTGGCCACGGGGACGCCCCCAAAGTGCTGCTGTCACTTGCTGCCACCACCCTGAGCTGGTGGGCTTGGCAAGGAGGGGGTCCCCTCTGTTCCTGCGTCTGTGCTCAGTGCTGGGGGGGCTGCAGCTGACAGGGCCCCCGTGCTGGCTCCCCAGGTGCATTGAGGACTACAAGCTGGGCGCGGACGGGCGCTCGTGCCAGCTGATCTCGGAGTCGTGCCCCGAGGGCGGGGACTGCGGCGAGCCCCGCGAGCTGCCCATGAACCAGACCCTCTTCGGGGAGCTCTTCTATGGCTACAACAACCACACCAGGGAGGTGGCGCCAGGCCAGGTGCTCAAAGGCACGTTCAGGTGAGTTGCAGACCCCAGCAGGGTGAGACCTCAGCATCCTCTCCAAGAGGAAGGTGTGGAAGGAGCCTGGGGCTGGACCGTGGCAGGCTGCCGGTCCGTCCATGCCTGGCTTTGCTTTGCAGAGGATGGAGGGGCTGGTGGGGAGGGTGGGTCTGACACGTTCCATCAAGAGTAGACATCTTTTCAATCTGTTCCTGAAGGAAAGGAGAAGTGCCAGGTGTTTTTTTGGGATGGGTCACTTGCTGACAGTCATTTCTGCTGTCCTCCAACCTTGCTCTTCTCTCTGCAATTAACTTCCAGGCAGAACAACTTTGCCCGGGGCCTGGAGCAGCAGCTGCCCGATGGGCTGGTGGTGGCCACAGTGCCCTTGGAGAACCAGTGCCAAGAGGAGCTCTCTGATCCCACTCCTGACCCTGAGTTCCTCACTGGTGAGTGAGTCCAGCTGGATCCATGTCTCTCCCAGTGAGGCAGCTGCCAGCATGTCCAGCTCAGCACCCCAACCTCCCACAGGATATATCTACTGGGGATATGCCTAGTCTGGCTTTAGCTGCACACAAAGGAACCAGCAGCTGAGGGTTGGTTCCCTTTTTCCAGTAAGAGGAAGGCATTAAAAATGAAGGAAAGGCAAAGGCTGTAAATTAATTGTGGAGTGTAAAAGCTCAAGCATCCATCAAATATTTGGGGCATTTGCTAAAGGATTTTCTTTTTTTTTTTTTAAGGAAAAAAGGTTTTCCAACTACCTTTGATTTCTTTGCTGATATAGTCAAGCATTCAAAAGCCAGTACCACCAAAACAAAATATTTTGGTTTGCCATACCAGGGCATCATGGGCCATATATAGGTTATCATGGGTTCCTAGACAGCCTTCAAGGATTTGCCTTTTTTCCAGGTTGTCAGTACTCACAAGTAGCCTTCATTTCCTTGGTGTTTGTTGCTGTTTATCACTCAGGACTCCATTTTCTTCATGGTGGAAAAAAGCCATTTTTTATTCATGTAACTCCTTTTTATACAGTTTTACAGACCTCGTGTGTGACTCCCATTGGTCAGTGCTTTCTTGTCAATTACTTTTATTGGTTCGTAACAAGTTGTTATTCTGTATTCATTGGTCACTCAGTGTCTAGCTGCAGGGACAGTTGTTTTTTAAAGATAGTTTTCATTTTTCTATCTAATGGTACAAAATCAGTTTATGCAGGTGCAAGTAATTTTTTAACCCAGGAATAGTTGGTTATGTTAACGAATTTCTCACAACAGGATTGCTTTCACATGGGAACTTGCAAAGTCCTAGCCTGGCAAGGCCAGCCACTGATTCCAGGAGAGCAGGCCTGATTTTATGAAGCCTTTCTCTATGATTTTTCTACCTTAGTGCAGCACTGTTGGCTGAAATGCCCCTGACATCGAGGTGCTGCTAAGCATGTGATGTGGCTAGTAATGTGTTTTTGTCTCAGAGGAGAGCTTGTGCACTCTCTCTGTCTGGCAGAGCTTCCAGGAGGATTTTGGGGAGCCCCCATGGACTGTATCCAGGGTCTGATGGATGCTGGTTGCCCTGACAGGGTGCATGGCTGTGAAGGTGCAGGCAGATTCAGCAGGGAGGAGGGTGCTGGTGTGTCTTGGGGGGCTGAGCTTCCCCAGGAAAGTTGGATGGGTGGGTCAGTCTTGCTTCCCTGGGGATGCTCAACCTTGCCTGGAGGTGCTGGAGGACACCAGAAGGGCTCTCCTGCCTGTGACATGGTTACATGGATGTAAGGAAGGCACTGCCACCACAGCCTCAGCATCACAGCAGTGTCAGTGGGACTGGGATTTCACTGGCAGTTATGCTGGGGAGGTAAAAGCCAGTAAACGATGCTATTCATTTCCCACTCTCTGCTGGCTTTGTGGCTGATTTAGAGGGGAAAAAAAAAAGAGGTAAAAAAGGAAAAGAAGTAAAATATTCTCTGCTTGTCAGAAGCTTGGATATCGCTGTGAATACATGAGAGGCAGAGCTGCTGAGTAAGGAAGGGCTGTTTTTGCATAAACACTTTGCAGGGAAGAGCAAAGCTTTGAAGCTGTCGGCAGCAGCCGGCACTGAAGAGAGAGGTGCTGAAGGCAAAGAATCTTATCCCGCTTATACTCTGTCTTCAGCTCTTCTTACAGAGGGGGGGATGCCCACTGCTATCCTCCTGAACTCCTGCTGGGTGCCTGTTAGCAGCAGGGGTTGCTGTGACGTGCTGGCTGTGCAGCACTGGAGCTGAGAGGGAGGAGGTGGCCTGTCCCAGCATCCTGCTGTGGCACTCTGGGGATGCTCTGGCCACCGAATTCAGAGCCATGAGCACCCTTCAGTTGCCTTGCTGGGGCTTTGTCTGAGGCTCTGTGGCCTCCCTGTCCCTCTGCTCATAGAGGCTGAGCTGCCTTGGGCAGGAGTAAGTGGCTGCCCAGCCCAGGTCTCCATGAATTCCTGCCTTCTGTAACTCACAGCTAAATGGCTGAATTACGGGATGTCTTTGAAGGAGAAGGACAAACTCTGGGTCCTCTTCAGCCCCAGCATTGCCATGGTGTCCTGAGGGAACATTAGCATCACCAGGCAAGTGATTTCCCTGCCCATCTGCTGCCCACTCAGCTCAGTCCCAGCCGAGGGGGACCCAGGGCCTCCTGGTCGCCCTTGGGCACACGTGGCATGACGGTGACCGGTCCCAGGCCTACTACAGCTCATTAAAAAGCACAGCTCTCATTAGTGACATAATTAGCACACCTGGGCATGCCTTGGGAGTGGGCACTGGGAAGGAAGCAGGAGGGGGTGCAGGAGGAGGCTCATTATCTTCCAGCGCAGAGCCAAATGAAACAAGCCTACGTGTTTTCCTTCAAAGCTGTCATTTTAATTGCTGGGGACCACCTGACCCTCAGCTCTGAATGCCTCCCTGGGGGCATGTGGTGTGTACAGGACCCTTTTCCCTGGTTTCTTCCCACCTTGCTGGCTGTGTTGCTCAAGGCTGAAGGGCTGCAGCCATCCCCATGGTGAGGTATTGCTCAGCAGTGGCATTGAGTCCCTGTGTCCTTTCTCTTGCAGGGATGGTGAACTTCAGTGAGGTGTCTGGGTACCCCCTGCTGCAGCACTGGAAGGTGCAGTCTGTCATGTACCATGTCCGGCTCAACCAGATGACCATCTCCCAGTGTAAGTGTGCAGGGACATGGGGAACGAGGGGAGAGGGGATGGCAAGAGCTGACATAGCCTTCTGCTGGCAGGTGATTGTTGGAACCCAGGACATCCCTCTGGCTGCCCTGGAGGACTCGAGACCCTGCCAGGGGGCTCGGAGACCTTGGCACAGAGCCCAAGACCCCTGTGCCTTTGATTTAGCCCTTGGAAAAAACAATTGCCAACCTTTATATGAAGAATTACAAGTCAAGAGAGTTTAAGTAGAATAATAGTTAATTTGTCACAGGGTGAAAAATAGATTTTTGAGGTTTTTAGAATGGGGGCTTGGGGTCCCAAGATGGAGGAATTTGGGTGTGCCTTGTCCTTTTTCCTTCTTCTTCCTAGCCTCCATCTTCTGGGTGATGGTGGCAGTTTTGGATTGATTTAAGGTAGAAACTCACTGTCTAACATAGGTGATAGGTATTGGGAAGTTATGGTAAATAAAGTACACGTAGTTCTTAGTATAAAATGTAACACTGCCCCAAGGATGGGCAGTGTGCCTCAACCCAACCTGCCAGACAGACCTTGGTGGGTCAGATAAAGAATGTTATAGATAAGAAATAATAAACAACCTTGAGAATGAGAATAGAAGAATCCTGATCTTTGAGTGCCAGGCTGAGAAAAGAGGCTTGTACATATCTCAGAGTCACTCCGACCAGCAGAGATTCTGAGATGTGATGGGCTCAAAGGCTGGCTGTCCATTGCGGGTGTGTAGGGGGGCAGCAAGGGCTTGGTGGGCTCTGGGAACTGAGCATCTGCTCCATCTCCTTGCCAGCCTTCAGCAATGCACTCCACTCTCTGGATGGAGCCACCTCCCGTGGAGATTTTGTGGCGCTGCTGGACCAGTTTGGCAACCACTACATCCAAGAGGCAGTGTATGGCTTTGAGGAGTCCTGCTCCATCTGGTATCCCAACAGGCAGGTCCAGCGGCAGCTCTGGCTGGAGTATGAGGACATCAGCAAAGGTAGGAGCTTATCCTTGGGAAGGGTATCCATAGCCTTCCCCTGGGAGTGGGAAGTGAGGCTTGCTTTTGGCATTTTGGAAGGTGCCCAGCCTGTGTCAGGACCATGCCCCATGTCATTGTCTCACACCCTGCTCTCACACCCTTTGGAGCCACCCAAAGAATTCCCATAGATTGCAGCAGGCCAGGCCAAAAAGAAAGATCAATACCCACAGTCCCAGGGAAAGACAAGTGCACCAATCCCACCGAGCCATCCCGCCCCACTCTGGACTTTACTGTTGTCTTTAATCTTATTCTTTCCTTCCTTTTGTCTCTGCCATATCTACTCTCTTCCACCTGCATCCCGCAGCCAGACGTCTCTCCCTCCAGTGTGTTTTCTTCTCCTGGGGAGAATGCTTTTAATGCCTGGGAACCAGTTAGGAGCTGGGAGGTTCATCATGGTGCCCAGGGCCTCTGGCACTGCTGCATCCCCTCCTGTGCCCTGGCTGCAGTGAGCTCTGATGGATCCCCTGTGGAAGAGGTCCTGCCCACTTTGAATGGCAGCTTTACAAGAGCTGAGCCAGCCTAACCCCTGCCTGCTGCCATCTGTCCTCAGGTCTGTGGCAACTTGTCTAGTGGAGGGTGTTCCTGCCCATGGCAGGAGGCTGGAATGAGATGGCCTTTATTGTCCCTCCCATTCCAAACTATTCTCAGATTCTGTGATCTCTTGTGCTGGCCTCAGCAAAGCTGCCTGTAGGTATTTTCCTGCCTGTGCTGGGGATGGTGGGTTGCAGCATCCAGGCTTGGGCAGCAAACAAGAACCAGCTCCCAAGACTGGGCATGGGGGATGCTGAGCAGAGCTGCTGCTTTTTATGTGACCCTGGTTTGCTGCTGCTGCCCAGGAATTCCCAGGTGCAGGCAGTGTGAGCCTGGAGCTCCCAGGCGCCACCACAGACACATCATTTCCATCATGAGGCTTCGTAATTCTCAGTATTGGCACCAGCCTGTGGTGCTGCTCTTGCTATGTCCCAGCCACAGAGACACTTATTATCTCCCCAGGGCTCTTGTGTGGGAAGGGCTTCTTTCAAAGCCTGAGTCTGGATCCTGTGGGCTCAGGTCTCCTGGAGCCTGCACTTCTTCACAAGCCCACCTGGGAAAGCACAGGCACGGTGCTGTTTGGCTGTGGGCTGTCTCCAGATGTAGCACCTCCTGATTGCAAGTACTTCTTTTTTTCTCCTGCAATTTCCTCCTCTTTGATTTTCGTGCTTGGAGGCTTTTCAGGTCTGGCAGCCTTTTTCCACCCACAGTATCACATTTAGGTTTCACTCTGGCACCTGCCACTTTCCTTCCTTTGCTTTTTGTTTGCAAACGTCAGGGGCTGGATATCGATTGAGAAATTGCAAGAGACAAATCATTCCCTGGCTCCTCTGCTTTTCCTCAGTGCCTGCTAAGCTGCAATTCACAGCCAGCCTAAAGTGATCCATCTCCAGCTTCCTGGGGGAGCAGAGCAACACTTTTGTATCCCAGGTTTTGTTTTAACATCCTTGTTTTCTTTGCAGGAGTCTCAAGGATGGGCTAGTGCTGGCCCATTTCTCCACAAATCCTTGCTATAGGGAGATTTTCCAATTGAGTCATGGATGTGGTCCTTGGTGGCTCCCCACATACCAGGTCACCACTGATGATGGCCTGAGCCTGCCCTGGGGCTGAGGCTTTGCCTGGTTGTTCTTCAGCTCCCTCCAGTCCCACCAACCATCTTCAATGGTCCCTCTAGGCCCCTCTTTCTTCTGTATAAATCCAGGGGCATCCTTTGGCAGTGATTTTGTGGGCAGGTTTTACCTTTTTGACTTCTGTGCAAGGACTGTTCCTCTTGTTCCAAAATATTGCCTGCTATGTAGGGCCAGGAGGGCTTTTGCAGGAGAGTGGTGTGGCAGGAGTTGTGCTGGGGAGTCAGTGTGATGAGAAGGTGCCCAGGCAGGTCCTCCAGGAGGGCCCAGCCACATGAAGGAGGCTCCCTCTGGTGGGGACCTGCTGTAAGGGTGGACTGTCCCAGTCCAGCTGCGGGGATGGGGAAACTGAGGCACGGGGAGAGCACAGGACCTGCAGTCACAGAGGCCAGGATGGGCTTTTTAGTCCTGATTCCTCCTCTGAAGATCCCTACAGATCTTAGTCCCTAATCCTCTGGGGAAAGATCAGCCCATCTGTAGGGATCTTAAACAGGCATTAATCAGAGGACCTACAGGTCACAGAGGCCAGGATGGGAAAGGACTAAAGAGGGGCTCTTTTACAGAGCAAAAGGACAGAGGGGGCTCTTTGGAAGCACTGCCTCTGCCCTGGGTGGAAGGCAGAGCTCTGCCCCCCTCATATTCCATTACCAATGGCCTGGAGCCCACCCTGGTGTCACTTTTTCCCCCCTTCTGCAGGCAACTCGCCCTCGGACGAGTCAGAGGAGCGGGAGCGGGACCCCAAGGTGCTGACGTTCCCCGAGTACATCGCCAGCCTCTCGGAGTCGGGCACCAAGCGCGTGGCAGCCGGCGTGCGCATGGAGTGCCAGAGCCGCGGGCGCTGCCCCTCCTCCTGCCCGCTCTGCCATCTCTCCTCCAGCCCCGACGTGCCAGCCGAGCCCATCCTGCTGGAGGTCACCAAGGCAGCCCCCCTCTACGAGCTGGTCACCAACAACCAGACCCAGCGGGTGAGCAGCCACCTGGGCAGGAGGGGGCAGGACTGCCTTGTGGTTGGTTTTGGAGGCAGCTTGCCCAGAGAGCATTCATGTCCAGCCGTGGCAGCCCTTGCCCCTTGGCCAGCCCTGCTCTCCAGGGTGGATGGGCTGTGCTGAACCCACCAGGGGATGGATGAACACAAGTGGTGGTGGGATGGGAGTGTTGGGGAAGATGAAACAGGAAAGCCTTATAAATATGATTGCCTGGCAAAAGATTTTTTAGAGAATATAGAAACTATAAGTGAGATTGAAATGAAAGCAAGCTTTGAGATCCCTCAGTTACTGAACAATGAGAAAACAATGGTGTAGCCAGCTGAAGGTAATCCCCTTTTGATGAAACAGTACCCTCTGCCTGCAGACAGCTCCAAGGGTCAGAGCAGACCCTACTAGCTTAGCAGAAAGGGTCCAAAGAGTAGTTTTTAGAGTTTAAAATGTAACACAGTATAGTAATGTAGTGATTCTTATAGGCTGTATGTAAATGCTGTAAGATTTGTATATTGTACTAAATTAGTTAGTAAGAATCAGAATATTCAAGACAGAAGAAAATTTATTGTATTGTAACAAAAACTTTGCTCTCTTACCCCCTTTACTCTCTTGCCTGTTTTGCTCTCTTACCCTTTTACACTCTTACCCTCTCATCCTCTCTACCCCTCTCCTTCTCTCCTTCTCTTGTGCCTGCTCCGAGCTGTGGCTGGCAGCTCCCAGCAGGGCCCTCTGCAATAAACCGCAGACCCTTTGCAATAAACCGCAAGTTCCACGACCTGGCTGCAGAGATCTCTCATCTCTGTCCATCCCAACCGTGCTACCCCCCGATGCTCCTACATGGGAGCTCACCTGCCCAGTGCTCAACCCCTTCTCCTGTCTCCCAGCTGCTGCAGGAGGCCACCATGAGCTTGCTGTGGTGCTCGGGCAGTGGGGATGTCATCGAGGACTGGTGCCGCTGTGACTCCAGTGCCTTCGGGGCCGATGGGCTGCCCACCTGTGCTCCTCTCCCACACCCAGTGTAGGTGCCCATCCTGGCTTTGTGGTGGTGGGTCTGGGAAGGGGTGGTGATGGCCAGCAGTGGTGGCAGGAGGTGGTGGGGCTGCGTGCCTTTGTGGGGCAGGTTTGCAAGCTGATGGGTGACCTGGAATTGAGAGTGCAGAGTTGCAGTGTCTATTCTGAGTTCAGCTGAGGACTGTGGGGCTGGTTGTGGATCCATCCTGGTGAAGCAACCCTGTGACCATGTTCGCAGGGGTCTCAGGTTGAGGGAAGAGACGAGGATCTGACTCCAGGTTTCAGAAGGCTTGATTTATTATTTTATTATATATATTATATTAAAACTATACTAAAAGAATAGAAGAAAGGATTTCATCAGAAGGCTGGCTAAGAATAGAATAGGAAAGAATGATAACAAAGGCTCTGTCTCGGACAGAGAGTCTGAGCCATCTAGGCTGTGATTTGCCATTACTTAGAAACACCCAACATGGGCCAATCCCAGATCCACCTATTGCATTCCACAGCAGCAGATAACCATTGTTTACATTTTGTTCCTGAGGCCTCTCAGCTTCTCGGGAGGAAAAATCCTAAGGAAAGGATTTTCCATAAATGATGTCTGCGACACAACCGTAGGAATGAGTCCTTTGGACCAACATGCCCAGAGCCAGGAGGGAAAAGGGAGGGGGAGTAATTTCTCTCCTGAGGTTGCTGTCTCCTGTGAGTTAATGGCTTTGAATCCCTTTTGTTGTGAGAAAGTAATGCAAACACTGTCCCCCAGCCTGCGTCTCTCCACTGTACATGAGCCCAGCAGCACACTGGTGGTACTGGAGTGGGGCCACTCGGAGCCCCCCATTGGGGTGCAGATTGTGGACTACCTCCTCCGTCAAGAGAAGGTCACCGACAGAATGGACCACTCCAAGGTGGAGACAGGTGAGTGGGGACTCCCCTGGTTCTCCAGGGAGAGTGGGATGGAGGTGTTAGAAGAGAGCCTCTGTCTTTGTCTTTGCAAGGGGATGCTGCAACAAATCAAATATCCTGTGGAAGAGAGAGCAGCCCTTCTCCTGCCCACCATGCTGCAGAAAGGGGCAGCTCCATACCATAGGGATGAGCTTTTCTGGAAAAGCAGTGGGTCCAACTTTACACCAAGTTCATGCCTTAGCCTTGTTCCCCCTTGGCACCAGGCAGTGTGGCAGCAAGGCACAGGCTCTCCACAGCCCCTGTGCCATCACCAGTGGCACATCCTGCCCTCTCTCCCTAGAGACAGTGCTGAGCTTTGTGGATGACATCATCTCTGGTGCCAAGTCCCCCTGTGCCATGCCAGCCCAAGTGCCTGACAGACTCTCCTCCACCATCTCCCTCATCATCCGCTGCCTGGAGCCCGACACCACCTACATGTGAGTGCCCTGTGCCAGGCCTGTGGCAGTGCTGACATCCTGATCCTGTTTGCTGTGCCTGTATTTCCATGTGGACCCCAGAGCTTTGTGTTTTCCCCTTCTCAACCAGGTTCACTCTCTGGGGAGTTGACAACACAGGAAGACGTTCCAGGTCAAGTGATGTGACAGTCAAGACACCCTGCCCTGTGGTAGATGATGTGAAAGCTCAAGGTGAGATGGAGGGAGCTGCTTGGGACAAGAGGGAGTTCCCCCTTCCAGCATGTTCCCATACATGTCTCGTGTCCTGGCTGTGACATCTCCTTCACCCATGGTGGCCCAGGAGCTGCCACACAGTGTGCAGGGCTGAGATGGGGGCTGCAGGAGGCACAGTCCTCTCTGAAAACAAAAGTGAATAAATGGTGTTTCACTAACACTACCTGATGGCATCACCCATTCATTTTCTTAATTAGACCAAACTGTGGGAAGCTAACCTGGACTGAGCCCAGGGAATGCCATCTAGGCTGGTGGGACCTTGTCCTGATGTGATGTAAATCATAACTCAGTGGACAAATCTTGGTTCTGGTCCTGGCTTCCCTAGAACTGAGCTTTAGCCCTGATGGGCTTTATGCATGCCTTTCCTTGCGCCCCCCTGAACACCCCCTGTCCTTCTGCCCAGAAATAGCAGACAAGATCTACAACCTCTTCAATGGCTACACGAGCGGCAAGGAGCAGCAGACAGCCTACAACACCCTGCTGGACCTGGGCTCCCCCAGCCTCCACCGAGTCCTCTACCACTACAACCAGCACTACGAGAGCTTTGGGGAGTTCACCTGGCGCTGTGAGGATGAGCTGGGGCCCAGGTAGGCTCGGGAGCTCAGCTGGCTAAGCAGGCAGGTCTGCCCACCAGCAGGCTTGTCCCTCAGGGATACTGGTGTCGCCAGGAAAGCATCTCTTCAGCAAATCTCGTGATATGATGATGGATGATAGACCTCAGAGTGTCACAGTGGGGTTTCTGTTTTGCTGGATGCCGTGCATGTGCAAGGACCGTTAACAGGACCAGGTGGAAAGTGGTTGACTGCCCAACCCTGCTGTCCATCCCATCAGCCCTGTCCTGTCTCTGGAGTCTGGCCTAACATGTTCCTGCTATGCAGAGTGGCAAAGGGATGGGATTCTCTTTTTTCCTTCACAGCTGATGCCACAGGCAAAAAGGCAGAAGGTCTTGGAAAAATAACACACCTTTGAGGGATGGAGATTGGATTCTGCTTTCTGCCTTTTCCTGAGCTTTGGCTTGAGCTGAATACACCTCTGTGTGCTGAACTGTCACCTTGTGGTCCCCAGCAGGCAGAGGACTGACTTTAGGTCTGAATTGCGCATTTCCTCACTTTTGATCCACATCTGTGGTTGTGTGTAGGTGACATGAGTGTTTTTGGTGCCCAGGCAGTGCTGAGCTGCCACAGCAGGTTTTGGAGGAGGTTCTCCTGAGCTCTTCCTGTCTAAAATAGTCTCTTTGTGCCTCAGCAAGCACCATGTCTTCTCTTCAGGCTTCTCCAGGTTGCTGGAGTCCCTCCAGCAGCCTGAGAATGTCCCAGGCTTGTAGAGATAGCCAGATGTTCCCTTCTCCCCATGTCCTTCAACATCTGCTTTAGTCTGCGTGGTTTCCCAGTCACATGGATATTTCCAGTCAGTTCAGCAGGCTGGGCTGAGAGATTGCGTGTGCTGCAGTGGTGTTTCATAGCATCTGTCCTCCAAACAACCAGAGCTGTGACCTCATCTGGAAATCAGGGTTGCTTTCAAATGTACATCAACAAGAGCTCCTATGTATGGAATTCATGGCCTCTGCCTTACACTGTGCCCCACCCCTCCTCTTGCTGGTCTCACCACTGTCTGTCTTCCAGCCCTGCTTCTCCAGGTGATCACTTGTGTACTTCTAGCAGAGGATAGGAGATTGCCCATGTACATTCTGTGTCCTCCAAACCTCTGCTAGGCAGTCAGAGAGACTCAGCTCGTGCCTATCTTGCACTTAGTGCATTGGACTTGTCTCCTGGCACAGTTCTGGTGGGAAACTCTGAGGAGGTCCTCCATGCCCTGGAGTGGAGGTGGGGTCTCTTCTCTTTTCCCTTTTCCCATTTATGTCCTAAGAAATGTGAGCTCTTTGAGGCACAACCTCAAAGCTCAGTAGCAGCATTGCAGCACATGGAGCCTTTTTAGGGCAGAGGCTCCCAGCAGCTCCTCTGCCCAGGGTTGCCTCATTGCCCCGACACCCAGTGGGATCAGCAGGCTTGGACTTCAGTCTCACCTTTGTCTTGATCCCAGCTGTGGTGATGCCGCTCCGTCTCCATTTCCAGATGTGAAATCCAGCCCCAGTTTGCACAGACCATCTGACATCTGTTGTGGTGATTTGCATGAGGAACACATAAAATTCCTTACGTGACAGACTGGAGTCGTCACGGAGCCGTTGCCATCACCGAGGCTGAGTGCTGCCACTGCTGCTCCTGAGCACCAGCCAGAACACGGCATGGAAGCTGCCTCCTAAAGCCCCCCCAGAGGCAGAGGCATTGCCATGGAGCAGCCAGAAATGCCACTGAATTACCCAAATGATGCCATTTTCTGTGTGCATCTACAAGCCAGAGGGTTAATTGCAGCCTCTGGAAATGCTGGAGTGCTCGGGGTAGGATGACGCAAGTCGCTGATGAAGTGTTTGCAGCTCGCGCTCCTTGGAAAGAGGCACTGAGGCAGCTGCAGCGGGCTCTGGTGATGACAAATCTTGGAAAGCAGATCTCCTGTTTGATCGTCTGCGAGGGCGAAGCACCCAGACTGGTGGTGACAGGACAAATCACTTGCAGATGACATTATTTAGCCAGCAGACAGTGTTTGTTTGACTGTTGCTGATGCTCCTTTGAAGTCGCGGATGCGGACCCACGCGACTGACTCTACCATGTCCCTCCTCCTCCACACGTCCAGGGCACCTCCTACTCTGCTCATTTGTGGCACACTCAGCTCCCTTCTTGGCAGTGCTGGCTGCTGGACTGAAGAAGCAGAACTTGTTGTGAGCGCACAGATAACTTGTCTGAGGCTGAGAAAGCAAATCGCTCCCTCACGGTCCAAGAAGGGCTGCAGAGAGTCCTGGTCTTTGCATAAAGAAAGGAAATGGAGAAAAAAGCAAGCAGTAAGTGGAAATTGGATTTGATGCAAAGCCTAGTGAAGTCTGGTGGTTCCTATGGGCTTTGAGCCAAAATCTGTGAGATAATATCAGGCATTCCTGTAATGCTGGAGGAGGAGAGGCGCTCGTGGCACCTTGCTTAGGTGTCAGATGCAGAGACCAAGACAAGTGAGAGCTTGGCTATTTTCTATGGCTGGCCAGCTTGGGTGGCTGTCTCCAGAGGCAAAACCATGCTAACCACCTTTTCCTCTCTGGCATGCCCTGGACATGAGCTCTGGGGTGGCACTTGTCATGTGGCTGCAGAGCTGGACAACCTTTCAGTGGCTCCAGATTGGGCCCATGGAGCTGCAGTCACATCCAAGGTTTTCTCTCCAGGAAAGCCAAGATTGGCTCTGACTGGACTTGGGGTAAATTAATTCCTCTTCAAACAGCTCTCCCAAGGAGTTCCTGGCCTGGAGGGAGGTGTGGAGAGGCAGTGGATGTTCCTTCATGGTTGGTACACATATCCTGGAGCTGTCAAACCAGCCCACCCTGCGTATCCTAAGTAAGAATGTCCAATAAGAATGAGATTTTTTTTCTTTCAGAATCATGATTTGTGACTGCTGCCTGTTCTGGGCTGAGCAGATGCTGAGTTAAAGCTAGTGAGGGGCTGTATCTTCTTTTCTCTGACTATTCTAACCCACCAGCTGACCTTGTAGCTGGGTAGGAAACTTATCCCAGCTCATCAGACACTTAAACTTTGGTGTGGATTTCCAGGCACATGAGATACCTTCAAGATGCTTCATTTGAATCCATTGCCTCCACAGTGGCCACATTCCCTGGAGATCACCCAAAGTGTGTGATAAATTTAAAACGAACACAATGTGTTTTATCTGTACAAACTGATTTTCTTGATAAAAACATTAGAAGCACAATTTTAAGAGGAGAAATTTGAAAAGAACACAGCTTAGATCATGTTTGGCCATGATCCTCTGTGCTCTTCCAATATCTCAGCCAATACAAGAGGCTGGTGATTTAGCACTTCCTCACGACCAGGACAAGCCTGTACTGAGGCTATGATGCCCTGGGTGTGCTGGATGTCTCTTGCAGAAGATGGATTCATCCTGGACCCGCTCTGCCTCTGTCACCTGACCTTCTCTCAAGGCTTCCTTGCCTGGGTTGTGGCTCTTTCCAAGCTGCTGCTGCAGTGACTTGGCTTTCCTTGTCTTGTTCTCCACAACTGGAAGGTGCAAAGTGCACATGCAAAGAACCAGGGAGCTCTGCCACATGCCCTGGTCTCTCAGAGCTTTTTGGATGTGTTTGATGTATGCCCCAGTGTATCCCTTCTGGTTTGCAGGGTGTCCTGTAGGACACATTTCCTAAACTGTTACTAATATTGTGAGTCATGTAGCAGGAGTGCCGCTCACTGTACTTATGTCTTGTGACATTGCATCCTGTATGGATCATAATTCTTATCTCACCTTCAACCTTCCATACAGACCCTCACAAGCCAGACAGGGCATTCTGGTTTGGATTTATTTTTTTTTCTTCTTAAATCTCCCTCTTCCTCAGTGGTATCCTGGCTTGCTGCTCACAATACTGTGCATTTCTTTTACTGGAGAAGTTGAGGATGCCCCATTCCTGGAAATGTTCAAGGCCAGGGTGGGACTTGCAGCAACTTAGTCAAGTGAAGATGTCCCTGCCATGGGACAGGGGAATGGAACAAAATGATCTTCAAGGTCTCTTCCAACCAAACCATTCTGTGATTTTGTGATTCCTACACCAAGCCATGAATGGCCAGCATAGCTCCTGAATATGCAGCACATACACTTAATGGAGAGGACACCCATGGTGACACTGTTCTGGGCTGGCCATATATGTCATGCCTGACACTTCTTAGCTTTTATCCCCACTGCCTACAGTGCTATTGGCTCTTTTTCCCATCCTGTTATATTTGAGGTCCAGTAGCTGCAACAGCGACTGGTGGTGCCACTTGAATCCTTGCTGATGTCCACCCCAAGGGGTGCAGGGGGTTTCACAGCTACACCTGTGACTGTCTCCTTATTAAACTCTCAGCGCACCTGGCCTTGTTGTGTAAGTGGTACAGGGTGGAAGAAGAAGAGGGGACAGGACAGGGAAGTGTGAGTCACAAGACCAGTGCAGCAGGTCCAGCACTGCCATGGTGACCTGGGCATCTCTTCCCTGGGTAGGGGCTGTTCTCACATGGAATTAGCTTGCAGTGCTGCCTTGGGAATGGTGTGTCCCCACAGCCCCGCCATCCCTCCCTGTCCTGGCAGCTTCTCACAGCTGCTCTTGCATTATCTCTTCTCCCTCCAGGAGCTCCCGTGGTGTCCTTAACTGTCTTTACTTTTCTCTCCTCATACATTCCTCCCGCCCTCCCCGCCATCCTCTCTGTGGTGTCTCCATCACCCCTGCCACCCCTCGCTGTCCATCGCCCCCCTGGCATCTCCCCTCGCCCGCCCTCGCTGCAGGAAGGCTGGCCTCATCCTCTCGCAGCTGGGGGACCTCAGCAGCTGGTGCAATGGCCTCCTGCAGGAGCCCAAGATCAGCCTGCAGCGCTCCTCCCTCAAGTACCTGGCCTGCCGCTACAGCGAGATCAAGCCCTATGGGCTCGACTGGTCGGAGCTCAGCCGCGACCTCAGGAAGACGTGCGAGGAGCAGACGCTGAGTGTCCTGTACAATGACTATGGTGACAAGGACTACTGAGGCTTCTGGGCACCTGCTCTCAGGCTGGCCTTCCCATGGGCGTTCCTGGGGGTTTTACACACGGACCCATGGAGGGGGAGGGTGTCGCTGATGTTTCTGGAGGCGAGAATTTGGACTGAGGAGCAAAACCGGCTGCTCTGTGCAGGACTGACTCAGTATTAGTTTCTTCTTCAACTTGGCCAAAAGCCTTTCTAGTTAGAAGTCTTGTGGGACCCAGTTTTCTTGGTTTTGTTTTATTCATTTTGCCAAGAGGTTCCTCAGCATTGGTGGAGAAGGCAGGCTGGGAGGGCACAGCCCTCATCTCCTGCCCCATCCCTGCCCTGGCTGTGGGGACTGTCTCCAAAGGTGAGCGACACCAGTTGTGGGAGAAACATGGTGACACAGCCAGGATGGGAGAGCAGGTGATGCAGGCAGAAATGGAGGCAGGGCATGCAGGTCAGGTTGAGATGCATATGGTTCTGGCTGAGCTGATCAGCCACTGGGTGGCCAGCGGGGTTGGGATAGGGGTTTTTGCAATTGTAAAGCATGAGGTCAGGGTGAGACCTGAGAGAGCAATGATGCTGTTGGTGGGCAGAGCTAGTGTGGTGTCATCAGCTGGGGCAAAGAGGCAGGGGCATTGTGACCCCATCTCCTCAGGTTCTTCTGCCATGGCCAAAACCCACATGTGCTCCAAGATGCAGAGTCCTCCAGAGCAAAAGCAGCTTGGCCTCAGGGGCAGTAGTCAGCTGGACATCGCAAGCTTTCTTCTTGAGGGACCACATTCCTTGGAAGTCAACCTTAAAATCCTTTCTATTTTTTTTTTTTTACCCACTATAATAAAAACGTAGAAGCAACATCAAGCTGCTGCTGAGGAGAACTCAGCTAGGAGAGCAGCAGCCAGATGACACAGACCAGATGTTCTGCACCAGACACTTGCAGCTGTGGTATAGCCCAGGCTCTGCGTGGTGAGGGGAGAGGGATGCAAGGTACCCCAATGCCATGGTGCAGGATGGTGCTGAAGGTTCTGCTCCCAGAGAGGACATGGAGGACAGGCTTCTGGGGGTGTTGCTTGCCTGTGTTCAGGCTCACATCTGCCTCTTCCTCTGGTAACTTTTTTTTAAAGCTAGAGAGCTGGGGTTGTACTGGGACACTGGGTTTGGTTCGGAGTAAACGATTCTCCAAATCCCCGTCCCTGCTGATGATGTTGGAGGCAGAAAACAGGTTCCTTTTAGCTTCAGCTTCCTGCCTGGTTTGCAGAGGAGGCACCTCTGGACTTGCCAGCTGTGCACCTTTGATCTAGACAAGGCCAGAGCCCTACAGTGGGATTTTTACGATGCCTCCAGAGAGAAATTTCCTTTTCATTTTTTTCAGTCTTGGCAGGAACAGTCTTCAGCCTGTCTCATATGATTTTCTGCCTCATTCCTTCTCCTATCTGCCAAGGACATGGCTTGAATATTTGTGTGGTGCTGAGAGGGAGGCGGCTGCGCTCTGCACCCCGTCACTGCCGACAGTGCTGCAGCACCGGATTCTCTCAACAGCAGCTCAGTATCTTCCTGCAGGACCACACTGTGCTCTGCTCTCTCCTTATCATGGGCAGACATCTCTCCAGGGGCAGCTGGCCTGGGGCACTGCTGGGAGCAGCCACCATCAGTCAGTATGACCTGGGCATCCCTGTGTCATTGCTGTATTGTGTGTCTAGCAGGGGTCATCAGACAAACGTTTGCTCTGTGCAAGAAGGAAGTCTCCTGGACCCTTTTGGCTTTTTCTTATGTGTTTGTCCTTATATTTTGATGTGCCTGATGCTGCCAAGGGCTTAGGGCTCAGAGTGAGACCAGTGCCACCTCCATGCACAGACAGGTATAGATGGGCAGGTGATCTGTACTGAGTCATCACTCCTTTTCCTTTTAGCGAGACTCGTGGCCAAGACACTTCTATTTATCCTTTTGCTTATCCCAGCAGATGCTGAGACAACTTTTAACTTCCAGCCAGGCAGCCATCCAGCCATGGGCAAAGGGCACCTCTGCTCAACGCCTCGAAGGGATGTTTGAAGGAAGGCTGCTCTGGCCCAGACACTAGTTGGTTTCTCGCCAAGTAATACCGTGTACATGGCCTTTATGTGAAATGCAGACTGTTTTCCTTTGGGTAGCAGACTCCTCTCTTTTATTGCTTACTAGGTGCAGCAGCAAGGACAGGAGCAGTGCTGTCTGCCAGCCACTCGCTGTGACACTGCCAGGAAAACCCTGGACACCCCATGCATTCACACCTGCCTAGGTTACTTTTTCATCTGGCCCCAAGATTTACGCCGAGGCTCTGCAGATATTTCTGTTCTGCTTCTGTGCTGACACTTCAAAGCCCTTGCATGGGCAACCAAAGCCCTGCAGCATCATCAGCCAGCTGGGCTGGGTTCTGCTCCCTGGGTCCTGGCTTCTCCATGGGCTTTGCTTTGGAGAATGAATGGAAAGCCACCCCTCCTTGGGGTCCTTTGGCAGCACCCTTGCACAGCTGGATGGGGCTCAGCACCCTCACCCTGTGACAGACTGTGCAGGCTGCTGGCAGGGCTGTGCTCTGCTGATTTGCCTGCCCTGGCGCCCCTGCAGCTGCTGTGCTGACAGGGCCTGGCAGCCTGGCATGTCTGTGGGGCCATTTTCACAATGACCTTGGCTTCCTTCTTGGTATCCTCACTCTAGCTTTGCAAGTCAGAACCTTGCCCAAGCTTGCATTTTCTTGCCCAAGTCTCTCAGCTACCACACAAGTCCCTCTCAGACAAATGCCAGCAGCCACCACGGAGTACCAGATCAGGCCACCGTGGGGGCTGTCCCTTGCTGCACACCTGGCCTTGGTGAGATGTGCTGTGTGGGGCTTGCTCACCCAAAATAGGCATGCCCTGGTCTAGTGGAAGGAGTCCCTGCCCATGGCAGCAGGGTTGGTACCAAATGCTCACTAAGGTCCCCTCCAACCTAACCCATTCTGTGTCTCTGTGATTCCCTGCAGAGCTGACACCACCCACATCTGCTGCAGGGTCCTACTGTTGGGCCTGCACAGTATTTTCTCTCTTGGACTCCTGATTCTTCCCAAGCTGCCAGCAACAGGAGAACTGCTTTCCAACCATTTCTGCAACCTCCTTCACCCCCCCTGCCCTTTCTTTTTGTTTTATTTCTGAATTAATGAGCAATCATTCACCTGAGATGAACCTCTGGGTCGTTAACTTTTCTTTGCTGCGTCCGTACCCCTGTAATAGCATTACTACCTTTTCCTTGTCGTGGAGTTATTTAACATATAAAACAGTTTGGTCCTTTTCTTTGCAAAGATGGCTACAATTCATGTTCCTTGATGTTCTATTAAACCTCTAATGTGACGTTTTACTACTGTAGATTGAAAGTAGGGTGCTTTAGGGTGAGATAGCCATGTGGCAAGAAATACAAAACCCTTCTGGATTACTTAAAAAAAAAAAACAATTAAAGAAAAAGGTTTTAAACAACAGCAACAAAAATCGTTGTACCACTATGTAAAACTCCAGATGATAATTTAACTGACTATTAAAAGGAGCTGTTAGTAATCCCTGGCTCTGGCAAACTGGAGTGTTTGTTTATAGTTTTGGTCCAGTTGATGTCATCTTTGGTTGCAGATGAAACACACTCAGCCTTTGAACTCGGGTGAGTCTTCACACAAGTTTAGCATTAGCCTGTCTGCCCACTGGGTTAGCCAAGTCCCAAACCACTCAGCACACACAGATGGAGCTGTGTCCTGAGCCCTGTCCTGCCCACCTGCTCTGCTGCATGTGGGAAGGTGAAGATGTCTCCAGCTATTCCTTTCTTTGGGGAAAAACTGCATTTTACACGTCCTCAGCAAGGGTCTCTCAGATCTTGATTTGCAAATCTCCGCAGAAGCTGGGAACCTGGAAGCA
The DNA here is from genome assembly GCA_024865655.1 of Emberiza elegans. Classification (NCBI taxonomy): domain Eukaryota; kingdom Metazoa; phylum Chordata; class Aves; order Passeriformes; family Fringillidae; genus Emberiza; species Emberiza elegans. The sequence continues at coordinate 812,123 of JALJVW010000168.1, forward strand.
GAGTCCAAAAAAGCCATTTTTTTGCATATAAGGTGGGTTTTACCCACCTTTTAGCCATTCTTTTAGTATATAAGGTGGATGGGATGGTGCTGTCTGGTGATCAGCCACCCCTGGAGAATGTCCTGCTCCATTTGGCAGACTTTTGACAGAGGACTAGAAGCAACATGAGTATTAATGTCCCACAAAGAATGTGAAAACCAGTGCCTGAACAGAGGTGAGATCTGCAGAAGATGCCAAAAGCCACTTACAGTGCTGTGTTGTGTCTAATGGCCAGGCCATCAGGACTCACAAGGGCAGGTCCCTTGGCCAAGCCCAGTGTGCACTGCCACCTGCCCTGCCAGATGGGTGGAAGACCCAGGGAGAGCCTGGGCAGACAGACAGGCAGACAGGCAGGACACTTGGGAGGACACAGGAGGGGGATTTAGGGACTGTAGCACACAAATCCATAGGAAACCAGACCTCATCAAGTCTCATGGAACAACTTGATTTTTTTTTTCTTTTCCCAGTGCTAAATTGCAGGGAAAAAAGCTAAAAATACACCCAATACTTTCCTTCTGCTATTTTCCATGCAGTTAACCACCCTCTCATTGCACAATAAGCTGTGGCTATAGAGTGAGATGGAGGAGGAGGAGGAGGAGGAGGAGGAAGAAGAGGAGAGGCTCTGTGTGGCAGCAGGGTGTGCAGCTGCAAGCCTAAACTGCTGTGTCAATATCTCAGCACAGTTGGCTCATCGCAAAATCTTCTCAGGGGTCATCTGGTTGGCAATCCACGGGGTTTGGAGAAAGCCACCCCAAAAAAGGGTGAAGTGGACTGCAAGGGGTGCATCAACAGCACATTGGTAGGTTTTTAGGAAGGGTTTGGTAATGTGTGTGTGTGTGTTTTGGGACGGTTGCTGTTGGCTCCTCTCCAGAATGCCTGACTTGGGGAGCTTTGCCCTAGAGAGGACATTTGATGTCACCAGGAGATGCTGGTCCTCCTCTGGACTGAGTCCCTGTGCAAAGACCAGACATGATGAAAAGACTGATGAGGAGCATCAGAGATGGCTGGAGGAAGAAGAGTGGGGTTTAAACACAGGGCAAGGGCTTTTTGGTGTTTCTCAGACCATAGGTACAAAATTTTCCTGGTCACTGAAGAAAACAACGAAAAAAGATCCCCAAATCTAAAATAAAAATCCCCAAATATAAAGCAGCTTTATTGTCTTGGGTTTTAACTTTCTTGCCAGGATACCACATGGTCTCTGGCTTTAGTGTGGGCCACCTTCTGCTCCCCATCCCAGGGATGTGAACATACATACACACACAATTCCCTCCATTTTAAGTGGATTAATTGCAGAAAGTGACCGGTTTGCAGCATAACCTGGAGAAGACCTTTTGCAAAAGTGTTCTTGCAGCTAGTGGCACAGCAAAAGCTGCCTGGGTGGCAGTCTTGAATTAAGAGATGGCATTGGAGGTGAGTGTCCCCTCACACCCCAAAACCCAAAGGAAATCTGCAATTGGGCTGTGACTGTTCTGGGAGAGTCTGTGCTTTAGGAAGAGAGGAATATGTCAGACCAAACCACCTCCCTGGCCCCCTTTTGGGTGAATCAAAGAGGCAGGAGAGATGGAGGATGAGAAGATTATTTATTTTTCATAGATTTTTATAAAAAATAATTATCAAATACAAAAAAATAAAAATAGCAGCAGCCTCCATTGTGAATAAAACCCTAAAGGGGACAAAAACCGCTCAGTGTCGCTATAGAAGAACAATATTTCAGTATGTAGAAGCTGTCTGGTCATAAGAAGCACAAATGTCTACCAGCCAAGCCAGCACTTCCTGTCCCAACCCCCCAGTTCCCCCGTCCATGGGGCACAGTCCCTTCCCTGCACACACAGGTGAGCAGAGGAAAAAAACAGGAGTTTCATGCCAAAAGGATACAAATTTGGTATATAATTAACACATAGGCATCCAGGTAATGCTGAGACCAGGCAGGGAAGGGTTTGTCATGGCAAGATGCTGAGATTCTGCTTCTGGGTGTGATGTTCATCCCACGTCCCCACTGTCCCCACCTGTGGGGGCTGCCAGAACCCCACTTCTGCTGTGTTGGAACTCCTGGATCTCCCCTTTCCTGCACTGGTGGAGCAGGACAGGCTGCCCAAGCTGCATGTCCTGGGGGGGGGGGGGCAGCTATTATTTGAATTTCCTTGGGTTGCTTGAGGGTTGTTTTTTAATTGAAAAGTGGATATCTGACAAGATATGGCTGCTGTCTGCCCAAGTGACAGTGAATTCTGGGGCGGTGTCACTTGTGCATGATGAGAACAAAAGTGTCCGTGTCGCAAGAGGAGATGGGGCTCACTGTCTCCCACCTCTCCTCCAATCTCTGCCTAGGCCAGGTGGATGGGGACACTTGGGGTCAGGAAAGGGCTTGGAGAAGGACAAGGCATCTCCTGCCTGGATGCTGGTAGGATGTCCAAGCACCTCTGCCCCTACTCGGGTCCTCCAGTAAACCACAACCATAGGAAATTCCTGACAAAATAGGATGGGGTAGAACTAGTGGAAGCTCTGTTTCCAACGATGCCTTGAAAATTCCTGGTCTCTCCACACCGTGTCACCCTCTCTCCACCACTCCTTCATCAGACAAACTGGCTGGGAGCCTGTATCCAACAGCACAGGCCATGCAGGCAGGACACAGCCTGGAGTCCTTTGGTCCCAGCCTGCAGCTCACCCGGGGACACTGCCATCAGCTCCCACTCTGTGCTCCCTTCTCTGCTCTCCTGTCCTCTTTCTGTCCCTTTTCTCTGCCTCTTTACTGCACAAAACCATCAGTGATAATCCCAGCTGGAGCCAGGCACCTTCCCTACTGCTGCCTTTATGTGGCTGGGTCCAAGCTGAGCTTCTGGGAATGAATTATGGGGGGCAGAGTTTCTTGCTGGGCTTCTTTGAGGCCAGAATTGAATCTGCATATTTTCACTTAGTGCCTACAGGAGCAAGAGCCTCTTGGAAGTCAGCAACTGTATGTCCAGCCTGAGGGGCTGGGACAGAGATAATAATAAGGAATACTAATACTAAAGAAAATCTCAGTGAGAAAAGATAATTCTCAAACTCTCCTGACAGTTTTTTTTGGTCCTTTTGGCATTACAGGGTCTAGTCTCCTCTGAGAGCTGCTGACAACACAACTCAGTTGGAGCTCAGATGCGAGGGAAAGAGAAGAAGGACCACCACAGCATCCTTCATTCAAGCATCACACAGCTACACTGGTTTGGCCTTTACACCCAGCTGGGTGTGCAGTGGCTGGGGGAGTGAGACAGAGAGGGAGCACGCTGAGTCTTTGCTCCTATTGACCATGCAGTGATCCCCATGGACACATAACCCTGCCCAGAGAGCTCTAAAATAATGTGTGATGGATGCCTGTGGTACCCTTGGAATCTGTTGTGCTCACTGGGATGATTCAAGGGCACAATAACATTTTTTCTCAACCCCACAATCCTGATCCAGATCCACGCCCTAAGAACAAGGCAAAGCACTGGCAAACACCAAGGGCAAAACTTGGTCCCTGCCAGATGCCCAAATCACCGTGAGGTGGGAGGCTCCCTGCCTGGCATGGCCTGGGTGTTTGGCTTCTCTCTCCGTCCTCCTTCCAGCTCAGCAAGGAAGGGGAAAATCCCTGCTCCTCCTGCCCTGACCTGTGCTTTTCCCAATGGTTTGTACTTCACAGCAGCATGGGTGTGTGATAAAGGATACCCTTTCTCAGCTTCATCGAGAGCAAAGAAAATATAATATATATTTATATATATATTATATATATGTATATAGATATAATTAAGTTTAAATATTTGCAGAGAGATCACAACTACCTCGACCTTGCTAAAAGAAGTCTGTACAGCAGAGAGGGTGAATAGTGACAAAGACAGACACCCAGGAGCCGCACCAGGACACACATTCATGGCAGCACCCGGGCTCTCGGCGTGGACGGGCCCTAGCCCAGCGTGTGGCTGAGGCGGCCCCAGACCCGTGCCTGAGCGCCTCGTGTGGCTTCTGGAGGGAGCAGCGACGGCGAGGGGGCCACAGCCCGCCCTCCGGGGCTCCTCGGCGGGCTGGAGCCGTCCCCTCAGCCGCAGCCGCCATGCCCCGCCCGGCTCTCCCTCACGCCACGGCCCCGCCGCTGCCCCTCGGCTCCCCCGGCGCTGCCTGACCCAGAGAGGCCCTCATGGCGCCGCTACTGGTTCTCCTCAGCCGCCGGGTCGCGGCAGGTGCACTCGTCCTGATCGCAGTCGGCGGCAAACGGGATCACCTAGGGGAACAAAGTGTAACGTGTCATGTGTCGGAACTCAGTGCATCCCTCCGGGCGTCCAGAGTTGCCGAGGACCCCGGCCGGGGGCTCGGAGACCCTGGCACGCAGCCCAGAGCACCTGCGGATTTGATTATGACCCATGGAGCAAATTACCAGCTTTGTAGGAGGACCTGAAAGTCACAGACGTTTAAATAGTATAACAATAAAATTATCACTTGGTGAAAATGTAGATTTTTTGATTTTTGGAATGGGGGTTTTGGGGACAAGATGGAGGAACTTGGGTGTGTCTAGCCTTTCTTCTTCTTCTTGGCCTCCATCTTCTGCTGTGATGCTGGCACTTTGGGATTGGTTTAGAATAGAAGCTCACTGTCTAACATAGGTGATAGGTATTGGAAAGTAATTGTAAATATGTTATATGTAGTTTGTAGTATAAAAAGCACTGCCCCGGGGGTGGTCAGAGTGCCTGTGGCTGTCCTGCTGAGTGGATCTTGGCTGGGCAGCAGGAAAATTTTATAGATAAGAATTAATAAACAACTTCAAGACCGAAAACTGAAGAGCTCTGACTCGTCGTTCGGAAGCGCGGGCTGAAACAGAGACCTTTCACACATCTCGGGGCAGCAATTAACAACTAAACTCCGAGAGTCATGTAAAGTAATTCATTCTTAGATGGAAAATGTATGAAATAAAAATTGTAAAATAAATCAAACATCCAACATCTGACCATGGAGACAGATTACCACACGGAAGTTGCGAAACTCCTGGTGGCAGCGGGAATGAATGCCTTATTAACAAATAAAAAAATAACGTGGCTGGTGCAGAGATGGGCTTCCCCGGAACCACCAAGGACGATCAGCACTTGATAAGGATCATCAATCAAGATAACTGAAGTCGTCAAAAACATACATCTGAATACACGACTTCTCCTGACATGATCAGCGCCTGCCACCACCCAAGAAACAGCAATTGTCCAGCCCTGCACAGTAAAAAGAAACTTCATACATACGTGGGGTGACAAAAGAAATCAGGGCATCTCTGCCTCAGGCATAAAAACTGTATAAAATAGCCCTGCTGGAAACGGCATTGGTGAACAGAGGGGGATCCACAGTGATAGAGGTCAGATCTAGGTTCACCCAGCACCGATCCTGGGCCCAACGCTGTCTCTTTGGCTGTGGTTTTTGGGGACCGTATTTTGGTCGTGAAAATAAAATCTTTTGCATTTATTAATTTGGCTTTCTCGTTGATCATTTATAACAAAGGGGACAGCTCAGCTCCACCCTGGGAACACTCCTGTGCCTTCCCAAAAGGCCTCTCCATGCTGCTGTGGACAAACAGACATTTTGGGCTGTGCCCTGTTGTTGGCACTGCCAGGCTCTGCGCTCACTGAGCTATGGGCTCTGATACAACCTGTCCCCAGCTGAGTTTTGTTCTTAGCCTTTTCCTTTTTGTTACTGTGTTTCAAATTTTGCAGCCAATGGTCGGGTTGAATCTTGTGCCCCAAAGATCAAACCCTGGGAAGAAGCATCCCCTGATGGGTGTAAAACATTCAGTCTAGGCCTGGCAGTGGTGAGGCACCTCCAGATTAAAGTTTTACTTTGGTCTAATATTTCAAAGTTTTATTTTTTATTATTAGAAAACCCCCTTCATCCATATGTGAACCTGTCAGCTACTCCTGGCTCTTCCAGCAAAGCATGAAGATAACAGAGCCTTGTCTTCTGCAGCTCTTAGAGGAACTCAACCAAGCTCTCAGCTGCAAAGCTGACCTGCACACTGACCAACGTAAAAGCCAAGGTGGGTGCAGTGTCCTTGTGCATTGTGGATTGAGGAAAGCCAGGCAGGATGGGGGCTCTGTGAGCAGGAACAGCCTTCCATGGGGCAGGCAGGGGGTTCATTAGGGCCACTCACAAGCTGTGCAGCTTTGAGACACCCCAGGTGCAGACTGGGAGGTTCATTTCACATTACTTCCTCTACAGTAACTGTGTGTGACAGAGCAAGCCTGTGTCCTCTTAGCTGCTGGTAGCAGAGAAAGGAGGGAGGGCATACACTGAGCATCTGACTCCTGGTTGACAGTGGCCTGGTAATGAGCCATGGGAGCTGAGAAAACAGTTTTCTTCAGAGGTTTTATACACACCAGGCTCAGAGCCAGGAGTTTTTCTTACTGTGAAAACATTTGATTTTTCACAGACTGGATCAGCAAAGGAAGGGCTGGAGTGCTTTGGGGTTTTTTTGATGTTTAAACCCTGTATTTCTCCATCTGCCTTAACAGGGATGTGCTGGAGGCTTGTTGAGCGGAAGATCTGGGACCTGTGGGGGATGCAAGCTGGGTCTGGGAGCCATGGAACTGAACCCCCCCACTTTCTACTGTGAACCCATCCTTTATTTTGGCCATGCCTTGCTCCGAGATGTCATGATATTGTTGTGGGGATTTCACTCATCACTTGGGTGTAAAGCCTCTTCTTTCCTATCTTGAGTGGATCTTCCCAGGATTTTATTTTTCCTTTTCTCTGTGTATGTATGCGTGATGAAAGGAGAAATGATTCAAGCTCCACAACAAAGATGAGAAGATCCAAATTCACATATTTTCGCAGTGAGAAATTATTTCATGCCCTGTGATTTGTTTTGCTGTTGGATATGATTAGGAAGAATGGGCTGTGAGTGCTGGATAGCAAGTTAGGTGGGAGGGAAGATTGTGATGGGAGACAAAGAAGGGTCTGTGCTACCCCAATGCCAAGTTGTTCCCTCTATACTATTCTTCCCTCCTTAGAGAGGGAGGAAAACATCACTTGTAGCAGATGCCAGTGGATCATATCAAAAATCCCCTGAGACAGCTCAATTACACAAGGTGACTTCTGACTCACCATGTCTAGCACTATGTCCTATGGAAGTCATTTCTTTGGGACACGTTTCCCAAAACGAGAGGAAATCCCATGAACCTCAGTGGGAGCTGGGCTGAGGTTTCAATCCCACTGGCCTGAGTCCAAACCCCGCTCTTAATCAGTGCGATGCTGTCCATCAGCTTCAGCTGGCTTTGGTTTAGAACCGTGCGTTTGTTCTCCGTTCATGGGAGAGTTACACTGCAGGCTCAGTTCCACAGCCAGCAAAGCCAAAGAACATAGCTAGCAGTCACCCCTGAATCCACAGATCCCGGCCAAGGCCACGGGAGGTGCTCTCTTACCTTCCTGGAGGACAGGGTGGAGGAGCAGCAGTCCCCGCCGTCATACTGGCAGTACGCCCGGTTGTTGATGGTGTCGCACCAGCCGTCTGCTTGGAAGGGCTAAGGCAGAGGAAGAAGGCTCTGTGAAAGGTTGTTCAAAAGCATAAGGTTGCTCCCAAGAGTGGAGGTCCCAGGTCCTCAGCAAGGCCCACTCCCACCATACACAACCCCCTCTTCAAAGCCAAACGGTACCAGATATCCCAGCTGGTGTGGATGGAGCAGCGGGCGCTCCAAGGGCAGCAGCTAGGGGATTGTGGAATTGTGTCACAAGTGTTAAATGGCATGAGCAGCCATTCAGAAAACCAGATTGTTGTTTAGTTACATGAGTCATCTGCTCAGAGAAGAAGCAACTGGGGCTGAGGAGCAGCCAGCGATGGCTGAAGAACTCTCCCGTGCAAGGGCTGCCACCGGCGCCATGCATGGGAAGCACTCACAAGGAGGTGTCAGGAGCGGTCAGCAGCCAAGGTTTATTTATCACAGATCTACACCAGCACTGCCAAGCAGCCACTGAACCAGCTACAGGATGGAGAAGCCATTTCTTCATAGAGTGATTAGTAATGAACTGCTGCTTTCACTTCAGGCTCTGTGATTGTACTTACTGGCCCAGCACCCATGGCTGACCTCCAGGACGTTTTCCATCAGAATATTGGAATCATTGAATGGTTTTGATTGGAAGGAGCCTTAAAGACCATCTCGTTCCAACACCCTTGTCATGGGCAGGGACATCTTCCACTAGACCAGGTGTCCAAGCCCTGTCCAATCTGGTCTTGAACATCTCCAGGAATGGGGCAGCCACAATTCCTCTGAACAACCTGTGCCTGTGTCCCACCACCCTCAGAGTCAAAAATTTCCTCCTAATATCTAGTCTAAACCCACCCTCTTTGAGTTTAAAGCCACTACCCCTTATCCTATCACTCCATTCCCTTGTTATAAGTCCCTCCCTGACCCTTTTAGCCCTGGAAGGTGCTTTAAGGTCTCCACAGAGTCTTCTCCAGACTGAACAGGACTCTTGGTGGAAACCTGGCTATCCCGTTGCTCATGAAAGCAGCTGATCCATTTCATTGGATCTGGTTGGCCCTAACAACAACCAGAAATCCCAAAAATGCCCATACTTAGCCTTTGATGATGGACACTCACATGTAGCACCCTTAAACTGAATGAGAGCCTGCTGAAAAATGTCACTGCACCGCAATAGCCCTGCATCCTCTGTGCCAAAGCCAACATGTGGGCCTGGTGATAATACCAGTAATTCACATGAAAAAACCATGCCAAAACCAGAGAACCCATGTGGCTTTTTGTCCTTGTGACTCAAAAGGAAGAGAAATGGGCTCAACACAGGCTAATAACACTTTAGGAAGTAGCAGCAGGGATTATGGCAAACTACCAAGTCTGGTCTCTACTATCAGTAGCACAGGCCACAGGCCAAATTCAGGCAGCAACAGAGAGATCGCAGTAGCCTGGAAGGTTTTGGAAGAGCAGAAGAAAGAGCACACCTTCCTACAGCTGGGAAATTGAGACACAGCCCAGTTAGGCAGCTCACTCCACAACAAGAAGGGATTTTACTCCCATCATTGCTGTCACAAACCGCATCCAGAGGAGACCAGGGTGCAATTTCTTCAAGGCAACAGTGTTAACACTCCTCTTCCACTAAAAAGCATCAGGTGGATCTTAAATGATTGCGATCAAAGAAGGTTTCTTAGAGCAGCTCTGAGCACCGGGAGGGCCAGGGCAGGGATGCTGGGGCTGGCAGGTGCCAGGAGGCAGTCGGGACTGGCCAGGGCCGCTGGCAGGGGAAGGCTCTTCTGGGTGTGATTTGCTTTTGCAGCCTTCCACACGGTGGAGTTTTTCCTTGAGCTCTGCTCCATGTGTCATGACTCACTGGCAAAACAACACCCGTCGCTTTGGTAGTTTCCATACAATTATGGGGAGGTTTGCCCATCCTGGCTGCACAGGTCTGAAACGATTTCCAGATCTTGCATGCAAGGTGGGGGGAGGACAGAGGCAGGGACAGCATGGGGAAGGAGAGGCTCCCCGTCTCTCACTACACCTATCAGGGCTAACTGCCCCCTCCTCTCACCCAGCCGCAGCCCGTACCCCACCCTAAACAAATACAGGCTCCTATGGCAACACTTGTTGGGGAAACTTAACAACTCATGCTCCAAATTACATTGGAAAAACACATGAAGGGAAAATAAAAAATGACTAATTGGACTCGAGGCTCAGGAGAGCCAGGCACCGGGTTTGGGGATTTCTGTCCCTGCTCCTTGCCTAGTGTTTGGAGAACACGGTGACTCCTGTGCCTTTGCCTTACTAAGAACCTCCACATGGTTTTGCCTTTGCAAGCAGAAAGAACAAAGCAAGGTGCTGGCTACCCTCGAGGGCACAGGAGCTCTTGTACTTGCATCAGTCTCATTATGGCCTTGCAGGAATCATGGCAAGGGAGGACACAGGCAATGCAATCTGCTAAGGGTAGGTGATGTGAGAGAGCAGAACCCATACAGAGTCTGTTCAGCCTGTGCTTGAGACGTGTGCCTCTACAGAAAGCAATGCCAGCGGTGGGAGAAGGCGGTTTGCTCACGTCTGCAACTCGCAAAAACACCTGATGATGTTTTAAGATGCTGTCAAGAAAAAGGAAAACACCAATGCCCAGCTGTGCCACATGAAGGTGATGGATGAGATCCAGGGAAATGGTCAGCTGGGTCTCAGCTGCCAGAATACCCATCCTCCACTGAGGGGAGGGGGGTGGTGGGCTGGTTGAAAAGTCTCTTATAAACAGGGAAAAAATGAATAAGGCAACTGCAGCAGCCGCTGTGTGGTGTGTTGAGTGGCGGGGAGCTGCTGGGCCAGGCGTGCCACCGAGGCAGCCAGGGAGACGGGCTGTGTCAGCGGATCTCCCGCTCACTGGGCCATCCATCTTCCTTGTTTGTTCAGACAGGAGCTCCAGGGCGTGTGGCAGCACGTGGAGGTGCAGCAGCTGGCACTGCCGGGCCGGAGCCCTGCGCTGCCGCCACAAAAATAGTAACGGCAAATCGAGGGCTTGGCAATTGAAATAGGCTAAAAAAACACAGCCTCTCGAAGCTGGGAGCAGGCACAGATGAACAGAGAGAGAAAAAAAAATCGAAGGGGAAAAAGAATGGAAGAGGGAAAAATATTGCAGGCAAAGGAAGGATGTGAGAAAGGACTGGTTAGGTCCCAGTGCATCCCAGCCAGAAGCATCTCCGAGTGCTCAGTGGTGGGGTTTCTCTCAAGGATGCTGGGAGATGTCATGCAGGGAGCAGTGCCGGTGCACAGTATTTTTCCACAGTTCTTGCAGAGTCCCCAGGCTGGCTCCATCCCTGGGGCTGTTGTCCTGCCCAGCAGGGAGACCCAGTGCCATCAGTGAGGCAAGCAGGGTCCAGGCATTTTTCTTCAGATCTACCTTACACAATTTAATTAGGTGTGAAAGAGCACAAAAGGGTGCAACAGGTGAGGGAAAGATGGTTCATGAAGACTCAATCACAGATCACATCAGTGTTGGACATATTTCAGTGCTACACATTATTTTTCAGGAATGCAGGTTTTGCTCTGGTTGAGCACACCTGAGGGCTCTAGCTTTTGGCCATGCCCATTGCAGATGCTTTGGAGTAAGGTGGAAAAAAGAAAAAAGAAAATAAAAATCAGCATTCACCTGGCCAACTGTGTAACTGAGGAGCTGAAAGACTCCCCTGATCTGCCACTGAGATGGAAAGTGCTTGTCATTTCTATCTGTACACAGCCATTGAAAAGCTAGAGTCCAGTCTCAGGGAGTCAAGTCCAGCCTAAAGAAGCAAAATGCTTTCTCCCAGACTGGTGCTGGGCTTTGTGACTCTGCTGATCCATCCAAGGAGGGTGCATAGTTTGCTTTCATGGAGCTTCTAAGTCAGCGTGAATTTTGGTGTCATTTTTCCCTTTGGGAATTGGTATTCTGGGCATCAAGCTCAGACTATTTGCATGCTAAATTTCATTCAACCACGTGGCTGAGAAGATGCATGTGTTTTTGCTCTCCTCAGCTGTCACTTTGAAAGCAGCCCCAGAGAAATAGGGGAACCACCATTTGGGCAGGGACCAGCCCTGGAAAAGCTGCTGCTGCTGCCCTCAGACTCATGCCTTGTGCATCAGCTTCACCACCGGTAATTCTGCTCCTGGGACCAATGAGTCACTAGTGGTGGGAAGAGGAGTTGGAAACCCCATCCCTTTGGTGGCAGGGGGATGTCAGCCCAAACCAGGCTTCACAGAACCACAGGACATGAACCTGAGGTGCCCCAGAGAGTGCTACAGCTGCAGGGGTCTCAGGCATGCAGGAGAAGCCGTGTCCCAGGTGAAGGTGCTGCCCGTGGCAGGGAGGAGCAGGCAGGATGTGTGGGAACAGGAAAGGATGGACAGGCTGCAGTAGCCCTTGGAGAGGCACGGGGCAGCTTCTCCCTGCTGGATGTCTCCCCTTCCTCCCCACCTCAGTCACTAGCAAGACCTTTCCAAAAGCTCTGGGAGGTCCCTGGGAGGACTTGAAGAGTGCCCAAAGCCTTGTTAAACATCTGGTTCACTTAAAGCCTCTATACATCCACCGCCCCAGCTGGGGTCCCTGAAAATTCTCCCTCCCATCCCTGTCCCAATCCCTCCAACATCCTTCCAAACCACTGCTCCCCTGCAGAAAACTGTCAGTCCTTAAAGCCAGAGATGTGACAGGAGCTGGCTAAAGTGATGCTACAGCAGCGTGTCCCCAGGACACATCCCTTTCCTTACACACATCCACGCTGGTGAGGCAGAGAGCCCGGTCATTCTTGGCTCTCCCTGCTTGCCCAGGGAAGTTGACTGGGAATGCAGACTGTGGGAGGAAATGACAATGTTCATTGTTTGGATTAAATATTTTTCTTGGCCCTCTCTCTGTTGCAGTGTCTTTTATTTTATTTTTCCTCCCCCCCTTGACACCCCCAAGCACATTCACTTTCCTTCTCTCTTTTTGGAGGCTCTTTGGCACAAGGAGGAAATCAGCTCTGAAAAACAGAGAGGGACAGAGAGGGAACAGGTTTGGCTTATGCTCAGAAAGTTTTTTGGGATGTTTTTGTGTGCCCTGAGCCACCCTGAGCAGCGAGCAAGGTCTACCTGGCCCATTGTATAGAGGGAAGCAGGATAAGCACTACTCAGAGGAAGAGACCTCTAGAAATTTGGAAACAGGAACCTGGGACAAGTGGCCTGAAGAAGAGAAACAAAATCCTACAGACTTAGTGCTTCATTGGCCATTTTTATGTCTTCCAGTTTCTGTCCTCTGAGTCATCCCTCTGCTCCTTTTGAACTGTGGCAGCTGTCCCTTGGAGGTACATGCTTGTTGGAGACATCATGGACTTGCCCCATCACCTTAGGCATAGACAGAAAGCAAAATACAGAAAATCCAACTCCCTCTGAGCCTGATGATGTCCCTGAGCCACTTGTCAACTAAGCATGCAGATCTTTTATACCGCATCTCAGGTCTCCAGAAATTTCCTCCAGCTCTGATGTCTTCTCCCCAAGTCTCACTACAGAAACAGAGCCTTGCTGCTTGACAACATTCTCCATGTACCAGAATGAACACTTCAGGGAAGAGGTGAAGGGCTGGAGGGTTGTGACATCCTGCTGTCTCATTTCTGCTCACGGACCATCACTGTACTGCCACAGCACCTCTCTGCAGTCTTGGTGTGGAGCTCTAGGTGTTCTTCAGGACACTGGGCTCCCTTGGACATGGATTTCCTGCAAACAGCTGGGCCCATTTGAACCAGTCTGTGCTGAGGTTGTGCAGGATTGGTGTCTGTAAGGGGGATGAAGTGCACAGAGGCTCCATAGGCTGCTGTCAGTGGCCATCCTGGGAGAGCAGGTTGTTGCCTTCACGGTGCCTGGAAGTGCTTCTGTGTCCCAGGCCAGGACTTGTGTCCCAGGCTTGGACACACTTCTGCTGCAGAAGTGAACATGTGGCACTTTGGACCCCTGAATGGGGATGTGTTTCATTATCCCTCTGCACTGTGCTGCTCAGAGGCATGCTACCCTTCCTCATGTCTCAGCAGAGAGCCATCTGGAAAGGTCATTGCACAGTCCAAGGGACAAGAGGGAAGAAAGGGATGAAATGCTGGTGTAGATCACCACATCAGAGCAGATCTTTGCTTCCATATAAACATCCATGTCTATGATCTATTCATGGTGCGTTCCTCAGCCTTGTCCTTTTCACACCCTGATCTCAGTGCTAACAGAAGAGAAGCAGAAGCAGGAAAGAACAGGGAGAGAGGAGCAGAGGAAGTTGCTGTGTGTCAGTAGTGCTCCTGGCAAGCATGGTGGCTCACCATTCCCAGGGATACCACTGGGTCACACAAGAGAAGGCAGGACTTCCTGTGCCATGAGCACCAGCCTGCCATCCTGCCCTCAGTGGCTCTCCTGCTGCAGGGATTAGATCTCCTGCCAAGCCATTTGTGCAAAATATGTTACAGGATAGAACGGGTTATGGAAAACAAGCCTTGAAAACCACAAGGGCCTCCTGACCCACTTGTATCTGATTTCTGCCAAGTTCTTGTTACAGATCTTAAACAGAAAGAAAAACAATGTACAAGGGATGAAGGAGCTGAAGGGGAATGAATATTCGTGTTGGAAGAGCAGTTGGCTGGGCTGTGCTTGGGGATGTTTATTATCAGAAACGACTCATTGATTTTTATTTCAGCGGGTGCTTTCAGTGGTTTTCCACTCCGTCTGTACCACTGGCTGCACAACTGTGACTGCCGGGAGGGGGAAAGTGGGACATGGATGGGGATGAGGGGAAGGCACCTGAACTGGAGAGGGCAGAGAAGCAGCCATAGGTCAGCACATCCCAAAGGCAGGGCTGCTGGCACAATGTGTTTGGGGAAGCTGAGGCTGCTCACACCCCTTTGGGGCTCCACCACTACTGGTGGTGTGTCTGGGGGCTGGAGCCCTACCCATGCCAAGAGACCCTCCCCATCTTTTGGGGCCCTGTGAGCCTGACCCTGCAGGTAGGGGAGCAGCATCTGTCCCTTGTCCTTGCTGCTCCCTCTGCTTTGTCTCTTAATAAAATGATGCTGCTACAATCACACTCTATGTGTGTGCAGGGGACAGAGATCTTCTCACTATTCAGGAAAAGCACACCTCAGCTTAGATTTTTGGAAGAGGAACAGATTTCTTTGGGATCATCCCCTGGAAGGCTATATCCCATGCTGAGCAGCCCACACCACCCATGCCAAACGCAGCATGAAAATGTACCCAGCAGGTATGTAAAGAGCTGCCCACCTTGCCTTCCACCTCCCCAGCATGAAGGGCTTTGCCTTCACCAGTCAGAGGTCAGGTCTGATGCAGAAGTGACCACTACCTGCAGTCCTGGCTCCTCATGCCCCTCACTGCCTGTACAAGCTGCATTAAACAGGGTGGAAGGTACAGCACTGCCTGGTCCAAGAGAGAAGGATGTGTGAATCATGAGAGGGTGACTAAATTCTGGCCATGCTGCTGTAGTTGGTCTTGGTGCAGCTGGGGTGCCTGTGGTCCTCATTGCCTTAAGCCTCAGAAGTACAGAGGACACTCTTTCCTGGAGCAGAGCATTCTGCCAGCATGCCATTTCTTACCAGTTTGCTGTGTTGAGTTCTGCCATGGTAGAAAATCAGAGACCCACAAGTCTGGGATGAGTGAGAACCAAGGGTCTCCAGCCCCACTGAGACTGAGGAGCAGAGGCAGCTGGAGCCCAGCAGATTTTAGGGGACACTCCTCATCATCCCTATAGCATATGCCTTCCAAAGGGTTAATTCTCACTGAGAAATGCTGGACACAAGCCACAGATGTGCCAAGTGAGGGTTTTGTGCATGCTGGTGGGAAGAACTAAGGATCCTTCAGGGTCCTTCACTACCTGTTGGATCAAGAGACTCAGGAACAACTTGCAGCCACAAACACACTTCAGTCCCTATTTAATAATTTCCATTGTAATACCTCAGGAAAACCACAAAACAGAGAACAGATTCATGTTTTACGATTGTGATAACATGACCAGCAACACGAGAGGGCAGTGAGACCTTGTCCTCATGCAGGGATGCAGGGCAGACCTGAGAAATTCCCAGCAGCTCATGCTCACAACCATGTTCTGTTCTCTGCCCATCTTCATTCAGAGCATGAGGCAGAGACCTCAAGTCAAAGTCCATTCCAATTAACCCTTTGCTACCTGCAGATAGTGACACAAAGCTGGAGGTGAGAAGGAGGCCAGCATGTTGCACAATGTGTTGGCTGCCCAAAAAAAGCTGCCCGAGTTCACTCTGGTCACTGCAAGACCAGCCTAGCTTTCCCTGAGTGCATTTGAGCAGGACAGTGGTGGTAACCCTGACCTGTGAATAACGTTGGGTAAACACAATGAGGATGAAACAAGTGAACTTTTGCACCTAAACCACATCTACAATGTGAAGCACAGGAGCCCCTGTGGTGGGGACAGAGGGGTGCAGGAGTAGGGTATGGCACAGACTAGGACATGCTCTATAGCAGCTATGCTCATGCACAGAGTGCTTTGGACCATGGCAGGAACAGTCCAAGGGAGCAACCTGGATCTCTGTACATGCTGTCTCTTCCTCTGAAGTCAACAGTCTCACTTGCTTTTGAGCACAGGAGGATGATGCATCAGAGATGATCTCCTTGGGATGGCTTAGGAGAACGTGACCCAGACGCTGCAAACACCTCCCTCACAGCAGTCAAATGCACCACCAGGACCAAAACCACCTCCTCCCAACCCACGGTGGAGAGGAGGGGTTTCTCTCCTCCTCCACTCGCCTCTCCTGACAGCCCCAAGCCCCCTCCCTTGGTGCTGCCATCTGTTTTTCTACTGATGGCAGGGGACGAGATGTTCCGCTGGCCCTCGAAAGGCAAAGCGCGCTCGGCGCTAACTTGAATTCCTGACGGGCTCCTGGAAGGGTTTGCATCCCTCCCTCCCTCCTTCCCTCCCTCCCTGACGTACGTGCCTCACTGCTCCAGCACTGGGGAACTTGGCAAGGCGCAGCAAGAGAGAGGGAGGCAGATGGATGACCAGATTAACGGAAAGAGAAGGGAGGTGGGAGAGGAGTGCAGGGATGAGCAGGCAGGCTGATCCACCGCCAGCGGAGGATAAAGATGCGGTCCCTCTTTAGGGAGGGAGGGAGTGAGAGTCCCTCTAATGCCATTGCATGGTGACCTGGACTTTCCAATACGAGGCAGAGCTCCAGATGGAGCTGGGAAGGTTGAGCCTTGGCTACTGCTCCCATGCCCTGGCCTGAAGTGACTCCGCCAGAGAGAGACAGTACGAGCTGCCAGGTGGCCTGGATTTCTGTTATGTAGGGTTGCTCCCCTCACTGTGGCATCCAGAAGAGAAAACTTCCTGATCCAACACACACTTGGCAGTCAGTGGAGAGACAATGGAATCTCCAAGGGGTGACTCAGACCTGAGGTGACATGGACAGCCCACTGGAACAGCATTTCACTGCCCAAGGATGGCAGAGTCTGGGCTCTTAAAGGAGGAGTCTCCATTGAGGGGCTCCTATGAAATGAGAGGGAACCTGGGACTGATATGACCCATGGCAAGCGAATCTGAACCATGTGTGTGAGGGGGGCTGCCATGCAGTGAGGACAGAGTACAGGTTATATTCTTTCTCTACCCTGCTCCTGCTGCGGGATGCCTCCATAGCCACAAGGGACTGGGGGAAGTGAAGCAGCCCCTGAGAACTGCAGAGTTTTCCTTTACAAGGAAGAGGGCAGAGAGGAATAGGAATGAGGATGGAAGTCAGCACAGATGAGGTAGAAACAACATACAGAGTATTCTGTGGTCAAATGGGGACACCTCTCTTCCCTGGTGACATCTCTCTTCTTGCCAGTGCCAAGCAGCAGCTCCCAGAGCAATACTTTGAGGCACTTTCAGTAAGAGTTACTCTTTACAGCAAGACAATGACTGTTATGAAACTCATGTGGGGGGGGGGAAGTTACCTAGGAAAATTTGGATTATTGGTCCAACCTTAACAGCTTGCAGCACCCTATGAGGAAACACATGGAAAAGAATAAACCAAGACATGTATGAGAAGTGAGGAGAAGGAAAACAGGGATGAGGAGGAGGCTGGGAGCTGTATCAAAAAGGAGAGCATAAGGGTGAAAGACACTATCTGAATCTTCATTAGTGCTACAGTGAGTAACTGTGACCTTAAGGATAGGCCTGCCCTGATGAAACTGCTAACAAGGAAGAAGGCACTGTTCCACAGAGGAGGATTAGGATATCTAACAAATAGTTAGATGACCTGAAGGACTAGAGAGAGAAACAAGGTGACATTCTCTTGTATAAAACTGAAGGGCAAGCTCTTGTGCTGATGGCAAAACATCTGCTGTTAGCTTGGTGCTCATCAGTTGGAAACAAAGGAGGAAGAGAAAGATCTGGGTGTACTTGCTGACCTCAGGATATCTGAACTGCCAGACTGATGCAACTGCAGAAATAACAGATATAGTCCTGTGTCCCATCAAAAGAGACATTTCCAGCAACAAGCAAGCTTTATGGAGGGCTTTGGTGGACCTGGGACGGAAGAACATGTACTGACTGCTTGGTCATTCCTGATGAAACAATAATTGAAAGCAGAAAAAGCATTTAAAAGTCTACAAGGGTGAAGAAGAACATGGAATCTCTCCGTCTTCTGGTGGGACACTGCAAGATTTTGGCTTGGTTAACCTCCTGTGTGCCAAGAGTCCTGCCTGGGGCTGCTTTCTAAGAGTAAAGGAGGGTGACAAGCAAATAGGAACAGAGAGCTCATGTTGGCTGTGAGCATGTTTAGATGGTTGATGAGAGCACAGTGACTTACACTGGGACTTCAGGTACTTCATCATTCCCTATGGGATCTCTCCCTGAACACACAGACCCAAGGTGAAGCACAGGAGCCACAGAGGAGGAAACACTAGGGTCAGTCTGGTGTACCTGAGCCTAAGGGAGAGGCCTCACAATGGTGTCAGATTATGTTACCTGAGCTGCACAGGAAGGGAAGAAGAAACATCTCACACTCCATTGGCTTCTTTTTTTGAAAGGACCTAGTCCCAGAGAGCACAAGAAATTCTCCCCTTGCTAGCAGAACCACCACAGAGACAATCACTCAACCATCTGGTCTGCTCTTCCACTTAAGCCATCCCATTTCAAACACATTACCCCAGATTTGTGCTAAAAGATGTGGTTTAGAAGACACAGAGCTCCCAAAATGTCAGAGGATCACTAACTTCTGGTACTCAATCACCAAACACCTCTCAGGCACACAGCACCTCATTCCCCTACTCTTTCTGCCTGTGTCTCGCAGTAGACAGGCACAACACAGGCATCAAATTTGGGAAATAATTGCTGCACCTTCTGTAGACCATGAGGTTTCCTTCCTGGGGACGTGCCCCCTGCAACATTGCCCTTTCCCCCACACTGCAGTCCTCAAAGAGCTGAGCTCAGCAGAAGCAGTGAGGAAAAGCAATCATTCGCATTGAAATGAGCACAAGAAAAAAAATACAATCAGCAAACCCCAAGCTATTTTTGGTGTGCAAACTCCATTTACATTTTCCTTTTTGGTAAAAATCCCAAATTTTCAGCATACAACATTCCAAAATTTCCCCCCTTTTTCCTTTTATCCTCAATCATAATAACAACTAGTGCTTGACAAAGACTGCCTATTTTTAATTTCCTTTGTGAACTGACTCCAGGCTGCCTATGATTTTCTCCTGCCTGGTCATTATTCAAAGCTAAATGAGTGGCTAACCAATTTCTGCAAGGAATTCTTTGTCTGCAGATTCTTCAGAAGCAGTTTGTTTTGCATATACAAGGCTGGAAATCCTGATTGTTTGATTTGGACAGGTGAGTCACACAGGGCTTTTCTGGACCCATGTTACTCTAGAACTGCGGTTCTGGTTAGGGAAACATTCCATCTTGGAGTCAGCTCAGGCTTTTGGGGGATACCCCTTGCCAGTGAAATCCTTTTGCTAGAATATTCTGCCCGGGCTGGCCAAAAAGAAGCAGGCAAGGAAGGAAATGGGTTATTGTGCAGCTCTTGCTCCCCAGCACCATCCTGGCTGTGGGGACTCTACCCAAGGATGCTTCCTCTGCTGTCTCCGCTCATCCAGCAAGCCCAGCTCGGAGCAAACGTAAGGTCAAAGGTGTCTGGTTTGTGCTGGAGCAGGTCTTCGCTGGCAGGAGCTCTCCTGCAAGGAGCAGGCAGCTTGTGCTGGGGACAGGGAGGGCTTACCTCACATGACTGGATGCAGTGAATGACAGAGGGGTCCGGGTACCACCGCAGCCTGCCTGTGCACACGATGTTCTGGAGAGGAGGAGAAGGCAGCAGTTAGCTGAGGTGGATGAGGCAGGGGAACAGCCAGCAGTGCTTTCTGGAGCTAGAGAGTCTCCTACAGCACTGCATCACTCACTGTGGGGCAGAACAGCAGTGACACCCCCAGGACCCTCCAGGCCCAGCAAACCCAGGGTAGCTGCACTGAGGAACCCACAGACCACAGCACATTGTTCAAGGCAGAGGCCAGATATACACACACCGTGTGTGTGTCTATCTGTGCCTCTGTGTGTGTATTGAGATGTATATTGGTTGGATTTGCTGATCCTGGAAGTTTTTTCCAGCCTTAGTGGTTCTATGTTTCTGTAATGATACAAAACTGGAAGAGGACAAAGGGAAAGGACAGGGACTACCTGAGAAGTGGGTTTGGCTGGCAGTGCCACCGTTATGTCTGACTTGATGAGCTGGTGGTAAACAGTCACAAGAGGCTGAAATCTACCATCATATCTCTGTGTGATGCTGAATTCCCCAGCTGGTCATCACTCAGTGCCTAGAGCTGGCTCACTGATCCCTGCTCAGGCTCTGAAAACTGCGTCCTGGGAGGGAGGACTCATCTCCCCAGACCTGAATTGAAGTGGATCCACCAGGCTGACGGTCACTCTGAGGTTCTCACTGGTATTTACAAACTCAGCTGTTGCAGCCAGATGGACACAAGAGCGAGATGTGAAGGGCTCAGTTTCCCAGCCCTGGAACACACCACGCTGCTCATTTAGCTGGGGTTTGTGGGGAACACTGATGATTACACAGGGGGAAGAAAAGCCCCACCACACATGCAATTTCCTCCTTGTAAAGCTCAGGCAGGCTTTGAAATCTGAGGCCCCATAAAACAGCATCTGGCCTGTGAAAGTGTCCTAGGATGCCCTTCACAGCACGGGAATTGCACAGAGGGGTAAGTGTGTTTGCTCCCAGCCTCGTTTGATATGTTCAGGGGCAGGAAGACTGGCTCCAGCATTCCCAGGTGGGGAATGGGGCAGCTCTGCCCACACAAACCAGCTCTAGGTCCTTCTTTTCTGCAGCATCTTTGGTCAAGACTGTGACGAGGCTGGAGCAGGATGAGGTGCTGGCCCTCCTCGGCCAGCCCCAGAGAGAGCCAGCTTAATGGGGCAAAGACTGGGGAATTCCGGAGCCCAGCAGGTCCTGCCCAGCCAAGAGGATGTGTGCATCCCAACCCCATGGAGCTGCTTTGTATGTGGTTGTTGTGCAACTCAGATGCCATTTTAGCATACTCATAGTAGCATACTTGTATTCCAGGCTGGGAAATAAGGGCAGAGAGACAAACCTGCCCAGCTGTGGGATGCAATTAATCAGAGCTGAAAGCAAAACAGGACTGTGCCTTCTCTGAGTGGCCTGTGCTGTCCCTGTGTTGTTTGCCCCATCTTCTCCATCTCATGGAGCATGGCAGCTCCCGGGAACAGCAAACTGCTGGAGGCTTGGGGGAGCCAAGTGGGGAGCGGAGACAGAAGCCAGGACAGAGAGGAAAACAAGATGGTCTAGGGAGAGAGCTCCTGGCAAAGGACAGAGCTCCTTCTTAAAATAGTGTCTCCTCTCTGCAAAATGCCTCCCTTGCACGAAAGCCTGCAGTGGTGGTGAAAGGGAAGCTGAACACCACTGCCTCACCGGGCCAAGCCATGCGATCCCTCAAAGGCAAGGACTCCTTCCAAGGCTCGTGCTTCACCATCCCACATGCCCCAGGCATCCTCGCCCCCCCGGCAGCCGTGGGTCTGATTCAAGGCAGTGCACAGGAGTATCCACAGGCATGATGCTGGGCCTCCTGCGGCTTCCCAGGAGGAGGGGAAAGCATTTGGATGGGAGCACTGGCTCCTGGGAAGATTGTTTGCTTTTCTTTGTTCCACCTCCTTCCTTATACATCTCGTTTTTATTTTAAGAAATATTACCCCGGCAGAGCTGCTTTTTGGTAAAGTCGTGCCACGAGGATCCAAAATATTCGAGCTATTTGAGCTGCTTTGCCTACAAAATGAGTAAGAAGCGGGGAGGGAAAGGCTCCCCTGTTCCAGGAGCAGAGGCACCCAGCCGGCCAGCAGGTCCTGGCAGCCGGAGACACCTTTCAGCTGACAGTGCCCTGCCTCTTCCTTGGCAGGGAAATGCCTGCCTAGGATTGCATCTCTGCTGCCAGGTAAGTGGGGACCCAGGCTTACACTGTGCCAGAGGCAGCTTTTGCTCTCCCAGCACACTGGCTGACAGTAAACAGTAGCTTAACAGGTCTAGGCACACAGCACATCCTGAAAAATCAGTGGGATTCTTGCATTAAAACTTAATATATTGTGGTATCATGCAATTCCTGGAAAGCTGGCTTGGGAGCTGATAACTTTGAACTTTGTACACTGCTTGTCTTTACAAGTCTCACCCTTCTTCACCCGAGGCAGAGATTTTGGGTTAAAACACCAGATGGAGAGGGAGGGAGGTTCCCTCTCTATGCTGCCAGCAATCCCCCTGCTAGAAGAATTCGTCCCCCTTTTACCTGGACTCTGGTGGGCTGCAGCCGGTGATCCATTGTCTCAGCAGTGACATTTTTGGGCAGTATGACAGGGTCACTGGGAGGAATGATACAGGAAGGAATGCACACAGCACCTGTGGGAGGAGGGAGAGCCTTGAGGACCTTACCTGGAGCCAGGCATCAATGTCCTGTAGGAGGCCACCACTGATGCTAGAGACAGATGTAGAGGGGACCCTTTTCCTCCCAGCCTGAGACAGCAATTCCCTCCCCAAATCCAGAATTATCCAAGAGCCTACGGGAATTGTGTCCAATTCTTTCTCCCAGATGAAAGGAAAACAGAACACAACCTAAGAGAAAAATTCCAACCTTGATGGCAGGATATGGGACCCAGCATGAAAATAAGTCTGGCCTGGACATTATATGATGTTTGCTGACCTGTTAAGAAGTGTCCCTCTAATTTTTCTACCACAGAGAATCTCTGCTGCCTTCCCATGACCCAGGAAGAAAAAAAGCTGCAAAAACCACCTTGGAAAAACAAGTGGGATCCCAGTCCTAATCCTAAACCTCAGTAGTCCCTGTCATTAAACTGTCCTTAGCCTGGTTCGACCAGACTGGGATAACTGCTTCAGAGTAATAAGGGCTGAGCTCAAGCACCCTGCCCAGTGGGGTGCTAGACCAGATGCAACAAGCATGGCTGAGTACTGCAGGTTTTCCTGAAAGCACAAAGCATCCAGGTCCTGCAGCCAGAAATGGATGATGCGGTCCCTCCTCTGGTGAAAGTGCCCTGTTACACTCAGTTGTCACTGCAGCTTTTGTGGCTTTTATCTAGGACTTGTCACATTGACCCTGCAAACAGCAGCAGTGGTAGCAAGTGGAGAGACCTGAGGAAAGATGGAGGGCTACAGATCAGGAAAATGTGCAAAGAGCTGGGTTTGCCCTAAAGACAATCCCTGCTGCTTCTGAAAAGAGAGATGCCTAATGCTGGAGACAGCTTTAGATTTGGGTCTTGCCCAAGAGTGCAGTCAGGGTGAGCACAAGGCTAAAACCTTCCTGGCTCTGTGTTTATAAAGATCGTGGAAGAGAAAACAGGATTTTTTTTTTCTGTAAAGTGGGGATTGGTAGAGGAAGAGTCTATCCATAGTCTGTTGTAACTATCACCTCTCTGGGACGACTGAATCAACACAAAGTTTGGTTTTCATCTGCCCTCACCTATGCCATGCCCCTGCTCACACTTGTACTCCACGAAGTTCAGCTCTGGGGGTGGTGGGCAGGAGCCTTGCAAGCTCTCACACAGTTTGAACTCCTCGGTCCACAAGCCCTCCTTAGTGCAGACGATGGGAACCTGCAAAGCAGAGGGAGAGCAGCTGGTGTTAGCCACCCTGCCTGCCCACTGCCCATCTCTGGGGAGCACTGGGCAAGGACACCCCTCCCACCAGCCACATCCAGAGAACAGCTCCACAAGGCAGCTGGGCTGCAGCCATCTGGCCCAGCCTGTGTGCGCTGACCAGAAAGGCAATTGTTTCCCAGCTGCTGGATCCCACCAGAGGGAACCAGCCACCCTTCTTTTGACAAGCCCCTTTCCAGTGGAAGAGCTGTCAGGCAGCAGCCTCCATGCCCAGGGAAGCCCCTTGGTGAGCGCAAGTGCTGCAGCAAGCTTGCCCATCATCCCAAGTGAATGCTTCCACAGCAGCTCCCAAAACATACTGGAAACCCCCTATTTATGCTTTCTGACCCTTTTCACACAAGCCAGCTTGTTTAGGACCACTGATTTCCAGGGAGCAGGAGTGTTGCAGACATCTTTTAGGAAAAATTCTTTCCTTAGGATTTTTCCTCCTGAGAAGCTGAGAGGCCTCAGGAACAAAATGTAAACAATGGTTATCTGCTGCTGTGGAATGCAACAGGTGCATCTGGGATTGGCCCATATTGGATGTTTGTAATTAATGGCCAATCACAGTCAGCTGGCTCAGACAGAGAGTCCAAGCCACAAGCCTTTGTTATCATTTTTTCCTATTCTAGTCTTAGCTAGCCTTCTGATGAAATCCTTTCTTCCATTCTTTTAGTATAGTTTTAATGTAACATATATAATAGAATAATAAATCAGCCTTTTGAAACATGGAGTCAGATCCTTGTCTCTTCCCTCAACCTGAGACCCCTGTGAGCACCGTCACACAGGAGAGCATCCCCAGGCAGTGCTGCACCTTGTGCCATGTAGGGGGCCCAGCAAGAACAGCCCTTGGGCTTGTAGAGGGACTGCAAGATCAGCCTTTGTGCTCGTAGAGGGATTGCTCTTTGGTGGTAAAAGGGTATTTGGCCTTGGGGATGGGTCAAACTGCTGCAGGGCCCCTTGGCACAGCAGGGCACAGGGAGCCCTGCAGTTTGTAGCTGCTCTGAAACATGAGGTGTGGTGAGTGTGTGCCTCCCCCCAGACTCACCTGCTGCCCCTGCTGCTCACAGCTGAGCACACACTGGCTGTCCAGCTCGAAGCCCTGCGTGCAGTTGTACATGCCCTCGAAGACGGGCGGCGGGGGCTGGCAGACCACGGGCACGCAGTGTCCCTCTTCCCACTGCCCGCTCTCCAGGCACTGCACCTTCAGGAACTTCCTGGGGGAACACAGACACCAGGCTGGCCTGCAGAACCCCAAACACTGCACCTTGGCTGCACCAGGCATCCCACAGATGTCAGGAGCAGACTGAAGACATCTCTCCCCGAGCAGAGTCATGCTCCCCATGTGTAGGACTTTCCCATACTACACAATCCCTCACCATGGGCACCTCTTCCAAAGGGGCACCCCATGCTTAACCAGGTCCTTTTCTTCTCCTCCCTGGTGGGATTGCACTGCTCTAGGAGCACTGGCTGCATTTCCCTTGCACTTGCCACCCCACTGCTCCCCACCTCTTGTGGTGCCCCTAAACCATTCCTCCCACAGTCCCTGCAGGTCCTGCTCTGCTCTGTCCCACAGCCAGTAGCTGCATACTTTGCTGGATGGAGTTTGCCTCCACCAGTAAATCCTCTGGCCTGTGCCCAGCTGCTCCTGAGGCTTCTCTTTGTACTCCAGCCAGATCTGTCAATCCTGCTCTGGCCAAGGGGCTGCAGCAGACCAGTACCACCCTATGCTGCTAAAACAGCCCAGACACGAGCTACTTGCCAAGAAAAGAAAGGAAGAAAAAGTCCAGGAGCAGAGCCCACCCACTTTTCACTGTCCCTGGCAGTGATAGAGACACCACATCATTTACACAGAGGCATCAAAACTGCTGAGGCATCAGGACTGCTCTCTCAGCAGAGGACATGTCACTGCCCTGACGGGCTTTGCCTGAGCCAAAGCTGATTGCTCCATCCTTGAGGAGGCTTTTCCCCCACTCCTGCCCTCCTTTACCAGACAGCCCCCTCCAGTGCCTGCCCCTGCCCTCTCCCCCCATGGGTGCCAGCAGGCAGGGCTCCAGGCCACGTCAGGGAGTTTATAGCCACAGGTATGTGGAGGGGGCCGCCAGGGGTTAGAGGAACCCCTGGGGGAAGGCACTAAACTGCCCCTTGTTCTGAGAGGCAGCAGACAGAGCGTGGGGCCACCCATATGCCCCTTAACAGCTGGAGCAGGGTCATGGCATTGTGTGGGGCCATGGTACAGGGTCACACAGCCTGGAGAAGCAAGGGGACCCCATTTTGCACCCTGCTGCCAGTCCAGGGGTGTTGCCTGTCAGATTTCTGCTGGGAACTCCTGGATGAGACGTTTCAGAGGTTTTTGCAGCATTCTCATATTTTAAAATATTTGCAGCTCTTGGAGAGTCCCCTTTTCCCTTCAAAAATCAGGGATCTGTTTTTTCTCAAGACTGTATAAAGGGACAGTGGGTTCCTCCCAAGGTGAATGCAGGCTCCAGCAGGTAACACAGAGGCAGGCAGGGCAGGGAATGGGATGCAGCAAGTCCACTGGCACAGAGCTCTGCACAAATCTTCCCTGCAGCCCACCTGGGAAGTGAGGATGGCTGTGGTGTGAGCACCTGAGCAGTGAGGGTTGCTGCAATATCATTCCTACAGCAGCAGCCTTGAATTAACTAAGGGAACTGTAGCTATGAATTATTTCGGAAAGCTGATGAGGTGGAGGGACTGGATTCCGTTGTAGGCACCTGTGGTTTCCTTCCTTTCCTCATTTAACTTTCTTGTTTGCCTTCCCTTTCCATGAGGATGACAGTCACTGCCTTGCAAAGATGTCCCCATCAGACTTTGCCTTCTCCCAAACCTGACTGAATGCTCTGCCCTGCCCCAGTTTAAAGGTAAGCAAAGGCACATGCCAAGAGCTACTAATCCATGTAGGGTGTCCAGCTCCACAAGCAGCCTTTTCCCCTTCTTGAACTTCCTGGCTCACAGCTGGTGTGATCCAGCTGCAGGACTTGGAAGGGGTGAAGCCCTGGGGGTTATGGAGATAGGAACAAACGGCTGGTGTGAAGTCACTGTGACAGCAATCCCTCAGGCACTGAGCAAACTCCTTTAAAGACCAGGAGCGTGCCAGCCACACGTGACTTTTCACTGGCCACTGCACCTCCCTGTTGCTCTCCAGGTCATGGCAGAGGCCCTGTGCCCAGGGAGGCCTGGGGAGATGGGTCAGGCCCAGGGAGGACACGCTGTGGCAGCTGCAGTTTGCTCAGGTGCAGGCTGAGGTTTGCAGCCCCATCATCCTCACAGGGGCTCCTCGTTTTGATGTGGTGCTGGAGTGAGCCCAGTCACAGCCAGGCCATGTATGGCCTCTCACACCTCCCCCCAAACCTGCACAGCCCCCCAGACCACCTCGCTCAACCCATCCATGCAGGGACTTCAAACACAGTTGGCCCAGGCTGACCCCAGGGTAGAGGGTGGGGTGTGGACCCACATATGTGAAACAAGCAGTTCATGTGGAAGCATGAACTGAAGGGAAAGGAGAGGCTTTAAAAAAACCCCAAAAGTATATACATAAATGCACACAACTTCACAGGATCTTGAAATTTCTGGACCCCCTCCCACCCCCCAACTTCTTCTGATCTGGGTCAGTGGCACTTCTTGAGGATTAACAAGGAAGCCAGGAAAATCAGAGTCAACCCTGCAAGCAGGCAAGCCTAATGGACAGAGGAGGCAAGGGAGATGTTTGAGGCCAGCAAGGGCTGTATCTGAGGTGAAGGCACCAGCACATGCCCAGCTCCAGGAGCTGAACATGCAGGGGTCCAGCCACCTTCTGAGGCAGCCAGCTTGGGGGGCAGTGGGTTTGCTGTGCAGGAATGGTGACAAGCGAGCTTAAAGCCTCATCTCCTATGGCAGGAGACTGATGGCTTCAAAAAGAATAGGGGGAAAGGACAGAGATTTGTCAGTAAATCCAAAGAAACCTGCACCAGCTTGTAGGACCCTCCACTGTTGTGCTCCCTCCAAACAGCCTGGACAACCTGGGCTGTAAACACTCAAAAATCTTAGAGGTGGAAGTGACAGGAACCTGGCTGACAGCCTGGGTTTTCTTTACGTGGCTCCTTGGCTCCCACAGCTGTGTTTGCCCTCCATCTGGAAGGGGGCAGATACAGGCAGAGGCAGGGAGTGCCTCTGTGCCCACCACACGCGTGCCTGGTGCTCCTGGATTAGGCTCTCCTGCTTGCCCCGCTGTGAACTTTGTTTTGTTTCCAGTCCCCAGTCTGCTAACTCCTTCCAGTCCCCATTTTCTCCTCCACATTCTCCCACCTCCTTTCCTTCCTCCATGGTCTCTGCTGTTTCTGAACAGGGAGAGAGGGAAGACGGGCTGACATCTCCATGGAAGCTGACTGGGGACTGTGCTGGGCTCCCTTGATCTCTGGTCAAAATGCAGGCTGAGACTTTCAAATCTGCCTGCAAATACCAAAGTGGTTCTTTGCTTCATTCCCTCAAGCTAGCAGAAGGAGCTCAACCCCTCACAAAGGCAGCTTTGTGATCCCCAAGTCTCTTCTCTCCAAGGAATCATCCCACAACTGGCAAGCGAAACAAGTCCCCTGAAGGGTCTGACCTTTTAGGTCCCCAAACTGAGAGCATTCTCTCAGCATCAGAGTGCTCCTTAAAGGAGCACAATCACACAATCATGGAATTGTTTGGGGTTGGAAGGGACCCTAAAGACCATCTCTGACCACAGATGGACAGAGACACCTTCTACTAGACCAAATTTCTCCAAGCCCCATCCAGCTTGTCTGTTCCTGTCAGAGACCTGCTTCAGACGGCACATCATGGTGGAAGCAACAGCAAGGAGCACTGTGGGGGTGATGCCCTTTCCCCCAAAGTATCTGACCCCTGGCTTTCAGGCCAGCACTTTTTAATGTTACAGCTCTGGGCAATGCTGAACATTTCTCCTTGACAGTTCATATCTTTGTGTGATCCAGGTGTTGGGCTGGTACTGCCATGGCACAGGTTCTGCCTAAATCCAGAAAACTCCCATCACAAAGCACAAATGCATATGTTAGGTTCCCCTTGTTACCTTACACTGGAATTAGAAGTGAAGCAGCCTGGCAGCTGGGAGCCTCTCCAGGCTGATAACAGATCTCCTTTAGGAAGAGGCAAAGAAGCTTTACCCTTCATGTCAGCACTGTCAGTCAGATGAACCTGCCAGCAGGAAGGCAGCAACCTTCTGGCAGGATCTGGATTACACAATCAGTATTTCCTCAAGGATCCCTTGTTGACAAGCAGTGATTTCCCAAGGGCCTTTCCTCACCCAGGTTAACAGACAAAAGCATCTCTGGGAAGACTGATTTCTTCATCCCCTTTCTCTTTCACTTAAACTATGGGAAATTAATTTCAAATATGTCCTCAGCCCCTTCTAAGCATCCTTACTGCTCCTGCAGTAAAATTCAAATAAAAGATAGAAGTGAGGCAATTGCATGAACATCTGTATCCAAGATTATCCTCACGTGCATGGAGACAGCTGGATCCCAAAGAGGTTCAGGCCTGCATAAGATGGGCAACTCCACACGAGGAGCAAAGCTAGAACTAGAAGAATAATTCAAAGGAAGCCTGACTGTATTTCCAAGGGTGAGCTAGTTAGTGGGCATGAGGAATCTTCACTGTCAGCCACACATTATGTTTGACTTTTGTCCACATGCAGTACACATAGAGAGTCTTGCTTCTTCATGTACCTCCACACCTGCATGGCACTAAATCCTTTAGCAAGGCTTGTGCTTGCTGGGTTGGTGGACAACAGGGAGACAACAGATAAAGAACTCAGTTTTCTGAAGCCAGAGACACAGCAGAAGACCCTAAAAACCTGATATCCACATCACCACCTCAGATCCTACTTTCACACCAGCACATCAGGAACCTGCACCTCACCAGAGCTGGTTGCTTCCAGAACTCCCCAGCACCTCCCTTTCTCCAAAACTGGCATGATCAAAGAGATCAACCTCTCACTCTGGCAGCTCCCACCCTCTCCTTGCCAGGGCTGAGATGCCAGAAGGATTTCCAGCAGTCCAGGAACTGACTTAATGGCTAAGAGCTGGTACACCACACCAAGGGGTTTGTACTCATGCTGAGAGTCACCAAGAGCTCCTGATGAGACAGTACAATGACATTTACTAGTCTAAGGAAAGGTTTTTGCTTGGGCTGGGCCACTCACATAGGAGTTAATCTGCACTCTAGGAAAGCAATACTTTTTCTGGTTCTGTTAATGTGGTTTTTGTATTCCACCATCAGAGATGTCCGATGAAATAGCAGCAGTGACAATTGCAAATGGGAAAACATAATGTCAACATGCATTGCTATGAAAACATAAACCGCTTCACATAATTTTCCTTGACTGGTCTCACAGGCTGCTCAGACCCATATGGAAGTTACTCACACATCAGAGGAGCCTCAAGATCTCCCAGGGGTCATCATTTTCACCAGCAGTTGCTGCAGCAGGACAGAGGGGGCCTCACTCTGCAAGCTGAGTGGATCTGTTTGAATGCCCAGTGCCTGAAGCGCCACAGGCACAAAAGCTGCTCTAGAGCTTGCAAAGCAGTCCATGTGATTGCTGCCATAATAATCATTTGCTCAGTTCCCTTTGGCCCTAGAAATGCTCCTAACACTGTGAAAAGCTGTTTACAGAAACCACTTCCTTCATTACTAGGCAAGAAATTTGGCAACTGCTTCCCGCTGCACAACAACTCTACCCCAGAGCAAAGAAGAGATGAGGTCTGCATCCAATTAAAACTGGAAGGGGGCATTAAACAATTAACACATAATTACCTGATCTGGGCTAGAATCAAAACTCTGGGGAGGACCCAGCCAGGGCCAGGGAATCTTTAGTGACCAAACCCAATGGGGACTTTGGCTGGAGGAGTCACAGACAAAACTCTGCTTTATCCCCCAGCATCGAGATATTGGCTGAGAGTGGGGCTAGTGAACCACCAGGAATTTTTCCCTGAAGCATCAGGAAAAATCTTCTCCCATTGAAATGCCACTGCTAGAGATATTAAATTTAGCCAAGAGGCACAGCGGGTGAGATGTTAACCCTGACAGAAGGCAGCCATTCATTCTTGCAGTGCCTCTGTTCCATGTTTTATGGCTTTTAGGAAAGACAGAATATGCCAACATCTTGTAAATGTCTAATTACCTGGGATTCCACAAACAATTTGCTGCTTAACTTTCACAGAGTGATGAATACGTTGAGGTGCACAGGAAGATCTGCTTGTTCCAAGGCCAAAGTACTTAACACCCTCATGTGTGCAACAGCACCTTGTTCCCACCAGGTTCACCTAGACCAGGGAATGCCTCTTGTATTTCAAGAAATCTGTGTGATCAGAGCAAGCTGCTCTGCCTTCTATCACCTATCAAGCCAGGTCTTCGAGACTGCCATTGTCCTGTCACCTCTGCTCCTTGCACACACTGGGAGGAGGAAAGAAATGGTGATAACAGACCTGCCACAGACTTACTTCTTAGGCTTGTCTGCTGTGCTCTCGGCCACGTGGTAGCCGGGCTTGCACTTGTAGCGGCAG
Organism: Emberiza elegans; assembly: GCA_024865655.1. Lineage (NCBI taxonomy): Eukaryota > Metazoa > Chordata > Aves > Passeriformes > Fringillidae > Emberiza > Emberiza elegans. The sequence goes on from JALJVW010000168.1 coordinate 843,331, forward strand.
ACGGAGCCCACGTCGTGGCTGCCCTGCAGGCACCGCGGCACCAGGAGCTTGGCGTTGGCCACGGCGGGAGGCGCCTCGCACTCCAGCTTGCAGAAGGCTTCGGGCAGGGACCAGAGACCATCCTCCAGGCAGGTGAGCCACTGGTTTGTTCCTGACCCCAAAAGAGAAGCAGAGTGTGTGTGGGGGGTTACGTTTCAGCCAGGAATGGAGAACTGCTGAGGGCAGCTCAGAGCGACCAGCAGAAGTCCTCCTGTTAGAGTGTACACTGATACCAAAAGGGGCAACAAACACAAAGACTGTGGACTCCATCGCCTGCTTGGTCAGGCTGTAGCAGAAAATACTTGAGTGCAGACAAAAGTATGGCAGGGTCAGCTTCTAGAGGCTGGAGAAAGGATCTTGATTCTGCAAATCTCCCCAAATCTTTCCCTTAAACTTGCCCTCTTTCATGGTGCCTCAGGACACCCATGAGCCTTAGTGTAGGACTGTTCTATCATGTTTAGTTCAGCCCACCTTCATCCTCCCCAAGGGCTTTTTGCAGCTTGTCCTCAGCTATGCTGATCAAGCTGTCATACCCTACTACAGATGCAGTGTAAGATCATAGAACCATGGAATGGTTTGGGCTGGAAAGGACCTTTCAAAGCACATCTAGTCCAACCTCCCTCTGCCATGGACAGGGACATCTTCCACCAGGTCAGGTAGCTCAGAGCGCTGCCCAACCTGCCTTTCAATGTTTCCAGGGATGGGGAATCCATCACCTCTCTGGGCAACCTGAGAGTCAGGAGGATGGAAAATGCCACAAGGACAGATGTGGGAGGCTTCACTGGTGTGACTGGGAATTCAAAGCACCCATCATTAGAGGTTTGGGTTGAGTATAACAGCCCAGCTCTTTGTTGTCCCTGACAGACACAGCTAAATGGGGGAAAAACTGCACAGCTCTGGATGCAGGAAGTGCCCAGGACTACATCACCTACATGGTGTTGATGATGGACTGGATGATGGATAGTTCACTGGGAAATGATAAGCAATAAAAAAGGCCTGACAAGAAATTTTTATTATCATAACAGACCTGCCACAGACTTTGAGACTGCCATTGTCCTGTCACCTCTGCTCCTTGCACACACTGGGAGGAGGAAAGAAATGGTGATAACAGACCTGCCACAGACTTACTTCTTAGGCTTGTCTGCTGTGCTCTGATGCCACGAGGGTGCCGGGCTTCCCACCTCCAAGAGCCACACAGCCCACGTCGTGGCTGCCCTGCAGGCACCGCGGCACCAGGAGCTTGGCGTTGGCCACGGCGGGAGGCGCCTCGCACTCCAGCTTGCAGAAGGCTTCGGGCAGGGACCAGAGACCATCCTCCAGGCAGGTGAGCCACTGGTTTGTTCCTGACCCCAAAAGAGAAGCAGAGTGTGTGTGGGGGGTTACGTTTCAGCCAGGAATGGAGAACTGCTGAGGGCAGCTCAGAGCGACCAGCAGAAGTCCTCCTGTTAGAGTGTACACTGATACCAAAAGGGGCAACAAACACAAAAACTGTGGACTCCATCGCCTGCTTGGTCAGGCTGTAGCAGAAAATACTTGAGTGCAGACAAAAGTATGGCAGGGTCAGCTTCTAGAGGCTGGAGAAAGGATCTTGATTCTGCAAATCTCCCCAAATCTTTCCCTTAAACTTGCCCTCTTTCATGGTGCCTCAGGACACCCATGAGCCTTAGTGTAGGACTGTTCTATCATGTTTAGTTCAGCCCACCTTCATCCTCCCCAAGGGCTTTTTGCAGCTTGTCCTCAGCTATGCTGATCAAGCTGTCATACCCTACTACAGATGCAGTGTAAGATCATAGAACCATGGAATGGTTTGGGCTGGAAAGGACCTTCAAAGCACATCTAGTCCAACCTCCCTCTGCCATGGACAGGGACATCTTCCACCAGGTCAGGTAGCTCAGAGCGCTGCCCAACCTGCCTTTCAATGTTTCCAGGGATGGGGAATCCATCACCTCTCTGGGCAACCTGAGAGTCAGGAGGATGGAAAATGCCACAAGGACAGATGTGGGAGGCTTCACTGGTGTGACTGGGAATTCAAAGCACCCATCATTAGAGGTTTGGGTTGAGTATTACAGCCCAGCTCTTTGTTGTCCCTGACAGACACAGCTAAATGGGGGGCCAAAACTGCACAGCTCTGGATGCAGGAAGTGCCCAGGACTACATCACCTACATGGTGTTGATGATGGACTGGATGATGGATAGTTCACTGGGAAATGATAAGCAAGGAAAAAAGCTGGATTGGAGGGAATGGGACTATTCCTAGTGATAGGTTTGGATCAGCATGTTTGTCGTGCAGCCAGGCTGCTCTACAGTTCCTTCAAACATCCCTTTCTTTTTACAGAAACACTTTTGGGCCAGAGACAAGATCACATCTCTACTCAGCACCTGTGCTCCTGATGGGTCGAGGCTGCCAGGGGTCATCTCCCACCTCCAAGAGCCACACAGCCACATCATCCTTTCCTTGCTTACTCTTGAGCATCTGTTAGCATTGACAGCTTGCTTGTAAGGATGCGAGTCTTTGGGGGGAGCAAGCACAGAGCATGTCCCTGCCTCAGTGGTGTCAGCTGGACTCCAAGAGCTTACCCCCATGGCTTGGCAGCCTTGGCTGAGCACCTCCAGCCATCATGCTGGAAGTCACCCAGGGGCCCATGGAGGGGACCCCTTCCCACGGAGGGAGCCCATGGCAAACTCCCAGGGATTGCAGCAGGACCAAGAGGCAGCTGTGAGTGCAAGATCAGATTAGAGCTCTGCCTCAGTTGACCAACCCAAGGCAATGGGCATCAGTTCATGCACAATTTGTGTTGTTGACATTTGCATGCTACCCATTGATCAGCCCACGCTGGGGATCTGCCACCATCCTCCCTGTCATGAAATGGGACCTTAATTCTCTGCAGTTTTTGATCCTTAGATTTAAGGTTTTTTCTTTTATAATAACTAAACAATTCTCATACATTTCAGCTATAAATGTCTCCATAAAGTAGGGCACCCATTAAAATGATTTGTTGTATGTGATTTTTTCAGAGCAAAGGCACTGGTGGAAACTCACAAAGTCCCAATGCTTGAAGCTGTCAAGGCAATTACCCCTGAAATCCCATCCAGCTCAGCCCTTGCATAGACAGAACAGTAGCTCTCTTTCTCTGACTTGGCTTAAAAAATTCCTGTGGCTACTGATGGAGTCGTCAGAATGAAAGCCAGGCCATGGTGTGTCTGGGTGGTGACCATCTCCCAGACTGCTCTATAGCTGTGGGCATCAGTCTCTATGGCTTTATACAGCCCCAGCCCCCTGAACCACTGGCTTCCCACAGCCACCAGGCACAGAGCCACTGCTGGCTCTCTCAAGTCCTCTCTGTCTGCCTGCATGTTTCTTGTCTCCATCACTGTAATACTGGAGGCTGGACTAGTTATCAGGAGAGGACATCACTACACCCTGAGGTGGATGGATCAGGGCTGCCTGCCACGGGATGGGAGTCAGAGGGAATTATCCCCACACTAGGATGTCTCTGTTCCAGGGGGAGGGATACCCATCATATCTCAAGAGCTCATCCAGCTGGCAAATCCAGGATAAGTGAGAAATTCCAAATTCTGTTTGAACTGCTTGGGACAGGCATGGAAATGTGGCATCAAAAGGGGTGGTTAAATGTCTTGACACTCCAGAGCATACCTTGAAGCTTGGCTGGGGGGATGCAGGAGAAGGAGCATCTCTGCAGGTAGGTGGTCCCCAGAGGGCAGGAGAACTTGGCATAGTACACGTGGGACTGGTCAGGGATGTGGCAGTCAACAGGGTCACAAGTCACAGATCTGTCCCACTGTCCCCAGCTGCACGTCAGCACCACCTCCTGCTGCAGAAAAAGCAAAGCTCCATCAGACGCCTGAGGAGAGCTTTGATCTACAGCTGTCCCACCACAGCAGAAAGGTCCAACCAGGTTTCAGGATGAGGAGTGTGCTCAAGCATTTTTCCTCCCCCACTGTGCCCTTTCTCCCCACTCTGGACAGCGAACCACAAAGCCCTGACCAGTTCACAGTGAGATGTGTGGGGCGTGAGAGCAGGAAATGTGCATGCTGCCTTGTCTGGGTGGTACCAGCCCCCAGTTAGGGATAAAAGGAAAGTCCCTTCAAGATTCACTGGAACCTCCTGAGCTAAGCTATTTCCAGCTGGATGTGCTGCAATTTCCTCCCCTAAAAGATCAAGTCTTACTTCAACTGTTGTCAGAGAGCTCTTCTGTTGATTGTTTTTCCCCAAATGTACCAATTCCCTCATGCCTCAGCCCACGGACCCCAATGAAATCATATAACTTCATTTACAAATCCTGATTATACAGCCCTTCTTACTCAGAATTGCCCAAGATCAAAAACCACCATGGTCCCACCACTAAATATGGTCAACATGTGCTACAGACTTCATCAAAATTGGTGGATGATGGTTTGCTATGAGCAGCCTGGTTTAGTGGAAGGTGCTCCTAGCCACAACAGGGGGGTTGGACTAAGTGATTTGTTGAGGTGCATTCCAACCCCAATTGCTCTATGATTTCCATTCCCAAACTGCTAACCCCAGCCCAGCAGCCCTCAGCCAGGGGCTGCAGACTGATGTTCCTGATGTCCCTTCGTGGCTGGTACAGTCCCACTGCTGGTGCAGCTGAACACATGACCTATCCTGCCAACCAGCATGTTTTGATTGAACCTGGCTGTGGTGGCTCTGAAGGACATCACTAAATTAGAGTTTGGCTCTCCCAAGTGTGCAGCTGGATCCTGGTGTATCTGAACTAGCTGGAGAGGACCTCAGGAGGAGAGCTGTGTGCGTTTTCCTATATAGGGTTACAAGCCTGTAGCCGTGATATTTTCTGAAAAATCCTTTCTTTAGGATTTTTCCTTTTGAGAAGCTGAGAGGCCTCAGGAACAAAACGTAAACATTGGTTATCTGCTGCTGTGGAATGCAACAGGTGCATCTGGGATTGGCCCATGTTGGTTGTTTCTAATTAATGGCCAATCACAGTCAGCTGTCTGGACTGTCTTGGTCAGTCACAAGCTTTTGTTATCATTCTTTTTCTATTCTTAGCTAGCCTTCTGCTTAAATCCTTTCTTCTATTCTTTTAGTATAGTTTTAATATAATATATATAATAAAATAAAAAATCAAGCCTTCTGAAACATGGAGTCAACATTCTCGTCTCTTCCCTCATGCTGGGACCCCTGCGAACACCACCACACAAGCCAGACACCACTGTAATACCACTGGAGGGCTCAGGGCAAGGCCCCTGCAAGCTGCCCTCTGCTGTGACAGCCACTTGGTAAAACTCTGTTCAGAAGTTTCCCATCTCACTGCCAGACACAGGAAAGCTGTCACCCCAGGCAGATTCATTTTGTGCGGTTTCGTTTCGGAGAATGGGAACATTTTGTTTTCCCTGGGCAGGCCTTGGCCCACAGGCCCAGTGGCCATGTAATTAATAACCTCCCAGTGGTGAGCAGTGCATCTCCAGCTGCCCTACTGCACTTCCCAGTGTCCACCTCTCCTCTGGCCAACTCTGCAGCACAGGGAACCTGCCTGCCAGGTGTCACAAGCAGATCTCTAAGGAGAGGAAGTGTCACCCTCCTGACACGGCCCAACTCACTTTTGTCTGTCTGCCCCAAGCAAGTTCATGCCCTCACTCAGTCTGGCATGTAGACCAGCTCAGCCCCAGAGGCTCCTGTTCTCCCCTCCAGAAACAGCCCAAGGACAGGACACTGTGTGCCTACCCCCCTTCCAAGGTGACTGCCTGGACCAAGGCAGTTCAGTTCCCAAGGACACATCATCCCAGGTCTCCTCAGTCAATAGCTAAGAGCTGTGCTGGCTCCTGGCTTTTATGAGGTAACCCCCAACCCTCTGGAAAGTGGGACAAACTCTTTCACGGTGACCTCTGTGCCATTATTGCAACACAACACAAAGGAAGAAAAGCTCTCCATGCTCTCAGCTGCCTCTAAATATAGTTGCTCTGTAATGACTTCATTTTTTCCTGAGCCACTAACTTCAGCTTTAAGAGAGAAAACATCCCAGGGATGTTTAACCCTCCACGCAATGCCCATCTGGAGAGCAGAAATATCCACCTCTCCTTCTGCTGGAGTGCATCACCTTGACTTGGGACATGCCCTGCAGCACCTTTCAGCCTGGCAGAGCTGTGCTCTGCAGACAACACTGGACTGAGAGAACCAGGACTGCAGGGAAAGAGAGGGATCTCCAGAGCAGAAACACCAGTCATGAAAACAGGGGTCCAGCACTGGAGTTTCATTGAGCTGGGATATGTTGGAAAAGCAGCAAAAAGGTTGGGGCTGGAGGAACGAAGTGTTCTGTGCTCTCTCCTACCACCTCAGGGTGGTTAAATCTTTTTTATCTAAGTCTTGGTCCCATGGGCCATCCTGAGGCCCACTCACCTGCGTGGAGCCCAGCCTCTTCCCACCACTGGAGTGGAGGACAAATCCCTTTTCACAGGAGACAGCACACGCCATGTGCCCTGGGCCCTCCGAGCTGCAGTTGAGGGTGGCAGCGTGAGCAAGCAGTGGCTGCGTGCAGGTTCCTGATCCCTCACAGACACCATGGGCACAGCTGTGGAGGAGAACAGAGAAGGGATCAATCAGGAGTCCCAGGACTACTTCAGCAAGGAAGGGCTCTCTCCAGGTGGCACTTGTGTGGAGTGAATGCTCAGCAGGTCACACATGCCTAGAGATGCTCACCTATCCTTTACAGCTTCTCCCAGGCTTGAAGTCCCCTGACAATGATGCCAGAGACTTCATCCCAACCCCAACCCACATCTTCCCACCAACCACCATCATCTTCTTTCAAGCTGATGAAAGGAGCCACAGCTCAGCAACATTCCAAATTTTGTTCTGCCTGCACACAGGTTTCAGGGCAGCTGCTGCAAATTCTCTCACTAGCTTGTATTTCCAGAGTGTGCACACAGCCCAGCACCAAAGGGGGGCTCACTGCAGGTAGGCCAAGAGAACAAAAAGAAGGGAGGTGACAAGGAGAGGGGAGGCAGAAGGAATACCTTTGCATACCTTTAGAATCAGGTATGTCAAACTCTGTACAGGGCACTGGAAAATCCACAGATGATTCTCCAACTGCAAGGAACGCTAAGAGGAAACCTCTGCAAATATTAGGGGATCATCCATGAGATGTCCTTCAGATCCTGTGCCGGCCCCCCTTGGCATCCATACAGTTACACCACAGCCTATGGTGGAAGGGAGAGGCTGGATATACAGCTGGCTCCCCAGTCCCACTCCTGTCACCTTCCCCCTCTGCTCTGATGGTTTTCAGCGCCTCTGCTCCTCCCACAGGCCAGCACAGCACCCCAAACCTGTGCATGATGCCAGGCTCTTTGGGATCAACACCACCTCAACACACACCTGTCCAGCTCTACAGCCTCAGCTGTGGCCACCGAGGTGAGCTGTAGCTCAAGGGAGGAATAACCTTTCCCTCAGCACTGCTGCAAGTTACAAGAGGTGCCAGGAAAGTTGGAGATGCATCACCCATTCCTTGGTTTGCAATGCACCACCCACACCTCCTCCTCACTTCAGCAGCTTCCCACTGAGGAGCAGTCACTAGGTACTGATTATTTAAGCATCACAATTCCATCATGAGAACCAGTGTGGGTCAAAGGGTTGTGAGCTCCACCAGTGAAATGAAGCCAGTTGATTAATTACCTGGGATGGAATTGGGAAAAGCCAAAGGGCAGCACAAACAGCTCCCACGCCCTGGTTATCCATCAGTCTGGCTTTATCTGTTACCAAGTGATGTAGGTGCAGCACTGATCTCAGCCAGGGGCAGAGGTGCTGCACTCCAGGCAGTAACTGGGGACAGAAGGGAGGGAGCTGTACCTGAATGCCTTGCTCTCCTCTGCTCCCTGCTTGGCACAGGGCTGCTGCTGTTTTCAGGCACTGCCTTTCTCCCAGCGAGGCAGAGGCCTCTGCCTCCAGCCTTTACTCAACATTTCCAGCCAAGGATGCACAGAGCTAGAAATACCACAAAAGACATGCACACAAAAAACAAAAAAACAACAAACCCCAAAAAAAGCCCAGATCGGTGCCGACGCAGACGTTAAGGGAACGCAATGTGCTGTTGACTCTGGACAAGTCCACCGAGCCAAAGGCATGGTGGAAACCTGCAGGCCACAGCCCTGAAAGAGCCGGTGGGCACAGGAGGGGACCACAAAGGAGAACAAGAAGAAAGGGGCTGTTTTTTCAATGCAGACCTGTTTATGAAGTGAGAAATGGTTTCAGGGCAGCTGCTGCAAATTCTTTCACTAGCTTATATTTCCATTTGCTTCCTTTTTAAAGAATTTGTTTTATGAGTGCAGCATTTGTCAGGTCATTAGCTTCTGAGGGCATCTGTTACCAATTGTAGCCCTCTCCCCTCCCTCCCGCAGTCACCTTCTCTGGGCAGTTGCTCTGCTCCCTGCCTGTGCCCCTGCCTCATACTTGCTCCCGTCCCCAGTGATGGAACCACTGTCCCAAACTTCCTTGTGTGTTTGCCTCTGGACACACGTTCTCTTTCCAGCCTTGCTTCTCCATTCCATCTCCTTCCTCACCAGTCGTGGGCACAGCATGGAGATGCACCTTTCCACTAGACCAGGTTGCTCCAAGCCCCCTCCAAACTGGCCTGAAACACTTCAAGGAACGGGGCAGCCACAGCTTCTGTGGGCAGGCAGTGCCAGGGCCTCCCCACCCTGACAGCTGATGGTCAGGGCGTTGAGTTCTGGAGCATGTGCCCATCACAGCACTGGTGATGTGCCAGGGTGTGCCCTGGCACCTTCCAGATGCATCCAGGCCAAGTGCTTGGCTGGAGCAGCTCTGCTGGTGCTGATGGAAAGACAGTACGTTGTCTGGGGCAGCCTTGGCAGCTGGGACAATGCTGTTATTGAATAAAAATTAAATGAAGCGCTAATCCTTCTGAGCGCTACCGGGGACGTTTTGGTTTTCCACCAGTTCAGAAATGCAACCAGCAATGTGGTACAAGGTAGATCAAGATATCAGCAAGTTTCTTCAGGATTATAAATACAGAATGTCATATAGGATAGTTAGCATATGAGATGGATAACTACAGGTCATAACAACAAAATATTTTTATGTACATCACATATATATATATATACACTCATGCACATGTTCTGTATGTGCATATAAATATATTCTAGAAATAATAGGAAACGTTGGGTTAGAATAATTACTTTTCTCTTTGCTGTCAAAGATTACTAACTTAGCACTGTTTTCTCTGTGCTCAACAACACACCTAACCCCACAAATACCCATTAGATTTTATTTTGGAAATGATCTGAGCCCGATCAGCTCAAGTTCTGAGAAGCTGTGCTCATCCTACACCTGGCTTTGAAGTCTGGTGCTGCTATTCCAGACCTGAAAAGGAGCTCACATCACTGAAAGCTGTCTGATTTTCTCAAATATGTCAATAATCTTAAAAAAAATATATACCAACCCTACCAACAAACATTGCCTTGCTTGCTTCCTTTATCAGCACCATCACTGCTATCCCTGCTGTACTTGGGGCCAGGACACTTCTGAGCCTGATGGTGAACAAGTGCAGGTCAAAAGGGAAAAAAGCCCTGTGACCTGGCCCCATCATGATCCACATGCTATGCCAGGGCTGGGGTAAAGTGATGGAATAAATCACAGCTCCCAGGCCCTGGAACACCCTAACTAACAAAGGCTGGACAAGGAAATGGTGCAGTTAGCCCAGTTCTGATCTCAGCATGAAGGAGCTCTTTCTGCTTTTGATGATAAATGAAATTCCTGTATCACAGCTGCAAACTCCTGACTTCTGCCCATTTCTGATTCAGGCCATATAAGATGTGGGACAAGCCAATATTTTTTTACTTTTTTTCTTCCCGAGACATCAAAAAAAAAATTCCACTTCTATCCCAGCATCTTTTGAAGCTCAAACTAATGATTTGTCAACAACATTTTTACAAAATACCAAGGTTTTTCTCCTAACTTATTTCATGTCAGCACAAGCCTGCACGATGCTCTGGGCTCACCAAGTCCCATAACTTATACATCAAAGAAAGTTTCAGGTCTGGAAATCTGTGAAATTCTGCCTGGCGATGGCCCTAAATGCTCCAGCACGGTAAGAGCTTTGTTCTGAAATGGGAACAATTCTATAAACTAGAGCAAAACTTCTCCTTTGGGACCCTTCATCCTTCTAGAACAAAAGCAGGCAGCCACTACCAGCAACAGAGCATGTGAAGCCAGTGGTGGCAAAGTTAGTATGGTAACACTGCTTTGTTGTGACAAATCCCAAATTCCGAAAAGCTGAAATTTCATGTTTTACTGCAGCTACTTAATGCAACACAGAAAACACTGATGGATTTACCCACATCAAACTAAGCCAAGTCAAAACCAGTGCAGCTGTCTGAGTATAATAAATCACATATACATTGCTGTAGTGTCTACCAGGTTTTCAAACCCAAGACTGCTGCTGAAACATCCCTTATCATCAAGCTCCAGCTCTTAACAGCGGAAACTTGTAAGTTCTTCTCATGGTGCGAATTTTTGGGAGAGGGGGTTATAGGAGATGTTGACAGAAAAGTAAAGGTTTTGGCCAAACCTCCTGAAGTAAAAAGTCATCACTGCACATACTCTGGTGGAGTCTGGATTGCAGCACTCAACATCAGTGAGATAAAAAGGTGTTTACCCCAATGCGGTCTAGCAGGAGAGAATAGCTAGGAAATGAGAAAAGGTGTTTTGGAAATACTTGGGAATGACTCCCTCCAGGCAAGGTGAAAGGTCTCACTTTTCCAGTAAATCTGATGGCAACCATCCTTGTGGCAGCAGGCTGCGTGTACAGACCCAACGGTGGTGATGCTTCTTGATCACAATCTGCACTGAGGTTGCCATCTCAAGAAAAGGTGTTTGCTTCTGTACGTGACTCCAAAAGAAACTTGGCAAAAAGTACCATCCCTGTGAGTCATCTGCTGTCATCCACCTCAGAGAAAAGGCACCCGCAAGACATCAAATGACCTGCTGGCCCCTCCATAGCCATAGTGGAAAAGGGAAAAAAAAGAAGCAAGAGCACATAATGTATTTCCAGACAGTTCCGTTCCATGTTTTTTTGTTGTTGTTCACTACACCAAAATAGTTGCACAGAAAATGAGGTTGAATGGGATGTCAGGTTTGGTATAGTCACCTTCCCAACCTCAGCCAGGACAGACTGTACCCAAAGAACATCTTTATCCATATCCCATCTCCACAGGACCACGCTCCACCTCATTTTCTCATCTTGTCCAGAGGAATTAATTCCTGAGCCACATCCATCACCATGAAAGACATAAAAATAGCAGAGGGATTTCAAAAGGGAGCTGGAAGCAGAAGCCATAGCTGGGCTGCAAGACTTATGCTGTAAGATTTAAGGAGGAAAAAATATTTATCGTGACAGAGAGGAGATAGTGAGAGGATCTGACATCTCTGTACAGACACAGAGACACAGAAAAGTTGCCTGTCTGCTGGCAGGAGGCAATCAGACCTTTCTGACCAGGATGGAGCAAAAGCAACAACTTTCATCTTGAAATCAGAGGCACCTTCTCAGCAGAGAGGGTTACTGGATATGAGAATAGCTCAGCAGGGGTGATGGTGTGCTCATCACCTCCTGCAGCTTGTGAAAGGAGATAAGAGAACCTTCTGAAGGATGCATTTAATCCAGTGCCTGTGAAAAATCCCTGTGCCTGTGTATGACATCAGGAAGGGCAGGGCAGAATGGGGAAATTGGGTGCAGCAGGAAACCAAGGGCTCTGCTGGCAAACCTGGGGTCTCCCAGTGATTGCTCCCTTCCTCACTGGACATGGGAACTCACACAACTGGTCTGTGGTGGAACTCACATTCCCTCAATGTATCTGTGAGGTGACACCAAACATCCTGTTTGAAAGCCGTTCAGTTACTGTGTTTGACTCAAGATCAAATTGGTGAAAAACCTGTGCTGGGAGGTATTTTTTTCCCTGGCTTTTCTCAGGGAAAGGCAGAACACATCTTGAGCATTCCCAAAAAAGCCCATATATAGAGCACTAATCTCAAGAAGCTTATTAGACTGCAGAGAACAAATGGGATGGGGCAGTCCATGAAGTGGTGTCTGGCCCTCCAAGGGTTACCTGTGACACCTTCCAGCTGGACATTAACTTAAATTTTAGTTTAAATTAAAATTAATAACACGTTCTACAGCACAGTCTTGGCCACCATTGCCCATCAGCCAGTCAGGGCTCCACAGGAGATGTGCCAGAGGTCAACAGGCTTTGATGCTGGAGGAGAAACACTTCTAGAAGTCCCAAAGGCAGAGGTGAGCCCATTCCCCAGGAAAGGTGGTCATCATGACCCTGGAAACACAAATGTTTAGGCTAGAGATGCCCTGTAAAATTAAGTCCAGCCATTAATCCAGCACTGCCAAGGCCACCACTACCCCATGTCTCCACGTGCCATGTTTATGTGTGTTTAAAATCCCTGCAGAGACAGGGACTCCATCCACGGGGCACCCTAAGCCAGAGGCAAAGAATCAGGATTTTATGGTCCCTTCCAACCCAAACTATTCTACATTTCAGTGAAATAAGACACCAGCATGTCTACCAGTGTGCTCATAAATCTTCATGCCATCACACATGCAGCCCATAACTTGAACCTGCATACATTTGGTGCCTGGAAGAAAGAAAACAAACCAAACAAAACCTGTTTGGGAAATAGCCCTCTCTGCTGAATAAAGCTTATCAATTGAAAATGTGTAAACAACTCCCTCCTCCATCTAATTTTCTCTCCCTCACATCCATTTTCCATTCTAAAGGAATCCAAACCTGGCTCCCCTTGATGCCTTACACCCACTTTTTCACTTTTAGGGAAGCAGAGGAGAGCTTGCACACAGGAGATGCAAACACAAAGCAGATCACCTATTGTAGCACCTTTCCTGTGAACCCACCCAGGCATTTCCCAGCACATGTGAACATAAAATCAAACACAATGAAAATAAAAGCAAGCTAAAAATATACACATAACAGAGGAAATGAAAAATGTTCCCCTGGTTCAGTGTATAGCCTGCACCAAGTTAAACAGGAGGGACTGTAGCCCAGTTTAAAAATGCAAAGAAAAGGATGAAAGCCGTAAGCTTTGGGTCTCCTGGGTGGAAATGTGTTAAAAGTTTGATTTCTGCTTGACCTCACTGGGAGCAGAATACACAGACAAACCCTGGTCTGCTGGCAGAGACAGCAGAGAGGGTTTCCTGGTGATGGCAGTGAGGACACTGCACTGCTGTGCTCTGCAAGTGCTCTGCCAACCTTCAGCACCTCAAAAGGTGACACTTTCTTCAAAACAAGTGTGTACTTTTCTAGAGGCAAGCACCTGTTGCACCCTGACCTGGAGAAAGCTGCACTTCATCAGCATGAACACCATCTCTATGTTTTCCCCATTCTGCAAGATCCTTCAAGATGAAAGATGCTACAGAAATACCAACCTGTCGTATATTTATTATTTTGGCAATGAGCATTTCTAGGCTGAAGGCAGGAAATCTCATTTCTTTGTTGCTTTTGTTACTGTCCTTTCTCAGGTTATTTTAGGAAAGCCCTCGCCCGCACGTACTGTGTACATGAGGCTGGCTGCGTGCACACGGCCAGTCCAGCTCTCTGCTGGAGGAACATCCATGTTCTGGGCTCTTTCACAGTCAAATGTCTCCCAGCCTATGAAGATTTTCTATTCCTGGGTTTTTATAGGGGATTTCTCCCGCCCCTGCCCACCACCAGAATCCACAGGTTATTGCAGTATTTTTATATACTAGCTCCAAAAGTAATGCATTGCAGTATTTTTAAAGGTTAACAATTAATTTCATATAATTACCTTATATGAAATGAATTGTTAACCTTTAAACATACTGCAATGCATTGCTTTTGGAGATAGAACAGATTTTAAAAATATAATAAAGGGGGCACACTTGAATGTTTCCTGACCTAACAGAGGAAGATTCTTTATTATTAGCGTGGCTACTCAAGGCTGTAAGCCTAACCCCCCCCCCACCCGAACATTCAAGACTTCAATTCTGAAGATCAATACTCTAAATAGAATTTTCTACTCTGAAAACCTGGGAATCTGATTTACTTTGAGTATTTGCTAAGGGCACACACATAACCTGCAATTCAGCATACTGCTGTGAAGTCAAGGCCATGGGGAGCCTAGGGGAGGGCAACAAGAGAAGAGGAGACACAAGGATCCTGCTGTGCCTCTGGAAAAGGGAGAGACACAGCTTGGTGTGCCTTGGCAATACAGGAACTGGCTTGTGCTTCAGCTATAATGCGACTTTTATGAGGAAAACATCTATTTTCCTCTCTATTTGCCCCTATATGGGGATCTCCTCATCCCCAGTCAATGCTCAGCTGTGTCCAGTGAGTCTTTTCTTCCTTGCAGTCACTTCTCAGGGGAAGGGGGAAGCTCTCAAGCAACAAGAATGCAAGATTATTTTAAGGGATGAGAAAATGTAATTGAAAAACCACATCAGTTGGCCACAGTCTTAGAAGCATGTGGGTACATTGCTGTAACAGCTACCAGGAGGAAACACGCTGCATTTCAGGTGAACACTGATCTTTTAATGTAAGGTTGAGAATAATATTTACATACTGACTCACTGAGATTTATGTTTCTGTATAAATCACACATGCACTTAGAAAAAAAAAAAAAAAAGCAACTTCAGGATATTCATGGCTTCCAGAATTCTACATAAATCAACTGTACTACAACCCCACAGGCTTTAAGACAAACACATACTCTCATTTGTTATCAGGGATGTTCACCCTGATGATCCAGACTATCAACAGAAGGAACATGACAAGAACAGTGATGAGATGCCCCTAGACAAAGCCCTTCTGTGCTGAAGAACCCCAAAGCTCAACTCAAAAAATCAGTATTCTCAGTGGTGTGGTTTGAGTAACTGGCTGAACTGGAGCCCTGGATCAGCACATGTGCGTAGCTTCAGGGAGCCTGGGATCTGAAAGCAAAGCCAGACTTGGCAGATGTAAAGTGCTGAGGCCTCTATTGGCATTATCACCACGTTCAGCAGGGCGGTGTGAGACTCTGTGAGGGGCCTGGATGGACTAGGAGTGAGAACAGAGAGCATAAGGAGAGCTCCATCCCCACCTTCCACAGCATGGGGAAGACTGGAATGGATGGAGGTGGAGCTTGTAAGTGCTGAAGAAGCTTCAGCTTTAGCAAAAACTCCCAGTGATAACTTCTTAGCCATTTTCAAACTTCTCTTAGTTTTCAGACCAGGAATCAGTCCTTTAGCACAGCTTCCTACAGATGCAGAGGCCATGCACAAAATCTGGTTTCTGCCTTCCCGCTCCCTCCAGCAAGATAAGCAAATCAAGACTGAACACAGCAGATCTTCCAACAATACCTCAAAATCCACCTGAGGATAGTCACAAAGCACTCAATGAGAAGATAAAAACTCCAGAACTCAAACACAAATTCCCAAAGGAGAGCAGCGACCCTGGGTGCCCTGAGGAGACCATCCCTACCTGTAGCACTGATGGCCACATCCCTCCTGGTGCTGCAGGAGGCAGGTGCTGAGGGGCTCAGAGGAGCCAGGCTGCGCCAAGGTCCTCAAGGCCACGGCTGCAATGCCCATAAGGGGAGAGGAGAAGTTGAAGAGCACTGAAGCAACCTGGGGAAGTGGGTCCTCCTGGCTGTGGGTCACGTTGATGACGAGGGGGTTGTGCTGACACGACAGCTCGTACGTCCCTGCGAGACAAGGCAAAGGAAGAAGTGACTGGGCCAGCTCCAGAGTTTACATCTGCTCTCCCCACACACCTACAGAGCAGCTTGGAAGGCAGGGGACAGCAGGGAGAGGTCACAGCTGTGTGTGGTGGTGGCTCTGGTGTCCCCGTTGGTGTCACACACAGAGGTTCTCACCCAACGAGCTGTTCTGTCCGTCTGTGTCAGTCAGCTGCACGGCAACCCCCGGCTTGGGCTGCTGGCCTGGGACAGAGCCAGAGGAGGCCAGGAAGAGCAGCAGAGAGGTGGGCACTGCAGGTCTCTCAAAGCAGACCTAGGAAAGAGGGCAGGAGACACTCTGAGAGCGAGCACAGCAAATACAGCTTCTCTGAGCCCATACAGGCAAGAGAGAGGAAGAGGGAGCAGGGATAAGGGGTCAGAGACCTTGCAGGGCTGCAAAGGTGGGGAGGAGGAAGGAAGGGATCCAAAACAGTCCTTTCCCTCTGAATTTCCCTTCTTCCTTTTACTAGCCTTCTCCTCACATATTCAGTCCCACCTTGCACTAAATTTATAGCATCTTCACTGCGTCCACACTGAGCAAGACCTGGATAACCTCTTTCCTGCTCCCCCTCCACCAGGCTCGGACTCCCACCCCACACGGAGCTGGCCAGGCAAGTGAGACACCCAGGGAAAACAGCTACCAGCCTTGCCACCAAAGGATTTCCAATAAAAAAGCCCTCAAAAAGGACAAAAACCAAAACAAGCCCAAAGAATGCCCCCAGTAGCCACTGCAACAGCAAACTATCCATCAGCCAACACGTGGAAAGATTCATGGGAAGAAGCCCTGCCTGCTAGGAGAGCCAGCAGCTTGCTACTTGTCTACAACCCTGAAGGCAGCTGGAAGTAGCTGGGAAACACATGGCATCAATCATGGCAGAGCAGATGTTCTTTGGAAGAGGACAGAAATGTTTTTCTCCCCCACCCCAGTACCCCCCCTTTCCCCAGTGCTGAGATGTGTTTTGATCGAGATCCTCCCGATACAGTGTTTTTGTGGAATGCTGGCGTGGAGGAAGCTCAGAAATTCGAGGCAAAGGTGTATTTGGAAAGAAGACAAGTCCTGGCTGGCCAGGCACAGCCCAAGGAGCAGACTGTGGGAATGGAGGGGACAACCACGCAATCTGTGATGGCAGCCTCGCCTCAGGGTGGTTCGTGCCACGTCAGGCATTGTTCACACACGGGAACAGGAGAAAGCCTTGGGATTCAGCCCGGGGCTCCCATCCTGCAGGGAGGTGCTCACCAGCAAAAGCCCCATGAGCGAGGCCCCACTGGTGCCTCCTTGCTCCCTTAGCCAGGGCTTGCTGGCTTACAGGGCTGCCTGGCTGCAAGGAGTGCACCTGGGGGCTCCAAATTTTATTTGGCACATCCCCACTGTCTCCCCTAGAGAGATAAGTGGGGGGAAGAGGGAAAGAAACAAGAAAGCAAGAAGAGAGGAAAAGAAAGAGAGAAGAGCCAGCAGGGCTCACAGACAAGGAGCCCCCCAGGACAGAGCTGTGAAGTCGCAAGGACCTGGAGGATTTTAACCCAACCTCCAAGTGTGGTTCCTCAGGGGTGGAGAGGCAGTTGGAATAGTCAGGTGAGGCTTTCCCTGGACTAAACACCTTGAGGTGAAGAGTTCTGTCTCTCCCTTCCTACATCTGCACAAGGGTGAAAGGTGCTGGCCCCAAGCTAGGCCAATAGCAGCTGCCTTGATCAGCATCCCAATCCTTTCCAATACATATTATGTGCTTGGCCACAGCAGGCTATCTTCTTAATTTTTCTCCCTCCCTCTCCGTGCTTCTTGTTTAATTTCCTGCATTACACATCCTGACTTGCTTACAAGTGATTTTGATGTCTTTCCTCATCAGGTGTATTAAAAACTGAGAACAAAGCGTGGCTGGAGATGGGCAAATTGTAGCAATTCTCATGTGCAGACAGACCCAAGGGGCATGGCAGATGCTGTGTGCAGTGGCGCAGACACACATACCTCTTGCTTTAATTACAGCATGACAGTGAGCACAGTGAAACACTGGCACTGGCTTTCCAGAGCACTTGTGGATTCCTGGAAACACTCAAGATCTGATGGGGATCTCAGCCACCTGGTCTAGTGGAAGGTGTCTCTGCTCATGGCAGTGGGTTTTGAACTAGAGGGCATTTAATCTCCTTTCCAACCTTAACCATTCCACGACCCTTTGACCCAGCCATTCCTCTTGTTCACTGGTGCCACCTCTTCAGAAGTGCTTCCCAGCATCTGATGAGTTTTGTGGTGCAGCTCTAACCCAGGAGACACAGGTGCAACAGCTTTAAAATGGCCCTGGGAGCTGGTGGGCACCAAACACCCCGTGCACATGGGTACACATGTGCACCAACAGCACCACTCCTGTCTGGGCAGGCAGCTGTGCTAGGCAAATTGTCCACAAAAAGCCATCTTTCCTAACCCAATATGTTACCAATCAGGCCAACTCTTAGGAAAAAAAAAAAAAAGAAAAAAGGGCATATTTATTACTAGTCCATAAATAATTTTATGGGCGGAAAATAATAGCACTCCTAGAGAGAGCACAGAGAACCAGTAATGAAAGTCTTTAGTATAAACATCCATAGAGGAAGAGGACTGACCACAAGCTCCAATAAAAGTGTAACATGTTTTAACCCCTGCTGAGAAGTGGAAAGCAAGCTTTCATCTAGGTAAGGCCAAGGGGGAGGATTACTGCTTTCCCCTCAGCGCAGGAGGAAAGGAGGCACGTTTGTCATGGCCAGAGACTGAAGCCACAAACTGGGTTGTGAGCACAGAGACGAGGAAGAGAGGGAAAATTAGAAGGCTGAAGGAAGTTAACTGTTTTGGAGAGACAGAGGACCTCAGAGCAGTGCCCATGTTTGTTGACTGAGGTTTGATGATTCAGAGTTGTCTGAGCATCTGGGGGAAGAGGCCTTCTCAAGAGAACCTCGAGCGAAACAGGGCGAGCTGCCCCTCCGAGTGCAGAGGGAGCAGCATGCCAGAGCCTGGCTTTCCAGCAACACCAGGCAGCAGCCACAAAACCTCTAAACTGTGCCTGTGGTCAGAAACCCAACGCTGTAAAAATCCCAGGGGCCCAACCCTCAGCCCTGCTCTGCCCCTCTCCTCTACCTGCTGGGACGGAGGGGTGGGACCCTGCCAGGGGCAGCCCCCGAGCCCCTGGTGGGCTGCAGGACCAACATCCTGGGGCACAGAAGTGCCACCTCTGCTCTGGAGCCATCAGGAGGACCTGGTTGCTGTGGGCTTGGGGTGCTCAGCAGCACCCTGGACCCCTCAGGATGGCAGAGGATGTCCAGCTGCCCTCTGCTGCAGGAACAAAGGCAACTAGGAGTTTAAACACAGCCTGTGCCTGCCCTTTGGGGGTGTTAAAGCGCAGCTTGACTGCAGGGGAGAGTCAGGAGCAAGTTGTTTCTCAGCCTCCAGGCATTTCTGTGGTATTTTGGTTTCATGCACAGTCCTTCTCCTGGCAATCTGCCCCAGGATGGGTTTGCTGTTCACAGTGGGAATGGGGCAAGTAGGACACATCCAGACACAGGGATTTTGGGATTTACAAAGAGTGCAGTAGCATTATGGAGTACTACACGAGTAGTTTTAAAGGCTGCTGTAGCTCCTACAGGACAGGAAAGGATGGGTTTTGTCACCAGAGCTGGGCAAAGACAAACAAATCCTTTGTGCCTGACCACACACCCTCACTTACCTTGAGCCAAACTCCCTCGTCACCCAAAAGCATCTTCTCATTTGGGTCCTGAGCATTCTCTTGGCTGGGAGCACAGGGAAACCAAGCGGCCTCCAACAGGTCCCTTGGCACCTCATGAAGGTGGGATTTACATCCCTGAAGGGAGAGATTTATTTCAACCCAGAAGGTTGCAAGGAAAGGAGAGAAAAACTGCACCTACAAAACTTCAAGGAAGATTGAACAAGGGTTGGGAAGGACCCCAAGGTGGCTCTTAGCATGAAGACAGTGAGGATGTGGCTTCCTAAGTGACATCTCACTGCCCACACATGGGCACAGACCACCTTTGCCATTTTGGAGTGCTGTAAACGTGTTAAGCATCTCATGGTGTCTGTGGGGCTGAGCAACAAACAATGAACCAAGCTGTGAGCTGGTAGGTGAGACCATGGCATCCTGATTTTGGCTGGGCTCACAAGATACAAAGGTGTGATTCATTTGCCTGAATTACACTCTTCTGTTCCATTCAATGCCCTGTGGCATCCCAGACATCCCCACAGGCCTGGCAGACAAAACCTGGGAGATACAGGTGCCATTGGGAAGGAACAGACACCGGAGCCCAAGGCACCCCATCAGACATGTGTATGTGGGCAGGTTAACCATGCTGCCGGTCGCAAGAAGATCATTCCTCCCATCAAATCAGTAGAAACACATGTGTAAAGGGCTAAATGTGATCTCTTTACATATTTCTTGCCTTTCTTCAGCTTGCTAGGAAAGAACATACACACCACGTTAACACCAATCAGGCAAAATCCCCTCCAGGCTCTGCTCCAAAGCCCATATGAAAGATGGGAATTCTCCCATTGATTTTTCCTTGGCTTCAGATCAGAGGGCTTGGGAGCAGTACAGATGCTGATGTGTGTGTGATTTCATCCTTTCAGGCCCTGACCTTATAAGGCATTAGACTGACAGGAATTTTTTTAAGCCAGCAGTGGGACAAGTCACATGCTCCAAGCTGAGCATTTGGCTGGTGGGATGGGGTGGTCACTGCTCAGGGAAATGATGGCTGGGGGAGGTGCTCCCTGCCAGGATGAAGCACCTCTCCCTGAACTGCAGCTCCTGAACTCAGGGACTGATGCAAGAGGAGGGTGGGAAATGCCCAGGTCTTCCACTAGTCCCTGGTTGGGAACATAATAATCAATGAGTGCTTCCAGAGCTGATTTTGTTTGTGTTTTCCCCAGCACAGACTTTGTCACTTCTTTGTCCACGCCTTCACTCACCTTCACCACAGGCTCTCCAGTGACTATGGAAGCAGGGCAGGACTTTGCATCCTGATGGGAGGAATAGGCTCTCACTGCCCACAGATCCACAAATCCCTCGGGAGTGTGGGGACCACAGTCCAGCATGCTGCTTGTCCTCTCAAAGGGCTCACACACACCATCCCCATCGTGAACGTAGCACAGGCTTGGCTCCCCTGCAGGCAGAACAGGGATGAGCTGCTTACAAACCAGGCCCCAGCCACACACTTCTCTCATTATAAGAGATTTGCTGTCTCATTAGCCTGGGGTTTTTCCCACCACAAGACCCATGGATCACTCCAGCTGCAAATCCAGGTTCTGCTGTGATGAGGTGCATGGCCCTCTGCTCTAAGGAGCAGTGTGGATAATGAACAGTTTTGGCTCCTGCCTCGAAAGGAGCCAGTCCATTTGGACCCGTCTCAATCCAGTTGGACTCACCAACACAGTTGAAGCCTTTTTCCTTTTTACACTTCCTGGAACAGCCATCTCCATCCAGCAAGTCTCCATCATCACATTCCTCCTCCAGGCTCCTAAGAGGGCAACAGCCAGATGTATTATTACCACCTTTAACTCAACACCCCTGTGCTCCTGCCCAGTCATCAGTGAGGACCCCTTATCTTGGTTCTGTTTCCACAGAAGCAGTTCAAAAGGAAGAATCACACATGGAATTAGATATAGAAAACACCTTGCCAGGGGATAAAAAGAGGTTGAAGTCACAGCATTTAGGAGCAGATATGATTGTACTGTGACTTTGCTGTAAAACCTGAGGCAAGAACTATGGGAGAATGGAAAAAAGTAGAGAATTAAGCATCAGAAAGACTTGTTGCTGGAGAAAGCAAGTGTTGGAGAAGGCAGGAGATTCTGAAATGGGGCTGGGGTTTCAGTGGGAGCTGGAGAAGGAGGCAGGAGAAGGGAGAGACAGAAACTTCCTCTCCCTTTCCTTACCCTGCTAAGAAAACTGACTTCAAATGAAAGTGATCCTGAGTATCATGGAAGCTGAAGTCTGAAAAAGCTCAAATAATCTGAAATAATTATCTCCCAGGCAGAGCAGGTGAAGCATTGGGCTCTCTCAGTGTAGAGATGGTGGGGAAAGAACATGCATACCTTTCCCTCATTATTTGGGGTTTCTGAGCAGAGACTGGACAGCTCTCTAAAGACACTGCACTGTATGGGACTGAGCAAAAAGTTACACTGCCCTCTTCCAAAGGCAGATCCCTTGGGCTGGACTCTGAAACACTTTGCTGAGATGGGCCAGAATCCAAGCTCAGAAGTCAAGAACAGAGGATGTTCAGGTTGGACCCCTCATGCAGACCATCTCCATCTCCTATGCACATGACATTTTACAAAACACAAGCTCTGCAGCTCAGTCTGCTGGAGGGATTTTGTGCAGCAGCTTCAGCCATGTACCCGTGCATGGAGGACCCACATGCTGCTTCCCTTTGGGGCAGGATGACCTGACAGCTTAGAGAACCTCAGCTGAGAGCTTGAGGAGCTTTTCAACTTACGTGGCCACCTTCCCATCCCCACAGTAGGGTGCTCCATGCACATGGACGAGCGGTGGGGACGCCTCTCCTGAGGTTGTCCCAGAGACCACCTGCACCTGGTAGTGGTACACCTGCCCAGGAGTGACTTCCCTGCAGGGACAGAGAGAACTTGAGGGAGCAGCAACATCTGCAACACAGAGACTTGCTCACCACAACTACAGACTTCACGCGTATACATCCATGCAGTACCACAATCTATCTGGTGTGTCTTCATACTCTGCCACAGGCAGAGCCTGTGGGAAGAGTCTCTTTTAGGTTATTATTTCCCAAGGGTCTGAGCTGGGGAGAAGTGGAATTAGCTTGAGTAATCATTTTACTCGTTGTATTGATGGGGGAAATGCAGTTTTATGGGTTGTATTGATGGGGAAAATGTTTCTGGGTTTAATGAGCTCCTTCTAAGTTAACCTGGGCTCATGGACAAGGGTTGTGCTAGCACGGTGGGTCTGCCACACCGTTGCTCAATGGCACTGGATGCAGTAATTCCCAGAGCAGGGGGACAGCAGGAAAAACAACACAGAAGCAAAACCATCCAGGGATTCAAAGGGAGAATGTCAGAACTCAGTACATCCCTCCAGGCGCCCAGAGTTGCCGAGGACCCCGGCTGGGGGCTCGGAGACCCTGGCACGCAGCCCAGAACACCTGCGGATTTGATTTTGACCCGTGGAACAAATTACCAGCTTTGTAGGAGGACCTGAAAGTCACAGAAGTTTAAGTAGTATAATAATAAAATTATCACAGGGTCAAAATGTAGATTTTAAGATTTTTGAATGGGGGTTTTGGGGACAAGATGGAGGAACTTGGGCATGTCTAGCCTTTCTTCTTCTTCTTGGCCTCCATCTTCTGCTGTGATGCTGGCACTTTGGGATTGGTTTAGAATAGAAGCTCACTGTCTAACATAGGTGATAGGTATTGGAAAGTAATTGTAAATATGTTATACGTAATTTGTAGTATAAAAAGACAACACCACCTCGGGAGTGGTCAGAGTGCCTTTGGCTGCCCTGCTGAGTGGATCTCAGCTGGGCAGAAGGAAAATTTTATAAGAATTAATAAACAACTTCAAGTGCGAAAACTGAAGAGCTCTGACTCATTGTTCGGAAGCGCGGGCTGAAACAGAGACCTTTCGCACATCTCGGGGCAGCAATGAGCAACCAAAATCCCGAGAGGAGAAGACACAAGGAGGTAATCAAACCCGACTCAGCCACCCTTGAGCCCAGGACAGAGCAGCCTGTGACTCACGTGTCCATGAAGTGGCGATGTCCCTGCAGGGGGGTGGCAGGGGACCCGTCTGCAAAGGGGGGGTCACGGAGCACCCGGTACTGGATCGGTCTGCAGGCAGAGCACAGGGAGCTCTGGGGCCTGGAGGTCAGCAGGGCTGTGTCTATCTCCATCCTCTCGTCAAAGGTGTAGATTTTAACTCCAGACATCTTTTTAGGGATATTGAGCTTCACGGTAAAGGGGATGTCGCAGAAGGTGTCCAGGGGGCCCAGGTGGATGGACTCCCCTTGCTCTGTCAGGATTTCAATGTCAGACAGGGCCTTGGGAGAGCCTGTGGAGAGGTAGGTGGTCCAGAGGGTGAGGGAGTCGGGGTACACAGGGTGCAGGAAGTGCAGCTCCAGGATGCAGCCGTGCGGCTGGGGGCACGGCACCGTCATGTTCATGTCATACAGGTGCAGCTCCGGGCTCCAGGCCTGCAGGCTGGGCTCACAGGGCTGATCCACGTCCGGAGGACCTGGGACAGGGAGGAAGATGGTGAAAACCTGGTTTCACAGCAGACCCACAGGGGGATCCTCCTGTAGGGCTGGGAGAAGTGGAATTAGCTTGAGTAATCATTTTACTCGTTGTATTGATGGGGAAATGCAGTTTTATGGGTTGTATTGATGGGGAAAATGTTTCTGGGTTTAATGGGCTCCTTCTAAGTTAACCTGGGCTCATGGACAAGGGTTGTGCTAGCACGGTGGGTCTGCCACACCGTTGCTCAATGGCACTGGATGCAGTAATTCCCAGAGCAGGGGGACAGCAGGAAAAACAACACAGAAGCAAAACCATCCAGGGATTCAAAGGGAGAATGTCAGAACTCAGTACATCCCTCCAGGCGCCCAGAGTTGCCGAGGACCCGGCTGGGGCTCGGAGACCCTGGCACGCAGCCCAGAACACCTGCGGATTTGATTTTGACCCGTGGAACAAATTACCAGCTTTGTAGGAGGACCTGAAAGTCACAGAAGTTTAAGTAGTATAATAATAAAATTATCACAGGGTCAAAATGTAGATTTTAAGATTTTTGAATGGGGGTTTTGGGGACAAGATGGAGGAACTTGGGCATGTCTAGCCTTTCTTCTTCTTCTTGGCCTCCATCTTCTGCTGTGATGCTGGCACTTTGGGATTGGTTTAGAATAGAAGCTCACTGTCTAACATAGGTGATAGGTATTGGAAAGTAATTGTAAATATGTTATACGTAATTTGTAGTATAAAAAGACAACACCACCTCGGGAGTGGTCAGAGTGCCTTTGGCTGCCCTGCTGAGTGGATCTCAGCTGGGCAGAAGGAAATTTTATAAGAATTAATAAACAACTTCAAGTGCGAAAACTGAAGAGCTCTGACTCATTGTTCGGAAGCGCGGGCTGAAACAGAGACCTTTCGCACATCTCGGGGCAGCAATGAGCAACCAAAATCCCGAGAGGAGAAGACACAAGGAGGTAATCAAACCCGACTCAGCCACCCTTGAGCCCAGGACAGAGCAGCCTGTGACTCACGTGTCCATGAAGTGGCGATGTCCCTGCAGGGGGGTGGCAGGGGACCCGTCTGCAAAGGGGGGGTCACGGAGCACCCGGTACTGGATCGGTCTGCAGGCAGAGCACAGGGAGCTCTGGGGCCTGGAGGTCAGCAGGGCTGTGTCTATCTCCATCCTCTCGTCAAAGGTGTAGATTTTAACTCCAGACATCTTTTTAGGGATATTGAGCTTCACGGTAAAGGGGATGTCGCAGAAGGTGTCCAGGGGGCCCAGGTGGATGGACTCCCCTTGCTCTGTCAGGATTTCAATGTCAGACAGGGCCTTGGGAGAGCCTGTGGAGAGGTAGGTGGTCCAGAGGGTGAGGGAGTCGGGGTACACAGGGTGCAGGAAGTGCAGCTCCAGGATGCAGCCGTGCGGCTGGGGGCACGGCACCGTCATGTTCATGTCATACAGGTGCAGCTCCGGGCTCCAGGCCTGCAGGCTGGGCTCACAGGGCTGATCCACGTCCGGAGGACCTGGGACAGGGAGGAAGATGGTGAAAACCTGGTTTCACAGCAGACCCACAGGGGGGATCCTCCCTGTAGGTGCTTTAGCATCTCCAGGCTGTAACTGCACACCTGTGTGGGTTTGCACTCACATGTCCTAGACCTGGTGGCACCTGCCCTAACATCCTGGAAAGCAATAATCCCCACTGGTCTCCCAGCTCCTGGGTACTTGCACATATGCACAAGGCTCAGCAGACCTGGTGACTCACAGTCCTCTCAAATGGGAATAGTGGTATCCACACTGCAGCTGGACACCGCACAGAGATCTAGGGACAACCTAGGCACAGCTGAGGAATGTGAAGCTTGCTCTGTAGCCTCACAGGTGCAGAACCTTTGCCAAGGGCACCTGAATGCTCCAAGCCGAGCAGAGACTGAAGCTTTGCACAAGCACAGTCTAGGACAGGTCATTGTCAGGAGGGGGCCAGGTCCAAAGCAGGGAAGCAGGACCTGCTGCTTCTCCAGGCTGTTTTTCCAGAAGATCCTCCAGGACAGGACCCAGGCTAACCTCAGAGCCCCAGCCTGCTCCTCCTGATGGTGGATTAGCACTCAGCAAGAGAAATGGAGTGCTGGCCTTTCAGATCCAGAAAGGATCACTGGAATTTACCATTCTGTAGTAGAAATACCTTTGTCTTCATCAGCCACTGGATGCTTAGGGCCCAGCACCAATTCAAAGCCTTCACCCGTATAAGACAAGTCTAAAAGTTTCTGAAACCCACAAACTCTCTGTTTTTATCAGAGCAAACAAGCAGACACACAGAACCACGTCCCCTGGCTCTGCATGGTTCAGCAACAGCACATGCACCTCACTCAGCTCCCAGGATCAGCTCCCCTGCTCTCCTGCCTCCTCCACCCTGCTCTTGGAGGAGCTGAGGCAGCGAGAAAAGCCCAGCAGCTCCTATGGCAACTGTGTCACCCTGAAAGTCACCACTGTGCCCACAAGGTGGGTCTCTAAACCAACATCTGGGTCTCAGCACAAGAGAAGTTGTAATTCCCAGCTGCTGTTGGCCTGGCTAGGCAGGAATGGACTGCCCAGGGCTTGGCACAGACTCAGTGGGACTCGGCACAGAGCTCCTCTTGCTCTCTGTGGACAAAACTACATTAAAGTCTGTGAATGTCCCTGAGGTTTTGAATGAGGTCCCAAGATTGGTATTTTAAGACTGATTCCATTTTAAGTGCTTTCCCCTTTGGTCTGTATCTTTCAACAACACCTGAACAATGATTTGGGGTATATTGGGGAGCCAGCCAGTTTGTCCAAAGCCATCTGGCCATGACCAGGTTTTTCCCTGGGCGCCAAGAAATCCCTCCTGCACTACAGAACCCATGCAAAGGGAAGACAACTGATTCTCTAAAAGAAAAAAAAATCAAAAATAATAAATAAAAATAAAAAATAATTAAAAAATTAACCAAAAAATTCTTTTTCTTGTACCAGAAAGATTCTGCCTGGGGACTCCCAGGCAGGAAGAGAGAGGAGACATTTACCTTCTGCTTCTTCTGGGGTCCAGTAGCCAGAGGAGTCGCAGACGCGGGGGGAGGAGGCCTCGTGCACGTACTGCCGGAAGGTGCCATCCTCAGCACAGCTGTCACACAGCCTGTCCTGCTCCCTGCTGGCACAGCACACACCCTGCCATGGCTAAGGAGGAACAGGCAACTCCCCAGACACGCGTGTCTGGGTGCCACCAGGCAGGGAAGTGGAGAAGCAGAGCTAAGGTCTCAGTCTCCCTGGGTGTATCATGCTGCTTGCAAACAGCTTCTTCAAAGACAGGGAAATACGAGCGCCCATGGGACAGGCTGGATTTAATCTCTCCTCTTCTCCATGCTCTCTGGGTAGTCTGGGATGGATCCCATCCCTGCCAGTCAGAGCTAACAGACCCCACACATCCCAGGGCAATGCCTCTGGACTAGAGTGGGTGCAAATAAGGTGCTCTCTGCTAAACCCAGAGTCAGGGTTTGGCTTTCAGCATTACTGTAATACAAACCAGTCACAATAATATCAATTGCCACACTCTCCAGAAAAGATAAAGGCACTTTTCTGTTATAAGGGCCAGCCTCTGCCACTTTCCTTGACCAGTTCTTCTCAGGGGATTCAGGACTGCCACAATGGATCAGCTCTTGAGACAGTTATGAGTGACAACTTGGGATGGTTCCAAAGGGTCTCCCTTCTAGATCCATGTTTTCCTGCTCCCAAATCACTTCTCTCCCCAACAAAGCCGTTTATTTGGATGACTCGAGGCTACCCAGCACTCAGAGCCTCTCCTGTCTGTGAGGTGACATGCATGTCTTGTTACTCCTGAGCAAAAGGGCCATTGTGGAGAGCACCCATTATTTGAAAAGTCAGCAAACACTGACTCAAGAGTGCCCCAGCTGCCATCAAACAGCATTTTCCTTTTAATTATAAAAGACAGCTTTATGAAGCAGCTTCAAAACAAGTTCAAAAGCTCTTTATATACGTGCTTATGATCCCATAAGCAAAAAAAGCCCCTAAAAATAAAGTCTTAACACCTAAAACCTGGTGGAAACTGAAATATATTAGTAAGAGGGGCTGCTGAATAGAGACACTGGTGGTGTTTCCAGGTTTTGGTGGCTCCCTTAGTGGGGAGAAGACAGACATCCACCCAACACTCATGGCTGTGCACTCCCCAACAGCCAAACAGCTCTGGCTCCTTGGCATCATTTGTTTGGCTTGAGAAGTTTCCTGACTTACCCCCAGTTAGCTGCTGTGCGAGCCCATGACAGCGCTGGGAACGAAACCCAGCTCTTGTGGTTCGAGCTCCCTGCCTTAACCACAAGGCTGCATTTCCTCCTGGTAAATAGCTACTTTATACAATAAGTGCTAAATGAAGCTCATTTTTCATTCCCTGATTGCACTCTGGGGTTTTTGAGCTGGCTTCGCCTGCTGATGCTCTTTGGCTTCCCGAGAGCGGGAAGCTCGCAGGAGAGCCCATCTGCCAGGGGGCCATGGCAGCAGCCTGGCTCTGGTGCCCCAGGGCTCTGCTGGAGACCAGCAGGGTGGGAAGGGGCCTGGGAGCACAGAGATCCCTTGTGCAAGCCCAGGAGCAGGGCGAGCACAGCGCCTCACCTCTCGTGGAGGACGCCGCTGATGGGAGGCAGCCAGTGGATGCTGAGGGAGTGCTGAGTCTGCCCGGTGACCATGGGGGGGATCGGGATGGGCGCTGGCTTCCTGCTGTGTCCCCAGCGCTGGTACACCAGGTCCAGGTAGCAGTGCATGCGGGCCACCTGGTTGGGGGTGAAGCTGTTGGTGCACTCATCATCTGGGGACGAGAGAGAGGCCGGGCCGCGGGTTAGGGCGCGGCAATGCGCGCCCTTTGCTCCTGGATAAACTTTTCCGGGGACTTCTAGGGAGGGCTGGGAGGCACCAGCGTGGCGGCCGCGCTGCCGGGGCTCTCTGGTGTCGTGTGTCCCCAAAGCCACAAGATGGCACTGCCACAGCGGCACCGGGTCCCCGCACCGACGCCTGGGCAGTGCCACCGCAGCAGGGTCAGCCGCGGGCATGGAACTGCTCCTCCGGCTCCGCTCCTCCCGGCACGGCACGGGAAACGCCAGCCCCTTGGGCATGCCTTGGGAACCACGCCAAAAGGGTTCCGGGGGTCAGTAATTAACAACAGTAACAATAATTCTTCAGGAGGTTGTTGTTGTTGTTGTTAATAATAATAATAATAATAATAATAATAATAATAATAATAATAATAAAACAACCACAACAACAATAATAATAATAGTAACAACAGCAACTACTACTATTACTACTTTAGGACTGGAGAACAAAGGCACACACGGACAAGAGCAGCCTTGGTGCATGTCCAGCGACCCACTGTCAGGAAGAGAGGGATGGATAGAAATAGTCTGAGGGAAGAAAGTGGTTAAGCAGCTGCTGCAAGCACTGCCTGACACAACCCAATGCACCAGGAGTGAGGTAAGGCACTACTGATGGAGGGAAACCCAAGTTTTAAGGAAGGTGGCCCCCTGTGAGTCCCAGCAAGGATTACTCGTTACCTGTGTAACTCATGTAGTTGTTGAAGGGTGTTCCTGTGAAATGTGTCTGGCCACAGGTGTCGTTGGTAGGGTCTGGATCCCGACAGAGCTTATTCTTTGGGGTGGGGGCAGTGTCAGCACAGAGGTCTCCGGTCTCCATGGATGGAGTGGTCTCCCTGCAGGGATCATCACAAGACTCCCGCTCGCTCACTCCCTTGAAGACGTGGTAGAGCCCCAGGACGTGCCCCACCTCGTGGATCATGGTGTTGGTGTGGCCAGGCATGCCGTAGTAAGCAGGGTTGAGGACAACTCCACCTGGAAGTGCAAGTACAGAGAGCATCATTCCAAGAAAGGGACACTTGGCATCTGTCATTACTCACCTGTGAGAGGGAAAACTCCTCTTGCTGTGCTTCCAGGCCACAGATGAGGGGCCAGATGGAGACCCAAAGATGGACACACAAAGATGGTCATATTCAGCCTCTTACAGGATAGGAAGAGGCTCCTTTGCCCTCTTGGGTTGGAACAGGGTAGGTGGTTTTTATTCCCCTCCTACCATTCTATTCCCCCCTCAACATCTTCCATCATTTCAGTTTCTGCTGCCCTCTGCATCTTTTTGCACAGGTGGAATTCAGTGTCTGCCCTGGATCACACAGCTCCAAAGGAGGTTTGGAGCCAGAGCACCAAATCGAGCCATGCTGTGCCTTTACAGGGATCATCTTTTGAAGCAGAGGACACAAGTCCTTCCCTGGCCCAGACAGGTGTCTAAGGCAGGCCAGCTCCCATGGCAGGTGAGGTGCTGAGCAAAGTCCCAACACACTCAGCTGTGCCAACCAGAAGCCACTTTCAGCAAAAATCCACGTGGAGATTCAAGTGCACTACCTCCAGCCCCTGCTGAGAAATCACCCATGACCTATTGCTTCAACTTCCAAACCAGACTCTGTGGGGTAAACTAAAAGTCTCACGAGGTATTGTTCAAATCCACTAAGCTTCTACCCCAAACCTGACCCAAATTCAGCGTATTTTAGAGTGGGATTTCCCAAGACATAGCTTCTGAAGATCTCCTCCTCCCCTTCAGAGGGGTCTGCATGTGAACAAGGGGCAAATGAACCCAACAAGATCCTCTCAAACCAGCACAACCTACTCCTCCTCACTGGGGTACCCCAACCCCTGACTCAAGGGGACACATGAGGAGCAGTGTGTCTCCAATCCAGTTTGGTGCAGGTTCAGCTGTCAAAGAAGTTGGAGCATGGGCACAGATAAGTCCCCCAGAAACTGCCCCACAGCTGCCACCTCCTACTGAGATCAGCAGCACGGAGCTGGACAGGACCCATGATCATCCTGCCCTAAGCTGAAGTGTGGCTGCAGGGCAAGTGGTTTTTCCTTTCCTGTGAGTCCATCTGTGATGGGAAGATTAAGGATACTGACAAAAGCCAGGTGGAACAGAGCCTTCCCTTTGCTCATTGCCAGCATCTCCAGCTCCTGACCTGGGATGTGATGGCTCCGCACCACATCTGCTAGGAAATTGTCCACAGAAGGTGCTCAAGAACAAAAAATTTGCTTCGCTGTCCTCCTTTTATTCGCCTCCTTTATTTTGTCCAGATTAAAATTGCTTTGGAATCTCTTCATTTTCCTCCTTGTTTTGAGGTTTTTCACTGGCCATTTACCCCCTTTTTCTCTTCTCATTTTCACGCTCCATCCACTTTTCCATGCTGCCTTACAGTGGAGGAGCAAGGACTGGGAAGCATCAACAAGACAGGGGTGCTAAAAGCAGACCCCAGCATGTGCCCAGGCTGACTCCAGGCAACCCCTCCATGCCTCGGGAGGCTGTTTTTACACAACTACTTTTAACCCAGACAGCTTGGATGGCAGTGTGGTGAATAGTTGGCTCCAGCACAGCTTGCTCCCTCCTTTGCAGGGCCCTGGAGGATTTACTGTGCCAGCTACCTCACGGCAGAGCCTCTGCTACTGCATCTCTGCTGACGATCACTGCCCTGCCAGCAAAGTTAGAGCTGGCAGGTGGCCACAGTGTGATCCTGTCTCCAGCCACACAGGCTGCTTGAAATCTGCTCCTGGATCAGCTCCGTGCACTCACGTCCTCGAGTGCAGGGCATTCCTTCCAAGAGAGGGTTTTCTTCAGACCACAGTGTCCCTGGCAAGGCACCAGCAGGTCTGTGACTCCCATGGGGGAGCCATGCTGGGTGAACACTGAGCTGGGGGCTGGGAAGGGACCTTCAGAGACTCCCTGAGCGATTCTCCCAAGCCCTTCCAACAAGGCGTGGAGAAATGAGGGTGGCATCTTCTGCGGAGCACCCTGCGTGTGTGGCCCGTGGAAGGGCTGAGAGGCACCACTGACCTGTCAAGTGGCACCGTTTCTTAGCTCAAAATTCATGTTTATTGCTCTTCCTTCCCACAGTGTGGATCTTCTGTCCAGGGCTTGAGGCAAAGGATGGGTCACACAAAGTAGCTGCATTCCCTTTCTTCCTAGTTGTGAGACAAGAGAGCAAAGGACTTTGCATCCCATCAGTCAGCTCTTGACCCTTTAGTTGCCTGGAGACGAACAAGAAGGCACAGAGGCTGAAAAACCCCTTTGGGACCTTCGTGTTCTGTCCTGTCAACTCTTAGGTTTCTGGAAGCCATCACCCTCTCAATTACCACCCTAGTAAATGCTATAGATAGCAAAGGGCATCCCATTGATGGGAAACCCAGTGGGCACATAAAAGAAAAGCTGCTTCTCATTTCAATCAAAACAGGGCATGAGAGAAGAGAGAACAGAAAGAAAAGGCATCTCTACAGCCAAACCCAAGCCTGAGCAAGGCAGGGGGCTGCCTGCCCAAAGGTCTGAAAGGAGGAATGTGCACACAGAAAGAAAATAGTGTTCATAAACAAGTAAATGAGACGTGAAAGCCCTGCATGCATCCTGCAGCAGTAACCACAGGGAAAAGGACTGAGCACCAGGGGCACAGGGCATCCTGGGACCAGGCAGCCCAGCCCTCCTCCCTGCAGAAACCCAATGCTCTTCCCATGTGGTGGAATAAATGGGATTCCAGTACAGGGGGGCAGAAAGCTGTCACAAGAGAGGGATGCCAAGGCCACGGTACCCTGTCCCCTCCCCTCCTCTCTGCTGGCTTCCCCTATTCTGTTCCTCCCCCACGCTCCACAAGGACGATCGTATTTTTAGTACTCATTTTAACAACTAATTAAATGGCAGAATTAGAAACAGCCTGAGAACTCTGCCTTCCAGAACATCCCTATCCCTTCATTCCCTGTCCCCACTGCTCCCTGATGAGCTGGGAGTGCTCCCTCCCAGCTTTGGACCAGGAAGTTCTATTTCCCCTCTGCAGGATCCTGGCTGTGAAGGCAAGATGTGGAAGTGTTCACAGCATCCCAAGAGGACCACCCTCTCCTCTCTGTCCACTGCAGATCAGGCATTCCCTTCTCACCTCTGCCTCCTCCTGGCCCTGGGCAAAGGGCTAAACTGGGCTTTCAGTGCCTGAGAATCAGCTTAAGGAGGTTCACTTTTAAACAACAAAGCTAAAAACTTCCATATCCCTGTGGTATCAGGGGGGTCCAGTACTGCAAGGCAGGTGAACCAGAGACTTCTTTGGACCTGCTCACCCAACCAAGTCCAGGCAGCTGGAAAGATTCAGGCCTGGCCTCAACACCTTGTCTCTCCAGGCCAGACCCACCAGCTGCAGGTGGTGTCCCCAAGGCCAAGCCTCCACTCAGACCCAGCAACAAGAGATGCCCAGCCCATCAGATTTGTATTTGTGCTGGTCTAGACTGTGCTTCTCCTCTACTCACACAGCCCTGGAAGCTGCTGCTCCCAGGACATTCTCTGCTGCTGGCCAGGACCTGTGGCAATGCTGAAGGACTCCTGCCCGTGCCAGTCCCAAAGAAGCCAACCTGCTCCTAGGTCAGGGCTATCCCAGAGGACATTCCCAAGCAACCACAGGACCTTTAAACAGTGAACCACAAAGCTGAACCTGCATTGCAGGGCCAGTCTTCCCCACACACTGAGTCAGAGCCATGAATGGAACAAACGCATGACAGTTAGTCAGACAGGAAGATGCCATTGCCTAAGGTACCTCGGATGGGAGGGCTGGCCCTCCTTCAGCGTCCACCGACCTCTGCCAGATATATGAGCTGGCCTCAGCTTATATAACTACAGAAAGTATTTATAACATCAAATGCTCACCATTCCCTTGCCTTTTGACCACGTTTATGCAGTTCACATGCAGCTACACACGAAGTTCAAAGCATCTGCATTATTACATTACTGGGTTTTTTGAACAAGGCTTTCCACCACAGAAAGTTAAGGATTTTTTTTTAAAGGAATTTCTTCGACTCCTTCTGCTTTGTAGTTAAAAATATTTACTTCTAAGTTCTCAGAAAACTCATTCCAGACTCCAAGAAATCTGAATTTGTGAGGAACTCACTGTGATTATGGTGGAAAGACTGAGACAGACAGTATAGTCACAGGGAGTGGTGCAAACAGACCTGAGACCTACCTCTGCTGCTTGCTGGCAGCAAGTTGTCTTTCTCTGGGAGCTTCACAGCAGCTGAAACAAGGTTTATAGAAATTTCATAGACCACTTCAGCCTCTCCAAGGCAGTAATTGTCTTTTATGCTTCATCGAAAGCAGTTGCTGTTGGCTGTATTATTGGTAAACTATCCCCAAGCCTTCAGAAAGGCTGCCTGAAAAGTAGATTTCCTCAGGAAAAAAGTCTGGAGGAGAGCAATAGAACTGTAGGTAACCAGCATATGAATGGTCATGTAACTTCTGGAAGCCCCAAAGAAGCATTGTGAAGAGAAGGGGATGAAAAACAAAGTTCACTGAAGACTTCCTGAAGGTGATGACACCAAAAGGAAGGTGAGGTTGACCCTCCTGAAAAACACACTCAAAGATCATGAAAAAATGGTTTATAAGGAGATTAAAATCCAGATGGCAGATTGAATTTCTAGAGATGGAGATGATGAAGAACAATAAATCTAGTAATCCTTGGGCTGTGGCAAAGTATTAAAATAGCAGAAGGGAAGGTAGCTGGAGAAGAAAAAGTCTCATGATGTTTCTCCTGAAAACATCTAAGAAAGTACAGTTCAGAGAAGCAACAGAGCAAAATCTGATCAAGACTCTCTGCAGACAAGAGGCAGTTTGGCTTCTCAGAGAAGCCAAGGAACCAATTTGATTAATGCAGAGAACTAAAGCATGGAGGGTCTGTATGTGTGTAGGGAAAAATCAGCATGGCATTTCTGCTCCATGGGAGCAGGCAGTGGTATGAGGGGTGCAGGCCTTGTGTGCTGACCCTAAAATTTTAAGGTCAGGATAGACAGGAGATTAGCAAGATTTAGCACAAGGAAAGGAGTCTGTCTTTTTGGAGATAGACCCCTCTCTTGTGTATAGACCTGTCTCCACCCCTGGCCATAGCTAGGTCCTTAAGCTCAGGAATTTTTCTCAAACTGCCATTAACTCCTCCCAAGGCTTTTCCTTCAATTTACTCAGTGCTTTCCTTTCACATCTACTCAGATTCTCCATCAGCCTCTTGTAAGAGCTTTTATCAAAAGCCACACATTCATGGCCTCCTCAGTCCTGAGTTTCTTCTGTGTGGGACAATAATATACATTGTGCATGGTACAAAGCAAACGATGATGTGGTGCAGCTCCCTGTTTAAGGAGAACAGAGTCCACCACCCACCCTCCCCAGCTCATTAAATCTAAAACCAAGGACAGTCTTGAACCAAAGTCTTCAATTTCTGCCAGAAACTCAAAGAAGTTCAGATCCAGCTTCACACTTCACAGCTCTGGCACCGGAGTCAAGACAACACCCCTTGTACCCTGAACCTCCATGCTAAAGCCCTGATCCAGCATTTCCAGATGGTGCCATTTCTCATGTCCCTGGCTGGACACAAGCTCAGAGACTGGAGCTAAATGCAAGCTATTGATGAGACCAGCCACCCCAATTACCCCTCTGTACAATGGCTTGCAGGCCATTGGGAGAGGCCTGAGGGGAATGTGTGTGTGGCTGAAGCACTTGCTGCAGTCAGATGATTGTCAAGCTGAGCCTTGGAAGTGATTTCTGGAAGCTGAAAGAATACATTTCATGGAGATTTGCCTTCCTCAACAAGCAGCTGTAGCAATATGCTATTGAAAAAACAGCCCTGAAACTCATTGAGGGAGGGAAACTGGCACAAAGGAACTTTGAAACAGGTCTTTAACAGCAGTATAAAACTTTTCAGGGTTGAACATCACGCACTTGTAAAAGCAGAAGGTCTAGGTCTGCTGTGCAGGTGTCAGGAGTAATTATTTCCAGTTACTTATTGAGAAACACTTTAGACATTTTGACTGCAAAGTGCAAAGGGCTTTGCCAGAAAACTCCAACAACTAAAGAGGTGGTAGGAGAGGCAGGAAAAAGAGAAACAACAGAAATAGCAGAAAATGCACAAAACAACCACATTCTAGGGAACCAGTAGACGTTTTGGCTCTTTTGCAGCCTACGAGGACTGATGACCATAAGGGTCCGCCCTGAATCCTCTGAGGCCAAGGAGAACCTTGCCTCCAGCAGGTAGTAGGCCAAGTTATAAAAACATGGTAAAATTTGATAGTTATCCTCACACTTGCAGCTGGATTCGGAAGTGGCCAGTTCTGGCTGCTGCCTGGGCAGCTCTGGAGCTGCTGAAATCTGCCATCTCAGCTCTGAAAACATTGACACTTCTGGTTTGTATCTGTTTGCTGTTATGTGCTGCAGAGTGAAGTTCATTGTCTCCAGAATCCTACAAGATAGACCTGGAAGGTCCAGGAGAAACCAAATATGAGTCTAGAACTCTCTCCAGAGCCTGCACTTATGGTAAACCTGTAGTCCCACTATCCTCACCATCAAAAGTTTCTCATAACAATGTTGAAGCCCCTTGTCAGGGGGTAATCTCCCAACCTTACCCACTTGGATTCAGGGAACAGGCAGCTCTTTTCCTTACAGCAGCAGCTGTTGGAACACTCAAACCCTGCTATCATGACCTTAGTATGAAACACATGCGATGCTGAGGCACAGCACATCCGCCTCTATTTGCAAAGTCGAGAGGAAAATCAATAATTCTGAGACCCAGAAATGGGATAAGTTACTTACCCAGGTGACTAAGGGCCTCTTTGTCCCATGGCCAAGTGGCAGCGCCAGCCAACTCTTCCCTCACCGAACTGGCGAAGTAAATATTGAGGAAATGGGTGCTGTTCAGCTTCAGAGCCTCCTTCAGCTCCTTCACACTCATGTAAGCCCTGAAAGGTCAAAAGAGAGGAAATATTCATCACACATTCCAAACAGAGTGAGGAGGAAAAGCGGGAGTCACCCGTAGACATCCTACAAAGGAGCATTGGTGTTCAGGGGCCTGTGGCCCGGAGTGGCCGGCTGGCTCCTGAAATTCCACATTGCGCAGGATGCCCCCCAGACCAGAGCTGGCACCAGTGCCAACTGAAGCTGGTTTGGCAGTGCCAAGTGGCTCCTCCAATCTGCCATCAGGAACCTGGGCTGGTGAGTTTGGTTTCCCAGGGAAAAGGCAGGCATTGGTGTTCAGGGGCCTGTGAGCTTGTGTGGGATGCTGACTACTGAAATTCCGCATTGCGCAGGATGCCTCCCAGACCCAAGCTGGCACCACCAGTGCCAACTTGGGCTGCTTTGAGAGTCCCAAGCACCTCCTGCAAACTGACATGAGGAACCTGGGCTGGTGAGTTTTGTTTCCCAGGGAAAAGGGGAAGTGCTGGTGTTCAGAGGCCTATGGTGCTGAGTGGCTGGCCATCTGCTGCAGTTCTGCAACCCACAAAGCTCAGAGCTCCAGGCACACTGCAGCTGCAAAAGGCATCCCAAGGGCAACACAAAACTGCCACAATATGGCTTCCACCACAGCTTTCTCCTTGGAACCAGCCTTAGCCTAAGTCTGCTTTTTCTGCTCTACCTAGGGTTAGGGTTACACCTAGGGTTAGGGTTTTAAAAACCACAAAGCCCAGAGCTCCAGGCACACTGCAGCTGCAAAAGGCATGCCAAGGGGAACAAAAAACAGGATGCTTCCCAGACCCAAGCTGCCAACAGTGCCAGCTCGGGCTGGTTTGACAGTGGCAAGTGACTCCTGCAATCTGCCATCAGGAACCTGGGCTGGTGAGTTTTGGTTTCCCAGGGAAAAGGGCCGGCGCTGGTGTTCAGGGGCCTGTGGCCCGGAGTGGGCTGCCGCCTCCTGAAATTCCAATTTGTGCAGGATGCCTCCCAGACCCAACCTGACCACCGCCAACTTGAGCTTCTTTGACAGTGCCAAGCACCTCCACAAACTGACATGAGGAACCTGGGCTGGTGAGTTTTGTTTCAGAGGGAAAAGCGTCTGGACCAGACCTGAAGACATCCTCAACTCTGAAACCAAGAGCGTGTTAAAGCACTGAAATATTCAGCATTTCCACAGGACGTCCCGTGACACTGCAAACTCTGCTCTGTAAGGTGCAAGTTCACATAGTGAGGGGTTTGGGTGTGGGTGGAAGGCACTCATGCAAGCCTGGAGAAGTTTTGCTCATTACAGCAGCTTTGTTGGTGAGTTCTCATCCCAGACAAGGCTTTCCAATCATGGCGACAAAAGAAGCCCCACAAAACATGACAATAAATAATAACATAAAATATGATAAAACAGGAGGAGAAAATATGAGAGGAGGAAGGAAATATAGAGGTTGGTCCTGCTAGGGAAAAGAGAGGGGGTTTGGCAGCAGAAAAGCAGAGTTTGAGTTGGAAGGAGAGAAGAATTAATCCAGAACTCCAGCTGCTTCTAACAAGGGTTTTTCAGGGGTTGCCCCTGATACAGGGCAAGACAGGAATGGATATCACATCTCACTGTTGGGAGCAGAGAGGGTTTGTCAGCTGAGAAGTGTCTTCTCCAGCTTCTCTAGCCTATCTGGACTTCCATTCCAGAAGTCCCGGAAAACCAGTATGCCAGAGATGGCAGTATGTGGTAAAAACAAGGGTGTCCCAGCAGTGCACAGGCAAATCTCTCATCCAAACACATCCCAGGGAATTGCACAAGGAAGTGTATGAGCAAAAGGTATCTTGGAACATGCCCAAAAAAAAAAAAAAACCAAACAAAAAAAAACATTTCTTGAAGGTCTGCTCAAAATGGACTCCGGAGAAGACTGCCCCCTCTGCTCATGATCTGGATCTTTCAGATGAGGTTTGGGATGTCTACAAGATCCAGTAGAGGAAAAAACAAGACTTCCCAAAATAAGCTTAATGAGGAGAGGGTAATCTCTGGAGCCAGATTCATCAAAGGGCAAGTTTAGAGGGGAAAGTCTCCTGACAACACTGCTGGCTGTTTCTCCTCATGTCTTCAGCACTGGGAATAAAGCGCTGAAAAACACTGGAATGTGATATCCAAGACATCCATTTCTAAAGGCCACAGGAAGGTAATGGGCTAGGAGAGGTGGGTAGCAGTCAGGAAACTTAGGTTACACTCTTCCCTCTATGTGAGTGTTTCTGCACAGGTCAAAAGACTCTATCACATTCACCAGAACATCAACAGTCCCAGCATTGGTCTTTAGGGAGTTCATGTCCTCAGCTATGCAAAACAATCAAAGTCTAACCTAATATCAGCAATAATAATTCCAATTAGCAATGGAATTATAAGGTCTTGGACTGTGCTGCAAATGCCAGGTACCCTTTTAAACAAACTTCGGTGATCCTTGTGGGTCCCTTAGAATATCCCTTAGGATATTCTATGACTCTACAAATTAAGTACTACCATTTCCACCATCTGGGCCATTAACCTCATGGGCTGAGACAGGCTTAGGACAGGTAGCAGACATTGTCTCCACATTTCTATGACTTGTCTCTAAGTCTTCAAAACTTGAAGACCCTGACCCACAGTTTGTAAAGCCATTCATTTAAGAGATTCTAAGCAAGAAAAAAAAAAACAACTCATGGAAAGGCTTTAAATACATCACTGTGGAATGATGATGGAAACACACCATTGTGGAAATATGTCATAAGAATGACTAAACCTGCAGCATGAGGCCAACAGCAACATTAAGGTGGTGGAAAGCATTTCATTTATTCCCATGCTTCCAGGAGCAACTGGCATCTTTGAGCTGCGTGGATAGATTATGAAGGGAGCACAGCTGTTTCTTTACACTGGGCTCACCATGAAGGAACAGCAGCTCTGTTTGAACAAGCTGCTTCTGGTGGTGTCCTTTGGCAGTGATGGCCATTAGTGCATTCCTCACTACATGGGATGACAGACAGGAGGATGGGGCTGAGGATGGGCTAAGGGGGAAAAGGCACGTTCTCATCTGAGATGAGAAGTGAGAAAGCAAACCATTTTCCTTTCTTGTTTGAAATGGCAAGATCCCTAGTCAAGCTGTTACACCAACAGGCTTGTTTAGAAAGAAAGAGGTTGCTACAGCAAATTGAAGAGAAGGAGAAAAAAAACCCAAAAAATTAAGGATTCCAGAAATAAACTAGAGCAGGGTGGCATGCGGAACAGAGCTGGGTAAACCGAAGGGTTATTTCCCTGGACCTGAA
This sequence comes from Emberiza elegans, assembly GCA_024865655.1. Taxonomy (NCBI): domain Eukaryota; kingdom Metazoa; phylum Chordata; class Aves; order Passeriformes; family Fringillidae; genus Emberiza; species Emberiza elegans. The sequence continues at coordinate 883,425 of JALJVW010000168.1, forward strand.
ACAGCAGAGGCTTTCAAAACCCACTGCTGACTTGGGAGGTGTCAGATAATCAGGGTCTTCTGACTGCCTCTCTCCTACCAGTGAGCCCCAAAAGACCATCCCAGGCTGGAGGCATCTCACCCATCTTCCCAGGAGCTCCGAAGATTCAGTTACTTCAGAGAGATCTTGGCTGGGCTATGTGGCAAGATGAGATGACCAGCTTGTCTTCACCAGGCCCCGAGATCTCCCACCACAAAGCAGCATTCCCAGAACACTTTCCCCAGCCACATCAGCTTGTGGAGAGAAAACTCTCCCAACCGGAAAGGACAAATTAGGAGAACTTGATCCCTTCCCTGTGATGTCTCGCCTGAGCATCCCAGACACGCGCCACGCTGACGCCACCCCTCCAACCCAACCAAGACGGGAGCAGGCCGGGAGGAATAGATAGTGAGAAGGATAAACAAACCTGAAGGACATACTTGTGGCATGACTCGGAAGGAGTAGAAGCAAAAATTTCATAGAAATAGAGCATAAGGAGGGGGAGGGGGGAGAGAAAGTCTCCTTCACTCATCAAAGCTGCTCGGGGGACACAAATTTAAAAATAGCATCAATTCCTGACCTATGATATCTCGGAAAAATAGCCCCAAAGCCTTCCAGGCTGTCCAAATTCCAAGAGCCGACGTCAGCCCTATTCAGAGGGATATTCCTGCAGTCCCTCTTCTGGAGACATGATGTTTTTCTGGCTGTCGCCTGCCATTCCCTTGACATTAGCAACATTTTTTGTCAAGGCTTAATTATAAATAACTGTCATTTCCTCTATTGAGAGATCTGGATGGTTCAGGGATGTGTAAGGGTTAGAGGGAGCCATTCCAGCACTGAGAGCTGTTCAGATGGGCTGGATAGGCAAGGAGAAGAAAGGACCCTAATTTCACCTGCTATGGCACAGAAAGCACAAATATCCTGCTAACATCCCCAAAGATGTCAGCAGAACAGTTCTAGAATGGGCAACTCCAATTCCCCTCAAACTACATTTCCTGCTGGCATCCTTAGGTTAGACAAGGAGCATCCAACTGGCATCTGACCCTTTTGCTTCCTGCCAAGGTTAGGCTCTCTCTCTCCCCTTCAGTGCTTCTGTGATTTTCACTGAGGCAAAGGCAGAGCAGCCTTTGGTCTTCACAAACAGCCTAAATAACAGCCCTCTCCTCTGCTTCCCAAATCATTTTCCAATGCCTACAAGACTAGAGTATTCCAAACTAGGTGATATTTACAGCAGGATGGGCACTGCAACCCAACATGGAAGCACAAAGGAAGGACAGAAGGATACGTGAAGTTATAGCTGTCAGCTGAGAAGCAAAACACAAACCAACCCCAAAGAACAGAGTGGAGGACAGAACAGATAGAGATGGGGACATCAGGTTTGCCAGATTCAAAGTCAATGTTTTTCCAAGGGCATCCAAGAGCAGCCAGCTGTGTGGGGATGCCACCTGGAGCTGGGGGAGCACTTGCAGCCCTGGAAGAGCAAAGCTTGCAAGAAGAGTATGTGCAACAGCAGAGAGAGATTAGGGATGGGAGAGCTATGGAATTACATTATTAGACATGAGTATAGGAATGAACACTATCCAAAACAATGGTATTTGAAGGGGTGAGCCCAGAAATGGTGGATTCCCCTACAACAGGTGATATTGGCTCACAGTTCTGCTGAATGACACTGTTTGATGGCCTGACACTAAGGCACCACACCTCATCCTGTTTTACCTGTATGGGACATAATGAGGGGCTGTCATCCTGTGGTGCTTCTTGCTGCTGGAAAAAGGAAAAGAAGATGGAGCAGCTTTAGTGACTGTCACCACAGAACAGCAGAATCAGAGACTCCACTGAAGACCAAGAGGATCTCCACAGGCCATTCTGACCCCCTTGTTCAAAAACAGGTGTAATTAGACCACATTGTTCAAGGTCATCTGGGGCCTGAACAGCCACAAGGACAGAGGTTTCCCAAACCTTCTGGGCAACTTATTCTAGTGTTCAAGCATCCTCAAGTTAAAAATAATTTCTAATGTCTAATCCAAATTTCTTACATTCCCAATTACGTCCATTGCTTCCTGACAATTGTCTTCTTGAAGTCCTGCTCCATCTTCCCTGTGTCACCCCTTCCTATCAAAGGGTAAAGTCATCAAATGACAGTAGATTCGCATGGTAAGCTCTTACTGCACTGGACTTTACCTTATTAAAGTCTAAAGAACCAAAGCTCCCTTTCTGAACAGTTGAAAAATCACATTCCACCCATGATCCCATACCTCCCTGGAGAAGTCACATTCTTTTCTCATGCTTCTCTGGAGACTTTTGTCCTGACCACAGGGGAGACAACACCTTCCTACCCTGGTTGTAAGTCAGGCTCTGAGCTGGCTTGGTCAAAGGAGAAGACTTGATATACCCAGGACAGACAGAACTGCTGCAGCTTTTCCAGCCCAAATTTCTGGGAGCAACAACAGGACCATTGCTGGTGGGCAGGTGGAAGAGAGGAGAGGATGTGCTAATCCATGGGGCAGCAGAAAACACAGTCAAGCTGCAAAACAAGCCTGATGTGGGAGAAGAGGGGCAAGAGTGGCACTTTTTAGTGACAGCTACACCATAACAGGAAGCCTTGGGGCCACAGTGGCCATGACGAGCAAGACACAAAAGATGGCACCTCCAAATGAAAAGCAAGGCCAGCACATACCCCCTGCAGCACCATAAATCAAACTGAATTTTCTGGGTACTGCAAAGGGTGCAGCATGTAATGCCACAGGAATTCCACTGCAATTCAAAAATAGGAGTCTTTTCCCTGCAGACCTTTCAGAGGGGATGTGGGAGTGGGGTTGGGTGGAAGCTGTCCAAGTGCCCTCCATGGACAACTGGAAAATACTTGAGACCCAGCCAGCCCCAGCTAACCATAGAGCCTAAAGAAGTCACAGGGGATTCCTGGCTCTGCTTTCATGTTTTTCAACCACTGCAAGGAAATTCCTCTTCCTGCTTCCTGCAAGCAGAGAGGCTCCCTTTTCCCCCCAACCTCTGCTTGACAAATGAGGAATCCCTCAGACTTCCCAGAAATGAGCACCAGTCTGCCAATAACATTTTTAGCATGGGGATAAAACATTTCTCCACGGCTGCAGAGGGTTAATAACAAACACAGCAACCTTGTCTCTGAACCACAGCTCAGTCCATGAAGACAGGTGCTGATCCAAATGGTGTGAAGATTTTGGGAGAGCAGACTCTCTAAATTCACCTGTGAAGGGGGATGCTCCTCCAGATGGTGAGCCAAAGTGGATATCTTCCATTCTGGCCCGCCAAAGGACTCCTCTTCATGGTGAATCTTCAGCAGGGGGTCTAAATAGGTGGAGCTCCACACCTGGGCTCTCTGCTTGCATAAATGAATCTTCCTTGCTAGAGCCCTCATCCCTGTTCTCATCACACCTCAGCCCTGCCTCCCCTGCTGCCTGCCACAGGCAGACAAAGCCCACCACCACAGCACAAACACAGTGTGGCCCTGGCACAGAGGGAGAGCACAGATGAGTTACCTGCTCTGCTTCCAGACGAGCCTGATGGTCATTCTCATAACTGCAGCTGCCTCACACTCTGGGTGAGGCACACTTTTACCTGCCCCAAAAGTTCTGGCATTAACACAGCTGGGGGGATGCTGTGTTTTTGAGTCCCTCTGTACTTTCTGAGACGATTTGCATCCCCATGACCATGTCTGGGAGCTCTGACTCCGGTCCAGCACGCTGCTGGTACGCCACAAACATTCTCTGCCAGCATCATGACAACTTGACAAGGCAGTAACATCCAAATGACTCTCATCTGGACAGGCTTTGGTAACACAGCCAGATACAAAACACATGCAAGATGGGAAGGGAAGGCTGAGAAAGAGCCAGACATTCCCCTGGGATCAGGGGAAGCACAACACTGCTGGAATAATACCCTCTGTAGTGCTCAGGAGCCTTTCATCAACTTCACTGGGTGCTGGACTCCAGCCAAAGAGCATTTGAGTCCACAAGGGATGAGGATATCACACAGCTCTTGGACATGCCTGGAAAAATCCACCTCTGAGGCACTGACAGCACGAGTAGAAGAGCAGCAATCACTGGCAGGACAGTTTAAGTTTTGCATGGGCGGCTGAGTGTCAAGATGCCAAAGAAGGTGAGAGGGCAAAACAGGATCCTTCAGGATCAGGAGGCTCCCCCATGCATGAGCCATTCCTGTTGGATTCAGAGGTAACTCTCAATCTCCATGTGTGAGCATGGGACTGAAGCAGTAGCAGATGCTGAAGGGTCAGAGAGCCACACTGGCAAAAGCTGCAGATGGGATCAAAAAGACACGTTGGAGTTCAAGGCTGTGACCCTTCCACAAGAGATTTACAGGGGACAGGGAGCTAGAGGGCTGCAGATTGCTAGCACACAGCTCTGTTACGTCAGAGGGCAGTACACAACTTCTTGAGGTCAGATTTGGGAAAGAAATACATTAACATTAGTGTTAGACCAGAAAGCCTGCAGGGCATTTTGCCCTGAGATAGGCTGAAAAATAAGTGCTGCTAACAATGGCATGGCGCAGATATTCCTGGAAATGTTGGCTAAAAGGTTGTTCACTAAATCATCACTGAATCGGCCAAAGGCAACGCTATTTTAGACCTGGTTTTGGTAAGCAGTGCACAAATTATGAAAGAGCAGATGAGAGAAAGAAAACTTGGCCTTAACTTGTAATGAGTGGATTCAGATCAACTTAAATGAGGGGTGAACACAGGTCTTGAATGAAGAATTAAAAACCAGGACTGACCAGCAGACACTGCTGCATCATAGCTGTCAGGGAAATGGAATTCCTTGAAATTCAGCTGACTCCAGTGAAAACAAAGAGTTAAAGATCCTTTTAGAAATAAGGGCAAAAAAAGGAAGAAGCAGATCTGCTGAGGAGCTGAAGTTCAGTGTAACTGAGATGCATTTCTGGACAAAATTACAGTATGGTCCCCACCTTTATTCCAAGTTTAACTACATAGTAGTGGAGCAGAGCTCAAGATAAAGACCAAAACCCCCAAACAAACAAAACCAAAACAAAAAACAAAACAAAGGTGGCAGCGGTTGGATGGGGGCTAAAGTGTCAGTGGGACTGGGTGGGCGACAGACCACTGGGGAGTGGCAAGTCCCAACTCCAAAAGTGTGGGATGTAGGAATACAGAGCAGGGGGCAAAAAGCAAAAGGGAAAAGTGCAGAAATACAAATATTCATAGATAAAACTCAGTGGATGTAATACATTTGCAGGGGAAATGCCACCTTGGATCCAGAAGGACTGGAAAACAGCTGATAGGGGACTTGCAGAGATGCCTGAGAGGGTGAACAAGGATCACAATGAAACACACTGACCAGGTTGTCCTCTCTCTGAAGTCCTGTTCCCACCCGGTTCTCTTACCTTTAAAGGGGATGAACTGTTTTTGTGGTTCTGGGAGAGGGCTCTTGAGAACTCCCAGCACTCACTCCTTTACCCTGCATGGAAGGGAATCCCTCCCAACTGAGCTTTGGGCCAGCTGCAATTTACTCTTCAAAAATCTAAAACCTTTGTCTTAGCACTAACCACCAGCACTGCAGCAGAATCCAAAAGCCACAATATTGTGATCACTGCAGGCAAGACTACCACTAGCCAAGCTATTACAGGCCAGGTACGACTGGTTTGTGAGTAGCAAGCCCAGCAGAGCCTCATGCCTGGCTGGCACATCCAACACTTGTGTGAGGAGCAGTCCTCTACACATTCCAGGAAACTTATGGATGATCTGTGAGCTGCTGTATCATTCTACCAACACATATCTGGGTAATTGAAGTCACCCAGAAGAACAAAGCTCTGATGACTCAGAGCTTAAATTACTCAAATACTGCTTTGCTGGCCTTATCATCTTGGTTTGGAGGTCAATAGCAGATCCCTACTGTAATATGTCCCTTGGAGACAGCCCCTCTGATCCTGACCCAGAGGCATTTGACAGGACTTCCACAACCATTAGAGCTGACTTCCATACATTCAGAGCTCTCCTTAACACAGAGCAAAGCCACAGGCAGGCCTCAAGGAGTTGTCTTTGCCTCTGGCATCAGAGCAGGACACCTGGTTTAGAGGAAAGCTGTGTTAATGCCTCCCTGTCAGCCTGTCCAGAGACTGTTTGCTTTTCTGCCACATGCTGCTTTCCTCTCTGGATCTTGTTATAGCTCTGTTGACAGCTTACATGCAGGGCAAGAGGGCAGAGATCAATTTTAAGGCTGGTTGCATGTTGGTACTCATGTTTTAGGGTCTGAACTGAGGATGGTCCCCCACTTGTGCTGAATACATGAGAATAAGCCTCAGGAGAGGTTAACCACCAGCTGTGCTCTCACACCATAGTGGGCACCCTCAGGACACCAGTGCCAACGGGGTGCACATGTGCATCAAATGCTTGGATCACAGAAAAACACTGGGTTTGTGATATTTGCACCCTGAGGGCAGGGCTGGCTCACTGCCTCACTCAGCTGCTTGCTGCCATGCACATAATGGGCACCACAGCCTGTCCAAGGGCCTCTGGGGATGGCTGTGCTGGGAATCCCAGCACATCTCCATGTGTCTGTGTAGGCTTCCCAGATAGCTCTGAGCTACCAGCAGCCCTAGCATACCTTTGGAGCAAATAAGGTTTTTGAGACATACTCATTGGGACTCAGACAGCATTTTGTTCAAGTTGCTTTTTGGTTTCCAGAAAAAAAAAAAAAAAAAAAAAAAAAGCTGATGGTTGTGGCTATTTGATACACCTGCAGTCATTCTCTCCTGAGCTCCTGGAGTCCTGCCCTGCAAAAAGCACCAAGGCCAACCACCAATAACCCCAAGGGGTCCTGCTGCCTGACACAGAACCCACTGTAAGAGAAAGTGCCACAACACTGGTTCTAGGGATAGCTGTCTATACCCCATCCAGGAACAGGAACCCACATGCTCCTCCCCACCTGTCTCAAATTAAACTCTCTTAGGGATGAAGGGACCAATTCACTCCATTGCCTCCTCCACTCCCATCACAAACACCATCCAACACCACCACACTGTTGGAGGGCAAGGGGTTTTTTTTCCACGAGTGGCCTCATGGAAGCACCAAGACATGGCCCCATAGCACAGACACCATCCCCAACAAGAGAGGTCTTGGGGAGACAGCAGCAGGAGGAAGAGGAGTGCTGGACCAGGCACACACAGCAGAGAAACCCAGGGCTGTGGGAGGGAGCAGAGTGAAGCTGATTGAAGGAGGCATGAAGGGAGACAAACAAGGGAAGCCTGGCCTCTGGCTCTGCAGGGACTGCCTGACCTCTCCTGCAAGGGGCACGGCAGCTTCGGGCTGACGCCGGCGGCGAGCCCGCGGCCCGAGAGCCGCTGCTGCTGCCAGAGAGGGCGAGCAGCAAAGCCCTAATCTGAAAGGACAGCTGCAGCACAAAGCTCCCCTTGCTCCTCTGCCAAGCCAAGATGTGGGACCCCTTCCTTCTGCACTGCTCTTCCCCCAGCCTTGGTGCATGTCCTGGAAACCACTGCCCGTTCCTCTCTGCTCCTGTGACACCCCACCTGCAGTGGTCCAGAGCAGCACTTGGGGCTACCAGGATAAGGAAAACATGGACCTGTCAGGGTGAGCCCAGAGGAGGCCACAGAGGTGATCAGAGGGCTGGAGCACCTCTGCTGGGCAGACCTAAGCAACACAGGAAACCCTGGGCCACCATTTGGTCCAAAAATTTAGCATTTCTTACAGCACTCCAGCCCTAAAGCATCATTTGTTTCTGCCACACAACCAAACTCTACACACACTTTAAATTTTATTCAAGATAGGCTAAATGATCCCAAAAATCTCCTACAGGAGTCCAGCTTTGAGCTTGTGTTAGCACTAGTGATTCAACCCATGAAGCTTCCTTTTCACCCCTCAGGGAAGACAAATCCATGCAAGTCCCATAAACTTCCTGACTTATATGACAATTCTCATGTTGCTTAAGCATAATGGGCCATCAACTTTCCCCTGGGATAAATTTGGCCTGGCAAACTGTCTTTTAGTGCTCTACATCTTGGGGGAGTTGATAGCATTTAGGGTTTATTTTAATGGGACTCAGTAGCCATGATCAATTGTAAAAGCTCTATTTCCACGGAAATGGGAATTTAATAGATTTTTGAAAATGCTGGTTATTGACCCAATGGGCCTTAATGGCTTAAAAACAATCTGATTGTAGTGTGTATGAGTAAATGCGTGTGATTTTCAAATGAATACTGCAATAGGTAGTAAAAACCCATTTAAATGGCAGGAACCTGGTCAATAGGGAGTCTCCATTTGCGTGCTTGGCTTTTCTATTTCTATCCGAGTGAATCACGGCCATCTCTTCCTCGGAGAGGCTCACCATTTCCTCATGGCTGAGATCATCCTAAAGCACATGGCCCATCTGAGCCCCAGGAGGGTCTGGGGATGTCTTTCATTAGACCAGGCAATGATGCAGAGCTCTCAGAACAGCCGGGCTCCCAGATGCTTCCACGGTGGGAGCGGAGCGTGCACGGACCATCTCTCACGGATGATGCACCCATTGCTCACAGGACAGCTCCTTGGGAGCTCAAAAGACATGTGTGCCTCAGACTCTCGGGTTTAAACTCAATCTACAGGCTCCCAGCTGACAATCCTTCAGGGAAATTCCCAGGCAGGAATCTTGGTTTGTCTGGGGTTGACACATATCAACGACATCAACAGGAGCAAACTCCAAAGGAATGCACTAATTGCTAAGAAGCAATGGACAGACTAAACCCTGATATTTATTCCACTGACTGAAGCCCCCCTGCTCCAACTAGGGCATGTATTAAGGGTTATCACCCTCAAAAGCTCTCCAAGGTCTACCAAGCACAAGGCTGCAGTTATTCCTCATTTTTCCCATCACTGGAGCAGCTCCTTCCTTGCTGCCTTTTTTGTGAGGCTGCAGGAACACAGAGGCCCAAGATTTTTACATCTTTGAAACCAAACTGAGGCTTCAGCGACCACAAAGAGGAGATCCAAGGAGAAGGTGTGCAGTACAGCAGGGTTGGGTGAGGGTCATGGCAAGATCCCTTAGAATAAAGCAGAAAAAAACCCCAAGGACCTGAAAACTCCCAAATTTCAAAGGGACATCTGTTCTCCTGATCCCTCTGACCCTCCCTTTCAAAAACCCAGTGAAGCAGCAATTGGAGTGTTCAGAGCCACAGACTGTTGCTTCTTCTGTTGTCCTCATCTGTGGAATAAGCAAAGGAGACAAACACCACAGCTCCCCACCCGCTTTCACGCCAGTAATGCATCTCCCACTTCCATGTTCAAGTACCAAGGGTTGGTTTAGGTTGGAAATGACCTGAAAGACCATCTCATTCCACCACTCTGCCATTGGCAAGGACACTTTCCATTAGACCAGGTTGCTCCAAGCCCTGTCCAGCCAGGCTTTAAGCACTTCCAGGGATGGGGCAGCCACAGCTTCTCTGAGACATCATCCTTGACAACATGGAAAGAGCTGAAGTCACGGGGAGTTAGTCAAAAAAATTCAGAAGAATAAGTGAAGATGCAGTTTGGAACCATGAGGGGAAGAAAAAGAGCTCTGCCTGGGAGAAAGGCAGTGAAGCAGCAGCTCAGGGAAGGAGGGGAGTCCAGCCTTGCCTCCAAAGCCCAGCTGAGGCAGCATCCCAGCTCCAGCACCCACCAACAGCTTGGGAGAGACTTGCTATCCACAGCATAGGGGGAGCACCTTCCTTTGGCAGGGGCAGTGCTGGCTGGGGTTACACAGTGTGTGGGAGAGAGGGCAAGCAAGAAGCAGCAGGGGAAATGGAGAAATATGTTTGCAGCCCTGTGTGGTTTTGGGAGGCAGAACTCAACGGTGGCAAGTTATTCTAGAGCCTGCTCCAAGCCAAACAAGGTCAGGGATGGCTTCCTTTCTGTCTGGATTGTTTGTTTCAAAGCAAAATGAGAAAAAAAACCAAAAAACAACCCAGGCCAGGACAAAGTTTTACAGGTCTTTTTTGCCTAAGGTTGCACAGATCAGCTTTGTCCCACCTAAGCTACAAGAACAGATCTGTAAATCAGTTATCTAACTTTTTGCCTATAACAATAATGTTCCTGGCTTAGGGAGGCCTTATGGCTTTTGAACATAGGTGACTGAGGTGTATCAGGAGGCAGCTTGGTCACCTCCTGACAGAAGGCATGGCTGGCAAAGAGGGGCCAGATCACAAACTGGCTTCTGCTTGGATGCAAAAGGCAGAACCTCTGAGCTTGAGGCCATCTCCAGAAACAGCCAAAGTGACAAGGAGGGGGAAAAAATAATAAAATCAGTCTCTCTTCTTCATCCAGCCTCAAACTGACAAGCAGGGCAGCAGAAAAGGCACCACAAAAGGCACTGCAAGGATGGGGAAGGATTTCTGCTGGTGCCAGACAAGCCTGCAGCCAGCTGCAGTGGGCATCCCCACCCACCAGCAGGGCAGCACAGGCAATAAAAGGGTTGCAGAAGACCAGGGTACCACCATTCCAGTCCCTGGCCTGCCGCTTCTGTTCAGATTCCTGGGCACTGGCAGGATAAGGATGCTGTAACAGGCAGGCAGTGGATCAATCTGCTGAGCAATGATGATGCTCCCAGGGCATTAAGCTAACTGCTCAAGAGGAACCACACAGCCCTGTGGTCAATAAGCCCCTCCTCATGCACTCTTCACCATGATGGCAATGTCCAAAATCCAAAACATTCACCCTAAACTTCTCGCTGAAGGGCAAAAACTTATAACCATGATATTGGTAGGGAAAGGGATTGAGACAGAGGAAAAGAAATCTGTTCGAGACAAACATCTCCAACTTGCTTTTTATATGCATCTTTTTATTTTTTTAGGGTAAAACCAAGTCCCAAGCCTCCAACTTTTTTTAGATCCCGGCAACTGGGTGTCCCAGCCAGAGCACAAAGTGCACAAGCCAGTATTCTAAAAATGCCTTCCTCACAGATATAAAAAGGACATGAGATAATTTGTTGGGGAAATTCTGTAGTGTAACAATCATACATTAACAGAAAAAAAAAATAAAACCAAGGCTGCCTCTCATCCTCAGAACAGCCCTTGAGAGGCAACAGTCACAAACATTCAGCATCCTCATCCATCTTCAAGCCTCCAAAGCAAGTCCTGTGCTTCACACCATCTCAGTTGGTTTGGGTGGTGCTGGACTCACTCCCTCTCACCCCACTGCCCTCTGGAAAGGGGCAATTTGATTTCCTAAATAACAGCGGTGGCTGGGCCAAGGCAAACTAAGAGCAGCACGTTATACTAAGAGCAGTATGACTCCCCGGGCTTTGGCTGAGGCTGCCAACCCGAGGCAGATTGAATCATCCCAGAGCCCCTGCCCATGGCTGCCAAGCTCCTGCCATCCCAGCTCCTGGGGTCTCAGGGGCCTGGCCAGGGCCTCGCTGGTGTCCCCCACCCACAGGCAAGGGTACAGCAGCATGAGGAGGAGCCCTGGGGAGGCCTAACAAAGAGTGACCCCTCCCAGCCGTGGGACACACGCTGTTCCTTCACAATTGCCATCCCAACACAATCGGCCCCCCTCGAGTGAGCCCCCGAGTCGGCGGGGTTTGCGAGAACAATAGCTCACATCTGGGACAGATGTTTTCCCCAAAAGCACCCGGGCTGCCCACAGCCACGGGGCAGGGGTCCTGTGCCCTCGCTCACACGCAGATCATGTTCTCCCTCTCCCACAGAGATGTGGTCACCCCCGGGGGAACCGAGCAGGTTCCTCCAGGAACTCGCTGCCTGGCAGCTCCATGTTCACAGGAAGGCTGATGGCAGCGAGTGAAACTCATCCTCCAACAGAGCCCTCTTGGAAATTAACCCCTCAGCCTTCTACCTTGGCAAGAAAAGAAGTGCATTGCTGTGAGTTTATTTCCTGATTTAGCACCCGGAAAAAAAGCAGGGAAGATTTGTGCACATCAACAAGATGGGACTGGGAACCTCCCCTTGTAGCTAAACACCTCTCCACTCTCGTGCTGCTCTTCCAGCCCCGCAGGGTAACACAACGGAGCTCTGGCCCCACCAGAGGGTATCACACGGAGCACTCTGACTTTGGAAAGTGCTCCCCAGAGCCTGCACAGGCCCTCGGATGGCAGCACCTCAGTACTTAGTTATTTCCCTCTGGAAAGAAGCAATCTCCAGAGTCCCACAGTTAGATGGGCTGAGTCAGACCCTGGTGTGCCACCCTTAGAGGGGGTCTCCCTGCTGGAGCCCCACCACCCCTCCTCTGCCACAGCAATGCAGGCTCTCACCATCCCAAATCCTCTCTCTTGGCAGCAAAATCCCAATGCTGGGCTCCTGCAAGTAAGCAGCAGTAACATCCCAAATACTCTCCAATCAGAGATACTCCACACTAGCCAACATTTTGAGCAGATCAAAAGCCCCAAGAAGGTCTTCACCCCCAAGCCAGGGCTCTGGGTAGGCTTCACGTGGCTGTAGCTTCCAAATCCCATCAGAAGCAAGCGACTTGGGAAAAACATTCCCTTCTATCTTTGCTAGGTTTTAAAACTGTTAGTCCATAGGAAAGCTCAGAGAGAAGGGGCTTTCCTGCAAGGAAAGGAGAAGTTTTCCAATAAGCTCAAATCCAAGCAGTCCCAAAACTTTAAAGCATCCACCAACAAACCATCAGGCTGCAGCAAAAAGTCCTGTTTGCTACTGCACCCCCGCAGTCCCAGAAGTATACGAGAGACTGGAAGCAGCAAGTCCAGAAGCCAGTGAACCCATCACTGCCACTTTTGGTGCTTCCAAAGCACTCCCTCCTCACCACTTTAAAGCCCCAAGCCCAGCACTTGAGGCTCTTTGGATACAGCAGGACTCCAAGAGGTGCCAGAGGGAGCTCAAAAGCAGGCAGAGCTCAGGTTCCGAGCAGAGAACCTCCCTGCCGTGCATTCCTCATGGGACCAACATAGTCTCTGCCACTCTACAGGCACTGAAAACACCCTCTCCCACCCACCCTCCAAACAATCAACCACCACAAGCAGCAGGCACCATCTCCAGTTGTGTGGAAACCCAGGGCACTGGGAATATTTCTCTGCTCTGGAGTGCCCTGACCCCCAGGGCAGCACTGATTTTGACCCTCATCCATGGAGAAAGTTTCCCAGACTTCAAGATAGGCTAGAATACACAAAAGTGTGCAATGGATTATAGAGAGCAGTGGAGGTGCATCACTGGGTGAGAAATTGAGGGTTTGGGATTTTTAGTGTCTTGTGGATAGAAGCAAGATGGAGGCACAGGGTGTCATTCTGGGTTTCTTCTTCATGCTTCTTCTTCATGCTTCTTCTTCCTCCTTCATGGGTTTGGGTGGCATTTTGTAATTGGTCAGAAAAGTCTGCATTGTGGGCTCTTTGGGATCAGTTATTGGGTTAAAAGGGAAAATAATCTAGATGTCAGTTCTTAATTGGACAGTTTAGTCTTAAAATCTCTTGTAGCAAGAGATTGTTGGCCATTTTGTGCCTTCTAATGAAAAGCTGCCCAACTCACAGTGATGAGACTGTTTTACTGATAAGAAATAATAAACATCTGAGTCCAAACATGAATTACTGTCTCAAATGCCTTCAATCCAGACCCAGAGAAACCAAGGACTGGTACTGCCACACAGTTGAATCTGTTCTCTGCAACAGCACCAGTGGCCTGAGGTGGCATGCAAAGCTTTTGCAGTAACTTTGCATGTTCCTGCCCTCTTTCACAGTAAGGAAGACCTACACAGGTCTTCCTGTAGCAGGGGAAGAAGAAGGGGAAGGGAGCAGCTAATTGGAATGGGGTTTTACCATCTGGCTGGGATTAAGGCCTAGGCAGGTCAGCCCTGGCCCCAAGAGAGCCCATTGCCTCACCTGCTCTCAATCTGACACCCTCTATGCTCTCAGGTCCAACGACACTCAGCTGAACATCTCCTGACCAAGCTAAGGTGCCTGGGGATACCTCGGAGTGATTCCTTCTTTCTCATGGTTGTCCACCACAGACTTTTAGGGAGGTTAATCTGGATCAGCTTTTGAAGGCAAGGCTTAGACTGCAGGAGGCTCCCAAGCAGCCTTAACCCAATTAAGCATCAGTCCCTTAGGAGGGAGGCCAGCTAAGCTTGTGGTTAAAGCCCATCAAGCGTCCAGTTAATCAGGTACATTTTAACATCACAGCTTTGGTCATCCCAGCAGAGGCCACCAAGCCTGGAGACACCTCATCATTTTTCACCTCCTTTTGTCACTTAGGTTATTTCTGCCATTACTTTGGGCAGCAAGATGAAAGGCCCAGCAGCTCTGCCCTTACCCACTTTGCTCTCCAGACTCCCCTCCGGTTTTTCTTTTCACATTAACTGTGTCACACACCAGATTCTCATTGACTAAGTGCCCGAGGGGGACCCTCGCTGAGTGTTAATTGCTGCTAATGAGCTGTTGCTGCTTTCCTTCCAAGAGCACCAATTACAGCAGCACTCAAGCTCTGCAAGAGGATGGGAGCCTGCAGAAAATTAAGGCAAATTTTACTCCAGACCCCGACATTGGACTGCCAGCAACTCCTGGAAAACGCTTGAAGTCATGTGAAGGGTGAAGGATGATAGTCAGTAACTCTCCTGATGTTGCCTGTCCCCTTGTTCCTCATAAGGTGGACCAGGGGTGGAATGGGAAGTGTGTGACCTGCTCCCCGTGTCTCCTGTTGGGCTGCCTTGCAGGGATGTCTACGCACAGCTCTCCACCTGAGTTCTGGCTCGAGTCTCCCTCCAGCCACAAATGCACGGTCCCACTGGTGGGTTTCACCTGTGGGTGGTGGCCCAGCTGCCTCACAGCACAGCAGGACTTGTCTGGCTCCATGTGCTACCAGAGCAGGTGCAGGAGGGGCTCAGCAGTGTGTTCAGTGCCCACTGATATCATTGCAGCATCAGCCCTTATCCCAGCTTCTGCCTCAGCCACAGCGGGCTCCATTCCCACCAGAGTTATCACAGAACCCTGGCATGGTGTGGGTAGGAAAGGACCTCAAGGATCAACTCATTCCAACCCTTCAATCAAGATCAACTCATTCCAACCCTTCCAAAGGCAGGGACACTTTTTCAGTATCCCAGGTACATCCAACCTGGCCTTGAACACTGCTCACTGGGCAACCTGTGCCAAGACCTCACAGGGAAAAATTTCCTCCTGGTATCTAACCCAAACCTGACTCGTTCAGCTTAAACCCATTCCCCCTTGTCCCGTCACTACATACCCCTGTAAAAAAAAAATAATAATCTTTCTTTCCAAATCTCATTTCCCTCCTGTGGGTAAGGGTATAAGCTGGCACTAGCTGTAGCCCTGGAATTATAATGAGATGCTCACCAGCTAAGAATCCTCAGCTTTTTCCTCTAATTTACCTCTCTCTAAGCTGCAGCCCAAGAGGGAATTTTAAATCAGAAATGTGTTAAAATGGAAAAAGCTTCTGCTTGAGTGCTTACAATTGTGAAGGACAAGACAGTGTTGAGACCCTTCACCAAAATATATTGAATCTGTCTACAGTGCTGCTAAGAAATTGCCCAGCCTCTCGCTCTGACTTTCTCAATTCAATTATTTTTGGCTGTAGTAAGAAACTTTCACATCCAAATCACTCTTTGAGAAAGCCTTGACATGAAGTAGAGACGATTTAACCCATGAAAAAATATCCTAAGATTCTTGATCTGCAAGGAGATGCAGAGATCCCCTGCAGTGGGGGCTCCCTCTCTCCTGACTGTCCCAAAGGCACAGCTCCCTCCTGGGCTCAGGTATGAGGAAGCAGAGACATCTGGGTGAGCAGCAGCCAGCTTGCTCTCCTTCAGTTACACACCCAAAGCTGTTGTTTGCATCAAAGCACCTGGCTCCTCTTGTGCTGCCTTTCTGCAGTTTGTTGCATTTTATTTCACGTTATTTCTCCTGTCTTGGCTTCCACCCTAAAAATCCTTCTGTCAGTTCTCCAGCTGCCCGTTTAAGTACAATACCTTACAGCAAACACAGCAGCACTCAGCTCTGCCTGAACAAAGCCCCCCTGCTTCTGTGTCTCGGGGCTCACCTACCAATTTTGGGGGAACACCACAAACCTGGCCACGCTCTTTGGCAAGCACAAGTTCACCCGGTTTTTCCCAGACACACACTACCATTTTCCCAGTGGTTTTCCCACAGATTTATTCTTCCCCAGAAACCATCCTCAGTAGGGATGGGCACAGGGAGGGGGGTGTCCACCAGCATCACCAGACTGCTCAAATCCCCATCCCATCTGGTCTAGTGAAAGGTGTCCCTGACCATCACAGGAGGGGTGGAACTGGATGCACTTCAAAGTCCTTCCCACCCAAACCATTCAATGACTCCTTTTTCCTGTGATCTCTGAAGGAGCCAGCCAAAAGCAGCTCAGAAGACCTCAGTGGCAGCAGGATTCAACCCATGCCCCCTCATTTCCCAGATGCCAGGCACACTGGATTTCATTTTTCTGAGTTTAGCCTACAATCAATCATTCTTGTTCTCTGCGCAGACCAATGAGGTCTGCGGAAAGAAAATTGCAAAAGATTTGTTATTTCCCTAGTGTTCCCATTTTCCCATTCCTTTCCCACAGAAGCAAGGGGTTTTTTTGTTCTGTTTTGTTTTGTTTCCCAACTTTCAGGGGAAAATCCTGACAAATGGAAGCCCTGATTCATACCAGCAAAAATTTGGCCTTTTTCAATTTAAGGTGGAGCCCTTCTTGTCTGAGGATGAAAACATTTCTCTAACAGCACACAGAGGCAAGGACAGAGCCTTTGGCCTGCCAAAACCAAGGCCAAGTGGTGCTGGGTGCTGATGGCCACCACAAGTGGAGGGAGAGTTGCTGTGGAGGCTTTTCATCTGCTCCATGATCAGGAAAGCACTTCCATGCTGGCTCACAGCATGGGAAACAAGGGGACAGGTGGTCACAGGGTGGCAATGGTGGCTGTCACCAAAGAGACTTCCAGAGGTGGGAAAACATCTGGGGAGGGTTGCTTGGGCAGGGACACGGTGTGATGCCTCTCTGTGTCACTGGAGGAAACGTTCCCCATCCTCTTCCTGGGTGTTCTCAGGCAATTTAAGGATGGGTGAGAAGGACTCAGGAAGGGAGGAAGGAAAGTGCTGCTTCTCTCCATCACCACTGCCCAAACAGAGATGCCTGCTTCCCTCCTCCCTCTCTGCCCCACCTGGGAAGGAGCAGAGAGAAGCAGCAGACTTGGGAAAAAGGGATTCATGGCTACAGCCTATCTGCTCCCACAGCCCAGGGAAAGAAAAGTGAAGGAGAAAGAAGATCAAAGGGCAGATGTGTCCCTAAAACCCTCCCTTGCAACTTTTCTTGACAGATGCTGCCATCTGTGCTGCACCACTCCCACTCCCGTGGGCACCTCTGCCTGTCACCAAGAGACAACAGCAGGGAATGAGTTTTCTCTGACACCGAGACAGAAACGGCTTTAAATAAAACAAAAAAAAAGGAAAAGCCAGGACTTTTTTTTCCTCTTCCCCATCTCCATACAGAAAGTACATCCAGCAGAGCCCTGAGGGCTGGAAGCCATCAACAGGGCAGTTGGAACTTCACAGGAGAGCAGGTGGGTGCAAGTCACTGACTGCACCCAGGACATTGCTCCCAACAACCAGGGTCCCCATCATGTGAATGGGTCTTTCTCTCCATCTCCCCCCTTGCTGCTGACTCCAAAGACCCCTGGGGGAGCAAGGGTCCCCTACCACAGCATGTTGATGCTCCATGGGTTTTTTAGTCCATGTGGATTTTCAAGGTGTTTTGCACCTTCAGCACACAGTAAAGGCACACATCCTCCTCCAGCCAAGGGAATCTCCTTGTGGGCATCACTCCCTGGGGCAAGATTCAGGAAGGCCTATGCACACCCACCCACACCTTTCCAAATCCTGCACCTCACATCGAGCACTGCTGGCTTGCCTCCTTCTCCCCACTCCAGCAATCAGAAAAAGGCATTTTGAACGCAAATTGAGAAATCAGGCCTTCGACACATCCAAGGAAGGTGGGACAGGGCAGCAATTCCTCAACCACATGCCTTGCAGGGGATCAGGGTAAGCAATATCCTTTGCAGGGGCTGCTCTGCCCACATTCCCGCTGGCAGGTAACCAGAGGCTGGCAGCTCTGCACTGGGAATCCCCCTGGGCAGGGGGAGCAGGAGAGTCCCTGGGGGGAAAAACACTCACAGAAATGTGCCATGTCACACGGTAGATCTACTCCTTTTGATGGCAAACGCACCCATCAATGGGAAAAGACCCCTCTGCCCTCCCGAAGCCGCAGGTCGGAAGCAACCCCCAGGCGCAGAGCAGTGCTGGGGAGCGGGCGCACCCCCTCCCTCCATGTACCACCCCCACAACCCCGCGCCTACCGCTGCGGCGAGTCCGGGTCGAAGCAGGTCCTGGCCACGTCGGTGGCCCGCGGGTCGCAGCAGTCGCCGTCATCGAAGTCGTCCAGCATGTTGTTGCACTCCATGTGGCAGACGCCGTCGCGGCGCTTCCAGGAGAAGCAGCGGCCGGGCCTCCGGCAGTCGCCGCCGTCGTAGCCCGTGAGGGGGTGCTCGCACTCGGGGTCGCAGCGCTCGTTGCCCACCTTGCTGGGCTCGCAGCCCAGCAGCACGGCACGGCGGCGCAGGGAGGAGTTGTGCACCTCCAGCAAGCTGAGCTGCCAGGAGATGTTGTAGGGCCGGAAAGCTTCGCTCAGAGCGCGGTGCTGCCGCCAGATCTGCTCCCAGCTCACCGTGGGCCGCCCGCCGTCGTCCTCGGCCAGGTTCACCACGCGGTACCGCGCCACCTTCCAGCTGCGCAGCGGCCAGTGCTGGTTGTAGTGGGACACCAGCTCCACGTTATCGCAGGCGGTCTGCCCGCAGGCCGGGGGGCCCAGCGGCCGCAGCACGGGGGCTGGTGGGGCCAGCAGCACCCACTGCTGGGGAAAGGCACCCTCTCGAAAAGGCGCCCAGCATTCCTCCGGGGTGGCAAAGCCGGCGGCCAGAGCCAGCCCTGCCGCCTGCCCAGGCACCTCCTCTAGGAAGGAACGCTGGAGGTGGGACTGGGGCAGGGCCCCACGCCACAGGGCCAGCCCGGCCAGGTGTCCGCGGAAAGTGTGGCTGGTGCCCCAGGCGTCGCCGCCCAGCAGCAGCGTGTGGCAGGAGGACATGAAGGCGCTGTGCAGCGGGCCCCGCTGCCCGCCGGAGCGGCCCACCCGCACCCCATCCACGTACAGGGCCATCCAGCGCCCATCGTAGCTGGCGGCCAGGTGTGTCCATGCCTCGGGGCGGTAGCGGTGGTGCGAGGTCACCTCGGTGGCTCTGGCGGCCCGGTCCGTGCGCAGCGAGAAGAAGAAGCGGGCGTCCTTCTTGCCGCCGAGCTGCAGGGCGCGGATACCCAGCGCCCAGCCCTTGTCGCTGGCTGAGTGCGAGCAGTTGTTGAAGACGCCTGCAGCAGGTCGGGGACAGGGATGGAGAGAGAAAGAGGAGAGCTGGTAAGGACCAGAGAGCATTGCCACTGCTCCCTGGAGTCCTCGGCAGCAGGTAAATGAAGGTGGGCAGTGGGTGCTCCGCCACTCTGCCACGGGTGGCACCCATTCCAAATCATTTGGATGAGTTGGTGGAGCAGGCAGGGAGAATGACAGAGCCAGAGAGGCAGGATGGAGAGGGGAGGAAGAGCGCGGATGGGAGGAGAGGCTGAAGAGCGAGGTGTTTCCGAGTTGCTCTCCGTAGGAGTGCTCCGGCGGGATGGGATTAAAGGCTAAGCTTTTTATCTGTGAGCCAAAGCTTTTAAGAATTAGAGCACAGCAACCCAAAGCAATACAGGCTCCTCCAGGGACTCCTTCCCCAACAGCTTCCAGACAGATTTACAGCTCTGGTTTATGCTCCAGTTTCCCTCCCAGTCATGCATCCAGTGCTGGCAGGAGAGGGTTGGAGAGGGCTGTGCTGCCTCCAGCCTGGCCAGTGCGCTCCTCAGCCCCTAAGGTCACCTGAACCACAAATCCACTCCCAGGAATAGCCTCTCCCTCTGTGCCCAAGCATGCTGCAAACCTGTTTTAGGCTGGGCAAGACCTGGAGCTGTGCTGACTTTCCCCCAGACTGCTGAGTGCCCACGGCAAAGAACCAGAGGCTTGCAGGCATTGGGAATCAGTGGCCGTAAGGCACTTAAACACTGGCAAGGATAAAGGGACCTGCTGCTTGAAATAATGCCTCTGGGCTCCTAAACCACCACAGCCAGGATGTTCATGCAGGTCATTTCCTGAGGTGAACGAGCTTGAAGTCACTCTTTGAGCGGTGGTGTCTTCTGGGGGACACCCTGCTCTCCCATTCATCACCCCTACAGTGTCCCAATGCTGTCAAAACCTGCTGCCATGCCCAGAGACACTTTTGATGTTGTTGCTGCTGCGGTATTTTGTATCCTCCATCCTGCTTTTCCTGCCCCTCACTGTGCCATTCCCATCACATACACTGCCTGCCCATCCTCATGGCATCAGGACCTCGTGGTCCAAAACAAGCACTCCTGCCTGTCCCTGGGGACGCCCCACCTGCTGCCAGAAGTGTGAGAAGCAGAGGTGTAGAGCAGAAGGAGCTCCAGGAGGAGCAGGATCTCCTGGCTCTCACCCAGGGGATGTGTCTGGAGCCAGGTTACCATGACCCCACATTTCCCCCTTACGAGCACGGCTGGCAAAGGCCACGCCAAGCCCTGCTGCACCCCAGGAAGCAGCATCCCTCCCTCCATCCATCACTCTCACCAAGGGCGAGCTGGGTGGTGGCCTCTAAACCATCCCAGGGCCGTCACCACCCTGGGCAGGGATCCCTGTCCCTGCTCACTACAAAGGCAGCCACGCACAAAGCCTCCGTGGGCGGATGGGCTTGGGCCAACTCCTGTTTTCTGGTGGATTGTGAAAGGGAAGCACAAAGACCAGGGGAAGCTGAGACCAGGAGAAGCCAAAAAGCAGGAGGCCAGCAAAGGAGCCTTGCAGAAGTGAGAAAGCAAAGCTGGAGAGTACTTTTGGGCTGCACACTCAAAAGCCATCTTTTGGTCCTCACTGGGGTTGAGGGAACAGGGCTTGGTACCTTCTCTCTTGGGAAAACTCATGCAGCTCACCTTGAAATGATTTCAGAGTGCCCCAAATTTGATTAAACCCCAAGACAAAAGTGGGAAAAACAGCATCAGGGGTGGAACAGCCCCTGGGGTGCATGTAAGCTATCATCCTCACAAACCCATGCTGGAGCCAAGCCATGCCTGGCAGTGCCTGATGAGTTCAACACTGGCCAAAAGAAACTTCAGTGAGTCCAGGTATAAGGACTTCATCAAAGCCCTCAAAGGGATGTAAGTAAGGCCTAAGCCAGCTCTAGAACAGGGGAGGACAATCAGTAAATCAGCAGCTGGTGCATCCTAGGCATGGCCAGGGATGACATCTCCACATCAGCAGCAGTGGAGGCTCTGCAGGCAGAGCAGCATGTCCCACAGCCCCCATCCACTGCAGAATAGTGTAACAAAAAATGTCTAGCACCTGGTCCTGACATCTCTCAAGGGCCTTCATGAGAAATCATCAGGGTAGCAATTTGAAGACCCCAGGGTTTGCCAAGGAGCTTGGCATTGTGTCCTGAGGCAACCCACCAGAAGGGAAAGCTGTTTGTCAAAGAAGTGTGAGGTATCTCCTCAGCAGCTCTAAGTACAACTCTGCCTCTGATCCCTCAGGCAGGAAAGGGGAGCTCTAGCCTAGTTTAGACTGTTCCCCTCTGCCTTAGGGGAATTGCCTCTGGGGCGTGAAACAAGAGTTGGTGGTAACAGTGGAAAAAGATTTGAAGAGGAAGGTACCTGCCATGGAAGGTTGCAGAAAAAAAAAGCCCCCAAAGAGATCGGGCCACACTGCAAGCAGCTTCTCCCACTGGGGCCAGGGGTTTTGCAGCACAAGGAAGAGCTTTCAGTCATGCTTTGAGACTCAGATGCTGGGGGAAATCAGCTGCTAAAGCTCCAGAGGGTCTGACAAAGGCCAGGAGCCTCTAGTCATGGTCACCCCTCAGGGTTTGCAGTGGGAACCAGCTCAGGGACCCAAAGAGGACATCTGGATTTAGACACAGCAGATGCTTTGGATGGTCTCTGGTGAAGGATTTGACCCAACAAAATCACCTACAATCTGAGTAAAAGCAAACCTCAGCCTGGCACAAAGGGAAATTCCTTGGGGTTCACCAGAAGCAGAGCAGGCACAGATGGAAGGAAGACAAAAAGGGTGGCAAAGGAAACAGCATCACATGAAAGGACTCTCATCTGCTGCCCAAAATGAGTAGGACAAGGAAGAAGGACCAGTTTCCTTCCCTAACAGTGGCTCTGGCAGGTTATACCCCAGCAGAAATCCCCCCACAAAGGAGTGGCTAAGAAGGATGAACAACCCCATCCAGTGTTATCTTATTGCAGGGGTTCCATACTGCTGTCTCCTTATCACAAGAGTTTCAGACCTCCTTGGTGTTTCTCATGGGCAGCTCCTCAGAGCACTGACTCTTTCTTCTTCACAAAGCCACCAAATAACTCCAGTTCCCTTCTCACTCACCCACCCCCACTCTTTTATAGCATCTTCATCTCATTGGTCACAGCTGTGGCCTGGTAAAGTCAGGCCTGTTCCTAATCTTTGATAATTGGCCCAGCTGAAACTCCTTAGGGGTAAGATTACTTTCTACAATATCTTTATTTTCTTATATTCTATCCCACTACAATTCAGGGTGGCCCTGAGACAAAATGTGGCCTCTAGGGGAAAAAACAGCGACTCCTGAGCCTTCAATCCAAGCAGCAGCCACACCAGCTGACAGGAGAGCTTGCTTTCCATGATCAGAGCTGCCTAGCCTGCCCTTACTTCCCAGGCGCTGATGCTGGGAGAGCTCAGCTCTGCCCTGCTTTCCTCCTGCCTTCCCCCACACACGGACACTTGGAACCTCTCCAGCTCCTCCACACCTCTGGACGACCTCACCCTCAGTGGCCTCTTCTTTGACAGAGCAGGAGCAGCAGATCAGAGGCGGAATCAGCACCTGCTGAGGGCTGGCAGCTGCTTCTGTCACCTGCTCGCACAGAATGCCAGCAGCACTGGGCTGGCCCCCTTTGGCCACCCACACCAGGCCCCTCGGTCCCCCATGCAGGGAGCCAGTGGGGAGCAAGCAGTGACTCAGACAGCCGGAGGTGCCTGGGGCTGACTCAAGCCCTGGAGCAGGGAAGCTGGGGGATATTGCTGGAGTGAATGCCAGTGCTCACGGGTGGTGCTTTCAGCACTGACGACTGTCCCACCCTCCAGAAGGAAATTGAAAAATGAAGAATCAAAAAATAGTAATAAAAAAACTCCACTGGCTAGCTGGGAAATTCAAACGCCAGCACCTGCAGGCCAGACCTCCAGAAGCAAACAGTGATGACTGGGAACTGTGCTCCGTGCATCCCGAGGTGCTGCCTGCCAGCAGAGTGGCATCCAGGATGCCGAAGGGAAGGCTGACAGTGAGGTGGATGCTGGGGAGTTTGGTAGTTTCCTTGCACAGGGCTGTTTTCCCCCTCTGCCACAGACTCCAGCTTATCCCTCCTACCTCTTACACAGCACAGGTGTGGTTATTGCCCTGTAACTGAGGAGATAAATCAGTGAAAGAGACCAGGCAAAGCACAGGGAGGTTTCAGTGGGATGATCACCAGCCAAGGGAGAGTTAGGATAGAGAGAGGGATTCCCCAGTCGGCTTGGCTGGGGCAGCACAGGAGCCTGCACTGTGGGGACCCCAGACATTGTGGCACTGCCATCTGTTCCCAGCCCTTCCTAGCATCCCTGCACTGCCCTGTGAGCTTGTACCCAGACACAAGCACCCATCCTGGCACAGCTGAATGAAGCACCACCGCAGGAGGTGGCATCTGCCCCGCTCTGTGCCTGTGTGCCAGTCTTCTCTGTCTCCTCAGCTTCTCCATCACAGGATCATTAAGGTTGGAAAAAAACCTTTATGGTCAAGTCCAACAGTTAACCCAGCACTGCCAAGCCCAAACAAACCATGTCCCTAGGCACCACATCTATACATTTGTTAACAATTCCAGGGATGGTGATTCCACCACTTCCCCAGACAGTGCATAGCAACTCTTTCAGAGAAGAAATTTTTCTTAGCATTCAGTATAAAAGTCTGTTGGCAGCATTCAAGATAATTTCCTCTTGTCCCATCACTCGTTACTCAGGAAAAGAGACAGACAACCACTACACCCTCCTTCCAGGTGATTGTGGAGAGCAACACGGTCCCCCCTGAGCCTCCTTTTCTCACGGCTGAGCCCCCCCCCAGCTCCCTCAGATGTTCCTCATCCCTTGGCGGTTCCTCAGCAAGCTCTGGAGGGGTCAGTTATGGGTGGAACAAGCCCCTGGCGCTGTCCCCTGCCCCGCAGCGGTTCCGCAGGGCGCTCGGGGCCGCAGCCCGGGCGGGGATGGGGCGGTGAGCGCGGCTTGGCTGCCACCGTGCGGCCGCCGCCCTGGGAGCCCGGCGCTCCGTGCGCCTGGAGCCCCGGGCAGCGGCACTGCCTGGGGGCTGCGGGCGAGGGAGGAGAGTCGGGGCGGCGTGTCGCCCACCCACAGGGACATTCCAGCTGCCGGCGAGGGAGACGGAAAAATCCAGATGGAGTCAGGGGCAGGGATGGGGAAGCAGCACAGGGAGGTTTCAGTGGGATGATCACAAGCCAAGGGAGAGTTAGGATAGAGAGAGGGATTCCCCAGTCGGCTTGGCTGGGGCAGCACAGGAGCCTGCACTGTGGGGACCCCAGACATTGTGGCACTGCCATCTGTTCCCAGCCCTTCCTAGCATCCCTGCACTGCTCTGTGAGCTTGTACCCATACACAAGCACCCATCCTGGCACAGCTGAATGAAGCGCCACTGCAGGAGGTGGCATCTGCCCCGCTCTGTGCCTGTGTGCCAGTCTTCTCTGTCTCCTCAGCTTCTCCATCACAGGATCATTAAGGTTGGGAAAAAGCCTTTAAGGTCAAGTCCAACATTAACCCAGCACTGCCAAGCCCAAACAAACCATGTCCCTAGGCACCACATCTATACATTTGTTAACAATTCCAGGGATGGTGATTCCACCACTTCCCCAGACAGTGCATAACAACTCTTTCAGAGAAGAAATTTTTCTTAGCATTCAGTATGAAAGCCTGTTGGCAGCATTCGAGGTAATTTCCTCTTGTCCCATCACTCGTTACTCAGGAGAAGAGACAGACAACCACTACACCCTCCTTCCAGGTGATTGTGGAGAGCAACACGGTCCCCCCTGAGCCTCCTTTTCTCACGGCTGAGCCCCCCCCCCCAGGTCCCTCAGATGTTCCTCATCCCTTGGCGGTTCCTCAGCAAGCTCTGGAGGGGTCAGTTATGGGTGGAACAAGCCCCTGGCGCTGTCCCCTGCCCCGCAGCGGTTCCGCAGGGCGCTCGGGGCCGCAGCCCGGGCGGGGATGGGGCGGTGAGCGCGGCTTGGCTGCCACCGTGCGGCCGCCGCCCCGGGGAGCCCCGGAGCGCTCCGTGCGCCCGGAGCCCCGGGCAGCGGGCACTGCCTGGGGGGCTGCGGGCGAGGGAGGAGAGTCGGGGCGGCGTGTCGCCCACCCACAGGGACATTCCAGCTGCCGGCGAGGGGAGACGGAAAATCCAGATGGAGTCGGGGCGGGATGGGGGAAGGGGGGCGGGCTGGGAGGACGGGGCGGGTGGGAACAGAGGGGAGGGGATGGTTTAGGGTTTGGTCTCAAGGGAAGGAGGAATATTCCACGCCCGCGGTGCTGACAGCACGGGTGTGGGCGCGGGGTGTCACCTGCCGGAGCGGGGCAGCCGGGGAGCGCCCCGTGCGGATGTTTGCGGAGGGTCGGGGGGTGCCGGGTCCCCATCCCTCCCTGCCGGGCTTTACCTGCGATGATGGCCGGGTTGTTCTGTCCGCCCTCCGCCTTCACCCACAGCTCCAGGGTGAACTCCTCCCGCGGGACCGCGGGCAGCGCCTCCGCCCGCGCCGCCAGCTGCTCCCGGCCGCCCGAGAAGTACAGGGCGGGCAGCGGCCGCTCCCGGGGAGGGTCCGGCACCTGCGGCTCCCGGCCCCGCCGCCTCTCCCCCCGGCTCCGGCCCCGGCCCTCCGGCTCTTCTCCTCCTCCTCCTCCTCCTCCTCCTGCCCTGGCTCCCCGCGGTGTCCGGCCCCGCGGGGATGCGGCTCCGAGCGCGCCGTGCGCGGCGGGCCCGGGCGGGTACAGCCCGTGCGGGTGATGCGGGGGCGCGGCGCGGCGGCTCGGAGCCTCCGTCCCGCAGCCCGCCACCGCCGGGGGCTCCCCGCGGGCCAGGCTGAGCGCCGCCAGCAGCAGCGCGGCCAGGGGGGCTCCGCCGCGCAGCATCCTCCTTGGGAACGAAGTTTGGGGGCTGGGAGGTGCGGGGCGAGTGGCCGCGGGGGAAATGGGGGTGTTCGGGGGGGCGGCGGGCGGCAGCGCCGGGGCACAGTCCCCCGCCCCCCGCCGCAGCCGCTGCCCCCAACTTTTCCCCGGCACCGCTCTCCTCCCTTCTGCTCCTGCGAGAGGAGGAGGAGGAGGAGGGAGAGGAGGAGGAGAAGGAAGGCGAGAGCACGGCGGCGGGGACCCCCTGTCTGCCTGCAGCCGGGGCTCCCGGGGCACGGCGGACCCGGCGCGGCTCTCGGCGCTGCCCGGCGCTGCCTGCGGGAGCGGGGGATGCGTTAGTCGCCCTTATCTAGAAAGCCCCGAGGCGCTCCGCTCCCCACCCCCACCTCGAGGAGGGGTGTGGAGGGGGGGCTGCCCTTATTTAAAGATGATTATGTCCAATCTAATAAACCCCGAGCGGAGCATCGCCCTCCCTTCCCTCCGCCCTCGCGGGCGCTGCCCAGGATGCTGGCGGGGAGGGGATGCGGAGGAGACACAACCCTCCGGGCGCTGGGTCCCCTCCGCACCCCATCCCGCCCTCGGCGTTTTGGGACGGCACCTGCCCTGTCCCTGCCCGTGTTTTCTCCTGTTGTAGCTCCCACCTCGCCTCCATCCTCCGTCTCCGTCACCTAGAGGGAAGGAAAAGAAGCTGAAAGGAGGGGACAGCCTCCCTCAGCCCTGCCCCAGGCGAGGGGAGAGGTTTCCTTGGACTCGGGGTCTCTCCTCGGCAAGAGATCTTTCTGCTTTTCCTTGTTTTTATTATTTTTTTCCTTCCCCAAACAATGACACGTGCACAAAGGTGGGGTGGAGGTGCCTTGTCTGAGCAAACCACATCCAAAAGCCAAAAACCCCTCTGAATGCACCAAGGGAGTGAGCAGCAGTGTGAGAAGCATCTCACCCACCCTCTGCCAGAGGGTACAGCACCAGCGCTGCTGGGGAGAGTTTTTCAAAGCTCGCAGGTGAGAAAACAAACCCCCAAAGTTTCCTCTTGCTTCCCAAGACTCCCTCACACAAGCGCATGGCATAGGAGACTAGCAAAACTTCAGCAAGGAGATTCAGTGCAATGAGAAGCTTTTTCGTGCTTCCTTTTCGTTGTTATTATTTTATATATAATTTTTTTTCACTCCCAAACACTATCTGTGGCGGTCAGTGTGAAGCAGGGTTGCCAGCGAAAGCTGGGAGGCCCATTCCAGGGTACAGGCTTTCAAACCAGCAAGGCAGCAGGGAAGGGATTTAAGAATGAACGGCAGGAGCTGGCTGTGTGGGGCTGGGGCTGGGCGGGTTTTTTGTCTTCTCAAGGTGGGAGGGTGATGGGAATAAGGGTGGGGGACTGGCGCCTTTAGTCAGGGGCAGATAGAAAAACACAGAGCTGGAAAATCTGAGGGTTAGGAGGGGTGAGCACAGCGCATCTCCTGCTGCCCGGAAGGGGAAGGTGGGTGTGAGCACACAGAGAGGTGAGGGCTGGGCTGGCGGGGTGTGAGGAGGAAGGGAGGACACAAGGGAGCCAACAAGGCCAGGCAGAGCAAGGATGGCTCATGCAAAGCTGCTCCAGCAACTCCCGAGGACATTTGTGGCGTGAACCACGTCCAAGCACAACACCAGCACCCATGGCTCGTGGGGAGGTGCTGAGGAGAGGTCTGCAGCTCTCCTGCCTGCACCCCCTGCCCCAGAGCCCATCCACTGGCAGTGGGGGCACGGAGACAGCCCCGCTCAGGGCCTGGCACTGGAGAGGTGGCCCAGCAAGTGTTGTCCTGGGGCCAATGCCAGCAAGCACTGCTCACAGTGAGTATTCATTCAGGAATGAGCCAGGCTCCTGATAGCTCTGTCTACCAGGGCCTGATAAGAGAGGATCCCATGGGATGGCTAATTTTGAATGGCGGTGACTTTATTAAGAGGCTGTTTGTCATCTTGCCACACAACATTCTCCCCCAGGTACTCCAGGGAAGCAAGACCCTCAGCTGCCATCCAAGAGGTTCAGCAGCACTGCCTCCTCAGGGACAGCCCAGCTGGGATGAATCCAGCACCAAAGCACCAAAACCCTCCAGAAGTGCACCCAGGCAGGGGCTCTATATATAGGCTCTGGCCTGGGCTAAGCTGCTCCCTTGACAGAATGACACCCACAAACAAATAGCTCTGCTGTCTGCAGGGTTGGGATGCACCAGGAGCTGCAAAGCCCAACAAGGAGCCCCCTTCCTTGGGGGCAAGATGGGCAACAGCAGAGGAAGGCTCCCTGCCATGCCAAGCCCCTGTCTTCCCCTGCTCTGCCTGTCCAAGCCTGAGTCTGTCCGGATTTTGGAAGCACTGGAGCAGGAAGCTGAGACTGAATCATTATCCCATGTTGGCTCCTGAGCACTCTGCAGCCAGGCAGGTTCCCCTGGCAATCCCTGCCAATGTGGGGCTGGTGAGGATGAGGATGGCAGGACAATGGGGGTACATCACTAGGCGGGCTCAGCATCTGGTGAAGAGACATGCTGGGATGCTGTTCCCATCCCAGCACCACTGTGGGCTGCAGAGTAAATCTCTTGTCATTTGGTAATTTTTAATAATTTGCTATAGAAAACAAAAGTAAAAACAAAACCAAAACAAAACCCCCAAAACCAAAAAAAACCCACCAAAAATAAACAAAAAAACCCCCACAATTAACTGCCCACTGAGATGATTTCACTGCCTGTGAACCTGTGAAGAGAAGATTGCTCCTGTGGATAAGGTGGGGATTCCAGGGTGACCAGCTAGTGGCAATGTGCCCTCAGCATGTTTTCTGTCACTCAGGGAAGCAGGGTGGGCATCATTGGAGATGCCAGCTCAGAGCCAGGCCCTTTGGCTGAGGAATGCAACAGCCCTGGCATCTTCCATGGAGATGATCCTCACAGGCAGGGTGCCACTGCAGTTCAGATCTGCTAATGATGCTCAGGAGCAGTAAAAGGATGCTGGGTGGGAGGAAGGAGGAGGGCAGAGGGGTGTCAGGAGGTCACTTTGCCTGGTTATTCCTCAGCCCTTCCCCATTCTGTGCCCTTGCTGGCATGTCCCTGTTCTTTGGACCCTCTGGGCTGTCAGTCAGGGTGATTTGGGGTGGGGATTGGATAAGTTTGGATAAGACAGGCTGATGATGCTGGGAAGGAGCAGGGGAGGCTGGAGCCTCTGGAAGGAGGCAGGGGAGGGGGGAGCCCCATCACAGTGAGTGAGGGCTGTGGGAGGGTCCCAGCACAGGAGTGAGGTACCCAGGGCTGGTTCAGCCCACACTGGGGGAAGGTGAGGAGCGGCCGTGGGGTGCACTGCAGGGGGAATGGACAAGATGACCTTTAAAGGACCCTTCCAGCCCAAACTATTCTGTGATTCTAGGATTTAGCTGGGGCAGAGGCTGAGCCTTGCTTTTCCCCACGCCTGTCAAAAACCATCAACAAAAGCCTTCCTCTCCCTCCACTCCTCCTCGGGAAACCACCAGTGATCTTGACATGGGAATAAAGGCTCGGGGAGAATCCAGCTTTTTTGTTCACGGCCAGGCAGCCAAATCCTGCAAGCCTGAGACAGCAAGCCTGAGCAATCAAAGGCACGAGCAAGAGCCGACCCCGCTCAGGGCACAGCCCCAGCCCTCCCTCCTCTCCCTCCCCAGCTCTCCTGCTTTTCCCAAGCAGATTAGGAGGCTGTTCAAACACTCAGGACCCCCGGAGGTCAGAGACGCTGGCCTCCCGCACCAGAGGTTTGTTTGGGAACTCGCTGAGTTTCCTGCTTCTGGTGGGTCTGCAGATAAGTCCTGGTGTGCAGCCACTGTCTGCTGCCAGCGCCGGTAGGAGCCCACAGGCACACACCAAAAATCCAGCAGCAAAAGCTCCAGAGCCATGCAATCAAAGGATCACAGAAAGGTTTGGATTGGAAGAGACTGTAAAGATCATTTAGTTCCACCCTCTTGCATGGGCAGGGACACCTTCCATTATCCCAGGGTGCTCCAAGAATGGTTCAGGTTTGCCTGGACCAGATCCTGTCTGACCTGGCTTTGGGCACTGCCAGGGATCCAGGGGCAGCCACAGCTGCTCTAGGCCTGCCCACACTCACAGGGAAGAATTTCTTCCTAATACCTAAATCAAAACCTACTCTCTTTCACTTAAAAGTCATCTCCCTTGTCCTATCACTAGATTCTCTTGTCAAAAGTCCTGTCCCCAGTGTGTTTGTGCTTTGCAGAGGGACACATCTTGTAAGGGATGAGAGACAACCACGGAGACCTCCCACAGGCACTCCCCTGGATTCTCCATGGCCTGGGGGCCTGGGTTCCCCTCGCCCTGCAACACCCAGTGAGGTTTCCCTGTGCTGTTCAGTCCCATGAGTTTAGTGACAACAATTCCTCTGCTGAATTCAGCTGTACCTGCCTCAAGGCTTTAACAAGCCACATGCATGACCTCAACTCCTTTGGCAATGGAGCCAAGGAATGAATTTAAATAACAGCGAAGGATATGTCTGCTGCCTCATCCTCACCCCTCACACCTGCCTCCTCCCCTGTGCCCCACAGCCTGTGGATTGCCCAGGGTAGCAGGAATGTAGGGAGTCCATGGAGGAAGCCAACCAGCCAGGCAGTCATTGAGGGATCAGCTGAGGTGCTTGGAGGCTGGTTCATTGCATCACCATCAGCTGCAGCAATTGCAGAGCAGCCTTGGACATCCTGCTGGAGCCTGAGTTCTTGCAAGCTTCCAGTAAAAACCATTGCTTCCAGTTGGGAGGTGAGGATGGTGAAGATGCTCAGCAGTTCACTCACATCTCTGCATAGGGAAGACATTCCCTGCACAACAGCCTCCAAGGATCTTCTTTCATCCTGAAGTTTCACACTTCACCAAGAACTTGCAGGTGCTAAATTAAGATCTGCTAGAGAACAGGGCATGACCTTTGCCAGACAGGGTGTCTCAGATATTGAAAATTTTTCCAGCTGCTGACAAAAGGCAGGGACTTATCTGCCTTTATGTAATGTAGCCCTTCCAGCAGCCAAGGAGGAAAAGCATACATGAAAAAGCAGGGGGGAAAATGGAATCTAGCTTCTCACTTGCCTTCTGCTGCTGTTATTGGGGAGTTTCAGCCCCATTAAGTCAGGATAGTGCAAGCACAGGTCTATCCCAGCTCAGTGGGAAGTGCTTTGCCAAGAGATGCCTGCAGCAGAGGCAGGATCCCAGTGGAGCTGTGCAGGCTCCAAAGGGAGAAGCATGTTGGTACAAACACACCAGGGACCCCCTCAGACTTTCAAAATCCCACCCCAGCAGAGCCCAGTCTGCTGGCAGGAGCTCCAGGAGAGCACTGCTACGCTCATGGCAGCTCTGCTGGCCAGGTGGAATAATGACACAATCTTGCTGCATTTTCATCGCCTGTGTGCCCACAGCAACATCTGCTCGTTAATCCCCGTTGGAAATGCTGCTCACACGATAGCATCACTTCCTTATCGAGCACGACTTCCCCTGCAGGAGGGTCAGAGCAATTACCTGAGCAAAGCTCCACCATCTCCTGATGGCCTTCACCCTGCTCCTGCATTTTCAGACACTTCCCATGTGCCCCCTAGACAGAAAAGCCATTTGCTAGAGCCAGCTGATAAGGCATGAAGTGAACACATTTAATCTGGCACTGGTATCTGAAGGATGAGGGAAGGCAGAAATGGCTTGTGCCACCTCAGAGCAGATGCAAAGCTCAGCAGTTCCTCAAAATTCACATTTTAAGATCTCTCATCTGACCTCAGCCAGGGAACAGCTGCAGCAAGAAGGAAAGGAGCAGAACTAAATGAGCACAGTGGCTGGGGTGGAGGCAAAGGAGCTGCATTTAACTTTTACCTTAAGGTAAAACAGGATTTTTGGTACTGGAATTAGAGGTGCCACCTTATTGTTGATCAAAAACTCACTGTCATTGGGACACCCTCTATCCTGCAGAGAACCTGCTTTGTCATTTGGCAGTGAGCAATAAAAAGAAGCACGAAAGAGCCAGACTCAGCCCTTAAAAGCCGGCCAGCAGGGTTTTAAGTATTTGGGGTTTGGACAAGTTCATCACAACAAGGAAACACCTCTGCCTTCCCCATTCATTTTTAGAACAGACACATAAAAATAGACTTTCCAGAAGAGCCACAGACAGGGGAGAGAAGGGGATGGAGCCACGTGCCAGCTGCCAAGGAAGCTCACAGCCTCCAGCTCACAACTGTGCTGTGGACCTGCCACTCAGGCCATTCATGTCCCACCTTGGGGCAGGCTGGAACCCTAGTTAAAATGTGGAAGAGAAGATGAGCACATACACATACACATTCTTCTCAAGCAAGAGAAAAAAGTGGTTATCTCAGGCTGGGGACATAACACCTACTGGTTCTTACTGGAGGAAAAAGAGCAAGAGATGAACTCTGGCACCACCCAGTATCCAGCAAGTTTTCAGCTGCTTTTTATTTGTTTGTTGGATGTTGCCCACAGCGTGGTTTGGCACCTGCACTGTAGGAAGTGGCAGCAGCCCCAGGTGGGCACCCCCAGGCCAGTGGCATCCTGCTACTTGTGAGTCCACGCTGAAGCAGGAGCTGGAGGCACCAAGAGCATTGGCTCCCTCCAGCCTTTCCAGCCAGAGTGGGTACCTCCATTTCCCATAGGACTTGCACTGGGATGTGTCCTGCCACGCTGTGCCTCCTGGGCCAGTTAGCTGAAGCCCTTGAATCTTTGGTTTTGTGCTCCTGAGCCCTTCAGTGTCTCTATCAAGGGTAGTGTGAGGATGGTCCACCTCTGTGGCCCACCTCAAGCACAGAGACACCTAAGGATCTTTGGTGTTTTGCTCCTGAGATGTTTGTGGCATTTTTTTACCCAGTCTTAACCCCAGTGCCACCTTGAAAACCTTCTCAATCCAGAGTGCTCACCACAGCTGCTGAGCAGGAGAGGGCAAAGCCCAGGTGTGAAAGCCTTGGTCAGGACAAGATCTTGCTGGCAAGGACCACCCCTTCAAGTCAGAACCTTCCTCAGTGCTAAAACCCATTGGATGTTTGTAGCCTGCTCTCATAGTCTTCATCTCAGCTCAGTCAGAGCTAATTAGCTGTTTTATCTTTATCCCTAGGTCAGGTTTTTCTCCCCAACCATTTCTATGCCTTCTTTTGGAGCTGTAAATGCATGAGTGATCCCTGGTTGAGAAGGGTTACTCAAAGCCATCTCTGACCTCCCTTTCGTGCCACTGGCAGAGCTGGCCAGCAGCACTTCCAGCTCCTGCCAGACTCACTGTGCTGGCCAGAAAAGGAAAAATGCAGGGATTCCAGTCTGGGGAGAGCCAGCAAAATCAGTAATCTATCACTTGGGATGCAAACCTCCCGGGCAAGGTCTTTCCATTTAAAGATGAAGAGGAGAGGCTGTTCATGCCATGTCCTCCCTGTGCAAGCCTCCAGCTCCTGAGTCTGCTGCTGGAGAGTCCCCTGCAGCTCAATGTGGCCATGCAGTCAAGCTCCCACATTTTCTCCTTCTTGCAGCCCATTGCTGCAGCTCTACCACCATCACCCACAGTGATCCTTTCCCCCCTTGCCTTCTCTAGGGCCCTGGAGAGTCTGGAAGCATGCCATGTCCCCCACTGCTTCCCAGCTGGGCCTGGGGGCCCTGGGCCAAGCCGGAGGAGCTCAGGGATGCAGCGGTTCCTTGAGCATCACCCACTGCCCACGGGGGTCTGTGCCTTCGTGCTGTTCCTGGCCAGAGCACAGCTCCCCAGCATTGCCACCAGGGACTGTGCAGGAACGTGCTGCTGCACTGGCTGAGGGCAGCTGAGAAGAAAGATAAAGCTAAAGCCTCATTTGCTGGGATATTGGCACGCCGGCACTCAGGCGACCCTCTTAGTTCAAACCGGTTTTCTGTGAAAAAACCTCAGATCAAACTCATCCGGCAAAATCCCTGAATACAGAGAGAGCTGTCCCTGTAAGAGGCTATTTGGCAGCGCTGCTGTCCCAGGCCAGTTTGAGGGATTAAAACAAAAAGACCCTTTTGCCGGTAGAGAAGATCTTCGGCATTGGCTGTGTTTTTCCCGTGCTGGGGAAAACGTGCTTTTCCAACCTGCTGCTGCCCCTGGGCTGGGAGGGCATCCTGCCTGGATGGGTCTCCCGGCTACCCGCTGCCCTCACAGCCCTGATTTCCCGTGCCAGGCTGGCGCAGCAGCCGCCGCTGGAGGCTGGGATGTGCCCGTGTCCCGCCGCGGTGGGAGCGGCGTGCAGGGAGCCCCGGGCACCCACCGGGCCCGGGCAAGGCGCTGCGGTTCTTGGTCTCCCCCCAGTGACCAGACCACATATGGCAAAGCGGCGGGTCTGGCTCATGCTGGGGGTTTCCAGCGCCGCGAGCAGAGCTGCTGGCGTGTGATTACCAGGTAATTATACTAATCATTATTTCCCGGAATCCTCCCCGTGAGCAAAGCCCTCTCGGTGGTGTGCAGGCTTGTGTTGCCGCTTTTTGGAAACAAGACCCTATTTCTCCCACACACCAGCGCTAGAAATGTATATGTTCATTCATTAAGGAGCACTGACACCGCTGTGGCAAATGACCTGCCAACAGATTTACAGCAGGAAGTAAGTCACTGCCTCTGAGCCTGCGCTCTTAATGTAATTAAAGTCCTCTGTTTGGAATTCGTTGTTAATTAATATTCATGCTCTGCTCCCCATCTGCCATTCCATGTTACTGGATCCTTCTGAGATTGATCAGAGGGATATTAAGGCGGCAAGCAGATAGAGAAAGAGGGATTGCCTGGTGGGAAGGGATTGAATCAGCTTTTGGTACAGGAGCAGAATTGCATCCAGGATCCCAACTGCTCTGGGAGGGAATGGCTGAAGCATCACCCAGCAATAAAAGGGATGGTGAGAATAATGGATCAGAAGATAGACACCACTGGCTGGCTCCTGGGGTCTCTCAGCCCTCAGAGGGAGGTGAGAAGCATCTCTGGAGCTCAGTGCTCAGGATGAGCTGGTTGCTGGTGCTGTGAGTGAAGCGTAATTGAGATGAGTCCAATTGCTGGCCCTTGTGGTTTGGCCTGGGGGAGCAGCCGGGGCAGCCCAGCCCCATGAGCCAGACCCACAGCTCAGTTGTTTGGGAGTGGAGGCTCAGAGGGAGTTCCCAATGAAGCCACGCTCACTTGGACATAGGCAAGGAAGACACAGACGTGTGGGGTGTCAATGGGTACCGAAAGATTTTCCCAACCTAGTGCAGGGCATGTGAGGATATCTGGAGGGAAACAGGCCAGCTTCTCAGAGTGGGCACAGCCCTTGCAGTGGCAACACACCCGGTGCTCCTCTTACAGCAGGACATGGGCTGGCCCTGGCCCTGGATGGGCCCTGAGAGCTTGCCCCATCCCTGTGCAGGCTGGAGTTCTCCTCCTGTCTGATCTGCAGCCCCTGCAGCATTTCCACCAGTGCTCAGCATGGATCCCAACAAAGTCAGAACACCCACGGCAACAGCCACAACTCCTGTACCAGGAATACTGAAACCAGGCACACACTGTCCACTGCTTGGGGTGGGAAGGATGTCCCCACGTCCCAGCCTGAGAGCCTCGGGGTTGCCATCCCACTGAGCACGTGGGCTGCTGTAAATGCAGAGCTCAGCAGCATGAAGAGACCAGGCTGGAGATGTAATGGC
The DNA here is from genome assembly GCA_024865655.1 of Emberiza elegans. Classification (NCBI taxonomy): domain Eukaryota; kingdom Metazoa; phylum Chordata; class Aves; order Passeriformes; family Fringillidae; genus Emberiza; species Emberiza elegans. The sequence goes on from JALJVW010000168.1 coordinate 919,349, forward strand.
CCTGGTAGTGGCCCTGTAACACCCCATGGTCTGATCTCCAGGTGCTGGAGATGCCAGAGCTGAGCATCCTTTGAAATTAAAGGCACTTCACACACTGGAAAGCCTCCTGAAGAGCCCTCCTGTTCCTGGGATAGCTGGGGCTCTGTGGTTGGTGCAGGTGGGAAGCTGGAAGGCAGGCCTTGCAGTCAGCCTCTCTCAGCAAGAGGGCACTGCCCCTCTCCCTTTCCTGGGCACCTCTTCTTCCCCAGGAAAGGTGTCACAGGCACAGGATGTCTCAGGGTGGAGGTTCCCAAAGGACCAGAGGGACTGGGGCTCTCAGCCAAGGCCTGTGTGACAGTGGCTCTGTCACAGGAGCGCTATACATGGGGTTTCCTCTATTAACAAAGTCCATTTTGAATGGTTTTGAGATCCTCAAACACAATCATAGGGCTCAAATTGGACTCACCCTGCTCTGAAAGCCGAGTCCTCCCGGTACCTCCTGTTTATATACGAACAATCAAAGTGATTTATTCATCTGCCTAAAGCATGGCTGCTCTTTGGGCATCCATCCATTATCCTTATCTATGTGTCCTAGCTAGGAGCTGAGCAATCCATCTTACCCACCCTAATGCATGCCAAAAGGCTCCGTGTGCTCCAGGAGGGCTCTGCTGGGGCTGGCTTTCAGCAGCGTCAACGCAGTTCCATTGACGTCAACCAGAGCCACCGGGTGTCACCCTCCCAGAAAATTACAGCCCAGGGTGGGCAGAACCAAGGTGGGCACCAAAGGGATTTGTGGTTGTAATCAGGACTGGATGTGCCACCAGGCTTGCTGCGTCTGGACCTTGTGGACCTCAGTGTGCAAGGAGCCCAGTTAACCCAGAGAACTTCTTGATTCTCCTGATTAAATGGCAAAAGGGGACCAGTGGTGTGGTCGTGGGACATCATCTTCTCATCTGTGATGGAAAGATCACGCTGCTCCCGTGCCACATGGGTAACCAACAGTGGCAGCTGCCTGGGTGTCACAGACATGTTTTGTGAAAAATCCTTTCCTTAAGATTTTTCTCCTGGGAAGCTGAGAGGCCTCAGAGATGAAATGTAAACAATGGTTATCTGCTGCTATGGAATGCAACAGGTGCATCTGGGATTGGTCTCATGTGGTTGTTTTTAACTAATGGCCAATCACAGGTCCACCTGTCTCGGACTCTCTGGTCAGTCACAAGATTTTATCATCATTCCATTCCTTTCCTTGCTAGCTTTCTGATGAAATCCTTTCTTCTATTCTTTTAGTATAGTTTTAGTATATAATTTTCTTTTAACATAATCTATATCATAAAATAATAAATCAGCCTTCTGAAACATGGAGTCAAGATTCTCATCCCTTCCCTCGTCCTGGGACCCCTGCAAACACCCCCACACCTGGGATGTTGCAGAGGGGCTCAGGGAGTGTCTCAGGTAATAGAGAGGTGCTGCCCTCTGGGGAAGAGAGGTTCCAAACCTTGTAGGAAGTGTAGCACCGTGAGGATATTAAAGCCCTGGAAGTGCTGAAGGCCAGGTTGGATGGGGCTTGGAGCAGCTGGGACTAGAGGAAAGTGTTCCTGTCCACAGCAGGGGTGTTGTAACAAGATGGTCTTTAAAGGACCCTTCAAAACCAAACCAGTCTGTGGTTCTATGATCTTTGGTAGTCAGAAATTTGCTCATAAAATGTGTTGTCACCTCCCTTCTCATCTTTCCTCAGGGACAAACAGTTGTGATAAGCTGAAGCTCCTTGTATGCAGCAGGCAGGTGCCCAGCAAGGAGAAGTGGGATTTGTGCTCTCTGTCCCACTGTCTGCTGTCATTCTGGGTTCTGTGGGGACTGTTCAGTCCCACAGCCATGGACTGGAGAGTGCTGAGACTCAGCCATGCAGGAGACATGGAGGGTCTCCACCCTGCACTGGGGCTGCACACCATGTGGTGGGCACCTCTTGGTCAGTGCAACCACTGCAGGAACTATAAACTAAGAAAAATAATTCTAGCAGCTTAAATAAACTGCACAAGGCACAGTGTCCTTCTAAGGAAACCAGGAAGGGGTTTGCAGCTCCCCATCCCAAGAGGGGAGTTCTCACCAAATGTCACCTCTTCAGGTGAAGCACAGGGTGAAAGAGTTTTCCCAAGGAAATTCAGGAAATTTTTGGCCAAAAGCGAACCAAATGGCTTTCCCATGGCTTCTCTCTCAGAAAAAACTGACCCAGTTAGGCTGAAATCTTTCACAGAAATTCAGGTTGAGGCAAATCCCTGAGAGACAATTTCTGCCTAAATGTCTCTGTTTTGGCATTGTTCTAAGTAATGGGAAACACAGCCCCATAATGGGAAGTATTGGGCAATCTCAGTAACAAGCAGTGTTATCTGCCCTGTCCACAATAAAACAATTAATTTTTGTTAATTTCTCTCTTTGAAGAGGATTTGTAGACTGAGGGGCAGGGGAGAGAGAGAAGACCAAAAAAAAAGGAGAAGCAATGGAATTAGCCAACCACCTCCAGACTTGAATAAGTCTAGATCTGTGACAGCACCTGGCAGAGCAAGGAGAGGTGCTAAAGGCTGTGGCCAGGAGACCTCTGAGCTCATCTAATAAAGAAGGAGAAGGCTCCTGCCACTGCCATCTCTGAGCAGGCTGGCTAATATGAAAGGAAGTTCCTGGCTCATGGAGGACAAGCACAGGGTGGTAGGAGTAGGGCAGCAGCACTTCTAAAAAACAGTCCTGGAGAGGGAAAATTAGGTGTTTTCACAGTATTTGAGAGCATTTTCATCTGTGCAGAGTGGGCAACCAACACTCGTGTTGGGATTCTCCATTGCATTGGTGAATGTGGTTTGCAGCCTGCCTGAAAGCAAGACACCCACAAATTTTTGTGAAAGTGCTCATTTTGGAAAGATTTCCAGCCTGAGGAATTAATGGTTTGGAATACCTAGAGAAGCTCTAGGTAAGCACCTGAAATTTGGGGAACCAAAGCAGACCCAGACCCTTCAGGCTAGTGCCTACAAGGGGGTACCAGGCAGCACAACTTATTTCCCCACTTTTGTGGCCAACTTCATAGGTTGAAACTGGGTGGAAAGACCCCCCTGACCATGCACCTCCTTCAGTGTCACCATGGTTGGATGGGACACAGGCACTGAGCATCACTGCTCAAGCAGTCTGACCCAGTGAACCACCAAGATGTTTTGAGCCATGTCTGGCTGCCTTCTGGAAATTCCTGGGTAGATTGTGCCAAAAGATCACCCAGGTTTGACAAATTTAGCTTGCTGTAGTGTCAGATGACTCTGTCCACAAGCCAGGTTGATTTTATAGCCACTGTAAGAGCAGGGACAATAACCACAAGCTTGGAGAGAAACCCACAAGCCAAAAAGATGGTTTTGTGCAAAGAAACACCCTTCACTGAGCTTCAGTCAAGCAATGAAATATTCATAGGACACTAAAGCAGTGGGCTCCCTGGCTGCCTCCTTATGGGAATCCAATAATACTGGAGACAGCCTTAATTCAATATTCAAAAAGCCTCTTTCTCTTTCCCTCTCTTTCCATCTCCTCAATGTCTCTTTGGGTTCAGAGATCTTTTGGAAAGCTCAGCTTTATATGCTGGATGCATTAGTGGAGAGGAGGAATGTGGGGAGAAGGAGTGGGAGCGCGAAGATGGGGATCACACATGGGACAGCTGGGGATTTCTGCTCCCCAGGCAGCCTGAGGATGCTTGGCTGCAGGATGTGAGCCAGCTCTTCCCAAAGAATTTCATTGCTGCATGGCTTTTCTGGGGCAAGGCCCACACTTGTGCTCACACATGGCTGGTTAGGAGTCAGCTCTGGTCCAAGAGCTGTGTGACCATGGTGGTGTGGTCCTGTGTCCCCACAGACAGAGTCACTGCAAAACAGGATGCCTGGCTCAGCTGCAGGGGATGTCAGCAGGGCTGAGACCATTTTTGGTTTGGCATCTATTCTGCAAAAAGAAGTCACTGAAGAGGGAGCCTTTGTCCACCAGCATAGACTGAAAATTGGGATAGTTGGGCCCAGGTGCTCACAAGGATAAAGCCCTGAAGACCCAATGACATGGCTGCTGTTCACATGGACAGTCAACACCAGCCAGGATGAGGACATTGATGCTGGCAGGGCTTGACTGAGCCATTCGGGACTTCCCAGTTGCTGCTGATGCTACAGCTCTCAATCCCTGACCTGGAAGAGCAATCCTGACATCCTCCTCCTCATTTCAGAAGGAGGCAGAGGTCATTTTGGGTGGAATTGCACTGAGCTAACCTGCAGAAGTCAATACTGACATACAGCCACTCCAGGCCAGGAGATGGGCACTGTTTCATGCTGCAACTGAGTCCTACCTACTGCTGGTAGGACCTTTCTTTCAGTGTGGGAAGGGACAATACCCAGGGTTGCAACCAAGGCACCTCCAGCCGTTGAAGGTCCAGGGAACTGCTTGCCGACCCCACCCATACAAAAATAGGGGCAACAAAGGATATGAGCAGTGGGACATGGCTTTCCACACCATCCATGGATGCCATGGGTGCTGGATGCTGTAGATGCTGAAGCTTCACACACCTTGGACAAATTCAGGGAAGAAAGCCCCCCATTTGTCATCCGTAGCTTTGAATGACAATGCTTTATCCATGTTGCAGCAAAGTGAAGATTTAGAAGAGCAACAGCTTTCCAAGCACTTAGTGCAGTATTCCCCCCACTCCCCACACTGCCCGGAATTCTTTCCCGGAGAGTATTTAAAATCCAATTATTTACTCCACAATGAACTGGTTATTTGGTTTCTTCTGGCATCTCCCAGTCACGAATGCCCTCGAGCAGATCAGTTTCAACCTTTGGAAAACCTTTCTATTAGCATTTGATCTTGTCAAGCTCTTTTTATAGCCACTCTTAAAGCTAAGTGGGAGCCACTAGAAGGTTACCTGCCCTGCTGGAGCAAGCAGACAGAGGCCAGATAGCAGGGGCAGGCTACAGTCCCCATGCAGGGGGCTCCAGAGCACCAATGATGGTACAAACAATTCACAAAAATTGTGAGAAATTAACAAAAGTCAGGTCCACGCTCATGTGATGAGGTGAGGATGGAGAGTTCCATACTGCTCTGAGCTGCTTCCCATCTCCAAGGCAGAGCAGGAGCCCTTTGGGGAAGAGAAAAGTGCTCATCCTGCTGATACCATCCCCCTGGTCTGGGGGCATCCCACGAAAGGAGGGTGTGAGCAGGATGCCTGCAAGTCCTTCCACACCTTCTTCAAGAGCCTGGCACTAGTGAGGCACCAGCCTTGCCCCAGCCAACTCCATCAGGAGCCTGACATGCCGTCTCCCCTAACTGTTTTCCATGGCAGAAAAGAGATTTCTTTCTCTTTCTTGTTCTAGCATCTCCAGGCCTGATGCTGATCATGCAAACACAGTGCAGACACTCTTTCTCCTCACTGGTCTTTTATAGATTCTGGTTGCAGCTACACTTGGAATTATTTTAAGACTTTCTGGCAAAGAACCAGTCCCACAGATTATTGCTTTGGAGCCCATTTCCCTGGACATTTGGAGCCAGTGCAGGTCTTCTGATGGGATCTCAGGAAGCTTTGTCCCTTGACTCTTTGCTGGTTCTCCAGCTGCATCCAAGCCCTGTCACCCCATAACACTTCCTGCCCCATCTGCCAGTGCCTTGGGGCCACCCTCTCCCCTTTGTGACTTCAAGCCAGGTGGAACAGCTGGACTAGATCTCCTGAGGGGAACGGGAACTTTCTGCTTCTGGAACACTTGGCATCACCTGGTCTCCATGAAGAGGAGAAAAAGTTCAGTGCACCCAAAGCAAGTTCTCAAAAGGCACTGCTGATTCACTGTCAAACAGGAATTTGATAGTGTCAGGCTCAAACTCTTCCCTGTCTGATGTGGAATCTCAGACACAGCATGGCAAATCACAACCCTCACACAGATTCAGCTGTAATGCCACAGCACTGTTGTGTGTCTAGGCTGGAGAGGCAAGGCAGGTCTTTTATCCCATGGCAAAGTGTCCCTGGAGTTCACCTACTCAAAAACTAGCAGATTTGTGGTGAACAGAGATGACAATGCTTGGTTTTCTCCAGGTTTTGAGTCTTTAACTCCCAGTTTCAGAGGTCCAAACTTTTTCTAATATATGTGGTATTGCTTCCATGATGACTCTTGATATAGTTGATGGATCTTGCAGACTACACTGGGAACAGAAAGCAGAGACATGCACTGATGCTTCAGGTGGAAAAATAAGGTATAAAGAACATTCAAACAAGGTTACATGGGAGATGTGTGGCAGAACAGGGACAGGATATGGGGTCTACAGTTACAACCCCTTCATCTCGATCCACTTCTTCTCAAAGACAGCTTGAAAATCCTGAAGATCACTCTTGGGCTGCTGATAGCTGAAGGATGAGCTCTGGCCCATGCAGCAATGGGTGCTGGGGTAGCCCCACAATCCCACCTGCCCCCAGCTTCTCCCTTGATGAACCCCCTGAGGAGGTGGGGCCACCCACAGGCCCATAAGCCTTCCAAGAAGTCCTTTGCAAGGAATAATGCCTCTGATGGATGTTGCCTGTCTGCATGAATCATCTGCCAGTAGGTCACGAATTACTCAGATGTGTCTGTTATCCCCAATTATTCCCTGATTCACGTGGCAGCTTACGCAGGAGTTCCTTGATTAGGCTGATCAATATCGAGCGCCCTGGCTTGCTGGCCTGACATTCTCATCCATGGAAGCCTCCAGGCCATAAACCATTCTTATCCAAAATCTTGACCTCATGTTTAATTTTATCACCATTGACGTTAACGGAGGTTAGTTAGGCTTGAGCACGCACTGGAAGTTCAGCTTTCCTGTCCCAGGGCCTCCATGCATTTCCCAGCCCTGAGTGATGACCTGAATTCAAGGATGCCTTTTCCCTGGCTTCGACAGGCTTCAGCTTGGCGCACGCATAATTCCTGGAATCAGTTCTCCACCACTGATGATGAATCAATCATTTGCTTTCTGAACGTGTTCCACAGAATTCCCTCAGCCTTCAACATGCTGGCAGGCTTTCCCACCACAAAATTAGTTGGCTCTACAGCTTTTGGGATAGTGAGCACCCCATGTATGGTTCCTGTCTGGAAGCAAATGGATTTAAACATTTGAACTTTTGTGAGATGATCTTTTTCAGCAAGCCTCAGACTTGGTGAGAGCCAGACTCAACAAAAAAAGTGTTGGTGGGCAGAAGGTGGTTGAGGAGAAGGAATGGTGCATAGGGTTGGTGTATTGACATCAGTCAGCCTGAGGTAGTCTGGAGAGGGCTTTTACAGGTTCAGCAGAGCCCTAACCTCACCTGAGTGGTTTGATGGAGAATCCCTGCGATGCTTAAGTTGAACACACAGCACATGTCTGTAAGATTGGTTAGTTTGCTTTGTTGTGTAAAGCCAGAAAATCATCCAGGCTCCCTCTCTGGGGAGTGAAAAGAAAGCTATGGTTCAATCCAGGAGTTAATTTTTCCCAGGTATTTGGGACAACTGGCAGAGGTGGGATGGATAACTCTCACATAGCTGCTCATTCAGTCCTTTTGTCACTGGACAATACCTTTAGCTGCCATAACAGGCTTCTGGATGGCTGAAGCTAGATAAAATGAATCCTACATCTTGGTGCCCACCTGCACTTCTGCAGATCTCTCCCACAGTCTGAACATCCCATTCTCCAAGGTTCATTCCCACATGTTATCCCCCACAGTTGCTGCATGAGGAAGGCTGCACCTTCACAGCCAGCAGTGGGAGAGGGAAACACAGGGCACCCCAGTTCACAGGACAAACTTTATTTGGCCTTTCCCATAGAGGATCCTTCTGCCAGGAACAGGGATCTCCCACAATATCTCCTCATGCTTCACTAATTTTACTGGCAAAAAGCTGTTGCCTCCATTTTTCATAACTTTTTTGCTGGAGTTTAAACCAATAGCTTCTTGCCTTTTTCTCAAGAGACAGGCTTTTTTTTTCCTTTTGGGGTGGTTTTTGATATCTTTGGAGCCCATATCTACACCCTCTTCTCAGTCTGCTCTTGGTAAACTGCCCCAGCTCCCTGGTCTTCCCATGCTGGCTAGTTTTTCCACCCTCACACAGTAAGTTTCCAGTATTTGGGAGGCCACTGAAAACCAAGATTCATCCATCTCCACAAGCTGATTGTCAGCATCCAGCAGAAGAGCCCAAAGTCAGATTGAGAGCAGCCTCACACAGAAGGGCTTGGGGACAGCAGTGGGTGATGTGCACTCACTTGGGGACAGCAGTGGCTGATGTGCACTCACAGCCTCCCCTTTGAGGAAAGGCTGAGGGAATTGGGGTTGCTCAGCCTGGCAAACTCCAGGGAGACCTTACTGTAGCTTTTCAATATCTAAAGGAGATATAAAAGAAAATGGAGACTTTTACCAGACCGTGTCATAATTTGACAAGGGGGGAATGGCTTCCAACTGACAGAGGGCAGGTTTGACTAGGTATTAGGAAGAAATTCTAAACTATGAGGGTGATGAGGCCCTGACACCCTGGTTGCCCAGAGCATCTATGAATCTAATGCCCCATCCCAGAAAGTGTTCAAGGCCAGGCTGGATGGGGCTTGGAGCAGTCCAGTCTAAGGTGTCCCTGCCTATGGCAAGGGTTTGGAACTATATGATCTTTAAGGTTCCTTCCAACCTAAACCATTCTGGGATCCTCAGACCATGATTCAGACTTTAGAAAGGTGTCCCCGCTTTCCTAACCAAAGCCTGGTAAGGAAGTTCAGTGGGGCAGGGGATCCCCAGCATCTCTGGAAATCACATCACACCAGCTTGAGTGCCAGAAACAGGGCTGGGGGAAGCTGAAGTCTGAACATTGGCCCAGTGTGTGGGTGCTTATGTATTGGCATAATAGAGAACACATTTCCCAAATGGAATAAATCATTTTTTTGCCAATAAGTTAATTGTTGAACACTGCCTCTCTTCAAATTATTCATGAACAGATGACAACTTTCTCTAATCATTAGTCCTAATTATTCACTCCATCTCTCCTATTAATAACAAGCAGGCAGCAGATTGACAGTAAACAGCTCCATGCAATTATTTTGCTTAGTGAAGTTTGAAACAGAAGCAGTGCCAGGTATTTCTGATGGGGCACAGATTGCATGGCACATCCCTTCTTACCCACCACGTGGCTATGAAATCGTAGAACCGCATTTCTGGTGTGAATGCCCCCATTTGCAAAAGGAATGTGTGCCAAAAAGCTGCTGGTTCCCAGGCTCAAAGGCATTTGTTTGAATATCATTGAACAGTGAACACAAAGAAGGACCAAAGCAAATATATTTTACAGAGCTCAATAAATCACCAACCTCAACTTTTCAGGAAACAGCTTTCTCCAGGTCCACAGTGTATCTGTATATTGACAATGAGAGAATTTCCCACCTGAAACTAGGAGTGATTTATTGCAAGGGTACATGCAGAGTATCCAATATTTAATTAGCATGATGTCAATTAGCTACATCACATTGGTTTCCTCCATTCACACCATGATCTAAACATAATAAGGCACATGAGCTGTATTTGCAACCCTCCACCTTTCTTTCCTTGTTACCTGCACAAGGATTCTGGACAACACCACATCATCAATAAGTTGCTTAAAGCTTACTGGTTTTAAGGGCATTTGAGGTTGTAGCCCTAGATTTCACCTTTAGCAGGAAATAGAAATAGGAATCTCCTTTATGCATAGAGACCTAAATTTAAAGCCTTAAGACAGGCAAAAATCGACTGCTCCCAAGCATGCACTCATCCCCTGGAAGCAGCAGCTGCAGCATTAACTCAGGACAAAAATCCCTGCAAGAGGAAACGTATTGACTTCTGATGGGGAGAGCTCCTGTCTTGGTTTTAAATTCACTCAAGATGCAGAGTTTATTCAATTATCAGCTGTCTTCAAACTGGAATGTGGCTTCACTCCAAATATCAGCTGGGCAGGGGAGATGATGACAACCAGGTTAACCCTTTGTTTGCTTTCCAGCTAGAGTGAGGGTGGGCAGCAGGATGGCACTGAGCAATTTGGCATACACCCACCATGCATCTCCAAGGTTAAAGCTTTTGGCTCGATCCCTCACGCACAGAAAGGGATTTGACACTGGCTATGCCTAGGAGGACAGGTGGGAAAAAAAATCCATGTGGTGTGGTACCCAATGGGAGGATGCTCTGTTCACAAGCCCCTTTTTGTAAGGAGACCCCATGCAGTACAAAGGACTCTCTGTCATCAGGGGAGACCCAGGGCTGTAAAAACAAAGAGAGACACCGGGAAAGCGTCTGGTTCATTATTCCCCTCTGAAAACCCCTCCAGCTTTTTAAAGGAAGTCTCTGGCTATGAGGGGGGTGTGGATTAAGACTGAGATTCATTGGAAGAGGCAAAGGGGAGAGCTGGCAAGATTTAAATCCTCCCCAAATGCCTTGGGAAGCATGGAGGGTTTTGGGCTGGCAGCCGGGCCCACATGCCAGCAGATGGGGCTCCTGGGAGAGGTCAGAGCTGCAGCAGCACAGAACACTTTGCTCCTCTAGGATGCATCTGAGAAGCACCACTTCCCTAAAGTAGAGGCTATTTTAATGTCACTGGTTTTGTGGGGCTGTAGAGCCGTAATCACCAGTGGCTCTGGAGAGCAGCAAGAAGCTGGATAGAAAGCAAGCACCAAGCAGTACAGTTTTTGGAGTGCTGCTTAATGTCTACATTCAGCCATAAATACAAATTCTGCTAGAGCAGGAAGGTTAAACTCTATTTGGGGTGTTAAAGCCCAGAGCTGCTGGTTTCTGGGAATCCCTTCTGTGTTACACTGTGCGGTGGTGGAACAGCAGGCCAGAGGCCTCACGAACTGAACCCTGACTCGAGCCGACAGAAGCCGTGAGAAAGCTGACAGCTCTTAGTGAGAACAGAGTCTGCAGCAGTGAAAAACAACTTTTTTTCCTTCAGAAAAACTCTAGGACTGTGGAAAACAACCTGCTTTCCCTGAGAAGGAACTCTAGGACTGTGAAAAACACTAGCCACCTGTATAAACTGCTTTTACACCGTTAGGGAGGAGAATGAAAACAATATGTCACAAACAACTCTCTGTGCACGTACACATAGGGGGATTGAGTGACTGATCAATACAGGGTGACAACTTGTTACTGATGAACTGGGGACAGACAGGGGATGTTTTAAAACTCTATATGAAGAGATGCATGAATAAACTGGGATCTTTTTTTTTTGCCTCATAAAAAAGCATGTCCTGCATCTTTCTTTAATGAGACCCACAGTGACACACTGTTCTGCCTCAAAGCTCCCAGCACCATCCTTGCCTCTTGCTGCTGACTGGAATGCTCCTGCAGAGCAGGATTTGCTCTCGAGGGAGCCGGGGAGCAGAGCCCTTCCCGGCAGCAGGCAGAGATGGGAAGCTGCATCTGTCCCCTGTGAGAAGGACGGTAAATGGCCTCTCGCCTCTGTCATTACCTCGCAGAGATGAGTCTGGGAAGCAGCAGGCTGCAATAACCGGGTACGGAGCATCTTCACCTGGGCTGAGTTTGCCCTCTGATGGCAAGCGCTGGTACTGAGAAGCAGCAGCTCTCAGAACTTTGTTTTCCTACTCTAGCTAATCTCCCGATGCTAAAGCAGCATGTTAGAGTGCTGCTGCCATGAAGGCATCCTCACCTCCTGGGCTGAAGTTTTTCCCAGTGAAGGAAGCTCCTGCTTGGCCATGACAGCCTAAATTGTGCCTGCCTTACACAGGGCTGGGGGGACAGGGGTGGCAGAGGCCAACTGAGGCAATGCAGGGATGCTACAGCAGCTCAAAGGGGGTAACAAGGCCACAAAAAGTTTTTTTTTTTTTTTTAAAAAAGAAGCAGAAAAACAAAGGAAAATAAACTCCTATGAAGACAGGCTGGGAGAACTGGGAGTGTTCAGCCTGAAGAAGAGAAGACTTCAGAAAGACCCTAGGGTTTAAAGGGACTCCAGGAGAACCGGAGAGGAACTTTGGAAAAGAGCCTGGAGTGGCAGGACAAGGGGGAATGGCTTCACACTGACAAAGGGCAGATTTAAATGGGATATTAGGAAGAAATTCTTCCCTATGAGGATGATGACACACTAGAACAGGTTGCCCAGAAAAGCTGTGGTTGCCCCATCCCTGGAAGTGTTCAAGGCCAGGTTGGACGAGGTTTGGAGGAGCCTGGGCTAATGAAAGTCATCCCTGCCTATGGCAGGGGGTTAGGACTAGATAATCTTTAAGGTCCCCTTCAGCCCAAACCATTCTATGACTTTCTACAGCCAACTACGGCTTACCCCAAACCAACAGCTGACTCTTTTGTGGGGGTTCTTGCAGCACTAACCCCTGTCACCTGCCATCCACCCAGCCTAGCAAAGAGACAGCAGGCAGGGAAAGCAGCCAAGGAGCTGAGGGCTGCTCCATGGAGGGAACAAGCCAGGACCCCAGGGTAACCCCAGCACAGCAGGGCACTCATCAAAAAGGGTCCAGCCTGAGCACAGCAGGGCGGGCTGGGTTCTGGTAACAGGGTCCGCCAGCTCTCAGACACAGCTGAGGAATCAGGTCCTCGGCCCATCCAGAGGCAGCAGAAGATGAGGCAGGACTGGAAACCAGCTACCAACAGCAGAGGCACCAGGTCCCACCCACTGAGAGGGTTAGGCACCATCACCCTACTTCCTAAGGAGAAGTACTGGGATTACCTTAAATACAGTGCCTGGGCCAAATGCCAGAGGATGTGTGCATGGAGCTCCCAGATGAGGCTGCTCAAGGCAAGCAACACTTCTTGTGCCCACAAGGTCCTGACACCTGGCATGATGCTGCCTCTCCTCTATTTCTCTGCTGAAAGAGAGAAGCTGTGGCTGCCCCAAGCCTGGGAGTGTTCAAGGCCAGACTGGATGGAGCTGGGAGCAACCTGGTCTAGTGGAAGGTGTCCCTGTCCATAGAAAGGGGGACTGGATGATGATTAAAGTCCCTTTCAACACAAACCATTCTGTGGTTTTAGGACTTTTGCTTTCCATAATAATAAAGGAGAGAGCTTTCAGAGATAGCAGCACATGTTCATGTTCAAAGACCCAAATGTGGTCCACTAAATAAATAGACTGTTTCATACTGTAAGGGCACATAACTACATCAATGCCATCATATTTTGTGGGAGAGAAATCAGCCTGGACAGAGATAGATACTAAATCATCTGTATTAAAAGGATTATTACAGTTAGACAAGAAGGTAATTAGGTCATGGTTGTATTTAGACATGGTGTGTTAGCTGAGTGGGAGTGACAAGAGGGGCTGAGTTTGGCCAGGTTTGGGGGGTGGCAAGGGGAGCAGGTAAGGAACAGCTGAGCCTTCCTGCTGCACTGCATGAGATGCAGAGAGCTTGGCAGAGCTTCAGCATCCCAAGACAGAACTGGGGTTACACAAGCTGAGTCTGGCTCAAGCCTGTGTGTGTGAGAAACCATCTCTATCCATGCTTATACTGAGCAGAGGGTTTAGTTAATATTTGCCTAGAAAACCTACTCCTATTAGGAGGTCATACGCTCTTGGAGCAAAAGGACAGGCCATAAGGGAACCTTCACTCTACCCCCAGACACATTCCTTACACTGTGGTGTCTAAAAATAAGATGGTATCATCATTTTTTTCCTGTGTAGAGGGAATTCCATAATTCTGAGCAGTGCATCAGGTATTTCTGCTGCTGTAGATCAGGCTCCTCTGTAGCTTTGCTTCAGTGCACACACATTAAAACAGCAGTTCCATGGACATTTCTCTTCAGGTCTCTGTAGAGCCTAGAAAAAAACTTTGAAGACAGTATTTCAGTATCACAGAAAAATCACCAAATTATTTTAACCTCATTTTGTTCAATCAAGTGAAAATTTCTCCTCAGAAGAGCAGAATTATGTAATTGTTTGCAGTGCATAGGTGACACTTCTACCATATACCCCTTCCCTTTTTTAAATTTTTTTTTTTTGCTTTAAGAGAGCTGACCTTTTCAAACTCAGAAATAAATTTAAATATTTCATTTTTGCTGATTCTTGGTTTCTGAAAGGGGTTAAACCATTTTTGCTTAAAATCCCTATATCAGCTTGGAGCTAGCCTAAGGCTGAGGCATCACATTTCATCTTGCAAGTAGCAAAGGTGTTGTTATAAAGCATTGAAAAAAAATCTTTATTTTAAGAACTCTGTATAATCTTAAATAGAGCAGATGTCGCTAAGCATCCTCCCTCCTAGCACTACTTGCTTTTGCACTATTAAACTAGAAAAGAAATTAAAAAATCAACCAACCAGCTCAGTCCCCCACAGCTCCTGCTCTTCTCATATCCCAAGCAGCCTGAGTTAACCTAAATTGTATATTTTAACAACAAAATAATCTTTCAGAGTAGAGTTTCAGGTGGTGAGAGTTTCTATATGACCAATTATTTCCTATCTCTTTATCAAAGCATGGTCACTAAGTGCATCATGCCCCTCCTCAAGGGTCTTCTCTGTGGAGAAGGTGTCTGCTGTGGGCAGGGAGCAGTGAGCTGTGTTCCTCCACCCCCTCCAGATCCCCACATCTCTGTGCCTGGCTGCAGGAATTGAAATTCAGAGATGTGCCCTGGTTTCTCCCAGTGAACTGGGGAAGGAGGAACCTGATGGGTAGGAACTAGGTCTCCTGAATGGCTTTGCTGCAGGTTCACTGCAGAAGTTGCTGACAGCCTAATTTTCAGATTTATGGAGCATTAAGAATTCCCATTGACTCTGTAACCAGGTGATGAATCTGTCTACGCTTCATTTTTCTCAGCTATAAAATGGAAGAAATGGCATTTCTATCACCGACTAGCTGAGAGGTTAATGCAATGATTATTAATAAAGTTCCCTAATAACCTCTGGAGCAGCAATTCCCAAGCCAGGGTGGCAGCTCCTAGCAGGGTTTGCTGAGCTCCTGAATGAACTAACGGACCCAGTGGAAATTAGGTGGCAGCAGCAGGCTCAGAAATGGAAGTAGAAGCAATTTTCCTAATGAGTCATCAACAATGCAGAGCCTGGAGCCTGGGAGGTGACTGTCACCTCCCCCAGACACACAGCCCATGGATCACTCTGTGTGGAAGAAGTCTCAGTCTCCCTGCAGGATGATCCATGCAGAGTATCCTTCATGATTTCCATGGTTGTGCTGCCACTGGACACCACCGCTGCAGCTGCTTGTTGCAAAGGCAAATGGAGCTGCAGCTGCAAATGTCACAAACTCTGGGGATGTATTAAGTAGGGTTTATGTACCCAAAAGAGCAGAATCTTACACTGCTATTAAAGATCATTCATCTATAGACAGTACTTGGCTTCTCCTTCCTTTAATGCCATGGGAAGTGTATCTTTTCTCTTTGCACAGGATCAGAACTGATACTTTGCTGGGATGTTGTCAGTGACTGGTTTCAGAGGCTAAAAAATACAGAAAAGTTAGAGCAGATTCCTTCAGTCAGTCTTACATCTGTCAGATGAACATTTCCTCAATGTTACAAGATTTACATCAGAAATACCATTTTACTGGTCAGAAATACCAGTTTCTTTGTGCAAAATAACCACTAAGGACAATACTTGGAAACAGCTTATCACAAAGAAACTGATTTGTTTGCAGCTTAAGTTTCAGGCCACTTGGGAATAGGTGATATTTGTTTTCCATGCTTGGTCCACACACCTCTGAAGGCAGGCAGACCTATCTCCATTAAGACTAAGTGAGGAAACACAGGCAATCCTCTGAAGCAGGACCTAGGAAGTGTGTGCTATGTGAGGGTGCAGGTGTCCTCACACCAAGACTTTCCCCTCTGTGCTGAGCCCATCATGAGTTGTGCTCCAATGCAGGATTCTGGTCTGCAGGCAGTGCACAGGCACTGCTGGCTGCAGGAGACAGAAAAACCTCTCACACTGATAAATTCTCTTTGTTTCCTCCAAGTTTCACTCTTGTATCCTGGCCACTGACAGTAATCACTGTGCTGTTGATACCTGGACTAAACCAAACTATTTCTTAGAGCTCATCTTGTGCCAACAAGAACTAGAAGGTAACTGACAAATCACTGTTCCAGCTGCAGTGAACTTTACAACTGGAAGACTTTTTCCATGTCCTTTTTCCTGATACAAGACACAGGTATCTCCAGTGAGTGGCACCTAACCTTCCCTTGGGAATACATGGATTATGGAAGTGGTAATGCAAGGTAATCCCAGGAAAGAAGTGCCTCCAGGAGCCAGAAGCTGCTCCCAATGCACCTGGGCAGTGAAAAGAAAGTATTCACTCAGAGGGTCTCCAAGAGCTCATAATGGTATCCTAAAGCTCAGGAACCAGGGACATCTTCCTTCCCAAGGGCTGGGAGTCACACCCATTGCCAGGGCTGTGGGTGCAGGGGATGTTGTGAAGGCCAGTAACGTATAGGCATAAGTGTTCATATATTTGATCTTTAACAGCTTTTGCCTGTGTCATTTTTTCCTCTCTGGAGCAGTCAGTAATGGCATCAGCAAGACTTTTCAAGGATCAGTGAGTATTTCAGTGTGAAGCATGGGGTTGTGCTATAGCTAATACTACTGCTTACTACATCTGAAAGGCTATTGTAGCCACTCATCCATAAAGTTTTGATCCCTCTGGAAGAGAAGGAAATGAGACTTCCCTTTCTCTTAGCAGTAGAAAATAAGATGCACACAGACACCAACAGCCAGGCTGAGAGAATGGTCTAAATAACAGCAATTCTCTTTTGCTTCCACTGAAAACAAGGGGAATCACTACACTTCAATGACTTTATGGAGCTAGTATTGAGACCTGCCAGGCAGAAAGCTATTTATAGAAAGCAGAGGAACCCAATGGCTTAAAAAAAGTCCAAACCCAGACAAAAACACCAAAAAGAGCCCCCAAAACTATATTAAAAATGTTTTCAATAACAGCAACAGAGAGTTAACTCATGGGAGTGACTCTAATGGCAGATGTCAGCTTGTAAAGGTGAGACTGCTGACCTGGATCTCACAGGGACTCTGAATTTCCTGGCTTGAATCGAATTCCTCAGAGACATTTTGGCTTTTGCTGACTGCCTTGGTGATTTTTCCCAACATGAGGGATAAACCTACAGAGGCAAATACCCAATGGCAGTCCAGCACCTCTGAGAGGGGAGGTCAGGAGCAGCGCTGCACAGCTCTACCCCTTCAGCTGCATCTCCAGGGTAAATCCAGAGCTGTGTTTTGCCTGCTGCCCTTGGGACATTTGTCATCCAGCATCCCTGCCGGCCTGCTGCATGCCTGGGAGGTCTCCTGACCAATACTGCCTACCTGAAGCACCCTTTTCTCTCTCTCAGACCAGTTTTACCAGCTCCCATACTGGTTTGACAGCTCGCTCTGCTGTCCCTGCTGGGAGGAGTGCTGGAGTGCTGATCTTTCTGGGCGTTTTCCCATACCTGGGTTTAGGGTTACCCTCCTCAGGGAATGCCCCAGTGTTTCTCCAGCTGCCTCCTCCACTCTAGACAAGTAAAGCTGACTGCAGACAACACAGTTACTCAATGCAAAGGAGGCAATGTGTTTCCATAGGCTGTTGAAAGAGAAATTAAAGGGAGCAGCAGCTATTTCTCCACAGGACTTCTGGCCCAGCCAGGAGCTGACAAGGGCTGTGTTTAATGAACTTTTCAGTCTGGCTTGTAAAAGGCTGGGTCTGGGGACAACATTTCTCATAACACCCAAAACATCTTTGGGGCATCCTTTATCAACACTTTACTAATTAACTTGTGCAGAAACTGATCTGCCTCTGCTCTGTAAAACTCAGGCCTGCAGTTGGGAAACAGGAACCCAGCAGGCTGTGGTCCTCACCATTGGGATTCCCACCCACCCAGGCAGCAGAGAGCTGGCACAGACCTGGGAAAAGCTGTTCACTCTTCACCAGACATCTTTCACAGAATCATAGGAACATTTAGGTTGGAAAATACCTCCAAGATCATCTTGTCCAACCTGTGACTGATCACCACGTTGTCACCCAGAACAGAGCACTGAGTGCCATGTCCTGTCATTTCTTGAACAGCTCCAGGGATGGGGACTCCACCACCTCCCTGGGCAGCCTGTTCTAATGCCTAATAACCTTTTAATGAAGAAATTCTTCCTGATGTCCAACCTTAACCTCCTCTGACCAGGTTGTGGCCATTTCCTCTTCTCCTGTCACTTGTTACCTGAGAGCAGAACCTGATCCCAACCTGGATACCCCCTCCTATCAGGGAGTTTTAGAGTGATAACGTCCTCCCTGAGGCTCCTTTTCTTCAGCATGAGCCCCCACAGCTCCATCAGCTGCTCCTCAGAGGACTTGTCCTCCAGCCCCCTTCCCAGCCCTGTTGCCCTTCTCTGGAGCCACTCCAGCCCCTCAAAGTCTTTCTTGCAGTGAGAGGCCCAGAACTGGACAGAACACTTGAGGTGAGTCTGTTACTGCCTGGGATTGTTGTGATCCAAGTGCAGACTGGGCACTTGTTGAATCTCACACAATTGGCCTTGGTCCCTGGATCCATGTCTTTGTGTGGGGCTGCATGGCATGGGATAAAGCTCAGCATGCTTACAGCTGCCTTTTGGGGTAGGTGTCTACGGTGAAGGACATCCTATGAGAGACAGATCAGCCCTGCCCTTCAAAGGATGTTTGTGGTGCTGGGGGCTCAGGGAGGGTCTCTGAGTGACAGCCTGGAACATTTCCCTCTGAGGCCTAACTGTTCTGAGGGAGATCACAGAATCACAGACTCAATTAGGTTGGAAAAGACCCATGAGCCCAAAAAAAAAAGACCCATGATGAAATAAACAGGGCAGGAGATCTTTCTCTTTTTTATGCTTATTTTAAAACTGATCAGCTGAAGTGGGAAGAACCAACGGGTCATGCTCATGACGGAGGAAGAGACAAAGTGCAACTTTGTCTGCTGTCGTGCAGGCAGAGCTGGGGTTCTGCCCTCAAGAGAGCATCAGGAGATTCCCGATTTTGTGGTTTAACAATCGAGGTCCTCTGTCTAGCTGACATCTTTTAGGTTAGGGTTAGGGGTAAAAAGGGTCTTAGCAGATACTGGATTCTGTTCCTCACGTCTAGACATCACTTTGTGTTGTGTCAATTTTGTGCTGGGTCTTTGTTTTTAGGGGGTTTTGGCTAGGTTTGGTGAGGGGCTTCTTTCATTGCATGCTGGTTCCGATGTCATTTGTATGCCAACTCCGAGGTCTCCGTCCGGGTGCCATCCTCCAGGAAGCAGCAGGGAGCCACTCGACAAAAGGGGGAATTCTTAACCATCAACGACAGGTAGTTAAGGAAAACGACAGGTGATTACAATAACAAACAGTTAGAACTCTACCCTGGCAGCAACTAGCCCAACCTGTGAACTCTGCAATTTTAAAAAGAAATGGACAGCTTTTCGACTCATAACACATGAGGTCATTGAGCCCAACTTATGACCCAAAACCGTCAACCAGACCATGGCACCGAGTACGACGTGCAGTCTTTCCTTAAAGACCTCCAGGACAGTGACTCCACCGCCTCCCTGGGCAGCCCATTCCAATACATAATCACCCTTTAGCGTGAAAAAATTCCTCCCCTGGCTCAGCTTGAGACTATGTCCAACCTATCGCTGCTAGCCTAGAAGATTCCCACCCTCACCTGGCCACAATCTCGTATCAGGTGGTCGCAGGGAGCGAGAAGGTCCCCCCGAGCCTCCTTTTCTACAATCTGAGCCCCCCAGTTCCCTCGGCCGCTCCTCAACAGACTTGTGCCTCAGGGTTGTGCACCACTAGATGTGGTGTCAGAGGGAGCATCTTCAGGAGCCGCTGGAAGCTCCTAGCCCACGCTCCGAGGCCGTAAGAGGAAATCGAAAAGGAAATGCACCAGGAAATCCACAGCCCCCAGCAGCCCCGGCTGGGCCGGTCCGTGAGGGGAGCGCGGCCCGGACCCGCCCCCCGCCCCGCCCCTCAGGGCCGCGGCCCCGCCCCGCGCACGCGCGGCCGCGCTGTCCGCCTGTCAATAAAGCTTGAACAAGCGCCGCGCCGGGGCCGCCGTTTTGGTTTGGTTTTTATTTATTTTTTTTTTTTAATTGTGGGATTTTCTCCTTTTCTTTGTCCCTTTTTTTTTTTTTTTTTTTCTTTGAAGGAACTTTATTTTCCCCTGCGCGCACGGGGATGCGCTGAGGCCGCTCCGCCCGGCCCGGCCCGGCCTCGGCATGTCGGGCAGCCGCCCGCCGCACCCCGCCGTGCCGCCCGCCGCCACACCGGCCTCCTCTTCCTCCTCTTCCTCGTCATCCTCATCCTCCTCCTCCTCGGCGGCCATGGCCCCCGGCTCGTCCTCCTCGGGCGGCGCGGCGGCGCGGCCCGTGCTGGTGGCGGCGGCCGTGTCGGGGTCGGGCGCGGGGCTGGCCCGGCTGGCGGCGGGGGCGGCGCGGCCCGGCGGCTCCTCCGCGGCGCCGGGGGGCGGCGGCAGGAAGAGGCCGCTGCTCACCCCGCTCTGCAACGGGCTCATTAACTCCTACGAGGACAAGAGCAACGACTTCGTGTGGTGAGCGCGATATGTCGCGATATTGTCGCTGGGGGAAGCCGGGGCGCCGCCATGCCGTCGGGAAGCCTGGGGAGTGTGTGTGGAATAGCGGCGGGAGGAGGGAGCAGCCGGCAGCCCCTCCTGGCGCTGGAGCGGCTGCTGCCCTCCGGGGATTGTGGCTTTGGGGTTTTCCCTCTTTTGTGCCTCTCTCTGTCAGAAATGGTGTGGCCAGCAGGGCTAGGGAAGCGATTGTCCCTCTGTGCTGGGCTCTGGTGAGGCCACACCTCCGGTCCTGTGTCCAGTTCTGGGCCTCTCAATTCGGGAAGGACATGGAGCTGTTAGAGAGGGTCCAGAAAAGGGCAGCGGAGCTGGGGAAGGGGCTGGAGCGCCAGGACCAGCTGGGAGGGGAGATGGGTGGCCCAGGGAGGAGAAGTGGGTCCGAGGGGACTTTATCACTTTTTAGAACTTTGTGACAGGATTTTGCAGCCAGGTGGGGATCAGAGTCTCCTCTTTGATAGCTAGCAGCAGGACAAGTGGACACAGCCTTAAGCTGTGCCAGGGGAGCTTTAGGTTTGGATGTTAGGAAGACTTTCTTCCTAGAAGGGTTGATTATATATTGAAATGGGCTGCCCAGGGAGGTGGCAGTCACCATCCCTGGAACTATTTAGAGGACAAGTGAACGTAGCACTCAGCTAGTTGACACCACTAGTTGATATGGTGGTGTGGGGTCATAGGTTGGACTTGATCTCAGAGGTCTTTTCCAACCTAACTGATTCTCTGATTTTGTCTGCTTTTGGCCCTGTGTAGCAGCATTGCCTCCACCCTCTCTATTTTTAAGCAGAATCAGGTTCTTCCTGGCAGGTTCCTCCTTGAGTGCACCCAAGTTGTTGGAAAGGCCTTGCAGCACGAGATGTTTCCTCACAGCGTTCTGACAACACAGCAGCTGCCTTGCTTTCCTGGACAGTGTGACCTCGAGTGCTCTGAAGCCCTTTCATCTTGGGAAGAGTATTCAGCAGAGGATTAAGTGCCCCTCTGGAAGGGACTCCCAAGGAGCCTCATGGTGGTTGATAGCTCCAGCAAAGCTGTCTTGGTTTGTCTGTGTTGCTGGGAAAGGTGGTCTAGTTTGAAACAGCAATAAGTTTTGTGCCAGGCAGGCACCTGAAACCAGATTTGTAGGGAATTTCTTCTGTGATGATTTAAACATTTTTCAGATGTTGTTTTCTAACATCCAGCCAGAGCTGTAGCTCACAGCTGGAAATCCCTTTGACATAATTGCAAACTAAGGCCCATGGTTTGAGAACTGTTGGTAGTTTGTAGTTTTGAAGAGAACCTGTTGCTGGTGAGGTTTCAAACCTCCCAATATAAGAAGTAGGCTTGATATTTTTGTAGCTGGCTGATGTGCTAAAATGTGAGAACAGGAAGTAAGGTTAGGTGTTTGCATCTGGGAAAGGCAAACAGGGAAAAAGATCAAGTTGTAGGAAAGTCATGTATGGAAAGGAAATAGTGAAAAAAAGATTATAAATGGGCCACAGCTTCCAAGATGATTTTGACAGCTCTAATGTAAGCTCTGACTTACAGGTGAGGGTTGGATGTGAGGCATCTCCCAGAGGACAGGTGTTGTCTCAAAACCTTGTAGGCTTAACTTTACAGCCTGTGAAGTGTTTAGCAGAATTGATAGGAAATACCTTTGCTACTGAAGTGAAAACCTAAAGCTGCTAAGAAGTTAGTGGCAAAAAAAACAGTAAGTAATTCTTGTAAGGAATAAGTAACAGTCAAAAATTACTGCTTGTTACTGTAGTTAGTAGTTTGCTCAGTAGCAGAATGAGGATGAGAGGCCTGCTGTCATCAGCTGATGCCCTGCTCTGGTTCTAGGCCATGTTAGGTGGATTTAAGAACTCTTGGTGAGAGCTCAGTTGCTCACAGGTTTTCTGGTGATGGGGTATGAACACAATTACAAGTCCCCACTCTCCTCTGTTCCTTACACTCTGGCAGTAGAGTTCTGCCAGCATGGCTCCCTGCCCTTTCCAGTCAGCTCTTATTTCCTATTTTGTTGTCTGTTGTAGAAATGAGGGGTTTGGAAAGGAAATTACACCCATAGCCAATTTGTAGACTTGACATATTTTTAGATGGTCCAGAAAGCTGAGGTTCTTGCTTTTTTTTTCTCCAGGTAAGTACTGTACATGCCTTAAGGAGAACCTGTAATTAGTTGTTTTCTCCTCATTGAGAAGCACTACTGACTGAACAAGTGAGAGGAAAGAAATCAGCCCAGTAGAACTCAGGGCAAAATGTCTTTTCTTAGTATTTACAAGAGCCACATTGAGCATACTGAAGTGCAGGTCAGAAGCTTTAAGAGCAGACAATGATTATAGTTAACTTGGGTTTTTCACTGCTCTATATTTCTGTGGGCTAAAGGGCTTGTTCTTACTTATTATTGTTCTAGCTTCAAATAACAGTATCCATCTTTTTTTTTTTATTTGAGTTAGCGGTGCAGTTATGTAGAAATAAACCAAACTGGGCAGCTCTGGAGTTTTGAGCAATGTCCAGGAAGGCAGGTGTGTGTTCATTTAAATAATTGATTTAAACAAGCTTTACATATCTCAATGTGAGAAACAGAAGCTTCCCCCTATGCCCTTTTTGCCTCTGTAAGGATAATTCAAGATGCTGCCAGCTGCAGAGAGCCCTTGGTAATTTTTCTGAACATGAGCTGTGAGTTGCTGTTAGCCAGAGCTGTAAACTCGGTGGTAGATTATGCCTGTACCAGGTGGGAGGTGGGAAAGAGTAAAGTTTGGGTGAGTTTTGAACATAAAGGTGCAAGTGCAAATTCCCTCAGTAATGTTAATATCAGACCTCCCTGCCTGTCTTCTGAAAGCACTGACTCAAGTTAGGCAGAGGTTCTAGGGTAAACATTGTCATGTGTTGCTGCTTTGTGTTGTGAAATGTTAGGCAGGTGTATGCTCAGGAGTTTGCAGGTGTCTCCTGTTTGTGGTGTGTGTCACCTTCTGCCTGGAAATGTGTAACTCCAGTCAGGACTGCAGGTAGGTCTGACTTATTGGACAACTTTATTATACAAGGGAAAACTTTGTTTCTCTTAGTGCAGGCTGCAGAAAATAAAGGTATTTTTGTGCTGCTTCTGTAGCCAGGTGTCTTTCCACTTGCCTGGAGAGTGTCTGAAAGGGACATCTCTAATCAGGTGATTTTCTGCTGCCCAGCAATGTGATTGCTTAGTTTTCCCAGACCTTGTATTAGCCCTCCCAGTTAGTGGTTGACTAAACCTCTTTAAAACCAGTTCCCATCTGCTTGGCTCCCTGGATGGAGTTGCTCTTACCTTGCTCTTCAGTGCCTGCTTCATACCAGTCCTTGTTTCTGAGCTCTGGCACAAATCATGGATGGAAGAGGGGGTGTTGCATGCTGATCTGGAGATCAGCACCCAGTAGCACAGCTCAGCTGTGCGAAGGGCTGTGTGCCACCTGGACTTGCAGCTTCATGGATTTTTAAAACCAGTTCTTTCCTCAGCTGGTTACCTGTTAATCCAGGCATGGGCTGAGTGTAGTTGTTCCCGTTTTTGTGGTCTGGAAAGCAATTTTAGTAAGGAATATTGCAAAATTTGCCCTGAAGTCAAACTAAAAACACAGCAAGCTGTTTGCATACCATGTACAAGGAGTTTTACTACCTGTTGTTACGTTAGAGCTTCGTAGTGAGTAGATAGTACCAGCAGTGATCTTTAACCTGGCCACCTTCCATGGGAATGACAGAGCCTGCAGCAAGTCCTGGTCTCTGATTAGTCCAGAGAGGAGCTGAATAGGAGGCAGGCACTATAATAAATCTTGTTTGCTATTGAAGTGTGTTTAAATATCATAGTGACCACTTCAGCCAGGTGTTTGTGTAGCAGTAGGGTGACATTAGCACTCTTGAGAAGTGCCTGGAAAACAACTGGTAAAACTTAGAGCCATGAACTTGATTAAAGTAGATGTTTCAAATGTTGGAGGTCTGCCCTGCGGAGGAGGAATGGTAAAATGCAAATGGACCTTTGCAGTGCTGGATTAAAAAATAGTGTTTATTAGATACTAATGCTTTATTTCCTAGAGATCAGTGACATTTTTGACTTGCTGAAGTTGTTTGCATCCTTTTAACCTGACTCTGCTGCTTAAGACAAGTAGAGAATAAGCTACCTCATGCACACAAGTCTTGATTTCACCATACTTGAGCTTCCCTGTTGCAGTGTACACTACAAACTGTAACATGTCACAAGTTCCCATCCCTCCACTTCTTTCTTAACTTTCCCTTTGTGTTAGATTAGTTTCAAACAACTGTTGCATAGCAACTTTCACGTGTTGCAGTCAGCTTGGCTTCAGTTTGTATTAAAATAAATCAGTCTTGTTTCCACTTGTAAATCAGAGAGCATTTCAGGGGAAACAGTTCTTAATGGAAACTTCAGTACCTTTTATGATGTCCCTGGTACTGAATAGCTCTATTTGTTGGCTCTGATTGCTTTTTCTCAACTATTTTGGCTCTGTCACTTCTGCAGTCAAACTGGTATGAAGGAGTAGTTTGGGAACAGTGATCTCGTGTGACTGGCATGTTAGGAGGTAATCTTCCTATTTTAGCTCGAATTTGTGATGTTCTCCTGCAGACTGGGGAACATTACAGCCTTGTTGATTGCTGCAGGGCATTAGGAGCATCACCTCTGGCCCTGTGGGGAATAGCAGTTTCTAGCATGACACAGAGCATATACCTCAGTTACACAGTGTGAATAGGAGAAGGTCAAGAAATTAAACTGTTCATCACCAGTGCCAGTGGGCAGAAACTACTCTTAGATATTCATCTAACCCTAAGTGTTAGACTTCCTCTTTTAAAGTCCAACTAACAGAATTCAGAGATTCCTTCTTCTCCTGCTAATAATCAGCCCGTGCTGGCTGAGTTTGCTATTGATTTATTCTGACTAAACAATGCCTTGAAACGAAATAACTTGAAAAAAGTGACTTGGACTCCTGAAGTTGGTGCTATTCAAGGCAAGTGTAGAAAAAGGTCTGTCTGGGGGGAAGAGGGACAGGTGTGTATTAATTATTTTTGAGGCCTCTTTTGAGATTGCTCAGTTGGTTCAGAGAGTTGCATTCTGGTTTGATTCGTTTGCCTTTACATTGTGTTTATACAGGTGATTTGATGGAATATTTAGGACAACCTGGCTTGTATGTTAGGCTGGACAAGCCTTTCATACAGCTTTGTTTTCCAGTATAGGGATTCAGAGCAGGGGCTTGCATTAACAGGGGCCAGAGCTTCACCTCTATATCCTTTAAAAGTATTTAGGACGTGTTTCCTCTCTCCTGTTTTTGTTAAAATTTGTTTTCTAATGGGGAAACAACTACACGTTAGTATACTCTAAAATAGATTACACAATGGGGGAATGCCTTCTGTGGAGATGCTCCCCTCCCCTGCTCAGACAAGCATTCCTTTTTTAAGTCTGATCTGGGTTTTGGATGCAGAAAAGATTCCTGCTTCGCAGAAGTTGTTAACAGTTTATTAACAGCTCCTTCGGTGAGAACTGTCTTGTTGGCAGAAGGTGGGAGGAGGCTGTTTTTGAGGAAAACAAGTGCTGGTGAAAACCTCTGGGAACTGAGATTGGTGTGGACTTTAGGGAGTGAGAGGAGAGCGATGGGATCTCTGTAAGGCATTGAAACCAATCTGAAGCTTGTGACCCAGCTGATCCATGTGTTATGTGCAGAATTGTCATGTTGCTGCCCATGGCATCTTGCTGGCTAGCTGGCCAAGACCTGGAGATGTTTATGTATGTGACAGCAAATCCCACCAGTTATCAGGGGAAGCAGCCACAGGAGTCACTGGAAGTATGATGGATGCAGCTTTCCTCTTCTTTCATTTGTATTTCATTTTCCTTTCAAGTGTGTCGTAGAGGAGCCAGATTTCTTCCACTGCTCTTCTCACTGGATTCCTGTCTCTTGTTGTGCTCAGGTTCCTGTGGAGCACTGCTTGCTCGCACATCCTTCTCTTCAGGACCCTGCTTGGTCCTTGGTGATCCTTCAGAGAGAGCTGGCTGGGCTCTGGTCACTAACTAGTTATTCCACCTTTCCCACCTTTGGCTTGGTATCACCTGCTGCCTGTTGGTTTCATCCTCTCTCCTGCAGCCTCAGCCCTGGCAGTGCTCTGCAGGCACACCCCCTCGTTTACACCTTCTCCACCCATTTATTAGTCCTTGTTCTCATGACATCATTGCTATTGCTGATCTGCTCTGCCTCTTTGTGCCACTTAAAAAAATTATAGATGGCTATTGTCTGAAAAAAAAAGGGAGAGACTAGTTTTATGTATCATTTATAAATACATTGTCTATTAATGTAAAAAAATCAGGGTTTTTTACATTTTGTTTGAACCCTAGTACAGATGGTGTGAAGGTTTTCCTGCAGCCTTGCTTGTTGAAGATTCTCTGGCTTTGTTTGGGTTTCTGCAGGTGTTAAAAGCTTAAGGGTGAGCACTTACTGGTTTCTAATTGTAGCAAACTACAATATCATTCAGAGTTCAAAGAACTGTGGATTGCCCTTTTGATCTTTATACTGCTTGGTTGCTGTTGCACTAGTATGTTCTTTCATTTTACATATAGGCGATTATTACCTAAGCATAATTAGGTGGTTGGCTTTGAGTTAATAATGCTTTTCTTCATATTTTAACATAAAAAAGACATCTTTCTGATTTTTGTTTTGCTTTGTTTTCAGCCCTATCTGTTTTGATATGATTGAAGAAGCCTACATGACGAAATGTGGACACAGCTTCTGGTAATATTTGGTTTCTTGTAGTGCATAAAATGTCCATCTCTTACAGCATGTACAGACAGGTGTTGCTGTGATACCCTTTCATTCTGAGTTTGTTTCTTTTCTGTCTTCTGTCCCTACACTGAAGGAGGAGGTCAAAATAAATTTTTAAAAGATGGGTACCTATTAGATTAAAACCAAAAAATCTAAGCATCTTTAAGAAACAGTGCTGTGCCACCATATTTGTTCTGTAAAGAAATAGAATGTTCATAAACTGCTGGTAACACCCACTGTCCAGAGTCAGAACAGTTTGTTAATTTACCTCTATTGGCATCACCTCTATAGAGGTGTTGAGAGCAATGCTGGCAGCTCCTCCTTGCCTTTGTGCAAGACTGTGCACAATTTGAAGTGCCTTGTACGTTGTATATTGCAATTATTTTAAACCTTGTGAGAGATGATATGCTTCAGGCTTTCCTGTTGTATTGAACTGGCCTGGCCCCACTCACTTTTCAGTGTGTTATCTCTGGCTGTCATGAGGAGCAAATGTTTCATGGAGAAGTGCAAGAACCATCTAGGGACATTTGTGGAGCCACTTGCTACTTCTCCTCTAGGGCTTGGTATAAATGTTGAACCATGATGTCCTATAGTGTCCTGTCTATGTTATATTCTTATAGTGTCTGCTAATTAGAAATAAACCTTGTTAGAAGTAATATTATAGTAGCATAAAGTATTTTCTCAAGCAGTAGATTCAGGTAACTTTCTGAAGAGTTTTGATTTGCAGCAGGTAAGATAATAGCTGATTTTGTGTCCTCTGTGGTAACACTTTATCCCTGTGACCTGTAACTTTTTAGAGGGCCAAGATGAGAAACCCTGAAATACTTTTATGCAGGAGGAGTGGAGCAGTGTTTCTATCTGGTGTCTCTATCAGGAGCTGACATCAAGCAGGCTCTTACTGAGATGCTTAAACCTGATGCTAAAGTGCATCTTCTTATTCCTCTGTCCCACAATTCAAGAGTGAGCACCTCTGAAGCCACTGATAGTGAGAAAAGCAGCTGTGGGGGGAAATAGGAGAAGTTGGTGAAGGTGTTTCCTCTGCTCAATTACCTAAAATGCTTTTAATGTTGATTGCTAAGTATTCAGCTAATCTGGAAGAGTTGCTTTTGAGTAATTCAATCTGTTTGCTACCTCTGCCTGTGGAAGTGGTGGGGAGCATGAATTTGAGATGGTGTTGTGGCTGGAGTATCCACATTGCAGTAATCCTCAGGGAAATAAGAGTGAAGTACTTGACTAAATTTTGTAATCCTTGCCAGAAACTTTTGCTTTCTGCTGTAGCACGCTCTGAGTTCAAACACTGGAACATTTTGACTCCACTGTAGGTTCTTGGCAGCACAGCTGTTAGCTGGCAACACAAACAATGCACCTTGTCTGAGGCTGATATTATTTACCTTGTGCTTATATTTTGTTCCTCCATGTGGGCTCACTTGTTTTGTTTCTTGTTTTTTGTTTTTGGACAGCTATAAATGTATTCACCAGAGCTTGGAGGACAATAACAGATGTCCCAAATGCAACTATGTTGTGGACAACATAGATCATCTTTATCCCAACTTCTTAGGTGAGCTTTAGGCTTGCTTGCATGAGAAACATCTTAGTTGTTAAGGATGGCAGGCACTTGTAAATTTGTCCTGTAAATTACAGTCTTCTGGATGTTGAAAATAAAATCCAAATATCAGCCCCTTGGTTGTCATTTTTATATAAAAAAGGTTAGTGCCATAAATTGTTAATACTGCACTGCCTCCAGCAGTTCTGTGTGCTTAGTGACAGTACTGAGATTAACTTGCTGCTGTTTCCATACTGTGAAAGCAAAGCTGTTTTTCTTATGGCTAGAGATGTGAATCATCTTACTTTTATTTTCTTGCACTCTTGTCTGCCTGGTAATAAAGGACATGGCCTGTTTACAAAGCTTGGGCACTGAAAGGGTGGAGGCTCTATTAGATACTGTGCTGTTTTGGCTGCAGTAGTGAGGCCCACGTGATGGATGTCGGTGTAAATTAGATACAGAGAAAATATT
The DNA here is from genome assembly GCA_024865655.1 of Emberiza elegans. Taxonomy (NCBI): domain Eukaryota; kingdom Metazoa; phylum Chordata; class Aves; order Passeriformes; family Fringillidae; genus Emberiza; species Emberiza elegans. The sequence continues at coordinate 948,609 of JALJVW010000168.1, forward strand.
CATACGTATACCTATATGCAATCCTAACTGCCTCTTGAAGAGGGAGTACAGTTGCTAGGTGGAAATACAATTTAAAACTTAGTTTTGTGGAGAAAAGATTAAGGGAAGCACATTGCAGTGTGAAATACTGAATTAGAGCAAATGTTGATTTCATGTGCTGAGATACCAATTTAATAATAAATGTCTGAAAAGCCACAGTAGCCAAGGAATGCTTCAGAAATGGGCATCCTGATTTAGACCTAATCATGTTGTGCTGGAGATGGTGCTGAGGCAGGTCTTGGAATCCATGTTGGGCTAAAGAGTGTTTCTTCACTTCTGTGTCCAGGGATTTGAGGTATGGAGGGGGAAGAGCTTGTGTGTATATATGTGTGCAAAGGGTTGAAGTTATCTTTCTCATTACATTCTCTAGATTGGTGTAAAATTAAATTATAGTAAAAGTATTTCTTTAGAAATGCACCTGATAATTCAAGGGAAAAGTTGTTCTATTCAGCTGTGTTTATTTTTTTGGCCTGTAATGGAACATTACCTGATTTATCTCCCTCATACACTTCTGTGATATACTTTTGCCTTGGAGTTGAAAAACTTTCTCAAGGAACCATGCGTGCTTAGAAAAAGGAACTGAATCAATTTGGAGAATGTGTAGGTGTTGTATTAGTTGATGATTTTTAAAAACTCTTTATATATGTTACAAAAATCCACCACAGAACAAATTGATAAGGAAAAAAAGTGGAGACATCTGTTTTAATTACTGAAAAGCATCTTACTGTGGAATTAATAACTAAAGTAAAAATATTGAGGTAGAATCTTACATACTGTTTTGGTGAACTTTAAATAAATCTCTTTGACATCTTATTTTTTTTAGTTAATGAATTAATTCTTAAACAGAAGCAAAGATCTGAGGAGAAAAGACTCAAACTGGACCATTCAGTGAGTAGCACCGTATGTTCCAACTTTTTTACTTTATATTTATTTAATGATTTTGTGCAGCATTTGTAATTACATGGCTTAAGTGAGAAGAGATTGCACTGCTGAGCTGATGCTTTAACTTGCTTTAAGAGGGAATAATACCAATATCAGTGGCAGTAGATCCCTTCTACCTTGTTAACTGCTGTTCTTTCCCCAGCAATGTGTGCAGAGAGAAGCTGTGTTAGCATAGGCAAGTGTCCTTTGATGTATTGCATATAACCTGGGAAACTGCCCATGGAAGTACACTTGTTTAAAGGTAATAATTTTCCTTGAGTGTTGGAAATTACAGCTACAATGAGAGCAGTGAATGATTAGAAGTGCCACGGGCTTGTCTGATCACATGTGAGGAGCTGTGTCCTGTCAGGAAACTGCAGGAATGCTGATACCAACCACAAGAGGGAGAAAGATACGTTTGGAGTCTGGTGTTCTGGTTCAGATGCCACATAAAACTGCCTGGATATCTTCTAGACTTGCTTCATGTCACAGAGTCAGAGCAGGATCTGTGTCCTCAGTTCATCAGAAGCTCTCTATAGCACCTGTGGATGCTCTTGTGCATTAAGATCAAAAAAGCATATATGACATGAGCCAAAAGCCTTGCATGTTTGACCTGCTATGTCTGACATCCTTGTCTTTTGTAATTCATTAATAAGATTGCAAAATAACATTAAGAACCATGGAACACCTGTTTTTAAAAGCTTATATTAAAGTGGTATTAATTTAGGGGCTGTGTTGCAGAAGCTGGTGCTGTCAGTGTTCGCAAAGAGCATTCTTTAAAGATTCATTGGTTTACTCACAGTAGGTTTTTATATTCATTATAAAATATGCATATACCATGTTTAATATGAAATATGCATAAACCAGATATGGTTTGAAGTGCACACAGCTGACCTGAAGGCATATTCAGTAGCTTCTTGGAAATTGGTTTTATCCTTTAAAAGCTGTGTTTGTAGATGCACCTATTTTTGATAACTATCAATAAGTGGACAATCTACCATGACTTCATGCCCAAAACAGTGGTGTGTCTACCTTTTGGCAGCAAATAAAAATACACACAACTAAAAAAGAGTAATGTTGCCCCTGTGCCCCTTCTTTAATGTGCCTTGTGTTACTTTTGGTGTTAAAGGAATTCATCCAAGACACATTGCAGCAAATGCAATAGTCATGGTCTCATTAAGAAATCATGTTAAGGCATGTTTGAACATTTGAGTAGTTTAGCAGTAGCACAATTAACTAGTGCATTAGTCTGTTAAAATGTTTCAAATCCTTTTCACTTGCTTAAAAACCATGTTTTTTTTCCCAGTTACTCCAAATTGAAATTGACTTTTTGGCTGAGTAGTTTCCATAGATTCTGTTGAGCACTGTATGAAAAGTTGTGCATTCTATATGGATGTTATATATTATATTTTGCTTATGTACTTAATATAAAAAGGCTACAGTCCTTGAGAAAATATCTCATTTAGACTGGATGGTATATCTAGTTCTTGCCAATTTAAATAAATTGATTTAGTGTCATAGCTTTTTTAGGACAGATTTTTTAAACCAGTTTTGTTTCTTAGATGTTCTTTAGACATCTCAGCTGTTCCTGTTGGTTCCTGAAGCTTTTTGATGTAAAGCTGTGCTGGCATTAACCTATTATTCTGATTTTCCTGTGCTTAAAGATACCTTTTTTTTTTGCTTTTTTTTATTGATAAGAAGAGAAAAGAGCCTTCAGGGAGGAATGGGCTGTATAGTAATATTTTGGTTCTCTGAGGAGTCCCCCACAGCTCCAAGCAGTTTAAATGAGATCAACCTGATGAGCTCCATCTTCTTCCCAGCTTTCACATTTCCTTTTCACTTAGGAGGAGTAATCTGAAAGGTGACAGTAGGAAAAATAAGCTGATACTACCCTCTTTGATTTGAGTTTAGCATGAGGGTTTTACCTATTACTTGATCTTAAAAAAATTAAAAGGTATTGGTGCATAACAGTATTTCAGATGTAATCCAACTAAGCTTGGATAAATGTGGAGGATTTTTTTTTCTCTCCAAAGAAACGTGTTCTCAGAAGCTGGGGCAAAAATCAGATAAAATTGTTGCTGTGAAATAATCTTTTCCCAGCAGCAGCAGCAAATATGCTTTCATGAGGCACAAATATATTCCAAATCAGATAAGAAGTTCCACAGTAGGTCAGAGGAGCCATATCCGGCACACATGGCAGAATTGGGAATCTGAGTGCATGAAAAAACTGGATTGCAATTTTACAAAGAGATGAAATATTGCTGTGTTGCTGTTAATAGCTGTTGTTGGATGGCTTATGCAGCCCTGGATGGCTTGGACTCACCATCTCTTCCACATCTCTTGTTCTCTTTTTAGAATGGCCACAGGTGGCAGATAATTCAAGATTTGTTGGGAACTGATCAAGACAATCTTGACTTAGCCAATGTCAACCTGATGCTGGAGCTGCTGGTGCAAAAGAAGAAGCAGTTGGAAGCAGTAAGAAGTTTCTCTTATTTAAATGAATACTGTGTATTTACAAGTTTTTTTCTTTTGATACCTTTTCCTGGAAGCAAGATTCTGTTGGTGAATTAATTGCTTAGTATTTTCTATTGTGCTTTTGGTCTTTAAAAGGTGTCTGTTTTGCTGACCTTTGTAGTGAAGTAACATTTCAGCTGTGATGCCCATAACATGCTTATAATGCTGTTGCTGGCAGGGTTGTATAAACAAGCAGGGAAAACAGAAAAGAATAAGAGAAAATGACTCACAGGACACAGACAAGCACGTGGAAGAAGTTTGCCAATTGTCTGTTGCACAAGTAAATGTCAGACCTTTCTTAGTAATAAGGATGAAGAAGTCCAGAATATAGATTAAATAATAAACACAGTGAGCATGTGAAAAGGATCTCACCCTTTAGTTTCTGCTGGAACCAATATAATCTGAATGACCACCTTTCCTGAAGGCTTTTTTCAGTAGTTAATGCTTGAAAGAATAGTTCAGATGTCTTGTTTATGAGGCTGGTTTGAAGATCTAGCCAATATGAAGCAAGCTGTTCCTATGATTTAATTGAAATGTAGTTGGTTTGGGTTTGTGTATTTGGCCATTCTGTTCTGTTCATTTCAAGTGATCATTTTCAAGTTATAAGAACCAGACCTTATAAATTAGACTGGATTATTACAGAATTTGACCCAGAAGTTTGAACTTTGAATAAGAGGGTGGATTTTGACAGTGCTTCAAAACAGGTGAGGAAAAGTTGTATTGGGAATATCTTAATTTATTCACTTTTACAGAGTCAATATTTACAACTTGTGGTTCTGATGGAAAGAAAGTAACCCCAAAATATGCTTGACTAGCAGCAGAATTGTTATGTTGCCTTATTGCATGGGGACTTGTAAATATGTTTCTTGTGGTTCAGTGAAGTTTTAGTGGGGAAAAAGAGAATGAAACTTTTTTCCTCTGTAAACCTTTTTGTATGATTTGTGACAGATCTGAAGCAAAGAAGGCATATGACTGAGTGTATAAGTATTTCTGAGTATGAATATCTTCCAAGGATGCTAAGCCTAAAAAGTGAAATCACACCTGACATTTAAAGAATAATTTAAAAGCATTTTTCTTGTCTAGCTTTACTTACTTCACACTTATTATCAGATCATGGGAAGTAAAAAAATAACTGTAGAAAAGTAGTATTTTTGTATTCAATTTCTTTACCTTCCCTGTCCCCTCTTCCTTTCCTGGATTTTTTGTGCTCCTATATCTTGATCCTTTTTGACTGTATGTTCACAATCCTTTAATAATAAATATTTTGATTAGTTGTGAAAATGACTTGGAATGCTGCGATATGATTAGGGCTATATTAATGCTGTTATATAGGTCTTAGTTTTTTTCCTCTTGTGGTTCTCTTTATCTTGCCCTGTCAAGTTCTTGGGTGAAAATACTATGCTAATGGTTGAGGTAAATAACCTGTTATGAAAAATATTAGAAAGGGATGGTTTAGTTTCATCAGTGACTTTATTGTTGTCTTTCACTCTGGAGAAATCTTCAGCAGTAATTTTTACATAAGCATAAATGTAAATTTTGGGGAAAGTGGTTTTTTTATATACATATTTCATCCTTTAGTATGTTGATCATGAAGTGGATGCTAAGGATCTTCCAGGGTAGGAGAGTCTGTGAGGAACCTGTATTCCAAAATCTATTTCAGGTGCAGTAGCCAAAGAAAAAATAAACATTTCAACTTATTAGTAAAACTTTTACAAGGACTGTTGCCTTCACATAAAAACTTGTTGTGAACCAAACAGAACTTTAAGACCTGTGAGATAAAGCAAAACTACCATTTTAAAAACCTCCTTCAGCTATTTTCCTCTTGGTAACCTCTAAATGAAAGTAGTTTCTGTGATGTGTAGATTTCCATGTGTAAAATGAGTATTTGTTTCTCTTGATGTACATGGAAGAGTTACACATCCTTATTTTCTGTGTTACAGGAGTCCCATGCTGCCCAACTTCAGATCCTTATGGAATTCCTTAAAGTTGCCAGGAGAAACAAACGAGAGGTAACTTGTTTTGTGTTTCAGTTGGTGAAATGTTGTATGCTGCTTTCTCCCAGTGCATTTCTGTTGAAGTGATGTGTCAGCCTGGCATTATTTCTGCAAAGAATAACTCAAGGCGTGTTGGGGAAATCTCAGACAGCGGACACATGGGTTTGAAGGAAAATTAATCTCTTTATGTATGACAGCTTCAATTTTTAATCATTTGCCTTCTCATCTCAGGCTGGTGAAGCATGTGGGAATACAGAGACTCCTTGGTGTAAATGAACATCAGTTTCTTGAAAGAAGATTGTTTTCCCAACACAGAAAAGAATCAAAGATTGGGAAGGATTGAAATTATTTTCACTACCAAGTTTTTTCCTGTAATTTATCAAATAGCATGACTAATGTGGTGACATAAAAGAACTAATATTCTGTGCTTCTTCCTTATTTGTCCTAAAATGAGTGTCTCAAGGAATAGGATAGAGTTCTGTAATCAGATACACATGGTTTGGGACTCTTCCTTTCTAAGGTTATGCAGTGCATAAACCCTGATACCATAAATAGCCCAGAAACCTAGAAAAATGATCATGAAAACAGTAGAAGGACAAGCTCTCTTGTGGTCCATGGTTTCTGAGAAAAGATGTGAAGAACAGAAGACCCAACAGCATGACTGTAAGGTCAAACTTGAAATGATGTATGGGTGTAAGAAGCCTAGTCCAGAATGGATTTGAGGGTCTGGTTATGGAGTCATTCCAAAGCAAGTCTGGAGTCTGCCCACCAAGAGATATCCATGGCCAAAACCAGCAAGGGCTGTGGAAAGTCCAAAGAAGGCAAGAGAGCTGGTGAAGGGTCTGGAAAATGTCTTACAAGGAGCAGCTCAGAGAGCTGGGGTTGTTTAATCTGGAGAGAAGGAGGCTCAGTGGGGATCTCATTGCTATCTCTAAGTACCTGACAGGAGGCTGTAGTGGGGGGGAGTCAGGCTCTTCTGCCATTTCTTAGGCAAAAAGATGAGGGGAAATGGCCTCAGGTTGCACCAGGAGAGGTTTGGATTAGATACTAGAAATATTTTTATTTTTTTCACTGAAAAAGTGGTCAGGTATTGGAGTAAATTGCCCAGGCTGCTGGTGGAGTCACAGTCTCAAATATCCAAGAGGCATCTGGATATGGACTGGGGGATATGGTTTAGGAGTTAGTATGGTGGTGCTGGGGTGGTGGTTGGACTAGATCATCTTGAAGGTCTCTTTCAACCTTGATTCAGTGAGTTTCAGTACCTGGGATGCCTTTCTCATCTGCATCAGTATCTATCTCTTTGGCTTTAGTAATAATTTTTAAAGGATAACATCTTCTTTTAAGGCTAAAAAAATTTAATTTTGGCTGCAGATCTCTGAAAACAGCCTTCAGAACATCCTGAAGGCAATTGGGACATGTAGTTTATTTCAGACCCTCCATGTCCCTGCTTATGTATCCCCTCTGTTGCCAGGACTTCCTCTGTTATTTTGTACCCCCCTCTATATTCCAATGTGAAATGCAGACTGTCACATCTCCAAAGATTTCTGTGCAGGCCTGTCAGTTCTGTCCTTGCCCTGGAGCTTAGTGCCTGGCCTTGCCACTTATTTTGAGGGAAATAAGGACTTGTCAGACTTGTAGCAGTCTTTTCTCTTGCTTGATAACGGTAAGAAAGATAAAAATCAGTGGGAGATGCATGCAAAATACAGACCAGTACGTAGGATAGTTTTATATCTCAAAATCTGTCTTGGACAGTCAGTTTACACATAAAGTAATTTGATGCTTATTTTTTGGTAAGGGATGAGATCTTCCCTGTAGCTGGTGGAGCTTGTGGCAAGCAGCCCTTCCTGGAGGGACTTTTGTGGGGATAACGGAGGAGTTACTGCTTGGGGTAAGGCAGTGGTGATGTATCCAGACTGCAGAAAGCCTGGGATGGTGGCTTGGAAGGTGAGAATGGGGGATTAAGTGACCATATTAATAGTGCAGTCAAAGTTATCGGAGCTTCTGAAGTTCAGTGTAGTTTGTTTTGATCCTGTGAGAGGTGACTTGAGAGATTTTTGGTGTTGAGATGACTTTGAGGTGTTAGTCTTTTTTCTTAGCTTCGAGACTGAAGAAGACAGATTCTTTGGCTTTCCTTTTTCAAGGTGGTTTATTTTTTTTAATCTATAACATTTTTTCTCTGACTTGCTGTGGTTTGTCTGGTAGGTCGGGTTGAGGCATACTGACTGCTTTGGGGTGGTGTTATTTTTTTATACTAAAAACTACATATACATTATTTACAATAATTTTTTCATACTTATCACTTATGTTAGACAGTTTGTTTTTACTTTAAACTAATCTAAAAGTGCTACTATTACAGCAGAAAATGGAGGACAAGAAGGAGAAGGAGAAAGACTGGACACGCTTAGATTCTTTTATTTTGCTTCTTGAACTTCTATTCTAAAAACTTTAAAATTTTACATTTTCACTTGGTGATAAATTCACTATCATTCTATTTAAACTTTTGTGGTCTGTAACTTTTAGCACATAGTTGGTAATTGTTTTTACAGGTTAAAATCAAAGGCACAGGGTGTTTTGTCTCTGTGCTAAGGTTTCTGAGCCCCCTGTCAGGGTCTCGAGTCCTCCAGGGTAGTTAGAGGAATTTTTGGGTTCTGACAGTGACTGTTTAAGAATTGAGCTCAAGGAATATGTGTGAACCCTGGAAAAATGATGTATTGCACATAATTGTGAGTCATAAGAGCAGCCTTATTATGGGGAGGAGCATGACCTTTTTTCCTTTCCTAATTCAAGCTTGGATAGCTGCAGAGTAAATGCAATTTCACTCAGTAAGCCATAGCTGTAAAGATAAGTTCTTAATAAAGATTTTTTTAATGTATGCTCCTGAGTTCTTATTTCTGATTTTTGGCTTAAATGTTTAATGAACTTTGATAGCTTTGCTTCCTAATATGCCTCTTTGAATACTATTTATTGCAAGATTTTATTAACAAGTTTCATTTGCTACATACTACAAGTTCTTACATAGGGACTAAGGTACTTTTGTAAGTGAATACAGATATTGCCTCAGAGTTAGTGTACCTGTGTAGTATTTCCCAAGTTCAGAGTAGATGATTAACCACCTGTAACCCTCCTTGCCTACTGAACTCATAAATTACAGATTTTTTTCTCTTGCATTAATGAAATGGTGACTTCTGAGCATATTGCAGTGGGTTTACAGCTAGAAGAAAACTGTCTTTTAGACTTGTACTTCAGAATATTGGTGCAGTCAAGTCTTTAGACAAATGCCTCTTTGCCACCTTCTCATAATTTCTCTAGAAGATAAATGTGAGGCTCAGCACCTGCAGCAGTTTCTATTAGAAATCCTGTTTTGATCTCTTCATAACTTTTCAAAATGTTGATCTTTCAGGCTAGAATTTACTGCATGTTTTTTGCACAAAGGTGCTTGCAAGCCCTTTCTCTTGTGAAGTTTATGTATTTTGTTTTCTTTTTGACCTAGAGCAATATGGCAAAAATCCCAAATCCTTTGCAGTAGTAATAGAAAAAAAAAGTCTTACTTTAGAAAAGATTGAAAACAAATGGCTAAAGCTTGACTATACTTTTTCACACAAACAACAGTTAGTTTTGGAGGGGAGGATTGTATTGATCACCCACAGCAGTTGGATGTCTGTCCCTAAGGCAGACTTAGCATGGCTGAGTGCCTTTCCATATGTGTACACAGTTAATTGAATGCACACTCTGCTTTTTTTTTTTTTTTTTTTAATCCAGAGTCCTCTTTTGTTGATATTAAGGACCCAAAAAGTCTGGAAGGTCAAGTTTAATAATGAAATATTAGATCTTGGTAGTGCTGGGTGTTTATTACTATTTTCCAGGGAAACCAAATGCAGCTGCCTGTGACTTTTTAAAATTCTTTTTTCATATGTGTGTTGCATAAATGCTTTTGCAAATTTAACTTTGTTAATTTTAAATGTTCACGTGTTCTTTCATCTTGAACACTTTGTGAGAAAACTGATTATATCAATTAATTCTCCCCACTTTTATGTACAGTACTTTAAGGAAGAGACCTTGCTGATTGTCTGGTCAGGATTTGAATGTCTCCAAACAGTTAGATAATACCATAGATAATTTATGCTAAAATATTATTAGCTCAGCTACCTGATGGTGTTTCTGTCAAGCAGCACAAGCATTGCTTACTGAAGGAGAATACTGAGCTTGATGATTGGTATCACAAATCAAGTTCTATACAGGTGCTATTCTCTGGGTGCATTCATGTTTCCCTTGGCAGATGTCACTTCATTTTTTTTTTTCTTTCTAATAATGTGATGTTAAGTCTCTTATGTCTAACAAACAAGGCCTCTTTCATGTCTGCTAATGCATAAGGCTGTTTTTTAGCTGATAAAACATCCTGGGACAGAAAAATAATCCTGAAGTGTCTCAGGCCTTGTGGCACTGAATGCCTGCTCAGCATTTAAGAATCATCGTTGTTCTTTGCACTCTCAAATGTTAGATACTAAAAATAAGAGGAGTTATTAGTTATTGTGGGGTAATTGCTGGGAATTCTAAGCATGAATTCTCCAGGGATGTCATTACCCTGTGTTAATCACTTCACCTGTCAAGCCTTATGTTCTGCGTGTTCACACATGGATGAACTAATGAGTAAGCAAGAGGAGGTGACAGAACCAGGAATCAGTCATGGTCTTTTGTTGTCATGTGGTCTTGATTACATTTCAGGACTCCTGAGAATTTATAGCTACAGTAATCTGGTCCCTATCCACCCCCTTACCTGGTATTTAAATCTATTTGCATTTCTGAGTTACTGAATGAGAGATGTGAGCTCCAGAAGCAGTGATAAGAAGCCCAAGGATACAGTGAGTGTATGAGCAGCGAACTAAAAATTATCATAGTGGTATCAGTGTATACAGCTGGCTCTCCTTGCTACACTGGAGAGGTCTTGCAAAGAAAGCACCTATTGCTGATACATTAAACTCTAAGGCAATTAGTCTAATTGTTTAGGCAGCTTTGTTGCCTTCCCCAGGTGTCCTTATCTCAGGAGGCTTTTCTATCAGACCCTATCACTAAGCTTTCAGAGCATATTTCCTCCATACTCTAGGATGTAAATGAGGGGGAGGAATATTCAAGATATGTAACACACTTTATCAGCCTGGATCTCCCTTCTCCTGCCTTTGGGAATTCTGTGTGTTAAGCAGTCTGGATGTTCTCATGCCCTTCTGTTAGCTCTTCCCCAGTTGTGAGGAAACATTTATCATTTGGAGGAAGTATTGATCAGAGAAGAAATATTCTCAGCAGATAAATGTGTTATAGATGGACTGTCCACATGTTTAAGAGGCTTGAATGCCATATTTCACTAATGAAACTTGTGGAGGCTCAGGTGTTCTTGTCTTCATACTAAAAAAAGTCTTGCACCTTTTTCTAGTTGTGCAAAGAAATTGTAACAGAGACGTATTTTGTCAAAATAAGTGATATTTGCAATTAATTTGTAAGACTAAAATTTCTCTAGGGTCTGAAGATGACTTTCATGCCTCAGTTGCCCTGTATGTTGTAAAAGGCTCTGCATCCAAAGCAATAATGGAAAGAAAACCCAGAGACAGACAAGACTTCCAAAGAGAGAAACTGATCTTACTGTGCATTGTCATTGAGGTATTGTATTCTACAGAAAGAAATTAATTTCACTGGGTGCCTTTAGAAAAGTTTCAGCTGTTGATAGTGAAGTTTGCGCTGTGGTCTGTTGAAGCAGTACTTGCTGGAAGAACAGGAAGTAGGAAGATTCTGATGTTGGATGCATGAAACCACAGGACAGAATTAAGGGTTTATTTTCAGTGACTGCCTGGTTTATCCTCCTTGGGTGGGCAGGTGATAATTTTTGATTCATCCTGGTTGGTACAATGGCTTTGTGTGTCTGGGAAAATGATGTTCCCTCTGGTAATAGTCTCATCTGTTTGTCTGGATCTGTGGTATCTATGGATCTATGATAGATCTATGGATCTGTCTACTCCACAGGGAGTCTGGGTCAGAGCCTGGAAGGTGTTACTGTACATAAAATGGCCTGTGAGCTTCCAAAAAGGTTGAATCCAGATGCTCTGTTTTAAGCTGCTTATTAGAATAGTGTTGCTGATTTTGCAGTATTTATGTAGAAAATAAATCCTGCTGTTGTTTGCTTTTTCTAGAAAATGCTTTTTGTTTTTTTTTTTTGTTCTTTGCTGTTCTGTGATTTTTCTAGAATTGGAAAGACAGTTGGTCAAGGGGCTATAGCTCCTTCCTGTGTGCATTTTTCTAGGCTGTCTTTGTGGCACTGGGAGGCTCTGCTGAGCTTTTAGTTTTTTGCAAACCCTTAGACCTGGCACCAGGAGACGCAGTCAGGATTGCTCGTTGTCCATGCTGTACAAACACAAGGCAGGAAGTTGCTGCCTCCCAAGGGGCCCTTGCTCCAGGAAAAACAGGAAGCTCCAGGACAAAACCTTAGTGCTGTACCCAGATAGGTTTGTTAGTAATGGCCAACCAAAAAGAAAATGACCATGACCTGATGAGGTCATGGTAAAGTGGAAGTTCTTGGTAGCTTCTTGAACATCTGAAATCCCTTATAAAAGTGTTTTGAAGTTGTAGCTTTTCTTCTGTATATATGCCCATATGTGAAAAATGGGACCAGAATGTTACACACCTGCTTATTGTAGTTCATTCACTGGAGTTGAAATTGAGGTTTAACCTCTGAATTAAGGACCTTCTCCTTGTCCATATTGGCCTTTTAATTTCTGGGAAAACATCTCTGTCTGAAAAGAGTTTATAATATGTGCTTCTCTCCAAGCATACATTTCAGTGTTCCTTGGAAGTGCTCTTGCTGACTTAATCCAAAGTCTTAACAGGTGTGATTCTGCCCATCACTGGGACAGGACTTGGCTTGCTTTCTGTGCCCAACAGTGAAAATTAAATTAAGGGCCCTTAAATATGAATATACTGCAAGAACTATAATTCATTTAGCTTTCATTAAATGTCCCTCAAAGGCTGGCAATTATAAATTGGTAGTCTCATTTTTCAAAGTTTAATTGGAATGAATGTGGATTGATTTAAGGTTTTTGATAGATTAAAACATTTCAACTAACATACCAAGAAACCAAATGTTTCAGTGTAGAGATTAATTCATTTTATGCTGATGGCATGAGAAGACTTCTTCTAAAACAAGCATGAAATGCTCTTGCCTGCTTTTTGGAGTTGCTGCTGTTGGGTAAGTTTATGGTAGGTTGTAACTAGAAGAAAGAATTGGTAAATAAAGTACCAGATCTCATGCTCTTGGCTGTGTGCAATAGTTAATGAAAATTGGCCAATAAAAAGTCTCTGCTCTTGTTCCTATAAAAAATATCCTGTTTATGTCATGGCAACAACTGTCAATTATTTTTCAGAGGCCCAGTTTGGCTGTGAGCCAGTACATTGTAGAATAGCTGATTTCCTCACTGTAATTTTGGAACTTGTAAGTGGTTTTGTAACTTCTTTTTAAATGGGATTTATGAATGTGGGGGACTAATGGTATTTTCTAGAGCTGAGTTCAGGCAGGACCCATGCTGTGCAAGTGTCACTTAACTTTGCCACTAATCTTGGAGCTGTGGCACCACCTGCTATTCTTGCTGTATTTTCCAAAAGTGAAAATGGAATTATCTGTTATGGTGTAGTGATTTGTAAATTATCTGTGGCAGTCTAGTTCTAAACCATTAAACTTGTGCTGTCTGTGCCTCAAATTAAATGTAAACTGAAACCTTAAGAGTACAGAGATTAGGATACATTTATAATGTCATCTTATTCAAAGAAGCAGCCATGTTAGAAATAGGTGTGGACCCAGCAGTCATTTCTTCTCCTGTTTTCAGACACAAAAATTTTTGTTAGTGTTTAAAAGGAAAATTAAAATGGGGGATTATTTAATGCAGAGAACACAGATATTTGGAATGCTTCACTATGAGAGAGGTTTAAATTGTGCTTTTTGTTTAAGCAAAACCTTCTGCCTCTTAAAGGATCAAACTTGAGCACTTGAATGAATAAGTCTTGAGGAGTAGTTTGCCAGATACTCTTTGGAATGTGTCATACTCAGAGTAATACGTCTCACCAAACTAGTAACTTTGGATTTGGGCAATTTAATATTCTGTTGTGAAGCTGAAAGTACAAAAATATGTTATGTTTTTGGAGAATGTGTTGTGCTTAAGCTTTTAGTAGACTTAGCAGTAAATGCTGTAAATTCAGTAAATGCTTCTGGTCACAGGTCGCGTTGCTGGTTGTCTGTAAGTTTTTACTGGAAGCTGAGGAGAGTCAGGGGGACTTGCAGTTCTTTGTGTATGTATTACATTTATAAGTCTCAGTGAACCAGACTTGCTCTGGACCTGAGTTTTGTCAGGAGCTCTCACCTAGGGGTGTGTGTGTGTTTGGGCCCTGCAAGGCTGGGTTTAGGCTCTGTGGGTGTTAGGGTGTGGCATAGCTGCTGAATAAACAGGTAAGGAGATGATGTCCTTGCTTAGGTGTAAACAGTTGACAAGTCTGTGGCTTCGGTTGCTTGAGGTGAGTGAAGCTAGCTTGCTGACTGACTAAAAACCTGGAAGATATTATATGTGGCACGAAGAAGGGAAGGGAAAAACTGGCTGGTGAGAGGGGAAGTCTCCTTCTGACCCTTTCAGGTGTAGCCCTCAAATTGACTGGAGTTTTTGGTGTAATCCAAGGTAAGTATCACACCTTTGGAAGGAGTGATGCCTTGATACCATGTGGTGCTTGCTCTGTGCCAGGAGCAAATCTTATTCTGGTTAAAACAGGTTTTTTTCAATCTGGAAACTTCATGACAAAGTTTAAATTGGCAAGTGACAAGTGAACAAGTAGGATGAGAATTAGTCTTGATACCTTTCAGCAAAACATTTTGTATTTAGTTGGAGGGTGAAGTTATCATTGTCTTTCACTATGTTTTTTCTAATTGTGACAGGACAAGTGGGAATGGTTTGAAAGTGCAAGAGTGTGGGTTTAGATATTAAGAAGAAATTCTTCCCTGTGAGGGTGGGCAGGCCCTGGCACAGGTTGCCCAGAGAAGCTGTGGCTGCCCCTGGATCCCTGGAAGTGTTCACGGCCAGGGTTGACAGGGCTTGGAGCAACCTGGTCTAATGGAAGGTGTCCCTGCTCATGGCAGAAGATGGAATGGGACTCTAACCCAGACCACTTTGTGATTCTATACTCAGTGTTTGCAAACCAGTTGCACCTTACCTGAGACATGTTAAAGGAGCATTACCATATTACTTTGCATAATGTGGGTCTCTGTGATTGACATCCAAATACCTCCTGCTCTTGTTTCACATTGTTTCAAAATAACAGCTTTGTCTTGAATGTGGCTTGTGTGCACACTTATGTTAATCTGTGCATTTGAACTTCCTGCCTGGTGACTTTTGAATTGTGTGGCACACCAGTGAAGAAAGTTCAGGTTCCTCTCTGGAAAGATTGTAATTTGTCTTGGTGGTGGTGCAGTGCAGATTGATTTAGACTTCTCCCATTCTCTTATCCACAGCAATTGGAGCAGATCCAGAAGGAGCTAAGTGTTCTGGAAGAAGATATTAAACGTGTAGAGGTGAGGTACCCAGACATTGTTCTGACTCTGGCAATTTTTCATTTTCATCAAGCTGTCTGCCTTGCTGTGAGGCTGCTGGCTTAAATTTATGGCATTTAAGTCAGTAATGGGAAAATGAACAGATGATGCTCTTTCTTTAATTTGTTCATTTAGTTGATATGTGCAGGCTGCAGTTAGGTAGCTCTTATATAATCATTTCTTTGTGCTGCTAGTAAGTATTTTAGAGTAGTTGCTAGAAATCAGCAGCTGGTATATTGATCAGAATTTAAGATTTTTGTACGTTGCTGGCTGTTTGCACAGGCTGTTTAAACCTTAGCAGCATCTAAGTCTTAAAATGGAGAGGTGTTGGAGATTCAGAAGAGGTTGTTATGCAGAGACTGGAACAAAACCAGCTCCTGCTGCATGTCAAAACTGATTCCTGCTGCCTCCTGGTATAGTTCTCTTAATTCTGTACTAATGGGAATCTCTTGACATTTTTGCTAAGAATTGTTCTCCAAGAATTTGTAACCCCATCAGTGCAATCCTTCTGTCTTCACTGAGTCTTTAGGTTCCTCTTGGTCCTTTCCTCTAATCATTCTAGTGTTTAATATCCAAATATCTCCACCTCTCCAAATATCATTCCCTTAAATCTTCTTGGGAATCAGTTTGCAGGTCTGCTTCTCACTGCTTGCTCATCTTGAGCAGTGAGCATGTGTTCCCAACTACCTCCCAAAAAGCCTTTTAGATTTCTTAACGCAATTAATGTGTGCTGATGAATTAGCAAAATATAAATATGACTGACAACTGCAAGAATTCCCATTTATCTGATAGCCATTTGGAATTTTTTCAGGCTTCTTTTCCTAAATGTTTCTCAGCTTTGGTGAAATAAATATAACTTAGTGTGTTTTCTTCAGACTGGTAAAATAAGTCTTGAGATCTAGGAGAAACTATTCCCAAAAGCTGTGAGATCTCTCAAAGAGCATCCAGCTACCTGTTTCTGTGCTCTTTAATCAGGCATTTCAGTGGGCTGCAGCTGGGGTATATTCCTGGGATGTGATGCTGACCTTAGCTCTGGCCTCTAAAGTCCGGGATCTCTCTTGTCACAAATATCCTTCTTTCTACCCACCAACTAATAGACACCTAGTGGGAATTTGAAAGCACAAGTAATAATTGTCCTGAGAACACTTTGCCCCTCAGCTAATGAGCTGCTGCATCCTGCATAGCTTCCATTTCCCAAACAGATGAAAGCCAGTCTCATACTGGGTACACAGCAGTGACTTAGGCTGGGAGGGACAAAGCCAAGTTTATGTGCAAAGTTTATCTCTTGTGTGCAGTGGTCCCACAGAGGACTGACAGATCCTCTTTTAAGTCTGTGGCACCACCTTTGCCCTGTTGCCTTGTGACTATTCTTGCCATGACCCATAT
This sequence comes from Emberiza elegans, assembly GCA_024865655.1. Taxonomy (NCBI): domain Eukaryota; kingdom Metazoa; phylum Chordata; class Aves; order Passeriformes; family Fringillidae; genus Emberiza; species Emberiza elegans. The sequence continues at coordinate 965,070 of JALJVW010000168.1, forward strand.
CCAGCTTTACTTTCCAGTTCTGAAGGCTGTTAAGTTTGCGCATATCTCAGAAATGCAGTTACAGCTTGCTTGTTCTGCCACGTTTAAGGGAGATGCTGGGTTAGAGGCAATTAGATGATAACCAAATCTGTTGGGTTTTTTTGGAGTATAAGCTCCAAAACTGCCACTCTTGAAGCACAGAGCACCACAGCTGTAGGATTTTTGAAACCTGGTTCAAATGGTAACTGAAAAAAAAATGGAAGAAAATCAATGTTTTCTCAGGTATAGGTTAAGATTTTTAGGTAAGAGTTGAGTAAATGTAGACACAGTTGTTTATCTGCATGGAAAAGCAGCAGTATTCTGTGAACACATGCATTAGACATACAAGTTTTGTCAGCTCTGACATAACGTGGCTTTCTGTTTCAGGAGATGAGTGGCCTGTACTCCCCAGTCAGTGAGGACAGCACAGTGCCACAGTTTGAGGCTCCCTCACCTTCACACAGGTATGGAGCTTGCAACTCAGCTTGGATTTTAAACTGTACATGCTGCATTCTACTTGCTAGTGCTTTCCAAGCAGTGCCCAAAACACAACCAAATCTGTTTTTTGAGTGCTGTACGGTATTTTCCTGTTGTGTTTGTAATTGCTATAAACTTTATGTGAACAAAGAAGTGAAGAAAAAGCCATCTGAGCCTGCATTTGGATGAGAAATCTGCTCTGAATCAGATGCCATGGAAAACCGATGGCTTTAAATGTCATGTGAATTAGTAAACTTGAGTCATAAGCCTTTGCTATGGAATAAAATATTACTGTTATTTATATGCTACCTTTTCTGAACATTGTGCTGTTCTGCTTGGCACATGAAAGGTCTTAATTTTGTATGATATTGGAGTGCTCTGGCTTCCCTAATCAGCATGGATAGCTAAAGGTATGGGCTCAGATCAGAATTTGAAATGTACAGCCTATTGATTCTGTTTATCTGCTGTCTGGTTTGATTTAATGAAATGCCTTTCTAATAACATAATTTCATGTGTATTTTTGTCTGGGATATTGCACAGTCTGGTTTCTTGATGATAATAATGCAGATGCTTCTTGTATCCAAGTTGTAAGTGCCAGAGTTTGAAGTGCTCTACTTTACAGGCATGTCTTTTGCTCTAATTTCAACAGGGCCAGGTTATGTTATTAAGTGATCATCTCTGCTATCTCTTAGAAGTAGAGTTCTCTGAACTGTCATTTTTTGTTATGAAATTGTACTGGTAGATTTTTTTGCAGTTAGCAGCTCTAAACCTAATAGCCCAGAAGTAAAAAATTATCAGATTTCTTCCCTTATAGAGACTTAGATACAGTGCTGTTGTGAGGAACCCAGCAATATTGCCTGGAATTTCCTACCAAGATGCTATTTCTGGACACAGAGACCAATATCTCTCATATTTCTATGTAGCTCTGGCTGCCCTGAGGGAAAGGACAGGAATATGGTCACAATGGATGGGAACAGCATTTCTAATTCAGTTCTTCACTGCTTCTTCAATTCTTTTTGGGTACAGATTTGTTTCTTGATATGGGGTATTGCTGTTTTGCCACGAAGCAGTTTTGTGAAACTGATGAGATTCTTGTCAGGTTCTGCTGCTTTTCTGGTTATTGGCTATTAAATAGATTGGTTTTAGTCCATGGTACAGATGCTTGGGGTAAACTTGAGCACTGGTTGGGCAACATCAATTTGTTAGATGTTGGATGCCTTCAGGCCTAGAAACCTTTCTCTTTTAACAGGAGATTCTACTTATGAGTAGAAATGTATCTCTATTACTTGAGCTGAGCTAACAAAGAAGCCCCCAAAGAACTTTTTTATCTGTTGAAGGCTGGAATAACATTTTAAGCCCAGGAGTTTTACTGAAAGAGTTGAGGGGGGAACAGTCTGCAGAGAGAGCTACCCTGGTTTCAGTCTACAGAGAATTTCTTAATATTCCTTTATGCCTATTTATTTCATGTCCTAGGGGTCAATCAGTCTCAGTTCTTGCATTTGAAGATGTAAGATAGTATCAAAAAGAATTGTGATCTGTGGATTGATGTGCTTCACCTGGGGTCTGCTAGCAGGGGGCAGTGGGATGGAGCCATGATGGGTGCAGAGACCATGAACTCTTCCCTGCCCGTCTGGGTCCATCTTGGCTGTGTCTTGAATTTTGGGGTTTTCCCCCGGTACAGCATGCCAGGGGTGTGATATAATAAGATATTTAGGTGTTTTCTAGGGAATGTGGGATTGCCTTTTTCTCTCTGCTTTAGAAAACTCCTTATCTTTTTCTTGGTGACGTTCCTGTGTTAAGAAGTTGCCTTGAGTGGTAGAAGAGAAATCAGTGTGTGAAGGAATTATCTGACCAGGCATCAGTTGTTCCCAGAAGTTATTCCTGTAGCCTCTATCCCTGCCCCATTTTGACAGTTTTATATAATTCAAGTAATTGCATTGGTGTGCATTACCATACATTAGATTCCAGGAAGGTCTGCCACTTGAAACTAATTTTATTTTCAACATTAAGTGAAAGTTTTGAAGAATATCTCAACAACATTCCTCCTTGGCAAGAATGCTGCAGAATAGCTAATATGAAATATGCTGGTTTTTTTCTCTTAACAGAAATATTTAATCTCCAGAGTGCATTTTAGAGATGCCATGAGCCACTAAGAGTGAAATACAAATATAGTTTGGGATGGATTCACTTCCATGTTAAAATGATGTTGAACTTGCAGAGACTCTTTAGCTTATCAGTGAATTAAAATGGTGTATTTAAATTGAAATATAACTTCACATACTTAACACACTGCTAATGAAATATAATTGTATAACACTTCAGTAATGTTCCTTATAAATAGTACAAGGTTATCACAGACTAGTGCTGAGAGGAAGAAAACTTCTTTAGCCTTTGTATTTAAAGTTCAAGAAAATAGAGTTCTTTGGAATTCAGTTTTATCTGGTCTCTGGTGACTTGCCCTTATTCATCTGCTTCCTTTAAATCACACACTTGTTTCATTAACTTTCTGTTTCTTTTCATTGTTTGTAGCTTTTTTTTCCTCCCACTTTTAATGTCTTCAAAATGTGAAATTACTTTGCCTTCCCCCAGCTTCTTTCAGAAGCTCTTCAGCAAAAAAACCCTAGCACAGTTATGATGCTCAGTACATCCTTGGCTGCAAGAAACACGAGTTTTCTCTTGTGCCTACACAGGGTGTGATGAAACATTAAATTGGGTAATAGCACACTGCTTGTTTACAGTGTTGCCTATTGCTTGGTTTGTATACTAATAGAGAACAAGAGGGGAAGAATAAGGGAAGAGAACAAATAGTTCTGTGTATGGCTTTTCTGAACAGGCATGTGTGTTATTTCTGCTCCCAGTAAATGGTGCAAACAGAAGATAGGAATAAGCAGCACCTCTGTGATGCTATCCAGGACTAATAGCAATAACAAGCTATCACTAATAGGAGTCTGAAGGAAAATTCTGATCTAGAAATGAGTTGCTTGGTAACTCTGGTTCAGTTATTGAAATCCTGATCCTCCTTCCCCTCCATTTATTCTAATTACCTCCTTCCATCCCTGTAATGGGCTTTATAGTCTGTGGGTTGCCTTTGTTTTTGTTGTTCTGGGTTTTTAAATGTCATATGAGTGTAGCTGAATATCCAAACTGAACCTAATGTTACATCTTTTTAAAAAAGAACTTGGAGGGTGCTGTAATTCTCAGATTACTTGCTTCCCTTTTATTGAAAGGAAAAACATTCAAGCATATATGAGTTAACTCAGCTATGGGCACAGCACAGAAATGTCTTTGAATTTTTACTCTGGTTAGGGAGATGACGTCTACACTCTTGAAGGCTTTACATCACCAGACAAGCTGCAGCAAAACAAGACCAGACACTCCAAGTCTCAGTGTTTTGCTGTTAATTGCCACTGTACCTGTCTCAGAGTGGAGTAGTTTTTCATTGCTTTCTAGCTGAATGTGTTATTCCTGCAGTTCTGGCAGGATCTGCTGTCCCTGTTTCATTATGTCATGCAGCCACATTCTAATTTAAAGTTCATTGTCCTCAGCTGTGCCTGAAAAGGCTCTGCTGTTTTTTCCCTTACAATAGCTTCTGCAAATAATGATTTTTATCCCTCAGATTTTCTTTGTTTGCAGCTTTTGTCATGCCTGGAACAGCAGTCCAATCACTCTGATTTTCCAAGTTAATTTTTTAAATCTCATCAGTGGTTATGTCTCATCTTCTGTTTCCACTTCCAGGGGAGTTTAAAACATTCAGAAAAATATTTAAGCATTGGTACCATTGGTTCATTCTTCCAAACTTACAGGTGCCCTGCCCGGCATTTTAACCAAACCAATTTGTTTATGACCCAAGATTCTCAAGTTTACACATGAGTTTTGTCAGCTGCTTCATAAGCAGGAATTGGTAAAATTATCTTTGACAAAACTAAGACCTACAGCAGTGTTCTTGAAGCTTTTTAAAGAAACCTTCAGCTTTACCAGGCAATGCTTAAAATCTAAAGTTATCTCATAAGAAAGACTTAAGAATAATGAGAACAATGGTCCCAGCTAGTTTCTTCTCTGTCCAAGTCAAATGACATAGCAGAAGCAAAGCAGTTAAAAAGATTTTTTAGAAATTAATCATGGTGATTTTCATAATGTATTCTGCATAATCAATAAAATTATGGGTTTTTATGTTAATCTTTACCTGTCCTGGAGGTATATGAAATTTGAGTGATAAGTGTGCTTTTATCTGGCTCTGGTGTCTTGCTGTGGGAGCTGAATTTTTTGCCTGTATGTCCAAGAGCACTGAACCACCTGTTTTCTGCTTGGATCAGGAAATGTTTTTGCAGTTTTGAAAATTAAATTCCATTGAGTTTGCATGTCTGTGCTATGTTTTGAAAACAGTGATTTAAAAGGTATGTTGTGTCATTATAGAAACTATAATATGGTGTAGTATTTTCTACTAATAGTAATCCTGGCTGTCAGTATTTTTTTTATGTTATTTCTGTATTTCCTTAATTGACTGTTTAGACTAGTGTCTGTCTTACACTGATTTCTCTAGCTTTTCCCTTTCCAGTGTTGATTCAAATGCCAGAACATTAGACTTCTCTATTTTCTTTCTTTTTTTAAGGAATTGAAAACCAGTGGTAGCATGTTATTTTCAGAATGTCTTGTGCTGCATATTTCATATGAAAGATATGCATTTGCATTCTAATTAGAAATTATTTGACTGCACTACACATAATGGTGTGTGACAGCATTCTGCTCTAGGAAACCTCTGTATTTAAAAAAAAAATCACTGCTAACCCCCCAAACAAAATAAAACCTTGTGTTCCCTGTCTGTAAAATGGATTTCAAAGACAAGCATGCTGCAGAATGTCAAGGAGGGAATAGCAAACAGGTTAGAAATGATAAAGGATGGCTGTGCAGTGATTTAAGCAGACTATTTCTTTTATTTTTGCAGTAGTATTATTGACTCCACCGAGTATAGCCAGCCTCCAGGCTTCAGTGGCAGTTCTCAGGTAAGATAATGTATAAATGTCTGCATGGGGGGAATGGGAGGGTGAGTGTGGAGGTTGGGCCGGGTTGAGGTGCATCTTCATCCATCTCCAGAGTACTGGTCTGCTGGAGCCTTGAAAATGCTTTTAACTGGGCAACTGCAGCTGTAGGAATGATTGTGCCCAGTTGTGAGAGACCTGTTGTAATGTGATTAGACATCTGACTTTTTTCTTAAAGCTGACTTTTCCATGGAAGGGGGGATTTTGTTTGCTTTTCGTGTCCCATTGTGGGCAGCACTGGAAAAGGGAAGTAAATCCTTGACCCTTTGCCTTGGCTTAAATAGCTGCAGATCAAGCTTAACTTTGAAAACAAAACAAAAAATCTCCAGGCACAGTTATGCCATTATGCCATTTGTCCTCATCAGGGCCTTCTACAAACCATTATAAATTCATATAGAGAGTAAAAAGCTGCATATGGAATGGAACTGTTTGGCAGGCAGCCTCCAAACTGTCTGATCTGTAGGGTCTCCCAAATTCCAAACAGTGTTCTGTACTCCTGCACCTTGGGAGATTCAGGTGGGCTGGGGAGGTGACACTCATAGCCAGCTCACAGTTCCAAAAAGGTTTTACAGCTTTCATTTGGGCAGATGGACTCCTGGGCACATTCCAGCTGTGCCTTGGGTGCTCTCTGGTGGTGGTGGTGGACCATCCCTGGCACACACCAGCATGAAACTGGTAAATTAACAGGTTGAAGTGCTGTTGGAACTTATTTGATTTAAAGAAAAAAACACCTGGGCACATGTATGTTTAAATACAGCTGTGTAGCTAATTGATAATTAGAAAATTTTATCTGTTGGTCTGTGGTAAAATGCTTGTTGTTTCCTGCTATTCTGGTCTTTGGAGGTTTTTGCTTGAACAGAGTTGTAGTTCTACCCCATTTCAGAGGGCAGATGTAATGTAGATGGGAGTTTTATGTTCAGGACTCTGAACATTGCTACAGTGTATTTGCTCTCCAGTGACATTACTTGTCTCAGTACTTCCTATTTCAAAGCCAAAATTAATAGCATAGCTAGCCTGCTGGTGAGCTCACAAAACAAACAACCCAGACTTTCTAGTCATTCTGTATGACAGCCTTATTTGTGTGAGAATAATCTTTTTTGTCCTCAAATGTGATTTCTTGTCCTCAAGAGTGCAAGATCTGTACTCTCAAGTACAAATTTTCAAATTAAACTTTAATATATGTTTGGATGGGGAGTTCAAAGAGAACTCTTGAAGTTAAACACTTCTGTTCAAAGGTAGTCTAATTTCAGCAAGACTTTAGCATAAAAAGAGTTTTAAGAATATAAATTAAATTGTGGGGTTTTTCCCTAATTGTCAGTCATGGCAAAAATCACATATTGGGCACTGCTGGCAGTGAGAGTTATCTAGGATGGACTGCACAGCTTTCCTTTCTCAATATAATTACATTGCCCACAAACATGTTGTTAGGGAAGAATTTATATACCACAGAGCTCTAGGACAGTTCTCTTCCAGAAGATGAGCTTCAGAAGTAAATAGTGGACAAGTCACTTAGGCCCTGGGGAATTCTGTGGATAGTATTTAATGGCGGAACCTTTTTTCTGCTACAAATAAGGAGCTTGTGTGCAGCTAAGAAGCTTTTGCACAGTTGTTAGATCAGTCTTTAGAGTATTGGATGGAGTTCAGACAGTAAAATCACTCCTGGTAACAGAGGAGTCCAATCTGATATTCTCATCTAGGGCAACCATAGTAGTTTTAGCCATTGAATAAAAATTGCATGGGTATCTTTTCTATTTTTCCTAAGTTTTTCTTCCTGTTGCCCAGTATTGCTTAGAAAGTAGTCAGGGAGCAAGCTTCATAGAAAATGAAGATCTGTTTTTTGGGCAAAATGTGAGCAGGTTGCCAGCCTGAGACCAGCTCCACAGGGATCTCCCTTGGGAGACAGTGGGCAAACTCTTACCTGATGGATTCCATCTCAGTGTGGACTGGGATCTGGCAGATCAGGCTTGGGTTTGGGTTGTGTCACTCACTGTGGTTCAGGCAGCTTACCTTGAGACTGGAATGATTGTTCAGTGCCTGAAGTTGTCTTGAGCCCAAATCGCTAGTGATGTGCTAAAAGAGACTGAGACGTTGGAGGCTGGTGAACAAAAATTATAGGAAGAGACTATACAAGTGTTCTATTAAGAGTTTTATTTAAAGATGTAAAATTTTAGAAAATGGTACTTGAGGGTATTGATGTAGGAGCACTTCCCAGTGTTGTGTGTTGAGGTTGGAGCTGCTTTTGAGATGAAACAAGCTGTGAGGCCCATGGGTGCTGTCACAGGCAAGCGTGAGCCACCATGTCAGTGTGTGGGAAGTGCTGGCTTGAAGGTTTCACTGCTTGGGGTTTGCTTTTTTTCCTAAAATGTTAGATTGCTTTTCATACAGGTACAAACAAAATTGGAGTGGGCTGTAAACGTACTTTGTTCTCATTGGCTTGGTGGGTGGCTGTAATGAGGACAGGCTGTTCCCCTGCATGGATTGAGGGGGAGTTGGACCCGAGGTGGGTTTTGTTAGTGCCATTGAGTAGCATTACAGGCCCTGTACTTGCTCAAGGATGTTGTTCATTAGAGAGCTTGAGGGTTCTTAAATCTTTTAGAATGTAGCTTTGAGGATGTGGTATGTGAGACTTCTTAAATAGAACCTAAAGCAAGGAGCTCTTTGTGCTTCTTGTGTAGTAGAGGGTTTCATTCCTTTTCATCACTTGTGATTAAAATGGTGAGTGCTGCATTTTCTGTGTCTGCTCCTGCAGGAAAGATTACTCACGTAGTTTAAATCCTTTGCTCCTACATCTCACTGTTACTGTTTGGGTAGGTTGGGAAATGGCTTTAATGATGAGCTTCAGGAACTTCTTTTCAATTAACCTTTGAACTTCATGCTGTCTTCTGCTTCTGCTTTATTTGCTTAGTTTTACAGAGTGTTACTGAGTTGCTTCAAAAGAAGTAATTCAGTAACTAACTCATTAAAATAAACATTTCCTTCTTTTTTAATGAGCTGTCTGCCAAGGATCTGGGGAGTATTTGTTGTACAATCTGTTTGATTTGTGAAGCTGCAAGTTGGCCTATGCTGTCTATCTGTATAAATGCAAGACAGGACTCCCCAAGGTTTGGGATTGCCTGTCCTGTATGTGAAGCCAGAATCACAAAATTTAGTAAGGTTCAGAAAGAAAAACTGTCTAAAAGCAGGGATTTGTTTTTGTTACATTAAAGAGTGCAGCACAGGACCCTAAGAAATAACTGTTGGCAGTGCCAAGATCCTTCATTTATTGTTGTTTTACACTTCTGACCTATTGTGTAATTGCTTATAATTGGGTAAAATCTATAGAAATGAAACCCAGCCCTGGCTTTTAACTTCTTGAAGTGTTCTTTCCCTCCTCAGACCAAAAAGCAGCCGTGGTACAACAGCACGCTGGCCTCGCGACGCAAGCGCCTCACGGCCCATTTTGAGGACCTGGAGCAGTGCTATTTTTCCACCAGGATGACTCGTGTCTCGGGTGAGTTCTCACGTGGTGTTCCACCTCTGCTGTCAGGTACCTCTTGCAGAAAAGCTTTGCTTTTGAGAGAGCAGTTTTCTCTTCTTCCTTGCATGAGAATGTGGCTGTACACATTTGTGTTCCTCAGATCATCCCATTTTGCTATTCTATACCAATCTTTTGAAGTTACTAAATTTGGAAAACCTATTCCTGTCACTTTGGAGGGGCACATGTAATCCTTTACTGTGAAGGGCAACATCCACAATAAACAATTTCTGTGGTGCCTGTTCTGAAGATGAAAATGCCTGAAAGCGGAGGGTTGAGTTGTCTCTCCACTTGATGTGGTATAAACCCAGTAGTTATAAACATTGCTATTGAAATGCTACAGAGATATAAACATAAATGGATGCATTCTCATGAATTTAGCATGCAAGGGGACATGTGGAGGTTATCCTTTGTTATCTAGATTGTGTCTTGGTTAGCAAATGGTTTGGACTACAGAAGCTGAGTGTGCAGCAGTGCTGTTGTCCCATGGGACACACCTTAGATTTAAGGCCTGATTTGGAGAATTAGAAGCTGTTTTCAAAATTGCTTAGATTGCCTCATTCATAATTGAATAACAGTGTGACAGCAGCTAGAGTAATTGCCTAGTAGATGCATGGGTCTTAATTACACACAAGATTCCCCTCAGAAATGAGAGGGTCAAATAAGTGTGTCTTGAGGGTGAGGAGGGTTGTTCTGTAGCCTCTCTGGAGGAGAAACCAGCTTGGCAAGAAAAGCTTTAGGCAATGGACTGTGGCAGGCAAGAGATTTGCAGCACCGAGCTTTGAGCTGCAGCCCATATTGAGTGTGACAGACTGCAAGGAAAGCAGCCAGCCCGCAGGGGGTGGGAAACGCCACTTAGGGGTGAGAGGAAGCCAGGGACAGGTTGCTGCAGCAAAGTATCTTTACTTAGAGCCTTGGAAGGCAAGGACCAACCTCCCAAGGCAGGATTGCTGGGGTAGAAACATCTGCTTTTTTCTTCTCAATGAATTTTGTTTTAAAATAAATAAATTAAAAGTAATTTTAAAAGTTAATTAATAAATAGCTCCAAATAGAAAGGCTGCAGTATGTCTTAGGGGAGCTCACTCTTAAAAGTAAATGCATCTTCTACCTGCTTCAGAGCATGGACTGGCTCAGTTCTCATTGTGCACAGCAAAATGATTTTAACAAGGAATGCAGCATGTTGGGAGGTTACTCCAATGTCTGAAAGACTGGAGAATCACATTGCATGTGTCCAGCCAGATCCCTGTGAAGTGCTAGCAGGTGCTTTGCAGAATGCACTTCTTCACAGCTCACACTGAGGTGTTTTCATGCAGAGCTGTCTTGGTGATGCATAACTGTGTTTATGTAAAAATAAAACTTATTAACCAAGGATAACAAATGGGGCTTTTCCCAGCATTCCCTTGTAGGAGGCATTCTTCTTCATAATTGGAACTATAAATATGAATGCAGTGAAATTGGTTTTTTGTATTTGTATGTGTCAGTTGCACCAAGAGCAGAGGATTTGCAAGTGCAGGTTTTCTCCTGAATAAGGGAAGTAGATGCATGGGTCTTAATTACACACAAGATTCCCCTCAGAAATGAGAGGGTCAAATAAGTGTGTCTTGAGGGTGAGGAGGGTTGTTCTGTAGCCTCTCTGGAGGAGAAACCAGCTTGGCAAGAAAAGCTTTAGGCAATGGACTGTGGCAGGCAAGAGATTTGCAGCACCGAGCTTTGAGCTGCAGCCCATATTGAGTGTGACAGACTGCAAGGAAAGCAGCCAGCCCGCAGGGGGTGGGAAATGCCACTTAGGGGTGAGAGGAAGCCAGGGACAGGTTGCGGCAGCAAAGTATCTTTACTTACAGCCTTGGAAGGCAAGGACCAACCTCCCAAGGCAGGATTGCTGGGGTAGAAACCTCTGCTTTTTTCTTCTCAATGAATTTTGTTTTAAAATAAATAAATTAAAAGTAATTTTAAAAGTTAATTAATAAATAGCTCCAAATAGAAAGGCTGCAGTATGTCTTAGGGGAGCTCACTCTTAAAAGTAAATGCATCTTCTACCTGCTTCAGAGCATGGACTGGCTCAGTTCTCATTGTGCACAGCAAAATGATTTTAACAAGGAATGCAGCATGTTGGGAGGTTACTTCAATGTCTGAAAGACTGGAGAATCACATTGCATGTGTCCAGCCAGATCCCTGTGAAGTGCTAGCAGGTGCTTTGCAGAATGCACTTCTTCACAGCTCACACTGAGGTGTTTTCATGCAGAGCTGTCTTGGTGATGCATAACTGTGTTTATGTAAAAATAAAACTTATTAACCAAAGATAACAAATGGGGCTTTTCCCAGCATTCCCTTGTAGGAGGCATTCTTCTTCATAATTGGAACTATAAATATGAATGCAGTGAAATTGGTTTTTTGTATTTGTATGTGTCAGTTGCACCAAGAGCAGAGGATTTGCAAGTGCAGGTTTTCTCCTGAATAAGGGATAACCTATGATACTTGATTAAGTTTTCCTCTCCTAAGTCATTCCTGCATTTTGACACATTTTAAATGGGATTTAATGTGGATTTAAAGGTTTTTGCACAAAGTGCCTCTGACTGTTTGAGTAGGGAGTGGAGACATAACATTACTGTAATTATCAAATGGCCTTGCACTTCGGTGGGGAAAATGTCTTGAGAAATAATATTCGGTTTTCCAGACACACATAGAGAATAAATTATAGGAGGACTGTGTGCTTGATCTCTAAATGAGGGGAATAGAAGGGTAGCAGCTATTTGTCCCTATCACAGTGCTGAAGGAGAAGAGAGCCTTTGAAAAACCCTGACTGATGTTTGTGTTGCTTCTCGAGCTGTTTCCTGTAGTGGTCAGGGGCTGATGATGTTAATTTAGAGCAGCACTTTGTTCATTTTGCACCTTTTCATCCCTCTAACATGGATAATGTATTTGCTAGTACCCCTAAGCATGCTAATTACTAGCCTTCACTGTTCCTTTATGCTCAAACATTAAACAGTGCATATGAGGGACACTTCAAAATGCCTTACAAGCACAGAGATAACAATTTCTGATGGCAAGGAATTACCAGAGTGCAGAAATGATTATTCTTTGTGTTTTTCCATAAGAAATCACAGCTGGATTTTGCTTTTATAGATCAACCTCTCTTTTTTCACCCTGGTATTTCCAGGCCTTTCTAATAAATGGATCTTGTTGTTTCCTTATGCTGCTGATAAGGCTGGCTTAACTAGTGGGTGGAATTTAATCTCTGGTTGTGTGTGTGTGTGGTTTCTCTGCTGCTGCAGTGGATGCTGAGGTGTGCAGTACCTGTAAACCAGCAGTGTTAGCTGGAGTTCCCCTACAATGAACTGGTGCAAAATGAAAGTGAGGGTGGAAGCATTGAAGAAAGGATTATGAGGATTGCTGCAAATTTGGGGGGTCATTATGAAGCCTGAAGGCACCTACCTGACGTTTGGCTGTGGATATGTGATTGTATTGGGAATCCAGATTTTTTTTTCAGGCATTGCTGTGAGTTAGGAATTTTTCCTTATTTACAAAATACTAAAACTTAAAGTGGTTTAAATAAAATTACATTCCTACCAAGAAAAGTTGGGACTTCTGAGAATTCAGTGAATGACTTTCAACTATCTACACTGCAGTTTGCTTTTAACTTTTGTAGTAAACTGTTCCATTTCCCACAGAATATTTATCATCCTTATTCAAGCTGGCTCAATTTCACCTTGTCTGTTGAAGGTCATAATTTTCACAAAACTTTTAGTACAGGGAGCCTTCTGGTTTCATGCTTGTCTTCCTTCTCCAGCCCTGAAATGATTCTCCCTTAGCTCTGTTGCTTTTGGAATAACAAGAGAAGTATTTTTTAACTAAAAGTATTTTGAATGTAATTGACACCAAATGTAGACATACTGTAACAGAACAGGGAAAGGGATATGCTTTCATCTCTGTTGAAAACTAGACATGTCCTTTGCAGGGCATTTTGATGTGCTTAAAAGTTTTCTGTTAATAATCTATATGGCCCATGGGCTCTGAATGTGAGTAAAATAAATGAGCTTACAAAATTGTATTTGACTTCTAGGCAGATTCTCAGCACAGTAGGTTCACCAGCATTGCAGTGGAGAAATTTTATTTGTGCTCTGAAAAGCTCAGAATGCCTTCAGAGAATGCTAGAGATGAGAGAACCTGGTTCTGATCAAGAATCCTCCCCAAATAACAAGCATCACCCAGAGACACAGATCTTGATTTTTATGTTTACTGTTGAGTTTACCTTCTTACTCTGTTTCTACCCCCTCCAATGTTGCTGCCTCTTCCTAGATGACAGCAGAACCACCAGCCAGCTGGATGAGTTTCAGGAGTGTCTGTCCAAGTTCACACGCTACAATTCTGTCCGACCGCTGGCAACGCTGTCCTACGCCAGTGACCTCTACAATGGCTCCAGCATAGTGTCCAGGTAGGGCACGCTCAGTGCTGACCATCTGGGTGTGGGCTGCTGAGGCTGACTCAGTAACCCGTATTAAGCAAGTTCTTGTTGGTATGTATGACAAAAATATGTATTTCCCAAAAATAGTTTTGCCAATGTGGGACTGCGTGTGATGATTTTGTGACTATCATTGATCTGTGAAGGCACTCAGGTACCTCAGTAGTACTTCTTATTCCTGTTGGTATTGATTAAGACCAAATCCAGAACCTTTGAGGTGCCAGTATCACAACTGTTGTACAAAAAGCCTGTTGTCTTCATGTTAGCTTAGTTGTGTTGTAAGTGATGCAGTTCTACCATTTTAAAAACCAACCATCTTGTTTGGTAGTCTTAAGACTCTGGTGGTTTTACATTTTGTTGGTAGGTCCAGTCACAATGGCAGATATTAAAAAGCTGAGTTGTTTTTAGCTGTGATTGCTTGAAGTCTTGGGCTTTGGAAGCTGTTTGTAGTGCTGAACACACTAGTGAGGGGGTGGTTGTAAAGCAAATCAACAGTTCTGTTCCTGCCAGCAATTCCTCTGTGTCCCAGCTGTGCAGGGTGATCATGCCCTGTGTACTGGTGCTGAAGCTCATCTGAGCCTCCTGTGGACCAAATTTGACACATAGCTGGTGAAAAGCTTTTGACTGTCTTTCAGCAGAATCATTTTCTTCTAGTTCAGGTCCATGAACCAGCTCCCTTAGGGATCAGGCTATAATAGAGCACATGAAGAGAATGGGAATTGCTGCAGCAGTAACCTTAAACTGGTTTCTCCCACTCTGGGGTTTTGCTTATTTGTGGTAGTTTGTCTTTGGAGCTCCTTAGGGTGGAAAAATGATGGAATATCTTAACTAGGAAATCTTGCATGGCATATGTACAGGACCTGTTTGATCTTCTTGCAAGCCCATTTCACTGATTTAATTGTTTGCTCACAGCAGTCTCTTGAGAGAAGAAGTAGTATCAGACCTGTTTTATATATGGGGAGCAGGAAATCCAAACAGACCATACCTGAGGACTTGGAAAAAACATTATGTTGACAAGATAGATTAAACTTGGGTTTTCTGACTTTTCATCTAGTGCCTCAAAAAGGGGCCACACGGAGAGTGACAGAAGACCTTGAATGTGTGTTGAGGGACCCCCAGAAATTTGCGCTATTGAAGAAATTGGAGGCATTGTGTAGCACAGATTTTGTTTAAAGCAGCATTGATTCCTTAACTACTGCAATATGTAGCAGGAATGTGTAATGTCCGACTTAGGCAGGGGTCAGAGCACAGTAATCAGGAATCTGACGTATCTTTAACCTGCACTGATTGGGTTCACACCAGCTGCAATGAAATGCAGATGGGAATCTCACTGCAATGTGGACAAACTTTCTCAGCTACTAGTTCAGCATGGATTGGATTTTGCTCCTTTGCCCTTTCTTCTCCTTGACATTCTGCAAGAGCAGCATTTTTGTGGTATTTGCTTAGAAAATGCTGGAAGGACAGTAAATCACACTCATGTTTGAAGGCATTCTAATTATTGGGTGCAATATATGTTTGAAAAGTTACGTGTGTTACTGTTATAATGAAGATACAGTGAAGCCTTCTTCCAAGCCAGTCCTAGAATTGATAATTAAATGCATTTTACTGAAAAATAGCTTGGTTTCCAAGTCAGTGTTCTTCTCTGCTCATGCTTTTTATTGATTAAAGCATTTGAGAAATTTTTAGAGGTTTTAGTGTGTAGGCTAAGGCTGTTCACATCTGAGCATGTCCTTAAGTGCTTTGGTAAAGCAGCTTTGCTGAATGTGCTGTTGCCATTGTTCTTGTTGGCTTCTGGCTATTGGAACAGTTCCTGTAAATCAGAATTGGTTAATCAAGAATTTACACTTAGTATGTGTTGGCCAACACAGGCTGGTGTTCACCTTTTTTTTTTTTTAAACTGATAGCCTCAAGTTGAGAGAGTCTGTGAAACTAAATAAGAGCAGCTTTTAGGTATTCACACATGAGCCAAATTAAGGATACTTAAAAAGTGAAATAATGCTTTTAAAATGCTGTGAAAAGTTTTATTGTTTATTTGGTCCACTACACTGATCTTTAAATGTTTTCCTATGCATGCAGTAGGAAACAGTGATGAAATGGCAGAAGGTTAAGTCTTGGTGTTTAGCTGTTGCTGTTGAGACAAATGGATTTAAATACAGAGTTAGTACAAGACTGATACATAAGAAGTCTTCATAAAATTTTTAGGCAGTATTTTAAAGCGACATTTAAGTATACTTCAGAATACAAATAGAACTGACCAGAAGTTAAATTTCCTTGTTTTTTTTTTTTTTTTAAATAATTTGCTGTTACAGATGGGCAGAATACACACAGAGGTTTGATTTGGTTTTTCTAACCCTACATGAAGTTCACAGATGACTCTAAAAGATCTGCTGGCTTAAACAATTTATTTTTTTTTTAATAAGATGTATTACCTTTAGGTTCACAAAGGAGAAGGATGTAAATAATCCTTATCTGCAAAACACTGATGTTTAGGAGTGAAATAAAATTGGGTTTATGCTAACAGGGTGAAAAGTGTAATTAAAGACTGTGTACAAATAGGCTGAAAAAACTGTGGAACTGGGCAGCAGCAATACCCTCCTGAGAGCTTTGTGGTAAGAATGTTTATAGATGTCTGGACTTAACTGTGGACTAATAAAGTACTGCAAGCATATGTATGTTGTGTTACTAAAAAAAAATAGTGATTAAATGTTTAGAAACGTTCCATTTGCCTTTTAGAAAGAGGAGGCAAAGAAGGAACATTTCAACCCTTTGTCCTTTTTCCCTTATTTTCTTCAAGAACACCAGATTATCAAGAAAAATGTTCAGGGAAAGCACATTTGTAGCTTTGCTTTTGCAGGTTACTGAGTTTGGCTGTAACATAAAGGGACTTCAGCATGCTTGCAGTATGAATGTGCAAGTATCTCAGTATGCTAAATGGCTTTTTAATACACTCACTTCTCTTAAGTACAAAGTATTTACAGTTTTCACAAGTATATTAAATTTTGTTAGAATTGGGCCAAGGAATAAATTTTCCATTTATTATTCCCCCAGACAGAGCAGTTGTCAGAGCTTAACTTTCCTTCTCTCTGCTGGCAGTGGCAATAAATGTAAAGTCTTTCTTTTAAAGATGAGTCTGTAAACTGCTGCGTTAGCATTACAATGATTTATGGAGAAAATTGCTTTACCACTGTCAGGGGCCTTCAGAGAATAATGTGGCAGTCTTTCATATTTGAGAAAAAGAACAGGAAAATCCAAGAAATGTGCCACAACGAGGTGTCTCTCTGAGGCCAGGGTATCAGAAAGCTGGTTCTCCCTGCTCCATGATTCCCAGCTTTGGGAACATGAGTAAACTCTAAGGCTTGGGGCTTTGTGTGGGTTTCTGTCATTGGCTCAGATTTCAAATTCTTCCAGATTAGTTTACTGTTTCTCTGAAAGATCTTAAAGTGACATTTAAAAGGTTTTGGATAGGTGACACCAACTGTATCTAAAGGCTCAGTGATTTACAGAGAGGGAAATAAACAACTTGTGGTTTTGGCTGGAGAAGCCTTGGTCAACTTGTCTGTTGAATCATGATCCAGTGTTCAAAAGCTTCATCTTACCTTTGGTGTCTATTATATTTTTTTCCATTGCTTGCTCATTGTTCTGTTGCTTCTAAGTAATGAATGAGATGTGAAGAGGGATCTCTTAGCATCCAAACAGTATGATTTTCTGTTTCAAGATGTTTCATTTTTGTTTGTGTTCACCCTACCAGTAATATGACATGAAATCCTTTCTTCAAAGGTGAGCTTAAAAGAAAAAAATCCATTATGAGTGAGTTTTTAATGTATTCATTGAGCTGTTTAATTTTTCTGTTGCCTTTTTTACTTTGGACTACAATTATTTGTCCATATAAATTCTCAGATCCAGACTTTAACAAGATACTTTTTAGCTCTGAATCCACCATAACAAGCCTTTTTTTTTTTTTATAAATGCTTGGGCTGCCTAGGATTAGATGAACCATTTTATTAAGTTTGTGACCAGCAGTGCTTCATCTTGCAGGTAAAGATAAATGAATGAAATGGAAGTGGGTTTATCCTTTACAGGATTATGTTTAAGTGTAGTAGATGCTGCTCCTTAAGAAGTGAGGAAGGCTGGATTTTTACTTATACCCTGTTAAATAAACCATTTTTTAAATGGACTCTTATTTACAAGTGGCAGCTCAAAACTGGACAAATCCATCTTATTTAACTGTTCCCAAAAGTAGAAGGAAGCGAGAAATGTTTGGATAAGGAGACTTAAATTGGAGAATTACCAAGGAAACTTGAAGTATAATTCCCTAAACTTACTTGAAGTTTGTGCTTCTCCCGTGGTTCTCTTACTTTCCTTCATCTGAAGTTCTGGCCTGTAGATCAGACATTGTCTGGGGCTGAAATGGGATTTTTGTTTAATTAGAGCTGAGTGAAGTACAGAGCCTTTCCCTTACTTTCCAATCTTTCTCTGGAGTGCTGAACTGATCTATTTCCTAGTACATGATTGTGGTCTGGGTCCCTTGAGCAGAAGCTAAATGTGACTTGTACGCAGCAAAAGGGTTATGCAGGGGTCAGTGCTGATCTCTGAATTCAGAGTTCAGGGACACTCTGCCCTGGAACACAGCTCTCCAAGTCCCAGGATGGGCTGCTGGTACCGAGCACTGACACCAGAAAAGAGCTTATTTGCTCTTATCTCCAGTCTTGACCTGCAAAGTAAACCTTCTGGTGACCACAGTGATGCTGCAGAGAGAAGTTTTTTCTTTCATCAACATAAGAGCTAAAACTTAACTTGAAATTGGGAGGTTAATGAATGGAAGTGGCATGGCTGCCAATGGGACCTAATTTTTTTCCTACTAATTTCAGACAATTTGGCAGTAGGAAGATCTTTTTCTCATTAAACTCTCTTAGTACTTGAAACCTGTCTTCATCTGCAGACAATTAGATGAGAATTTTTAGTTGCATTTCAACTTTAAGATTTTTTTATAAATGATCTGTTAAAGGTATTGAGCAATCTTTCAATTAATTTGGGAACTGGGTTTTAAACAAAATGTTTTAAATAATGATTGCTCTTCAGGTTTTTTCTTTTTTCTTTCAATATCTTGAAGGATCTACATGCAGTTTATGCAAGGAGTTTCCATGCCTTGCCATGCAGCAGTCACTGCCTGCAGCATGGGGTAATCCAGTCTTGGAGTAGGATTCCCAAAGGGGTGGTGCGAGCTCCATCCTCAGATTCATTCAAGAACAGACTGAGGAAGCCCTGAGCAATCTGGTCTGATCAGAGCTGCCTCTGCTCTGGCCAGGATATTGGACTAGAGACCTCAGAGGCTTGGGACTGTACTTGTGATAAAGGTACATGACCAGAGCATTAGAAATTTTATATTTTGCCCTCACTTTCTACTGAGCATCTCCCTCTGGCCTTAGGTTTTGAGAAGAATTTAAGAAGGAACTCTATATGTGGCTTTAGCATGTGTAGTGCAAAGGATATTTCACTTCCTACAAAACCTCATGATCACTACTTACAATTTCAACAGGATTGTATTTATTGGATTTAAGACTGTTTTTCTTTTGAAGAGAAGTTTCCTGAAAGTGCAGGAACTCACAATGGATGCTGTAGTGTCAGAAATGTACTTTGAGAAATCAATATTCAGGTAGGAGGATGGTACTGATGCCTTTTCCAACCTAGAAATGAAACAACACATGCTTTCAATATAATATAAAAGATGATATAACGGTGGATCTTTATTTTGAGGACTCCAGGGGCAGTCATGGAGAATATCCACAAAAGCCTGTCCACATGGGGTGAATACAATTTTTATAAGTTTAGCAATTTAACATAATTGACAAAAAAGCAGTTAGGAGGGCAAGTGGTGATGCAGTTTCCCTCCAGGTCAAGCCCCTTCTCTGCACCACCCCCCCCTTGGTACTAGCTGTACTTTATGAAGATGTGTCTTGAGGAGTTCTTCTCAACCTTGGTAGCCAGGAAGAGCCAAGATAGTGTAGAGGCCCTGGAATTTGTTTCATCTTTCTGCCTACAGAAAGGACATGAAAGATTACTGGAAAATTAGCCACTAATGCAATAGTCTCGAGAGCTACAAATACATGTGCAAAGAGTACAGAGAAAAAGCATATAGAAAAAAAAGTAAAAACCCAAATGGCATCATTAACATATGGAAATTTCCTTGCATCATTGTATCCACCCCTCTTGATTGGTCAGGATGAAAATCGTTTCAGTGAGGCTGGAGGTAGCTGCCCTTCTGTTCCTGGTGGTGTTAATGTGGTAATGGGTGTCAGCAGGCAGCAGTGGTGTGTCTTGGCCTCAAGAACTGGACAGGCAAGCCTCAAAAACTGTGGTTCCAGCATCTTAGACACACAATTCACATTCTGACAGTGTTTGTGAAAGTCAAAGATGGATTTCATTTAATCCCCCCAATTTTGTAGCTTTCATTTGGCATTGAGTGTTGATACAGTGAATTCTTGTTTCTGCGTAAAGACACAAACCTCTTATTAATAGAACATGGATTTCTCTATCTTATTACAGTATTCTTTTAATTTTCTAGCCATATTTGTTGTAAATGCCTGAATTTTTTTAAGAGCTAATGATCTGAAAAGTATTAGCATGCCTTTGGATTTTTTTGTTTGTTCCTGGCCAACTAGAGACGTTAGCCTGTTAAATGGTGGGTAGTTGAGCAATATAATAAGAGTGTGTTAAAGCATCAAAGATGTATGGTGTGGGCTTAAACGATTCTGAGAATAAACCTTACAAGCAGCTCAGCCTGGAGAAGAGGCTTGAGCTCATGATTATTAATATATCATCATTTCCATTAATAAGTACAGTTTCTGAGGCATGTTTGGGATTTATTTGCTGCATAGTTGTTTCATAGAATAAAGGTAATAAATAACACAGAATAAGCTATGAAGTGATGTTTGTTTTCATGGGATTATATACAAGTGTGTGCATACATTTGTGCAAGTGAAGTCAGAACAACTTCTCTGTGAGACTGTGGAATTAAGGGTATACATAAATCATTCTTTAGAAAAAGTAAAAAAGGATAGCATTCAAAATACTGATGAAATAAGATTCAAAGTCCCATCAAAACAAATCTCATTAAACAGTTTTGTCAGCTGGATGAGAAATGCTTCAAATGATGCTTTAACCTTGTTCTGTCATTACCAGGCAGTAGGAATATTGCAGTTAATTGCCCAAGCTCATCCTCTGGCTGCTTGGGAAAGGCTTATATGTGGTGTATGGATTTCATATTTAGGAAGGCTGGTGCCTGTTGGATTGAGCTGGGTTGTCTAAAGAGGTTACTGTCTCCAGCTGTCCCTCCAGATTCTCTGCAGGGTGTCTGGCAGAAGAACTGGTGGCAGTGTCAGGAGAATGCAGAGGTTTGGGGTGGTGATTTGTCCTGTGAAATGGGACCTCTGGCAGTGTGGTCAGCTGGGGACAAACATCTTCAGCTGCTGCTGCCACATCATGGAGGAAGCATGAATTGGAGCCTAGAGACAGTGCACTGTTTAAAGTCCCAGTATTGATGGACATCTCTCTTTCAGATTTGTTTGTTCCCCTGCCTCGTCAGCTCTGTCAGCTGTTGCTGTGCTCAATTTTAAAGAAACAAAATCCCTGTTGGTGTAGTAACAAAAGGGTGGCTTGTAAACAAGCTTTTGAATGGCTTATTATCTAAAAGGCACTTCAGTACTTGCTACAACTGAGTTCCTTCCTACTTAATGATGTAATCCTGATAAGATGGTGCTGTTGTTCAGACTACCTTACAGGCTGTTGTGGCGCAGGGTTTCCTCTCTAAAATCTCAGCTTGGGTAGAGGCTGCTATGTTGTGTTCCAGCTGAACATGAAGAAGTTATTTTCTGTGCAGTGATGGTGCATTGGCAGATTGCCCAAAGAGGGTGTGGAGTCTCCTGAGATATTCCAGAACCATCTGGATGCAAGCCTGTGCCATGTGCTCTGGGATGATCCTGCTGGAGAAGGGAGGTGGGACCAGATGACCCACTGTGTTGGATTCCAGCCTAATCCATTCAGTGATTCTGTACTGGAAACACTTCCCAAACTTGAAGGCAGATGAGAATGTTTGGCTAGTTGTAACCTCTTCCACCTTAATGTTTGAAAATGTTGACTCTGTGCCGTGGCTGCTGCCAGCTGTTCATAACCCACTGTGAACCAGCCCAGCTGGGTGAAATGGTACCTCCTGGGTTTCAAATATAGATATAGGTTACCCAAAATACTGCAGCAGGCAGACTGATCATTTGGCTTGAATTTTAAATAGTGTCATAAGGAACGCTCTGTGTTTAACTGTTGGCATTTTTAGTTAAATTTTCTCCTGCTCCAGGAAATTATTTAAAATGGTGTTTGTGGAAAAACTGAATCCAATCCTCATTAAGTTGCAGGGTAGTTGTTTGCAGCAGCTTTGGCTCATGGTACTTCTGTGGATCTGGCATAGAAACCCTGGCATTGTCGTCATCTTCTCTTCAACATGCAGAAGAGCATCCCCCAGTAGTGGAGTGGCTTTCTATCAATACGCTTTTTATTTGGTGGCTTGCAGAATTCAGCAGTTCCCTATAGGTTTTCTCATCATTAGTGTTAATTAAGCCAAGTTTCCCTTATGCATGTATGGAAAAAAACCTTATGCAGCAGAAGAGGCTGTCTCTAGCTGTAATCTTATAGCCAAGACTGGGACTCTGCTATGGCTTTCTGGGATATTTTGGGTTGTATTTAGAGGAGATTAGATTCATGGTAACTTCTTTGCAAAGTAGAGAGGAGCATGGTTCTGAAAACTGAGCTAATGCAAGGAGCCCAATTAATCTCACAGCATACTATATGCTCTCATTGGGTTTGAAAAAAGAACGACTCCGTTTTATCTAGAGATGACAAAGCATAAAAGTCGCTCTGCTGGGTTTGATTTCTGAGCTGTGAGATGGATCTGAGCCCGCCAAATCTCCTCGATTCAGGTTTAATATTCTCCTTTAAACAAGCTCTTTATGGAACAGGAGTATTATGAAGTGGTCTCTGTTAGAACTGATGGCATTTCATTACACTTAAAAGGATTTTTATAAGCAAGAAGTGGGCCTGGAACTAGGTCTAATGACATTACTTTGTTAATGTGGTACCTTTTTATGCCTTTCTTCAAACAGAGCAGAACAGCCCTCCAGGCTACTGTGCCTGTAAGAGAGATCCTGACAGTATGACTGCAGCTTGGCTGTGCAATGGTGTCTTTCCAGGGGAATGATGTCTTTCCAAGGGGGCCCAGAGCTGAGGACTGTCCTTCCCCCTGCACTGCAGGCTTTGCTGGGCTAGTGCAGCAGCCTTCCCAGCCTGTTTCCCAGATGGTGGGGGAAAGTTAATTAACACACAGAGCTGACTTTCTAGTCTCTGGTTTTTGTGCTTCAAATAGGGGTTTGATTAGCAGTAGCATTCTCATTGGATGTTTGGAGCCTGAAGGAGGAGAGGAGATGGGAAGGGTACCCTGGGTGCATTCAAGTGGAGCCATTGGAGCTGGGATATTCCAAGCAACTCCAAAGAATGGCATCAGTCTGAAATAGCTTAGGGTCCTCTGTCTCATAGTGTTTATTAGACATCCATTAGACTTGAATCTGCTCTACTGAGAGCAGCTAAGATGACTTCACCTTGATCAGAGGACAAATCTGGCAAATTTCTGGTGATCTGGGAGTCACATCTAACCTAAAGTAATGTGATTCTTAGGGATAAAAGTGTTTGCTGTCTGATAGAATGACTTTGACTGATAATCTCATTTATACATTTAACTTATCTATCCAAATAACAGTTTAGAGAGAATTGAGATTTAAGTGGTCCTTTCTGACTAGAGATAGCAACAACTTGTCTGGGATCATGACATGCTTGCTCAGTTTATATTTTAGAAAGCATCTGGCAGCCTGGGAGTTTGAATCAAGAAATATGTTCTGTGGTGGTGGTCTGTCCTTGTCCCTGTGGCACAGATTAAGGACTCAGAAATAAAAGCAGTGACCTTACTTAGGTGGTGGTGCTCTGGAGTAACTAATGGAACTGCTGCTTTATTATTGAGAAAAACCTCAGTGGTTTATTTCATCTACTCACAGCTTTAGCAAAACAAGCTTTTGGTACTGAAACTTCATATCCTTTGTTTCAGTAGCTTTTGTTTTTATGTGTGACAAAATGTAGGCTTTGAGCTGATAGAACACAAACTCTGAGTGCTTTGCTGCAGCTTCCTATGCCTGAATATAGCTTTGTTTTTAAAAAACCATGTTAGTATGCTAGTAGTGCATACTTAGTGACACTAATTACCTTACATAATTACTGAAAATATCAGTCTGTTGTAAGCAGTCTCTCAGGTGTGTGATATTAATACCAATTTCTGTATTGGCCCCAGGTGCTTAACAGTCTACACTGGTGCCCACAGTGTTGGATTGTAACCTAAATATCTAATCTTTGGCTTTGGTGCCTCAAAATGAGCATTGGAAAGAGATAGCCAGGTTTGGGATTGCTAGGAGTGACAGGATATTCCTTGGAGGCTATGCAGTGGAAGCAAAGAGTAAGAAAGACTTTAAAGAAATATAAGTGAAGGACAAAAACTGCTGCTGGCATCTCTCATTCTTCTCACCAATTAAGTCCCAACAATATATTCATGCTGTCATTAAATATGGGACTCCACAGCAAGATAGGAGTTGATGTTAGAGATACAGAAATGGAAAAAGCACTAGTCTAGGGAGAAACAGAATTGAAAGGGTTTGGTATATCCAGAGAGGACAGTATGTCTTTGTGTGTGTGTGTCTCTATATATATCTATATAGATATATACAGTTCCATTAAAGGGACTGAATCATCTACTTTGTAGAAATGGCAACTCCTACAGTCACGGATCTTGGTAAGGAGTCAGGGCTGAGGCATTTTTGATTACAGTAGCAATTGTAGGCTGTGTATGGGAAGGGGAGAGGAGCAGTGGGCTGAAGACCTTTAGCTGTAACTGGTGGTGCATTAAAGGCAAATGCACTTAGATACCTTCTTGCTGCCTTCTCCTGTTTTCAAACAGTGGGTACAGTGCATCCCTGTTAATATCTGGTATGAACCAGCTGTACATGGATTACTGTTGTCAGGAGTTGCTACCTGAAACGTGTGTGTGCTTCTTAAAGTGTAATTGGAGGGAGGAAACCCTCCTCTGTCCCAAATCAAATCATCTGCCCAGTACCTCCTAGCTGTAGTGTGACTTGTTGAACACCAGTCTTGCTGTTGCCTTGTTCATAACCCTTTTGGGGAGGCAGCTGCTCCATTGCTTTAATCAATTTAGTTGCCCATCTGTATGCATTCCCTAACTCCAGCGCATCCTCCGGGGATGTGGAGAACAACTGCACACACCAGCAGGATGCAAATGTACTAAGGCTTTACACAATGGCAGAGCTGCTAAATACTCCTTCTTTACTCTTTCCCTGCTGCTCTATCCTCAACACCAAAGCAGGCTTCCAGGCATGTTTCAGAAGCAATTTATTTCATAATTCTATTTGTTAGCTGTGAGTGTTCTCCAAGGTCACAGGCTTTACCATTAAAATAAAGCAACTGATTTATAATCTCACAGATTGGGAATTAAGATAAGCAGTGGAGAAACCAGAACCCTTGAGGATGTGCTTTCTAGCAGCTTTTAGCAGCTCTTAGTGATATTTCCATAAGATGTTGGTTGTCAACTTAGGAGAAAGAAAGCAGTGATTTGGGAATGAGAGATGTCTCTTCTATTTTCCCTAAAACAAAACTGTCAGATCCTTTCCATTTGATTTCTGTAAGTAATTCTGTGGCATGTTTATAAAGCTCTTTCAAATATCCAGCAGTTCATATGTCCCCAAAAGATTCCTTATAGAAATTTGGTTAGTCTTGGTTGGTCAGAAATGTGGAGTTTAAAAATAGGCTGAGCAAAAAGGAGCAATTGATAACTGCTTTTAACAAGTACATCTTTGAGCAAGGACCACGGCTGGTCCAGAAGGTAATTTCACTGGAGGTTTTAATTATTTCCTATTATTCCATTGCATGTTTTTATTGTGCTAATGAGGAATTCACTTGGACTGTGGAAATGTATCACCTGCAAAGCAGAATGTTGTCTTTCTGAGCTGGCTCTGTTGAGTCTTTTGACAAGACAAAACAAAACTTCAATTCTCTGGTGAATTTTCATATAGATAAACTTGTGTATAAGCAAGAGCTTACATTGACACAAAGACTTCAAGCAGCAGGTGACAAGAGTACCCACGAGCCAGTTAAATGCAAATAAGGCTTGCATAATACTAAGTGTATTTAAAAGACTTGCGAGAAAAAGCATAAAACTAATGGTTGCTGTGCAGGTAGGCTGTTTGTCCTAAAGCTGATTAGTCCAGGTGTAAGCAGAGCTTTGCAGATACTAGGAACAGTTTTATATGGTATATAATGCACTTGATTAGGTAGTTAGATTGTTCCTATTTTTATTTGTAAATCACTGGTGAAAAGCTGACTGGCAGAAAGAGAGAGGACTGAGCACAGGTGATGGGAGGCCAAGGTGCAGGTGTGTGTTGGTCTGCACTGAAGTGGTTTATTTCTGCATTTTTTTCTCCCTGCAGTGTCTTTGATGCTGTTTGAAGGTCACAGGTCTGACAATTCCATTACTTAAGGCTTTTTATTTTTTTAATGATGTGTTAACTTTTATGGGCATCTTTAAAGACTAATTTGTTTTGTCTACAGCATGTCTCTATTAAAAAAAAAAAAAAAGGATTAATACTTGAGAAGCAAACCCAACCCAAATGAGAGAAGTTCTATTCTGCTCTAATAACTTGGCTTTTTACCAGACATTGTAATGCATTATTTTTCTTTCTTCAGCAGAAGGCTGAGGGTTTAAATTGAATCCAGGCAGATGAATCACTGCCATCACTTTAGTTGTGCTTTACCTGAATCCACAGGGCAGAGAACAGGAGTGGAGACAGCAGTTCAATTAAGATTGTGGTACAAGTAAATCCGTTGTATTGTTATAGAGGCTTTGATTATAAAGTTCTTCCACAGAATAGGGTGAGCTGACAAAACAAGACAGACCTGAACGGTGTTTTCATCCTGTGTGTATAAAAAGTGATTTAGATTAGTGCAGATCTGGGGAGTGGGGAGAGCAGCCTGGATGCTAAGATGACTTCTTTCCCTCTCCCATTTTATTTAAATAGATGCCTGCATGCTTGTTTAATTCCCCAGCCATAAGCATGTTCCTCCCTGCATTTTGGAGGCTCATGATTCTGCAGGCTGCACCTGATTAGCTTTTCTAGCAGTCACTTGTGAGTGGGGCCATCTCCTGCCACTCCTGAGAGAAGTTTGGGTGCCTGAGTTAAATGGCCAAGTTTCAAGCTGCTTCATTGAATTATTTTAAAGCCACAGGCTGCATATCAACAGTCTTTTCTCTCCGTAGTTTAAAAATAACTTGATGATATCTCCTTTACAAGGACTTGAAAATTCTGTTGGTGTTTAAATTTATCTTCCCTTGGAAACATTGCCATGCCTTCGACTTCTCAGCTCTGTTGAGGAGTGGAAAGCTCTTGCTCTTACAGCAATGGGGGCAGCCTGAGGAGCCCTTTCTCTTCTTGTAATTGGTTTAATGCTTTCTAATTGTAGAAAGGTACCTTAAATACCCCTGCTCTCAGGATTTTGAATGTGGAATTAGTGTAAACTCAGTTTTTCCTGCTGCCATTAAGAACTTCCTCCCTTGTTCATAAACATTCTGGATTCTTAAGGGGAAAAAATACAAGTGATAGAGACAGCAAGGATTTAAATGAATTAGTGAGTGGAAGAACTCCAAAAGAGACCTCTCTAAACAGTAGACTGATTGCTTACAGAAGACTTGGGGACAGCTGGTTACTGATCATAAAAACCTTGTGACTGAGGGCAAATGCTGCCCCCACCCTTTCTGGGGAGTGTCTCATTGAGGCTGATGCCCTCAGAGGAGACAGGTAGATGTGCACCTGCCCTGCCAGTAGTGCCATGGGCTGCAGGAAAGCAGAAACTCCTGGGAAAAACAGGATTACTTCCCCAGCTGCTGGATGTCTAGCAAATTTCTCTCAAGCCCTTCCAAGCTGTGAAGGTAGGAATGACATTAACTGTTTGTAACCTGCTGCCTGCCTTTCTCTTAGATGTGTTTTTCACGTACCACCTCAGGCTTTTCTCATTTGCAGCTTAACTTTGTTATAAGTTGACTGCTTTTACTTCCAGCTTCATTGATATTTATTACAAACTTGCCCTGCGGGTCAAGAAAGAAGGTGCCTCTGTTTGCACAAGCAACCCTAAATGGAAGTCATAGTTGTTTTTACAGTACTGATGATCTGGTTTCAACCCCCTGTGGTTACCAGGGAATTTAGAAGGGCTTTTTTTCACAAATACCGCTTTGCTCTACATTAGCACTTGAAAAGTTCCTGAAGCTGTTGTACACAGGGGGAATCAATGGGCAGTCATGCCATGGAATGTTAAGCACCTTTCCAGGACAAGCTGTTGGCTTTGACCTTTGGGTACCACGAAGTGTAGATGGTGTGGCTGAACTGGAAAAGCCCCAGATCACGTGAACAAATATCCTGGCTGTGCAGGGTGATTGTGGTACCACAAAAATGGAGCTGTGTATGTTGTTGGGGGGTGGATTAGAGAACAATGCTTAGAGCGAGAACTCCTCACTGTTGGGGTGTGTGCCAGATCTGAGCAGGGTGTTCTGAACTGGGTATTTGAAAACTGCAGTTCGTGATTTTCAACTCTGCCATACCAGGATGTTTAGGAGGTAAAATATCCTCCTGGTAAGTATGTGGGGTATTTTTATAGAGTTCTCAACCTATGTTTTTGTTTCTCAGTATTGAATTCGACCGAGACTGCGACTACTTTGCCATCGCTGGAGTGACAAAGAAGATTAAAGTCTATGAGTATGGTACAGTCATTCAGGATGCAGTGGATATTCACTACCCTGAGAATGAAATGACCTGTAATTCCAAAATCAGGTAGGCATTGATTTGTATTTGAACTCGAAGTGCCTTTTCCACTTGATTGTTTATGTGTAGCAATTGTTCTGCTTTCTTTATGGGAATTGGAGAGGAAAGGAGGAATGCAGGCACTGATGGAGATTGGGTGGCACAGGCACTGTTCCTTGTGTATACTGGGTTCATCCAAGGTTGGATGAACAAAGCCCGCATATCTGGAGGAAAAAGGCAATAGGGAAGTAAACTGCTATTATGTTACTTGCAAATGCTGTTGGATACCTGCTCAAAGTGGTGGATACATGCTGCAGGTAAAGTCACAGCTTGTCCAAGGTAACCTCTGTACCCAGTTCTTCATAACAGTTACTGATTCTTCATGTTCTCTTCATTGACCAGATCCTTTCTGTTTCTCTGATTGCTTGCTAGTTCTCAGGAAATGTTCCTCAGTGGCACCTTCTACCTAGGAATTTTGTCTGCCTGAAGTACTGTTCTGCTGGGCCTCATAATATCAAGCTCCTGAGAAAGGACCTTTCTTGATTTTTTTGTTTCTGTGCTATCATTACTGTGAACCCATTTTTTTATCCCTTTAGATGTATTAAACCAATGAAATATAGACCACCATGTTAGAAACTCAACTGAAAGAATCCAGCTAAATAACCTTAAAATTCTAGTTTAAAAAATCTCTTAAACCTCAGAAGTAAATAATAGAGGCAATCAAACCCATTCAGTATTATAATACAAGTCTCCAGCATCTCTGTTGCAATAATTTGTTTTTATTTGTTACTCTACATTTTAAAAGCAGTAAAGCACCCACGAAAGTGCAAGTAATAAATTTATGTAACAGTCCAGCTTCCATGAAAACAAAATGTTGTGCAACAAAATTAAGAACGTTTGTGAGCCTATTTTAGAGCGTAAAAGTCACGCTTTGTTTTGTAGCTGACACATTTCTAAAGATAGCTCAGTCATTTCTGTGTTGCTTGTGCTCATTATTCTCAGGAATTACATAACACTATTTTATGAAGGGAAAGATGTAAATGCAGCTGACCCTGGGACTAGATTTCACAGTGGGTAAAAGCAGCCTGAGTGGTTTGTATTGATATGCTGTACTGATTATGGAGCTTGTGTTTGGCTGGGCTGATGAAATGTTCTGCATTTTTACACGAGTTTGCACCATTCAGCTTCATTCTTGTGGAGAGATGAGCAGAATAATAGAAGAACCATCTTGCAGCCTATTAATACCTTTTGCTTAATTAGAAGGGGAAAAGCAATGTGTGTTTGGTATTTCTTGGACAACTTGAAACAAATTCCAAACTTGCAGTTTCAGTTTTGACAAGGGAGTTTGCCCTGACTCTCCTGCCAGTTGTTAGGAAAGCTGTTAATTCCCCCTTCTCCCACAGGTGCCAGTGAGGAGTCACACATTAGTGCCTTCTGTGGTCTTACTCATGTTGGCTTTGTGCTCCAGCCAGGATGCTGCTAGCTTTCAAGATTTTTCTCATTCTCAAATTTCATGCACGTATATATTTATGTATATATGACAATGCTAAATGCACTGTCCTCTGACCCTCTTCCTCAGCGGGGGGGGATCGGGTCCTCTCTCATTTTCTTGCCCTAGTTTCTCTTATTCCTTTGAAGAAATAAATGGTGGGGTTTTTTTCCCCCATCAGCCTCCTCCAATTATATCAGGCTTCCTTTGGCAGGTAGGTGATTTTGGCTTTGACAAATAAAGTTGGTCTGTCAGTCAGAGGCATCCTTGCTATATCCATTAGCTGTGCTGCCAGTCACCAGTGCCGGGGCTCGCTGCTGCAGCGTCGAGCAGCATAATTGCTTGCTTTTCTGAAGTGGCATAGCTTGAGGGAGAAGTTAGAGATGAAGGCTGCAATTTCATTATGGAATATTGCAGTGTGCTAAAAATGTGCCCATATTGTAATAGAAAAATCTAAATAAGTGGAGCCTGCTCTTTGTAAAAAGCCTCAGTTTAAAGCCATTGATCTTAATTTGGGTGAAAGTGCAGCTTCTCCAGGAGACTTTACCTGTGAGTGCCCCTTCTGATATCAAAGACAAACATATTTCTGCTCTAGCAAAGTGGTATTTTTCTTCCTGGCAGAGATGCAGGGGTCTGTGTGCAGATGGGATTTGGTGACATGTCTCTACTGGTTAAATTGATCCTGTTTAACCTTGTTCGGAGCAATGATGCCGGAACATAAATCATTAGCGATGATGTTGGTGACTCAGCTTTCAGAGGAGCAGAGGCTCTGATGGGCTTTTAGAAAAGCAGACAGGTGACAGCATTTGTGAGGACTTGTGTCTGGCCAAGAGCAAGTCTGGCCCAGAGCAGCTGCGGGAAGGGAAGCCCGTGCCTGGGCCGGGGCTGGCGCCAGCCCAGCCCTGCTCTGCCGTGTGCCAGCTGGGTGCCTGCTGAAAGCTTGAGCTTCATGCCAGCAGTAATTGATTGTAGGCTTTCCTGGAGCAGAGCCCTGGTACCAGCTGTAGCTGAGTCTCTTCCTCTTTTCCAACCCCCTTTTTTTACACCCACCTGCTTCTTAAATACATTCTTTTTTCATCATCTGCTAAGCCTTCTTATCCCTATTTTGAAGAGTGGGGAGGAAGTCGGTGTGTTGGGTTTCTGGTAAATGTGCATCGCATCCCCTGGGAACAACAGTGGCATAAGCTTCCAGGAAAAACACAAGATGACACATAAATCCTCATAAAAATCCCATTTACAGATTCATAGCTTCAGTACAAGAAACAAATCCTGGCATTGTGTAGTAGCTATAAACAGCACCCTGTGAGCTAATTATGACTTGCTGTGTCCCTAGCTATGGCAGGCACTAATCTGCAGCTCCCCCGTGCAGGAGATGGGAAAGGACGAAGAGGAATGGCTAGCAGCAAGCCACAGCTCTGCTCTGATTTATTCAAGAGGCAGATTTGTTGTTTTGCCATAGGTCACAGGGGGAGAAAAAATAAGATCTAGCATTCAGGTAAAAAAATGGCTTTAGGCCTTGTTAATCTACAGCAGTTGATGTGTGAGTGTAGTTAGGTAAACATGCTTTTGAAAGCTGTGTTTAGTATTCTGCATGCTCACCCACCCTGTGTTTGCAGCATCTGTACTTCAGTGATAGATGTTACCACAAACCTCCAAAATCAGCTGCATCTGTTTAGTCAATTGCAGTAAAAGCAAAGCATCAGTATTCTTTCTTTTTTAGGAGGCTGCTAATATTTTACAGTTTTCATTTTTTGGTGTTAATAAATCAAATATGTGATTGCTATATCCTAATAGTGCTTCATGGGTATATTGCTGTCAGCTTTGAAAATGGCAGCCACTTCTTGCTGTTAAGTTTAAGCAAAAACTTGTTATATTGTCTTTTTCATTGTAGACTCTCTGCAATTTGGTGTGGTACGAGCTGGTTGTGTTGGGTGCCTGTATTTCCAATGCACAGGATGTTTGACAGTAAACAGGTTATAAGAAAATATGTCTTCAACTTGCATTAATTCAAGTTTTTGGAATCACTGATTCACTTTGCAAGAAGATGAAATTTTTCTCCAGAAGTATTTGTCTTTAACCATACCAGAGGTTTTCTTTGAATTGATTAGGAAAAAAGGGGTTTATTTTAAAACATTCATCACAGTAATGTAATTTCCATATGTCTCTGAAGTATTTGTTTTGTGTTGTTATTCATGTGGATGTCCTTTGCAGTAGTAGATCATGCTCTTAAAAACATTTCAGTCCTGAAACTACCAGTCATCACTTGGCTCATGGTGACAGACTGGGTCTGAAGCACTTGGTGCTCAGAAAGTGATCAGACCACAGGAGTTTGTGCCTTATTAAAAGCTTTAACTTTATTTAGCTCTCACTGCCAGAGGAGTGGTTGACACTGGGTAGCTTGAGCCTGGATTAGAGACATATTAGCCATAAAAATACTGTCTCATGAAAGAAAGATCAGCATAACTGACAGTGCTAACTGAGCTGGCCCACTTGTGTGTCTGAATAAAATGAAGGATGCACATGAATCTTTACAGGGTCAGGATTTCTGTGAGGCTGGATCAGATGCTGAGGTTAGGAAGGTTTTTCTGAGGTTGGTGATTAGCTTTCAACTACAGTTTCTCCAGCTTAATCCCCTAGGAAGGAAAGCTATCACAATTTCTGATAAGATAAATCTCTGGGGTGTAACTATCACTCTCTCTCTGGATTAAAGAACAAAGCACAAACTGAAAAAAAAAATACAGCTACTGTACTTAAAATAAAAGATGGCATCACACAATGTCTTTTAGTCCAGTGAATTATGGAGTCTCTCAGCCCTAGACAGTTATTTTTATATCATATCTCAGAGCCTTCATACTTCAATTTCTCCTGGATGTGGCTGCAGACCATCTAAAGGTTGTCTACAAAAGGTTATTTTTATGAATTTCTAGGGCTTTGATAGTTAATCTGAGAACTGTGTAAGCTGCATTTTTGGTTCATGTCACCTTTGACTTTCCTTTGCCCTTCTCTAGCTTGCTTCCCCATGCCTTTTTTGAGTTTGTTACTCAATTTGTTACCCATGATAGCATCTCAAGGGAACCCAAAAAAAATAGATGTCTTTAAAGCTTCAGCAAAATTGCCTGTGTTGGGCATGGAAGAAAGATCAGTGCTTCTCTTAAGGGGAATGTGGCAATGAGTTCTCAGCCCTCTGCAGGTGCCTGGAAAGCCATATGGAGGGGAAACACATCCCAGGTCCAGGACAGCCTTCTTCCTGGTGGGGATTGTCACAGATGCCAGAGGATACAACCAAAGGACTTCTTATAGAGTGACTTTTACAGGTGCAGAGTGTGGCAGGACAAGGGAGAATGGTTTTAAGCTGAAAGAGGAGAGGTTTAGATTGTGTTAGGAAGCTGTCTGCTCAGAGGATGGTATAACTTGGCTTATCAGAGAAGCTGTGGCTGCCCCATCCCTGGAATTGTCCAAAGCCAGGTTGGACAGGGCTTGGAGTGACCTGGGATGGTGGAAGGAGTTCCTGCCCATGGCAGGGGAATGGAATGAGGGGATATTTAAGGTTTCTTCTACCCCAAACCATTCTGTGATTTCTATGAAAGGACAGCCCTTGCTAAAAGACTACCTGCAAAGGGAGCTCCCCTCCACCTGATCTAACTCTAAATTGCACTCTGTAAAGGTTAATTTGGAGAATTTAAATTAGGAAGAAGCTCAGGTATTGCAGTGTTAAGGGAAAAGCTCTAGTTTCAAACTTTGTAAAGAGAGTTGGGTGGGGATGAGGGCAGAATTAAGGCAAAGAGCTGGAACTGAGTTGATTTTGTCTTACTATGATCTTTTAATCATATTACTTAAAAATGAAAGATTTATGGTGTGTGTGACTTAAAGGGTGTTAATTGAACCACTTAGTGGCTGCAAATCCCTAACCATTTTTCACCTGTCAGTTCCTGTTTTCCCTTCTAAGTCTGTCTAGAAATGCTTTCCAAATGAATGTTAACCCCTTGTTTAACACCATCATGCTGCAGTGGGATCTCTGCTGTGCCAGAACTAATGAACATGCTTTTGGGCACAGAAACCATGTTTTTCTCCATCTGTACCATCAGTGAAGTGTTTTAAATCTATCACATCTCAAACAGAACTGTTAAACTCTTGTCCTTTACATCTTCCTACCTACTCAGTAATTCTTAATTTTCATTGTCTGGGGTGATTTCTTTTTTGACAAGATGTGGTTTTGTGATTGTTCCACCTGAGTATGAAGAGAATATTTATCCTCTAACCACCCAAAGTGTCACCAGCACATCAGCCTTCCTTTAGCACCCTTTTCACTTGCTGGTATTGTCTGATGTCCTCTCAAAGCCATCCAGAAAGGAGATTGCTTTTTAAGATATGGCTCTGGGTTGTATTCTTTCTGCTTGTACATGATGGCTTCATTCACAGATTATTTCCTTTTTTCCTTAAGCTCCTTGAAGCCCTGATTTGAGAGGAGACAATCTGGTGGGAGGACAGGTTTGGGCTGATAAAGGTCTCCTGTGGTGTGGTTTTTACCTCCCTGCCATTGGCTGGAGACTCCTCCCAGCCCCAGCGTGGTGGAGCTCTAGGGCTCAGAGCTGCTTTTGCTTCCATCAGGGACTGCTCCACCTGGAAACATGACTCCAGATGTTCAGATGTGGTTAACTCTGGGCTGCTGCGACCTTCACCTCATGGAACTGGTGGGCAGTGTCTGCCAGCTCCATTTGGAACTCAGGAAGTCACTTAAGCTTCTTGGAATAAGGCTTCTAGTAAATCATGGGCTGTCAAGACCTGCTTTTCTGTGTGGGTACCTAATGGAAGTAGAACTGAAATAGTGATGGCTCCTTGATGGTGCATTTGTGGACAGCTCTCATGCCTTCAAAGGTTAGGGATACTTAACATTTTCTCATTAACGACATATCATCTTAGCAGCTGGTGGTTAAAAATGATGACTTGTATTGGGTAAATAAAATTTTAGTTTCTGAATGTAAAGTTTAAAAACCAAGGAATGCTGTTAAGTTTCAGCATAGTCAGGAGCAGAATGCCAATGCTGCTTACTGTTACTTAACTAATGGAAAAATAAATGTTCAACTATCATGAGAAAGGAAAAGGATTTTTCCTCTTCTGTGTGTAAATTATTAAGGAAAACAGGATTGAAGGATATAGTTGAACCAAGAATTTAGCAAGGTATAATATTCCTAAATCAGTATCCATGTATCTACATCATATTTCAATGTGTAGCTGCTTTGATCAAAGCAGTACTGAGAAGTTACAGAATTGTGGACTTGTGGTTTGTATTGTTGGTTAAAACTTGGCCCCAAGGCTACCATGATCCAGTTATCCGTGTCAGAGCTGCTTGAGGTCCTGCATGAATGGGATCTGTCAGCTCAGCTTCTGCTCTGTACATCACACTTGATACCTACTGGCATGCTTCTTTGCCAGATGGTCCAAAAATTGGTGAACAAGTATTACAGATTTTCTTACCTCTGTCATTGGGAGTCAGAGGGGAGGCATAGTGCCAGAATGCTGCGAGTGTGACTTGGCAGTGTTGCTGCTCTGGTTTTCTCTGCTGATCATTAGAGCTTGCCAGTAGAATCATCGTTTAGTTTTGCACAGCCCCTCAGTTCAGTTAGAAATAAAAACCTGTATGATACATTTTCCAGTTCTTGATCAGAAGCATTTCCTAAAATATTCATAGTAAACAAATTGCTGTTCCCTCCTGGATATGAAGCCATTTTAGCATTTACAGAAAGCTGGAAGTAGTTTCCCAGAAGTCAAACTTTCATGTGCACATAGGTACATATATAGAATATTAGCTGTGTGCTGCAGGAGAGGTTGATTTACTGTCCATGCATCTATGAATTTTACATATACAGGTATTCTTAGGTAAATAGTATATGGTATAATTATTATTATTAATTTATGGTATAATAATAATTTGTTTATGGTAATAATAACAGTAGTGTCTGTTGCTGAGAGGTAAAGGCATCAAACCTTGAGCTCTCTGAGAATTTTGTGTGGTATTCAAATAGCAAAAAAAAAAATCAGTGTTTGAAATAATTGCATTTTTAAAAAACTAGACCCTAGCACTTCATATCAAGGGGGAGATGTCTCTTCAGTGAATAAAGTTTTGCTCTTAGTTTGTGGAATAATGTTCTATTTCTGGTGGGTTTTGTATTTTTTTTTCCCTAAGCTGCATGTTTCAATGAGGTGGTTTAATCAAGGTGCTGTGTTCTTTGCAAAGATATCCATTGTTTAATGTATTACAAGAGTGATTTTTGTGTTGTACATTGATTTACTGTGAGACTGACCAGGGTTTGCTCTTTTTAAGCTGTATCAGCTGGAGTAGTTACCACAAGAACCTGCTAGCCAGCAGTGACTATGAAGGCACCGTCATCCTTTGGGATGGATTCACAGGACAGAGATCCAAGGTCTACCAGGTAACACACAACCAGCAAGGAACATTTCCTGGTGCATGTACAACACTGAGTCTGAGGTTCTGCTCCTAGTCCAGCAAAAAGCTTTCTGTTCCACAGGGTGGAATTGGATATTCCTCCTGTTTGGTAAATGCCTCTCATCTGCACAGCTGTATTGAGCTGTAGTCCTCCAAGGGAGGCAGCTCTGTCTTCCTCTCACAGTTGTGAGGCAGTTGATGTTTTCTTGCTGCTGCTTTTGGGTAGGGAATCTACACAGGGAGAAATCAGTTCCTGGGAGCTGTCTCGCCTTTCTTTAGAAGCCTCAGTCTCTCCATACCTGTTGCACTTTTGTAGGGGGATAGAATATAAGAAAAATAGAGTGTAGAAAGTAATCTTACCCCTAAGGAGTTGCATCTGGGCCATTTATCAAAGATTAGGAACAGGCCTGACTTTAACAGGCCACAGCTGTAACCAGTGAGAAGAGTGCGGTGGCTGGGTAAGGGGGGAACTGGTGTCAGTGCTCTGAGGAGCTGCCCACAGGAACACCAAGGAGGTCTGAAACTCTTGTGATAAGGAGACAGCAGTATGGAACCCCTGCAATAAGATGACAACACACTTCAGTCTTTGTCAAAAGCCTTTTGGAAAACTGCAGTGATTGCCAGCGCATGTGCTTGAGAAGCAGAAATGCAAAATGTAGCCTTGAGTGAGGCTGGGAGAAGGGAGCACAAGGCAGAGCAAGGCAGCTCCTTCTCCACACGAAACCTGGTCAGGAGAAGTTTCTGGCATTTTGTTTCTTTGTGCAACTCAGACACTGTGCTTTTGTCTAATGGCTTCTGAGGACCTTGTGGTCAGAACAAGGAGGTTGAAAGTAAGAGTTGTGTTTGGGAAGAGGCTGGAACTGCTGCAGACTACTACTACCTATATAGGTATCACAGTCCATTGAAACTGGTCAGTGATAATGAAGGAACTACAGGCTCCTTTGACAGTTCAACATAAGCTTTATGTTAATCAGCAGATTTAGAATTTATTGATTAATGCAGGTCTTCATTTCCAGAGAGAAGGAGCCTTGTTTACCTCCATCCTGTAAGCTAGTGAAGAATTGGGCCAATCTAGGAAACTCAAGTTTGTTGTTTCAGTCCTAATATGTCACACTATGGGAGTTTTGCAGTTGATTTTAATGGTAATTATGAAACTAAAGAGGAAGGTTTTTAAAAAAGTTCCTATTTAGGCCACCCTTTACCTTCTCATTGGTTTTTAGTCATTTTATAATGCTTGTTTTCACTAATCCTTTGCATATCTCAGTGAAAGAGAAATTATACTGGACAGAATAAATTTAGTCTGTTTTCCCCTCAAATACATTTTGCAATTCTTTATGAGGTTGAATAATGAACCTAGAGATGACCAGCTGTTGCTTGTGTTAAAACAAACTCATTTTGCTTCCTATCAGATTACTTGAATTTTTTATTTGGATTTGCATAGAGGCATTGACATCTGCTTTGCATGTACTGAAACCCTTTAGTGACTTCATCCTTGTGAGCTTTTTGTCTTGTAAGCTTGTGTTGAAGGCTTTACACAAGGGGTTTGACTGAATTTCAGATTTTATTCAATGTAATGCTCTGCTTTCATGTGGGATGGATAGCATAGCAATTACAGCTCTTCTGTATTTTGAGGAAGAGTGTGCAGTCTTTTAATAATATTTATTTGAGTGGTAAAACAGAGGATTAGATACTAGGAGATTTACTTAATATCTCAGCAGGAAGGTGAGGATTTCCTGGACTTTCAGAGAGGAGGTGTTTGAAATGGGCATCTTGTCAGTATTGGGAGATACTTTAAAATTGCTTATTAATATTGAAAGATACAGCTACAATCTAGGATATGCAGCAGCTCATGGTGGAACCACAGTCAGTCAAATAATGCTGCAAAACCAGGTTTTTAATGCATATCCTGATTTTTTTTCTCTTTTGAAGTAAAAATTAAATCAGTTTTAATTTTTAAAAAAAGGCATTCTAGTGTTTTCTGCTTTCCTGGCATGTCTAGCATATGGATAGGCTCAATCTGATTAGGAGAAAAGATATTTTTTGAAAAACTGCTAAACATAGTAAGCTTCTCTCTCCAGGTCCCTGCTGACAATACATACCAAACATGTGACTGTTTTATCATATTACACCTCACTACCTTGCAATATTGTTTTTGTTTCTCTCAACAGGAGCATGAGAAAAGGTGCTGGAGTGTTGACTTTAACTTGATGGACCCTAAGCTATTGGCTTCAGGCTCTGATGATGCCAAAGGTACTATTTTATTTCAGACTGTGCAGAAGACAGGCTCTGTGTATTCCATGGGAAGAACAAAAATGTGCTATTTCAAGTAGCTGATTCCTCAGCTGCCTTCAGTATTGTAATTGCTGTGGTAATGTTGCAAGATATTACTGAACCGTTTGGATCTTAAGGAGAGGCTTTGTTTGGATTAACATCTCTTGCTTCACATTTTTTGTGTAATGTACTCTCAGCTAACATTCTCCTGAACTCCAAACAAACCAAAATGTGTTCTAACATTAGTTAAACTTGTTGAGTTAAAGCCTCAGGGCCTTTCAAAAGAACAGCATGTATTTATATTTCAAAAACAAGGCTGTCAGTAAAACAGCAGCAGTTAAAAAATGCCTGCTGCTCTTTTACCTGTAGCTCTGCATGTTAAAGACTGTGTTTCTTGGAGCTCTAAGGAGCTGGATGGTGGATTGTGTAGGAGTGCTGGGAGCAGCTCTCAGCCTTCCACACTCCTGGGTCCGTTTGAAAAAGCACTTTTGGAGAACCCTTCAGCCAAGCCCTTTACTACAGAGTGGTAGAAAATGGTTCCTCTTCTATATAGGAAGCTCCTAAAGAAGAGGATGGCACTGAGGGAGGTGTAGAATTCTTCCTCCCTAATGAATGAGAGTTTTATCTGCAATGCTTACAGTATCAAATCAGAGTTATTTAACAGCAGGAGCCTAAAAGTTCCTTTCCTAAGCAGTGGGGATCACTTCTCCCAGATGGGCTGACAGAGCTCTGGACAGAGCTCTTCATGATTTGCTTTGAAATGATAAATTAATTTTTCATCACTGCTAAACTTTGTAAGCTGCTTCCCCCTTCCAAAAAGCTTTTAAATGCTGTTCCAAAAGAAATTTATGTTCCTCAATTACATTTGTCAATAATGGAATCACAGAA
Source organism: Emberiza elegans (assembly GCA_024865655.1). NCBI lineage: Eukaryota > Metazoa > Chordata > Aves > Passeriformes > Fringillidae > Emberiza > Emberiza elegans. Next base: position 1,004,612 of record JALJVW010000168.1, read on the forward strand.
TGGTTTGGGTTGGAAGGGACCTTAAAGCTCATTTTTTTGCAGCCTCTGATGGAAAAAGGGACACCTTCCACTGTCCCAGGTTGCTCCAAGCCCCATCCAGCCTGGCCTTGGACACATCCAGGGGCAGCCACAGCTTCTCTGGACACCCTGTGCCAGGGCCTTAGCACCCTCACAGGGAAGAATTTCTTCCCAATATCCCATCTAACCCTGCCTTCTGGCAGTATGAAGCCCCTCCCCTTGTCCTGTTGCTGCAATTCCCAAAGCTGGTAATTTCATTTACAAAACTTTATTGATTATTTTATATTTAAGATGAGTTTAAAATGTTTTCAGTACACTTCCCCTTATTTTTCTGGTGGAAGACAGGTCTGTTTTCTGTGTGCTTAAATGCAGCAGGAGTGAATATTCACCTTGTAAGTTAACAGCCTCTTCATCAGTGCTCCCCACTCTTGCCATGCATATAAAAAGCTAATCTGGCAGGTGGATCTGCATTTATTAGCATGTTAACAAGGTGTCCAGTTTTGCAAAGCCCAGCTGCAGGCACAGCTTCTGTCTTCAGTTTAACTGTTCACTTCTTCAGTAATTGTCTGTAGAAGTGTACTGTTTACTTAGAAATTATTGTAATAAAGCCTGCAGATCCACATAACCTGCATTTCAATTCACAAAGGTCTTTTGAAGGTGTATTGGGGTTTTGGTGGATAAAACTGGTCTGGAACATTTTATCCTTTATTTTTACCATGATTTGCCTGTGATTTGCATATATTAAGAGTTCTTTAGAGAGGAGTTGAGTCTCAGCACAGATTTTACAAGTTTTTGAGGTACAGATCAATAGCAGCAAAATGCCCACATTAATGTTGTAGTGTCCATCTTCCATTAGGTGATCACACTGAAAGGATTAAATGTGAAGGAATGCTAACACTCATGACAAATGTCTTCATTGGAACCTACCTAACTCAAAATGTCCTCCTGCTTATGTTCATGGTGGTTTGGTCGAGTTCAGGTCAGTTTTAATACACAATAATACATGTGTGGCCAGGGAGAGTGTCTGGCAGGAAAGATCCTTTATCTACTTTTCCTGTCCCGTTTGATTTCTCTGCCCCTTTGAGGCCACACAGGGTGTGCAGGAGCTAATCTCATCACAAAGCACAAATATCACATTTCCCTGTCAAGTGGTCAGGACAAGGCAGCAAAAAAGGGACAGCTTTGCCAGTTCTTCCTGCTTGCCTGTGTATCTGCCTGTCTCTCCTCTTTCTTTTCAAGTCAGAAGCTAATTCTGAAAGTAGATGTGTGTTGGAGAAGGTGCTTATGAATGGAAAATCCTGTGCTTTTCAGCTCTCTCTGCCAGGGCTCAGGCACTGCAAAGGGGATGCTAACAGTGCTGTTAGGCAGAAAATGATTCTCCTATAATTAGCAGCAGCATCCCTGGGCCCCAGGTTCTTGCAATGTCCATCTTGTGAGATGAAAATAATCCAGAATATGCTTATCTGTGGAAGATCTTCCTACTTTCACAGCAGATAATGACAGCATAAAAGCATTATTGTACTTAGAATAACTAGTGTGTGTACAAGCCCTTCACTTTCATCTACAGTTGTTATGCACTCTCTTTTTTGAGGGGCAAAGGTACTTGTGTTTGTCTGTAGGGACCCAAAGGTATACTCTAACTAGATAGCAGTGAGCAAAATTGGTGTTTACTTGTTCTACAAGGAGCTTGGGGAGTAGGCACAGCCTTAATTTAAATTCTTTTATGCACATAATAATGGCAGGAGCTGTGATACTCGTGTAAGTAAGAAACGGTGAATTTCTGCTCTTGGAGAAGAAAAGATGAATTTTGTGAAGGCAAAATGATGCCATCAAAGTACCAGAACAGGGCTAGAGCTAATCCACTTAGCTAATGACTTTCAGCTGTCTATTCTGTATTATGGGTGGAGTTTTATGGCCATGGTAAAGTTAGCAGATGAGGGACAGTGCAATATTTGGTGATGCTCTGTGGGTAGAATTTGTCTTCACTGGCATAGATGCATTTTTTTGGGGTCATCAAATGTTTCTGTGGTCTGACTTTGGTTTTGAAGCTCTCTGAAACTGAGGAAAATAGAAGAAGCACTGATAAATTCAAATTAAGAAAGAGGCATGATTTTGTATCTGTAGTTCGTTTATTATTCCTGGCTCAAAAGAGAGAGGTAGGATAGAACAGGAGCAACTGAGAGCTCTGAGTTTGTAGCAATAGTTACTTTTCATTGTCTCCTGGCAAGGAGGAATGCAGACCTGTGTCTCATTACATCTAAGGGAAGTAATTTCCATGCTGCCTCAATAAATGAGACCCTGTACTAGTCCTGCAGCTATTTTTTTATAGTGCACTTAATTCAGGAAGACAACACAGATATGCAGATATGGCTTCATTTAAAAAAAAAAAGCTTTCTACAGAGGGGAAATGACCTGAGAACTGCAGCTCAGTCTGCTCCACTAACTTCCACAGGATTGTTTGGGACTGCATTTTTGATATTTTGTTCCTTCAGCTTCTGTTGACTTGAGGTGTAGGTATTTATTGCTCTCAAAATACCTAGTTGAACCTTCAGTTTGGTCATTTTTCTGGCTAAAAATTCAGTAATTTTCTGGAGATTTATGGGGTTGTTGGATTGATATAGTGGAATTGCCTTGAAGAAGTCAAGATGGTGTTGATATTTATTTTTTATTGACTGTAAAGTCTGTACCTTATGCAAAGAGTGCCCTGCAGTCACTGCTTACTGCCAGTCATCAGTTTACACCACCTTCCTGACCCCTGCACGAGGCAGTGGATCCAAAATTTTGCCTAGCAGGACAATTCAGCAGCTTTCTCCTTTCCTAGGGATTCTGCTAATCTCTTCAAATGGATTTTCTGGTAGCAAGATCCTATTCCTGGCTTAGAGCTTTTCTGGAGTAGCAGCAGATGAGCAGATAAGAACTCGCAAGTGACAGGCTGGATGAAACATCCTTACTCTGTGTACCAACTGTGAACATCAACCTTCAGCTATTGTAGTACAGGCTTCTGCCTCTTCCAGTCAGTGTTTAGACACAGAACTGATGCATGGAAAATTAACTGATAAACTTACACATTTGGTGTAAATTTTCAACTAAAAAAAATTTTAAAGGCCGAAACATTTTAAACTGAAAAAACTCTTCTGGAGGCATCTTTTTAATACAATAGTGAGGGGTAGGTATTTAGCCACATAAAGATGTCTCTCAGCAGCTGCAAAATGAGAGAAAATATGCTTTGAGAACATGTGTTTCAGAAATACTCAATCTCAGATAGTTGCTTGTCTCATCAACACAATTCTGGATGTTACCAAGACATCTGTGTTGGATAATTACTGCCTCGACCTCAGCAAAACCCATGAAAGCTACAGCAAATAAACTCTACCCTTATGAATTATGCTTTATTAACCTGTCAGTTCTTTTTAAAAAATAATGGGCAGTTCTAGGTAAAACTTGACATGTTTCATTATGTGTTGTTATGTGTCCCATCTATCCTTTTTATGGTACTGACTAAGATATAATTGGAGCCCTGCATATCTCACAGCAGTTACATCACAGAAATTGCAGGCTCTAATCTGTGCCTGTCAGTTGTAACAAATATTATGATGACTTTGAGCACATGGATTGTCTCTTCACCAGATTAAATGGCTCAGTTTATGACCTGCAAGCTTGAATGGAAAAAAAAGAAGCCAAGCTGAAAAAGAGCCCTCAATTAGCTTTTGATACTGAGCTGGGACCAGGTGGCCATTTGTTTGTTGGGGGGGGTCAAGGAGAGACTTGGCTGCTTTGGATGCAGCTTTAAATACCTGGGGGGAAAGCTTCAAAGAAAGCCTGTGTTGTTTAATACTAGATTTTGGCAGAGTATTGCTCTGAACTTGAGATCTTGTACCCACCCCACACTCCTCAAGTTGAAGTGGTGTTGTCTGCTGACACTGTTCTCTCATAAGCATGTTTTATTTGCTTCTTATCTCATCCATAAACTTGATGGGCTTCACTGCTACCAGAACTTAGACTACTCATCTCTTGGTGTCTGTTCATTTAAGCAAAATGTAAATATTTTCTTGTTCTCCAAAATTCTGCCCTGTTCCCCTCCATCCCCAAGTGCAGAATATGGTGGAGAAGCTTTATCATCCGTTTTTTCCTGGGAGGAGAGGGCTTCTTAAGCCATGCTTGCAAAGCTTGTCTTTATTTAAAAGTATAGCCAGGTGTTTAGGATGAGTATTATAGCTCTGATCAATGAGAATGCATTTATTTCTGAAAACCAACCTGAGGCTGGGTGCTGTTTTTATTGAATTTTACATAATGCTTCTGGGCAAAAAATACAAGCCCCTGGGGTTTGTATTTCTGCTGGTGTCTGTGTGTGCTGCTTTCTGATGGTTCCAGGCAGCTGCCAGATATCCACACAGTGCTGTATTTAGAATGATTCCTTGGTGTGCTCTGAGCTGTGCTGTTTCCTCCATCCTTGTATGGTCAGAAACAGCCCAGCCTTGTTGCTTTCATTGCTTGCCAAACCATCCAAAAGAGCACTGGAACCAACCTGCCAGTATTCCTCCTTTTCCTTCATCTTCTAAAATCCTTGGATAATCCAGCTGGAAACCTTGCTTCTCCCTCAAAGCCCCTGGGAAATGCTGGCCAACAGGTGACACAGAGGGCCCCTAGGAGGATGGGGGACACCCTGTAAAATTGCTGATCTCTCATGTGTTGATCGCAGTGGCTTGCAAGGTTCCTGTTATTTTGCCATTTTTGCTCACTTTGCCTCCAAAGTGATCTTTCAGTAAGAAGACTGGAGGATCTGTTGGACACAGATCTGAAAAAGGTCATGCAGCTCAAGGGGATCTCTTGAGGGGATTTTAACCCTTCATGGAACAGCTGCATGTTTAACATTGATAATATGTTTAACATATGTTATTAATATGTTTAACATAGCTTGCTTTGCTACCAGCCTCAGATTGTGATACTCCAGTACAGCTTGATCCACTCATCAAGAAGAGAGGGAGGGAAGATGTTTAAGTGTTTTCTGCCTTGTATGAATCAGTGGGGCTTGATGCCAATCTGCTGCTCCTTTATCTGGACTAAAGGCAGTGCATTGTTTAGCTTTTAATAATGATATTAACTATGTGAGGAGCACCTGGCACTCTTCATCTTTGGGTTAAATGGTGCTTGAAGTGTTTCTGGCAGGTGGGGAAGGCTGTGGTTTGAAAAGCCCTGGTGTTTTTTGTTGGTCATTCTCTGAAGCACTGGAGTGCTTAGTGGAAGGGCCCTTTCTAGCACGTAGTTTAATCAGTGTTCATGTGGTACTCTCATAGAACAGTGAAGTTCTTGTACCAAGGGATTATTGCATCATAGGAAGCCAACATAGTGATTTCTCTCCTGTCTGTGCCAGTTTCTCAAGAATAAAACAAGTTGTTCTTACTCACTGTGCATGCAATTAGGTATATTTATTCTGTGCAAAGCAATTTTGCTGTGGAGCATGGAGTTCTTGCATCCCAGCACAGGGAGAAGGAACAAAAAAGAATGTAAGCCTTCCTGTCCTTGGTTGCATGAATCTGCACTGCAGTAACCTTAAGCACTGAGATTATAGCATGTGGTTAATCACCTGCTCTGATATTTACAATGTGGACTTGAGAATATTCTCAAACTTACCAACCACCAGTGACAACTGACACTTCAGACTCACTAACATCTTAGCAACTGAGGCTTTCCAGAGTGTTATTCATGAAACAACTAGATTTTAGGCCTTTCAGATGAAGTTCATTCTTTTTGTTGTTTTTTATTTATTCACGTCTCTCTTTCCCTTTCTCTAGTGAAACTGTGGTCTACCAACTTGGACAACTCAGTTGCAAGCATCGAGGCCAAGGCTAACGTGTGTTGTGTCAAATTCAGCCCATCATCTAGGTATCACCTAGCTTTTGGCTGTGCAGGTAGGTAAAAGGGATTTGGGGAAAGGGGGTATTGTTTCTTTCTTCCTTTATTCCTTATGCTCCCCAAAGATGTGAGGTTGGCTGCTGTGCCCAAGACTGAAGTGTCCTATGCAGTTGAGAAGTTTTACTCAGACATTTTAAGTGCCACAGTGCTGTGTCAATGTCATGCCCCAGCCTGGCTTTTTGATTTGGGTGCCTCTATCAGAGATAAGGCAGGTAAAGAAATCACCCTGTGCATTTATTGGGATCGCTAAGGCAACCAGGCAGAGCTCAGCTCTGGGAGTCTCAATGTGTTATCATGATGAGAGCTGCTCTTTCTGATTTATAATATTGTTCTATAAATGCTACAAAGCCATACTGGGAATGTAACTGGTTTTACCTGAGGTGTGCTGTAAAGCCGTGGCTGTGCATGTTCCCGTAGCTCCAACTGCAGTCCCCGTGGGTGGGCTCATGTTTTCCTAGGCTGGGCAACGATGGCTGTTAACCTTTTTATTTTTTTGAATTAGTCAGTGGGGAAGGCACAAGGAGCCTTTTATTCACTTACATTAAATGGTTCTTGGTGATAACACAAAGATCTGAGAGCAGAGCAGGTGTCACTTTGGGAGGAAGCTGTACTGTGTTATGCATACAGTAACTAAAACTCACAGGTGCCTATAAATGTTTAACCAACTCTGCATTTTCTTTCTCCTTGGGGAGTTTTAATGGACTTGTAACTACTTGTTCTGACAACATTTGTTCTCTCTGGACCCTGGGAGATACGTTGATCATTCTTGCAACCACTGGTTTGCCATTTCATTCAGGTGTTCTCATTTCCAGGCCAGTTCTACTTTGGTTGTAACTCTTACGAGGCAAAAAATAAACTTGCATTTTGAATCCAAAAAATGGATTCAAGCTGGAGTGTAAAATATTGACTTGTTTGACAGGCATCTCTCTGAAGTTTAGTGAATTACATGTAAAAAACAGTTGAACAACAATACCTAGTAGCAGCATTTGAATGAGAAGGGACTCTCTAAGGAATGATGAGCACTAGCTCCAAATGGATCAGCTGCTGATTAAAATATTCCTGTAAAAGCACTATGAAACAGAATTCTGCTTGATAAATAGGTAACTGGGATGCTGTGCCACCTGAAAGGCAGAGGGGGAATAAGGCACAGATAAATCAAGGAAGGGTTTTGGAGCTGGAGGGCTCATGGGGTAGGAGCAGGTGGGAGTGTCTCTGTCCCCACACCCAGATCTAACAAACTGGGTTTGTCCTCAGCAAGTGCGTTGAGAAAGAAGCATTAGGAAGCCCTAAAAGTTTCATGGAGGTTTTAAAGGACTGCATGCATGTTTCTATGACTTAGAGGATGCTGAGGGGTAAAAGGGTATTTGTACTGAAAGAAGTGTTTACATCTGCTTGATGTTTGGTAATTGAATCTCTAAATAAAAATTAAAATGGATATTTGATTGATATTATGATTGCCGAAACAATTACGTGGGGTAATTGAACCAATGGAAATTACTTTCCACAACAGAATTCTAATTGATCTTTCAGTCATAAATACATGTGGGGAAAATGGGGCATATTAAAAGAAATACTGGAATCTTGAAAGACATTATTTGTGAATTCCTAAAAATTAATCAGAGCAAAAAAATGAGTTAGTGTCTACTTTCATACCCCATATAGTAAAAGAGTCATGTTTAATGTGTTATGATGGAGACAAAGGTTTTTCTTCTCCATCAGCTTCAGCTAGTCTTGCTTAATAATTTCAGTTAGTTTGTGGAAAAAGGAACATAACTGTTGAATAGCATGAGTTGTCACATAGGCTATAAAATTAATAAAGGAAGAGTCAAAGCTGACTTCCTTGAGTAGTACTGGAAAAAACAAGCAGGGAACAGGGTACACTGACTTGATCCTCCTGTTTGCCCCCAGCAGAAATAAAAATGAGCAGTCCACAATACTAAACACTAATTCAGTGATCAGTGTAGTGGCCAATTTCAGAAAGCTGTCTTAGCCCTGCCTTGGCTTGCTCACAGGCTAAGAGGATTTTCACATCTTGAAAACTGTTTCAATTACTTTTTCAGTGATTTATTCAAGGATAGAAGAGCCAAGACTTCTGAGTATTTCATGCCCCACACATTCTTCTATTGTATTTAAACAGAAGTGCTGTTTCTGTATATGCTCTCAATTTTTGTGCTGATTTGATGGAGCTTAATGCTGTATATGTGTCTGTTTTTTTGTGTGTATATATGTATATATCTATAGTTTAAGACATGATGAGGTAAACAATTCATAAAATGGTTAGGGAGGAAGTATTGGTACTTAAATATTTGAGCTATAAAAGGAAGAAGTAAATTGATTTACTGTACCATTAATTACATACACATTTCAGTTTCTTTTTTTCTGTATGCAGAATAGCTGAAAGCCAGTATAATTTCTTTTAACAATGTAATTTTGACTGAAGTAGACATTTTTATTTTCTTTAAAGGTTCTCTCTTAACCATTCATAAAGCTGGAACATCTTTTCATAATGTCCTTTCTTTCACACCTTGCTTAAGAAAAGCTCTTCTTTGCCCTTGACCAACGCCCAATTGCATCCATCTGTTCAGAATGCCTCCTTGAAGTGGGTTTTCCTCATCAGATGCTTCAGCCAGATCAGCATCTTGTGCTGGTTCCTCCCTTGCCTTCACCACAGAAACAGGATGACCATCTTAAGGTCCTTGTCCTTTCCACCCTGTCCTTATCTACATTTCTTCTCACTGGTTTGTAATATGTTGGCTGTTGGCCCACACAGCCCATGATGCTGCATTTTGCACAGGTGAAAAGCTGAGAGGTACCTTTCTGCCTTCTCCCATTTTAAAACTCTCTTTTACAGAAAAACTGTAAGGAAGGTCCCTTAGAGATCTGCCAATACACGGCATGAATTAAGTGAGCTGAGGTAGCACAGGGTTCACAGCCTGACTTTGCTCCCAAATCCACCCCTACAGTCCTTCAGTTCCCTCCTTTTATTGGGCAGTGCAGCATGGAGACTGGGTGCAGGTGCAAATGTTTTTATAAACCCAAACTTCTGGTTCAAGATTCCCTACAGAGAATGGGGCAAAGTGAGTGAAATGGTTTGGTTCTGTTGCAGGATTTGCTGTGATGCTGTCATTTAAATGTAACCATCTTTAAAAGTGTTGTTAGACTGTATATCTCCATGAGGAACACTCTTCTCTAGTAGAGAGCACTGAGTTGGCTTCAGATGATGTAGGAAAACAAGCTTTAGATGCCACTATAAAAGCAAATCCCAGGATTAGCATCTAATGTGGATGATATATATTTCTTTTCTGGGCTCTTCACTCTGAAGCTTTTAGATGACCAAAAAAAAAATTATCTTGGGTAGCTTAAAACAGAACAAATGGGCCATAAACTAGAAATAGAGCCTATAGAAGAGAGAAATGGATATTGGTTTGAGAAGTAATTCACTTAAAATCAGGCACTTCAGGTGTGAGGAAAGCTGGTGTGTCTGGCTGCAGCCTGATAAAATCTGTTGCAGTGGAGAGGGCACATAAAGAAGAAAAGACCCCTTTTGTCTGTTACTTTAATAAAATATTCTATTTGCATGCTTACTGAGTTGAAACATTGTCCAGTATAAACTGTAATCACTGCCAAATACAAAATCAGGTCATTCTGTGGTTTTTTTTTAAAAACAGATAGGGTTTTATTCTGAAATTAGCTATATAAATCATGGCTGAAGTTATTATTGTTCTGCCTCAGCAATAGCACTGATGTCCTTAACCCATATATTTTCTAGCAGTGCTGTTTCCCTGCTTTAAAAAGAAAACTAAAGGCTGAAAATGCATCATGCACTTCGCAGCTGGAATGTCCAAACTGTGCAGTCTGGGTGAGATCAGACTGTCTGCTAACTCCAGTGAGCTCAGTGTAGCTATTGATAGTAGGAATGTTTTATTCCCAGCCTGCTGTAATAGTGTCAGCAGCTTCCACTGACTTTTTATTTCCCATATATTAATGAGAGGTTTTGTAAGAATTCAGAGATCTGAAGTTTCTATGACATTAGATGCATCATCTCCTCAAACACTGTATTTTTTCCTTATAGGACCCACAAATCTACCAGGTTGGATTGAGGGCTGAGAGAACTTTCTCAGGGCTGCAGAGATGCAGAGGACAGAGACTGTCTCCTCTCGAGGAGCTTCACAAAATAAGTGCAAGCAGCAGAGAAACACATATGGATAGGATAGCAACAGAACAGCTGAAGTACAGTCAGAACTTAAGGGTTTGCTGCATTAGTTTTAGCTTTGATCAGTCTCTAAAACCAGCTTTACTATGTTTCACAAACTCTTGATAGTGTGGGTTCAGATGAAGTGACCACAGCAGGAAAAAGTGGGATGGTGCTGATTGATGCTGATCTTACTACTTAGAGCTACAGAGTTGGAGACTGCCTGCTTTGGAGATGCCATACTCCCTCCTAAACACTCCAGATTTTGCTTTTCCATCTCTTCTTCACTCTACCAATTGCTTGGCTAAAACTGAACTGCCTTTTTTCTGGATTAGGTTATTCCCTGATCCACTGAGCACCAGTGCCAGCCCCAGACAGGTTTTTGGCAGCCTGTATCAATGCCAGTGTTCACTAACAAGGGGCAAACCCTCAGTGAGCATGAGGTGTGCTCTTAATGCTGAGCTTCTCCTCTTTTACCATCTCTCTTCCTTTTTCCCTTCCCCACTTTCTGCTTTTCCTTCAAAGGTGATTTTGTCCTTCCCCACCATGTTTTCCAGGCTGTTTAAAGATGTTTCATGTGCACCATCTTTAGTATTTCACAATGGTGTTGTATTCTGATTTTGAATGGTCACAAAACTAATTTAAAGCTAGGGATCAGTAGCAGCATTATGAAGGATTCCTGTTGTTGTGTCAACAGCTTTGTTTTCATTTGCAGCTATTTACCCACCCCTTAAGGTCTCTGCAGCACCCTGATGCACTTACACTTCAGGGTCAAAAGTGGCTTTTTTATCATCATCATCCCATTTTTCTAATATACCTGGAGTCCAAGTGGGGCCACTTCAGAGACTCTCCTGGCCAGTGAAATATTGATTTTTCTGCTGCAGTAACTGAAGCAGTGATTTCTCTTTTCCAAACATCTCCCTGTAGAGTTAGCTTTGTACATTGTCTCAGATCTGGGTGACTTACCTGTCTTGTCACTCAGCTCAGAAGAATGATGGGATATTAATGACCAAGAAGGTATAGTGTGCCTTTTTGGAAGAGAATTAATGTTTTACAGCTGAGAACAAGGTCTTACCTTAATAGATTCTCATGGGTGAGCAGTGTGTTGTGTTGAAGGCTTGCAGTGGCTCAGAAAGGATCTATTTGTGTGAATATATGACATATTTAGGGTGGAGTTAGGGCTTGAGCTGAGAGATTGCCTTCAGTGTATGAATTGAGCTCGGTGTTTAAAGGCACAGACAAAGGTTAGGCATTCCTTTCAAACCTGTGTAAAAACTTCACAGCAGTGAGTGCTCAGAATTCAACCTTGACGAAAGCAGTGGCATGCAGCAGTTCAGGGCTTGCCCATTACCTGAATAGGACTTTACCTGCAGTGTGTTTTTTCATTTTGTGGGTAGGTAATAATAAACCTTCCTCTAGTCCATGATCTCTGAGGCTGTTGGCAGGGGAAGCAGAGGACAAGATTTGTGTTTTGGAAGTGCACATTTGTCACCTTTCATTCAAACTCATTCCAGAATTCACTGCAAAGCCTTTGTTTGTTTTGCATTGGAAAGCATTTACAGCACTTCAGTCAGTTAAGGGTTCTTTGGAGGAATCTATATTTTTGGCCAGTAAGGCTGTGATCATATTTCTGTCCCAAAGTACTTGTTGTAGTGGAAACACTGAGCTTAGTGGGATTTTTTAGGTGAGGACAAATCTTTGAAGGTTTGACTTACACGTTATCCCTCTTCATGGACCCTGGGATGTAAATGAAGGTGAGATATCAAACCAAGCCTTCTGTCCTTGGTGAAGGAAAAAAGGACAAAGGAATGAAGGACCAAGATTGATGAAGGCAATCTTTCTGGCCCTGGTAGGTGGATCACATTGTACTTCTGCTTGGGACTGACAGTGAGAAGAGCTGCACCTATACTGTGGTATTTAAACTTAAGATCTTTGTAGTTAAGCTGATTTTTTCTGTTCCTGCACATCAGAGATGCTGCCAGATCTGTCAGGTAGTGTCTTCCTGCCTTGCTGCCACTGCTTCCTAGGAAATCACAAAGGGATGTGAAACCTCTCATCAGTGTGCAGGATGTGTCGCATGTGCAATTTTCACATAAGCCCTAAGAGTTCAAGAGCTGATAGAACTTTTTTACTTACACAGAAAAAGCAGTATCTGACTTGTCTTGGATAAAGCAATTGCAATGAATAGTGACTAACAATATAGAGACCTACTGGGGAGTTTCCTAACTTTGTCCCAGAGGTCATCACACTTCAGTAACAAGTGAATGAATAAAATGAACTTGAAAAGCTCCATTTGATTCTCTAGAGAAAAGGATAAATCTGTCATTGGCAGAAATGAGTGTGCTAATTGTTTGCTTAAATATTCTTTTCATGAACATTTTGTCTTACAACTGGCACAGAAGTCATTTACTCAATGTGACGACATTCAAATTTAAATTGAAATGAGCCTTGGAATTCAGGAACAGATAGCCAACTCCAACATTCATCTTTTTCTCAGAATGCCAAATTGCTCTTGCTGCTAGCTGTTGCTGTATCCCTTAAGATTTTAATGCTTTCCAACCTCTGCAGTTTTACTGGTAGCTCGTTCAAAGGAATTGCTCTTTGAAATGACATCCTCTGTAATGGCTTCCTGTGTTTTCTCCTGTTCAGACTGCATGGATTAACTGTTTCAGCCTTTTATTTGGGTACTGTGCTTCTGTACTAACTGGTGGAGATTGTCACATAGCACAGGAAAATCTGTAACCAGTGAGTGCAGTGTGGGCTCTCATCTCAAAGGCATCTTTTCAGTGTCTGAGCATCTAAACATTGCATGAGTCTTTAAGAGTAGAGTTTTAAATGGTTGGGCAATGTTCATATCAGCCATTTAAATCTCACAAATATGACAAAAATGAGACTGTAGATGCATGGGCAAATGCAGTTGCTCTTCACATCATTACGTGTTTCATTGCCTACTTAGGGTGTGTTGCTTCTTTTCCACCTTGGATACCTGTGTATCATCACGTGTTTTCTGTGCTTGTTTCCCTGTGTACACAATCCACCATACCTTTGGTTTAAGTCTTCTTAGCTGAAGCTTGGATTTTAGCAATTGTAACACTTCTAATATTCTTCCTTTCTTCAGTGGAGTCTCCTGTGAGGTCAGTTTAGATAATGAATCAGATGATCAGCTTCAGAAGCTATTAACACCAATATCTCCTCAGGCTAGTGAAGCAGAATGTAGTTCTGGACTAAAATCAGGTTTGACTGATAATTTGGCCAACTCAGGTTCTCAGGAGTCTGCACTTTCCTTAGAGCTGCTTTGACTGCTCTGAAGCCTGTTTGGTTCTCTTTGTATGATGTCTGCTAGTACAACAGAAACCTGAAAGCTTCATAAATGCACTTTTAAAATCCTGGGGAGGATGTTCCTTTCACATCCCTCTTTTGTAATGCCTCAAGCCCTTGTCTACATGATCTTGACCTCTTGGAGTGTGTGGTTCCAGGGAATCTTGACTGTGCTGCCCTTTCCCTCCATCACAGCTGTGACTTGTGCAACTTTGATTTTTTCAAGAACCAGAGCTGACTTGGCTTTAGCATTAAGAAGAGTGTTTGTTGTGTGCGGTATGTATCTGAATGAAGAGAGATGTGTTCAGCAAGTGCCATGGTATTTTTAGTTTTGATAGATGTACCCAGCACTTCATGTACAAGTAAAGCTCCTGTTTCATCTCTTCCAAGGTCTAGTCCATTTAAACAGCATGGAGTGAAGCACCTTTTTCATAAAATGACTGTTCTTCACATGTTGTAGGTGTCATAAAATTTATTTTGGACATCAGCTTACAGGCACTAGTGCATGTAGAGTTATGCATTTACATAGTCAGTGAGAAAAGCTGTGTTAGGAGCATAACTGAATGTTGCATCTGATCAGTGCATAATTTTTTTTCTTCTTTCAGATGTAAAGAATGAATTCTTTCCAAAACTGCAGGTTATTACTGCTGTTTCTTCATTAGTTTTGTAGCATTAGTAAATCTTGCTTTTATGTACTGAATATTTTGTTTCTCCAACAGTCTGATGGACAACAACCCTTGAATTGCACAAAAACCATCTATCTCTCACTCCTGTGAGAAATTGCTATAGCTCTTTAAAACCATAAAGGTCAAAGTTTCAAAAGAGCTCTGGAGAAATCTGTTTTGCTTCCCTCTCCCATCAGAGCCCTTTTGTCAACTGATTAATATCTAATGTTTTATATCTCCTCCTTCTCTCCTTAATGTAAGACAAGTTATTTAGGGTGAAGGCTTTATGGGCTGCTGGATCAAAAGCTTTAGACAAGTCAGTAACAAAATGTCCCCAGTGTGTAAAGACCATTATCCATAACCTGGCAAATGTCATCTGTAACTTTGAGCTATAGGGAATCTGTGGAATACAAAGGTTAAAAACCCAGTTGGCAGTTCCCATCAAGGCTGCTGTTCTCTTTATCTGTTCAGCAGAGGGAGATATAGATCTTTAGAGGAATGCTAGTGTTGGTATGTATTTTTTAAAAAATAGTACAGCTGGTGTGAGTAGGAGATGCAAATCCCTGGCTGAAGCAGGGTATAGTGTTTCCTGCAGAGTTCTGTCAAAATATTTCAAGTGCTGACCTGAAACCCTGTGCTGGGACACCCCTGAGCCTTTCTTTTGTAGAAGGGTCTTATTGTGCTGTTGGTTTTGCCAGAGATTAAACTGACAGACATTCAGTCTAACCTCAGCTCTTTATTTCAGTTTTCATGGAGTGGAGCTTTCTCATTGTGCCCCTTTTATCATCCATTTTGCTAAACAGAACACTGTTGGTCATTTTCCTTCTTCTCAAAGCTGTGTTCTTTGTTTGTTTTAATTTAAACCTTGACTGGATTTGTGTTGAATTCCCTAAATATGATTTTTTTTAAGGGTGGATTTCCATTGGATTCCTTAAATCTAATCTTTGGAGGCTGTTGCCCATCATCCATATTGCAGTGTAGGAAAATGAGATTAAGTTGTCATCTCCAAATACCCATGTGCCTTGCTCTGCTTTAGAAACTTCCTTTCATCTCCTCACTAACATCATGGGCTCTGTGGCTTCCTCACTTTAAAGGGTTTAGTTGTTTGGGCTTTTTTAAGATTTGCTACCGGCAAAATGAATCATACAGACCTTGCTTAATCTTGTATAGTCTTTGAGCACATGGGGGAGGTTTTTACCTGCAGGGAAAATCTGTATTGAATGCTTTTCTCAAGTTCAGTCCCTTTTTGGGTGGCCACTGAATGTTTGACACGTATGAAGGTGGGGTGTGCAGGACCTCCCCAGGAGTCTGGTACCACTTGTCTAGACAGAGCTCTGAGAGCAAATATAAATGAAGTACTGCATCCCAAATCATCTTGGACACACACCTGAAATACAAAATAAGGGCATTGTTGCAGTTTGCTGCTGTGGACCAGAGCATTGCTTCTAAGAGAGATTGCTGAGATTTCCCCAGGGCTGCAGAAAAATGGTTATGCAGAGAAAAACTGTTCCTTCACTGCAAAGGAAACTCCAGGTAAAAAGAAGAGAAAAAAGCAAATGCATCAAATGAATAATTTTGTCTTAATTATAGAAACAAAGCACTTGCAGTTTCTGCTGGAAGAAAAAAATTGTGAATACAAAGCCATATTCAGCAAACATTTTAATGTGCCTGTGATAATGGCTGTTGGGATAAATTTTTCTTGATTTATTGGGGCTTTTTTGGAAGGGAAGGTACAAACAGGAAAAATAAAAAATTAGCTTTTTTTAGCACAGTTAGCTTTACCTGTGCTGCAGAGTTCTGGGGGGAGGTGTTGGAGTGACAAGGGTCATGAGTGACATTCTGCTGTCTGCTCCTCATGTGATTTGTCATGCTGCAGGAGAGAAGCAGCACACTGCATTCTTCAGCAGGATGCTCCAGACAGTTTGTTCTGCAAAGGTTCTTTGCTTCAGGCTGTATCAAACCCATTCTTAATCTCTTGCCTTTACAGTAAAGGAAATTGTTTGTACAGAGGGCACTGATGTCAACTTACTGTTGTTGATATTATCTAATTCCTTCTTCAGAAAATTCTTGTGCTAATTTTTTAGTGCAGGGCTTTGTTCCTGTGAATTCAAGTCCACTCCTCCCTGTCCCTAATGCATTGTCATCTCTTTTCTTTTCCTGAAGCATCTATTTCTTTTATGTAGTGGAAACTATCACACTGTCTTCCCTCCCAGAAGTGGCTTGTGATAGGCCAAACCCTGTGCTCATCATATCCCATTTCAGTATTATTCTCTCCAGTGAAATAGATCTATTTTTACTGTTTTGTTGGCTGGAAGGCTTCTTCACCATTCTTTGTCAAATGCCAAATGCTACCCTGCGTTTCTGTTGCTGAAATAAAGATTTTTTTATTTTCCTCCTCACTGTCTCTTCTGCCCTGGAAGAGATTTCTTTAGGGCAGTTGTCATTCCATGAAGTTTCACTTGTTGAGCTGATTTATTCCCAAAGATGGAATGTTCAGCTGTCCTATGTTCCTTATCTTCTCTCCACAGCAAGACCCACATATGGATGTTCAAACTCCAGCCTGCCTTTCCGCTGTAAGGAAGATTAAATCCTTACCCCAAACTTTCTGAATAAATCCACCTCAGTCACATGAAGATCTGCAAGTGCTGTTTGGTATTGCAGGCTTGGCAGCAGTTAAAATTCAGCTGTTCATTTTCTCTTCCACTAGTAAGAAAAAAAAAGTGAATTCAAGGAGAGCTAAGGTTGTATGACAGTGCTTCATGCCTCCCCCATTGTGTGGGTGTAGATAGACAAAACCTGAAAGATCTGAGAAGCCAGAAACCTGTGCAGCAAAACACAGCCCAAACATTATTGCTGTAGTGCTGAGAGGTGGGCTAATGCCTTGCCTTTCTTATGTCAAGAGCAAATAGCTTAAGCAAGTTTGTATTTAAAAAAAAAAAAAGATGATCTCCCTAATCCTTTGACATAAGAGCACTTTCAAGACAGCTGAGGGAAGAGTTTATAGAATTGTCTTTGGAAATGCTTGGAGTGTGACTGAGTAGGGCTCTTAAACACAGTTATTTAACTTGGAAAATGAATCCAACTTTGCAGGTGCCCCATCCTTGACTGGGCAGTTGGACTGGCTGGATTTCAGAGGTCCCTTCCAAACTACAGTACTCCGTGACTTTCAGGGCCTTTGAGCAAAAATGGATTTCTGACAGATATGGCATTCTGTATAGGATTAAGTTTCATTTGAGCTTCCTCATAATTGAATTCTAAGTTGTCTTTCAACCAGCCTTTGATATCATTGCCTTGGCAGGGAGACTCCATTTCCTGGTGCACAGAAGATCCACTGGAGAAGTTCCACTTTTTTTATTAATGGCTTTTCAGTAAGTCTGTAAGTCATTCTGGAGCTAGGTAGGAGGCTTTTGTAGATTCCCTCTGGAATTTAAGTAAATGTGTTTTCAGACATTTAATTTGCAGGGTTTGGGCTCTGATGGCAACCTTTCCTCAGGTGTTGTTTGTCTGGCCCTTGTTCAGGTTTCTCTAAGGACCAAGGTACCCTCATGTGCCATATCATCCTCAGTGTACTGTATGGAAGTACAGTGATTTGAGTATATTTTTAAACCAGGATGTTTTTCCTTTTTATCGCCTTCCTCTTTCTCCTCCCTAACAGAAGAAAGGTTTTTCCTGGTGAAAACTGAGGTTTTGTGTGAGTCTCCTGATCCTGTTTCCATTTTTAGTCCAGCCAAAGACTTTTACCTTTGTGGATTCAAGCTTCCTTTTTTATAGCAAGAAATCACACTGAGCTTGGCCAAAAAAAGAGACTTTTGGTTAACCCATCTAAAGTTCTGTTGTTCTACCTCTTGTTTATCTCTGTTCAGCAAATACTCATCAGGATGGCTCATCCCCTCTCTCATGACACATCAGGTAGGGAAATAACAGTGGGTGCTCTTTCCTTTTACCCAGAGACACTCAAAGCAAGCTTTGATTTAAACCACTGTACTCTGGACACTTGAAGCCATAAGGATGCAGTTATATTTTCCTGCTAAACAAGTTGCCTAGATACAATTCTCAGAGCCCTGAAAACTGAGTGATCTTGCTTACACTTGGTATACAGAGGAGAAACAAATGAAAAAAAGATCAATTTGTGTAGGTAGATGTTTGAATATATATATAATTGGATTTCAGCTAACCCCTTCAATGTTTGAGTGATAGAGGTTTCCTCCAGGAACTCTGAAATCTTTTTTATTTTTTAGCCAATGGAAATAAAACTGAAATGAAATGTTACAAAGTCATGTCTCTCCTCTTTCATTCTGATGAAAAACATCTTGTGGGCTTGTTTTATACCCTTTTGTTTTGCTGTTGTTTTGGTTTCCCCAGCATAATCTTAATTGATGGCAAGCAGAGGTATCTTGCACCAAATTTGCTCTGACTCAGTTTGTCTTGTTAAACAGGTCATTTAAATACACCCCCTCAGACTATAAATGTCTCTTATTGTTACTGCTGATCTACAGAGTTTCACTGGTGAAAACAAGCCAGCCTTGATCCAAGCTTGAAGTTCACATGGAGGAAAACAGACACAAATGAAGAACATGGGGCAATCATGAGCTGAGGACATGAGTTACTAAATGTAACAAATCAGACCATCATGGTAGAGAAGCTCAAGAGCACATTAAAGATTATACTCCAGCCTGAGCTTCTGTTTCAGTAAAAGATCTGTAGTGCGAGGTGTGCAGGACTGCAGACTGTAGCCAGAGCATTAATGTATGAAATTATTTTGACCTTTAGGTTTATTATTGAAGATGTATTTTATTTTAAAAAAGTCAAAAATGTGCCTTGATCACAAAATAATTCTACCAGACCACTTAATTAACATCTGGCTGCCTACCTGACAGCTGTGCATTTCAATATGGGCATTTTCTTGTCTGTGACATTTATCTGCTGTGGAACAAGGAGCATCATTATATTCTCAAGTCTGTGAGTGCTGAGAAATCCAAGTAAGGTAAAGGACTTCTTTTTTTAATGGATCAATAATCTAAATATTGAACAGTTGAGAAATGTGCATTTTTAAATGATTGAAATAAGAAAAATGGGCATTGATTCTCCAGCAATTTAGTTTTCCAAAGGAGAGCCACAGAACCTTTGTATGCAGCTCTTGGGTCTTTCTAGTGGTTACATCCTTTGAATATAAAACTGTTGCATTGCAGGTAAATTTTTGTTTTGCTGTCCTTGGCTTGATATTCCTTCAAGTAAGTGGTTCTTGGTTGAAAACAGCCTGGGGGTCTTGTGAATTAGCTGATGCTGATTAATGTTCATGGTGAAAATGGATGAAACACATGACCTGCAAGATGCATATTACCTGGAGAGTGGGGTTGGTCTGCTCTCTGGTTTTTGTGTGTGCTGGTGCTCAGTGAAAGATGGAATTGCTGCTGTGTGCCACCCTGTCATAACCCTTGCTGCTGTGCATCACCACACAGTAAGAGCTTTACAATAGGTGGTGTTGAACCTAAAGCCTGCTGGTAGCAGCAGTTTTGTAAATTTTTTTAACAAGTCTAAATGTAAGGAAAATCACTTTTGGGAAAAACAGACTCTGTTCTTTTCTGTCTTTTGTTTAAACAACTAAAAACCCAAGATCAATTCCATTTTTCTAAATAACTTGGGCATTACCTATGATGCTGCTGGCTCCATTAGCAATTCCCAATTCTCTCATTTTAGAAGTTCTGAAACCTGATTTTCTATTATGTGTAACCACCTCATGAGCTCATTTACTGCATCCCCACCCCTGCAACCAAGCTGAATGTGAGAATTGAGGCTGAGGAGGTGCTGATCCCTTCACCTTGTTCAGCACAAACCCATCCTTGTCTTTTGCCCTTTTCCTGCCAGCTGGGGTTGTGTGAATTTATGAGCAGCTGAGCAGAGAGGGATGCCATCCTTTGCTGACATGGGTTGTATTTACTGAAGAGGTGGCAAGATCTCAGGAGTTTGGAGAAGTCGGAATCCTTGATTAGTTGTCACTTGATGGCTCAAAGGTGAAAGCAGCAGCATCTTAAGGGAAGTAAGCTGAGAGTAATGGAAAAAAACTATTTAAAAACCCAGGCTTGTGGTCAGAGACCTCTCTGCAGCAATGGCAGAGCTTAGCTGTCCTTTTTGCCTTCTGAGATCACTTAAAAATACATGTATAAAAAATAAAATGACTTGCCAGCAAACATTTGAATTCAGAAGGTATAGCAGCGGATTTCTGTCATGCTCAGCTTCTGCAGTGGCATTGAACTAGATGAGAATTGTTCTGGAGTGTTTAATTTGTTATGAAATATATACATGTTCTTTCCCTTTATTTCATCAATATTTAAATTAAGCCTGAATGCAGAAGAAAAGGTGAAGCAGGGAGCTGTTGCTGCCAAAAGGCTGGGCAGGCACGAGGCTTTAACTCTACAAATGTGAATTCTAAAATGAACTTGTTCTGAGTGAGTTTTCTAGTCGGGGTGGAAATTAGCTGAACTATGATATCAATATTCATTTTGAGGAGCAAACAAGATGCAAATACCCGTGGTGTTGCTGGTTGGCAGTGGAGCATGCTCTATGATCTGCAGGGATGCTGGATGAGCTGACAGGTTCTTGTGGAGTTCAGGAAGTGTTTGATTCCCCTCATTGCCCCCTCCATTTCCCCCACCTTCATCTGCCCCTTGGGAAGATCTCACTTTCTGAGCTTCCCAGGGCACCCTGCCACCTCACCTCTGACCTGCTGGTGTGCCAGAGATGCTGCCCATCCCAGACAATTTCAGCTCATTCAAGTCCACCAGGCAAGGCTTCTGCTGAGATCTCTGGGAGTTGTATTTTTCTCATTTCACTTCACTTTGGGGCTCTCTACTTCCTCAGCAGATGGCATTTTTATCATGCTTTTTGTGAAGTCCATATGGCCTACAAGAGAGACTATCTCTTTAATTGTAAAACATGACCACCTGTTCAGATTTTAATGAGTGCAGTGAACATCCATCTTCATGTATCTACTTAAAAATAGCTGCTTCAATTGAATTTTAAAAAAACAAACAAAAAACTAAAACCCATTTGGGCGCCAACACTTTGTCTGCTGAAATAATCAATTAATAATTAAGTGGCTAATTTTGGAGCCCAGTGGCCTTGCTGGTTGCCTCAGACCTGTTGTGATGAGAGCAGACAGTGATTGATTGCCCTGCTGATGCCCAGAGGCACAGCCGTGCTGGGGCCAGATGCTGCCAGGCTTTGAGCTGTTTACTGGGATGTTTGGAAGGTGAATGCAACTTCATGGTTCTCTTCTGCACATAGACTTGTCTGCCCTGCTGCAGCTCCCCCCTCTCTGCATTGCTCCAGCTGTTCAGATACAGCATCCCTTTCCCTGCTATTTTCTTGAAGGATGAAATCTGGTGCTCAAAAAGGTGCCCTAATGATGGCCCAGTGTTGAAACTGTAAGCAAAAATAGACTTGAAAGGCTTAGCCACTAACTGATTCCTAATAAAAAGCCCTGCTAGAATCATTCTGCTCATTAAAATAGCAATTGCCAGTTAACTGTTTCACAGCTCCCACAGGTCTGCTGCATAGATGAAAAACTTGGAGTTTCTTGGCTCCAGCTTTCAGGGAAGTAGAAGAGACCAAGATGCCCAGATATTGTTAGAGTAAAGTCCCTTAAAAGTTAACCCATTGTTCAATAAGCCTGTTGCAACATCATGTTGCTCTACAGCTAATTAAAATACCCAAAATGGTAGGAGCACACTGGGATTTTGGTTGCTTGGAGGTTTAGTATTTCAGAGGTGAAAGACACAGGAGCTGTTTGAAAGAGTGCTTGGGGCACAGCATCTTCAGTGCTGATAGTAAGGGGTGCAACAGCTGCTGGGTTTCAACATAAGAGTAATCTGGCAGTGTGAGTGGTGAAAACTTGGTGTGGCTGCTTGGAGCATCTGCTTTTACACCATGAGGAAGGAAGAGAGCCAGAAATCCTTACCCAGAGAGACCTCTGAGCTGGTTATCTGCAGAGAGTAAAGTGCTGGAAGCAGAGAGAGGGAAAGGTGATTTGCCTGCCCCTTGTTTTATTGAAGGTATTTCTGACACAGTCCCCACCCCATAGCCACCAATTAGCCCCTTAATCCGGGGGTGGAGCTCCCCTTGCTGGTCTGGTGATTGATGTAAACCTGGTTATCTCTCAAACCCCATGGGATTTTGAGACAGCAGCTCTCTCAGTTGTACAGAGGACAACACCCAGCTTTGAAGTGCTGTGCAAATACAAAAATAGCTGTAGCTATTGGCTTTTAAATTCATTTCTATGTAGTCTTTTTGATCAGCTTCCACCAGTGGGACATTATTTCAGTGGGAAGAGGGTCAGAGCAGATTTCAGCTATGTCTGGGTATCACAAGTTCCTCAGTGAGAGAGATGTCCAGCTTGGTTTCCATGTGCGTGGCCTTCCCTCCCTGTGCTTCCAGAATAGCAAGGGGTAATTAAATGAAATTGAACGTTAAAGGCTGAAAGTTGGGAAGGATGAAGCTTATTAACCTTGTTGAGCAGGAAGGAGCGCTGTGGGGGTGTTTGGGGCTTGGGTCTCATGAGTTTTTCTCTTCTTGTTTTTTCTGGTTTCTTGGGAATTGACATTTGGCTGTGCAGAAAAGCAAATGTATCACTAATTCTGCTGTGATCCCTTTCATATGGTTGTGGCACTGGGGCACATCTGTGAATTAAATCTTAAAATGAACTGGAATTTAATCTGTTCCCTCATTAGCAGAAATGCTAATTCTTTCTTGATTGGTAATAAAGTCAGAGGAGAGAAGCAAAAAGCAAAGGTAGGAAGGTTATCCATCCAGAAGCATGCATGACAGATTTAATCCTGTTTTTCCACAATCCAGTTTAAGTAGCAGACTGAGTTTTTACCCTTGAGTTCTTCAGCAGTTTTCAAAGAGGGGGGGCAGCTTGAGGAAGGAAAAGGAGGCTGGGAGTTGGAAAAGGCAATTGGAGTGGTTGAGCAGGGAGCTGAGAAGGCAGGCAGAAGGGGTGAGAGTCCTTTTAGCTGCTGCCTTGAACGGGGTCATGGGGTTGGCAGGATACACATACAGGGACACACATATGAATGCACCTTTTTCACTTCCTGACCCTTTGAAAGGGAGCATGGACCCTTGTAGAATGAATTTTGGGGCTGTTTTAGGAAGCCTCTTTTGCTGTAGCACAGACTGTTTATCCTAGACAGGGCTTGAAGTGAGACGTGGAAACAGCAGGCAGGATTTTTATTGTGATCATTCCAGATCCTGTGCATCCTTCCCAACTGATTAAATGTGGGGCTGTTTGAGGGTCCCCAGGACGAGGGAAGAGATGAGAATCTTGACTCTGTGTTTCAGAAGGCTGATTTATTATTTTATGAAATTAGATTAGATGAAATTATATTATGTAAAATAATATTATATCAGATAAAATTATATGCTATTATAGGATATATATGGAATGATGATATAGTATAGTGTGTTATAGTATATTTATATTATAGTATATATGAAATTATATGATATTACATGATACTATATTATATGACATTATATGAAATTGTATTATATGATATTATATGAAAATTATATAAAATTATATACTAAAACTATACTAAATGAATAGAAGAGAGGATTTCATCAGAAGGCTGGAAAAGAATGAATAATAAAACCTCATGACAGACTCAGAGAGTCCGACACAGCTGGCTGTTATTGGCCATTAATTAAAAACAATTCATGTGTCTCAGACTCTCTGCTGGTCAGAGTGACTCTGAGATATGTACAAACCTCTTTTCCCAGCCTGGCAGTCAAAGAAAGAGTCAGAACTCTTCTCTTCCTGTTCTCAAAGTTGTTTATTGTTTCCTATCTATAAAATTCCTTCTCCAACCCACCAAGGTCTGTCTGGCAGGTCGGGTTGAGGCACACTGCCCACCTTCAGAGGTGGTGTTGTCTTTTTATACTAAAAACTACGTGTACAATATTTACAATTACTTCCCAATACCTATCACCCATGTTAGACAGTGAGCTTCTACTCTAAACCAATCTGTAAGTGCCAACATCACAGCAGAAGATGGAGCCCAAGAAGAAGGAGGATAAAGGCTGGACATGCCCAGATTCCTCCATCTTGCCTCCTGAACCCCCATTCTAAAAACCCCAAAAATCCATTTTTCACCCTATGATAAATTCACTATCCTTCTACTTAAACTCTCTTGACTTTTATTCTTCATATAAAGGTTGGTAATTGTTTTTTCCATGGGCTAAATCAAAGGCACAGGGGCCTTGGGCTCTGTGCCAAGGTCTCCGAGCCCCCTGGACAGGGGCTCAAGCCCTCCAGGGAAGCCAGAGGAATTTCCTGGGTTCTGACACACATGCAACCAATCCAAGATGCACCTGTTGGTAAACCATCCAGACCACATTCCACAGCCATCAGATAATTATCGTTTACATTTCTTTCTGGGGGCTTCTCAGTAGAAAACTCCTCCTAGAGAAGGGATTTTCATAAAAAAATTTCAGTGACAAAATGTAAATTCCTTTTTTTCCTGGTGTGCAGATCACTGTGTCCACTACTACGACCTCCGCAACACTAAGCAGCCCATCATGGTGTTCAAGGGGCACCGCAAGGCCGTCTCCTATGCAAAGTTCGTCAGCGGCGAAGAAATCGTCTCTGCGTAAGTGTTGCCTCTTATGTAGTGTTGGAATATTACCAATATAGCCAGATGGGACATGCCTGAGCTTGTCTGGCCCTTGCTGCTTTACCAAATAGCTGCAGCTGTGGTGTTTCACCCCACAGACACTTTTGGCTGGCTGGGTGTGTGGTGTTTCACCCCACAGACACTTTTGGCTGTGGGTGTGTGGTGTTTCACCCCACAGACACTTTTGGCTGGCTGGGTGTGTGGTGTTTCACCCCACAGACACTTTTGGCTGGCTGGATGTTGTGTCTGGGCGCTTGGGGACAAGTCCAGACCTGCAGGAGCTCTGGTGGCTGTGGGATGGAGCCTGCCCCCATAACAGGGGCTGCTCCTCAGGTTCACCTCTGGTGGAGAAGCTTTAGGGTGATGATGAAGAAAAGGAGTCGGTTCTGATGGAGGGTTTGGATCCAGAGCTTTGTTCTGGCCCACAGGCCTCTGAATCCAACAGAACTCCTAGAGTGTGGGGTTTGCTCGCCCTTTTACCTGGGGGAGATGGGGATGGAAGGGGTAGGAAGCCACCAACCAGGTACAGGAAGGGAGGTCTCAAGGGACAAAGGACACCTGCATGGCCCAATGCCCCCCAGGGGTAGAAGGCATCTCCTGAATTCTGCCAATCACTCGACGCCCTTCTGGAGTTCCAGGATTGACAGACAGTGCTGGCAGGAGGCAAGGGAGGGGGAAGGAGAGGTGACTGACACACCTGGGAGGGAATTATCATGGGAGGAACTGGGTTTCTGACGGTAAATCCTGAAATCACAGTGCAGCAATGTAGGCTAAAAACTGTGCAGCCCTCACTTCTCTGTGCTCTTCAGAGCTGCTGAGCAAGTTCACCTGTGTGGGTGGCTGCTCTCACAGGCTGCTGTGCTTTTGGGAGGCAGATCGTTGCTTTTCTCCAAGTTGAAAATAGAAATTCATTCGTGGTGTCATTTGGCTGTGCTCTGTCTTGTGGAGCTAAATTGCTTAAGAGGAATATGAAGACAACTAGATGTGGCTCCTGTGCCCAAGTGCTTACTTTGGGAAGCTGCAGGTGGACTGGAATGATGATATAGTATAGTGTGTTATAGTATATTTATATTATAGTATATGTAAGAATTATATGATATTACATACATTTTATAATATATGACATTATATAAGAGAGTGTATTATATGATATTATAGAAAATTATATAAATTATATACTAAAAACTATACTAAATGAATAGAAAGTTTCATCAGAGAGGCTGGAAAAAAGAATGAATAATAAAACCTCATGACAGACTCAAATTCCGACTTACAGCTAGAAACAGTATTGGCCATTAATTTAAAAACAATTCATGTGTCTAGAACTCTCTGCTGGTCAGAAATGACTCTGAGATATGTACAAACCTCTTTTCCCAGCCTGGCAGTCAAAGAAAGAGTCAGAACTCTTCTCTTCCTGTTCTCAAAGTTGTTTATTGTTTCCTATCTATAAATTCCTTCTCCAACCCCACCAAGATCTGTCTGGCGAGTCGGGGTTGAGGGCACTGCCCACCTTCAGAGGTGGTGTTGTCTTTATACTAAAACTTCGTGTACAATATTTACAATTACTTTAATACCTATCACCCATGTTGAACAGTGAGCTTCTACTCTAAACCAATCTGTAAGTGCCAACATCACAGCAGAAGATGGAGCCCAAGAAGAAGGAGGATAAAGGCTGGACATGCCAGATTCCTCCATCTTGCCTCCTGAACCCCCATTCTAAAACCCCAAAATCCATTTTTTCACCTATGATAAATTCACTATCCTTCTACTTAAACTCTCTTGACTTGTAATTCTTCATATAAAGGTTGGTAATTGTTTTCCTTAGGCTAAATCAAGGCACAGGGGCCTTGGGCTCTGTGCCAAGGTCCTCAAGCCCCCTGGACAGGGGCTCAAGCCCTCCAGGAAGCCAGAGGAATTTCCTGGGTTCTGACACACATGCAACCAATCAAGATGCCCTGTTGGTAAACCATCCAGACCATTCCACAGCCATCAGATAGTAATTTTACATTTCTTTCTGAGGGGCTTCTCCAAAGCTACCAGTAAAACTCCTCCTAGAGGATTTTTCATAAAAAATTTCAGTGACAAATGTAAATTCCTTTTTTCCTGGTGTGCAGATCACTTTGTGTCCACTACTCGGCCTCCCGCAGCACTAAATACATCATGGTGTTCAGGGGGCACCGCCAAGGCCGTCTCTATGCAAGTTAGGTCAGCCCGGCCCAGAAATCGTCTCTCATTAAGTGTTGCCTCTTGTGTAGTGTTGGAATAATTTACCGATATAGCCAGATGGGACGTGCCTGAGCTTGTCTGGCCCTGTGGTGTTAGCCAAATAGCTGCAACTATGGTGTTTCACCCCACAGACACTTTTTGGCTGTGGGTGTGTGGTGTTCCCCACAGACACTTTTTTGGCTGGCTGGGTGTTGTGGTGTTTAGGTGCTGGCTGGATGTTGTGTCTGGGCGCTTGGGGACAAGTCCAGACCTGCAGGAGCTCTGGTGGCTGTGGGATGGGCTTCCCCCATAACAGGGTCTGCTCCCTTCAGCAGTTTTCAAAGAGGGGGGCAGCTTGGGGGGCAGCTTGAGGAAGGAAAAAGGAAGGCTGGGAATTGGAAAAAGGCAATGGAGTGGCTGGGCAGGGAGCTGAGAAGGCAGGCAGAAGGGGTGAGAGTCCTTTTTAGCTGCTGCCTTGAACTTGTAGAATGAATTTTGGGGGGTCATGGGGCAATTTTTCAGGGCTTTTGGACCCTTTGTAGAAGGATACACATACTTTTACTTCTTGACCCTTTGAAAGGAGCATGGACCCTTGTAGAATGAATTTTGGGGCTGTTTTAGGAAGCCTCTTTTGCTGTAGCACAGACTGTTTATCCTAGACAGGGCTTGAAGTGAGACGTGGAAACAGCAGGCAGGATTTTTATTGTGATCAT
Source organism: Emberiza elegans (assembly GCA_024865655.1). NCBI lineage: Eukaryota > Metazoa > Chordata > Aves > Passeriformes > Fringillidae > Emberiza > Emberiza elegans. The sequence continues at coordinate 1,032,306 of JALJVW010000168.1, forward strand.
TCCAGATCCTGTGCATCCTTCCCAACTGATTAAATGTGGGGCTGTTTGAGGGTCCCCAGGACGAGGGAAGATATGAGAATCTTGACTCCGTGTTTCAGAAGGCTGATTTATTATTTTATGAAATTAGATTAGATGAAGTTATATTGTGTAAAATAATATTTTACCAGATAAAATTATATGCTGTTATATGATATGATGTTATATATGGAATGATGATATAGTATAGTGTGTTATAGTACATTATAGTATAGTATATTTATAGTATAGTATATATGAAATTATATGATATTACATGATACTATATTATATGACATTATATGAAATTGTATTATATGGTATTATATGATATTAAATGAAAATTATATACTAAAACTATACTAAATGAAGAGAGGATTTCATCAGAAGGCTGGAAAAGAATGAATAATAAAATTTCATGACAGACTCAGAGTCCGACACAGCTGGCTGTTATTGGCGATTAATTAAAAACAATTCATGTGTCTCAGACTCTCTGCTGGTCAGAGTGACTCTGAGATATGTACAAGCCTCTTTTCCCAGCTTGGCAGTCAAAGAAAGAGTCAGAACTCTTCTCTTCCTGTTCTCAAAGTTGTTTATTGTTTCTTATCTATAAAATTCCTTCTCCAACCCACCAAGGTCTGTCTGGCAGGTCGGGTTGAGGCACACTGCCCACCTTCAGAGGTGGTGTTGTCTTTTTATACTACAAACTACGTATACAATATTTACAATTACTTCCCAATACCTATCACCCATGTTAGACAGTGAGCTTCTACTCTAAACCAATCTGTAAGTCCCAACATCACAGCAGAAGATGGAGCCCAAGAAGAAGAAGGAGAAAGGCTGGACATGCCCAGATTCCTCCATCTTGCCTCCTGAACCCCCATTGTAAAAACCCCAAAAATCCATTTTTCACCCTATGATAAATTCACTATCCTTCTACTTAAACTCTCTTGACTTGTAATTCTTCATATAAAGGTTGGTCATTGTTTTTTCCATGGGCTAAATCAAAGGCACAGGGGCCTTGGGCTCTGTGCCAAGGTCTCTGAGCCCCCTGGACAGGGGCTCAAGCCCTCCAGGGAAGCCAGAGGAATTTCCTGGGTTCTGACACACATGCAACCAATCCAAGATGCCCCTGTTGGTAAACCATCCAGACCACATTCCACAGCCATCAGATAATTATCGTTTACATTTCTTTCTGAGGGCTTCTCAGCTTCTCAGTAGAAAACTCCTCCTAGAGGAGGGATTTTCATAAAAAAATGTCAGTGATAAAATGTAAATTCCTTTTTTTCCTGGTGTGCAGATCACTGTGTCCACTACTACGACCTCCGCAACACTAAGCAGCCCATCATGGTGTTCAAGGGGCACCGCAAGGCCGTCTCCTATGCAAAGTTCGTCAGCGGCGAAGAAATCGTCTCTGCGTAAGTGTTGCCTCTTGTGTAGTGTTGGAATAATTACCGATATAGCCAGATGGGACGTGCCTGAGCTTGTCTGGCCCTTGCTGCTTGACCAAATAGCTGCAACTATGGTGTCTCACCCCAGAGACACTTTTGGCTGTGGGTGTGTGGTGTTTCACCCCACAGACACTTTTGGCTGGCTGGGTGCTGCAGCTGGGCGCTTGGGGACAAGTCCAGGCCTGCAGGAGCTCTGGTGGCTGTGGGATGGAGCTTCCCCCCATAACAGGGTCTGCTCCTCAGGTTCACCTCTGGTGGAGAAGCTTTAGGGTGATGATGAAGGAAAGGAGTCAGTTCTGATGGAGAGTTTGGATCCAGAGCTTTGTTCTGGCCCACAGGCCTCTGAATCCAACAACAGCTCCAACAGAACTCCCAGATTGTGTGGTTTGCTCGCCCTTTTACCTGGGGGAGATGGGGATGGAAGGGGTAGGAAGCCGCCCCCCAGGGGTAGAAGGCATCTTCTGAATTCTGCCAATCACTCGACGCCCTTCTGGAGTTCCAGGATTGACAGACAGTGCTGGCAGGAGGGAAGGAGAGGTGACTGACACACCTGGGAGGGAATTATCATGGGAGGAACTGGGTTTCTGAGGTAAATCCTGAAATCACAGTGCAGCAATGTAGGCTAAAAACTGTGCAGCCCTCACTTCTCTGTGCTCTTCAGAGCTGCTGAGCAAGTTCACCTGTGTGGGTGGCTGCTCTCACAGGCTGCTGTGCTTTTGGGAGGCAGATCGTTGCTTTTCTCCAAGTTGAAAATAGAAATTCATTCGTGGTGTCATTTGGCTGTGCTCTGTCTTGTGGAGCTAAATTGCTTAAGAGGAATATGAAGACAACTAGATGTGGCTCCTGTGCCCAAGTGCTTACTTTGGGAAGCTGCAGGTGGACTTTGCAGGCAGACTGAGTTTTCACCCCTTGAGTTCTTCAACGGTTTTCAAAGAGGGGACAGCTTGAGGAAGGAAAAGGAGTAGGCTGGGAACTGGAAATGGCAATTGGAGTGGCTGGGCAGGGAGCTCAGAAGGCAGACAGTGTGTGTGCACTGAGGATGCTCCTGAGCAGAGCTCTGTGATGGAGAAAGCTGCTGGCAGAGCCCTGGGGATAATAATCTGCAGTAGAACACAACTGATGAGTGACAGAAGAGATCAAATAGTACTGCTATGTATATGGTCTGAAGAGGAGGTTTAGCCACAGCCTGAAAGCAGCTCAAGTAGGACTGACTGTTTGATCTGTTCTCTGGTAATTTATTATCTGCTCTGTGAAGGCCCTTTTTGGGCTTATATTTGGGTTAGAAAGTGGACAAAGAGAAGCTGTGTTTTGTGACTCTAATAGCATGCAGCACTTCAGCCAGGGCAGGCCATAAGATCTGCTATGGAGGCCCTGAGGAGCAATATTCTCCAGCTTCTGTTCAGTTACATGGCCAGATGTGGCTGCCTCTCTTCTGGATAGGTTTTCAATCACATGGGAATGAATGAATGAATTTTCACTAGGTCACCTAGTGGACTGGCTCCAAGCCTCTTCAATAAACCAGAGGTGAGCCCCTCTTACCTGCTGGGGAGGGTGAGGGGCTGCAGGGGAATCCTGGATCTCAGCACATTCATGTCTAACCCCTGAGGGCAGCAGGGATGGATCACAGGGGCAGATCTAGCTGCCTTGTGCTGAGCCAATGGCTATCCAGCTTGGTTCTGTCCCATGTTTTTACCCAGTGAAACCCAGCATTTTAAGGTGTTTTCAGGCTGCAAGGGAGTTACTGTGAGCTGAGCTGCATGATGGAGGATTCCCTGGTGGCTTTTGGTGCTGTTTATATTTAATCAGCTTCTCTCTTCTTACTTCTGTTAACATTATAACTCTATATAAGGCTGCAAATTCATATCTGGAACACAGAGAAAATTAAATTTAATGCTTTGAACCAAATCTCTGTTAGACAAAGTGTTTAATAGAAACAGGAGGAGGCTGGGAATATTTTACAGCCATAATCAAGTGGAGCAGCATTTATGGGATATTTTAGGACAGAATGGCCCTGTTCTGCTTGGGCCAGCATTCAGAGAAAGCATCTCCCAAAGTTCTGAGAGGAGTTATTGATTGAGCTGTTAGAGCTGTCAGACTTGGACAGGCAGCAGCAGGGTGAGGGGACTGACTGAAGGGTCCACCTGCCTTCTGGTGTGTGAGCAGGGAGAAATGTCAGAGCAGATTATTTTTCCTGCCTTTCCTTTTACAAACTGAGTAGAGGCAACAGCAGTGTAGTGATCCTCAAAAATCAAGCACTGATTTAAGAAAAAAATTATATGTATATTCAGATTCTCTAAATTTCTAGCTAAAGCTGTTTTATGGATTGCATTGATTTTTCTTTGCCTTGTAGAGATAGGTTTTGACCTCAGGGGTGTTCAGAACTGCCTGGTATTTAGCACAACACATTGATTACAGTGCTGATTTACAGAGAGACAGATTTAACAGAGCAGCACATCCAAGATGTTTTTTTGAGAGGATATGAAACCAGAAGAGCAGTGTAACACCACCAGGATCAATGGCCTTTGTCTCTCCTTGCAGTTCAAGGGTGGATGGCTTTCTTCTTTCATGGCATGCTTATCCTAAACAATATAAACATGGCTAGAGCTTGATGGGAATTCATAAACACTTAAAACTTCCCATTAGTAATAGACTTAAATGTTTTTATTTTAATGAAGACACCTAGTAGGCATGCCAGTAAAATATAGAGGTTAAGTGCCTGTGTGTCTGAGGTCTTCTTGATGGGAAGCTAAGAGCAGCAGCTGTGTCAGGAATCTGACAGCTTGTGGACCAGAGATTAGTGTTTTGCTGGTTTTTTCCTGCCTGCAGCAAAGTTTAGTGTCCAAGGCAGCTCTGATGCTTTTAAAAGCAGCATTTTAAAAATACACCTGTCCTAATAGGACAGAAAGCACCTGCCTGTACTTGTGGGCCAAAAGAAAAAGCAGGAGCATACCCCTTTTTACCTTCTGTGAGTTGTTCCTCTGAGAGTAAGGACAAGGGAAGGGAGAATGAGCAGCAGTACAGGGCAGGCACAGAACCAAAAGGACAAGCTGTGGAACAAGCACAGGCAGAGAAGCTGAATGCTCTGTTTTGGACCTCCCATCTCATCCTGGGTTAGGAATGCACTCCTGCTTAAGTCACAGTGTTACAGATAAAATTCATACCTTCTTTCTGATCTGACCTTATACTACCTAATAATACTGACTAGCAAATCTTGCTGCAGCTCCCTTATCGCTCCTTTGTCATTCCAGCTGTCATTGAGGGCTGAGATAAGCTTTTCTGCAGGATAGCACAAGGTGCATCTCTCCTCTTTTGTGCTATATTTTTAGGTAAATGGGACGTTGGTGCAGGGCTCATGTCTTACGTCATTGGTAATATTTGACGGATGTGGTGTGATTTGAGTTTTTGTGACGTGACCTGTGTGGGGGAGCATGGCCTGCTTCACCTCCCTCCCACCCAGGAGGCTGACAGGTCCTGCTCCCAATCTCTTTCAAATTTGGGGATCAGAACAGCGCCATCCCTTCCTTTAAAATAGCTTTATGAGGCTTCAGTTCCACCATATCACCCTTTGTTCACCAGCTGTGTCTCTCAGTGAGTGCCAGAACACCAGAGCCATGTAAGCTGGGATTGCTAGGAAATAATGCCTGTGAAGTGAGAGATTATCTTCATGTTGCTTCAGCTTTGGGGCAAGAAATTAATCCTGTATCTCCTGGAAGTGCGGGATCTTCCTATTTGAGATCTGCCAGGCAGCAGATTAGTAACCCCAAAGGCAAAATGTTTTCTCACAGTAAACAGAAAAACGTTTTGAAGGCAGGTATATTTGCATTTTGGAGAATCATGGGAAACAATGATTGTGATTCAATCCAAACATGTTTTCTATATTTTGAATAGTAATATTTAACTTTCCCTGACAAGGTGAAAAAGGTAGAAGCTTGAGTTCTGTATCCATGCAGTCTTGATTACACATGAGAAAAACAGATTTAATTTTAACAGCATCTCTGAGCCCCCCATGGGTTTTTCTGTGCTGCTGTTTGGTATTGGGCAGGAGGAGGAGGAGAATGTGCTTCAGGGCACTGGGGAGTGAGGAGACTGCTTCCTACCCAAGCCCTGGAAAGACATGAATGAGAGTTGCAGCTGGCACAGAGAAGGGAACAGATTTTATCCATGCTGTAAAGGTTTAAAATATAAATAACTTTGGTGTGTCTTGGATCTGTGAGGATCTGGAGGAGGCAGTGATAGCCCAAAGGCCGTGCAGTTCAGAGGAGGGCTCTGCAATTGATAGGAGAAGGGAAGAGTAATACTTCAGGGAAGTTTTTATTCAAACGTGTAATGTGTTTTGACAGGCTTTTAAAGTAAGGTGATATCTTTCTGAGCTCAAGCTGAGCTGCAGATGATTGAAAGTGGGATAAATCTCCTGTTGTGCACTAAGGCTTCCTACATTTACATTGTCATTGGAGCATTGAGGAGCAGGGTGGCCAGGGAGGAAGGAGTTCCTGCCATATGGCAGCAGGGTAAATTTAAGTGTTGTTTTCAGGTCAACAGACAGTCAGCTGAAGCTGTGGAACGTAGGGAAGCCTCACTGCCTGCGCTCCTTCAAGGGTCACATCAACGAGAAGAACTTTGTGGGGCTGGCATCCAATGGAGACTACATTGCCTGTGGTGAGTAGAGCAGCCACCCTGGTGTGCTGACAGGGCTCCTCAGAGCTGGGGCCTCACCAGTTGCAAAGCACACCACCACTTGTGCTGTTTTTCTGAATTTGCACACTCCTTCCCCTCCCAGGGAATGGCATTGGCAGCCCTGACCTAAGGGGGTCTGTAGATGGTTTTCTTCTGTCGCAGATGAGTTGTTTGTGCATGATGATTCAGGCTTGCTGTCATCAAAATGAACTACTAATGTCAGTGCTGGTGATATAATTTATGTATTTCAAGATCAACAATTGGCACATCTTTATGCACCAGCAGTAGCCTGGGCCACGTGAGGATCCAGTAGTTGTCACTTAGTATGGCATTCTGCATGGTGAAGTGCATAGTGCCCACATTGCAAACAGCTCCTTGGAAGGCTGAATCATTAGTTACCCCTTTGGCTGTTCTGTCCTTTCACTGCTTAAAATCTGTAAAGCTCTGTAAATCCACAGCTCTTGCTGGGAAGGCAGTGACAGGCTGATAGCTGTGGGATGAGCAGGACAGCTGTGCCAGCACTGAAGGGAGGACCTTAGCTTGTGTGTTCTCTGATTGCTGTGCAGCTTGCAAGGCAGAAATTGGGATGGATTTCTAAATAAAGCCTGTACAGTCTGGTCTCCCTTGCTTAAGCCTCCACAGACCAAGTTGTCATACTTGATTATGGCAGGCAAAACTTTGATCGTGCTACCTGCCTTTGAGCTGTGGCTCTGAGCAGGCTGGATGTAGCAGTGATTCGTGTGGTAGTGCAGATACTCTTCCCAAAATGCTTTGCCTTGAGGAGTTTGTGGAGGGTTCTTGGAATCCTGTATGTTTTGCAGGTGTGCTGCAATTGTCTTGTAATAAAACCATGTCCTATTACGAAGTGTGATGGAAGTTTGCTGTGGAGCACTTCCAGCTGCTAGGGCACCATGACCACAATGATAACTACAAGGAAATGTCTGGGCTTGTTTTAAGCAATGAAAGAGCTAAGAACCCTTATTTCTGTTTGTCTTTACAAAACCTGATCTTGTGTACTTGTATTTTTTTATTTCTAGGAAGTGAAAATAATTCCCTTTACTTATACTATAAGGGCCTCTCAAAGACACTGCTGACATTCAAGTTTGATACAGTCAAAAGTGTCCTGGACAAGGACCGGAAAGAAGATGACACCAATGAGTTTGTGAGCGCCGTGTGCTGGAGGGCACTTCCAGATGGGGTAAGCTTTCTTCTTGGGTGCAGAAGGAATGCCTCCTGCTTTCTCACAAAATAGCCTCGCTGAGGGTTTGACTGTGCTTGGTATTTTCCTATTCATGGGAAAAGTAAGGGTACTTGCAGGTCATTGTGAGAACCTTGATGATGTGCAGGGTAACTGAAATGCTGGGGGAGAAGAGATTTCTGTGATTTTAACTCTTCCACCTGGGTGCTTGAATTCCTCTGTATGGTATCTGAAATCCCAAAAGCAGCAGTGTATTTCTGGCAGTTTTTTGTGGGTACATTAGTGGGGTTTTTGTTGCAGATACTCATGGTGAAGCCATGTCTCAGTGTTCCTGTGTCTGTCTGGGTTTGCTCATTGGAACACAGCCTTTGTGTTTAGATGGGTAGATATGTAAAGTGCCTGTTCCAGTGGCACTGAATTCACATCCCTAGCATGTGTACTAACGTGGCAGGCAGACCTGATGCAGCTTTTGTTGAGTGTGGCCTTTCAGAATGCTGCTTTTGAATTCAGGGTGCTCTTGAAAAGCTTGCATCAAAAATATGGAGCAAGTAATCCTTGTATGTACAAGGTTTGCAGATCAGATACTTGAAGGGGCCTGTTGGGAGGGGGCAAAATGGAGTTGATCTTAAATGCAGTCTTCCAAGTAGATGAAGTGACATGTTGCATAATTGCTGTCCTGAGATGTCCTATTCACAAAGGCAATGTCTGCCAATCTGCTTTCTGCATGTGTAGGCACTACCCCAACAACTGTGACCTAAACTCACTTCAGTTGGGCACTTCTGAGTCAAAATCAAAATAAATCCATGTCTGGAACTGCACTTTGTGTTTAAAAGTAAGAAGTAGGCTGCTGTGGTTTGAGCAGGGGGCATTAGAATCAGTGATGTAGGATCACCAGCTTCTTGCTGGCTGGGGATTTTGTAGGGCTTGGTATGCACATGTCTCAGGTGAAGAGTGGCTGTTGTAGGTTCGGTAATTTGTCTTTTTGTTGGATAAAAACATGCTGTGGGAACCAGAGTGTCCAGAAATGCCCTTCCTTGAGCTGCCTTCACTTCAGTGCTTGGATTATCTTGCCCACTGCTCTTCTGGGCATCTCTTCTACAGGCAAAAGCAGAGATGTCTCACCCCTGGGGTTATGTCTGTTGCTGTCCACTCCTCAGCAGTCTTTTCTCTGATAAATGTGCTCTGATAGACCTTCTGCTTAAGTGGCTGAGAACATTCAAAGCTGTCACCAAAGGCTGTGAAACAATTCTTCATAATTGGGATGAAAAATACCATACAAAAATGTAATAGTTAAATCAGGCCCGCCAAGATCACACCAAATAATGTTCAGGCTTCACTCCATTAAGCAGCATTCAGAATCCATTGCTGTTCTGGTCTTTTTTTCCTCTAGCACTTGTCTGCTTTTCCCTGGGCTGCTTCTAAATGAGCCTGTTTCTCCTGTGGCAGCCACACTACCTGGCTGTAGCTTTTAAAGAGAGCAGCAAAAAGCTGCCTGCAGGTGGTTTTTGCCTCTGCCTGTGGTACATAACCAGTAAGCAGCCTCACTTGCTTCTGCCAAGAGGCCTCAGTGTTTGCTTGCACCATATCTTTTCAGTGATCCAGCTGCACATTCCTCTTCTCTTCTACTGCTGCAGCAATCCTCTCTGGCCTAGTTGAGACTTTGCTCATGTTCTTAGGAAATTAAATTACTGCACAGCCAAAGTTCACTTATGTCCACAAAGTCTTACTCAAATGATGAAACTCTCCTATTCTTCATTTTGATGATGTTTCTTCAATTTGCCATGATTTTTTTTTCAAATGAGCTTTGCATATACAGGCTTTCCTGAAAGCTGATTTTTTTTTTTTCTGATACTGGGCTGAATCAGGGAAGGCCTGTGCCTCAAAGTGCTGTCAGCATCTGTAGGATTTGGGGAACCTACAGCCTATTTCCAGCTTAATTACAATTTTGATCCTGGGTGAGCCACTCTGCCTTATTATAAGAGTTAGCACACATACCCCTCAGTGCTGGCTGTGATCCCACCTGCTCTGCTGCAGGACTGTTTGTGTGGAAGCAGCTCCAGCAGTCATGCAGAGCCCCAGCACAGGCTGGGAAAGCTGCCCCGGATCCACAGGCAGCACAGTTTTATAGTGCTGTGGGCGCACTCTTCTCCATTTCTTGCTGGGCTGGTTGAAAGCATCTTGCTGATCTCCATGCCGTGGTCACAGGGCAGCATCTTCAGTTTGTTCCTGGGGGTGGGAGATGCCAGCACAGCCTCTCCCCAGGGCTCCCCAGTGGAGCTGACTCTGAGCTTCCATAGAGTGTTGCTGTCAAGGATTGTTCTTTAATTAACCTTTTGAGATGAGATGAGTAAGTTTCAGATCTGTCAGTTATCTTGGGAAGCATGAGTACGTGTACTCCTTCACTTCATGCACTTAAGTGCAAAATCTCAGATCCTAATTAAAACTTAACCAAAACTTTCAGATTAAATGTCATTGATTCTTTCTTTAAATCTATTTTTATGTAATTCAGGCTTTTACTTCCTCCTGAGCCTAAGTCAAGCTGTGCTAGTGGCCCTTGCCAGAACCTATCTTTTTATTCTTTTCCCTTCTGCATTGATTTTTTTTTTTACTTACAAAGATGCAGAGGCCTTTTTTATTGGAGCTGTCACCTTTCTGACTCAAAGGTCTAGCAGCACCTTCTTTTCACCTGTATCAAAGCCATAACGAGGAAGAAAGTCATTCTCCCTGAGTGCTTATTAGCATCTTGCACCAGGTTTACTCACTTTTCAATTTATAAAAATGTTTAGAAATAAGCACTAGGTTGTAGGATACTTGTTCTGTTAGACTCTTTGGAAAAAAAAGGAAAATGAAAAGCTTCCCAGCAGGCTGACCATGAAGCAAGCCTGATGCTTGCAGTGCTGTGTTTTGGACAAAGGCAAGTAGGCTGTTGGATATTTTTAAAATAGCACCTACTTATTGTTTGTGGGGAAAAACATTTCTCCCATCTTGTTTTATGTGAAAAGCTGATCAATATTTAAAAGAAGAGAAAGCTTCAGAATTCTTTTGGCTAAGTGACTTAATAAACATGATTTAGACATGGAAATGCTTTTCAGAACATTCCCTGGACTAAATCCTTTAATTTCCCAAGTCTAAGATTTTAGGATATACCCATGCTGTCCATTTTAGCCAGCTTGATTTGAATCAAGAATCTGGTCTTGACACTGAAAAAACAGTCTTCTATTTTAGCAGCATGTAAACAGGGGATGCTCTTGAATACAGGGAGACTCTTGCATAGGGAAAGGAAATTATAGTAGTGGTAGTAGCTCAGTGCATTTAAGTGGATAGAGATGTCATCTCTCTTAGAAGGGTCACTGCAATTACATCTGGCTACGTGGATCATAGCTGGAGGATTTTGGTTTGTGCTTTGCTTTCCTTTATGTGTCCTACAGGACGTTTTCTCCTTCCATAAAGGGGACACTGGTTGTTTGGACCCTCTTGTAGAGTTTATGTACCTCAAACATGCTGTGTTAAATGTTTGCACCTAAAGCAGCCCTTTTCCCAGGCATGGTTAGTGTTTCTCAGAAAGCAGCTGTTGAAAGAGAAGCCAAGGCTGAACTTGCTCCCAGAACAGCAAAAAGGCATTACAGCTGAGCACAGAAGCAATTTGATTATGTAGATTAAGCGTGGCTCAATCTATCATAATCACTGTAAAGAAGCCATTTAATTTTGTACCTGTTTGCACAAGTATTCATTACTGCTGATAAGCAGGTTAGCAGGGAAGGATTTCACAAGCAGAAATGTCAAGGCTTTGATACCAGTGAGGAGATGCAGATAAGAACAGGAGAAAGCCATGCAAATTAGCTTAGGTAAAGCATTATGTACACTTTTTTCTTTTGGAGGAGTAAAGAAGGTAAATCCATTAACAAGAGTGCTGCAGTCTTTAACCAGAGATGGGTGGGTGGTGGGATGTACTACATGGGTGCAAGAATTCTCCTGGGAGGAAGGCTACCAGGGTAGGAAAGCATCTCCTCCACCTGAGCAGAAGCCCATGTATGTGTTTTCTCACTTCATCACTCCTCAAAAGTAATTTTAATTTATGGGGGTCTCAAAACAGTCATCTAACCATGTATGAGAGAAGGCAGCTCTGGAACTCCAGGCTTCAGGCTGGCTTTGGGCATTGCCCTGTGGTGGAATTGTATTTATAATTAGCCTTGCACGTCTAAACTTCTCTTTGTTAATCTAAGAGGATGAAATATTCCCTTCAAATAGGTTTTTGGTGCACCTTTTCAGAAAACAAGCTTTTCTTCTGTTTAGTTTTCCTTTCTTCTGAACATCCAGCTTTGTTTCTTAATGATGTCTGGCTTGGATTCTTTAAATAGAAACCTGTAATTGTAGCACTGTAAGTTAGTCACTTAACAGGGCTGCAGTCTTGTTCACTGATGAAAAGTAGCCATCCTTTGTTTCCCAGTAGTCTTATAAATGGTACACAGTGTACACAGGAGCTAGTCAGGGGCTCTTATAATTTACAATCAGCAAATTGGCTCCCTTCACAGGAATTAATTTAGCCAATACAAATTATTTCAGGAAATGATTCATTGCTACTTTAAAGCGCTAATTAATTTGGGTGACTTACGAACATTAAAAATGAAACCTCCTTTGTCATTCCCAAGTAACTGAATGATAATTCAGTGTCATTCTTAAGTAACTTGTATCAGCTGTAACTATACCTCTTGTAGCTTGAAATACAAATTCCGGCAGGATTTTGGGGGAAAACAAGAAGCACTTGAAACTTCATTGTCTCTTTGCTGCTGAAATTTTAACATCTCAAAATTGGTGAGAATTTTGACTTCCAGCTTCAACTCAGTGGTGTTTTATTTTCACAGCATCCTCAACTTACCTGTTCAGGTGTCAGGAAATACCTAGGTAGAACCCAAAAGCTTAGGAGATAAATGCCTGCCTGCAGACCCCAGCTGTGCCACAGGTCACAGCACAAGTAGCTCCAGCTGTGGTATTTTCTGGAAGGGCATCTGCTGGTTTCTGACTCCTCGTTTCTTTCCTGGACCACGACTGGCCTGTAGCACTTTGTGTGCAGCATCTCCCAAGCTAGAATCCTTGCAGGTTCTCCTCCAGTGCAGTCCCACACCACTTCTTCATGCTGGAAACACGGAGGTCTTCATCTTCATTCTTGGGCTTGAAATGCACAGCAGTTTATGGAAGGCTGAGAAGGATCAGCTTCTTAAAAAAGCAAGTTGTGGCTTTGATCAGGTTTATTCTACTGGTTTTTACTTCCTCACCTGAAAATCTTCAAAGGTCTCTCTCCCTCCTTGGAAAGCTGTCTAATCCCCGTAGCCTGCATGCTGCAGTGCTCACAGCTGTCTGTGTGATGGCTTTCCACTCCTCTTGACATGCCCTCTGCTCTCTGGTCATTGGCAATGCTTTAAACACAGAGTTTTCTTTGACTTTTATTTTGCTCTTTCCTTAGGTAGTAAATGTATTTGATTTCTCTTCCATCCTACCTTTTTCATGTCTACTGCTCCCTTACTCATTTGAAAATCTAAAATTTTCTTTAAAAACAAATGGGACCCAGAACATCAGAAGATGTGTTATGCTTGATTTTTTCCCCCCCTCAGATTTTAGCATATTAGTTATGCGTACTAACACACACTGTTTATATTAGTTTATGTGCTGCTTGAAAACTATTTTCTTATGCAGAATAATTTCTACTTGCAGATAAAAGGTGTTACAAGCTATGTATGATCCTTTGCTCTGAACATGCTCATGTCCTTTCATATCCATAGCTCTTCAAATGCTCTGGTTTGGGCTCTGTTTTTTCTGTGGCTAAGGAGAATTAATTAGAAAATACTCAGGAGACTGCCAATATCTTATTCCCTGTCAAAAACCTTTGTGTGTCAAAAACTTGTGTCCAAGTGTGGAAAAAGTTGTGGGGGAAAAAAATTACATTCTATTATTAATAGTTTGTACACCTTATTGACATCTCAGTCTGTTCATACTCCAATCTATGTGAAAGACCATCTTGATAATGTGATTATGCAAATGACCAACTTCATGAGGAAGTGTTTAATTTTAAGTGTTCTGTAGAAGAAGAAAAACACTGGTAAATGTTCTGTCCTTAGTGTCTTCTCCCTGGTTGCAGGATGCCCACTGAGCTTCCTCCCAGTGAGGATGTGACCACAGTGAAGGGAGCCAGGATATTCCCTGATAACCCAGCCTCTGTCCACTGTGCTCCTCCTGCCCAGTGTGTTTGGGGCAAACAAATGTGTGGCACCATTTCTGTTGCTGTTTCAGGCTCAAGGTGGCACAGCAGCAGGTGGCTGGTGTGTCAGGAGCTGTGCTAACTCTTCCTTTCTTGGATACAGAGCAGCTGTCCATGCCCCTGCTGAGGACACAAGGGCTGAGTCTGGCACTTCTGCTCATCTCTCAGGTTCAGGTCCTCTGTGGTACTGCAGCACTCTGATATCATTGTAGCTTCTATTTTAAGAATAGCTTCTTCAAGAAATGTAGGTGGCTCAGGTTTTTCTTCTTTGTTGGTTTTAGCTTTACATTTGCAAACTCAGTTTCTCCCCTTCTGCAAGGTGAGGCTTTTTTTTTTCTCTTGCATAATCACAGAAAATTGCCACAGGGTCAATGTTGTCTTGAATTGAAGGCAGATGAAAGTCCATATTTCTTGAATGAAGACAGTGTTTACTCTTTCAGACTTTCACAGATGATATTTGCTCACCAGTGCATCTCTTCTAATGCCAAGAGGAGTAGAGCATGTGCTGTAGATAGAACTGAGGTCCTTCTTATTGGAGTCATCTTTCCTAGACTGAGTGAATGGCATAGTGGCCAACATCACTGAGTGCTGACATTACCATTCCAGCAGCTAATCCCAGTGGTGCAGTTGTAGAGATAATGGATTGCAGATCATTGCTGGTGCAAGCAGAGGTGTGAGCAGGCTCTTGATGTTTCCTAAGCTTTAAAAATGAGAGCATCCCAATGCAATTGCAAATCATATTGCTGTGTTACATATGGTGAGCTGGGGATGCAAAGAAATCTTTCTGTAGCTGTTGGTAAACGTGTAAGTGGATGTTTTTCTCCTATGGGTGCTTAACTGCTTTAGAAACTATCAGTTCTTTATTCAAGTATCAGTTTTATAACCAAAGTCAGGAATTCACATGGAACCTAGACTTCATTCCCAGCTCCATCCTCAGCTTGCTACTGAACCATAATGTTGCAAGGTGCAGCATGTGGCACTTACATAAGCTGTGTCCCAAACAGCACAACTTCAAAGAGAATTATTTGTCTTTCTTACACTGGGGTGGAGAGAAAAAAATGTGCAGGTTCATATTCAGGAAACACTTACTTTTAGAATTAAATGATTGGACAGCTGTATTCTCTTTTCAACCAGTCTCAACAGTTGGGCCCCTGATATGTACCCTATTGGGTTCTAAAGCCACTGATTAAGTAACTGATTAGGCTGTTGTAAGGTTTGGAAGGGTTTCAAATTGATGCCTGGAAAGCTATTTATTGTGAAGTGTATACTTCTCCCTTAGCATGCCTTATCTTAGCATTGTGCCTTTGTCTTGGGGCATTTCAGCTGCTGTGGGAATTACAGGTGGCAGATGTTGTGTCTCTGCCCTCCTACAGCTCTTAGCCTTTGGGGAGCAAGGCTCTTTCCTAGTATTTTTGGGGGGACATATAAGCACAGAATCATGGAGTGGTTTGGGTTGGAAGGCACGCTGAGAGACCATCCAGTCCAACCCCCTGCAGTAAACCTGTATCCCTTTGCTCAGAGTCCCATCCACCAGGCCTTGAACACTCCCAGGGATGGGGCTTCACCCCATCTCTGGACACCTTCATTATAAAGAAATGTCTTCATTACATCTGTTCTAAATTGACCCTCTTTCAATTTAAAACCATTTGCCTTGTCCTGTTGCAGCAGACTCTGCTAAAAGGCTTGTCCCCATCTTTCATATAGGTTCCTTTTGAATACTGGAAGGCTGCAGTAAAGTCTTCCTGGAGCCTTCTCTTCTCCAGGCTGAAAACCCCTGCCTGTCCTCACAGGACAAGTGTTCCACCCCTGTAATCAGCTTAGTGGCCTCCTCTGGACCCACTGTATCTAATGTATATTCTGTGTAGTCTCCTGGAGCAGAGCCCCCTGAAAGCAGCAGGTAGGTCACAGCAGGATCCTGGCAAGTTCTGTAGGTACTGAGCCAGTATTGCCTGATCTCAAGCTCTCACTAAAGCTGGTTTCCTCTGAGTCAGAGCATCTCCTGCATGAGCAGCCTTTGCTTTACTTTCCACTGCTAGGCTCATGCTGGCTGTTTGCTGTGTGAAGTGCCATCTGCTGAAGTCCCTGGCTGGCACAAAGTGCCAGTGAGATGAGGTCTGAGTGCAGGGAGCTGATATCAGTCAGGCAGTGTTTGGTGTGCTGCAGAGCACATGAAGGGGGGCATTAAAGACAGGAGCTGCAGGGGTAGAGCTGTGTGTCCCAGCACTTACTGCTAAAGCAGGACTTTGGTTTCAGAGCAGCAAGAGCAAAGCAAGAATGAGGTAGGTTTTGTAATGCCATTGGCATTGAGCTAACCACTGCCTTTGAAACCAGCTTCTGTGCAGATGCAGAATTGCCCCACAAGGGTGGTGGTCTGCTGTCAGTGCTGTTTGAATTTGGTTTACAACCTCATTCCCTCTAACAAGGCACACTGCTTCAAATAAAGTCAAAATAACTTTGCAATACTGTGTTTTTCTTTTTCCTTTCCCCCATTCTTCAGTGCTAATAACTATGGCAAGTGCTGCCAGGCCACCACCATTCAGCAGTTACAATTCATGAGCTGCATCAACCTTTTGCTCTAGCACTCCTAATTAAGCAATTTTAATGACAGAATTTAATGTTTTACACAGTCTAAATGAAGTGGAAAAAATATGAATGGATTTTTTTTCCTTTCCAGCACAAGATTTTGATCAGATAATTTAACCTCTGGGGGAATTGGAAGTAGGAGCATTTATGCACAGGTGGTTTTCTCTGCAAAAGCGTTTCTTTATGTACATCTGTGCATTAATAGTTACTGCTTGGCTCTGGGCATCCATTCTGAAGTTTTTTGTGTGCCCTCTGCCCTTCTGTTGACAGTAAAAAAACCCCAAAGCCTTTTGATATCCCCTAATTTGTGACCAGCTTAGTGCCAGTTGTGTTGCATGTTAATGAAGTGAGAATAAAGGCTTGCAAAAAACAACTGCTCAGGCAGGTTTTCTAACAGCAACAAAAGTTTGTATCCTTTAAACATGTTTAAATTTCTTTTGGTGGTGTTCTGCTCTAATTCTAGCTAATACTAGATGAGCTAGATA
The DNA here is from genome assembly GCA_024865655.1 of Emberiza elegans. Lineage (NCBI taxonomy): Eukaryota > Metazoa > Chordata > Aves > Passeriformes > Fringillidae > Emberiza > Emberiza elegans. Next base: position 1,048,965 of record JALJVW010000168.1, read on the forward strand.
TGTGCATGGAGTGAAAATGGTCCCTCCTTTGAAGGCAATCTTGTGTCTGAATTGAAACTACCTGATATGTGATTAGGAGACATAATTATTTTATATAGGTTACACACAGAATTATAATAATCAGCCTTTTCTAAGGAAGAGAAAGCCAGTATGACAGGAAAGTTATGTTTAGTAATGTAATGAGTGCCTTTTTTGACAGAAATGGCACTGTTAAATTTGGGGTTGTGCAGCTGATGGGTGTTCACCCTCGCACGAGGTGTTTTGAATTCTGTGAGGGAAGTGCTGCTTTAAATAATTATGTCTCTTATGGCATTGTATGTCATAATCACTTCCAAAATGCTTATCTAGTTGCTCAAGCTGGAGAGAAGTGAGCTGTTTGGTGCAGTACTGGATTTTTTAGTTTTACTTTAGTATGTCTGAATATTAAGTTCAGCAGAGAGGTGTAGCTGGGGCAGCCTGAGGAGCTGCAGATGAGGCAGAGCATTGTTCCCCAAGTATTTAAAATAATGAGAGATACTGGAGGGAAGATAAGTAATATTAAATATACTGGGAAGAAAGTTTGATTCTGATCCATTAAATAAATAAATAAAAGTTCCTTTTACCTGTAATCTGCAGATAGCACATAAATTAACTGCAGTGGGAGCAGGAGAAGCTGTGTCCCTCCTCATGACCCACACTGGCAGAGGCTCAGCATCACCAGCCAAGAATCCTCCTGTTTATCAGGCACACATGATTCTTTCTCCTAGTTTCTAGGATGATCAATTGAGACCTTGCTGCCTTTCTTTTCCTTCCAAGAAAGACCTTCTACAAAGCAGATTCCTCTGGCCAAATTTCTCCAAAGACTAAGTAACAGCAAGCTGCTCTGGTCTGGAGAGTGTGTGCTTGGGGGAGATCTTGATTTGTTTAGTGACATGTCCTTGATTAAAATAGGTTAATAGTTCTTCTCTGCATGTCCTGCTTCACAACTTGCACATTAGCTCCAGCATTTGAAAAGATAAATTTGGGCCAGCAGGAGTAACAAAAAAAAAGAGAAAATTACGTGAAAGTGAAATACAAATGTCCTTATTTAATGCAAAAGGATTCAGCTTGCTGTTGGCTTTCTGTTTTCCCAGGTTCATGCTTTGCTTGACAGTGCAACAGAAGAAATTTAAATAGTTGGAAAATGCATAAAAAAAGAAGTGGTTGTGGGGAAATTGGAAGTAGAACAGGATTTATCAACTTTTCTTCTGCTGTTACAGCAGGCAGCAGCCAGCATTGGGAGCTTGGGCGTTTTCTTTGTTTCAAAACTTTATATATATATTTAGCGTTCCAAAAGTAAGCAAAGGCTCAGAAGTTTAAGAAAAATACTTTGGAGATTCCTTTCAGATAAATGTTTTCTAGATGTAGTGTTACAGGTGAAGGGATGCAATTTGGCCACATCTTTCCCAGCACATCCTTGAGTGTGAACTCAGAGCCTTTCTGTGCCTCCTGGCCACCCTCTGCAGCCACCCCTCCTCTTCCTGTCCTAATTCCCTTTGGTTTTCCCTCAACAGCAAAGATGTCTGAGCATGGCAGCAGGGACAAGGACAGTCTCCTCTTCAGCCCATCAGTAAATTTTTGGATTTTGCTATTCATTGCAAACCTGTGAATTATCCATTATGGAGTGAGATGGGGAGTTAAAAACTCTTTTTTCAGATAGGTTTTTGAAGTTTCTGCTGTTTTCCTTTGCAAACAGGTTTGAAGTAAGTTTATAATATATTTTCAGTCAGGCTGGGGCTTCTGTATTGATTTCAGGTAACACATGAATGTGAAATTTGAGCCCAGCTCATCACATATCAAAGTTAATGAAGTAATGAATGTGACACCAAATGCCAGTGTCTCTGTCTCTCCTTATCCCCACAAACATGTGCTGTGTATATGCTGTGTGTGTGATTTTGTTGATTTTAGAGGCCATTTCATGAAAAGTCCTGTATCTCTTCTTGGATGGTTTAGGTAGGGCAGGACGAAGCTCTTTGTGGGAGCTTTTCTACTGATGTTCATAGCATTACCTGCAAGTTTGCTATGATAAGAAATAGGTTGTGAAGTCCTTACAGAGGACAGTAATTTTTGTTTTCTTATATCCTCTGTATTTTGTCCTGTATTTCTCACCATCTCTGTTCTGGAATGTTTTAAGCATCATCAGGCTCAGAGAAATGCAGAGTACCTACCACGTGCTTCAGCTCTGTGGTATCTGTTGAGGAATGAGTCAACAGCAGCAACTCTTCAGAAAGAATATCTCAAATCAAGGGAGGATGAAGCAGATTAACTAAAAAAAAAAGCAATCAAATGCTAGAAGTGTTTGTCTTCCCTCACCCTTTGTCAGCAAAGGTGGGGTTTGTATTCTAATGTTTATGTAGCTGAAGGATATTAGAAAATCAGAAGTACTGTAGTGCAACACAAGGGGTTTTGTTCACTCCTGTAATCCCAGTAGAGGTGATTCTTTGCTTTATATACTTCAGTCTTTTTCAACTTCTTTTTTTTTCTGTTAGTCATTGGTCGCTTAATGGATTTCGTGATTGTTGAGCTCTTTTTTGATGCAGCATTGTTAGTCTTAGCATGCATTCAGAGTGACAGGGAGCATTAAAAATAGTCATTTCCATTTCAGATATCTAGAGATAATTTTTTTATAGCCACTGTGTGAAAATAACTTGAACACTAGCAGAATCATCTATTGTGAGAGAGATGATTTTACTTGTGAATTGGGTTTAAAGATAAAATCTGCCTACTTCCCAAGTCGTGGATTTCCTATTCATTGCTCTGTTAAATTTGATCGGGAGCAAGACTTAATCCAGAACAAAGATGATTGAATTGCTCTTAAACAGTGATGTAAAACATTGCCCAGATCTCAGTTCAGTCTCACAGTGCTGAGAAATCACAAGCATGGGAGAGTTGCTTGTGAGTACATCATACAAAAAGAGATGCTTTTACTCATTTGCTGGCTCATTAGAAAGTGAAATACTTTCTGGCTTTTGGAATAAAGTTGTTAGGGGGTGTAGTACAGAATGGGTTAAATCTGTTTTGTGTGTTAGCTAGAAATTTCATTGATGTGCAGTAAAAAGGCTCACTTGACTTGCAAAAGCCTCTGTTGGCTTTAAGTTCTGCCATAAACTGAGCTGCTTCTGGGTTTGTGCAGGATGGATGGATGGATGGCTGGAGTTCCTTAATGCAGCTTGGATTCCTCTTTGAGAACCCAGGGGAGGACAAGCTCCAGCACTGGGCAGCAGAGCCACAGTGTGATCCCCTGCTCCCCTTTGCTGCTAGCCCCAACAAAAACATGCTTTCAAAAATTGCTGTCTCTTTTAACCTCTTTTAACCCAGGAAGTGTGTACACCTATAAGGTCATCCTAAATCCAGTTACAGCCTGGAATGGAGTTAAGATATCAACTGGATTTTGCTCTTTGAGGGAAAGGAGAGACCATGGCAGGGAGGCAGCTAATTAAAGGATTTCCAGGCTGGGACATGGAAACTCAACAGCTCCTGTGTTCCTTTTAGGCTCTTACCTGAGTGCAAACTTTTACCGGTAAAGTTTTGGAGGTGGCATAGCTTATTTCAGATGCATAGACCTCATTTAAAATAATTTTTAAGAAAAGAGGGACGGGGTCAGGGAGTGGTGAAGCAGCATCTTGCTGTAGGATTCTTGCAGGAAACACATTGGCAAGCTGTTCCCTGGAGTTTAGGAGTGTCTTCAGGGCCAAGAAATTTAGGGACTTATTAATGGCACTGCAGCTCCAGGCTGTGCTGTTGGCTGGCAGTCACTGAGTGAGTAGGAAGGGCCCTGTCAGTGCCACATTTAAGGCTTTGGGGCATGTGAGTGTGCCCCATGCAGCCTCTCTTTCTTCTGGTTAAAATGATTTTGACCTTCTGAGTTAAATTTTTCCACTTAATATTTTCCTATTATGTGAATCCTCTCTTCTTTGGCTTATTTGCATGCCTTACATCATGTTTCATTTAGGATTTGATACAGTCAAGAGCCCAGGATAAAAGACAGTGTATAAAAGGCTGGGGTAATCATGACATTTCCTAGGACTGGAAGCTGCTGGGACCAGTTGGGACTGGTCATGGGCAAAACAAATATTTTTTTGTCCACTGTTGCAGTCTTCCTAGAGCAAAGTGGAGGTCTCTGTCTGCTTTAGGACAGCCAGCTAAATCAGATCGTTCCCCTCCTTACACACATGTTATCCTGCAATGGGAGAGCTCCTGCAGCATCCTCAGCTGCCATGTCCCACCACATGGGGACAGCCCTTGGGCAGGATTTTGTTTGCAGCGTCCACAGCTAAGGATAATTGCCAAGTGTTAATCCAGCTCAGTAGCTTAGAGCAAGACTGTAATCATAGTTATTGGGTTTTGTATTAAAATGCTCTTTTTTAAAGTTCTTTTTAGGTTTAGCAAACTGGCTGTAGAGGTGATTGCATTCTGGTTGGAGGGATGTGCTTGAGTGCAGCAGGCTGCATGCCCTGAGATTTCCCTCCCCTCTCCATTCTTGCTGCTTCAAGAAACAGTCATTTGCTTTAAAGTCAGGTTTGCAGCTTTGATTGAAAATGACTCTGCAAAACCCCATCAGAACTGTGTATGCCACAGAGTCGCTTAAAAATAAAAAAATCTAAAAGGCACCTTGAAATGTATGAACTCCCTGGGATGCCAGGGGCCATCACCTGTGGTTTGCTGGTGTCCCCAGGTAGGACCTAGTAAATCTTTGTCTGCCCAAAGAGCCCAGAAAAAAAGGAAAGAAAGGATGGAATTGTGCTGTCTGAGGTTTGGGAATGATTATTAAGTGCTGGCCCGCTGCCTGACAGCTGTCATGGGTTTGCAGAAGTGAGGCAGATCTGGGAGAGGCAGCTGCAATTGTATAGCTGGGAAGTTGGGCTTTTAATTGCTAATTAAAGTTACCATTTGCATTTGGGGCTTTCCTTTTTAAAGGACGACATCATATTCCACAAGAAACTGCGAGCATTGGGTATTTATAGCACAACCAAACTGGCAACTGGCTCTTGCTGCTTTGCTGGTACATCTGTATTTCACCTACTGCCTGCTTTTGCTTTCCCATCTGTATTTTTTATGACTTCTGTCCTGACAGCCCTTGTTCTCCTAGTCCTTGACTCCCCTCCCGTGCAGACATATGATCCTGTAACGTTTTCCTTTTTGTCTTTATAAACAATAGGCAAGCAGTCTGATAGCACAAGTCCAAAGTCAAGGGAGCTTTGCAGATTCAACTTGACAGCTCCTTTCTGAATTATTTAAAAGCTGTAAACAAAAGAAAGCCCATCTTACAGCTTCAGGTGCCTTCTCCTCTAGTACTGTGGAGAATGCCTGATAGGTGAATTCAGCTAATTTTGCCCATTTAGATCTATGGGATTTAGTGGAATAGCAAATGCAATTAGAATTCAGGGGCTGCCTCCTGGTATTCCTTAGGGAGGGTAAGTTGCAGGGAGGTGAATGAGCAAGTTGAGGAGAGGGAAAGTTGGAAGGTGAATGAAAGAATAGACAATTTCTGTCTACTATTGTCTAGAATTGTGTGTTGAGTTTGGATATTTTTTCCCTTTCACAATCAATGAACTTGTCTTAAGACATCCTGTATTTGCTTCTGACTTTAATCTCAGTCCTTGGAGGGTTTCCTTGTTTGTTCTTTTCACATCCTTTGTTTTCAAATCTAAAATGCTTTTCTACACCTGAATGATCCAGTGATTTCTGACTTCTAGGATACATTTCAGTTGCTGGTTTCCCTCGTGCTCCTGGATTCAGGAGTGTTTTAGATGGCTGAGATTAGGGAAGCAGGCAGAAGGCACAATTGAGTCCTCTAGATGATGCAAAGTTCATTATTATCTTTTGAATAGTTCATTCTGCAGAATGAAGCAGGGAATATGCCATGCTTTGCATTTATTGTACTAAAGCTATAAAGCTGTACTGTCATCATTCTGAATGCCTAAGGCACAGCTGTCTTCTCATTCCCTTCTCCCCTCAGATAAATACAGTGGGGAAACCATCAGGAGTGGGATATTGAAAGCAACTTCACGTGTATCATCTATACTCTGCATCATTTTGTTTAATGAAGTTTTCTTCACTTTTTTTGTACAGTCAAACCTTATTAAAATGCAATTTACTGTATTGTCGTTATCAATACTATACAATTTTGTCATGAAAGCTGATAGTTTGCATTGTGGCTTTACTTTGAAAACTGACCTGCAAAAATGGCTTTGAAATATCTTCTTTCAGAGATCCCAGCATCTTACACTGTACAAAGCAAAGATCCCTGTCTTCCAAAGAGCTTTGCAGGCATGACCTGGCCACAGTTAAGGTCAGCTCCCTCTTCCATACAGTTATAATAGATTTACAGAGCCCTCACTGGCTGTGAGCCAAGCCAGCCCTAAACCCCTTCTTGGCCACAGGTGTGTAGGAGATGGTCCTGCTGGCTAGGGAAGAAACTCTGCTCTGCTGCCCCATCCTTACCTGTACCATGGGAACAGAAGAAAGGAAATGTTTTTAATACAGGCTCTGTGACTTGAATTCACACAGGGAGAAGATTTAAGTATAACTGGAATTTTACCTGCTCAAGAGAAAACTTGTGCTTGTGACATGAGATGCATGTTATCTGCAGCTCTTAGGCTCTGGCCATTTCTCTTTGCCATTCTCAAGTTTATCAACATCCCTTCTTCATTTTCCTGTGTGTCCTGGCTAGTGAAAACATGTGCGTCCTGCACTCAGTTTGGAGCAATATCTTGAGGGGACAAAGTGTCCTATTTCCCAAGCCTGGGGAGGGCCACGTGCTCTGGTCCAGCTTGCCCAGCCTTGTCTGCACTGCAGGAGGTTTCAGGTACGTGGGGCTGCTCTTGATCCTGTTATAGAATTAGCTGAAGTGGATGGTGAAGGAGAACAGCAGACTGTGAATTCTATCAAGATTAATGGAAATTTTTGTTTTACCTTAATTAAACTTTCATTCCTCAAATCAAAGTCCTTTTTCCCAAATCAGCATATATTATAAATAGCATTAGTATAGGTATAATTTCATGAAGCTTCTCTGCGTGCTAATGTTAATGTTTGTGCCTTGAGTTTTCTCCACAAGTAACCATTTATTATTTCTTTTATCTCACCAGGTCCTGGTGAGGTCACTTCTATGGCACATGTGTGTTGCATAGAAAATAAAAGGAAAACATTTATAAATGTCTTTTTTTATATAAATAGTGGTTTATGCAGCTACAAGCTTGGCCACCTTGCAGGAATCCCTCTCTTGTCTGTTCTTACCACCAAGCAGCTTGCAGCCCTTTGGGTAGAAGCAGCCTCCAGGGATGAGATATTTTTGCTTTCCTGGTGTGTTTCTTCCTATTGCTGTAGCCCTGCTTTCCCCACAGATGTGTAATTCCCCACACTCCCTGCCTGCAGCCTCAGCTTGAACATATGCTGTTGTTCCCCGCCTCAGACAGCACCCTCAGTGCTGACACTTGGAACTGTGACTCCATTCCTGTTGCTATTAAATATACTGTTCTTGGCCTAAAGAGAAATGAAGACTTGGATCTCCATGGCTGCCAGACTTCTGGCCCATCCACTAACACAATTAGAAAGCTTGCAGATGCAGTGAAACCATCTTCCTTCTTTTCCAGCTGGCATAAGCAAAATATTTAGAAGAGTTAATGTGTTTATTGAGCACTCAAGTCCCCCTGCAAGATTATTTTGAGACCCACTAATGCAATGGTCAGGATTTAAATGCATGTCCAGAACTTTCCAAGTTGGTTGGTTTAGAGTACTGTTGTATCAGGATTTGGCTTTGGTTTGGTGGTGGGGTCCCACTTAAAAATGGTTGGGCATGTTTAAGGGATGTTACTACAGATAAAAATGTCAGCATTTAGGCTGGCCCTTTTTTGATTATCTATGTCATATCAGGCTCGGGAATGGGGGTGGTTTTTATCAGAATGAGGCAAAAAAGCTACAACCTGCAAGAGATGGGATGTACTAGGTGGGTTTGTGTGGCAAGGTTTTGGTTGTAGGGGGGTGAAAGGGTGGCTTCTGTGAGAACTTTCCCAAAGTTTCCCCTCCTTGTCCAACAGAGCCAGTGCCAGCCAGCTCCAAGATGGACCCAGTGCTGACAAAGCTGAGCCCATCAGCAATGCTGGCAGCACCTCTGGGATAATGCACTCAGGATGAGTTGAGAGGGAAATACTGCACAACTTCATCAGGGAGGGAGGAGTGAGAATATGTGAGAAACAATTCTGCTGCAGACCCAGAGCTCTGTGAGGAAGGAGGGGGAGAAAGAAGGTGCTCCAGGCACAGGGGAATTGCTGCAGCCATGGGGGACAGAGAGCAGAGACCCACCTGCACCCTTGGAGAGCTCCATGCCAGTGCAGGTGGATGCCCAAAAGGAGGATGTGGGACCCTGTGGGAAGCCCCCACTGGAGCAGGCTCCTAGCAGGGCCTGTGGACATGTGGGGAGAGGTGCCTACACTCTAGAGCAGGTTTCCTGGCAGGACTTGTGACCACACAGGGACTAACAGTTTTGTTTTGGGGTTTTTTGTTTGTTTGGTTTTGGGGGTTTGTTTGTTTGGTTGGTTTGGTTTTTTGTTTGTGAAGTTTGTGAAGAACTGCAGTTTGTGGGAGGGACTCACACTGAAGCTGTTTGTGAACTGTCTCTAGTGGGAGAGACCCCATGCTAGAGCAGGGGAAGAGCTTGGGGACTCTTCCCCTTGAGAAGTGAAGGAATGGCAGAGACAATATGTGATGAGCTGATTGTGGCCCCAGTTCCTTGTTCCTCTCTGTCCCTGAGGGGGAAGTGATAGAAAAAAATCAGGAGTAAGCTGAGCATGGGAAGAAGGGAGTGGTGAGGGGGAAGGTGGTTTTAAGATTTTCTTTTATTTCTCATTATCCTACTCTGATTTGATTAGTAATAAATCAGATTTGGCCCAAGTTGAGCCTGTTTTGCCTATGATGGTAATTGGAGAGTGATCTCTGCCTATTCTCATCTTGACTCTTAAGTCTGTCTCCTCTGTCCAGCTGAGGGAGAGGAGTGACAAACTGGCTTTGGTGGGCACCTGGCTTCCAGCCTGGTCACCCCACCATGTTAGGTGTTGCCCAGACAGCTTGGCTGCCCCAGATTGTTGACAGCCAACTATATAAAATGAACAGCAGCAGAGTAGGTATCCATTATCAGTTTAAAATAAATTGATTTCATGAATTTCTGCCAAAGTGTTTCCCTTTTTCTGACCCAGCCAGCCTGGCTCAGCTTGGTTCCTTTATCATTCCTGACATCACCTGTGATTAACCCATCTTCCTGTATTGATTGCCACCATCTCTGGTTGTGATGCATGAATTGTTCTTCTACTTTTGCCTTGAGAGGATGCTGTCATGTGAGGGGTTTAGGAAGGTTTTTTCCCAGCCTATCCCACTAGCAGTGGCCAGTATGTAACCCACCAGTTACACAGGAATTCCTGGTATGAAATTCCCCATGGGCTGGTTGAGCTGTTGAAGCACCTGGAGTTACCAGGCACTCATGTACATCTAGGACCTCAGAGCAGCAGGTGAGTGTCCAGCATCCCATGAGCTCAGGTGTGTGTGAAGGTGGGAACTGTGCTGTGGGAAGGTCCTAAAGAGTCCTTCAGAACCCCCAGCTGGGGATGATGTTGGACCATGACTGGCTGTCACAATTTAGGGCTGGTTTTCAGCATACTTGATTGCAGTGGTTTGTACCTCAAGGAATGCAACTGGAATGGATTTCCCACCAAATAAGTAAATACTGCAGTTCCAACAGCAGTTCTTATGAAGAGAGTTAAACCTCAGTTAAACCTTCATCCCTGCCCTTTTTGTTTAACACCTCATTGGGAACATCTGGATTAACCTTGGGCAAATCCACCAAGTGTTTTGCCTCTCTTTCCCCACATGTAGGATAATATTTCACTACCTCACCAGGGCATTTATTACACCTAATTAATGTTGTAATGTGTCTTTTGGTTCCTCTGATAAAACATGTGGTAGGAATGCAAAGTTGTTTTTACTGATTGGATTGTTAATTAAATGTGCACATATAAATGATTTATTGGCATTAGAGAACTAAGACTTAATAATTTAAAATATTAACATCAAGGTGGTTGGATCAATTTTAAGCCTGTTATCATTCAGCTATTTAGAGACTGAAACAAATGACACTGGGAAAGGAAAGGAAACTGTGCTGTAAGCAGGATTTTCAAAGCTGAATTCACTAGAGGAGGAAGAGGAGATGGAAAGATGTACCTAGTACTGTGGAAGAGGCAGCTGAAACCAACAAGAGAGTGCTGAAAGTAAGGTTTTGATGAGAAATGCCATGCCAGGAACAAAGATCTCACAAATACAAAAGCCCTGAAGAATATGGGACAGATGGTCTTGGAAAGATCCAAGTGTTCTTGCACAAGTAAGGGAATTGCTGATTCAAGTGTGAAGATGATTTGAAAGAGGGAGCTGAGGAGTGTTGGGTACAGTTGAGCTGGAAGAGAAATCACTGACTTGGAAGAAGAAGGAAGAAGAATAGACAAGATAAGAGAGGTGGGAGAAGCACACCATGAGTGCGAAAAAGGCACAACAAAACCATCTGAACACAAAGCAGGGCTTTAGCAGATTGAAGTTTGCCTTTCACAGTAAGGGCAAGGAGAATGTGCTGTAAATTAAAGAGGACCAAGCAGCTGGGATAGAATCATAGAATATGATGAATTGGAAGGGACCCATAAGAATTATCAAGTCCAACTCCTGGCGCTGCACAGGACACCCTGACAGTCCCACCATGTGCCTCAGAGTGTTGTCCAAACACATCCTGAGCTCTGTCTGGCTTGGTGCTGTGACCACCTCCCTGGGGATTCTGTTCCAGTGCCCAGCCATCTTCTGGGGGGAAAACCTTTCTCTCATAAGTCTCCCTGCATCCATTCTTTCCTAGTGCAGCAGCTGGGAGCTGTGCTCCTTGCTGTGCTTTGGGACTGGGCTGCATAGCTCTGGTGTTTGTAGGGTGGATTGCTTGTCTTATCTAATTCAGGGTAGCTTGAACAGAAAAGGCTTTTCACATTCTACTGATTTCTGTTTACAGCTCTGATCCCTGATGGTTTGCCACTGGTCTGCACAAAATCAAAATCTAAAAGTACCAGATTTAGATGATATGTCTGAATACTCTCATGCAGCAGATTGGTGGCTGTTTCTCCAGATTGTGTATTTTGTTTCTGATGTGAGTTTGGAAGGGAGACATATGCAATAGCAGTATTAATGATAACACCCTGGGGCTTGGTTTTGCCCCACACTGCACTGCTGGGCAGGGCAGGCTGACCTTGGCTAGGGAGAGATTAAATACATCACCTCCAGCATGATGTAATGACTGACTGCAACAAACAATGGAAGGGAAAGGGGGGAGACATTGGCAGTAGGAATGCAGGTCTTAAACCATGCAATTGTCAAGCAATATGTGGCATTGCATTGCCAGATGAGCATTTGGGAGTTTTAAGTCTTTAAAGAGTTGATGCTAAAAGCTGTCTTCACTAATGCCTTGCTATTTCCTGTGGTTTTGCAGTATTGATATTAATGTTGTTGTATGTTTATGTATATAGTTTTTGAATGCTTTTTGTAAGCTGTATTTATATACTGCTGCCACTTCCTTCAAGGTCTTGACCACATTGTTTATGGGGAGCATCTGATATCCCAGGATTTATGACTTTAGGAACAAGTAACTTTAGACACCCTGTCGCAGATAAATGGGCAGTGGAACTCAATATTCCTACACAGAGAGGAGGGGAAGAATTTAGCTTTGGGGGGTGCAGGGTTAACACCAGAATAATTTGGTTTTAACTCCTGTCTCCCTGCCTTGCCTGATGGGGGAGTGTGCAGCAGCTGTTAGAGCTGTGTATCTTGCTTTGCAGTAGATGCAGAATAATAAGTGTCTAATGAGATTTTCTCATCTTGGATTCTAGATAAATTAGATGCTCATCAATACCAGTTTTGTTCTAGAATGACTAAATTGCAGAGGCAGTAATATATCAGCAGTACCTGGGGTGGGCTTTGCTGGCTGGCCCTCCTGTCTTTGCAGAGCTTTCTTTGCCTTCTCCCCATCAACCTCACTGGCCTCCATTTCCATCTTGAATTCAGAAGATGGCATAGAAATAAGGAAATTTATGCCTGTGTACAGCACTGGATGTGTGTGTACTTCTATTTTCTTCCAGCCCTGACTTCAGTTGCCTTGTTGATATTGTTTTCTGAGAGCTACATGCAGAAATGAAAAGGGCACGTTAAGAAGAAGGGGTTTCTCACTTGGCTGAGAGGTAGCTTACTGCTTATTTGAGTGTGTCATTGGAGCAAGCCTTGCTGCTCTCCTCAGGGCACCCCTGAGCTGTGAATACAGACCTGGGCATGTCTGATAACAAATAAGCTTCCAGTTACACAGCGTTGTCTTCTGCTGGGTTGGATCTGAATAGAAGGAGAAAAATGCATTGTAAAATCCAAAAATGAGAAGATTACTTTAGGGAGTATGAAAAAAAGGCTGTAGTCATGTGTATTGAGTTGCAGGTAGAAATAGCAGATGTGGAAGCATCAGAAAACTTGATAAAGGCATCCCAGGTACAGAGATTAAAGTCTGGAATTGCTGAAAAACAAAGGAAGGGATTCAATGAGATGCTGAATTTCTACCTGGGCAGATTTCCTAGAGAGATGCACTTCATCTGATGTGGAAGCTGCAAACTCTGCATGATGTAGGATGATGAAAACACTAATTTGTTTGAAAACTTTTTTTCTAACAAGCTTTACAGTGTGCCCATGAATTCTGACATAAGAAGAAACTATATATATGTGATATGATTGTAGGCAAGTCTTTCTACAGAAAGTGAGTCAAAGGAGTGCCATATCTTTAAATCTGTGGCTTAACATTTTAAGAAATATCCTTGTTATGCTGGGTGGGTATAATTGTGTAGTACTTGTGAACTTGAAAACCCAAAAGATTTGTGTATTTGCAGCTGGATCTAGAAAGAAGCACAGACAACACCTTTTTCATATGGATTGAGTTTTCTCTTTTTTGCTGGGGCCCAGATAAGCCTAAAGCCTAAAGAGGCTTTATCTCTCTGTGTACAAAGGAATTACCTTCAGAATTAGATAAAAATACTGTTTCTAAGGATTAAAAGACACAGTTTAGGTGTGCATGTTCCATTTCAGGTTTAACACCTAAAGAGTTGGGTGTTGCTGCTCCTAAAATATTTTGGTATAACATCTTTTATATGTTAGACCTTGTTCTATAAAGAAGCACTTAGGGTAAAGTAATTAATTTGTGCTTGAGCCTGATGTTCACAGTATAGATAATAAATACTCCTTTAAATTTGCTCAGAAGGGATTAATGTTAGGTGAGTGTGATGGCATAGGAAGCAAATTCTGGTTTACAGGGAAAGAGGGTTGTGCACCACTTCAACCAACCCACTGTGCGCCTTTCATTGATAACAGTTTTATCACAAAAATAGGGAAAAATACCCCAAAATTTGCACATTGTCCCATTGGGAAGGGATCTAATCAGTTCAGCTTTTCAAAACCTCTTGATTTTTGTACACTGGACATTCATTGTGTTTCCTGGGTTAGAATTTGTAATTTTCTTTCAAAAACAAAAAGCTGACTTGTGTCATACAGCAAGAAAATAACCAGGGCTCAGGAGAATTAGAGTGAAAAGCCATTAGAATCTGCTAATTACAAGATGAAGAGCAGTCAAGCAGTGGTGGTCTATTGGGGAACCACTTTTGCACATTTAGATCTGTAGAAAGACTTTGTGTGTGACATTGATGGGAAAAGTTTTGGTGAAATATGTCTTGCAGATAGTCTGCAACTCAATCCTAAAAGCCAGCAGCAGAGTAATAGTTGCCACCTTCAGTAAGGAAGGAGTAAATTTACTTAAATAATGGGGTTTCTGTACAAACAGCACTAGATTTAGTTCAACTATATACTTTTATTCTACCTGTAAATAACAGAAGACAATTGAGTGCAAGCTTTCTCACCCAAGTGATTTTCCCACTGATTCAACAGCTTTGCTTAATTAGGCTCCAGCTCCTTGGAATAAGTGTTGAAAACACAGCCATTTGTTAGCCAAAACATCTGCTGGGGAGGGAAGGTGAGAAGTTGTTAATTTAAAATAAGATCTTTAAGAACCCTAGCTCTGAATCCATAGAACAAACCTAGTTGAAAATCCAGGAAATTCATGCTTACCTGAGTGATGGCTGTGCTGGTAGTTTGAGGTGAATCTCCTTTATTTGTGTAGAATGAGGGGCATAACAAAGAAGTGCAAACATTACGGCCTGTAATTGTTTATAATATGGTGAAAGAGCCAAAAATTATTTCCAGTCCTTCATGTGAAAATGTGCACATATAACTTGGAAACACATCCATTCTAAGGAATGATCTCTTCAGCTTTTCCTTCTGATTTCCACTTCAAGCATTGATATGTGGGGATAGCAAGGGAGGAATAGTCTCAGAAAGGATGTTATTCAAGGGGAAAAAAATTGTTAGTGATTTGTGCTCATCTTTTTTGAGCCCTTTTGGGACAGGTTGGATGTCAACAGAGGAAGACTAAAATGCTCACTGTGATTTTGCACAAGCCCCCTGGTGAGAGGGATGTGTAGCTCCTGCAGCTGCAGTGAGGAGGGGTAGCAGAGAGGAGCCCTGGAGGGTGGAGGGTCTGTCCAGAGCTTTTCCTCACTCCCTGCAGGTATTGGAGGGTGGAGGGTCTGTCCAGAGCTTTTCCTCACTCCCTGGAGCTGAGCCCACTTGGGTATCAGTGGATGTCCCTTCAAGGAGATGGGTGTGTGGATTCCCAGTTGTCCATCTGAGATCACATTAATTTAGGTGTCCTCTCCTCCCAGCAATGTTTTCTTACACAAAGATGTAAAGGAGTGGAAGAGCTCCAACCTCAGCTGTCACTGAGTCCCTGTTGCACTGGAGCAGCTCTGACAACTTTTGAGTTGTTTGAGTTTCTTCAAACCTCACAAAACATCCAGAGCATTTCTGATTGTCTTAATGTTGACTACTCTTGCATGAATACCAGCAGTCAGGCAGACTTTAATTCTCCTCTGTTCCTTTCCTGTACAAATTGCTTCCCCAGGGCCATCCAAAATAGGGCTCATCTTGGAGGGAAGGAAATCAGTGTGCTTCAAAACCCAGCTGTCACCAGGTGAATAATTCCTTTGAATGATGAATCTAGCAGGTATCTCATATCCTCTGGAAGGTCCTAAACTTGATTTTGTTTTTCATTGCCATCAAGAATGTGCTGCAAAAATTTCTCTTTTTTTGGTGCAATCAGTGGAAGTCCCTTCAAATCCCATGGGTGAATGCTCTAAAGTTACTATGGGTCCAGCAGTCATATTCAGACTGGAGAAACAGGGATGTGTCAGGTTCAGAGATGCTCCTGTCAGGTCTGCCTTTGCACTCAAAACCAATTTATAGCCTCATTTTACATAATGGATACCTCCTTGTGAATATGTAACCAGCCTGTGTAATAACAAAGATTCATGGTGGAGTCAAGTCTTTCCCATGTCAAGGAACTGCCCTTCAGATTTCCCATAATACTGTCTTTGCAGTAAAAAACAAAAAAAGCAGGCAGATGCAGAAATTTTTTCATAGGTCTTAGCACAGAACTTCAGCCCTGGAGCATGTTAGAGCAGTTCTGGAACTGCGCCCTATATTAACATGAATCCTGACATGCACCTACCTTTGCCAATTAAATTTTTTAATATGTAACACTAAAAGACAAGAAGATGCATAATTTTGATGTCCCCAGAGCTTTTTTCTATTGCTTTAAGAGTAACAAGATTCTAAAGGTTGAGATTAGCAGCCACACAGAACAAAATGCTGCTGTTTGCCAGGCAGTAAACCTTAATCTCTCAATCTTTGCTGTGTTTGTTCATTTTTCTTCTTCAGTCTTGTGTTAGCAAAAGCAGCTTGTTCTTTCTGCCTCTCCTGCTAAGAGGGGCTGCAGGTGCAAAAAATCTTCTCATAGGAGAAGATTCATGTGTAGAAGAGTCATTTTAATAATTGCTTTCTTCAGAGCAGGATTACTCACTTGGGCTGGGTCTCCCACATTCCCAGTGCCTCTGCTTTGGGATTTGGTGGCTCCTGCAGGCAGCAGAAATGGAAGGGATGAGTAAGGCCAGTCTTTAAACCCTCTTGCCCGGCACAGAAGGACCAGTTGGTGATGGTGAAGTAGAACATACAGCCAGAATGGATGGTGAGACCCTGTTTTTCCTGCCTCAGTGCTACAGGTAGTCACAGTAGTGTTTTTGGGGAAATAGGTGTTCTGCCAGTTCAGTGCTGATGGTGGTTTTCTTTCCATTCCTCCATGTCTTGGCAAAAAGATTGGTTTAATGTGCACACAGCTACAAACCTGCAGATCTAAACAACTTCATGTCTTCTTTAGGTGTTTAACACATTGAGTGTATTGACTGTTTTACAGACTGCACAAAAGGAAGTGAATTGTCTCTTTGGAGGATTAAAAACAAGTTACTTAGCTGTGTTCCTGGAGAAGCAGTGCTGGAGTGCCTTAACAAGCAAGTCACTGTTCAGTGACAGATTTGGTGCTAATTTTGCTGCTGTCTGCTCCTGTTTGCATTTCATGGTTGTGGATGAAAGCAGCAGAGCAGTGATTAGCTCAGACCCTGCTGAAAAAAACCCAACACCCAGGGGCTTCTGAAGAACAAGGGAGTGAGAGTAAATTACCCTCTGGCATTTTTATTTTATTTAGGAGGTAAAACTGTTCATTGGAACAGAGTTCATTTACAGTGGCCCCCCAGCAGACTGCAGCAGCAGGGTGAATTGCCAGTCACTCACAGTGCAAACAGGAATCACTCAAACCCTGCATCATCTGCACTCAGGAGTTCAGGTTTCCTGCACTGTGTAGTGGATTGCTGCTGGTCCCTCTCCCTTGCTTCCAGAATCCTGTCAGGCATCCTGGTCCCTGTTTCAGTGCCTAGATAATATTTATATCTGCTTCCTCCCCGCACTGGGTTTTGATTTTAATGTTGTTAACCAGAAGCTGAGAGTTCACTGCATTAGATTCTTAGCCACCAATTTAAAAGAAATTGTAGTATATTCTTCCTTTGAGGATATACTTTCTTTTCAGGAGCTTAGACTTGGAGGATCATTAGTGAGATAATATCAGGAGTTTTAACTAATCCTCTAATGATTGTACCAGGGTGAACAAATCTGTCTGTGTCAGTTAGCCCAGTGGTCCACCACAAGGCTATTCTTACCTGATAAATGGATTTTCACACTGAAGGATTTTCCTTTGTCCCAAATCCTGAGGCTGTGCAAAGTGCTGAACTTCACGGTGAGGCAGCACACAGCCAGCTTGGGGCTGTGCTGAGCTGCCTTCCCACTCCCTTCGGAGCAGGGCGTGTTCTAGCCACTGAGTTCATTAAAAATGCATGTCTTAAGCATGGGATAATTACAGCAAGTTTGTCTGGGGATGGGTAGCAGCAGTGAGAGAAATTTCAAAATGTGTCTGAGAAAAGATATCAACTGTCTTGAGAGAAACCAGTTCTCTGCGGGCGGTGCAGCAGCCGCTGTGTCTGCTGGCACAAGGATGGCTGCGGGACACCCCTCTGGGAACACTGCTCCTCCCCACATCTCTGGGAGCTCTTGCCAGCACCCCAGTGCTTGTGGGTGGATTTCCCTGTACGTTTTGGGTAGGGTTTTGGTTGGGGAGGGTGCATCTGTGCTTGCTGGTCACATGAGGAATGCTGTCTGGAGAGAAGATGCTCTCTCTTCTCCAGCTTTTGCCTGGGGGGTGCCTGACTGATTCAGCAGACCATTAATTTGCAGTCAAGCAGGATATCTCCAAATGCAACTCCATCAATTGGCAGGAGGTAAATAGATGCTGCCTCTCTGCTTAAGGCAGGGCTGGAGCCCTCTCTGTTTATCTTCCCTTTCAAACTGGGTGCATCTGCTATTGCTCTCTAATCTCTTCTCCTCTTTGTTTTACTCATCTGAAGCCTCTTGGCCTCGGAGCTAGAGGGGTTTTGTAACGGTGATTAGTTGGTTTAGTTAGGGTGCTGGAGATCTCTGTCCATGTGCTGCCAAAAGATGAAATAACCATTATTTTTATTAGTCCACCTCACAGGGAGGCTGTGAGAATTAATTCATGTTTGTAAATTGCTTTGGAGATTTAAAGCTCTGTACAAGCACTAAGGATTATTGCTTTCTAATTCTTCAACATAGTATAACTTATAAAGACTTGTAGCCTTAAAAGCATCTTGGATAGAGGAAGAGTTAAATCCCTTTGAAATTTGATATACTTCTAATGTTTAAGATAAAAATAACAACTTCTCTGCTGCTTCATCCAAAAAAAAAAAGAGGGGAGGAAACAATGGCAGGTTCTGATAGTGCCTTTTTTTTTTCCAGGAGTCCAACGTGCTTATTGCTGCTAACAGTCAGGGTACAATTAAGGTAAGTTATTTTACACATCTTGCCTTTAAACACTTGAATCTGTTGATAGTAAAGAGCAAGGTCAGAGACCCTGAACAGCCAGGAGAAACCATTAGAGGAGGTCATCTTGGCTGTGGAGGTTTGCAATTTAAATGATGTATTTGCCTGTGGCACACAGTGGAGTGAGCAGGCAGTGCCCCAGCAGTGAAACCAGCTGCAGTGAGGTGTGGAAGAGTTGCTGGTGGCCATCCAGCCCCTGCTGCTGCTGCTGCTCCCTGGGCTCCTGGCAGCACTGAGGGCCTTGCACAGGCATCTCCCCAGGCTGAGTGGCTCCCATGGCAGCAGAGGCTGAGTGTTAACTCACCAGCATTAACCCAAGGCCGTGCTCTGGCTGCTGCAGAGGCAGCAGGGCTGAAAGCTGAGCTCAGGGAGTGCAGCTGGCTGGAGCAGCACTGAAATGAGCAGGGATGCTCCCTGCCTTTGACTCTGGTGCTCAGGCGGGTGGTAACAGACAGCAGCTGCCAGCACGGGGTTTTGTGAAAGCATCAGCCTTCCCTGTGCACAGTACCAGGTTTTCAGCTCTTTAATTAAGTCTTCCAGAGTGTCTGTTCAATGTATTTCTGTCTGTGGAATGTCAAGTGATGTGGAGAAGACTGTCCTTTATGAGTGTGTCAGCCAAGCAAAACCAGTGCCCAAGGCAGTGCCAACCTCAACCCAAACCCAGGACTTTATCCCACTTTCTGCACAGCAGCACTGACCTCCACCATGCTGTTAGGTTTGGTGCTTGATTGCCCTAAGCTTGTAGCCCAGACCCCTGGCAGCATTCTGGAGCTGCTGTAAAGGCATTTACTTGCTGTCTGCAGAGTTTACACTGCATTGTCACTGTCACGAGGCTGAGGTCCTGATTGTCCCTCCCATCCCTGTGACAGCAGCAGTTCTCTGGAGCCATACCAGAGCTGCTGGTCTGAACCTGGGAAAATCACCAAAAATGCAAGACTGGTGAAAGACCTGAGTGGTCTGTGTTTAATTGCATGTCAAGATTTTTCCCCCCTTTTTTTAGGACACAAGTGGCTGGGTTACTCCTGCTGTTGCAGCATGTGATGCTGTAGTCTCTCATTCATAGGGGATTCATTTATATATCATGTTTTGGAATTGGTTGGTGGTTACTTCAGTCAGCTACTCCTTAGGAAAATGGACAAAATGCACGGAAGCTTTTGCTATTTTGAACTGAGTCCAGCAGCAAGAGCAGTGATTAGAGAGGAGAGGTTTTGCTCATGCACTTTGCTTGTTAATGAGAGAAGGTAGACAGAGAGAAGTGTGCAGACAGCCAGTGCTGTCAGAACTCTGGTATCTCCATTTGCCTTTGACAGCAGGCAGCAGGAAGGTGGGATGGTCTGGGAAAGGCCTGGGTGTGTCCAAACCCACCCCACTCTGGGGACAGATGCCGTTCTGGGCATCACCCATGAGCTACAGCTCAAGAGCTTTTTCCAGGGAAGCCAAACCAGGTTCATGCAGACTCTGCCACCCCCACAGGCACTTTTGTGTTGTCTCTAGCCCATGCCCTCAGATGCTGCTGTTCCATCCCAGCCTGGACAAGGGAAACAAGAGCACAGAGGGCTGGGATGACAAAAGCTCTGATCTCTGTTACAAGATTCCCAAGAGCTGTGTGACTGAGATGAGGGGATATGAGGCAGCTGTGGATGGTTCTGCTTCGTGGCTAATTTATCATCACACAAGCAGACATCAAAATTGGGATGTTTGCCAAGTGCTTTTCCCATCTGTGGGATATTATTGCATGCTGGTGAATAAAGGGGTAGAGATGGAAGGGTCAGTTCTGTCTTAGAGATCTATATGCTGACGTAGGAAATAATAAATGTCATAAATTCCTATTCTAAATGTCTCGTCTTCCTTACTAACCAGGTACTGGAGCTGGTATGAAGGGTTTTCTCTCAAGGCATGAGGTACTTGGTCCTGCTGACATGCTACAGTATTCATCTGGGAACCACAGTGGGACAAGAAACCAAAACCACCTTGATGTTCCTCCCCAGAACGATCATGTTTGGGTTTTTTTCCATTTATGGACTTCCTAGGACATTTTGAGACACTGGTAACACCAGGAAACTGTCTGCCATCAACATTAACTCCACAGACTTTGCTGGTGGTGGTATGGTTGTCTAATTTTTATGATAGGAAAACAAATTCTTTTAAATAAAAACAAAAAGGAATAATAAAATTTATTGAGCCACAAGCTGAAGCTGGAAGATTGTCTTGTTGCATAAGAGAACAGATTTACTTGTGAAGGGAGCTTACAGGAGCACACAGGGCTGTCCTCAGTTGCACATCTCCAGTTACTTTCATCTGGACTCTTCATCCCCACCGGAAAAAGAAAGTCTCTAGGCCTTACCCGGACATGCAAGCAATCCACTTTGAAATCCCATCATGATACAGTTCTGTTGTTCCTTTGATTTATTAATTCTTTTTTAGATGCATTATATGTTGAGAAATGTCACTGAGGTTGACACCACTGGAGACTGAAGTCCTCTAGTCATCCAGAAGAGAAGGACACCTTCCCTTCCCTCCTCTCCTTAGACCCCTTCCTTGCCCCAAAGGGGCAGTTCCAAAGGAGAGGATGAAGCTGTCCTCCTGTCCATGTGGGCCACCTGCCACCAGCAAGGTGCTGAGATGAGGGAGCTGCAGTTCCTGGGACCTGGACTGAGCTTGCCAAGACAGCGTGGGATGAAGATTTGCCTCCCACTCACCTGGCTGTGTGTGACTATCTCAGCTGGAGGAGGAAGCTTCTAGATCCAGTTACCAAAGCCCTGCACCACTCAATCACCTGTGTGGTCTGGTTGTGTTTGCCCCTCTCTGCACACCATGCAAGCCAAGCATCTTGAATGTTGGAACAAGAGAGGGGATGGAGTTGGTTTGTAACGTGTTTCAGAGCCATGATATAAGTAGCCTTATTTTTAATGGTCATGCATACACTTAATTGTACATATGGAGGGGGAATAAACCATGAAGCTGAGAGTTGTTGTTGCTTTCTTGGCAGGACAGCAGAGCAGGTAAGAAGGTGCAGATGGTCCTCAGGAGCAGCAGCCAGGTTAAACTGTCAGGATTGCTGCCAGAAGTCTTTAAGCTCCAAAGTGCATTTGGTGGGGGTGGCATCTTTTCCCTGCCATGGGTGTCAGAGGTGCAGTGCAGACAGTGATACCTGTGGGAAGTGTTTTGTTCTGCAAACAGAATCCTTTTCCATTCACTCACTGCAGAATGTGTCTCCTTCATGCCACAGGGGCTGGGATTGATGCAGGGACTTTGCTCAGGTCTCTTGTCCTCCACATGTTAAAGGCCTGACTCTCATTTCCCAGGAGGATTGTGTAATCTTCTCACACCCTTTGGGTACAGAGCAGGGAAGAAGAGCAAGGATGCTCTTGAGGATATGAGTAAAGAAGTAGGGATGAAGGCTTGTGGCAGAACTGGGGACAGGTCCTGTCCTGGTTCAGTGCTGGTGCATGTTTCTAGGGGGTCATCTGTGCTCATTGTGGGACACACCACCAGTAGCTTCTGGAGAGTCTAGTCCAGTGGGGAGAAAAGGGATGCTGAGCTCCAATGGTTCTCAAATGCTGCATTCTGGTTTTCTTCCATGATTTCTGGTGTGTCAGTGGGGGGAGAGTGAGGAGAGGACAGGAGAGAGGAGAGAGCACAGCAGCTTGTGTCCTGCTCGGGAGTGCTACCTGCAGGTCTCCCTTGTGTGAGTAACCTGAGTCACTGTGGCAGAAGAAAACAAAATTGGTTCCTTCTGCCTGATGGCAGCTGTCTGACACATCCCACTGAGCACTAGTTTGATTTCCATTTTGCTGCATTTTAAGAGAATTTGGTGTGGAGTGTCTGTGCTGAGCATCCTCCCCAGCCAGCCCTCTCCAAAGGCAGGCTGATGTGATGATCCACTACCATTGCTCTTCCTGCTTCCCCTGCTTTCAGGTGTGGGTCTCCCCCAGCCTCTGCCTTCTTAATCAGTCCCTAATTTATTTTGCAAACTGCCCTGGCTGCTGTTGTACCCCAGCCTGTTGGCAGGTGACCTCATTCCTTCTCCCCCCACTTGAAGATCCTGTGTTTTTAAAATTGAAATTGCTCTGACAAAGCCAAGATCTTTAAAACAGAAGAAAAAAGCAGCTGTTTTGAATGCTGTAAGGTTACTCCTTGAATTAAACAGGGAAAGATGTTTAACATCAGCTGCCTTTATTTTTTCAGTTTTCATTCTGTTTCAATCAAGATAAAATGCAAATTTAGTGTCTGGCCCTAATTAGAAACACAGCAGCTCATAAACACAAGTTGATGGCAATTTTTTGCCTCTGTGTCTTTGTCACAAGAGGTAATGCTCCTTATTTTAATCCCCTTAATTTTCTTGCCTTCAGGTAACTTTTCACAGTTGACAAATTAAGTCGCATATAATTACTGTAATTTTGTTTGGTTTTTTTTTAAACAGCATGTGGTCAATATTATTTTTAATTAGTCACCAACTCGACAAATGGTTCCTGTCAGGTTTTCAGCCTCTTTTAGAGTTGGGGGGTGATTGACTTTGGGAGGGATGTGCAGAGGTCTTTGGTCCAACCCCCTGTGCAGAGCAGAGCTTACTCAAATTTGGATGTGGTTGCTTCAGGGCTTGGAGATGTTCACAACTCAACCAAGCAAGGATTGAAGATTCCCAAGTCCCTCTGGAAAACCTGTTCCAGCACTTAACCACTCTCCCTGTGGAAATTAATTGCAGATGGTGGGCACTTGGAGTCTTTATTCTCACTTTCTTCTTTTGAGAAAACCAGGTTACAAAGCCCTTGACTGGAAGCTGCCCCAGAATGGTTTTGCCTCCAGCTCTCATGTCCTTGCAAGAGGTGTTAGGTGAGTCAGATCTTTTGAGAAAGGGAATTTAAAACCTTTCTTGGCCAGCCAGCATCTTCAATTAACTTTAAAGCATTTAACAGAAGAGTAGGAGGAACATGCCTCAGTGCTTAAAAAATTCAGTGCTGGAGGGAATTGAAAATGATGGTCAATGGGAAATGTAAATTAATATCAATATGTCAGGGCTGTCCTGCAGTGAGTGTGGCCAGCTGCTAATGCCAGTGTTCCACCCCAGTGCTGAGCCCTGTTTGTTTAGGGTAATTTTGTTTAACTATGAAAGGTCATAATGACATCAGCAGATAATTGAGAAGGCAGATTAACTCCTTTCCAGCTGAAAAGTCCTCTTTCCTTTCTCACTGCTTTTCTGGAGGCCAGAAATACCCAGCAAGGACCTGCAGCAGTCCAGGGGGGAGTGAGTAGAGTGTTCACTGTGGAGAGCTCCTCTTGTGTGCCAGCAGCTCCTGGTGTCCTGGCAGGCAGGCAGGGGGTGATGGCATCCTGCCTCCTGCCAGCCTGCACCACTGCCTGCAGAGGTTTTCCTGGAGCCCAGCCTCGTGGGATGTTCCTCACCTGATCTACAGAGGGGTTTTCCTTCCTCTCAGCAGTGTGGACACCATGTCCTGCACTTGTTAATGGAATATCTGTAGAGGTCATGGAGTGTCACCTACCTTAAATGCTGGGCATCTGAGAGGTTTGGCTAGTGAGAAAATGAGCTTGAGAACATGGGATCCACAAATTAGAGCAGCATCAGTGGCACAAGGACCAGAGCCCACATCTGTCTCCTGGAGAAGCACCTGTAGCACCAGTCCCCCCCAGCCTTCTGGTAACCATCACCATATGGTTTGCTTTAATTTTGCTTTCAGAGCAAGCTGCAAGTTCTTAAAGTGATGATCATCTCATCTCTGTTCAGTTACAAGGCAGTATTTAGGTATGCAAGTCCTTAAATTCTTCCTAAATTAAAAATGGTTAGTTGGGTTAAAGCAAGATTAATTCTCAGCTCTGTGTGTTAACCAGCCATTCGAATTAAGTAGGTCTTGCCAAAAAAACTGTTTAAAATCTCTCCATCTTAGCTTTCCCATGTTAAATCTGGCTCTGGCTGAAGGCTAGCCATTGTTACTCAGCAGAGGCAGGACAACAATTTGCCCTCCAACATCAAGCAGCAGGGAGAATTTCCTAGGAGAGGAAAGAAAATGCTGCTTTTTTGGCATCTCTTAGAAATAAATAATGAGAAAGAAAACTAGTATGAACTTTCCTGACCAGTGTGCAGGGGAAGGGGGAGAAGGTGGTTCCACCTCTCCCAGACCACAGCATCTCTCAGGGCTCCCTGCATCATGAACATTTCAGGTGAAGGAGGGTTCCACATGCACATCACAGCCTCTCATCTGCCTGGAACAGAAAGTCTGCAGTGTGCCTGCTGCCATCAGTGGGCTGTGGTGGAAAATAGCTCATCAGGGAGTGAGGGGACAAAGCCATCTCATCTGATAGCTGCTTGCCTAAAACCTCTGATCCATGCAGAGAGAGACAAGTTTTATTCATCTCTCACTTCTGCCTTCTCCAGTGTCTCCCAAATCTGTTCAGGGGGTTGTATTACCTCAGTGCTCTTGTTCGACTCCCAAAATTTGGAGGTGGAGAGTTGCGTGAATAACAGAGGAGTGTGAGTGCCATGAGCATCTCTAACACCCTCATCCTCCCTGAAATTCCTTCCAGTGCCTCCAGCCATCTGAGAACTGGGGAGCACACTGTCTCAGATAAGAATTTGGGAAGAAATAATTTCGGAGGTAAAGGCTGTCTTTTGGAGGCCTGAGTAATAGCACATGACAGCTGAAACTGAGCCAGCAGCATGACTCCCAAACCCACAAGCACTGATGTGCTCGTGTGACCGTGTTCACAGGGGTCTCAGGATGAGGGAAGAGATGAGGATCTGACTCCATGTTTCAGAAGGCTGATTTACTATTTTATGGTATATATTACATTAAAACTATACTAAAAGAATAGAAGAAAGGATTTCATCAAAAGGCTGGCTAAGAACAGAATAGGAGGGAATGATAACAAAGGCTCTGTCTCAGACTCTCTGTCTGAGCCAGCTGACTGTGATTGGCCATTAATTACAAACACCCATCATGGGCCAATCCCAGATGCACCTGTTGCATTCCACAGCAGCAGATAACCATTGTTTAAATTTTGTTCCTGAGGCCTCTCAGCTTCTCAGGAGGAAAAATCCTAAGGAAAGGATTTTCCATAAAAGATGTCTGCGACAGTGCCCTTGCAGCCCCAGGAGCCTTTAATCCATGAATTAGAACTGTTGGTTTCAGGATTAACTCATCATAACCCCCTGAGCATCAGGAGCCTCCCAGAGAAGGCCCCCAGCACAGTGTGTGTGCAGGGAGCCACAGGCACAGTGCTGGAATGGGCTGAGCCATGGAGGGTGAGGGCACTGGAACCTGTGTGTCCCCTTCTCCATCCCACAGTGACCACTGGGGCATGAGCAGCTCATGCTGCATGATCCCAGCAGCTCTCTCCACTGTGAGAAGGGCAGGGCTGGGAAAATGCTCAGCAGCTCTGAATTTGTACTTAGGGGACTTATTTCAACAACAAGTTTGTCTTGATTACCGTGCTTAATCTGACTTGTCAAAATCTCCATAAAACCATTTAGGTTGTTTAAGAGGGAAAATCCACTCCTTTTATCCCCTCAGTCCTGAGCAGGAGCTGGTCTGAAGCCACCAGGGCAGCTGCTCCTGTCCCATCACCAGGGTCCTGGGTCAGAGGCACATGCCAGGGTTCTGCCTCCAGGGATGGCACCAGCATGGTGCCAGGGCTCTGCTCCCCATTTTGCACATTTTAGAGTCATTACTCAAGGCACTTTCAGACTGATTGGAAGCCCTGATGTCTCCTGTATTCCCATTCATCTGGGAACCTCAGTCACAACTCCATTTTCAGCCAGGGATCCATCTGAAGACACAAGTGAGGATTCAGATTCCTTGGATTTTGACTTAAGTTCTTTGGCTACTTCTCCTGAAGCAGCATAAGGAGGTTTGCCATAAACTACAAAGACTTAATTTGTTTATTGTTTAATAGTTACAAAAACAATTACCAAGAGCCAGTGGCTCTTTCCTGGTCCTGTGGTGTCCAAAAAACATCCTGAAGCAGGCATTGATCTGCAGAGAGCACTGCAGCCCATGCCTGACTGGGGCAGGGGGTGCTGAGGGGAAGGGAAGTGGGGCTGACCCCTCAAAGTCAGCAGAGCATCACGCTCCAGCAGCACCAGGCTGGGCTGGAATGGGCCAAAGCCCAGCAGACCGTGATGGCACAGCCCCAGGGAGGGCTCTCAGTGCTGGCAGCGACAGGGGACAGCCCTCCCTGGGGCTCTGGGGATGGCAGGGGAGGAGGAGAGCTGATTTCCAAGCTCTTGGAATGGGATGAGCAATGATGGGTTTATGTTTTTAGCAAAAGGCAGTGCAGCCAGAGAGAGCTAAGAGCACCACATCTGTTTTGTGAGATCTTACGAAGCAGCTTCTGTCTGGTGCTAGTGGAGAAGACATCCCTGCATGCCCCAGAGAGAAGAGGAGAGGATGGCATCCATTACAACCTGTCCCCACCCCCTGCCTTCCCCCTGTTCAGTTTTTTTTCCTGTAGGAGATTAATGGGAACTCTTTGTCTTCTAACATGACTGTACCTTATGAATTCCCTGTCTCGTCCTCATCCTTTAAATTATCCACATAATAAAATATGTATTCAGTGATTCCAGGTCATAATTTGATCTGCTTAGGGAAGAAAAGGAATGATAGAGAAGGGTTGCCAGCATGCTCAGCTCTTCTCCATTTATCTTTATTTATCTTCTTTTTTCCTAACAACTTGTGTGCAGCCAAGTGATGGAAATTCCAGTTCTTGTGTGCTGGTTCCTTACAGGACAAGCATCCCCCTCATGCCCCCCAGCTGGGCAGGACCCACTGAGCTGCTGGCAAAGGAGATATTTGGGGTGATGACCCATCCCAAATAAATGGATTTTGATTTTTAAATCCCAAAATTTGGGGTGGTGACTCCTGCCTTGCCCTCACTGTTTCTGGGATCAGTTTTATCCAAACTGTAAAGTGGTAAAACCTTACCTCCATGCCAGCCCCACATGTGTGCTGCAGGTTCCTGCAGGAAAGTGGGTGTGCAGGAGTGAGCCTGGAGAGGCACAGGGAGCACTGGGGATGTGCCCAAACTGCTGGCAAAGGCACAATGGCATGGTCTTACCCCAAGGCAGAGACATGGGGTTAAGGTTCCTTTCTTTGTACAGCTCTGGAGCTGCCAGAGTTTCATTTTAATACCAGATTTAAGGTCTGAACATGGGTTTAAATTATTTCACTACATCCTTGTGACATCTAAAAAGCCTTGTGCATGGCAATAGCAGCACTAAAGGGCATTTTTGCACTTTAGAAAACCCCAGGAATCTGTAATGTCCTGATGTTGCTGAGGTGTGCTGCAATTCCCACCAGAGCTGGGAAGCTGCCTGTGCCCCACAGGCCTGCAAGGAGGAGGAGGAGGAGGGAGAGGGAGCCCAGCAGCTCCAGTGCAGTGCTCCCAGGCATGGAGCACCCCCAGGCTCTCCCAGGAGGAGGTGGGAGACAATTTGGGCTGGGAGGGGGCTTGTCCTGTCCTGCACAGGGGCAGGGAGGCTGTCCCTGCTGGGCTGCACCGAAGCAGTGATTGTGCCGAGAGCACATGATGCCTGTTTGCCATAAGAAATCAGGATTTAAAATCCTTGCATTTAGGCAGGGACTAACATCTCCTGTGTATCCATTTCCCCCATGGCTCTTTCCAAAGCTGTCTGCCTGCCTGGGGGGCTGCAGAGCCCCTTCTGAAGGGATGCAAAGCCACGGGGTTCAGTGGCAGGGGTGGGGGGTGTCAGCCCTGCCTCTTGGGAGGCAGGAGTTTTGGGTGAAAGCTTCCAAAAGAAGGCTTTGAGGAGCTTCAGCACCACTTGTTTTGAGCCCACAGAGGCTGTTTGCCTCTTGCCTGTGCTTTTAAGGGCTGTTTGCTCTGCTGATAGAGATGGTGTGCATGTCTGACACTGCTGGTGGGTGAGAAAGCAAAGGCTCGTCACAGGGATGATGCTTTAATGATGATGAAGTGTTAAGTGAGCCTGGAGAGGCACAGGGAGCACTGGGATGTGCCCAAACTGCTGGCAAAGGCACAATGGCATGGCCTTACCCCAAGGCAGAGACATGGGGTTAAGGTTCCTTCCTTTGTACAGCTCCGGAGCTGCCAGAGTTTCATTTTAATACCAGATTTAAGGTCTGAACATGGGTTTAAATTATTTCACTACATCCTTGTGACATCTAAAAAGCCTTGTGCATGGCAATAGCAGCACTAAAGGGCATTTTTGCACTTTAGAAAACCCCAGGAATCTGTAATGTCCTGATGTTGCTGAGGTGTGCTGCAATTCCCACCAGAGCTGGGAAGCTGCCTGTGCCCCACAGGCCTGCGAGGAGGAGGAGGAGGAGGGAGAGGAAGCCCAGCAGCTCCAGTGCAGTGCTCCCAGGCATGGAGCACCCCCAGGCTCTCATGTGGAGGAGGTAGGAGACAATTTGGGCTGGGAGGGGGCTTGTCCTGTCCTGCACAGGGGCAGGGAGGCTGTCCCTGCTGGGCTGCACCGAAGCAGTGATTGTGCCGAGAGCACATGATGCTTGTTTGCCATAAGAAATCAGGATTTAAAATCCTTGCATTTAGGCAGGGACTAACATCTCCTGTGTATCCATTTCCCCCATGGCTCTTTCCAAAGCTGTCTGCCTGCCTGGGGGGCTGCAGAGCCCCTTCTGAAGGGATGCAAAGCCACGGGGTTCAGTGGCAGGGGTGGGGGGTGTCAGCACTGCCTCTTGGGAGGCAGAAATTTGGGTGAAAGCTTCCAAAAGAAGGCTTTGAGGAGCTTCGGCACCACTTGTTTTGAGCCCACAGAGGCTGTTTGCCTCTTGCCTGTGCTTTTAAGGGCTGTTTGCTCTGCTGATAGAGATGGTGTGCATGTCTGACACTGCTGGTGGGTGAGAAAGCAAAGGCTCGTCACAGGGATGATGCTTTAATGATGATGAAGTGTTACCCTGACCCCAACCAGGCAAAGAGGGACTAAAGCCAGATTGGAGCCACCTGCCATGGGGCTCCTGGAATTTCTGAGCATCCAAGGCCTTGCTGCTGTGGGCAGTGGGACAGAGGGGTGAAGACAATGTCCCAAAGCTCCCAATGTTCCTAAAGCTTTCTGAGTGTTTCAGAAAGCTGGGAACTGTTGTGCTTTGCCTATTGTACACATGTCTGGGGTTAGATAAACTCTCTTTTTGGCTTAACTCTGAGAGCAGGGGATATTTTCAGCTTGCTTTGCATGGAAGAACCTCAGGATACAAAAGGAAGGAGATGCTCTATCCAATGTCTGCTCTCAGTCCCTGCCTGCCCAAACCCCCTGCTCCTGCCTGCAGCCTGTCTCCATCCTGCTGAGCCAAGGGAGCCACTGGTGGCTTCCCCAGCCAATGTTTTGAGGCTGGGGGTGGCAGCCCCATGGCAGAGCCCCCTGGGCAGAGCCACCAGGGGCAATCTGTGCCCCACAGCCCTGCCAGCCTGGCCACAGCTCCCTCTGGGCTCCAAGAGGGACCCTCAGGAGAGTGAGCCCCTGCAGGGTGACAGCCCTCTCCCCTCTCTCCATGGCTCCAGCCATCTCAAACACCATGGAGATAGTTGGGAATGCGTCTGAGCACAGGCTGGCAACAAAGGGACTGTTAATGCAGGGAGACACAGCTGGTGCTGGGGAGGAGCAGAGAAAGTGCTGCCAGCAGCAGCCTGAAGCCCAAGGATGGGGCAGGGCTTTGCAGCCACTTAGCCCAACCTCAGTGATGCCCCATGGGTGTCTGTCCTCTCCTGGGCATGCCCAGGGAGACAGAGAAAGGTGGACAAGACCAACACTTATTGCCAGCAGCTGTCACATCCTTGTGTCCCTCAAGGATTAATGTGTCTCCATGCTCTCACAGCAAAGCTGTGCCTGTCCTTAACATGCAAAATCAAGGAATCCATCTGATTTCTTGTGTGCTCCTGGTGATCCCTGAGCACAGGTCTATGGGATGTTTTCTGAAAAGCCTCCTCTCCTAATGGGTGTTACATACACAGGCATGTTGGCTAAATACACCTGCTGCAGCAGCTGGGCCTCACATCAGTGCTGCTATCAATATAAATATTGATATTTATTCACATGTAAAACATTGGAAACTGCTTGGTCACTGCGAGACAAACTTCCCCTGGCTGCACGGCAAAGGTGTTTGCTTCTCCCTGCAAGGCCAGAGATGGACATAGAGGTTGTGTGCAGCACATCACCCACCTGAGCTTGCCTGCATTTCCCACCACGGCAGCATCTCAAGGTCCTCCTCCTCTCCTTTGGAAACACAAGCTGCACAGAAGGAGCTCTTTGCAGTGCACTGGGAGTGGCTCTCCCAGCCCATGCCCAGGAGGATTGAAGCCCTGGTGCTATGGACTAACACAGCACCTGAGCTGCCTTGCCATCAAGCTCACATCTGTTTGGTGGGATGGTTTTTTGGCTCTGTGCTGGGGCCATTCTCCACACCCTTGCCACACTCACTATGACAGCAGATAATCTGGAGGCTTTGATTGAAGGGTTTATTGCTCTCGTGATTACAGTCAAACCTTTTTTAATATCTCTTTGGTTTACAGTGTGCTGCTCCCTCTTATTACAGCCCCTGTGTATCCTACAAGCTCCTGCTGTCAGCCCCCCATGGCCCCTTGTTCTGACCATCCTGCCAGGGCCCTGAGCACCCATCCATGGCTCCAAGCATCTCCCCAGAGCTCCAAACTTCCACCCTAGAAACTCAAGAATCCACCCAGAGCCCTAAGAACTTCCCCCCACCATAACCCAAATCTGCTTAAGGTCCCTAAATATCTCCACAGCCTTGAGCATCCCCTCCACGGGGCTCAAAGGGGCTGCAGTGCCTGGTCCCCAAATCTACCCAAGGTCCCCAAATATCTCCACAGCCTTGAGCATCTCCCAGTGGGGTTCCAAGGGGCTGCAGTGCCTGGTCCCCAAATCTACCTGAGGTCCCCAAATATCTCCCCCAGCCTCTCTACAGCCTTGAGCATCCACCCCATGAGGTCCCAAAGGAGCTGCGGTGCCTGGGATGCTGCCCTGCCCAGACGGAGCCCTGCGGGCTGGAGACCTCTCCGGGACTGTTCAGCCTTCCCGAGGGGAAGGCGGTGCCTGTCCTTGTCTGTAATTGAAATGGATGGAATCAGGACGGATCAACATCTAATTCCTCGCCTGGGTGAGTGGAGACATATGTTTAATTTCCTGGTAATTGGGGCTGGGAGCTGCACTGGTTCCTGTGTGTGCAGGGGGGCTGCCATCTCCAGCGTCCCTCCCAGAAGGAATGAAAGCCATCCCCTGAACTTTTTCTGCAGAATCCCCATTGCCATGCACCTCCAGGGAAGCAGCAAGGATGCTCAAAGCCCAGGGAAGTGGGTGGGCGCTGGCTGCAGATCTGCTTCCACACAAGGTTTTTTTGAGAGGGGAGCAGCAGGAGGGGAGGGATGGGAAGAGCAGCGTTTCACTGCTGGGAATCCCCCCCAAGACTGCACAGGGAAGAGATCTTGGGGCTTCCAGGCCAGTCCAGAAGGTCTCATTCACTGGAGAGTGCTTTTCCTGTCACTGCAGTGATGGAAACCCCCGAGGCTCAATCCCCACTGGCATCAGCAAGGCAGGCTTGTGGAACATGAGGGGGCCTGTGCTGTGTGGGTGATTATTGCCCAGAGTCCCAAAGTGAGCACGAGCAAAACAGAGAGAAAAGGGGTTTGAAATGATCTCCCAAACAACTTTTCTAAATTAAGGTCTCTAGTTCTTCCCAGCATGGCCCCCAGGGACCCCTTCGGACCATCCATGCCTCCTGCAAACCACATGCTCGGCCCTCCAGAGACTGCCCCTTGGAAAACAACTTGTGTTGGCTACAAAACAAGCTGGTGTCCCATTTTGGGGTGCACTTGGCTCTGAAGTACATGTGAGAGCAAGGGATTTTGTCTATCTCTCCTCAGCATCATTAAGGTTTCATTAAGGACCCTCAAAGAGGGGTGACAGCTTTGGGCTCTGCTTGACCCTGCTTTTCCCTTGCAAAAAGGAATAACCTTCACAGGATTGGAGCACGTGGGTTTTACAGCCAGGCACCCTGCTCTGAGGGACTTGAGTGAGAAACTCCTCAGTGCATGGTCACAGTCAGAACAGGTGGGTTTTGGGGACATTGCCCTTGACTTTGACTTGCAGGCTCACTGTTGTGGCTGGGAGGTGAAGGAGGGCAGTGGCTCCTCCAGCTGGAGAAAGCCAGGAGGGCCTGATCAGCTATTCCAACTCACATGTGGCTTCTTGGGCTTTTTTCCATCAGTGTGGCCCAAGGAATGTGATTTCAGTCATGCTGGTACATCTGTAAAGCCAAAGCTGAAATAACTCATTTCCAACTTTTGCATGAGAGTGATGCCTTATGCTTTAGCTTTTGTATTTTTCAGATTCTGTGCTGCTTTAGTGTGTAGTTCTGAGCTTCCTATGAGGGGATGCTGAGCTCTGTGCACAGAGCAGGGAGACAAAACAATTCCTGCTCCAGCTGGGCACCAAGGACAAATGATCCAAATCTCAGGCCCAAGAGCACAAACAACGTGGGCTGGAGAGAGAAAAACAAGAGGGATGAGACTTCATGGGCTGGAGCTCTAAATAGACAGTTAACTCCAATAGACAATTTACAATTAATTAAAGCTATTAGACAATTAACTCCAATATGCAAATGGATCAGAACTTATACAAGTGTGAGACCCCATGATCTGTTGTCCATTTTGTGACCATTTTGGTTCACCTTGGGTGCAGCCCTGGCTGGGCTCTTGTGCTGCCCAAGGTGCATCCATTGAGGCCTTTAATAAATCCCTGCTTTATTCTTTCTGTCCAGCCTCTGTTCTAGGTCAGCCTTGACAAGGCATCGATAGTCTGCAAAGTTGCCTCCCAGCTCACTGGTGGCACTCAGGGTGTAGCTCAGCCAGGTTTAGTTATCTCCAGTGTCTGAGCCCATCCCCAAATCCCTGCAGGCTTCCTCGGGGTGGTGGGGTTCACTCTGTGCAGGATGCCAGGTACAGGGCTCCCCACACAGCTGAACAGCTCATCACTCACCTACAGAGCTGAACAGCTCATCACTATTAATGGCCCTTATACCTCTCATTGAGCTTCCCTGTTACGGAGGTAGGAGGTAAATTAGGTAATTTACCCAAAGCAATGTGTGGAAATTGGGACATGAAATTGTATTTGAGGAGTCATGGACCATTTAGGACCACCTTGTTCCTGTGACTGAAAAAGGTCTGTTTTAACATACCAGAACAGAGTTTCTAACCTGAGGAAGTAGCTTGCCAAGAAACCTATCCAAGTTTTGTGCAGAATCAGGTGGAATTGCTCTTCTCAACTTCGGTTCACCAGCTCAGCTGTGAAAAAATACTTTCTACTGTCAACAGTGCTACTCATTGTTGAGCAAAAAGCTTTTGGAGGCTCGTTGCTTTCAATGTTCAGGTAGGTTATGATGTTAAAGGGAATTAGAGTGCTCCAAATATGCTGTGGCTACCTGCTCCCTCCTCCCCAGGCAGCTCTGTTCCCCTGTCCTGTGTCAACTGATTACAACTGATACCCGAACCTCCCAGCTGGGTAACAACCTTCCCCCCTAATGTTAATTAAACTTTGGGGGGCTGGGGGGTGTCACAGCCCAGAGTTTTGGGTACTACCCACACCTGTTCTGTGGTGTTACAGAATTCCAGAATGGTTTGGGTTGGAAGGGACTTTAAAGACCATCTCATTCCACCCCAAGAAGACCAGGCTGCTCCCAGCTCCATCCAACCTGGCCTTGGACACTTCCAGGGATGGGGCAGCCACAGCCTCTCTGAACAACCTGTGCCAGGACCTCACCACCCTCACAGGGAAGAATTTCTTCCTAATATCCCATCTATATCCTAATATCCCATCTAACCCTGGCAGTGGGAACCCATTCCCCTGTCCAAAGCCCTCTCTGTGGAGCCCCTGCAGTCACTGCAAGGGGCTCTAAGGTCTCCCTGGAGCCTTCTCTTCTCCAGGCTGACCAAGGCCAGCTCTGCCAGCCTTCCCTCACAGCACAGCTATCCCGGCCCTCCGACCATCCCTGTGCCTGGGTTTGCACCCAGACCCCAGCAAGGCTGAGAGGTCAAACTCAGTGGGCTCCCACTTGTGTTTGCACCCCATTTTACCCCGTTCCCCCCTCTCCTCTGTCCCTCCCGTTCTCTCCCGGGAGCCGTGTCTGGGCCCCCGCCCGCCATGCCCTGCTATTGCCTAAGTCAAACAGGAGGGAGAGGATGGCTACTAGGAAGAAGCGGATTGAGAAGGGATGTGGAGCAGATAGATCCCAGGGGGTCGAATTCGCTTTCATATGGGGACAGTTTTTCGAGTCGGGGGTTATTTGGGCGAGTCAAAAGTTTAGTGCAGTTACAAGGATACTTAGGGTCAGTGATAGGGCCAGTATGAATAGGATTATGTTTATTACTCTTCTCTGGGTTTAAACAAGACTCTAAGGATTGGCAGTCGACTGCAATTGATACACTAGAGGAGTAAGATCCCATATGAAGAGGGGTGCGGGGGCCGGTGGCGGTGGGAGGGATGCGGCGGCGGTGCCGCCCGGCTGTGCGGGTGGGATTTTCCTCCGTGCCGCCTCTGCCCGCTAGGCGGCTGCGAGCGTGCGGGAGAGCCCGGAGCGGGGAGCGAGAGCAGGGGAGAGCCAGGAAAAAAAACGGGGGGGGGGGGGGGAACCGAGCTGCTGAAATTTAAGGAGAGGACGGAGCGGCAGCGAGGCAGTGCCGGGGTCGCTGCTCCCGGCCGCAGCAGCCACAGGGGCTGCCGGTGCCAGCGAGGGCGCCAGGCCGAGCCCGGGCACCCGCGGAGCGGGGCCGCCCCACGCGCATCCCGGCGGCAGCAGCAGGAGCGGCCCGGCTCGGCCCGGCCCGGCCCGGTGAGTGTGCTCAGCACCGCGGACAGCTCCGCGCTCCGCCCTCGCGTTCCGCGCTCCGGGCTCTGAGCTCCGCGCTCCGGGCTTCGTGCCCCGGCTCCGCGCTCTGAGCTCCGCGCTCCGGGCTTCGTGCCCCGGCTCCGCGCTCCGCTGCGCTGAGCTCCGTGTCACGGCTCCGAGCTCCGGGTCTGTCACGGCTCCGAGCTCCGGGTCCGCTCTGCCCCGCGCTCCGAGGGCACAGCTCACAGCGCTCCGCGGGCACAGCTGTGCCCGGCCCCGGCTGTCCGTGCTCTTTGCTGTGTGTGCTGCCCCAGCCGTGCCCGGCCCGGCTGCCCGTGCTCTTTGCTGTGTGTGCTGCCCCAGCCGTGCCCGGCCCGGCTGTCCGTGCTGTTTGCTGTGCGTGCTGCCCCTCTCTCTCCAGCCCAGCGGAGTTGAGCGCGGAGGGCAGAGCCGCGGTTCCCCCGCCGCGCCGCGGGGTCTGCCCGGCCCGGCCGCGGGCAAGGGGAGAGGGGTCTTTTGGTTGGTTTTAGGGGTGGTAAAGGCTGCCTGCACTTTCTGCAAGTTCCTTTTGTGGCTGCAATGAGATGGAAGAAATTTGGCTCTCGGCACCTGCGTCATACGGAGACAGTTCGTGGGGGGAGGAGGCTCCTTGCTGCATCCTTGCAGGCAGCGCTGGGGGGCTCGTTCACACCCTCTCCCCGTCAAAGCCAGGCTCCATCTCTCCTTCCCAGCCCGCTCCCTCCCCTCTGCCCACGGCTCCCACTCCCCGCGGGGACAGCAGCTTCCCCAGCTCCGGGAGCTGGGAACGAACCCGAGCAGCCTCTCCCTCCATCCCTCCCGCCTGCGCCGGGATGCTGTCGGCGAACGCGAAGCCCCCCCAGGCTCTGCTGAGCCTTAGCCCCGGCTTTCTGCCTCAATTCACCAAAGTTTGAACGCGGTTTTTGCCTGCTCAAGCAGCGAGGCTGCCTTTCCGCAGGAGAGCTGACCCCTGGAAGAGGGGAGAGCTTTGGGCTGGAGGATGCTGCTCCCTAACCCTGCGCACAGCTGCGACTTTTAAAGGCAGGGAGCGGAGCCTGCTTGGCCAGGTCACGGCTGGCGGAGGGGTGGAGGAGCACCTGGAGGAAGGCACGCCGAGGGCGTGTCTGAGGAGCGCATTAATTAGGCGTGCTTCATTAGCAGTCACCTGCTGTGGCTTCTGCCAGAATCCATCCAGCCGGAGAGGCGGAGAAGGCTGAGCCCAGTGCGGGGGATCCTTCCTGGAGCGGCAGGGGGCTCGACGGAAGGAAGGAAACATCCCTGCGTCCTGCCGTCCTGGCTGGAAATGGGGAGCTTTAAGATCTTTAAGCTCCTGCCTGTGTGTGGGCTGGGCAGCTGAGAGCAGACATCTGCCATCAAGGAAGGGTCAGATTTGGGCATTGGTTTCTGCTCCTGCACCCCCGTGGGACGTGTGTCTGCAGGCAGGGAAACTGAGGCAGGGGGAATGGGCAAGAGGAGGAGGCTCGGCAGGCAGGCAGGAGGCTCAGAGGGGCTTTCCCTGCACCCTCGGTGGAGCATGAGGGGTTTCACTGAATCTCAGGTGCTCACAGCAACGAGCCACAACTGCCCGGGTTTGTTCGGGGAGGCTGCGTGTGGGAGAGGGGCCCTGGAGCCCTGTTGGTCCCGCCAGGTCCTCCTCCCTGCCAGGGCATCTGAGGGGTGATGTCTGCTCGGGACCTGGGCTGGGATGGATCCATCTCCAGGACCACAGAGCCAGGAAAAGCCCTGCTGGCTGCTGGGGTCCGTGGTGCTGGTGCTGGGTTTGGCTGCGAGGCCTGGCACACAAGGATGAAGAGGCAGTTTGGTTCTGGGCTGAGCCTGAGGTTTCCCCTGGGCTCCGGGAGCGAGGGAAAGGCTGGGCTCCCACGTTTGTGGGGCTGTTTGTGGGGTGCAGAGCCGCTCCCATGGAGAACTCCTGCCCTGCACCCCAGAGCTGCTCCCAGGACTCGTCAGGGGGGTTTGAGCATCGGCAAGGTGAAGCTGCAGGGACAGTTTGTCACCATGGATCTCTTGCTGTTCTCCTGATGGTGGTGCTCCAAGCTCCCCAAATCCCCTAAAACAGCTCAAAACTGTGTTGAGAAGTGGAAACCAATCCTATGGGAGCCTGACACAGCTGCAGCTCTGACCGCTTCACCCACAGCTCCTGGGGGGTAACAGGCACCCAAACCCGCTGGGCTGGGGGGCTGCAGCTCCTGCCCTGGCACAGGGGGTCTGTGGGGCTCCCAGCCCTCTCCTTGCTGCTGTTCATCTTGTCAGAGCCCACAGTAAAACCCAAGAAAAAGGCTAATTAACAAGTACAAGCATGTAGGGTGTAAAGGAGATGTTTAACCTTATTATATAAACAAACATAAAGGAGATATAAATTAGGCAGGGGAAGAAGTCAATTCATTGATGGAACTGCCCAGGCAGAAGAGATAAAGGCAGCAGGAGGCAGCTGAGGGACGGGGACACGATGCAGCCAGAGCCTGGAATCCTCTCGCCTGTTAATTGTGCTGCTAATGAGAAACAAAATGTCAATGGCCTTAGATCCTGCTCCGTCCCTAAGGTGGTCCCAGCAAGGGCAGCAGCATCCCACAGCCAGGGCCCAAATCCCGGTGAGGGTGAAATCTGGGCCTGTTTGGGCGCTCCCAGCTGTTGGGTCTGTTCTGCCAGCCCAGTTTCTGGCTGGGGTCACTGGGAGGCGGCTGCTGAGTGCCATGGCTGTCTGTGCTGGGAGCTCAGGCTCTCTGCAGGTCCTGTCTGACAGCACCACTGGTTCCTGCTCTCCCCTCACCCACCCCACTGCTCCAGAAATAAGGAAATCAGAAGGGATTGGGAAAGGAAAAAAAATATATATATATATATAAAATAGAGGGTAGGTTCAGCAGGTGTCATTTTCTGTCTCTTGTTCTGGAAGGGGTTTTCCCCTCATCAGTCCCATAACTCACAAGGCAGGTCCAGCTTCCCTTACAGATGTGCCTGAAATGAGCCCTGGGATGCCCAGCACCCTCTCAGCTGACTTTCAGTTCAAGGTTTTCCCTGTTGGCTGCCACAGCCCCAAGGGGAGGTGCTTCAGCTGGGTTCCATGGGCACTGAGAGGGCATCTCCTCTCCATCATGCCTGCTTCACCTGGCCAAAACAATGTCACTGAGCAATATTTCCCATTGGGAAATAGCCAAAGGAACATCCTTCCTTGGCAAAATCTAAGCACCAAACACCCCATCCACAGGCTGAGACCCCTCTCCTGCTGTGCCTTCCTATTTCCCCCAGCTTGTTGTCTTCATCCCAGAGCTCAGTTTAATTTTCCCTTTATAATTAGCCATCACAATTTCTCCCAGCACCTCCTTGATGAGGCCCAGGTAATTGTTTGGTTCTTTCCCTCCCCACCCTCTTTTATTTTCCTTGATACTTTTAAATGTCAAAGCCTGGTATTTCCATAATTCCCATCCCCAGGGCAGGAACCTTGGCAAGGTGCAGGCAGCCAAGCTGTCCCCAGCAGCTGCTTTCAGTAAAACACAGTTCCTTTAACCAGCCACCATGGAGAGCTCGTCCTGCTGGCATGTGAGCGTCTGGGGTGGCAGAGCTTGGGAAGAGATGAGCAGGTGGGGGATCAGAGCTGTGGGATGTCCCATCTCCTCCTTGTCCTGTGTGGGGTTTGGTGCTCTGGGGGTGGGAGCTGCCAGATTTACTGGTGGGATGTTAAATTCTGCCCTCATGTCCCCTGGGGTGGCTGGGGTTTAGGAAGGGGGTCTGGATTCCCCCAAAATCACCAGAAAAGGAACAGTAGAAGGTCCCTGCTGAGGTCCCTTTCCCTAGCAGGGCTGGTGAGCAGAGATCTTCATCCGAACATTTTCCTGCTGAGCTCTTTGGGTTTGTGGGCAGCTTGACCCAGGACATGCTAGAAACCATCCCAGCTACAACCTCAGGCCTCCCTGCCTCTCTCTCTCAGCTTTGCTGCTAAACAAACCCTTTTGGGATGGATTCCTGCTCCCCGTCTCTTTCCTCGAGGTGGATGGAGCTCCAGCAGGTCGCCATGGGGAAGATGAGACCTGGAGCCTGTTGCCAGCCTGTGGCAGTGTGGATTGCTGGAAGAACGACCCAGGGGTGTTTAACTGGCACCTGGGTGGATGTGGGATGTTCCTTTGGGCCAGCCAGAACTCCCCCTCCTGCTGGAGATCACAAATCCCACACACTTTGGGGAAATGACATGCCTGTAGCTGCTCCAAGGGTGGGAAAGTCCTTTGGTAATAATGGCTGCTCTCCTGAAGGATGGCTTGGCAGAGGTGAGGGATTTGCTCTCTCCTTCCCCTCCACTCATGAGAGCCATCACAGGACGGAGAAATCAACTCAGCTCTCTGTCCTTCATGCCCAGGGCAGCTCCCTCCTCCTTCCCCACCCATTTGGGGAGGGGGATGTCCCACTCGAGGGCACGCAGGGCTGGAGGCTGGGGTGCAGCTGGAGGGGGCCTGGCAGCAGAACTGCTCCTCTGAAGTGCAGAAATCCTCCGTGGTGGAAGAAAAAAGCCTTGCCCTGCCCTGCTGGCATGCTGGGAGCCAGTGTGGCCGTGTCCCAGGGGAAAGCTGCTCTGTTTGCATCAGCTGGAGCTGCAGGCATTGCTGTGCCTCGGCCTGGCTGCCTGGGTGTGGGCACTGCTTGCCCGCTCAGTACTGCTGCATTTGGGCTGCCGGATGGCTGTGCCCTCCAAACCAGCATGGGAAGGGCTGGGCTTGGCTCTGCTCTCATGGCTGGCAGGGGAGGTGACCCTGAGCCCTGCCCACGCCGCGCTGGGGCAGGATGGAGGAGCTGCAGGAGGAGCAAGGCATGCCCTGGCTCACACAGCGGCCCCCATGCTGGAGCTCCATCCCCATCGTGTTCCCAGAGCTTCATCCCCAGGAAGGAGATATTCCCTAGGGAAGCCCTTGAGCTGTTTCGCCGATGGCTCCTTGGTTTTAGGCTGAAATCATGTTAGTCAGCAGAAATCACCAAAAACGTGGGTTCCTAAAGCGCGCTGTTTATTCTCCTCCTTTTTTGGGTGGTTATTTTTGGGGTTTTGGGGTTTTTGTTGGGTTTTTTTGGCAGATGAGTCCTGTAACCCCCGTGGGGTTCTGTAGCCTCGCTTGGCTGGTCACCACAGTCAGGAATAGGTCCTGTCGATGGATGGAGCCCATCCGTGTCCCTGCTGGATAACGGGACAAGCAGGGAGCTGTGCCCGGGGCGGTTCTGGCTGCTCCCACTGCGGGCGGCTCCGCTCCCTGCGGGCAGAGCCTGCCCGCTAATTAACATGCAGATTGATTGCATTCGATCTGCTTGCTGTCCCTCGGGCAAGCCAGGGACACATTTGTGGTGGGGGATCGGTGTCCTGCCCGCCCCTCGCCCAAAGCGTGCTCTGCTCGCAGAGACACTTGAAAGAAAACCCCTCTGCAAAGCATCAGCATTAAGCTCGTCTTTAATTAAGCAGTTAATTTATTGCGTAGCACCAGTAACAATGTAAACCAGGCGAACGGCTGCGAGATAGCGCGCCGAGAATTGCCTCATTTGGTAAATAATTTTAACCCAAGTAATTATTTCCTGCAAGGGGAAGATGCTGGGAGCACCCTGGGGGCTTCTCTGGCCGCAGGAGGGATGAGCTGGTGGTGTAATTCCGCATTAATTACTGGGTCTGACAGGCGCCCATCACCCCGGGCACCCCAGGACAACCCCGGGGTCCCCCCAGGTGCTTTCAGTGCTGCCCTCGGAAGCCACTGGCAGCACTGCTGGGCACAGGCTGGTTGGTTTCCCTTCAGGTTGTTTCGTTTTTTATTCTTTTCCTCTCCAATTTTAACCCATCTGCCTGTCAAGTTATTAAGGCAGGATCCCCTTTTGCCAGCCGTGCTTAATGAGGGCTAATTGCAGTGAGGAAGGTGCGGGGCTCTGCACTGGCAGGGGCTGAGCCGGAGCTGCTCCAGCATCCGCGCTACCTGACTGGTGCCACTGCTGCCCGCACCCTAAACTCCTCCAGCTGCCTCTTTTTCTGTAGGATACCTGCTTTAGATGGAGCTGCTCCGTTTGTGTTTCCCCCCCTTGTGCTCCTCTCCAGCTCATTCCGCTCGCCCTCCTCCCCAGCTCCATCCCCGCTCCCCTCTTCCCTCCCCAGCTCCATCCCCGCTCCTCTCTGCCCTCCCCGGCTCCATCCCCGCTCCCCCCTGCCCTCCCCAGCTCCATCCCTCTGCCTCCCCATCCCCCTTTGCCCTGGCTCCATCCCTGCCCTCCATCCCCCTCCATCCCCCCTGCCCTCCCCAGCTCCATCCCTTTCCCCCCCTGCCCCCCCATCCCCTCCCCCTTTGCCCTCCAGCTCCATCCCGCTGCCCTCCTGGCTCTGCTCCCCTGCCCTCCCCAGCTCCATCCCCTTTGCCCTCCCCAGCTCCATCCCCGCTCCCCTCTGCCCTCCCCAGCTCCATGCCCTCCCCTGGCTCCATCCCCCCTTTGCCTCCCCAGCTCCATCCCCGCTCCCCTCTGCCCTCCCCGGCTCCATCCCCGCTCCCCTTTGCCCTCCCCAGCTCCATCCCCTTTGCCCTCCCCAGCTCCATCCCCTGCCCTCCCCAGCTCTCCCCCCTCCCTCCATCCCTCCCCCGCCCCGGCCCTTTTGTTTGCTCCCCGCTCGGAGCTTTTGGGCCCCCGGCTCTCGGGTGTCCAAAAGCGCCATTGATGCCATTGGGCGCTGATATGAACAGTCTCTCTCCGGCTCTCCAGATGGGCACCGCGGCTCAATCCACGTCCTGTTCTCCGCTGGGGAGTGACAATGAACTCGGGCGGCACTGAGAGACGGAGAAAGGGCTGCTCTGTGCTCCGGGAGACAGCCCTGTCCCCGGGGCCAAAATAACTCCACTTGTTTTATTTATCGACTCCGGGGGGACGGGCTGTGAGCGGCATACAGATGTTGCCACAGCTGGCTCTGCCTGGGACCGGCATCCCAGTGTGGAGCAGGGGGATGCTCTGCAGTGTCTGTGCCTCGGCATCCCCTGGAGGGTGTTCTAAAATAAAACACAGGGCATTTCTCTGGCCAAGGGGGCTCCAGGTGCCAGTACCCCGACCCTGAGCTCCAAAAACTCCTGGAGGGTGTTTTGAAGTAAAACCCAGGGCATCTCTATGGCCAAGGGGGCTCCAGCTCCAACCCCCCGACCCTCAGCTGGCCTGGCACCCCAGTGAAGCTCACACAGAGCCTGGGCCAGCTCAGCTTCTGCTCAGCAGCTCCAGAGCTGGCAGCAGGGAAGGGAAGTCCTTCCTCGTGGTGTGTGTGCTCACCCAAAATGAAACGCCAGGTGATGGAAGCTGAACTGATTTTCTCCTGCTCCCTTCCCTCACTAACGCAGGCTCCCTCCCTCCCTCTCTCCCTCCCTCTCTCACTCTCTCTCTCCCACGAGTGAATTGGATTAGTCACCTCCTTAATTAACTGTGCTGGTGTGAGCTCTATTAGGTATTAAATGTTTGTCACAATCCAATTTCAGAAATCCATCCAGCGGGGCAGGGTTTGGAGGCCCTGGGTGGCTGCTGCTCCCACTCTGGGGCTGGGGGGACTGGGGGTGTAACCCCACCCTCGGTTTTTGGGTACCCCACAGGCTCGTTTTGCCCTTGGGAAAGGTCATCCCAGCCCTCTCAGCACGGGATGGACACAAAGCTGGCACCCCAAGGAGAGGCAGAAGTGTCCCCACAGCAGCCCCAGCCCCTCTGAGATGGAAATCAGGCTGGAGCTGGGTGTGAATCCCTGCTGGAGCTGTGCTGGCAGCAGCCCTGGGGCCGAGCTGGGTGAGCCCAGCCCTTCCGGGGGGATTTGGGCTGCCCTGCTGAGCCCTGCAGGCTGGGTGCTGTGGGGGCAGCTGGCATCAGCATCCCCAGCAGCCACAGCTCCTTCTGAATGAACTGGCGGTGAATGAGCTTTAGCTGCTGCTGCAATGCCAGCCCAGCTGCTGAGAATGGCACAGCTCATCCTCCTGCAGCCCCAGCACGGCCCAGGCCCCTCTCCAGGGCAGGGGTGTCCCAGGCTCCCCAGCTCATCCCGTGCCTTCATCGCTTCTCAGCTCCTTCATCTTTCCCTCTGTCTCTTAGACAGCTCCTAATCCATGACAAACTTTCACCTCTCACCTTAGTTCCCTTAACAGCCTCTGCAGAAGGACTTTATTAAAGCCTGGTGGAAACTCTGAATTCATTACAGCTCCTGATGCACCACCACACCTGCTTTGCTGCTTCCCTGGGGTCAGGGCTCTGCTGCTTTATATGGGCCCTGAGGAGCACTTGGGCTGGTTTCTTCCCAGCCCAGATTATTATTTATAATTTTTATGTCTCAGTTAATGGTGTCTCATTCATTATTTATTATTTTAATTGAATTTGTTTTCTCCCTGCACGGAATGGTGAGGCTCACTGGCCTCCTGTGTGTGTTTTGTCACAGAGGAGATGAAGCACTGACTGGGCACAGCATCCTTTTGCACAATGAATTCTGTGCTGTTCAGCG
Organism: Emberiza elegans; assembly: GCA_024865655.1. Taxonomy (NCBI): domain Eukaryota; kingdom Metazoa; phylum Chordata; class Aves; order Passeriformes; family Fringillidae; genus Emberiza; species Emberiza elegans. The sequence goes on from JALJVW010000168.1 coordinate 1,092,762, forward strand.
TTTCTGGTCTAAAAAAAGCCTCCTGAGTGAATCCTGTAGGTACCCAGGGGGGCTCAGCACGGGTCACACACCTCATTCCTGAAGTCCTGATGGATTCCAGGAGGGGAGACCACCATGGGAAGCACCACATTTGCAGCAGTGGCAAAACATCTAATCCCTTTAAATTCCTCTCCATCGATTGTGGCTTTTCAGCTGGATCACTCGCTCAGAGGCACAGGAGCTCCCCCATGGGCAGTGCAGTGACAGCCTGGGGCAGGCTGCTCCTCACTGCTGTCCCTTCCCTGCATCCCTGATTTCCAGCCTGAAATGGGAACGTGTGCCCAGCCCCAGGCAGGAGGAGCGGATGCAGGGGCTGATGGGCTGGGGCACTGCCTTGGGAAGCAGCTGGGAGGGTTTGTCCTCCATGGGGGCAGCGTGGGAGAGGCTTTTACAGCTCCTCGTGTCACACATCATCCCCAGGTGTCACATCCTCCGTGCAGCCCTGCCTCCCCTCCGAGGGGGATGGAGCGCTGGGGTGGGGGTAGGAGGGGTTTGGGGGTTATTGATTCCCAGAGCAAGGAACCTGCTGCTCTGGAGGGCTTCTTCTTCCCGGCAATCAATGGAATTGTGTTTATCGTTTGACCTGGACAAGTGTTTTACTGATGCGAACAAAGCTGGGCAGAGGGATGGATGGCAGGGGAGAGCAGATAAGGAGGGTTGGGAGAGGAGAGGCAGCCATGGGAAGGACCCAGAGCAGATGAAAAGCATTGAGATAAGGAGCAGTCCTGCCTCTCCCTGCTCAGGAGAGCAGGAATGGGGTGAGCACCCACCCTGAGCTCTGCATGGCCCCTGCCAGGGGCTGGTGGGCAGGGGGACATCACTGCCTGCCCTGTGCCATGACTCCATCCAGGCAGCTCCTCGGAGAGCACAAAGTTGATTTCCTTAAATTAGCAGGAGAAGGAGTGAGGGGGGCAGGTTTCCATAGAAATGGGAGCTGGCAGGAGAGGTGGAACAGGCACTGTGAGCCCTGGCAGGGGTGATGCCTGCCCTGCCCCTCACTCCCAAGGGAGGGCTTCTCCCTGCAGCTTTCAGTGTATTAATTCAAGCAAAAATTAATCTCTTTGTGATGGAGGTGTTGTTATTCCTGATGCTTTGGTAGATTATTCCTTCTTCCTCCGTAGTTTGATTTATGCTGTAAGATCCTCAGGAATGACAAGAGGCAAATGCCCAGCCTCAAAATGTTGGGTTGGGAATGAGAGCAGGCAGTGGGCTTGGAAAAAAGAGCAGTTTCAAATGTCAGGGGAGTCAGTGTGATGAGGATGTGGTTAACAGAGGGCAGCCAGGCCAGCAGGTTAATGTGCCTACCCTTTGCAGAATGAACCAGGGGACATTTAATGACTCTAAAGAGCGAGGGCTGGGGTTTACATCTGGTCTTTAAAAAGCCTGTTAAATCCCAGGCAATCTCTCACTCATCATATCCCAGCCCCAGCCCTTGAATCCTCCTGGGCAGGAGCAGAGCTGTCTTTCACTCCAGCCCTTGCATATCCCACCACATCCCAGTGTGAGTGCAGGAGAAACCCTCCTGGGGGTGAAAATTAAACTGGGGTGAACATTCCCGAGGGATCCCATGAGGGCAGAGCAAGATGCAGCTGGGAAGAGCAGATGTATGACACCACTGATGGGGACACTGCCCCAGCCCCACCAGGAGCATCCCGAGGGACCTGGGGCAGGTGCATGCCCCACTGAGCTGGGACAGCAGCATTCCTCCCTGCCCAGGGCCGGGCAGAGCCGAGCAGAGATGGAGCTGGTGGTGCCCCAGGAAGAGCAAAGCATTGTGCAGCTGCAGGAGGGATGTGGGTGCTGTCCCTGCATCCCGCACATCTGGGTGCTGCTCACTCCTGCCCAGCTCCCTCCTGTGCAGCCTGCCTGGCTGGGGGGGATTTCAGGGGCAAATCAGCAGCCCGTGGGTGACGATCCCTGCATTTGCAAGCCTGGCCCTGCCCCGGGGATGTGCTCTTTTCCCACACCAGCAGGGTTTGGGACAGGGTGGTGCTGGGTGCAGTCAGGCCAGGGTGCAGAGACCCCTGCCCTCCTCACCCCACAGCACTGGTTCGAGGCCATCCAGCCCTGGGTGGCCCCCCAGGCATCCCCATGCTGGGGAAGGATCCCACCCGCACCCCAGCAGGACAGAAGGACCCCAGACCAGCACAGGCAGTGCTGGCACCCCCATTGCTCCACACAGCTCAGGCCAGCCTGGCCCTGGTGGCTTCTTGGTAAATCACTGCCTGGCATGGGTGGGTGGGTGTGACCGTGCTCACAGGGGTCTCAGGGTGAGGGAAGAGACGAGGATCTGACTCCATGTTTCAGAAGGCTGATTTATTATTTTATCATGTATATTACATTAAAACTATACTAAAAGAATAGAAGAAAGGATTTAATCAGAAGGCTGGCTAAGAATAGAATAGGAAAGAATGATAACAAAGGCTTGTGGCTCGGGCTCTGTGTCCAAGCCAGCTGACTGTGATTGGCCATTAATTACAAACACCCAGCATGGGCCAATCCCAGATGCACCTGTTGCACTCCACAGCAGCAGATAACCATTGTTTACATTCTGCTCCTGAGGCCTCTCAGCTTCTCAGGAGGAAAAATCCTAAGGAAAGGATTTTCCATAAAAGATGTCTGTGGCACTGGCAGCTTTTGTCCCCAAGGCTCCAGGAGTTTGTGTCCCACAGCCCCAGGGGCAGGCAGGGCTCTGGTTGAGTTTTGGCACCCCCAGCCCTGGGACAGCCCTGCACCATCCCAATGTGGGATCCAGGGCATGGACTGAGCATCATCTCTGACCAATCCTAAGGTGTTTGTCCAACCCTGCAAGAAAAGGGAAGGGAAAGGGAAAGGGAAAGGGAAAGGGAAAGGGAAAAGGGCAGCAGGGAGCCCAGGCTGGCTCCTGGGGGTGCAGGGAGCTGGGGCAGGCAGCACATCCCTCTGCTCCTGCTTCTGCCAGGGGCCCTGCAGAGCTGCCCCACAGGAGCTGCTGAGTTTCAGCCCAGCACGGGCTCCCTTCCTCCTCAAATGAGTGTATTTGGGGGATGCCACAGCACAGAAAACAGCAGGCTTCATCATTTACCTGTTCAGTGCCAGCACTGGGCTCACATTAAACAGGACTCCAACAGACTTAAATCTCTGGAGTACAAATTGACCCCAAGCTGGGGATGCTTTCTTCAAAATTATTTTCGCTTTCAAGTCCTTTTTGCCCATGAATGTGTGCACCTCTCTACCTAAACTGGGGAAAAATCTCAGGTTTTTTTAGGAAGAGGCCATCAGTTGCTCTGTGTACCTGTCCCACAGCCATACATCACCCTCCCAGAGGGAACCTGCCTCCCCAGCCCCAGGCAATTAGTATTTGCCTCTCATCGCCGTGTGCCAGGGTCCTTTATCCCCACTAATCTTTTATCCTCTCTTGTTATCCCCTTTGGTGTCTAATCCTCTCTCAAATCCCACTAAGCTGCTGACGTGGCTGTGCCCAGACTCAGGGATGAGCCCTGCATCCCAGGCTGGGATGGTTTGGGATGCTCTAGACTCTAACCTGTCACTCGGGAGGGACCACCAGCCAGCCTCATTAGGCTAAAAATTAAACTGGGCTGAAAAATCAGGTTTTTGGGGTATTTCCTCCTGAATCCTGCAGACAGCTGTAGAAATACATTCCTCACTTGGGCCTGATAGAAGTACTCACTCCAGATGAGAGGCACCAGTGCAGTTAATTGCTGGCATGGGCTCCACACTGAGGGCTCACACCCCAATAATATGAGCAGGGAAAGGGAGCTTCTTTCCCTGCTGCATCTCCTCAGGGCTTTGCAGAGGGGAAAGCTCCCCCTTGGAGCTGTTCTGTCCCAGCCTCGGGTTCAGCATGGCAGTGGCACTGCAAACTGGTGACACTGCTGGGTGCCAGCCTTCCCCTCCATCTCCCACAGGAACCTGCCTCCTTTCTTCTCCTTTCCCTTTTTCCTCGTGGTCACTTGGAAATAAATTATTTACTGCAAAGATAGGGGGCAAACGAGCCAGAATCATCCATTCATGATGTATTTGTGGTGTATTTGATATGGAAAGTGTCCCACGATGTCCCCATCACAGGCAGCAGCGTTCTCCTTACTCGGCAATCACCCATTAATTACTGTATTTCCATTCCCTGGCCTTCCTCCCTGCACCCCACGGCCTCATCCCTGCTAGGGACATTGTGATTGCCCCTAATGACAGTGCTGCAGCTGAATGCCAACATCCCCATTTCCCTGTGATTGGCACCACGGCAGAGCAGCTGAAGCCACCCTGAATGAGTGACTGTGGGGCTTGTGGCTCCAGGGCTCCTCAGGATGATGGGGGTGAGAGGAGATGTCCCCTGGTGTGGGAATGTTCCTCCCTCGGGGTCACCACATCTGGGATTTGCGGGCAACGCCAACAAGGGAAGAGATGAGGATCTTGGCTCCATGTTTCAGAAGGCTGATTTATTATTTTATTATATCTTTTATATTAAATGATTATATTCTATATTCTATATTCTATATTTTATAGTCTGTAGTCTATATTCTATAGTATGTAGGTATAATATATACTATATAATATATATAACAGGTATAATATATATAATATATTATATATATCATAATCATATATAATATAATATTATATTATATTATATTATATTATATTATATTATATTATATTATATATAATATATTATAATTAATATATATTATATTAGGCTGATTTATTATTTTAATATATATTTTATATTTTTATAATATATTCCATATTCTATATTATGTATATTATAATATATAATAGATAATACATACTATATCATATCATATATAGATCATAATAATATAGTATATTATAATATACTATATTATATATATATATACTATACTATAATATAAGATAATATAAATTATATATAATTTATATTATCTTATATTATAGTATAGTATATATAATATATATTTTATTGTATATAATATATATATTAAATGATGGTAATAAAGAAAATTATATACTAAAACTGTACTAAAATAATAGAAGAAAGGATTTCATCAGAAGGCTTAGCTAAGAAAGGAATGGAATGATAATAAAATCTTGTGACTGACCAGAGAGTCCGAAAGCCAGCTGACTGTGATTGGCCATTAATTAGAAACAACCACATGGGCCAATCCCAGATGCACCTGTTGCATTCACAGCAGCAGATTATATATATCATAATCATATATAATATAATATAATATAATATAATATAATATAATATAATATAATATAATATAATATAATATAATATAATATAATATAATATATATTATATTAGGCTGATTTATTATTTTATTATATATTTTATATTAATGATTATAATATATATTCCATATTCTATATTATGTATATTATAATATATAATATAGATAATACATACTATATCATATCATATATAGATCATAATAATATAGTATATTATAATATACTATATTATATAGTATATATATACTATAATATAAGATTATATAAATTATATATAATTTATATTATATTATAGTATAGTATAGTTTATATAATATATATTTTATTGTATATAATATATATATTAAATGATGGTAATAAAGAAAATTATATACTAAAACTGTACAAAAAGAATAGAAGAAAGGATTTCATCAGAAGGCTTAGCAAAGAAAGGAATGCAATGATAATAAAATCTCGTGACTGACCAGAGAGTCCGAGCCAGCTGACTGTGATTGGCCATTAATTAGAAACAACCACATGGGCCAATCCCAGATGCACCTGTTGCATTCCACAGCAGCAGATAACCATTGTTGACATTTCTGAGGCCTCTCAGCTTCTCGGAAGAAAAGATCCTAACAAAAGGATTTTTCATAGAATGTGTCTGTGACACCCTGGGCTGGCCATGGGGACACGGAGCTGTGGTGGCCCCAGAAAGGCTCAGTGGGGTTTTCCCAAACATCCCTGGCAAGGCCAGCAGGCAGGGCAGGGATGCTGAAATTGGGGGTTGTTTGGGCAGGAGGATGCTGCCTGAGCCTTTTTCTGCAGCAAGAACTAAAAGACAGCTCCCAGCATAGGAAATGAATTGAGAATTCCTGTGGAAGTGCTTGTCGTGGCATGAGGCGCTGCTCCTGGTGGTGGAGATCCCTCTGAAAGAGATGGAATGTGGAGGGAGGTGAGAGGAAACAGAGGGAAGGGTGGAATTCCCACAGTTATGATTTCCAGGAGGAATTAGCAGAGGTACAAACCCAACCCAGCTGCTGAACCCCCCAAAAGGCGCCTGTGGGAGGTTCAGGATGCTCCCCTTTCCCAAAGCCCTCCCAGGGCTGCAAATGCTCCATCCCACCAGGGATGCAGGTGGTGTCCGTGGGGCCCTCCACCTTGTGTGCCACTCTGCTGGGCCAGAGGGAAAAGCCAGAGCATTTTTATACTAAAAAATGGGGTTTTTTGAGGCTGGTGGTGTGCTGTACCCAGGACGAGGACTCAGCTGGGAGCCCGGGGCTGGGATTAGGGAGGCAGGGAGAAATCGAACCCCTGAAATTTCCCTGATTTGACCCCTTCTTTGGGTTTGCTCAGCACAGATGCAGGGTTTTTGGCTGAGCTGGCAGAACGTGGCTGGCAGAGGGCCAGTCCCCAGAGCAGCAGCAGCAGCACTTTGGGGTTTTAGCCTTTCCCTGGGGGGGAGCACAGCCAGCGTCAGCGCTACAAAAATCAAATGTGACGTGCCAGAGGTGTGAATCAGCAAGAGGAAAATTCCCAGCACCTGGGGAGGGAGAGCAGGCACAAAAATTACAGCCTGGACCCTGTGAGGCAGCTTTGAGTGGGGCAGTGGGAGCAGGGAGGCCAGGGAAGGCTGTGGTGCAGCAATGGGACAGTGGGGATGGCAGCTGATGATCCTCCAGGCTGGAACTGCAGCTGGGGAAAGCTGCCAGCCTCAGGACATCTCTGAAATGTGAGTTTGTCCCCAAACCCAGTGCCCTCTGCAGGGTGGAGCATCCCCAGGGGAAAGGATGCAGGAGGTTGGGTGTTGGTCAGCTGCAGGGTTCTTGATACCTGTGCACAGGGCAAAGCCAAACCCCAGAAATCAGGCAAAAAGGGCATCGGGGGGGGATGCACCCACAGTGTGGGGTGCTGAACTCCTGCACCTGGTGCTCCTTTGCCAAAAGGAGCATCATCTTGCCTTCCACCTCATCTTGCAGTGTGGGGGAGATGGAGAGAGGGCACAGAGGTGAGGCTGCAGTGGCAAACAGGTAGTGCCTGATGGAGGCCATAAATAACATTGATGTGGGTAACGAGACAGGAAAGGGAGGCAGAGGTTAAGGATATAAATAGGTGAGGCTCTACCCAGGAGCACAGGGTAGAGGCTGGGCAGGAGAGACAGTGAATAAAGCAGGGGGTGCCTGGAGGCCTGGGTACATGTGCAAGGGGTGCAGGACTCCAAAGAAAAGCCAGGGGGATAGATGAGAAACAGAACGAGAGCAACAGCAGGAGCTGAAGGTCAGGGACTGTGGTACCCGTGGTGCTGGCCCTCTTGGCATCTCTGGAGGGCACAGAAATACAATCAAACCCCAGCATGTCCCAAATGCAGCTCAGCTCCCCCACCAAGCTTTATTTGGCTTCCTATTTTCCCAGCTATCTGCTCAGACATGAATTCTCTGCCCTGAGTGGCAGGAGCTGTTTGAAACAAAGCAAGACGCTCCTCAGTGCTCATTCTTCCCTTAATGGGCCCCTGGCAGGCTGCCCTGCTGATGGCATCACCTGGCACCCTGAAAAGATGCTCCAAAGTGTGTCTGCATGCATGATGCTCTTGTTGACACTCATAATGGGGGCTTCTGCTGGTTGTAGGGTGCAGAAAATGCAGGGGTGTCCTGGTGCTGGAAAGCTGGAGAGAGGCAGAGTGAAAAAGCAGAAAATCTCCTTCAGAAAATCTCCTTTGGCACCTCCTGGAGGGGCAAACCTCCCCTGCCACAGCTGCTCCATGCCCAGCTCGGCTCTTGGCTTACTCCCCTCTCTCCCTGCCACTGGCTAGGGCATTAAATGCACTTTTTACAGCAGGCCTGGGGTGGGGAAAAACCCCACCTTGATGATTCTTTGCTCTCCCCAGAGCCATCAGGTGTCCACACATCCCACAGGGTCAGATGCTGGCGGGGGTCAGGGACATCCCCTTGGTCAGGACCCTGCAGGGACAGCCATGCCCCAAGGCACCTGGCAGCAGTCATGCTCCCCTCATCACTGGAGACACGCTTTTACAACCACTTGGACGAAAAGTAGATTTTTACAACAGTTTTTACAACTTCTGGAAGCCCTGAGTTGCAGTTCTGGTGTCTCAAAATAGGCTGTCATTAAAGTGTCAGCGTGGCAGGTCCCACTGGTTGTCAATTATTCTTCTTTATTGTATCAGAGGCGCGCAGTGAAAGGCACGGAATGAAATCATCTGTGTGATACCCTCCTCCTAGGGGTGGCAACTGGACTGGCCCTCACAAGATGCTCATGTCCAGCAAGTGTTGGTGATGTGAATGCTGCCAGCAGCCCCACCCTGAGACCTGAAACTGTGTCCAGCTCCTGCAGGGGCCACAGGGACATTGCAGCAGTGTCACTTGCACACCTGCAGTGGAGGAAAATTCTGGGACCTTTCTCCTTTGTTGCTCCAGCCTAGGATGCCTCTTGTCCATCCCAAGGCAGGGAGGACCTCGGGGCACCAGCTGGACCCAACAATTCCTATTGAGAATTGAGAAAATAATTGAGAAAATGGGAACCACCGAAAAAATAAGTAGGAGAAGAAACTTTGGAGGATTTTCTGTTATTCTGAGTCTTTTCCTGGGGAAAATAGGGAAAGAGGGGGCACCAAACACAAGGTTTGCTCACTGCTTCCCTCTCAGCGCTCACCAGTGATACTGCTGGGGATGTTTTCTTTGGAAACACACTGGCATGGGATTTTGCTGCATGAAAAATCATCTCCTGTTGGCCCTCAGTCCTGGAGCAAGCTCTTGTTGGGATGGTTTTATCTGGCTGACACTTGAGGTTTGGGACTTGGGGTTTTCCTTCGGATCCACTGACGCCAAGGCTCTGCTGGGCTTGCTAAAAATAAGACAGGAATGTTAAAAACTCACTTTAGCTGACTCCAATCTTATATTTTTTTTAAATTTATCTTCTATTTTTATTTTAAAATAAAAAAGGGCTCTGTTCAAGAAGCGAAGCACTGGATGGCTCACTTAGGGTATTTTAATTAATCTGTATCAGCATCCCCTTTATCTCTTAGGACTATTACACGTGGTCCTGCAACCTCTCCATGGAGTGAGCATGGCCAGGCTTCCTATTTCATCCTATTTCATCCCACCCCGTGTCCCTGTCACCTGCTTCACGCTGGGGTGATTTCTGCTGTGCTTCCTCTGGAGTCTTTGGGGTTCATTGCTATTTTTATTTTGCCCCTGAATTGGGAGAGGAGAGGGGATGTTTTGGGACTTGTTTTCCATTCAGTTTAATTCATTTTTAATCGGCTGGCAGCAGTGATTTGATGCAGACAATCTTCCCCAGCTGAGGTTAATCAGGACAGAGCAAGCCTTTCACTTGCCATTATTTAGAGAGGCATTTTATAGAAATACTGTTAGAGAGGTTATTTAACCATATATTTGTTTTCATTGTGTACACAGTTTTTTTTCATGGGCTTCCCAGTATTTAATGCAGAGAGATTTTATTTATTTTTGTCATTTTGTCATTTGGAGGAAATTCAGGCCTGCCAAAGTGCCTGGGATGGATAGCCCAGGAGGCTGCAGTAATCTGTTCAGACCATCTGGGCTCCAGCTCCCAGAGCAGCCTTGATGGGGGCTGGAAAGCTTTAACAAGCCTCAGCCACATCAGCCTGGGATTTTTCTGAGGGATGGTGATGGAGAGATGCCCTGATGGGGATGGGCTGGCTCCTGTCAGTCCCTGCAATGCAATCCTGCTCCCAGTGTGGCAGCAGGGCTCAGTCCCTGATGGGGCACACCAGGGTTGGAGGTTGGAGCAAAAATTAGATCAGAAGATGGTGCTAGCCCCAAAGAAGGTGAATTTTAAGCCATGAAGCAGCTGAATGTTCCAGCAGCCAGGCTCCAGAGCAAAGCTTCCCAGCCAGTGGGGAGCAGTGGGGGCAGGAGGGAGCAAACCCAGCCCCTTGCACAGCAAATATTAATTTATTCCTACAGCCAGAGCTGTGCATGGGCATTCTCAGGGCAGGCACATGCAGAAAACCACTTGTCAGCAAAGCCCCTGGGGCTGGTGCTTTGCAGGGAAAGAGCAGCAGCAGCTCTTGGCACGTCAGAGATGTCAGAGATGGCCCCAGCTCGGGCAGCACCTGCGTGGGGGTTTTTGTCTCATTGCAAGGAGTAAAGCTCAGTCTGGAGACACTGAATTATCCCTCAGCTGCTGTAGCACTGCTGTAATTGAGCTGCAGTTAAGGACTCCCCGGGGCTCTCCCTGCTCAGCCTGGCAGTTTGCGGCGTTCCTGCTCCTCACTGCATCCCCTTGCAGAGGATGGGTGGGAAAAGCTTTCCTGCCCCAGCCAGGAGGTGATGGATAGCTGGCCGTCTGCTCTCAGGGAATGTGGATTCAGGATCTGTGGAAGATGGTGCTGCCTCACTCCAACCCCAGAATTACTTACTGAGCTCGCCAGAAGTTTCCGTCTCGTTGAAGCTGGTGAGAGCCTCTGTGCTCTGCTGCCCATCACAGCTGTGTCTTACAGCTAGCAAACCTGTGTTTTCTTTCAAAGCCTCCCAGATGTTCTGGCTGCAGCTGTGCAGCACAAACCTGCTAGCCAGGGCTGACTGAGGGTGTTATTTCAATACCAGAGTCGTTTTCCACCACACCCTCTGCTCCCTGCCAGCTCCTCGCTCCTTTTATTTGGTATGAAACCCAAAGTGCAGGTGGCAGGTCACGGTAGAGGAGCAGCTCCTCCACCTGCTCTCTCAGGAAATCCCAGGCTATGCTTTTTAAGAGGAAAACTGTGGGTATGGATTAAACCCAAAAGCCAGAAGAACCAGTCTCCATCCTCATGCTGCTTCCCAATCTTTCAGCCAAATGGTTTCCCTTGATCCCAGAAGAGCTTACATTTCCTGCTGTCCTGTGTTGTGTTCAGCCTTTCCCAGGCTATCCCCGAGGTGTGGAGAGGCCATGGCTGGGTGCTTAAATGCTCCTCCCAAATCCCTGTGGGAATGGCAGGGCAATGGTGCCCCACATCCCTCCGGGAGGGCACTGCCCCATGGTTTACAGCAAGGTTCACTCCCTTACAGGCAGTGAAGCAAAAAAGTAACAGGGAAGTGATGCTGAGGGCTTCATCTCCCTTTCTGTGGGTGCCTTTAACCAAGCCAGAATTAGGGAAACTTCCCCCAGATTTTGCAGGGGGAGGGCACAGTGTGGTGCTGGGATCTGCTAGCTGCCTCTGCATTGCAGTGCGGAAAACGCCAATCACTCGTTTTTAAATTTTTTACAAGTTTAATAGTAATAAAATGGTTATAAAAATAGTAGTACAATTAGAGTAATAATAATTTGGACAATTTGGATTAGGACAATACATGACAATAGAGACAAAGAGTTACAGACAGTCCAGGTACCTTTTTCTGGGCAAAATAAGCCTGAAAAAGGACCCACGTTAACAGAGGATTAACCCTTAAAAGCAACAGCCTGTTGCATATCCATATACTTCATCTGTGATGCATAAATTCCATTCAAACACAGGATTCTGTCTGGTCAGTGTCAGCTTCTCACTCTGAATCCTAACAGTGCCTTCCAGGTGGGAAGAAGTTCGTTTCTTCTGATAATGGAGCAATAAATTCTTTTTCTCTGAAAGATTCAGGTGTCCTGTGGCTGCTATCTAGTGCAAGTCCTTTCTTAAAAAAAAGTATCTTACATCTAGCATAGTTTCTATTTTAACATTTCCTATAACCTAAAACTATATTTAATACACTACTTAAGAGAATTAATACAGCGTTACTTTCTACCACAAGACATACAGTACTCATTTTAATATTTGCAAAAAGCCAATCATAAAACAGGCATTTTTCACAGCAGCTCGCTGTGCCTTCATTGGCTTTGGAGCGTGTCTCCCCTTCCAGAGCTCCCCAGAGGTGTCTGTGGGGATGTGCACAGCATGGGGGTCACCCAGCCTGGCCTCCCTGCCTGTGCCTGCTCCTACACTGCCCTGCGTTTATTTATAGCCGCAGTTTTCCCTCCCAGCCCTGTTCCCTCTTAGCGTTGCTAAGCCAAACAAGTACGAAATCTGATAAGCACAAGGTAGCTGTTCCCCCCGAGGGATACATTATTTACGAAGCTTATCGATTGTGGGAAACAGCCCAGGGGCGTTCCGACATGCGCTACATCCCCTCTCACAGCAGGGCTGTTAATTACCTGCCCGAAGGGGTCAGGGATGTCAGGAATATCGCTCCCACCTCCTGGAGTCCTAGGGATGCCCATCTCTCTCACTCACACCCACAGCCTGCATCACTCACCCAAATCTGCCTGCCTCAGGTCCCAGCATTGCTCCTGTGCTGTAAAGGGGCTCTTTAGTACCTTTTTTGGTTTTCCCCTGCCTTGACAGTTCTTACAGGAAGCCATGAAGCCAGCTCTCAATCTTGGTGATGAACTAAGCAGCCTGAGCTCTCCAACACTGGCAGTTTCCCCATCCTTGAGCAGTTTCCTGACTCTCTCTGTAACCACTCCAATCCCTCAGTGTCCCCTCAAGGAGCAGGGGCACTGGAGCTGCTCTCAGGGCTCTTGTCCTCTTGTAAGTCAGAGTATGGCATGGTACCCAACCCCTCTGTGGCACCCTAAAGGGTGCAACCCACTCTAGGCCACTCAAGGAGCCTTTTCCCCCCTTTTAGTGCTGATGGAAAAGCTCCCAAGGGCTGCTCCTGTGCCCCCAGAGTGGCTTCTGGAAGATGAAAGAGGCAGGAATGGAGCAGAGGCAGGTCTGGCAGCTCTGGGGGTGGGCGCTGTGAAAAATGTGAACTTTATGATTGGCTTTTCCCAAATATTCAAATTAATATTATATGTGTTGTATTAGAAAGTGATGCTGTATTAATTCTCTTAAGTACTGTGTTGAATACAGTTTTAGGTTATAAAAATGTTAAAATAGAAACGATGCTATGTAGGATACTTGTTTTTTAAAGAAAGGACTTGCACCGAGATAGCAGCCACAGGACACCTGAATCTTTCAGAGAAAAAGAATTTATTGCTCCATTATCAGAATAAATGAACTTCTTCCCACCTTGAAGGCGCTGTTAGGATTCAGAGGAAGAAGTTGAGGATGACCAGACAGAATCCTGTGTTTGAATGGAATTTATGCATCATGGATGAGGTGTATGAATATGCAACAGGCTGTTGCTTTTAAGGGTTAATCCTCTGTTATCAGGCTCGTGCTGCCCAGAAAAGGTACCTGGACTGTCTGTAACTCTTTGTCTCTATTGTCTCCTACTGTCCTAATTCAAATTGTCCAAATTATTATTACTCTAATTGTACTACTATTTTTATAACCATTTTATTACTATTGAACTTTTAAAATTTTACAAACAAGTGATTGGCATTTTCCACAGGCACACAGCTGAAACTACAGTGACAGCAGCACCAACAAGACCACAGAACAGTTCAGGTTACAAAGGACCACTGGGGTCATCCAGTCCAGATCCCTGCTCAAACAGGCCCTCCTGGAACACATTATCCAGGATGTCTCCCTATGGCTTTTGAGTTTCTCCAGGGAAGGAGACTCCACAGCATCTCTGGGATGTGATGCTTCATGGTCACCATGAGAATTCATGAATCCTTGTGACAAAACCACTTTTGCTAATGGCACACAGATATTCTTTTAATTGTAAAGGGTAAAAGGTCCCTAGAGCCATTGTGCAGAGCCAGGGATGGAAAATCAGGCAGGGTCGGGGATGCTCCTCTGCCCAGGCAGGAGGTGGTTAGGAAAATCAATCCACAAACACCAGAGGTTCATGTCCAAAAAGGAGACAGAGGAGTCCTGTAGCTTTACTGGAATAAAGGGACAGGCAGTGCGGCATTCCCCTGGGATCTCTCAGATTTTTGGAGGATGGAGCCTCCTTTTTATCCCAATTTCCCAGCCACATTTCCCTTCTGTCTTTCCCCATTGGCTGAGGTACCTGAGAGGTACAGACTCCCCAATACGCCTGACACCAAAGATTTCCCTCTAATGTATAACCCTCCCTTTCCATTTTTAATTCTTATAGAATTTAGGGTGTTTTCTTCCCCATTGTTTCTTTCATGTCTCAATACCTAATTTCGTTTATCAGCAAACCTAAAGTTTATTTGTAAAAGCAAATATCTTTTTCCATTCATCAATCAGTGGGATCCTTCCCATTGTTTCTTTTACCTCCCAGTGCTGGATTTCTCTCCCAGCAGACCCACAGCTGGTTAGTAAACACAAATTCACTATTTTTCACAAGGTGGAGGGGCACCACTGGCTGCAGGAGGTGGTCGTGCCCCATTCCTCATCTCGTGCAGCAGAGATGAGCTGAGGGATAACAGAGAGATAGCATCAGTAATTAGGGCTGCAATGGAGATGAGGTGCTGGAACTGCAGAGCACAGGGATGGGCTGTAATTACCTGCTCAGGGCTGGTGCAGATCAGTTATAGCATCACTGACCTGAGCCTCAGCTCCCACCCCAGTCCCCACTGCAGCTATGGTACTTCAGGGAGATGAGAATGGCTGATGAAGGAAGCAATAACAGCAAAAGGCTATAAAACCATAATGAAAAATAATTAGGATATAACCATTGGTATGGGGATAGTTAGGAATGCAGGGAAGGTGGAGGAAAGCAATGAGGAGCTTGGAGCAGGAGAAGCTGGAGATGGGGCTGATGGAGACACGGACCAGCCTGGATGGAGGTGCAGTTCTCAAAATTGTAATGGGAATAATTATGACTGTAATGGGGTGGTAATAAAGATAATGGAATCGTAATTGAAGAGGGGATGGCTGTAAAGGAGGAGGTGCAAATAACAGCCTTGTAAGGGAGATGATAAGGAAGATAATGGATGGTAATGGGGTTGTTGTTAAAGGTAATGGAGTTATAATGAGGCGATGACTGCGGCAGGTAGAAGGGGATGGTCGGTTTAACCGGGACTGTGGTGCAGAGAAGATTCTATTTCTGATTCATCACGACAGGCTGTGCTGGAGGTGACCATGAGGCTAATAATAACTGAAGGGTCAATCCTTGAGACAAATGCAGGCATGCCGGGAGCACGGCAGGACCACTGTCCCTGGAGAGGCAAATGGAGGAGCAGATCCTGGGGAGGAGGCAGGCTGAGCTGCAGCAAGGGCTGCAAAGCAGAGGAGACCATAAAAAGCACTGTGACAAATCACCTGGGCAAGTCCTGCAACGTTTGCTTAAGGGCCGGGCTGCCCTTCAGAGTCCTGAACCGAGGAGACAGGGATGGATGGGATGGATGGAATGGGATGGGATGGGGGAAAGCAGCTGCTGGTGGCCTCATGGCCCCAGTAAGGGCAGCCCACCACAAGGACAGGGAGGAAGAGCCACTGCAGCAGAGCTGAGGGTGATGGGGACCAGCTGGGGACCACAGGCGAGAATTGGGAAGGGCACGGCTGGGCACAAAAGGGAGCACATAATCCTGCAGCGGCACAGGCAGCACCGGCCATAGGGGACAATGCAGGAAGCATCATGCATTGAGGTGGTTGTTTTAAATCCAGTGTGATGAGCTCTTCAACTCCCCCTAAAGCTCAGCTCAAGGCTCCCTGCAGGGCGGGTCACCCTCCCAAGGCTGCTTGCCACACTCCACCAGCCCAGCCGCATCCCAGCCATCCAGCACCATGGCCCTTCCATGAGCCTGCTTCTCCTGCCAGAGGAGACAATGGCACTTCACTTGCCCTTGACAAACCCGTGCCAGGTGTCACTTCCTAACCTCATTATCCTCCAGGTTCTTACACATTCATTGCTTAATAACATCTTCTTGCACTGCTCCATTTTGGAGCCTTTAGCTCCTGAAGCTGCCCCACTGCAGCTCCCAGCCTGCCCTGCAATACTGGAAAAACCCTGAACACTTCCAGGTTGGATTTGCTCTGGAAGTACACCCAAGGGGGAGTTCAGCAGGGCCTGCTAACACCAGCACACCTGGCTGCTCTAAATACCCTGGCAGGTCTTCTGCTCTCTGTTCAAACTGGGCTCCTGCCCCCTTTAATCATCCTGTCCTAATTAGCTGGGTGCAAGGGAAGGCTGAAGCAAAGTCCACAATGAATCCCTTCATTTGAGCAACACTCTGGGGCTTTCCTCAGCTCTCCTTTGTCACAGACATCTTTTATGGAAAATTCTTTCCTTAGGATTTTTCCTCCTGAGAAGCTGGGAAGCCTCAGGAACAGAATGCAAACAATGGTTATCTGCTGCTGTGGAATGCAACAGGTGCATCTGGGATTGGTCTCATGTGGTTGTTTCTAATTAATGGCCAATCACAGTCAGCTGGCTCGGACAGAGTCCGAGACAGAGCCTTTGTTATCATTCTTTTTCTATCCTTAGCTAGCCTTCTGATGAAATCCTTTCTTCTATTCTTTTAGTATAGTTTTAATGTAATATAGATCATAAAATAATAAATCAAGCCTTCTGAAACATGGAGTCAGATCCTCCTCTCTTCCCTCATCCTGAGACCCCTGTGAGCACTGTCACACTCCCTCTTCCAGTGCATTTCCAAAAGGGTTTTGCCCAGCCTTAAAATAGACAAGTGCTGGAGCTTGTTCTGCACCTTCACATCTCCCATTTGCAGCTGCTCAGCTGCTGCTCTGTGGTCCCATTGCCAGGTCTCTGGCATCAGGGCCCCTTTTCTGCAGCTCCTCTCTGTGTCAGGTCCATCAAGTCCCTGCAGCATCTTTTCCTTGTTCCTTGGGATGGGTTGTTGTGCTGCCCCTCACGCAGCCACTTTAAGTAATTGCCAACTTCCCTGTGCTCCTAAAGCCCTTGGATTACTTTCCCAGGGGCTGCTGCCTGATTCTCAGAGATTTTTGCAGCCCATTATCCTTACTCTGCTGTTTTCACTCCTTTTCTCACGGCATTCTTGGCTCCACTATTTCATGACTTATTTCCCCAAATCACCTTCCACTCCTTTCAGCCAGCTCTGCTCTATTATTCCAAATCAAGCTCAGAATAGCAGCTTTTCCAGCCATCCTCCTTGGAGAGGAGATGTTGCCCTAACAGTCCCAGGGAGCTGAACAGCTCTGTCCTGCTCTATCACTCACAAGGGAGTTTAAGATGCCATTTACCACCAAGCTGGAGCTACTCTGGGTTTTCAGAGTCACTCACATCCACCCACCTCCTCCTTTTAACCCACACGAGCTCTGTCCCTCCAGTCTCACCTCTTTAACTCGCTGTTCCCAGCCCTTTGCTAACTACAGGACAAACACACCCTGTTCTTGGTACATTTCTTTCCTTCATTCCTCACTTCTCTTCCCCAGCAACTCCCGTTCATCCTCCCAAATCCCTGTAATGCTAATTAAGCCCTAGTCTGAGCAAGGTCCTGTCTACATCAGCCTTTTTGCTAACACTCACACAGACATCACCCTGCTATTTTGCCTTCTCCTCCCTTTTCTGACCTCACCACCACATTTTTCCTGCATTTTGTTGGCATTTCTCCTGGTCTCCTGTGGATAAGTGGCACCTCCTTGCTTTGGTAGCCTGTCAGCAGAACCAGGTGCTTTTCCCTGCCAAGGTGATCCTGACCTCCCTACCAACAGTAAATAACCAGTGTCTCTGGTCCTGTTGGTCCCCAAATCAAATATCCAGCGTTTCTGCTCCTGTTGGTCCTTAACTCAAATATCCAGTGTCTCTCTCTGGTCCTGTTGGTCCCCAAATCAAATATCCAGTGTTTCTGCTCCTGTTGGTCCCCAAATCAAATATCCAGCGTTTCTGCTCCTGTTGGTCCCCAAATCAAATATCCAGTGTCTCTCTCTGGTCTTGTTAGTCCCCAAATCAAATATCCAGTGTCTCTGGTCCTGTTGGTCCCTAACTCAGCCTCTCTCCATCAGCCACCTCTCAGCACATTTGCCCCAGAGCTCCTCAAAACCTTTGGATTTTGCCCATGCCCAGCACACAGCATTTAAAGGCCTGAAATACCCTCTGCACGCATCCAAGCAGAAAGGGACAAGAAATATCCTCCAAATGCAAAGAACCAGGGAAATAAATAGGAGCCCTAACAGGAAAAAAAATATTAAGGGTGAGAAAAAATGAGAAAAGAAGAATGCTGGAGATTGCAGCAGCCTCAGAGATAACCCAGGGACATTTTTTATCACTAAAAGTCCATTTTCAGTCACAGATGGGACTTTATTCTCTTAATCGCTTTCCCAACAGCAAACCATGAAGTTGCAATAACCTAAATCACCAAAGGACAAAGCAATTGCAAGTCCTTGCTCTGCTGGACAGTTGCCAAATCAAACTCTGCTAGATACAGGGGGGGAATAAAAAAAAATTCACTGCAACAGGTCTCCCAAAGGGAAAGCAGAACAAGGGTGAGGGATAGGAGGGGAAATTGGGAGTGAAGCTCTGCTCCACTTCAGGATGAACTCGTGCACAGAGCCCTTAATGACTAACCTGCTCTGGCTGCCTGAGGAAGTTTGTAGAAAAACCTCCTATTTTTGTCATCACCAGAGGCTCCAGCCCTGATAAACAACAAGTTGGAAACTTGGTGAGCAGCGCCATGTAATAGAAATCACGGGAGGCAGTGGGGGTTTGAAGAGAAAGTGAAATAGTCAGCTCTCACTAGGGAGGTCTGTGCCAGGAAAATGTCCCTTATCACCAGCACAGGGGAGGCCAGGGGGATCAGCAGGAGTTTTACAAGGATTTCAGGAGATCAGGGTATTTTTGCTGGTTATTTTGGAAAAGAGCTGCTTACACTGCCTGCTGTAGGAGGAAAACCTGAAAAAATACAGAGCAGAGAAAAAAACCAGATGGAAATCCATGGTAGTGCATGGGAAGGCAGCAGGACCCAGAGCTGGAAAGGATCAATGGCTTGTCCAGCAGCCCTGGAATGAAGCATTTAAGCTGCTTGGAGACTGCTTTCTCACAGAGCTCTCTGTCCACCAGCCTGTGATGCTGCAGCAATATTATCCACACTGAGAAATGCCCAGCCTGGGGGCTCCCACCACTCTGTGCACAGCCCCTCCAAGGGATGGCAAGATACAGACAAAGAACAAAAGCCTAAAAAAGAATTACTCTGACCTGTTGCTGGGTGCCAGAGGGAGACTCAGAGCAGGACTTTCCTTCCATGGAGTAAAAACTGAACTCTGCCACCTGCTTCTCACTAAGTTCCCAGATTTGTGTCTTCAGGATCTCCAGGCACCTGCCAAGGCCCTCCCAGGCTCTGTGATGAGCCAGGAGTGCAAATCTGGGTGCGAGGGTTGTGTGTGAGGGGCTGGGCTGGCCCCAGAGGCACTGGGGTGTCTGCAGAAAAGGAAGCAGCTCCTGCTGCTGGTGGCACCATCCACATTCTCCCTTTGTTATCCATTTTCTCCCTTTGTCACAGGGACACATCTGCTGCCATCAAGGCATTAGGCTGCCTTGAAGTGAGGCAGGAGAGCAGAAAACCCAAATATGTGAAGGCACTAACATCTGGGCATAACCTCAGGGTGCTCCTGAAATGGAGGAGAAAATGGAAAGGGAGGTGAAATCCCCATTCTTCAGGAGCAGAAATGATGTTGTTTTGGGTTTTGTAGGCGCCTGGGTGCTGGGGTACAGAGAAGCCACAGCCTGTGGGAAATCCTACAGGATGCAGTAGCAGTGCAGCTAATGAATTAATGAAACCCTGAAAGCTGCAGGACTTCACAGCTCTTTCTAGGAGGGGTTTTAACCACCCAGAGCAGGTTTTCTTAAGGCAGGGAGAATTATTCTTGCCCTTTCATAGAGTATAATCTACAAGAACCAGCAAGAAAGCCATTTTCTATTAGGATCTGTTGCTTTCAAGGGGGTAAAAAAGTCCAGGAAATATCACTCAAGATACATTTCTCCAAAGTTATGGCTGCTTCTTACTTAGGATTGGAGAGCTGGACTCTCCACCCATTTAGTTTGCAATAAAAATCAGGTGTGTCACAGCCAAGAGCTTACTGGGACCCAGCTTTGGGCCAAACCCAAATGTTCAGTTTCCAGTTCAAGGCTTGTCAGACAGAGGGAGTTTCCATGGCATTGCTTTGGTGCCCAAGCAGTGAGAGATACAACCTGCTTTATAATATAACTAGTAGGAAAGGACTGGGTGAAACTTTACTGGTGTACATTTCAAAATTGGAAGCAAAAACATCTCATCCTTAATCCTGCAGAGATGTGGCTGCCTTTAAAGTTCCTGCAGCATCACAGGTCCCTAATAAAGAGCACCTTGGGGGACACCTGGCTCTTGGGTTTGTCACCTCTGCCTTGGGGCTGCTCAGGGTGAGCAAAGCAGAGCAGCCACCCCAGTCAGTCACTCGCTCAGTCCCCTCCAAGGGATGCTCCTTGGCAGCCCCCTCACTTTAAAACACAGGGCAGGAGCTGCAGAGAGAGCTCCACATCCTGCCTGCAGCCCTAGGCAGTGCTGCCAGGGGTGCAGGTGTTGTTGTATATAGCAAGAATTCTATTATCATTATAGTGCAAGTATTCCATATCACCAGTGTTCCATGCCTCCTCAATGTTTCTTGTAGGCATCTCCTCTAAGCACTGACTGTTCCTGGTCCTTGCAGCAGCCATCTGACTCCAGATCCCACCAATCCACTCTTTTATACCACTGTTCTTATTGGCTACAGGTGTGGCCTGTTAAGATCAGGCTGCTCCTAATCTTTAGTAATTGGCTCAGCTGCGACTCATTGGGGGATAAGATTACATTCTACATTACCTTAATTTACCCATATTGTATCCCCCTACACACAGGTGTGGGTGGGGACACCCCAGGAGCTGCTTTGGGTGTGAGTCAAGGCATCCATGCTGCCCTCTCTTCAGGGAACCTGCTTTTCCTCCTGTGGTGCAGAAGCAGAGACACACAGGGGCTGCAGAGCACATGGCACCACCTGGATGGGCTCTGTGC
Organism: Emberiza elegans; assembly: GCA_024865655.1. NCBI lineage: Eukaryota > Metazoa > Chordata > Aves > Passeriformes > Fringillidae > Emberiza > Emberiza elegans. The sequence goes on from JALJVW010000168.1 coordinate 1,113,804, forward strand.
ACAGCTGGGGAGGAGCCTGTCTCCTCCAAGCACTGCTGAAGAGCCCAGGAGCAGATAGAGAGACAAACACCTGCAGTGGATCCATGAGCTCTCTCACCTGGGCATCAGCTCAGTCTGAGTCATCCTCCAGGCAAACACCAGCAGCTCTGACACTGCACCCTCAGGGCTGCATCTAAAAATAAAATTACAAAGGGAGAAAAGTATTCTTAGCCTCAGCCCTGCTCCAGAGCCCCCAGGAGACCCTGGGATTAAGGGGAGAGGAGAAGGCAAGGGCCAGGAGTGGGAAGCACAACTCTGGACTGGGTGTTCTGGGTGTGCAGCAGCTGGGGGGATGCCCTCTCATCCCTGTTTTCAGGAGGAAAGAGAAAACTAAGCGAAACAAACATCCCAAAGGCTGTGCCAAGCCCCAGTGAGCACCATGCTGTGCATCCTCACCTGCATCCCTCAGGTTCTGCGCTGGTGCTGCCTCCTGGCAGGCTTGGCCTCACTCTCTGGAGCAGTGGAGGGGGGAGATTTGTCCTCCCCTGGCAGGCTCAGCTCACAGGCAGCAGCTGGCTCTCCACAAAGGTCACTCTGCTCCATTAGCATCAGCACTTCGGCCACATTTGGCAACAGGAAGCCAAGACCTGTCGCAGACATGGTTTATGAAAAATCCTTTCCTTAGGATTTTTCCTCCTGAGAAGTTGAGAGGCCTCAGGAACAAAATGTAAACAATGGTTATCTGCCGCTGTGGAATGCAACAGGTGCATCTGGGATTGGTCTCATGGGGTTGTTTCTAATTAATGGCCAATCACAGTCAGCTGGCTCGGGCTCTCTGTCCCGGACACAAGCTTTTGTTATCATTCTTTCTTTTTCTATCTTTAGCTAGCCTTCTGATGAAATCCTTTCTTCTATTCTTTTAGTATAGTTTTAATATAATATATATAATAAAATAATAAATCAGCCTTCTGAAACATGGAGTCAGATCCTCATCACTTCCCTCATCCTGGGACCCCTGTGAACACGGTCACAAAGACCCCCCAAAATTTGGCTTTGCAGTAATTTCCCCTCCTTCCCCTTAGCTTAAGGTTACTTAGAAAACAAATTCTACTGAAACATGGCTTGAGAGATTTCCCTTAAAATAAACTCAAACCTCAGGGCCATTTCTCAGCCAGAACTACGCCAAGCTCAACTCCATAGGAGTGTGTGAGCTGATTTGGTATTCCTCCATCTGCCTTTTCCAGCTCACACCATGCTCCAGCAGGCAGCCCCAGCCTGGAGCTCTCAGGATGCTCCACTGCCCTCGGCAGGGCTCAGAGCTGCTGCCCGGGAGCAGATTGGCTCCCAGGCCCATCTTCTCCATGCATTTGGCAATACATGGTGGTCCCTTCCAGCTGCCATGGGGCTTTCTCCCAGCCCCATGAAGCAGGGACTTTCACAGCTAATACAGTTTTATGGCTATTTAAGATTTGATTTAAGGTCCTGCTGTCTCAGCAATTAAAAAAAGTAATTTGTCACGTTTCAAGGAAGGCTGACATGAAATGCAGACAAGTTTCCATCATCTATTCCCCCAAAAAACCCCAACCTAGACTAGAAATAAAGAGAGTGGAGGGGCACTGGTCACCCAGAGGAGCTGTGGATGGGCTGTCCCTAGAAATGTCCACGTTGGGCAGGCTCAGAGCAGTGTGGTCTGGGGGAAGGTGTCCCCTGCCCATGTCAGGGACAGATAGATAAGCTGTGAGGTCTCTTTCAGCCCAGACTATTCTGTGATTCCATGAAGATCCTGTGTGGACAAGAACATAATTACAGACACAGCCAGAGCTGGGTGAACCCACCACAGCTCTTGGATGAATGGATCCCGTTGGCACCAACACTTTTTACCTCAACATTTTGGGCTCCCCAAACCAGCAAATCCCATTATTGTTAAACTCCACATAAACTTGCATTTCCCTGTGGTATGAAGTGCCTGCCCAGACCAGGGGCACCTCTCCTGCAGGATGGGTGGGCCCACCATGGGTGCACCTGTGGCTGTGGCCTGTCACAGACTTATTTCCTGAATAATACTTCTACTAAAATTTTTCTCCTGAGGAGCTAAAGAAGCCTCAGAAACAAAATATAAACAATAATTATCTGCTGCTGTGGAATGCAACAAGTGCATCTTTAAGGAATCTCATGTAGCTGTTTTTAATTAATAACCAATCACAATCCAGCTGTCTCAAACTCTCTGGTCAGTCACAAGATTTTATTATCATTCCTTTTCCTTTCCAGCTTTCTAATGAAATCCTTTCTTCTATTCTTTTAGTATATAATTCTTTTAATATAATATATATCATGAAATAATAAATCAACCTTCTGACACATAAAGTCAAGATTCTCATCTCCTCCCTTGTCCTGAAACCCCTGTGAACACCACCACAGTGGCCCAACAATAAAGCACTTCTAGATAACAGCACTTCTAGATAACAGGCAGCTGTGAGAAGCTTAAGGCTGGTTTTCAAATGTCATTTTTCTCAGGGTGTGAAGATTTAAAGACAATGCTTGAATCTTCTCCAAACTTGTGATTAACTGCTATGTCTTTCTGTGACCCTGGCTTGGCATAGATCAGGGGTTAACCACACATCCCCAAATATACATATATATTATATAGTCTCAAAAAATAGAGAATGTATATGTTGATATTTTATATAAATGTGAGATGCAGAAGACAGCCCAGCACTGTAGAGAATGAGACAGCAGAAAATCAACGCAAGCAGCACACCTGAGCTGCAAACACAAGAGCCAGGCCACAGAAGATTGATGCATTTCCTCCTCTGTGACTCTCAGGAAGGCAGCACAGGAGTGGCATGCTAATGCACACACTGGAATGAGACAGAAGCATTCCTAGGGAGTCCTCTGGCATTTTTTCTGCCCAGTGTGAAAGACAGCTTCCCATGGGCACCACAGCAAGCTTGAGATGTTCCTCTTGAAGCACAAGAGAGCACAAACCCCAGCAAACCTCCCCCTTTCCTCTCCTTCTTGCCCTACCTGTGCAGAGCATCACCAACCCCTCCTGCAGCACAGTCCTGTGCCCCTGACCCATCCCAGCTGACAAAAGGAGCACAGAAATTAGTGCAGGCACACAGCCTGACAGGATTTGATCCTAATTAGCTGTGGCTGGCACCTCCCCTCTAATCACCCCCGTCACCTGCCAGACCTGCAGCAGATTGAGAGAGGAGAAGCACAGGGAGAAGGAGGTGGAATTTCAGAATAACTCTTAGCAATGCTTGGTGTTTCTTTAGTTTCTCCAGAGCAGCCAAGGCAGGGCTGTGTCTAGCAGACTCAATTCTCTGCTGGGAAACAAAATCTTGTATGAAAATTATCAGAATTACTCACAAGCAGAAAACCTTCTGTCAGAGCATCCTGTAGCACCGTACAAGCACCAAGGAGTGAAAAACCCTCTGTGAGGCCAAACACAGCCCTGCTCCAGCTCTAGGGTGTCCATCTCTGTGGGCAGAAGGGCTCTGAGATGAGCACAGGGAGTCCTGGCTTGCTGCCTGCCCCTGGCCACAGGAAATTTGTGATAAAAGCCCAGAACCCAGCAGCAAAACTCGTTGTGTCCATGTGCTGCATGAAAATAAAGTGTTCTCCACACACTCCCCAAGCCCTACAAAACTAAATATTAGAAAATAAAACCAACCCAAACCCCAACATATCAAACTGCTATTGATCTTCCAGCCAAGGCTTGCATTGAAAGAACATTTTTTTCCTGTGTACTCCACTTATAAAAGAAGACAAGGATCAGAGACATCACAGCTCAGTTGTATCTCCTAGAGAGCAGCCAAATACCACATTAGACATGGCAAGGCCAGCCAGGATAGGAAGAGAACCCTCCCAAATTTCAAACCAGACTGAAAAATTAATTTGTTTCCCACAATTTGGGCAGTGGAGTCATCCCTGTCACCCTCCCAACCAAGCACATCTCTCAGGGCTCGGTTTTCCTTTCTCATTGCATTTTAGTAGAGTATTTTGGACTTTGAGAAAGAAAAGTGCTACACAGAAAGTTCCACCTAAGTAAGAGGACTTTGAGTTCTAAAATATCTGTCTAGAATGGAAAATTAGATTGGCAGCTGTTATGGTCCAATTTATAAAGTTCTTAGAGATGCCTCTGCCTGAATTAAGGTGCAAATGGGACCATATGCCAAAGTCAATAGTATGGATTGGATTTGAAAGCAAGTATGAGACAGAGAGAGGAAGGAAAAATAGGAAAGAGGTGGGGGGACAGAAAGAGAATAGCAGAGACAGAATAAAGAAAATGTCACCCCTCTGTGGATCCCACTGGTGTCCAGATGATCCTCCAGCTGGTTTTCTGGTGGTGAGGGTGCCCAGAAGGCACAGGATGCAAAGGGTTAATGTATATTCCCACCTCAGGCCAGGTGGGGATGCCCGGGTGCCTCTCCTGGCAGGGGATGCAGTCTGACTCTGGGTCTGTGCCATCACTTTGCGCCCCGTGAGTTCTGGGGTGCAGGGCCTCTGGGGGGCACTCTGGGGGCTCTTTGATGGGTCCTGACATTTTTTCTGTCAGAAAGAACGACAGCTGCCCCCCAGGGGAATGCCCCCTTTGGAGGCCTGCTCTGTGTAAGGGAGGATGGGTGCTCAGTGCCTCTGGTTCCACCCCACAGCCCAAAACTCCTCCTCATCCCCTTGTTTGGGGGTGTCTGTGCAAACCTGGCCTCTGGGGGCTGTGCTCCCCCCAGCCCAAACCCTGCCAGGGATGGTTTCCCGCTGTGTCTGGCTTTCCTGTGGATGCATTCCTTCCCTCCCAGCCTTGTTTGCCTCTCCCCAGAGCTGAGATGGTGGAACCAGAGAGTTCCCTTTGTCTGATCCAGGCAGTTTCCAGGCAGGCATCTCCAAGGAGGGCTGGACTTCTGTGGATGTGGTTTCTTTACACAGATCTTGCTGTGATGGGCAAAACTCCTTCACAGCAATGTTTAAGGCATGAACCATTTGAGTCTGACAGCAGCACAGAAGTAAACTTCCACCACCATGGTGCTGTTCTGTGGGCTGTCACTTCAGTATTCCATAGGAAACTGCTCTTGCCGTTCTGAAGCCATTCCCTGCCTCCTGTCACTCCAGGCTCTTGTTCCAAGTCCCTCTCCAGCTCTCTTCAAGCCCCTTTAGGCACTAGAATGTGCTCTAAGGTCTCCTGGAGCCCAATTTTCTCCTGAAACATCCCCATCTCTCCCAGCCTGTCTGCATAGCAGACGTGCTCCAGCCCTCAGAGCTTCTTCATGGCCTCCTCTGGACCTGCTCCGACAGGTTTTCTTCCCTGTGCTGAGGACGCCTGGGCCAGATGGAGCATTCCAGGGGTGGGGTTCCTCAGGTGGAGGGTGGGCATCACCCCCTTGACCTGCTGCCCACACTGCCCACCAAGGATGAGAGTGACTTACTGGGCTGTGAACACACTCTGCCTTCATCTCAAATTCCTTCCAAGAACTACCCAGGGTTGCTGTCTACTCCAAGAACTTCCCAGGGTTGCTGTCTATCCCTTCTTTCCTGAGCTTGTGTTACAGCAGGGGTTGCCCCAACCCTGACTCAGGGCTTTGCTCTTCACCTTGTTGAACCTCATGAGGTTTCCATGGGCCCATTCCTTGGATGAAATCCCTCTGAACCCTCTCCTGTGTGCTCTGTTTCAGGGGTGTGAGCAGCAATCCAAATCCACTCCATTAGCAGGTTGAGTTTGCCTAATTTGACAGGGCTGTGCCACTCCCAGCAGGCATCAAGGGGCATTTGCTCCTCACTTTCTGTAGGACTAGGATGCAGCCAGTAATTCCTCAGTTTTAAATTGCTCCAACACTGATATATAAATACTTCTGGCTGTTCCCTCTGCTGCAACTGCTGCCCAAGAGGTTTCACTTCTCAGTTCAGCAAGCCCTACTCAAATGGCCACAGTGTGTTATTTGTCATCATTTATCTATTGCTTTGATCAGAAGTGAAGGAGGACAGCAAAGAAAGTGTGTTTCCACTGACTCTGGTTAATTTTGGATTAGAAATTATGAAAGTCTTGGACATGCAAAGTGCTGAGCCCGAATTCAGGGACACTGGGGACCAAGGAGTCAATCCAAAGATGGATTGTGACCCTTTCATGAAAGGACTTCCATCACTGTCTGTCACAGGATGTGAGAGCTCTCCTGCATCCTGAGTCTTAGATCTCCACAGAGTTTTCAGCATTAAAACAACCTTAACATTGACTTTAGGTGTTTCCTTGTGAACTAATACAAGTTGGAGAACTGGAGTGAGCAGAACCAAGCTCTCACATATTATACATGGCAAAGCAGTGGGTCGGCTTCCAAGCTCTCCCGCTGTGCACTGGCTCCATGAAATTATGTTTTGCATTTATTTCCACTCCTTGATGAGCCACTCGCCTATTATAGGGCAATAAAACCCTAACCCAACTCCAGTCTTTAGCTGGTGCAAGCCCACACTGACTACAGCTATTTTCCCCTCACAAGGATCTTTTTTATCTCTCCAGTAAAAGTGCTGAAGCTATTTCCAGTTCTTCCACAGGGATGTAAAATGGGAAGAGAGATGGGTTTTCTCACTTACCTTCATTAATATGGTAGCCCAGGTTTTCCCACCAAATTCCAACAGAAACAAATCTATTTTTAACCAAATCACTCCAGCTGAAGCCTTCCAGGCCTGCTATAAAAATGACTAAAGAGCATTTTCTATGGTGTGCCTTGATGAAAGCCATTTTGTGTTCTTCTAGTGGCTCCATGCAGGTGCCCAGCCAGCTCCTCAGGTCCAGACATGTCCATGGAGGCTATCCCAGATGGCAGGAGGACAAAACCTAAGGAAATGTGGGATTTGAGCTGCACCCCCACAGCATGACTTACTGTACATCCTAAAAGCCCAGACCAGCTCGGTGCTACACCTGTGAGCCCCTCTCTCTACCTCAGGACAGGCTCTTGCAGGTCAGAAAATCCTTCATTCACCAGGACCTCTGAGGCTCAGGAGTGCTCACAATCCTCCTCTCTCCTCCCCCATCCCCTCTTGCTATTCATCAGAAGCCCAAAAACAAGAGAGGCAAGAGGAAATTCCTCCCTTTTTTTGCTCCCGAAAGAGTCCAGCTTTCAGCCCTCATTTTCCCATCTCCATGCCTTGAGATGTCACACGAGGGAGGGCAAGGATTGTAGTTTGGATTGTCCCATTGTGATGGGGAGATGCTCTCAGGGGAGGAAAACTGGGCAGGGAAGGTAATGGGAGCACCTCACTTCATGCTGTTGTACCAGCAGTGTGGGATCACAAAGAATAATCCTTGCTCCACTGCTATCCAGTGCTCCTTGGGGACAACCAGAGGGGATTTGGCTGTCACCTCCAAGGTCCCATTTTTCCTGAGGTGGGAGTGGCCAGGTACTCTTTGGAAAGCTTGCCTGAGAACAAAACATTATTTCAGTGGAGGCATGAGGGCTTTGGTCCTCATGGGGACCCTTTGGGATGGGGAAGCCAGCTCTGCAGCACTGGGATGGAGCAGGGTGCAGTGTGCAGCGTCCTGGTGTTGGTGCCCATGTGCAGGCCCGGGGCTCTCGGGGCTCTCTGTGGTCAGGATGAGCCCAAGATGTGTCAGAGTGTCTTTTCCCAGCCTGGCAGTTGAAGAAGGAGTCAGGATTCTTCTGTTCTGGTTCTCAAGGTGGTTTATTTTCTTTTATCTATGACATTCTTTCTCTGACCTGTTGAGATTTGTCCAGCAGGTTGGGTTGAGGCACACTGCCCATCCTTGGGGTGCTGTGAACTTTTTATACTAAAAACCACGTGTACACTATTTACAATAACTTCCCAATACCTATCACCTATGTTAGACAGTCTGATCCTACCTTAAACCAATCCACCATCACCCAGAAGATGGAGGCTAGGAAGAAGGAGAAAGAAGGACAAGGCATGCCCAAATTCCTCCATTTGGGACCCCAAGCCCTCATTCTAAAAACCCCAAAATTTTACTTTTCACCCTGTCATTCTACTTAAACTTTCGTGGCTGGTAATTCTTCATATAAGGTTGGTAATTGTTTTTTCCAAGGGCTAAATCAAAGGCACAGGGGCCTTGGGCTCTGTGCCAAGGTCTCTGAGCCCCCTGGCAGGGGCTTGAGTCCTCCAGGGCAGCCAGAGGAATCTCCTGGGTTCTGACACAGGGCCACACATCTCCTCTCAGCCATACATCCATTTACCTCAGGAGATCTCCCAAATGTGCACCCCCAGCAAATTTCTTTCCTCCTGCCATGTTTGGGAATGCCAGCTCCTCTCCATGCCCACAGGTGTGGCTGGCCAGTGGTGAGAAAAGCCCCAGATTTACCTTCTGACAAAACAGAGTCTGCCACACTGCCTGGGAGGAGGAATAGATCCAAACCCAGCCCAGCTGCCTGGGTGGGAAGAAAGCAGTTATCACTGTAAACTCCATATACATTATTTATCAAATGAAGCCTCTGCAGCAGGAAGATGATTCATGTCTCTGCTCCAGCTTGCTCATGTTCTCTCTGTCTTTTCAATGGGATGTGATAGAAAATCTTTGCAGGCTCCTTGTGGTCACTGACCAAAGGTTGTTCCCCTCCTGAGGAGGATCCTGCAGGTCCCCAAAGGGGCCTGGAACAAGCCTTGCCCAAGGAAAATCCCCCTCCAGCCAGCTCCACTGTGGCAGCTTTGTTCCAGCCTCCAATCTGTTCCACAAGTATCTGCTGCTGCTCTCTACATTCCAGGGAAATTACAATGGGAAGGCAAGTAGAAAATATCAATTATTGGAAGGTTCAAACAGCACAATCCCTGCTGCTGCCTGCCAGGTTGCATGTGCATGTGAATCGACCATAACGTGCTGTTTAGTTTGGGTAATACATTAAAAAGAAAGGAAAATCTGAATTTTTTCTGGTATGGGGCTTATAAAGCAGGTTGGGGGAAAGTCACAGCATACTCAACTGTGATCACATCAGCTCTGCTTCATTTCTGTGGTGTAAAATTACATGTGAAGGGGAAATTAATCAAAAATGCACCAGATGAGCATTCCTTTTCCATCCCCCTGACTTTGGGTAAGGGTATAAATGATGTAGCAAACCAAAGAGCAAGTAAAAAACCTGTACTTATTTGACTTCAGCAGGTGGGTCTGCTTTTACTGAAAGCAAACTGAGTTCCTGTGTGCTCCTTCTCAGAGTTCCCAGGGGAGCATGCTGCAATGCACTAATTATGGTTTAAAAAACCAGGGAAATAGCAGGGCTCTTCCTCTGCTGGTCCACAGCACTGTTTTCCATTTAAATGAGGTGGGTTTTTGTATGTGGTGACAGAGGTTAAGGCGCATCCAAGCTCTTCAAGGTGACTTTGTGCTTCATTGCACTCCCCTTTATCTTCATCAAGGCATGTGCTGGGAGTAATGGGGGGCAGCACTTTGGCAAAGAAGCATCCCAGGCCAGGTTTGCATCCTCTTCAGCTCAGCCCCGAGGAGCTCTGGGGTGATTTGCAGACTCTAATGCAAGGTGACAGCCAAGCAGCAGCCAGATGAGCACGAGCACTCACTGCTGAGCAGAATGCTGGGAGCAAAGGGGGAAAAAAGCCCAAAAGGCTGAGAGTGATCCAAATCCCCATGGCTGGTCATGGGGTGGGAGTTCATGGCATAACTGAGGTGGGATGGTGTGGTAACTGCATATCTTCTGAGCAGAGAGAGACATGGTTCTCCCAGGAAAATCCTGGGAAGCTGTGTAGAAGCTGTAGGAAACTTAGAGAAAAGAATTCAGACAATTATTATCTCTCTTTCTGTAATCACTGCTTACAGATAGGGTTCTCTAAAGTGTACATTCATAGTTCACCAGTGGTGTGAGATGTTTCTACTTTGAGACCAATCAAGTATCACCTTAGGGAGTCACATTGTAAAAAGAACCAGCTACTTTCATCAAACCCTTTTGCCTTCTGATCCACCTGAACACTGGCGTCTTCTTTCTGTCCCTGACTCAGCAGTGTCACCATGGAGGCTCTCCTGCCTGGTTTTCTCCATGCAAGAGTGTCTTGGTTGGAAAAGACAGGTGTCTGCCAAGGAAGGCAGGAGCCTCCCTTGAAATGGAAAATGTAAACCCCCTCCCTCTGAATTATTGTAATTTTGGAATTAAGGGGCTCTCAGGCAAAGATGTGGGAATAGGAATAACAGTTCTGTACTAGGAAAATTAAAAATACAAATGAATAGTAGAAACAAAACAGAGTCAGAACAGCCCCTGCCCCCTGTGTGCCAGGGTGGTGGCACAGCCCCATCCCATGGGGGCTCAGCCCTCCTGCAGTGCCAGCTGTGGCTCTGCTGCAGCAGGGATCCTGCACAACGGGGGAGTTTTCCTCTGCAGCTCCAGGGCTGCTGGAGATGGGCCTGGGCTCCCTCTGGGAATGCAGGGCAGCAGAAAGCTGCTCCTCTGGCAATGCAGCGGGCAAAGGCTGCTGGGGTGTCCCAAACCTCAGATTGGATCCAGGCAGGAATGCTTGGCTCCTCCCCTGGGCAGAGCATCTCCCCATGGGATGATGGAATTGGATCAGCCATGCAGGGACACTCACTGGCCATGGACAGAGGATAATCAATAATTAATGGCCCATGGACAGCAGAGATCTCCTGGAGTGAGGATTGGTTGTGGGAGAGATAAAGAAAACTGCCCAATGAACAGAAGAGAGCTGCCCCACCTCTGACAGATGGGAATTGAATACACACCCAGCTAAACCTTCCAGCCTAAGACAAGGAGGATGAGTGGACACTTCACTGACAGGTCCTGCCTTATCCCGACATCTGCAAGTCTCTGCCTGTGCATCACCATGCAGACAGACAGACAGACAGACAGAGGGATGACACTGAGTGGGGAATGGGGAGACGTGACAAAGTCGTGGCTGTTAGAGAGGGAGAAGAAGGGAGGTTTGTCTGTCCTGGGCAGCAGCACCTTTGTAGAACTGTGTTAGTGGAGTCCGCACCACACAGGTCCTACATCACCCTCCAAAATTAATTACCAGTGCCTCTGCTAAAGATAAAACTGAAATTATATTTATTTTTGTGCTTACATTCTTGTTGCCATGTAATTAAGTGCTACCATGTAATTAAAGAGGATTTAGAGGGTATTTATGCCCTGTGATGTTCCATAATTGCAGCTAATTTCTCATTTACAGCTTCTCAGCATCTCCAGTGGAACTCCAGGAGCTACTGGGGCAGGGACAATGGCCATCACAGGGCTTGGGAACACAGTGCAGAGCTTTAGCGCTGAAGGCTAGCATCTTGAAAGGTCTGTCCCCATCCCAAAATCGTGCTACAGAAAGTTAAACTCTCCCAAGGCACAGGGCAGGAGTGATGACCCCAAAGCACCTCTGTGTGCAAATGGAGGTGCTGGTGAGAACAGCAGCAGGAGCTATCCCAGCCTCTGCCCCAGCTCTCCCTGGTAAAACTCCTTAAACTCCCAGAGACACCATGAAAGGATGAAATAAACCTTTCTGCAACATGCAGGCCTGCTGAGGGGGGTTCATTTCACAGCTCCCTGTGAATAAATACATGGTGTGAAGTGCAGGATGTGAGGACTTTGCCCAGGCAGGAATCCCAAAGGACAGGGCTGTGCTGGCAGCAGGGCAGCTGAGGCCATCCCCAACAGACATCAAATCCTAGTGCTCAAAGGGCCAGGCTACCGAACACTCACCTGTCACAACTCAAAGCACATGCCCAGCCTCACAAGTTGGTGTGGAAGTCTAAGAGCCTGAATGAGGGATGTGGGACTCCAGGAGCTCTCCAAAATGCAGTTTATTGTATCCAAGGTGTTACAGCAGCCCAGGGTGGTGGGTGACAGAGCTGTGCCCACAGCTGTCAGCTCCAGCTGCAGGCAGCCCTGCAGACCCTCAGTTTAGGTTACAGTGCATTCTAGACTTTTCTTTGCTGAGCATCTTCATACAGCAGAACCAATCCATACCTTAACTGTTATCTATAGCCTATCATAACTGCTATAGTTACCACATTCATGTTACTGTTCTCCAGTCACTAAAAGTTAGTACTTTACAGTTTAAGCTAGAAGTTGGTTTTCAGTTTTCTTACAGTGGAAAATTCTGAGACCATTTTTCTATTTGCAACACTTGCTGCCTTGTTTGCCTGTGCTCTCTTTCTGCTTGGTAAAAACATCTTCTTGTTTGGGGTGGGTTTATCCTTTGCTCTAAGCCATAAAAACCCCTTCTAACTAACACACCCTTTGCCTCCTTGGTTATCCAGTAAGACGGGCTCAGCAATTCTTTTCTTCTGTATCAAAACTTGCTTCCATCTCTATTCCTTCATCAGACTCTACATTCAAAAATCTTTCTGCTAAGCATCCATATCTGTGAGACTTTCTTGTCAAACTTTCATCCTTCCCAACATGGAAGAGCTCAGTCTTAGCAGGCAGGAACTCCCATCAGGAGCTGGGATTTCAGGCACCACTGGACCAGGCTGGTTCACCTGGACCCAGAGGGGAATGGGCCACCTTTCTGCAGGACCCTGGGCACTGTGGGTGCTTCTAGGTCTTCATATTTGTGTTGGAGAAGAGAGGAAAGCCTTTACCCATGAGCCATCCTGTGCCACACCATTGTTCCCAGCCTGTGCTGCATCCCAGCATCGCCCACGGGGCACTGGGGCTGGCAACAGGGATAGGCAGTGGCCAGAGCAAGCTCATTGCTAACAGCTCTCACTCTGAAATTGGGCACACACCTTGGTCTTCAGTATAAAATTAGGTGCCCACCTTGGCAAGCCAGTCACAGAAGCCAATTTTGCACTGAGCAAGAATTCCTTTGTGGCGCGCATTTAAATATGGTTTGACTGGGGAGCTGATAACGTACCAGTAAAAATATATATAGATATATATATAAATGAAGACAGCACAAAAATTTACTCTTTAAAATGCTGGGATAGGCTCAGATTAAAGCTGACACCCTCACTGAAATAAAACTGAACCTGGTGATTCACGGACTTCACAGGAGGCAGCTCTTGGGGTGATGTGAAGCCAGTCGTGCTGCGTGCAGACTAAATGTGAAAATAAAAGAAGATTCCCCCCAAAACCTCTGCTCTAAGCTGGTGTTTGCTTTCCTGTGGGAGTTTACAGAGGCTATTGATATATTCCATGGCAATTCAATAAAAGAGTATGTAATTAAAGTAAGATATAACGTAGGTGGCAATGACAGAGGTGTGTGTGAATTTTTAAACTGGCAGAATTTGCAGTCAGTTGGGAGATCCATAGATTTCTTCATCTGCATGCAGTTAGGGAAAACTGGTAAAAGCATCAAAGTATTTCATCCTTAAACATGTCACTGGTCTGCAGGGTGAAAATCATTTCCCCTCTGAGGGCTGATGGTGCCAGCATGGGATGGAAATGGAAACCCTCAGTTGTGGTTTTCTGGCATGGTGCAGGTTTCCTTGTTGGTCCTCAGCTTTGGCCCCATAAGCCCACAGGATCTGGCAATCAAGCCATCACTGTTACAGTGGATGGTTTGCTTCTCTAAGCTTTCCACCTCCTTTAATTTCCCCCAAATCCTGCAACAGGCTGCGTTTAGAGGGGTGATGAGGGTTGCAGTTAAGCAGAGGGTGCAGAAGGAGTTGAAAAGGAAGAAGGCTTCATTTGCTTTCACACAGCAAGGAGCTCCACTCTCCCCCTGGAATTAACACAATGAAAACCTTTTTAAACAGACGAATTACCCATCAGTAGATCAGTAATAACTGGGCACCAGGGCTGCTTCCCCTCACAAGGCTGCAGCAGGGAATTGGTCTGCAGGACGTGCTGCATCTCTACATCTGCTCAGGAGGATCCTACTGGTGCAGACCAGTCTAATGACATAAATTTGCAGCAGTTTCAGCTGCTGAGGAGAATTATTTCCACTGTTTCTCCATTAGCAGTGGAGAAATAGTGGAAATAATCCAGTGGGACAGGAAAATCACAAGAGTTTCTTGCTGAATCACAAAGCAAAGCAAAAGCAAGGCACACACCACAGGGTCTGAGAATCCTAGAATCATTTGGCTTGGAAAAGACCTCTAAGATCGGGGTCCAACCATTAATTTGGCACTGCCAAGCCCACCACTAAACTATGTCTCCAGGTGCCATATATACAAGTTTTTTAAAATCCCTCCAAGGATGGTGATTCACTCCTTCCCTGGGTGCCAGTGCCTTGCCATGTACACATCCTCACCTGTTGCTTTAGGATACAAAATAAAATGACATGGACACTGGACTCTTCAAGGTTAAAAAGAGGGAAAGTTTAATTCTGACTCTAACATTTATAGATTTCCAAAAGTGGCAGTGGACTGGAGGGTGACAGTGCCACCTCCCCAACGTCACTGGACAAACCAACAGTCTATCGAATTTCTCCTCGTCCATAAAGGAATGTAAAACAATAAGTTATGTAAATAAAGTGTGTGAGAAAGCTTGTTACAAGAATGTAAACATCAGAAGGTTTAGAAGAACTTAAAAAAACAGGGTGACACTCCCCTGCCATGGCTGAAGGACATGGCACCCAGGAGAGATTTCAATGCCAAGGCCACAATGATGCTGGTGGATGGGAACAATGACTTGCCCTACACCAGAGTCCTGCAGCCTCACTTTGGAGATCCCAAAAAACTCCAGAGCTGGGATTCTGAGCTTGCAATGCAATCTACCTCAGTCTTCCAGCTGTGTGATTGCCTTGGAATGACAAGTCCAAGGCTGGGAAGCCAACCAGGGACACCATGGAGCTGAATTTCCTTCCCAGTGAACCCCAGAGGAAAGCTGCCCGGGCTGCATCCTGCCAGAGTATGCAACAGGCACCATCTGCACCAAGCACTTGGCTTTGGCAGCCCTGAAAACCATCCATCAGCAGGTTTTGGCTTATGGAAAACCATCCATCAGCAGGTTTTGGCTTATGGAAAACCTGCAGGACACTTTTCAACATAAAAGTCTGTGGTGATGTTTGAGGGTCCCCAGGAAGAGGGAAGAGATGAGAATCTTGATTCCATGTTTCAGAAGGCTGATTTATTATTTTATGATATCTATTATATTAAAAGAAGATGATATATTAAAACTATGCTAAAGAAGGAGAGAAAGGAGACATCAGAAGGCTAAACAAGAATGATAATAAGAACCCGTGACTGACTCAGAGAGCCCGACAGAGCTAGCTGTGATTGGCCATTAATTAAAAACAATCCACATGAGACCAATCCAGGATGCACCTGTTGGTAAACCATCTCCAGACCACATTCCACAGCCATCAGATAGTTACTGTTTACATCTCTCTTCTGAGGCTTCTCAAGAGAAAAATCCTAGCAAAAGGATTTTCATAAAATATGTCAGTGACAAAAAGTCCAAATAACGCACTCAGAGGATTCCCACATCCCCATACCCTGGGGTCTCTCCCACCATTAAAAACAGTGGGAGCAAATCCACCACAGAGCTCTGGCTCCTGCCAGTTGTGCTCCAGCAGGGAGCACATCCCAGCTCTGATCACAGGGTTCAGGGACTGCTGGCTGTCAGCACATCCCTGAGTGCCTCTGCCATGCCAAGGAGGCAGGCAGCAAACTCTGTTCCTTGATGGTTTGTTGGTCAGCATCAAGGATGAGCACAGGCCTGAACTGCAAATAGATCTGATTTTCCAGTTGGTCATCTGCTCCAGACGGCAGGGCTTGGGTTTACCTGGTGTTCAGAAAAAGGGAATGCAATAAATGTACATAAATATATAAACTCACATATCCATCTCTATATGCTCTGGGTGGATTAAAAGGTTTCTCACTCAAAAAGAAATGTTCATTTTCACATCTTTAGTGATTTCAAAAACATTTTAATACACAATATATGGCTGAAGAAACAAATACTTTCCTTTCTCAAACATCTTCCCAGGCAACATTTGATTTTTTTTTTTTAACCAAAGCAATTCATCAAAACTGCCATGAAAATAGAAATATTGTTGGACCATCCAAATGTTAAACTGTCCCCACAAAATGCCACGGACAAAACTGCTGGCATCCTACTCATTGTGCAGATCTGATGTCTCTGCACCCATCCTGCAAGAGCCCAGTGTGCATTTGCCAGATTCACATTGCTAAGTGATAAAAGAAGGGCTGCAGATGCTGCATTTTGGGGGGATGCTGTTTCCCCACCCCCCAAAGCACTGCCACAGCGTTGATGACTTTCTCAGCACAGCTGCTCCAAGCATCCCCACACACAGGTTTCCTTCTGCATTCATCCTCATAAAGCTGCTCACACATATACAGCCCATCAGCAAAATGTAAAAATAACTGAAAAGATATAATTAGGGTGGATGTGCTGTGGATTTAATAGGGTTTTTATGTTTCTTCCTTTGCTGGCCCATAAGGCACAAATCCTGGATGGAGAGAGGCTGATGGGGAGGGAAAGAGAGAGCTTTGCTGTGGTACATGTTTGGCAAAACCCTCAAATATTTTTCTCAGTTTTCTATTGCCTGTATTTTTTATTGAGCACCACAGAGAAATTGCAGCAGATTGATTCTTTCACAGCTCCCCAAAGTTGAAATGCTTTGGAGCCAAAAGCTCAATGCCTGCCAAACTTCATAATTAACTGTAATAACTCTTTAATTTGAACTTTAATTCAAACCACCCATGTTTTAGGGGGATTGGAGGGAAGAAAAAAGAGCAAAACAAACCAAAGGTAACCGGTTCTGGTAAAATATAGAAGCAGCCCCAGAGGCACCTGGAGATCAGCTGTCCTATCCTGGTCACACAGAGGCCACTCCGGGATGGAGAGGCATTGTCCCAGTCCAGCAGAAAGTGAAGGAGAAGGACACTGACAGCAGACACCAGCAAAGGGACAGGCCCAAAGCTGCCTTCCCTGCCCTGGATGGGAGCTTTTCCAAGGCCACCTCTAGGGGTGAAGGGATCAAAGCCACCAAGAAGGCCACCAGCTGGGAGTTTTGTCTGAACCTGGGGACAACAAAGCCATCATTAAAAAAAAAGACTAAAAGCAACCTAGGTGAATTTGCTCTAATGCAACCAATTTTACACATAAAGTGACACAGAAATTGTCTTCTTTTCCTTGTGAAGGAGGGATGAAAAACATCCAGTCCTGGCTCTGTTCCCCCCACCAATGGTTTTTAATGGTTCTGTCAGTGCAGTGTGAGCTGGACTGGGAAGCATCAGGAGCACAGGAAAATGAGGAACCCAGAGGAGGAATGCTGAATGTTTCTCTCCCCAGGTAGACACGAGTGAAGCTGTCAGACTGCTCCTGCAGCCCCAGAGCCTCCCAGCCCACCCTGGCTGAGCGCACTGTGATGGGTCCTTTAGGGAAAAGCAAACGAGGAGCAGGAGACAGAGCAGGACCAGAGAGGGAATGGAGATGACAGAGCTCAGGAATGCATCCACAAACTTGGCAGGGCTTCAGGGCTGCCAGCCCAAGCCTCTGGGAAGAAGCTGAGGATTAATAGGGATGTCAGGCCTGCTCTGGGTTGGAGGACTCCAAGGAGCATCCACCTGCCCTGTGGATTCAGCCTGGTTTGAGCTGGGGTCAGCCTGAACCATGGTGACTTTTCACCATTTCACAACTAAGAGCCCAACCAGTGATATTACCAGAAATCTCCCTGGCATCACTCCCCAGGGATGCCAACATCCCCGAGCATCATGCCCTGCCCAAGGGCCAGGAGGGAATGCCATGACTTGCCACTCAGAAGGGAGAGCTGGGCAGCTGTAATGAATGTACTGATAAAGAGATTCAGATCAATAAGGCTGGCAGTTCCTAGCAGCAGATGAATGGGTTCAGTCTGTGGGCTCCAGAGTTGTTAACTGCCCAACCACCCTGCTCACTGTCATTAGTGCTGTGTGTGTCTGCTCACCCTCCTTTCCCACCATCCATCTCCCACTCCCTCACTCCTGCACCCGCACAGAACCCCTCTCCCCCATCCAGCTGTGCTCACAAACAGGCCCTGATGTCTCTCTTGAGGCAAGCTGGATGCGCAGAGGGGGAGAGGAAGCATTTCATGTCCCCGTGCCTAAGCTGCTCCTGTAACGCTGCAAGGAGTTTTCCTTTGCAGCACTGGCCTGGCTCGGAGCAGCTGGCCCATGGCCACAATTACTTCCACTCTGAGCACACACAAAAAGCCAAGGGAGAGGCCAAGGAGGGGGTGCTGAGATTTGAGCACCAACGGGTCAATCAGAGGCAGCCGGTGTTCATTAGTCCCTGTCCCTTCCATTGTGCAGGGACAAGGAGTCTCCTTGTGGGTCAGCCAAGGCCACCCAGGAGCCCAGAAAGCAGAGAAGGACTTGATGGAGTCAGGGTCTGAGAATGCAGCCCCAAATGGCAGCTTACAGAACCTGTGAGCACAGTCAGCACCATCCTATTGCAGAGTTATTTCCGTCTTTCTTGCTTTTCCTAAAAAACGAGGGGAAAAAAGAGAGCTTACCAAAGGAGTTCCAGGTGGTGTTGGAGAGAAACCACCAAACATATCTTTTCATTCAGTCAGGATAATGGGGGAGGCAGGGATGTTCCCCAGGGAGCTGGAGAGGAGCTCCAGAGCAGCATTAGAAGCAAGAGGTAGCAATTGCTCAAGGTTATGGCATTGGCAGAGGGTGGCAAATAAGATGTGGTAAATGGCTCAGAGATGAGTATTTGGTGCTTTGATAGCACCAGATTAAGTGTTTCCTAAATAAAAAAACAGTAACAACAGTCTGTCTTCGTCACTGCTCAAGGGCTATGATGAGGTGCTCCCACCAGCCATGGGTTCCATTCAGGGTTGATTTAGGCTCCACCAATTTCACAGTTGGGATGGCCACGATACAGAAAGTAACATCACACAATTTCAGAAAGCTTCAACCCACACAGAGTAACATCACGCCACTTCAGAAGGCTGCAAGTGTCTGCTCCTCTTGTTCTTTAGCCCAACCTTTTACCCCCTCATGTTCACACATTGCACCTCTGTGTGCCCTCTGTTCCCTTTGGTGGTTGCTCAGTGCCCCGGGCACTCCATGGCTCATTGCTGTCAGTGCTGCTCACCTGCTGCTCACAGCTGTAACCCACTCCCAGTTACCCCAAACTGTCCCTACACACCAAAGCCAGCAGGACTGCGTGTGGGTGAAGCTGGCCCCACATGTGTCTAGATAAGTGCCAAGAAGGATCTGCCTCTGTGCTGAGCATAGTTTCGAGGCTAACACTAACCATGCTCTTTCGTTTCTGTGTTCCCAGGTCCTCCCTGCTCTTGGCTGACCAAGACTAGCTTGGAAGGCTCTTCCCTCTCCCAGGAAAATGGGGACTGATGGTGAAAACCCAATCCTGAGGAGTGTGGTCATCAGCTTCAACTTGCTTCTGCTGGGCGCTGTCCTCCAGCCATTTGAGTGCCGCCTGGAGGTGACGACAGAGCCGGCCGAGAGGACAGCGGTGGATGAGGCAGCTGGCCTCGCCAACTGCAGCCCACCCACCAAAGAGCAGCCCATGGTCTTCCACCACATCTACAACATCAACATCCCCCTGGACAGCTGCTGCTCCTCCATGTTCAAGTCTTCGGGCGAGGAGGTGAGTTCAGAAGACGACCGGCTGGCAGAGTACACGGAGCAGACCTCCGACAGCGAGAGCCAGGTCACCTTCACCCACAGGATAAACATGCCCAAGCAGGCCTGCAAGTGCTCCACCTCCCTCCCATCCCTGCAGGAGCTGCTGAGCAGGATTGAGATGCTGGAGAGGGAGGTCTCCATCCTCCGGGACCAATGCACCTCCAATTGCTGCCAAGAAAATGCAGCCACAGGTAGTAACGCCATCCTGTTAGCTCTTGCTGGGGCCTGAGGGCTTGAGAGAGAGGCAGGAGGAATAATGCAAAACCTGATGGTGCCATTCAGAGTGTGACAGAGGAAAAACAGTGTTCACCCACGATGGGGCTGTGGATTTAGTGATAAAACTTAGCTTAAGTCCTCTAAGGCAGGAAAAGCCCTGGGAAGGCTTTGGTCACTTGAGTGCCTGTGCCACACTCACTGTGAAAACTCCATAAAGGAGAGAGAACCCCCTTTGGGGATGAAATTACAGCTGGTTAGGGGTGAGCAGGGGGATCTCCCAACTCTGCAGTCCTCCCAACACTCTTAGACATGTGCCACTGCTTGTGGGACAGGGGGCAGAGATGTGGCTGCTGCTCTCCTGAGCTGTCCCTGGGCTGAAGGCAGCCCCATGGGAGCAGGCATTAAGCCCCTTCATCTTCTCTGCAGGGAGAATAAACACATCTGAAAAGCTGAGTGAAAAAAAAGGGATTAAAAAATAAAAAACAAATTAAATAAGCAAAAAAAAACCTAGAAAAAAAACCACACAAAACCATCAACATGATACTCCATCTGAATAAAAATAGGTGCTTTTGTGGAGACCTCCAAGAGGTCCCACTGGGGTTACTCCATTAAAGGCAGCCCCTCGTTCCACCTCAGCTGTCCCCCAGGGTCAGGAAAGCAGCACTCAGCTGAAATGAGATGGGTCACGATGGTCTGGGCTGGCAGCTGTATTTCCATGGCCCAGGAAGCCAGCACACTGATAGCTCTCCTTGTCTGGAGGAAGAGGGGCTGTCCCAAAGGGCATCCATCCCAAATGCAGCCCAGCCCTGCTCGTGGCTTCAGCACACCAGAGCTCCTCGCAAGGAGAACCACACAGGGCATCTTTACAGGGGAAAACTGATTTTCACACCAAGAACAGCAACAGAAAGGAAGAGAAATTAAAACCAATCCTTTTATCCCCAAGGCATTCACTGCATTTTTTTATTTTAAATTTTTGCAGCTATTAATTTGATTTTTCCAGAGGAAGGACACATTTTTCTGTGTGTAGGACACATTAAAATGAAATGGGTGCAATCAATCCTCAGGTCAAGGGTTCTACCAAAGGTGTGTTGGTCAGGGAGGGAGAAACAAGGATGGACACATGGCAGGGTGGCTTTGGCTGGCATCTATCATGTGGCCAGTGGAAATCAATGTGTTCCCAGCCATGGCTTCAGCCCACATCCCTCCCAATGCCACATCCATCAGCTGCATTAATAACTAAGACAAAACAGGAAACACCAATCTGTGCAAAGTGAGGGTTAAAATCATGCAGGAAATGCTATGGGGAAAACCTGTTTTAAAGGAATTAATTTGAAACTCTGATGGGCCTATTTGGGTTACTTGCAACATGCATAGACAGCCCCATTAAATATTCATTGCTGGGTGGAGTCCCCACTCCCATCACAGATGTGCCAAGCTAAAACTGGAATAATTTCATTTATTTTTACCAGAGTTGCTTTCAATTCACTGCACTTGCAAAGGAATCAGCATCCCTACCCCACCACCCAAGGCAATTTCCCTGAGGAAAGCCTCTTTTCTCCAGCACACTCACAAGCACCCTCTCTCATCCTTTGATAACTCAGCTAGAGGCTGAGATCTGAAGAGATCCTGCCTGGCATTCCCAGTATTTGCAGTTTGGATGGGAATTGTCCTGCAAAGTAACCCAAATGTGTCTGTCTGGCACAGCATGTAACTGAGCTGCTTTTATATGTGCATCTGCTACATCCCCCACTGGAAGAGCTGCTTGGAAAGGTCAGCTAGCATGGAAAATTTAGCTGGGGACAGAGTCCTGGGGTGTGGGGGGCTTTGGGGTGCAAAGGTTTGGAAGAAGCACAGAAAGGGTTTCTGTTCTTCCTTGTTTCACATGAGAAAAAGCCGTAAAAATCAGCAAGGAAAAGTTAGCCTGCCTGGGATAAACCCTTTCCTGGAGCAATGGCTCTGTTTGAGGGCAAAACAGGGGAGCATTAGCAGTGTCAGTGGCTGCTGCCATCATCCCCCTCACCCCAGAGCATCCTGTGCAAGGCTGCCAGGTTGTGACCGTGTTCACAGGGCTCTCAGGTTGAGGGAAGAGACGAGGATCTGACTCCGTGTTTCAGAAGGCTGATTTATTATTTTATGATGTATTTTACATTAAAACTATACTAAAAGAATAGAAGCAAATGTTTAATCAGAAGGCTGGCTAAGAGTAGAATAGGAAGGAATGATAACAAAGGTTTGTGGCTCAGACTCTCTGTCTGAGCCAGCTGACTGTGATTGGCCATTAATTAGAAACAACCACATGAGACCAATCCCAGATGCACCTGTTGCATTCCACAGCAGCAGATAACCATTGTTTACGTTCTGTTCCTGAAGCCTCTCAGCTTCTCAGGAGGAAAAATCCTAAGGAAAGGATTTTTCATAAAAGATGTCTGTAACAGCCAGGTAAAGAGGGGGCATTAGAGGTGCTGGCCACAGAGCCCTTGTGCTGTCCCTGCTTTTCCACAACCTCAGTGTGCCCAAAGCCAGCAGTTCTGTCCCAGTCAGGTTCTCCAGGACAGGGATGAGGATGATGCCTTTGGGTACATGCCTGCTTTGTAGAGGAGAGAGAAAGCAGCTGGGGACCTCTCAGCTATAAAAAAGAAGAAGTGGGTAGATGTGAGACCAGAGGAGTCATGGCTGGTGCAGAGGGTTTCTCCAGGGAAGGTTTTTTTTCCAGTAAGATATCCAGGGAAGTTCCTATTGAGTGCTGAGCTGGAGAGAAACCAAAGGGAGCACCTGCACCACCACAAGGCTGGTGGCACCCACAGTTATGGGGGGCGCTGCTCCCTAGGGAAAGATGCACCCAGACCCCGCCAAGGTTCGTCCCCTTTCAGCCCTAAAGCCACCAGTTTGCCAGAGAGAGAACTATCCCCGCCTTGCCCACACCTGCCGCCCTCCTCCAGCCCTTCAGAGGGCTGACCTAAAACCAACCCCGACCTTCTCCCCGCTCCCACGCGCCGGGTTCTGACCCTCGCTCCCGCATCCTTGCAGGGCAGCTGGATTACATCCCTCAGTGCAGCGGCCACGGGAATTTCAGCCTGGAGTCGTGCAGCTGCGTGTGCATGGAGGGCTGGGCGGGCAGCAACTGCTCGGAGCCGCTGTGCCCGGGGGGCTGCTCCAGCCGCGGCGTGTGCCTGGAGGGACAGTGCATCTGCGACAGCGACTACGGCGGCGAGGACTGCTCCCAGCCGCGCTGCCCCGCCGGCTGCGGCTCCCGCGGGCTCTGCGTGGACGGCGAGTGCGTGTGCGAGGAGGGATTCACCGGGGACGACTGCTCGGAGCTGCGCTGCCCCCGCGACTGCTCGGGCCGGGGCCGCTGCGTGAACGGCACCTGCGAGTGCCAGGAGGGCTTCGGCGGGCAGGACTGCGCCCGGCCGCGCTGCCCCGCCGGCTGCGGCGGCCGCGGGCTCTGCCGCGACGGGCTCTGCGTCTGCGAGACGGGCTACGGCGGGCACGACTGCTCGGAAGGTAGAGCAGGGCGTGGGGGGCTCGAGCCAGGACTGAGTGGTGCATAAGCAAGGGTTTCGAGGTGACCAGAGTCCCATAGGAGCGCCGTGAAGCCTGGGAGAAATCCTTACCTGGCAGAGAGCATCATTTAGGACAGATACACTGAGGTCCAACAGTGTGACTATTTCCCTGTTGTCCCTATCCCCAAAGACACCCCAAAGACAAAAGTTTGGAAGGTCAGCAAAAAGCTTGTGAGGTTCATCCTATTGCCAGCCAGGGGCCATGTACAAATCACAAACTGCTAGGAACGTGTCTTGAGCTGGTTTATTTTCCAGCATCAACTCCATACCCAGCAGAGAGCATCACTTAGGATTGATACACTGAGGTCCCACAGTGTGGCTACCTCCCTGTTATCCCTGTCCCCAAAGACACCATAGGAGGTGAGCAAAAAGCTGGTGAGGTTCATCCTATTGCCAGCCAGGAGCTATGTACAAATCACAAACAGCCACAGACTGCTAGGGACTGCTAGGAACGTGCCTTGAGCTGGTTTATTTTCCAGCATCAGCTCCATACCCGCAGAGAGCATCACTTAGGACACACTGAGCCCCCCCACCCTGTTATCCCTGTCCCCAAAGACACCACGGACAAAAGTTTGGGAGGTGAGCAAAAAGCTGGTGAGGTTCATCCCAGCCAGCCAGGGGCCATGTACAGATCACAAACGGGATGAGCCTGCTAGGAACATGTCCTGAGCTGTTTGATTTTCCAGCATCACTCTGATTCCATGGTTATGACAATGGGAAGATGCCATCAGCTCACATCCCAGGCAGCAGACAAAGAACATAATGTTACAACTTACTTTAAAAGTTTTTTGACCAATCACACAAAGCAAAAGCACATTGACAGTAGTTCTATCCAACCACTATAAGCACACATACCTTTGGATAAAACTGCTTGCTTATTTCAAATATAATAACTATGTGTAAGCCTTAAAACACAATACACAAAACTCCATTATTAAGCTTAAAACTTCCTAATATCTTACTAAACATACTTCTCTATAACTTAAAAAATTATTCTAAACAAACATTAATATGCAAACCATTGTTCTATTTATCCTTACTTTTCTACTTCCTACCTAATTTTTCTCCTAACCAATTTTATAGCTACTACTTAACTCTAATCACAATTCTACTGTCTGTAAAACCTATCTTTTACAATTTTCCCAAAACCCTCAAATTTTATAAATTCCTGCACATCCCAGCATGGGGGCTAAACAGTGCAACAGGTTCTCCTGAGCCTTCACCTTGTTGCAGCTGTTCAGACAACCACACGTACCATATAACACCCAGCCCGTGCCCACCAGCAGACCTACACAGCCTCCCACGGGAGTGGAAGGATAAGCCAGGCACACCCTGACACTGTCCATACCTCTGTCCTTCCCTCCAGTGTCTCCCCCTGAGAACCTGCGGGTGACGGGGATCAGCGACAGCTCCATCGAGCTGGCCTGGGACAGCCCCGGGGCAGCCACCGAGTACGTGGTGTCCTACCAGCCTGCCGTGCCAGGGGGCACCCAGCTCCAGCAGAGGGTGCCTGGGGACTGGAGCAGCATCACCATCACAGATCTGGAGCCAGGTGTTGCCTACAATGTCAGCATCTATGCAGTCATCAGTGACGTCTTCAGCGTCCCCATTACCTCCAGGGTGATGACCAGTAAGTATCCTAGTGCACTTGCTGCCCACGTGTCCTGAGGGGATGCTCAAGCTGGCTCACTTTTTACATAAAAATCTCCTAGCAGCAGAAACTTGAGCCTTCAAAAAGAAGAAAAGAAAAAAAAAAGAAAAAAAGAAAAAAAATTGTTTCAGTATAGGGATATAGGAAAACAGGAAATGTGTTCACCCTCTTCAGAAAGACTCTGTTTGGATGAAAACCTGGATGTCTAAAAAAAAGAAAAAGCTTCCAGAGTTTGATTGAAGCCCCCAGAATGTGGCCCAAAGCATTACATGTTTTTCCTCAGAGAAAATACTACAATATAACATGTAAATGTCAGGTTCTCCTCCCCCTCCTGAACAGATGATTCCCTGTGATGACTCCCCATGATGGTGCAGCAAGAGGGGACGCTGCTGTGCATCAGGAGAAGCACAGTCCTGACCAGGACCTTGATGCACAGAGGAAAACAGGAGTGTCAAGTTGTAATGCCAACCTCCAGAGAGATTTCTTGGAGACTAAGGATACAGAGGGCATGGGAAAACCAGAAACTATCCAGACACCCCTTTGCAGCCCCAGCATTCACTCTGTTCACACCACAGTGCAGTGGGATGCCTCAGTGTCCATAGGTCCAGGCATTGTCCTCTTTTTCCTCCAACCCACGTGGAGCAGGGAAAAAGGAATTTTGCTAACAGATACCAAGTTTCCCTGTTTTTGTTGCCCAGATAACAAAACACCCACAGGGAGCAGGGGGGGTACAGCCTGTGCACACCCACCCCGCTCTGCTCACCACCCCTGCTCCCTTGCAGGCCTTGCCACACCACAGGGGCTGAAGTTCAAGACCATCACAGAGACAACAGCAGAGGTGCAATGGGAGCCCTTCTCCTTCCCCTTGGACGGCTGGGAGATCAGCTTCATCCCCAAGGTACTGCTGCCACACCCCTGGCGCTGCAGGGCGCACCCAGTGAGAGCATCCTCACCCAGCTTCCAATCACCCCCTTCCCCAAACACCCAGCCTGTGTTTGCCATTGCTGTGCTGCACACCAGACTCCCCAGACTGCCAGCCTGCATTTCCCCATTAGTTTTTGTGTCAAGACATGCATGTCCTCAAAGAAATGTCCTCCAAAAAAAATCCAGTGATGGGGAAAAAACACCTTCCAGCCTCACTCTTGTTGTCGCACCCTCTTTTTCCTTTCCATCTCCTTTGCAATGACTCTTCCTCCTCCTCTTCCTTGCCCTGCTCTCTACACTAAGCTCCCAAAAAGCAGCCTGGATTAAAGTGAGCAGCTGCTGGCTCTCAGACAAGAACCTTCAGCCCTCCCTGAGTCACACGCACAGCTCATTCCTGCCATGGAATTTTAATTTTAATCGCAGTGACGAGCAGGTAGAAACCCTGCCAGAAAAGATGAAAGGATAAAAATGTTGCCCTAAATACCCCATATTTTCTGTGCACAGCAACAAAAATTGTACACCAAGTATTTAGTCTATATTCATAATTTCTACACCATTTAGCCATAAGTATAGCTTCAATTGTACATGGAGCCTCTTTATAAGAGCATTCAAGCCCCAGCAGTAAAAGAAATGCTGATTAAGGGCTCAATTATGGTGTTTTCACTTGTACAAAAACCTGCACTGGAATCAAAGGCAGCTCTGGGCAGTGGAGAACTGCAGAATTTGGCCCCAAAGTTTTAAATACTCTTGACTATGAAGTGTCATTGCACAGCACAAAGCAAGGGCCCCATTGCCTTAAATAACTCAATCCTCTTGTTTCCAAAGAGTTGCTGGGAGATTATTGATGTGATGTTGGCTACATCCACATGCAAATTGTGTCAGAAGTTGAAGCTCATGTAATGCAGGTATAGACCTGGGATAATTTGAAGTCACCATCAGGTGATCATTCAGGATTAAAGCTGAAAAATATAGCAATATCAGAGAAAAGCTTTTGGTAGGAAAAAAGGAAAAAAAAGCTTTTACAAACATTTCACTATTACTCAGGAATTAAGCTGAACAGCATCCTCCTGCAGCAAATAAATGCAAACCATTGGTTCTTTTTTTCTGTTTTTAAGCTTAAACTTAAAAATACACTGAAACATTTTGGGATTTAAAGCAGATAAGATGCAAAAGGAGGGCTGTTCCTGGATGCAGGGTCTTGGGTTGGGAAGGGATATAGCTCACTGGGCTTTAAAGTTCTCAAATCCACAAGTTAAGACATAAAATCACAGTCATGTTCCTGTCCATCAGGTGCCAAAATTGGCCTTTCTGGAGTCTCTATTATTGCCTTTTCCCCTAAAATTAGGCAGAGGGTGCTGTGTCCTTTACTGCCCTGCAAGCAACCCTTGCTTGGGTACATGCCAAAACATTGCCACACCTCAAACAAACCCAAAACCCATTCCCAAAGGCTAAAACCGACAGAGTTATAACAGCAGCATCACAACCTCTGTGAGAAAAACTGACCTGTCTTCCCAAAAACTGGGTGAGGAGATGCTAATTTGGTCCTCAGCAGCCCAACGAGGATGCTTGCAGCTCCCTGCAAAGCTCTTTCCTCTCTCCTTCCATGGTCTTTGTGATGCTCTCACCCCCACAAAAGCTGGGTCAGGCAGCATTGCCCATCTGCTGCCTGCACTGGGGATGGGGTGGGGAAAAGACAAAGAGAAGACGGATTTAGCAAAGAAAATTAGGAAAGGTAAAATGGTAACTGATGGCTGAAATGGAAGGTTTCCTGGTTAATGAGAAAAGGGATGAATATGAATTGAGAGTTATGTGCAAAGATTTGTTTCGCATGTTATTAGTGAAGACAGCAGCAAGAAAAGATCCTTTGTCCAAGCACTGGCAGGAAAGGTGACATGTGCAGTTGTTTAAAGCCTCACAGTTTTTCAGGGCAAAACCACAAGGCATAAATGAGTGTACTAAAGATGGCTAAAAAGCAGGTGACAGCAAAATAAAGACCTCACAGCTCCATACCTATACATCAACAACAAAAGGCTCCTGGCACCTGAAGAGCAGGGAAAACAAGCCTAGCCAAGGCTTTGGTTTAATCATCTTTCCTCTTTCTGAACAGCACAGGCACAAATACACAGAAGCTGGGGAGGGAGGAGGGATGGGGAGGATTTTGCAGCCCAACAACACAAGCACTCCATGCTTGGTGGGTGACCTCATCCCGGTTTTCTCCCTGCGTGGTGAGGTGTGCCATGGTGACCACATGATTTGGGGATGCAGAGCGGGCTGTGGAAGGATGCAACACGGGGGGCACCTCCTCTTTGTGCATCAGCCCCCCCAAAACACCAGCTGGTGGGGAGAGTTAACGCTTGTTTCATTCCCTGACAGAATAACGAGGGTGGTGTGATTGCCCAGCTCCCCAGCACCGTCACCACCTTCAACCAGACGGGGCTGAAGCCGGGGGAGGAGTACACTGTCACCGTGGTGGCCCTGAAGGAACAAGCCAGAAGCCCTCCCACCTCTGACAGCGTCTCAACCCGTGAGTGAGCCCCGCCTGGGGGCAGCACAGCAGTGCCCAGGGCTTCGGCCCAAAAAATAAAGTCCCATGGGCAGGGATGAAACTTGCAGCAAACATTGCGGCCACAGCTTCCTCATGCAGTATTTTGTCCCTCTCTCTCCTAAATTGCCACAAGTGCAGAAACTGTGGCGAGGTTAATGGGGTTGGGAGTGAAGACTCAGTTCTGCTTTTATTGTATAGCTGGATAAATTATTCTTCTCTGCTAATCTCACATTTTGGAGGCTGGATGCCCTCAAGAAATATATCTACAAATGTATTACTTACTCATACGTAACAGATTAAAACTCCCACCCGCTTTTGTGCCACTAAATGCCCTCAACTCCCACCTATTCAGGCAAATCAGGCAGCAGGGCAGGGAGCCAGGAGCAACAGCATGTCCCTTCCTAAACAATTTGTTTGCCCACACACTGGTCCTTCCTGTAGACCAGAGAAAATTCAGCTGGGTCTTCTTGCTGAAGGAGATGCAGCGACGGGCAGAGCTCGCTGGGGAGAGGAGTCTCTTCACACCAGATCTGGTGCAGTCTGCCTTGAAAGCCAGGCAGACGTCTACTAGCTCCACCTGAGCTGCTCCAAGAGGAAACAGCACTTAAATAGCTGCCGGAGGGCTGTAATGAGGTGCTGCTAATTGAGGCGGCGGTGAGAGCGGAGGGAGGGTCCCTCCACCGCAGCAGTTCTGTTGCAGGGCTGATCTTCCCCAGCACAGTCCTCTCCTCCTGCTTTGCCTCTGCCTTCAGCTCGACGTGGCTTAATAGAGACATCTCCTGGTCAAGGCAGAAACTTCCTTTCCCTGGGAAGTCAGCAAAAATAGAAGCTGGTACTTCAAACTCGAGGGTTGACCTTTGCAGGAAGGGCAGGTGGAGCGGAGGGCTCTGGGATCTGCTCCATGGAACATCCCTGTGCTGGTGCCTGCCTTCCTCTGCAGCACCCCCAGAGCTTCATCCCCACCACCCTTGCTCTTCCTCAGCATCTTGTGCCAGGATCAGGCAGCAAAGGCATGGTTTTGTGCCACAGGGCTAAGTAGATGTGGACCACCTGGATGGCTGGACAGCATGAAGCAGTTGGAGATTGAGGGTATGCGTGACCTGGTCCTGGCCAAGCTGGACAGACAGCTCCTACTGAACACTGGGACTCCTAGCTGGGCTCCCTCCTTTGCTGTTTTGCCCACAGACCTCACCTCATTACTCCAAATTCCTCCATGTCCTTTTCTAACCCCTCTCCAGTGCTTCCCATCCCTGCCCACAAGCTTGTCCCCCAGAACTTCCAGGTGCAGCATTCAGCAGACCCTTATTATATACTGTCATTATATCAGGTATAGTCTGAATTACAGAGCCAAAGTGGCCTTTTTCACCCACCTTGTGATCATCTAAGTGATAACACAGGCTGCCCAGCAGGCTTACTGCATGAGCACTGCCATGGCATAGGAACAATGGCAAGGCTTGGCTCCATCCATCCATCCATCCATCCATCCATCCATCCATCCATCCATCCATCCATCCATCCATCCATCCATCCATCCAGTTCTGCTGGACTCAAAGCATCCATCAGCCAGGCTTGAGCCCACGGTATCCAGAGGTTGAGTGTTGGGGGGGTGTGGAGGAAGGAAGGGCTCAAATCTCAAAAAAAAAACCCAAAAAACCCCAGAAATGTCCAAAAAGGTCTCCCAGTAGTTCCCTGGTATGAATTTTTCTAAAAACCACGTATCTATTTATCTGAAAGGCTTTTTTGTACACCAACCATAGCCCCACACTCAGCTAGTTACGGAGATTCATCAGAGCAGTTGCATTTTCTCCTCTCTTCCCACTGCCGAGACACCAACAGCTTTATGAGCTGATTCCTCAGTTTAAGGACAAACCAGGAGCTGGCACCAAAGCAGGAACATTTCTAGAGACATTCCTCTCATGTCATGTTGAGAATCCAAGTTCTCAACACTTGGATCTTGTCCTTGGCCCCACGTTATTTAACACATTGTCAACACCTTTCAAAAGACATAATACTGTTGCTGATAAATTTTGCCAATGATGGAAAGGATCAGAAAAGAGTAAATTGCATAGAAGAACATCAATAAAAGCAGTTTGGATAGTTTGAAGAGCTGGGCACAAAGGAAAATTGCATGTTTTTTCAATGCAAAAGTACAAGCGGCTATCTAAGAGAAAAGAACATGTGTTGCAGTTAGATATAGGAGTTTTATATCCTGGGAAATACCACCTGAAAAAGCCAAAGAGGAA
The DNA here is from genome assembly GCA_024865655.1 of Emberiza elegans. Classification (NCBI taxonomy): domain Eukaryota; kingdom Metazoa; phylum Chordata; class Aves; order Passeriformes; family Fringillidae; genus Emberiza; species Emberiza elegans. Next base: position 1,144,438 of record JALJVW010000168.1, read on the forward strand.
TTATTGTGGACAACCAGCTCAAGAGAAGGGCATGAGCTGCATTATAGCTGTAATGGGTGTCAATGAGAGAGCTGCTGGGTCCTGCTCTGGTGTCTGCAGAGAGTGGAGGGGGTTCAGGAAAGAGCCAGGAGATTGGGACAAGGGACTGGGAACCATGAGGACCAAAGTATCTTGTGGTCAATCATGCCTCTTGCCCATGCCACCTCTCTCCCTTGTCCCCAAATCCCAATTCCAGCCGCTCTGAAGGCCAGCCTGAAGCATCCCTGAGTCTTGGCATCCCCAAAGCTCCCACCTTTCCCCATCCAACTCTCCCGCAACAACAGGTGCCCGTTTCCCCCCCACAGTCATCGACGGCCCAACGCAGATCCTGGTGCGGGACGTCTCGGACACGGTGGCCTTCGTGGAGTGGAGCCCCCCTCGCGCCAAGGTGGACGCCATCCTGCTGAAGTACGGGCTGGCGGACGGGGAGGGCGGCAGGACCACCTTCCGCCTGCAGCCCCCCCTCAGCCAGTACTCCCTGCAGGCCCTGCGCCCCGGCGCCCGCTACCACCTCGCCGTCAGCGCCCTGCGCGGCGCCAACGAGAGCCGCCCCGCCTTCGCACAGTTCACCACAGGTACAGAGCTGCCCTTGCTGGGAGAGCTGGATTTTTGGGCGTGAACTGCATTTTTGGGCATGAACTGAATTTTTGGGCGTGAATTTTTGAGTCTCTTTGGCAAGCATGGGTAGGTGGCTTGCTGCTGGCTGCAGATGGGCTGCCCTGCAGCAAGGAGGAAAAGCTGAGGGGTTTTTGCAGCTGGGGGTTGGTGATGCCTCTTTTTCTGCTGGCACAAGTGAGCGGGGGTTTAATGTGCTAGGAGGAAGAAGTGGGATGAAAACACAGTGGTTAAGATGCAGGTGTAAATGGAGACACCTGAATGCAGGTGCCTTGCATCCCATCACAAAGCAAAAGATTCAGCTCACCCTAAAATACGCACCCTTCAACTGCGCTCTGTCCCCCTACTCCTAGTGGCTGTTTAGCCACTATACCTCCAGTGCAAAAGGTCCCCTTTGGTGTCCCCAAAGCTTCCACACAACTCTCCCAAATCCTGGGAATTACCACCATAAAAAGTCAAAGAGGAATTATTGTCGACAACCAGCTCAAGAGAAGGGCATGAGCTGCATTATAGCTGTAATGGGTGTCAGTGAGAGAGCTGTGATGAATGCCCTGTGCCCCACAGGGATTCTCATATAGTCCCTAGGGCAGTCCAGGTGATCCCAGATGCCAGTGATGAGGCATGGATGGACTCAACCCCCCATATTTAGATGATAAACCCCAAACCAACCCCATCTTGGCCATGTCTTGCTGCAGCATCAAGGCTGAAGCTGCCTGGGACACACATCCCCACCAGCTCCAGTGCCTGTTCAGACCCACAACTTAGAACTCTAGAACTCAGCAGTTTATGTCCTTAAGAGCACCCACAGCTCAATGCACAATTCTCAAAAGCACCAAAATGCTCAGCACAGGTCTGAGTTCAAGGGGACACTTGCTCCCACTCAGCAACAAGAGCCTAGGCAGGTGCCTTGACCAAGGAATCAGCAGTCAAGCAGCTGAAGCCAGCACATCCAGAGACATGGTTATCTTATTTTATGTCTTCTCTGAGCACCCTAACTGGTCAGTAAAACTTTAATTAATGTTTAGCTTGCAGATAGCTAAGGGATTTAATTTACCATGCCATAAAGGAGGAGTCAGAGTGTGTGTTTCCGTGCTGGTTTATGGTATATGAATTGTCATGTACATTACTGCTGCCTATGAGGCTCCTACTGTAATAACTGTGGGACGTGAATTGTGTGTGTACATATCTCTACAGATAAATATTTCACACGAGATGCTTACCCCAACTGATTTGCTGCGTTGGCCTTCCTTGCTTTATTTCTAAAAGGCAACATAAAAGCACCCCCCCAAACTCAGATCCATCACCATTACCTACTGTCCACTGGTGCCCAGCCCCAGCTGCTGCTCACTGCAGGGGTTTATTGTGCAAACCAGAGCAGATTCAGTACACAGCCTAAGCAGCACCAATAAACAAACCCTTTGGGCAGCGTCTGAGTGTGAATGAGCCTGTAAAGATGCTCAGGGTTTTCTTCTGAGAGCAGTTCAGGTCAATGCATGGCTACTACAGACCCCTTTTACTCACAGGGCCTCAGTTTCTTTTACCTTAATATGGGGAAAAATAGTTTTTTTTTTTTTAAATAACACAGAACTAGCTGCCAAACCACCTTACGGAGGATGCTGCCAGCATTTGTGTCACCCAGGAGGGTGGCATCTCCCAGCCTGTGCTGAGCAGGGAGTGAGAGCAAATGTTCCAGCCCTTCCTGCCAGGCTGTGCTCAGGGGACGGGGGATCACCTGGCTGTCCCCCCTGGCCGTGGCAGGGCTGTGTTCCCCACGGTGACACCGTGCCTCTGTCCCTTGTGTCACGCAGAGATCGATGCCCCCAAGAACCTGCGGGTGGGCTCGCGGAGCCCCGCCAGCCTCGAGCTCGCCTGGGACAACAGTGAGGCCGAGGCGCACAGCTACAGGGTGGTGTACAGCACCCTGGCCGGGGAGCACTACCACGAGCTCCTGGTGCCGCGCCACGCCGGCCCCACCACCCGCGCCACCCTCGCAGGTACGCATGCACCCTCGCGCCCGGGAGCCATGGTATTTGCTGAAAAATCCTTTCCTTAGGATTTTTCCTCCTGAGAAGCTGAGAGGCCTCAGGAACAAAATGCAAACAATGGTTATCTGCTGCTGTGGAATGCAACAGGTGCATCTGTGATTGGCCCATGTGGTTGTTTCTAATTAGTGGCCAACCACAGTCAGCTGGCTTGGACTCTCTAAGCCACAAGCCTTTGTTATCATTCCTTCTTTTTCTATCTTTAGCTAGCCTTCTGATGAAATCCTTTCTTCTATTCTTTTAGAATAGTTTTAATATAATATATATAATAAAATAATAAATCAGCCTTCTGAAACATGGAGTCAGATCCTCGTCTCTTCCCTCATCCTCGGACCCCTGTGAACACGGTCACAGTGCCCTTCCTCCCCCTCCTCTCAGGCAGGTAGGGCAAAGGAGATCCCAAATCAGCACCAAGATACAGTTGCCCTTGTGCTGGCACATGTTTGAGGTTGTTTCAGTGTTTATTATTTACTGGAGAGAAGGGTTTTCTTGGGATAGAGCTTGTTTTCCCCTGTGCGTGGGTCTGGGTGCACCTCCAGCAAGGATCTGTCTGCAGTAATTACATATCCTCTGAACAGAGACATGGTTCTCCCAGGAAAATCCTGGGAAGCTGTGTAGAAGCTGTGGAAAACTTAGATGAAAGAATTCAAACAATTTTTAGCTCTCTTTCTGTAATCATTGTTTCTAGATATGGTTCTCTAAAGTGTGCTATTCATAGTCACGAATAATATGAGATGTTTCTACTTTGAGACCAATCAAGTATCACCTTAGGGAGTCACATTGTAAAAAGTCCCAGCTACTTTCATTAAATGCTTTTACCTTCTGATCCACATGAACACTGGAGTCTTCTTTCTGTCCCTGACTCAGCAGTGTCATCTGTCCAGGTGGCAAATAGAGCTGGCAAGGAGCAAAGGGAGAAATGGGAGGAAGTCTGTTTAGGCTGGTCTACAGGAAAATATTATTTCACCCTTCTTTTTTTTGCTTGTTTGGAAAGAGCCATGGGTGATGATGCCCCGTGGGAAGTGATGGGGAGCCAGGGTGCCCAAGTTTTTTGCCTTTTTCCAAATTGGGCTCAAAGCAGACCCAAATCTAGAGATGCTGGTTTTGAGCAAGCCCTTTAAGTGGTACATTATTCAGGCAAACACAGGGTGGTGTTTGCATAGGGGCTGCAAACACCACCCACCTCCCACTGCCAGGAAAGCCCCAAACACCTTATGCAGCAACACAGCAAAGCATGATTTGAGATGTGATTTCCTTGTTTTTTGACTAGAACTGTTTACCTCATGGATTTGCTGCTCCAGTGGCATATTTTGAGCTGAGAAAAGAATTATATGCAAAAATGTTCTCTTGTTCATCTTGAAGTTCTTCAGTATGGAAGGACAACAGGTTCTTCCATGTTGACTCTCTGCCTTCCCAGGACCTTCAAGGGCTCGGGAGTCTGCCATATGAAGTTATAGGAGAAAGGTCAGTGGGAAAGCCAAAAGTTAAGGTACAGGCACAGCAGCAGAGTCACAAGAAAGGCTGGAGGGTAGCAAGACAATTAGAGCAGTTATCTTGAAAAATGTGGAATGCAGAGAGAAGAAAATCAGGGCTGGTTTCTTCTGTGTTGTTGATGAGGATGTGTGGGGAGAAGTAGGATGAGATCAGAGACTCAGTGCTGGACTCCTGCTAGCTTTCCTTTAGGACATTTATTTGCTTTCTAGGTGAGAAGAAGCATTAAAAATGAGCCAAATCCCTCTCCCTGGGCAGAGGCACAACAGTGACACAAACAGAGATGATATCCATGGCTTAACTTGAGCTTGCCTTGGAATTTATCGCAAGAGCCTAAAGTCTCTTGTTTTTCTCAATAAAACTAAAAAAGCTGCCAAGGTTCTTCCAGACTCAAGCAAGGCTGCAAGAAACCCGTCCAGAGCAAGCTGCAGAGATGCAGATTCTTAAGCCAATTGTAGAGAATGATTTTTTATATAGTACCTCCACCATCACACAAGTGCATTGCTTCCAGTCCCCAGTGTATTGTGTCATAAACAAACCAATTAAAAAAACCAAAAACAAACCAACCTAGTCATAGTGGAAAATAATGAAAAAGCCATTCTACTAGAAAAAAAAAAAAAAAAAGCAGCTATGATAGTCATTGTGTGGATGGGCACATGAGCCTCTCCCATAGCTTGTTATGTACAGAGTAGTCATGTCCTCCAGTCTTGTTGGACTTTGTGCAAAACCCATTGAGATTTTTTTCCAGTCACCCAGGACCTGATGGGATCCATGGTATGAAAGTAACCAGCAATTCTTTCAGCCAGTCTCATCTACCTGCAGGAAAAGCAGTGTGGAATGGCACTGAGCAGAGTCCATCAAAGATTTACACTTAAAAGTGCAGCAAGCCTAGCCCTGACCCATAGTCTCTATTAAAAATCAGCATTTGCACAGAAATAATCATAATTTATGGTTATTTCTGTGCCAAAAAGAGCTAGGAGAGAAAAGGTTTATATCCTCCTGCTCATTTCTTCCTTCTCCTGCCTTCTGCCAGGCTCTTCTTTCCAGAATACTTCTGACACTTATTGAGCAGGTCCATCTTCTCCCCATCACCAAGACTGCACCGTAGCAAGAGAAAAGCAGGAGAGGAGAGTGTCCCTCTGTCCTGACCTCTTGGGAAATGTTTTGGTGGCTCCAGGGGATGCTGCCCCTGGGTGAGGCACAGTGAGGCTGAGATGGAGAGTTTATGGATTTTTCTAACTTTGTGGGAAAGAACATGAAGCACAGGGAAGAGGGGAATAAAGCCACCAGCAGCCAAGCAGAAGTGACAGACAGAGGCAAGAGATATTCCATAGAGATAAAGCAGTGCAAGAGGAAAGGAGCTGGATGAGCTCAATTCCCAAGTTCCTTGAGAGAGGCACCTCAGGATATGGCCACCCTAAAGAACAGGGCTTGATTCAGCTCCCAGAAAGACTGCACCTTTCCCAATTAATGTACATTTCATTTACTCTGCATAGTTTCTTTCTCTCCAAGACAGCAGCCCTGTGACAATATTTGATCACTTTGGAAAAAAATATAGCTACTTTATCATCCCCATCTCAGCTCACACACACACACAAGAACTTCTGTCTCACCACCAGCAATTGCAGCAGACCTCAGCAACAACTTTTTAAAATGGTTTGTTTCTGAACTAAAATAACCCAAATTCCCTGTGCAAAGGCATCCACAGGGCTTTTTGAAAAGACTCAGTTCTTCTGCAAGGTGCAGAGGAACTGCTGACCTGAGGGATGCCCTGGAGGGCCCTCCTGTGCCCCCAGCTGTGGGAAGAAGGGGTCACGCACACCCTGGGATCACCCTGCCAGGTGCTGCTCTCAAACCCTGTCATGTTCTTTGCCCTCCCTGGTAGATCTGGTGCCGGGAACAGAGTATGGCATTGGGATTTCAGCCGTGATGGACAGCCAGCAGAGCGTGCCAGCGACCATGAATGCCAGGACTGGTGAGTTTGGCCCCACTGCCTGCTCCAAGCACAGCTGGCTGCTGTGGCTCAGATGCCCCCATGGAACAGTCTGTGCATGGGGACAAAGCTCTGCACCAACCCTCTCCCACAGAGCTTGACAGCCCCCGGGACCTGCTGGTGACAGCCTCCACTGAGACGTCCATCTCACTGGCTTGGACCAAAGCCACGGGTCCCATCGACCACTACCGTGTCACCTTCACCCCCGCCTCGGGAATGGCCTCGGAAGTGACAGTGTCCAGGGACGAGTCACAGCTCACCCTCTCGGAGCTGGAGCCCGGCACAGAGTACACCATCTCCATCATCGCGGAGAGGGGGCGGCAGCAGAGCCTGGAGGCCACTGTGGATGCCTTCACAGGTAGGGAAACACAAGCTGGGATGGGGGCAACAGCACTGACCTTGTTGGCATCTCTGCCAGCCCACTGTGTCCCTGGCGCCAAAACCCTTGAGGTGGTGATGGGGATGAGAACTGGGGTCAGTGTGTCCACACAGGAGCAGCTGACCTCAAAAGGAGGATGGCCCTACCAATGTGGTGGCACAATCCCTTTGGGCAGCAGCACTGAACACACCTGCTTTGCTGGACAAGACAGAATTGGGAAAACAGACAGCCCTCTGCGGGCAGGGTGGCCTGTGTGCCCATAAGAAGAAGAAATGAAGCCTTGGAGGACCTCACAAAGACCTCTGGCTGAAAAGTCAGCACTCATGAAGTGCAAACATACACCACCTGCAGTGGGACAGTTCCATCACCCACTGTATGGGTTTGGGATGGAGGATGCTTGCAGGTGGAGCTAAGAAAAGCACCATTCTCCCCTTCCTGGATCTGCTGGTTGATCCCAGCACAGTTTCAGATCAATGGAGAGCCCAGATCTTCAGCTTTGCCACCTCTTTTAAGTATTTCCCATACAAGCACTGGGAAAAACGTGGAGGTAAGGATCTGCAGATGGTTGTGGTTGCATCTCTCCTCTCCATCTTCCAGGTGTTCGGCCCATCTCCCAGCTGCACTTCTCCCAGCTGACATCCTCCAGTGTGAATGTCACATGGAGCGATCCCTCCCCACCAGCAGACCGCCTCATCCTCACCTACAGCCGCCGGGACGAGGAGGAGGCCCAGCAGGTCACACTGGATGGCACCCGCAGGCACACCAGCCTGATGGGCTTGCAGCCATCCACAGAGTACCTGGTGTCCCTGGTGGCCGTGCATGGCACCATCAGCTCTGAGCCTGTCGTGGGCTCCATCACTACAGGTACCACGGGGCACCCCCAGCAGGCACCGGGAGGGCAGGCAGGGGCGTGGGGAGTGGGCCTGCCTCCCACAGCTTTCCTTTGTGCTCCATCTCACCAGGGATTGATGCACCAAAGGACCTCCGGGTGGGCAATGTCACGCAGGAGTCCATGATGCTCTACTGGAGCGCTCCCATCGCTGCCTTTGACCACTACAGGATATCCTACCGTGCTGCTGAAGGTAAGGGACCCCACCACTCCTGTTCATGCCCTGAGCTCATCTGCTGGCCCAAGCAAGCCACTAGGTCATCCTCACCCAGGCAGCACCTCAGTGCCTTGGGCAAAGCCACCGGTAACTGGGATTGGCTCCAGGGCAGAGGATGGGGTGGGAAGGGACCTCTGCAGCCACTGGGCACAGAGGGGCACACAGACTGGCCCCCAGCAGTGTGCCCTCCCCAGAAATGGTTAAATTCAGAGCTCAATCCTGAAATCCCAGCTCCCTCATCTCCCTTGGCCCTAGTTTTGTGGATGATGCTGGAAAGGCCAGGCCAGCAGAGTGCTGGGCACAAAGGAGTGCACCTGCACACACAAAATCCAGTTACCTCCAGTATCCTGTGGAACTGCCCTCCCCTCCCAAGCCCCTCCTGAGCCCCAGGGATGGGGCCAGCTGTGATGTCAAAGCTCTTGGCTCCATCTCTGCAGGAAGGACAGACAGCATGGCCATCTCCAGGGATGCCACTGAGTACATTCTCCAGGACCTGCAGCCTGCCACCAAGTACGAGATTGAGCTGAAGAGCGTGCGGGGCCGGGAGGAGAGTGAGCTGGCCTCCATCACTGCATACACAGGTGGGAAGGAGCTCTTGGTGGGCAGGGAACAGCCAAACTGTGTCAGCTCCAGCCCTGCCCAGGGCTGGCAGTCCCTGCTTGCACTAATACCCAGGTGACTGACAAGCTGGACCTCACACACCGGCTGGATGCAAACTGGAGATGATAAGCAGGGCTCACAAGGGCTCAGTGTGAGCTTTTGAAGTATGTCTCAGCAAAGTTTATCCCAAATATGCATGGGTAGTCATGGGTAAAAGTGATAAACCTGTGTACCAAGCACCATGGAGCCAGAAACATGCTGCTGGGCAGTCATGACAACCTTTCCTAAACAGAGTACAGATTTTCAGAAATAATCCCTAGGGAAGCCCTGTCACAAACAGCATCTGCTACAAGAATAAAACCTTCTGCTATCTTCAGACTCCTCAAAGCCTAAAGAAAATCCCTAACAAGCCAGACTGGGCATCTAGAAAAGAGTGGAAGAGCAGCCCAGGTAGCAAAGTAACACAAGCTACGATATCTCTGCACTCCAGCTTGGGCAGCACTAACTCCTGTGCAGGCACGTGTGTCTGGGCAGCAGGGCAGGGCATAGAGCAATATGCCACAAGAAGCCCTTCCAGCTCATAGTCCAGTGTCCTAACGCCTCTGACTCTCTGGATCTCTCCCCCATGCAGCCATGGATGTCCCCCTGGGGGTCACAGCCACCAACATCACTCCCACCGAGGCGCTGCTGCAGTGGAACCCGCCGCTGTCGGAGGTGGAAAGCTACGTGCTCATCCTCACCCGTCGTGCAGGTACACCAGAGAGCCGAGCCACAAGCCTTTGTTATCATTCTTGCTGATTCTATTCTTAGCTAGCCTTCTGATGAAACCTTTTCTTCTATTCTTTTAGTATAGTTTTAATATAATATATACCATAAAATAATAAATCAAGCCTTCTGAAACATGGAGTCAGATCCTCATCTCTTCCCTCATCCTCGGACCCCTGTGAACACTGTCACATACCCTAACTCATCCCTTTTTTCTTACAGTTGCGGGAGAAACAATTCTTGTGGATGGAGACAACCAGGAGTACCAGCTGACCAACCTGCTGCCCAGTACCACCTACACAGTGTCTATGTATGCCACCAGTGGGCCTCTCACCAGCCAGACCATCAGCACCAACTTTACCACTCGTATGTACAATCCCTTCCCTCACCCCTCATCCCCAGCCATGCACTCAGCCCAGGAAAAGCAGCCAGCAAGGCTGAGCCAAAGCTCTTGTTACATAGCAAGAGTGTAGGGGTAGCCACATACCAAAAGGACACAAACACCAATCCCAAATACCAGTGCAGGGCACAACACAACACCACAATTTTAATCAACAAGCATCAACCATTATTTTCACTCTTTTGACATCCATCATCCCTCCATCCCTCCCTTTTTTCTGGTGATTTCCCCTGGCTGTGGTATCCTGAGCAGACCCCTGACCAGGTCTTTTTTTTGCCCAAGGCCATATTCCAGAAGAACACAACAACCCATTTTGCTTGACAGGTCCCATAGCACATGATTTCACAGCTGTTACCCTAAAGGTGGCACACAGGTAGAGGAGGACTTTTAGAGGGTTTGAAGAGCTCTGTTCAAGAGTGGGGATGGGCGATGAGGTCTTGAAACTGAGGGTGAGGATTACTTTGGGCTGTAGCTTAGCGCTGCAAGATTGAATCCCAGTGTACTGAGTTGGAAAGCAGGGCTGAGGTGGTTGTGTGTGAGAAATTGCACTTCCCTGTGTTCCTATCCACTCTTGCAGTTTTGGATCCTCCAACAAATCTGACAGCCAGCGAAGTCACACGACGGAGCGCCCTGCTCTCCTGGGTTCCTCCCGTGGGAGAGATTGAGAATTATATCATGACCTACAGAACCACCGATGGCAGCAGGAAGGTGAGTGAGTCCTCACACCAAAGAACCTCAGTCCTCCCACCAAAGAGCCTCATCCAGTCAGGGAATAATAAGACCATGTTAAAATAAGCAGGAGAAGCCACACAAAGCAAAAGAACGATGCTCAGTGGCTCAGGGGGGCCAGGAGGGCAGACACTCCTGCTAAGCAGGATGAGAGGAAAAAGCAAGAAGAGATTGCCTAAGGTAAAATGTTGATGCACACCTACTGGTCTGGGCATAGAAGGGTTACCTGGAGAGATTGGAGAAACAGGGCAATTCACAGCTTGTGAAACACAAGCAAGCTGAGGCAGGACAGTATTATTCTGCAGAGGTGCTAAAAAGGCCATTTGCCCTTCCTGAAAAAAAGGAAGATAGACACAGGCAGCTAATTAATTCTGCAATACAATACATTTGATTATTTAATGAGTGTGTCCACATCTGCCTGTCTGGAGGAGCTGCAACAAACACCATCAGAAATACATCATGGCAAACAGTCTGATTTCCTTTGCTGGTGTGATCGGCTCGCAGCAGCCAGCTTTGCAAACGGGGTCAAATAATGCTGTGTGACACTGGTCACCAACCAGAAAAATTAACATGACAGGAATCAACAGAGTCAAAACTGGCTGATAACCAGGTTTGGCCAGCTCTGTTTCTTGCAATGCTTGGGCAATCAGTCTTGTCTTGTACTGAAGGCACACAGACCCAGCTGACAGAGGACACAGACTGCAAACATTTAAATCCATCTCCAAACCAGGTTGCTTTCCCCCACCCAAACCATTCTGAAATGTTGGCTAATGTGGCTGAGCTCATGTTCACTCAGCCCAGGGGTCTAAGCAATCATGCAATGCTCCTCAGCCAGGCTCCAAGGGCTGCAGTAGTTTGTGGCTTCCCTTCCCTCCTCACTTGCTCTTTAGGCTCCCCAGCGCTTTTCTCATCTGTTGCTCTTGGTGTCTGCCTCCTTCTGGGACCCATGTACAGGAGCTGATTGTGGATGCAGAGGACACGTGGATCCGTCTGGAGGGGCTGTCTGAGACCACGGAGTACACGGTGCACCTGCAGGCTGCCCAGAACGCCATGCGCAGCGGCCTCGTCTCAACCACCTTCACCACAGGTGAGGACTCACTCTGCATCCACCCAGACACGTGGAGGCTGGCCCACATGTCATGCTGGTAGGAATGGACTGCTCTTAGGGACCTTCCCTCCTCAGGCAGCATTCCTTCATGATCCAAAGAGGGGTACTCACAATGCCATGACCCATGGCGCTGCCTCGCGACAAAACGTTAATGGCTGAAGGATCTGTGATTCAAACACGAGACTGAGGTCAGGGCAAGGGGGTTTGAGCTTCAGACCAGGAACCATCTGCCAGGCCCTTTGCCTTGCCCATGTCTGTCCTCAAGTGCATAAACAGAGGAAAAAATATCCACTAAAATCAGCAACACATATCAACAGGAATGCTGCTGGGAGAGAACCCAGCCAGTGTCGCCATGCTGTGGACATGATATCAAAGAATAAGAGTGCTTTGGGTTGGAAAGAATCTTTAAAGGTCATCTAGTTCAATCCCCCTGCAGCAACAAGGTCATCTTTAACTTGATCAGGTTGCTCAGAGCCCTGTTGAATTTGACCTTGAAAGTTTTCAGGGTTGGGGTAACCCTGGAAATATCAAGTAGGTGCATCTCCACCACCACCAGTGGAGTCACAGACAGCAGAGCCAGCACTTTATCTAATTGTTTTATTCCTCCCCACTCTCATTCTGGAGCATTCACAATCCACTAAGGCACTAAAGTAATGGGAATGGTTTTGTTTTGAAATCAAAAGCTGGGCATCCACAGTCACCATGAACCTCAGAGACAGAATACTTACTCTTCCAAGAATGGAGCTTGCATGAGAATGTCACCATTGCTCCCATCCTCTGGAACCATTCATAATAGAAGTTATGCAAAGCAAATTGTGCCTCATCCTCTTTGAAAAGCATAGCTAGGCCAGGGTACTTACAAAAAGAATGCATCTTGTTCTGGGCTAGGAATCCAGTCATGTTTTTCCTGGGTATCAACAGCACTGAGAAGTCCCCAGATGATGTCCACCAAAATTCCTCCCATCTGTGCTGCCAGTTTAATTCTCAAATTATGAATTTTCTTTCAATCTGCTGTGGATACACTTCCCCATCTCGGTTATATGCAAAGGTCTCTCTCTTCACCTCCTTTTAAGAGATAACAGAAACTATTTACATCAACAAAAGAAGAAATTACTTCTCTAATACATCTACAAAACATGCTTTCCCTTGTTCTTGCCTCTTACACATATGCATAAATCCAGTACAATTCAGGCAGGTGATAGAAAAATACATGTAATCTTTGAGGCTGCTTGGGAGTCAGGGATGAAACTGCATGGGGGTGACTTCTCAGGTGGGATAAAGCAGCAGAAACCCACTCATGTCAGGCAAGGAGAGCACCTTTTCCATCAAACAGAAGTGTCAGACCTCAGCAACAGGTCAGTTTCTCCCCACTTACCCCAATATTGATGAGACAGGAGCAACCAGGAGCTATCACCAAGACAATGCAATCCATGGACAGCATCTCTCACCAAAGCATCCAGATCTGCAACTCAGTTTACTCTGGCAATGCATCAAGGCACTTTGCAGAGAACAAGGTCTTGTCTTTAATGCCAAAAAAAAAAAAAAAAAAAAAGAAAGCCACCCAGGCTTAATTTAAATTGTTTTGCTTCCTTCTGCTTACAGTACACATCCCGGGGTTCTTCTATTCCCCCTGACATATTAATAGCACAGCCTCCTTTGTTTCATGTTTGCATAAGGTTCTTGGGGAATTGTATACAGATGAGACAAAAGGAAGAAACAGATACAGTATTTATAATTTATAGTGGTTTGAAATGTCTTTCAAGGTCCCCTTTGGTTCTTAAAGATATGAATATAAATTAAGAAACAAGCAATCTCCACAGAGCTCAGGGGAGTCCAAAGTGGTTGTTGTTGAAGAAGTTTTCATTGTTGGATACTATAAAATACAAACAATGTCTCACCAGGCTGTGCTACAGACCATGAAGATGGGGAGAAAAAAGAGAGGATCTTCAATATTTGGACACAGCAATGACTTTCAAGTCTTCAGGTCACAAGGTGGGGGGGAATAGACCCAAGTGGGAAGCAACAGACGAGGGCTGTGCCTTGGTCCTATGGGGCACTGCACAACTGTGATGGACACACTCAGCACAGAAGATCTGAGGGTCCCTCACACCTTCTCAGTTTGTTACAGAGACATCCTTGAAAACCACGTCCACATTGCCTGCTCTGCACTCATTTATTCCATCATCCATACATACCAACACCAAAGAAAAAGATATATTTTATTTCCCTCTTTTGCCTTAAATAAGAAAAATTGTTCCCAGACTTGATATTCCAGTACTGTCAGGATAATTGTCATAATTAAGACTCTCCTAAACTCTGACCACAAAATAAGATGTTTCCTCATTAGAGAACACCTGTAGCACAGTCACACAGCCCATGCTCCCTACCTCTAGCACCTCACACAGCCTCAGTCCTGCTCAGCTTGCAAGTGACAATTAGCTCAGCATAAGTCCACCATCATTTCCAAGGGCATGGAGAATCAGGAGAATCCCCCTGGAATGAGTACTGTTATAAAACATGATTAGAGCTGGCAGTCCTGAGAGGAGAACAGGTTTTTGGTATTTTCACAGCTGTCTAAATATGCTGGTGACAGCTTAAACCCCAGGGTTTCAGACACAGTGCAGAAAGATGGTCCAAGAAGTGACATCCCTCATCATTCATTGTGACATTGCCATGCACCCTTCCAGTATAAGACATATGGAAGAATAATTAATATATGCAGACATTTTTTTTCCAGTAAGTCCTCTGAGGTCGACGGCAGATATAAAGTCTCACTGCCTCATGGAATTACTCGGAATGCAGAAGCCAAGACAGACTTTTCCTGGATTGTAACTAGTGGAGCTTGAAGCATGGGTAAAAGGTGTCTCTTTGCTTGAATTTTACCTTTTGTTTTGACTCTGATTTTGCAGGAGGACGCGTGTTTGCTAACCCTCAGGACTGTGCCCAGCACCTGATGAACGGAGACACGCTGAGCGGGGTCTACACCATCTCCATCAACGGGGACCTCAGCCAGCGGGTGCCCGTGTACTGTGACATGACCACTGATGGAGGGGGCTGGATTGTGAGTATCCATGTGGCATGTTGTCCCCACCACACAGTAACTGAGCCCCTACCAGCAAAGCATGGGCATGACAGCAGGCTCAGCATCACACGCTTCATTTCGCACGCCGCAGGGAATGGCCCACGCTCCGGTAATAATAGTTACACTTGGAGAAATGCCCTTTGATTTATTTGGCATGTTTGCAGTGCTTCTGGAGAGCAAAATCTGTGAGTGAAGCTGATTTATTGTTCTAGAAATGTAATTAATGGCTGGTAGCTTTCACGGGGAATGATTCACACTGCCTGCAGAAGGAGGGTGGCAGGCGTCACCCCAATTGAGTCCACACAGGAGAACTTTAGAAACAAATGCCTGTTTGGCTTTTGAGCTGCACAAACAATGCTTGTCTTGACGTAGATGGACTGACAGTGTAAGTAAATAATGCCATGGTGCTTTGATCTTATTCGTGTCAAACTCTTACTTACACACATTACACAAAACCCTGCTAGATATATAGTCAAAACCAAAAATAATGGGCTTCCTCAAATGCTGATTTCTAGCCAGTAAATTTCCCTCTCACTCTGCTTCAGAACATGCCCTTGGATATCACAGAAATAGCCAGCTCAAAGCAGAATTACATGCTAGAAAACCAGAGGCACCATGTACTAGTTAAAGCAGGAACCTTGAAGGCCAAATCCTTCCTATTTTACCATTGATTTGCTTTGGACATTATCTAATATCTCTTTGTTTCTACACCTGCACATGAATTAATTGCATGTTTGCAATTAACACTAACTGGATGGGCATTGCAATTTTCTCCTCTGAAAGGCACAATGGAAAGAAAAATTATTACCTTTACCTTGTGTGTCCAAAGCCTGGCAAAGCTGTTTCTCATCATCATGATGATTTTCCCCCTGCTCTGCCTCCACATCAGGTGTTCCAGCGGCGGCAGAACGGGCTGACCGATTTCTTCCGGAAATGGGCCGATTACCGGGTTGGCTTTGGGAACCTGGAGGATGAGTTTTGGCTGGGTATGACCTTCCCTGGTTGCCTTTCATTGATGTGTCAAACCTAAGTTCCACAAGCACTGTGTCAACTGTTGGCTCCTTGCCTTTCACCACATTCCTCTACGTTCTCCCTCAGACAGTTTTCCTTCTGTTCATTCCCTGCCCTTCACTTTAGGAACTCATGCAGAGGCACACCACATAAAGGCACACTGTGAAGGTTAGCAGCTCCCTAGTTTGCTCTCTCTAGGAGAGAAGGGGCTATGTATGCTGTCAGTTTTCATGGACCAAAACCCATTACTGTTAATGGATGACTACAGGTTGCACTGGTGGCCAGAAAGTCCAATGAAAGCAGGAAAGGAATGAGTGGGAGACAGCACAGCTCTGAAATTGAGTATGCTCCTCCAAAACCTGAACATGAGCCAAAGGGACCTGCAGCATAAACACATTCTGGCTTGTATGGGAGCTTAACAACAAAAGTAGCACCAGAGCTCAAAAGCTGAATGTTCCAAGCTTCAGCAGCATGAAGAAATCTGAAGCTGGGCCTTGAACCCACTGCTCACAGACACAGGGAAGTGAAGCTCGAGTGGGGACAGAGAGCCCAGACCCCAGCAGTGCCAGGAGACACACAAACTCACCACAAGTGCTGCTGCTCTTTGATTCCTCTCCTTGCTCTCATTTCCCACTACTGTTTTATTTGCCTAGAGCTTTCCTTGTTTGTTCGTGGAGCAGATCTGGTCACCAGGTCTCACTGGGTGTTTCACTGTCTTGACAGGCTTGGACAACATCCACAAGATCACATCCCAAGGGCGCTATGAGCTGCGGATAGACATGAGGGATGGCCAGGAGGCAGCATATGCCTACTATGACAAGTTCTCCATTGGTGACTCCAGGAGCCTCTACAAACTGCGCATTGGGGACTACAACGGCACTTCAGGTACAGCCTCCTTGCTAGCAAGGGTCTCAGGAATTCCTTGCAGCCTGCTTGCTAGCAAGGGTCTCGGGAAACCCTGTGACTGGTTGGTCCAAGACTGTAAAGGAAATCTCAACATGAAATCTCACTTGTCTAGAGCGGCGAGACAAACACCCATAGTCCTTTCTGCTTTCCTCCATTCAAAGCCAGGCTGATAAATCCCACTAAAGACATGGAATTTTCCATTGGGGATTAGATATTTAATATCAGAGACACTGCTGTTCAAATAACCAGGTCAACCATCAGAGGTGTCATCTCACTTGGCAGTAGCCACAGCTGGCTATTGATGTCGTGCTGGAGGCTATATTTATTGCCTTTCCACAGCTATGGAAAAATCTGAGATCCTCTGAGTAATTTCCTCACATAAAGGCCAAACACTGCCCAGTTTTGCAAAGACACTGTCACACCTGCTTGCTTGGTTGATTCAGGAGAGTTAGAGTTGCCCACCAGAAGGGAGTGGGTGCTAGAGGGAGGGCACAGAGGAACTCTTCCTCAAGAAGGGACAAGGGGTACAACTCCAGCCCCTTCATCTGGGACAGACATGCCCAGTGCAAGACTCCATGATGGAACTTCCACCATGTACTAGGTGGAACCCCACAACATACCCAAGATGCAGGAATTTCCCTATTCAATACCACTTAGTTGCCTCTGGAAGAGAGGTGATGGGAATCTTGACCAACAAAGCACTTGCTCTAAACTCAAACCCCAGGACACAAAGCACCCAACCCACTGCCAAGGATGGCAGCAGTAGTCTCTCCATGGCTGGATTGCACACAGCCAGCACAGGTCCACTTCATATGTCCTTAGGGATTACCAAGGAGCATATTTAGAATGTCTCCTGTAAATACATCACTCAATTCACCATATTTTATTCTGGCTTTTCTTTCACACAAAAGTAGCTGTTCAGTTATCCAGTGAGGATGAAGTTAGAGGTTTTTTGGAATAAGACATCACACACCTTCCAAAAAATTTCTTTCCAGTATCCAAAGAGAGAAAAGGTGGCCAAGCATCTTGGTTCAAGAGATGAATATTTGGTCTCTGTTGAGAGAAAAAGCTTCCTTTGGCTAAAAGGAAAGAAGGAGGCTGAAAGCATCCTGAAGTTATATAGCAGAGCCAAGCCTTGGGAAATCAGGGATGCCAAAATATGGGATTTAAATAATTTCTGAAACACTGAAATTCAGATCCAAACACATATCCAAGCAGTTTATCTGACAAAGCCAAAAAGTCTCTAAGATTTGCTGCAGTCTGCACTGATCCTAAACAGACAGCAGAGGACCTCAGATGAACCAGTTGTGAACAATTCCAGTTAACATCCAGTTATCCAGTTATTCCATTTAATTCCAGTTATCCCCAGACTGTCAGCTGTTTGAGCCATTGATTGGAATGGTTACCACAAACCCAGAATATCCCAATTTCCTTGTGAAAACACCAGATAACAGATTCCATCACCTTTAACCTTTAATCCCCTCTTTTCACAGGAGACTCCCTCACCTATCACCAGGGACGCCCCTTCTCCACCAAGGACAGGGACAACGATGTTGCTGTGACCAACTGTGCCATGTCCTACAAAGGGGCCTGGTGGTACAAGAACTGCCACCGCACCAACCTCAACGGCAAGTACGGAGAGTCCCGGCACAGTCAGGTAAGGCCTTCAAAGCCTCTGGAGTTTCTTCCAGGGGAACATGGCAGCAAGCCTAGGTTAGGGCTGGGGTGGTGTGATTGGTCCACCAGGGTCAGATCAGGGCAGAGCTGGCTTGAAAGCCTCTGGAGTTTCTTCCAGGGGAACATGGCAGCAAGCCTAGGTTAGGGCTGGGGTGGTGTGATTGGTGCACCACGGTCAGAACTGGTGGCATGACCCCACACCAGCTGGAGCAAACCTTCAAGCCAGTTAGGCTTTGTGCCTCACACACACTGCCATAGTCATCTGCTGTAGTGTGTTAGACTAAAAAAAAATACCTACATGAAATTTGACCAGCCTTTGAGCAGTGGGAGAAAAACCAGTCAAGCCATAGAAGCAGGGGAGCTGCTTGCTGCTGCTATAGCAAGTTTTTCCTTCTGGTTTCTCTACACCAATCAACCTTGTTTCCTTCCTCTCCCACTCTGGTTTCTTGTTAGGGTCTTTCCTTACCCTCTGCCTTTCTCTCCCTCCTGCCAGGGGATTAACTGGTACCATTGGAAAGGCCACGAGTTCTCCATCCCCTTTGTGGAAATGAAGATGCGACCTTACAACCACCGTAACATCTCTGGGAGGAAGAGACGGTCCCTACAGCTCTGAGCCAGCTGAACCCCTCCTGCCTCCCACCACCTGACCTTTTCTGTCATTTGTTTGTATTTTATAATATGAAAAGGGAAAAAAAATTACTACTCGTCTGAGATAGCAAGCTGCCCCTCACAAGTGCTGGAGGGAACCATGGCACAAGGAAAGGCCATGGGAAAGGAAAGACCTCATTGCTTTGCATCTGTCCCAGAGAAATACCAAATTTCCAGTCTCCCTATCCCAATACTCTGGCCCTTAACATGAGAAGAAGAAAGAGACAGATTTTTTGATATTTTTTTAAAAGACATAGAAATCCCCAGCAAACCCTGTTAGAAATGTTTGTCACGGGGCTTGTGGCAGAAACCTTCCCCACAGGTACCTTGGTGTGGCCATTTCCAGCCCAGCCATGGCCAGGGACACCCGTCCTCTCCCTGCCTCCCTGTCCCCTCCCGGCAGGGAGGTCCCAAGCTTTGTGCCATCCTGTAGACAGCAACTCTTCCAGCAGGCAGAGGCCCATCTCTCCCCTATGTGCAGGCTCTGGACACCTGGGGACCAAGTGAGGATGAGCAAAGGCTCCTCCCATCCCCAGTTTTCACAGGAGGGCTTGGCAAATATCTGCATACTTAGGCAAACTTCAGAGAGTCCACAGCTCATGTGCTGGTCCCACCACAAAGTCATCCTCATCTGCATGAGGTGTATGGGAATAAGAACTACTCCACCAGCCCCAACCTTCATTATCCACTCCTCCAAGCTGAACTCAGCCCACTCCAGGTCCATGACATCTGCCTGGGTTATGCTGAACTTGATGGAGAAGAAAGGACTTAAATTAGAAGACTTGGGAGAAGAATCCCTACTTGTGGTCCTGAAATCAAGGACCCATTTCCTCTGTTATTTCTACATTCCATCATGCTCTTGCTCACTGAGGTCACTGGTCCCAAACAAGAGTCTCAGAGGAGGAGCAGCAGTAAGAAGATATCACAGAACTGCAGCCTGGCCTGAAGCCAGCAGCTGTCACAGCTCAGGTGCTCCTGTCCATGGCCCTCCACCCACACAGGGAATTATGGCAATGCAGCTAATGGAAGACAAGTGCAAGCTGAGGAATGCCCATTTCCTTCCTTCTCCTACACCATCCCTCTTCAACGCCAACACAAGAGGGACACACATCTCAGTGCCTTGGAATTGCCAGCTCTCTAACAGGTAATCAACTGTTTCCCCTCCTGGAAGGGATTCCATTTGGATTTTGGAGCATTTCAAGGCCCTTGGAAGAATTAATGAGTTCACTCTTCCCATCCTTAACTCAAGGAAGATGGACCCTTTGGATAGTTCTGTCTGTGCCCTGTTGTCATTGTCCCCACCCCCACAGAGCCCAAATGACCACCATGCTTGTCGCTCCTCTCCAAGGACTCTGATCAATGCTGGGCATTGTCACTGGCCTGGTCTCCAAGAAGGGACTCGTCCCTGCATCCAAGGACAATGCAGCTCATCACTGGATTTGCAGCCAAAGGAACATTACAAATGCTAAACACTGCTATCTGGTTTTATCACACTGAAGCTGCTTTGTCTCAAAAACATCTTTCAGATGGCAACATAAAGGCATCTTTGCAGTAGCTTATAATTCAGGCCAGTGTATCTTTTGTGGCCACAGTCCTTAATGTTCTGACGTTATTCATGATGGCTGCAGAGCTGAAGAGCATTAAATGGGAAACATGACCTCCTTCTCCATGGCACATACTGGCACGTGAAATCACAGCTAGAGGTCAAGATTATAGGGCCCAGTCCTTCATGTGGTCAGCGTACAAGCTGACCTGGAGGAAGGATGCTCAGAACATCTCATATGTAAATGAGGTGTCCCTTCTTACTTCCCCCCTTGGCATCAAATCAGGCAACAAGCCAACCAGCTTTGGGACAGGTGAGTCAGAGGCTGCAGATGATGGGATCTCTTACAGGACATGGCTACTGTCACAGATGGTGGCATGTCACACCTCCCAACCCTGCTTTAAGGCCCAAAAGCCAACAAAAAGCAGCAGATGGAACTGATTAAAGCCTAAGAAGGCTTTTAATAGACCAGCAAAATAATTTTTTCTCCAAACCATCAAGAATTTGTAGGAAGAAATATCCCAACAAATGCTGTAATGGAGCAGTGGTTCTAACCAGCAGAGACTGGTAGTGGATGGTGCTGTTTTCTTACCTACCCAGGAGAAAGGAAGAGATGTCATGGAAACATACACTTATCAATCACAGTCAAGTGAAAGGCAAGAAACCTCTCTTTTCAAAAAAAGGCTCAAACAGAAAGTTTGAAAAAAAAAAAAATCAAAGTTTGCTAAGCTTTTCTAGGAGGTTCAAAAGAATATCCTCAGAAAGGCTGATTATTCCCTAAACAGGTTTACTGATATAGATCTCTCCCTCATGTGTGTCATCCTTTGTACAAGTCCTGTAACCAGGATGAGTCAAACCAGTTGACCCAACTGCATAGTTGGGTATGAAATTGGACAATATCCAACCTTCCAGTGCTATTATACATCAGTGCTGGTCCCTGACCTCTCATGTGATATCAGCATATTGCCTTTCCATGGCTTTGGTGAAAGACAGTTGCTACAGTCTTTAAAAGGAAAGATTTCTACACATTGTGGTTTTCTCCTGGTGATAACCCACCCAAGCCCAGGCACACAACCAGCAATGATGACCCAGTCATTTGGGCCATTGTCTCCTGTTCACATTGGCCATAAACAAGATACAATTTCCCAGAAAGTTATTTTTCTACATTGCCTTTTTTTTTTTTTTGACAAAGCTCCTGCCAGCAAATTTTGCTTAATGTTGATGCTCCAGAAGGCCCCATAATTAAGTAGTTTCTTCTCACCCTCCATCACTGGATGGGCTAGTTCATTCTCCAGCTAGACCAGGTTTGGCCCTGAAATTCCCCGAAACCAAGCCTGGAATCTGGTGCAGTGCTCATCTTGAGAGACCTTGGCTTCAGCATGTGAACTTCCACTGGGCTCTGGTGGCTCCACTGCCATCCTGGGTTTGTGTGGCTCAGGCTTGTTCCAGAGCCCAAAAAGGAGCATGGGGCTGTTACCCAAACCACACTATCCACTGTGAGATGCCATTCTGTGTAACAGGAAGCAGCACATCAAATCCTTCACACAGCAGAACACCGTGTGTGCCCATGACCCTCGCAGCCTTTCAAAACCACCTGTTATTTCTAACCCCAAAATCCTAGAGGGAAACACAAAGGGACTTTCATCTGGTGCCCAATATTCATTTCCCTCTGTTTCCATTCTCCAAGCCCACCTTCCCCTTACACACTGCACTGAAACGTAACCAAAGAGAACGAGTCCTGAAAGGAAAAGCTGCTTTTTTTTAGTAAAGTGATAGCATCTATAAATGAATAATTGTAAGGAGAGAGGCCAGGCTCTCCCCAAAGGTAGCTGAGTTTTGGTAGGAAGGTACCGGGAGAGTATCCACAAAGAGAGTATCCACAAAGGTTGGGGAGAAGTCTGCTTCTACTCCTTATCTTTGCATTACTTTACTCTCCCAAATTTGCCCTAAACCAGGCCACATGGGCATCTCAAAGCTGAGTACCAGCCTGAATGCACTCTTGCCTCCTTCCCAGCAGGATGCTTATCCCAGGTGAAGTGCCTGGGTGTGGAAGGCACAGCTCACGCCACCTTCACTCCCAGTGATGCCCTGGTGAGGGCCCAGCCAGTGGTGTCCCCATGCCCACAACAGGCTCAGAGCAACCTGACAAAGCACAGCAGGAGCCAAAGTACCCTCCTGGTGCCTCACCTCCATCCCAGCTCAGAGCTGCCCTCCTGCTGTGTCCCCACCATCACATCTGGGGGTGACCACACACCCCCTTATCCTGTGCCCCCCAGACATGCCCACAAGTTTTGACTTTACCAAACACTGCCAGCAATGAACTCTCACCCCAAAAAACCCTTTAATTCATGCTCACACCCACTAACAAAGAGTGCTGTTCTGGGGCCAAACAAGAAGCCCATCCCTGTTTCTGCCAGCCAAGCACCCTGGGATGGCCATAAAACCCAACAGAGTCCACTGGGGACCACCAGCACCTCCAGGGTCAGCTTCTCCTTTCCTAAAACCCTGATGGGTGGTGGCAGCTCCTTGCCCCTTCCAGGGGGGAAGTTTGGGGTATGTGGGAGGAAAGGCCCTTCCCTTGGAACATCCTGATGCCTAGACCTGCCTCAATACCCAGCCTGCAGTTCTTCAGATGTCAGTGGCTTCTCAGAAGGATGGTGACACAAAGACCTAAACAAACAAACAAGCAGCCCCCTGTGTACAGGTGTTATCCTGGAAATGCTCTTAATATGTTAAAAAAAGTTTAAAAACATAAATAAGAAGGGAGAGCAGAGGCAACAAAATGCCTCGAATAGATTCTGATGATCTCAAAGACAAACCACTGGAACCAAATGAGGGGGAAAAGAAAAGTAAATAAATGCATAAATAAAATCTATAATATAAATAAATAATAATATATTAAACAACCTTCCCCACCCTGTAATGAAAATGTAGCTTGGAGAATGGGATCAACGCTTGTTAACCATTGTTAACTAGTATTTTTAGTCCTGACCGCTCTTAGGCTATGTATAGTTCCTTTTTTTAATGCATTTTCTATACATTAATAAAAGATACTGAAGGAGTGAGCTGTGTGCCTGTCCGGGAGTGGGGTGGGACCAGGAGCCTCGTGCATCCAAGCCCAGCAACATTTCAGCCCCAACTTTATGCCAAGAAAGGACACATCCCCTATCCCTGATCTTTGGTCATCCCATGGGAGGAGCACGGGGGGCTTAGCATGGATTCACATTCAAACCTGGAGAAACAGAGCTGCTGATAGACCCAGCACACGCAGTGTAACAAGAAAACAGTGGGAGGAAGTTTTGGGGCAGCCCAGCTTTGGCTGGTGATCCCAGCTCCATCCTTTCAGCCATTCAAGACCAGGTTGGAAACAGCCCCAAGCAACCTCATCCAACCCCAGGGGGGCTGCCTTGGGCAGAAGGTGGGACCAGAGACTCCCAAGTCCCTCCCCCCCAGCCCAGCTAAGCTGTTAAAATAAATAGCAATAACGTGGCCATGAAGTCAGGTCAGCACAGTTGGTCCATTAACCACAGAAAGGCAGGGAGCTGGGATTTGGCCTCAGCCCAGCAGGAGACATTTTGCTAATAAATTTAGCTGCTCTCATGAGATACTGAGGCTCTTCAATTTGCAGCCAGAGAAAGCAAAGCCGTGGTATGAATGCTTGGGAGCAAAGGGAAACAACCCCAAAATCTTGAGTGAAAACATTTGATTTAAACAGCAATCTGTTCCCAACATGATGGAAACGCCACCAAAAAACAGACTGGAAGGCTGTTCCAGCAGAATATACTTCCCAGTGGGAAACAACAACAAAGCAAAAACAAAACAAAACAAAAAAACCAAAAAACCCCCAGCACTGATTATCAAAAATCTCTAGGATGAATATGAACTTCAGAAGATTTTGAAATTCTTCTCTTATTTCACATGAAGACTTACCCAAACCTCTTTGCTTGAAGTTTTCACATTCGACACGTAGCCAGACAGGATGAGAAAGCTTGAAAGAAGCTCTTCCTCCAGACCACTTCAATATTTTCTAAATTTGACTTTGTAGAGACAAAACAGGGGAGTTTTCTTGGTGGCAACTTCTCTTTCTTGCTCAGATTTGTGAGACAAAAAAGGAAGTTTGTGAGAGAGGGGATGCCCCACCTCGGTCATGACCCTTAGTAAACCAAAAGCAAAGCGTGAAGCCTGACGGACTTGACTGTCTAGAATAAATGAACTTTTTTTGTTCTGAAGGTAGTTAGTGCCATGGAAGACCCCTCATGCAAGGCCTGTGCAGGGAGGAAGATGTGTTTGGGATAGGGAGGAAGGGTTACCTGTGCTGATACTCATCATCCCAGTCTCACTGTGCTTGGCCAAGCCGTTGTCTGTCACAGCACACGTTGCAGTTGAGATAGCCACAATACACAGAACATCACCATAGAATTTTGGAAGCTTCAAGCATCTCCCTTCTTGGTCTCTAGCCCAACCTTTTATCCCCTCATGCTCACACATTGCACCTGTGTGCCCTCTGCTCCCTTTGGTGGTTGCTCAGTGCCCCGGGCACTCCATGGCTCATTGCTGTCAGTGCTGCTCACCGGCTGTTCACAGCTGCAGCCAATTGGGGATGAGGCTCAGCCCAGCCCCACTCCCAATTACCCCAAACTGTGTCCCTATAGTCGTCCAGGGTGTTTTATTTGTGGTCTCTGAGAGAAGGGCAGCACCTTCCACTGTGCACCCTCTGCATGTCTTGGGGCAAGTGAAGCCCCCAGGGCCTCAATTTCCTGCAGAGAACCTCCCAAAGGGTTCACCAGGAGGAAACACAGTCTTCCTACTGCAAAGACCAGTAACAAGAGGCAGGTGTGTAGCACTCAGAGGTTGGTACCTAGGGAAGGCAGGTAGCAGGCACATGGGGAGCTGCAGCATCCCTCTGGATCATAATCACCTCCCAAAATCACAGTCAAGGCCAACTCCATGTTTCAGATGGGATGAGAAGGGAGTGAGGGCTGGCAAAAGCCCTTTCTAAACACTACAAGTTTTGATTTAAGCCAGGGAAGTGTTTTGCCCCACCACACTAAACCCTGGGGAGCTCCTGCCCTATGACACAAGCCCACCACCCTCATCCCTCTGGCCCCTCTGTCCTTGCACAGCTCAGAGCCACCACCATAATCTAGACATGGTCCTACATGTGGTGGGATCTCATATTTCCAGCCACTCCAAGAACATGCCTTCCCAGGCACGCCACACTCCTCTTTGGGCACTTCCAGCCAGCACAGCCCCCCCATCTGCACTTTACACAGAGATATTTCATCACAGACCTCTTACCAAAGTCCCCTTTTTGCATGAGTGATGCTCAGGAACTTTGTTCCAACAGCAAACAGCAGGAGGGTGTTCAAAGGTCCTCAGCAAGGACCTTGGGCACCCATCCCAAACCCAGAGCTCAAGCAACACGTTTCCAACAACACATCCTGCAGCCTCAGCCCAAAAAAACCACGAGGGAAATGCTGGCCCAGGAGTGGCCACAGTGTGGCAGGAGGAGCTGCAATGGCTCCAGGGCAAGGCTGGAGCAGGTTGATGAAGGGGCAGCTTTGTGCCACAGATTCAGAGCTGCTTTATTTCTTAGGAGATGTCATTTTTATAGCAGCATCTTCAACATTCTCAGATTTTCATTTCCCCTCATAAGACGGCATGTGTTCATCATCCCTTTTAAAACTCTCGTTCCCATCTTTATATTCTAACTCCTGGGGCTACAGGCTCTAATGTTTAGTTATGTAGAGTGTAAAAAAATTTATAAATTATCTCTTTTCATCAAATCTAAATGCAGGGATTTTAAATTTTATAATTTAAATTTTATTGATGTGTCCCTTCTCCCTGGGATGAGGAATGCTGTGAATAGCAGCCTCCAGGCTTATCCCCCTTCCCTGTGATATAGCCAGCAATTTTTCTACTTGCAACTTGTTTCAACAAGCGCAGAATCCATCCTAGAATGGGCTGGGAAGGACTTTGAAAGATGATCTAGTTCCAACCCCTCTGCTATGGGCAGGGACAGCTTCCACTATCCCAGGTTGCTCCAAGCCCTGTCTCACCTGGCCATGGACACTTCCAGGGATCCAGGGGCAGCCACAGCTTCTCTGGGCACCTGTGCCAGGCCATACCATGCTCACAGGGAAGAATTTCTTCCAATATCCCTTCTAACCCTGCCCTGTGTCAGTGAGAACCCATCCTGCCCCGGTCCTTATTGCAACATTTCTCTCCCTTCCCAGTATTTTTGGGCTGCTTTCTGCTGTCAGTAGGAACATCAAAGGATGCAGCAATCCTGCAGCAGGCTTCTCCCAGCAGCATGGCTGATCCTCTTGCTCCCAGCCAGGTTATCTCCCTGGCATTGCTTCTGCACAGGGACCAGGGCCAGGCATGGCTGCTGACCAGCAGAGCAGAGCACACCAGGATGTGCTGGGGACACAAACAGCCTCTGTTCACCACAACAGGCCTTTGTCCCCGTGCTGTCCCCTGCATTTGTCCATGTCACAACAAAAGAGGGGGTTGAAGGAAGTAACTCTGCAAATGGTCATGAGAAAAATCCTCCTTAAAAGCAAGAGAAGGAGTGGGATGAGGTAGGAAATCCTCCCTGTAAGAATTTCAGAAGGCGACGGAAACGGGCACTTGGGAGAGGAGCAGCAGAGGAGCTGGGGCTGGAGGAGCATCAGGGCAGTACTGACCACTCCTGGGGACAGTGTCTGTGCCTGCCCCCGGTCCAGTGTCCCCTGGCTGCACCCAAGCCAGGCCAAAACCAGATGGCATCTCCCTGTTCACCCCTTGGATTGGTTCCCCAGTCACAACTGCCCCTCTGCTGCCTCTGTCCCCAGTCTGAGGGGGAATTTACCCCTCAAAACACAGGAGCCTGCTCTCCCTCGCAGAGGGGCAGAAAGAGGCAAAACACCCCCAGGAGGAAGGTCATGGCTGTTTTTTCCCCTCCTTCACCCACCACAATTTGCATTTCTCTCTCGGTTCCCTCCTGGAGGGTGGGTGAGTTCCCAACAGGCTGCCCTGCCCCAGCCCTCACACCCAGCTGCATCCTCCCCACGGAGCCCCCCGGCAGCAAACAAGATGAGGAGCAGGAAGACTTTGAAGTGTGAAGAACAAAGGTCAGAGAGTCCCACCCCCAGGCAGGAGCTAAGCCCCGAGGGCAGCACAGAACATTCCAATGGCTCCAATACCACCAGCCAAAATCCTCATGTGATCCTGAGCCAAGGGACATCAGCTCACCACAAATCTCCAGGAACAGCTTCTCCCATGGGAGTGGCTTATGGAGGGGAACAAATAATGAAAATAATCAAAAGACTACTACTAATTTGGCATCTGCATATCATTAAAAATATATTGGATTGGCTCTCCCTGCCTGCCTCAGCTAGGCTCTGGGGGGAACCGGCACTGAGGGATTGCTTCTCTTCAGCACAGCCAAAGGAATGACTGTGACAGAGGGGATGGCCTGCACAACCGGTTTTTGACCTAAAAATCCACCTTGGCAGATCAGATCTGACACCCATCCAGCACGGGAAACCCCTGGGGGTGGCTGGAGGAGGCAGGGGCCAGTGCTTCCTACAACTGGGGGCACTGCTGCTCCTTGGGGACACCAGAATGTGCCCAAGCATCGCTCGCCTCTCTGCCTTTGGCTCGCACGTTCCACAAATGCAGCCCTTGGATGCTGCTGCTGAGCTTCCATGCTCGGGGGAGGAAGGAGCACCCCCATTCACCTACAGGTTTTCTTTCCCTGGCTTTCCCACAACTGATCCTTGAGTGCTTGCAGAGGGGAAGGCAGCAGCACGAGTCCCAGCCCAGTGCTTTCCCCACCTCCCAGTGTGTCTCCTCTCCCCCCTGCCTGCCACCAGGGCTGCCTTGTAGGATTTCCTCAGGAAGGAGTTCCTGAGGGCTCACACACACAAAACAATCAGCTCTAAACAGCCCAAACACTGAGCTGTGCCCTGAGCAGACCCACACCACCCTCCTCCTCACCTGCACACGGGTCCCTTACACCACAGCTTTCTCTACAAGCATCCAGCAGTACTTGAGGAGGCACCTGAGGACCCCCCTCAATCCCCACCTCAGCATTCTTCTTGTCTAAGCACCAGGGAGGGATGATCCTGCAAACCCCACCTTGGCAAGCCCAGCTGCAAAGCCTCTCAAGTGATGGGTGGGCATGAGGCACCCCCAAAAACTCACCAGCTTTGGGGCATTTTCCCTAAGAGCAGCATTTGCCCCCATCCCTGCCTACATGGGACTTAGCCCCAACAGTCCCAACAGGGCAGCACCAAAACAGCCCCAGGTGGGACTGGGACAGCTGAGCCCAACCTACCCTCAGAGCTCCCCCTTCCTGGAGGGGACAGAGCCCAGCTGGGACCAAAGGAGGGAGAGGAGGGGATGAAGCAGCTTCTCCCAAAATACAAGCTTTGTGTTTGTCCTCCACTCGTGCGTCAAGAGTCACCATCCCATCCCACCCCTCCTCCTGATTTTCCTCCAAAGCCAGAAAATCCATTGCTGCTGCTAAATACCAAGAGCTGCTATTTTTATCCGGCCCGGCGTTATTTTTGGTGTTTAAACTGCAGGCTTTTTTTTTGTGGGAGGGGGAGAGGGAGGGGAAAAGGCAGAAGCATGGGGGAAAAATGAGAGGAATGTTTCTCTGGGAGCAGAGTTTTCCATTGCTTACTTTAAGCCAGACTAGTGTCTGCAAATAGAAATCACCACCAGAGAGCAGAGGAAGCAGCTGGGAAAGAAAGGTGTGATCATGTCTGCAGTCACTCTACCACTCCCACCATGCTGAGAAAACCTCAAATAAACTGACCCTGGGCACCAGCTGGGTGTTACCAAGGAGTAAAGCTCACAGCTGTGTAACAGGGCAAACTGGTGAAAAATTAGATTAATCCAATGAAATAAGGAGGAGGTAAGAGAGTGTTTCTATTTTCAGTGTAAAATGAGTAGTGCTTTCAAAATCAAATTAGGGGTTGAGGGGGGTCTCAGGAGGAAATTGAAGTTGTCAGGGTGCTTTTTGGCATGGGAAAGGCTTTGATACAGCATGGAAATAAGGGTTTTGGGAAGGATGGATGGACAACAGGAGCTGGAGGTGGGATTTGATTTCCAGCTGGTCCGAGACCTGGGCTCAGACTGACATCCCATGAGGTGACAGGAGCTTGCCTGGCATGGGCTCACTCAGTTCCTGTGCTTGAGGGGCACCAGCGAGCAGGGAGACAATCT
The DNA here is from genome assembly GCA_024865655.1 of Emberiza elegans. Lineage (NCBI taxonomy): Eukaryota > Metazoa > Chordata > Aves > Passeriformes > Fringillidae > Emberiza > Emberiza elegans. The sequence goes on from JALJVW010000168.1 coordinate 1,173,791, forward strand.
GGAGCTGCAGTGATTCATCAGCAGCTGAGTCACGGCTTCCTCTCGCCCATTAAAGTTTCTGAGAAACAAAGCACGATTCCTTGGATCCCAGATCTGCTACGTGCCAAACAAAACAAGGAGGTGGCAGGTTCAAAATCCCTGCAAATGTACCTTTTTTTCATGCTACAAGGGAAGGAGCCCTGGCACATCTTGCTGCAGGACACATCCACAGGGTCAAGCATCACATGCTGTTTAGATTAATCAAAACATCTCCAATAGACCACTGTGGAATTTGAGTTGGAGCTGGAAGGGACCTTTACAGGTCAGCTATGGGGAGGAGGATGCTGGCTTAGAGCAGTGGACTGACTATATTTGAATGTTCTTACATTAATTCTCAGTTTGTTAAAGTCTATCTATCTGAGTTTAATGGCATCAAGACTCTTTCACAGGCAGCAGCATTCCAAGACATCAGCACTAGCAGTGCCCACCATCACCACAGCACTCCTGCCTGAAGCCAAGAGGCTGCCAAGGCACTGTGTTCAGGGGGGCCCCTGAAAATCCAGGGAAGGTGCAAGGCCAGCAGCCCCTCCCTTGTCAAGGCCTCTGCCAAATTAAATTAGTGATAGGGAAGTGCAGAGCCCCAGTGAGGCTGTTTGCCCAGGGAATGAAGCAAATATCCCAGGTGCCAGGGACAGGCTGGGCTTTCACATTCCCATGCTCAGGGCCAGGCACCCTTGAGCCTAATGCTTTCAGATATCTCACCCTGGGAGAGCTCTGATAATAAATGGTTTCAGTCAATCCTATTAGAGGGGGCTCAAAGGTGGCATTGTGCTATCTGGTGTTGCAGAGTGCTCAGGTACCCCCCAGGTGACTGTCAGCAGCCAGGTGGCTTCTGTGTGCCCTGGGAAGGGTGTTTTCCTAGGGGGATTTGGTACCACAAAAGAGGAATGGCTGCAGATCAGTGATGGGGGGAGAGCTGGGATCGGGTCAGGGAACAAGGGAGAAATAGGATGGGGTGAGCTGGGACATGGAGAGATGGAATGGAATAAGTCAGGATAGGGTGAACTGGTATATGAGAAACTGGGATGCAGTAAGCCACGTGATGCAAAGCCCAGGAATCTTCATCCTCCAGCATAAAACCAAGGGAAAAGTTCCTGGCATTAAGCAGCAAATCTTTAAGGAAAAATTGCTTGGTGTTACCCACAGGACATAAACACCTTCCCCAAGGCTATGAGGAGGCACTTAGCACAAGCTGTAGCCTACAATGTGTGTTTCTGAGGATCTCTCACCTCTCCAACTCCAGCACTAGGGTGAAGGCAGCAGGAGGGCAGCAGAGGCTGGCAGCCAGCTTACTTTCCTCCATCCCTCCACTCTCCTCTCTATCCCTCTTCCCTCCTATTCCCAGAACTGCATTGCTGCCAAGTCACAGCACTGGGAACATGAGGCTGTTTTCCAGGAGCCTCGAAGGGTCAGATAGTCCTGGCTAGCCCAGCTCCACAAGTCAAAGCAGCAAAGCCAAGCCACTGGCTCTGGAGCATGAAGGAGGGCAAGGAGGGCAAATGTGGGGGTTTTGCAATGCAAAAGGACTCAATCCAACCAGAAAAATTCCAGCAGAACATTTTTCTAGTTGCAGCTTGCCCAGCTGTCAGCATCACAACACTGTGTGGAGGCTATAGAGCCCTGGACTGGAAAGCAGATGGGATTCAGCAATTTCTGAGTATCACTGCCATGGTGTTAAAAAAGAAATCAGTGGGAGAGAAAGTAGCAAGCGAAGGGTAGGGGTGGCAATCCCAACAGAACTGGGATCACAGTTTGAAAATATTGAATCACAGAATCATTTAAGTCAAAAAAGCCCTCTCGGGTCATCAAGCCCAACCCTTAACCCAGCAATGCCCAAGGCCACCACTAAACCTGGCACAGCCAGGTGTGCCATGGCCACCACTAAAACCCTGCACAACCAGGTTGAAGCATCCATTGTTATCCATGGTGGCACAGCAGCCACAATGCTCCTGGATGCTGCATCACCCCGGGCAGTCCCTGGGATGCTCCGTCACCCCCTGCCTGGCCGCATGTCCCCTCTCCAGGGACACGGTGGGTGTGATGGCAGGGCAGGAGTGACAGCACGCAGGGTGGTGCTGATGGCGTGCTGGGTGCAGGTGAGAGGCAGCAGGCTGGCAGTGCTGAAGGGGTCCAGGCTGGTACTACTGCTCTTGGGGAGCTGGAGCTCTACCATGCCCTCCCATCACCGCCCCAAAGCCCTCCCTGCTGTCTCCCAAAATCCCTTCTGGGAAAACCTGGGCTGCACCAAAGCGCGGCGAGCCACACACTCGGTTCCCTCCCTTTGCCCAGCGCAGGCCCGGGGCCGGTTTGTGCCCGCGGCCGCCTCTATCCCAGCCTAACGCCCTCAGGGCGGGCGCGCGTCCCTCAGTTGGGGCTCGGCCGAGGGAGCCCAGGTGGGCCGGGCGGGCCGGGGGCCGGGCCGGGGGCGGAGGCGGGCCCGCGGGCCCGGCCCATTGCCCGGAGCCGCCTCACGCCGGCCGGGACGAGCGGGCGGGACGGGGCCGCGGCGCTGAGGTACGTCGGGGGTCCGGGGAGTACCCGGGAGGGCGATCCCGGGGCTGGGCTTTGTCCTGGGTGCTGTGTTACTCAAATCCAGGGCTTTTCTCGCTTTTTAGTTAATTTTTTTAAGGCCACAACGTCTGCTTCGCGCAGCCCGGGGGGAGGGGGTGAGAACGGGGGCTGGGGAAGCAGCGATGAGCAGCAAGCAGCTCTCCGGGGACGTGTGTCCGGGACAGCCCGCCTGGCACCGGGCTCTTGGGGCTGCACCCAAAACCACTGCGGCTTTGAACAGCACAGGATCCCAGAGCGGTTTGACTGGAAGGAACTTTAAGGACACCTCGTTGCAACCCCTGCCATGGGCAGGGACAGCCTCCACTAGACCAGGCTGCTCCAAGCCCCGTCCAGCCTGACCCCGAACACTCCCAGGGATGGGGCAGCCACTGTTTCTCCGGCAGCCCCCTGAGCCTCCTGTAACCAAAGCCACAAGTGACGGAGCCCAGGGAGGGCCGTGGCTGGGGTCTCTGCCCGCCCGGACAGGCAGCACTGCCCGGTCCGTAGTTTGGAGGAGCCCAGGATGGCTCCGAGCAGCTCCCGGTGCATCCAGGGATGACAGTGGCGCTCACCTAAACTCAGAACTGATTTTTTGGCCGCAGTCTCGGTGATCCAGGGGCCGACGGCAGCCGCGCTTGTGCAGACGGCGATGACGAGTGGGCTCCAGGCAGCAGCTTGCAAAATAGTTTCACTTTAACCCTGTTATCCAACATCCATATCAGTAGTTTTCCAAATCACTCCCTTTAGGGAATGAAAGCATTTACGCGTGGCTTCTGGCAGGAAGGGTTGATGGTGGTGGGAAGGAGATGAAGCTTCAGCCTGTCGTGTTTGCTGGGTGGTGGCGTTTGGTGTTTGTCTTTCACGTTTGAGGAAGGTCTCTGTAGCCTGCTGCGAGTTCTGCGAGACCGGCGGCAAAACCCTTCTTAGTCACCATTTCCGAAACAGCAACGTGCAATCCCTGCTAAGGAAACTGCTCACCCTCGGTGTCAGGTTTCATCCAGTTTTCCTTTAAGTCTTGCAGGTGCAAGCAGGGAAAATAGGTGCCACTGTGTGACAGCATAGCTGTGTCCCTGCTGGGTGGATCAGGGAGCTCACAGGCTGTAACAAAAATTAGGCTCTCCCTGCCTGAACCACAGCTGTCACTGCAATGGAAAGTTGGTATAAAGCTGACATAAAGCCAGTAACAGACGGAAATGGTTGTTTAATAATGTGATTCCTGCTTTGCACTCCTTAGCATCAACTGCACGAAGCGTGCTCTCGTCTGCGTGAAGGAAATGGGGGTGGCTGTAGGTCAGTTGATTTCATGTCACCTCCACAAGTCCTGAGTTGCAGTTGACCACAGAGCACAGGAGTGATGAAATAATCCAGAAATACTTAGGGCACACCCCACAGGTCAGTTCCCCTCAGAGCTGCTGCTGCTCTCACTGTGGATGCAGGGAGCTCCTTAGAGCAACCACACTCCTGCCTGAGTCAGGCGGCATCTCAGCTGAGAGGAGCAGGTTGAGCTTTGTTAGGTTGGAGGAAACTTCATGAAGACTTAAGAGCCTGTTGAGCGTTGGGCCTAAAGAACTTAACTGGCAAAATGACCTCCATCTCTCTCCCCTCTGCCACAGTGACCCAGCACAGCAGTTCAGTAAACTGCAGCTTTTCTGCAAACTCTACCTCCATCCCCAGTCGCTGCGGTTGCTCTGCAGCGCACAGGATGTGGACAAGCCAGCATTGCCAAGGCAACCCCCTGTGTTTTGGTTTCCCCATGCACAGGCTGGCAGCCTTTACCCCTCCAGCTCAGCCAGGCAAGCCCTGCACAGCAATGGTTTGTGGTGCCATCACAAGCCGTCCCTCAAAAGGACCTTGTTTTCCACCCACGGCCTCCCATAACTGCAGAGGAGTGGCAGATGCTCCCCACCCTTGCAAACCAGCTCTTTCGAAGCCAGTGTGGATTAAAGAACCTCATGCTGGATGTGCAACGTTGATTAAAACTTACACAAGTGGCACGAAGCCCTGTCATGCAGAGCTGCCATCAGCTGGAGCCATCCATCCCTGGCCACAGCGGTTCCCAGACCAGTTTCCATGTCAGCTTTCCCCTGGCTCTGCCAGCACCAAAAACAAAGAGCTCATTTAGCAGGATGCTTGAGACACAGCCCTGTCTCCCAGTACCTCCCTGGCCCGGTTTTTTGGTCCCATGTCTTGACCCAAAAAATTCAGCTGGCCTCCCAATGGCAGCTCCACATGCTTGCAGCAAGCAGTTCACACCCATCCTGGACCAGAGCATGTTCATCTCTAAGGGGACATGTCACACCAAATTGAGCAGCAGCATGGATATTCCTAAATGCAGCTCCTCATGGTGCTCTCAGGTTTTCAGCTGGCAATGGGTGGCCTTGGGTAACCCCTCTGCCCTTGCAGTTGCTGCCTCCAAACACATCAGTTTTTCTACTTTCCCCTCCCCTCCCATTTTTTTAATATGAAACTTAAGAATCCCATTATTTACCACACAGATGTCCCTTCATCTACAAAACAAAAAGCAGTGCACACACCAGAAAGAAAAGGCATTTGAAAACCAGCTGCATGGCCATGCTGGAAGATGGCCTTGGGGTTTGGGTGCTGCTTGGTCAGGGCAGGGGCAGGTACCTCCACCTTCCCCTGACAAGGGAAGCACATTCAGCTTCCCCAGAGTGGCCACAAGTCCCCAGTGACATGAGCTGGGCACTCCCCAGTGACAATCAGCCAGGGCATCTGCAGTGCATTCAGCTCCAGTTGAAAGTGGAAGCATATCAAAGGGCTTTGCTTTTTATTTTTTATCTCCCCGTTCTTTTTTCCTCTGCAAACAATTAATTACAAGTTTGAAAGGAAGTTCCAGCCCTCCTTCCCTACCCAGAAGTTTAGAGGCAATAAATATAAAGCAGTTCAGTGCAGGAATAAAACTGTACATCCTGTTTTGTCTGAAATTAAGGCAGTTGTTGTTTGGAGATTGTATGGGTTTTTTACTTCTTTTTTGGAGTCCAGTGTATCTTAGGCATCCTGTATTCCTGCCTGGATAATGAGCTGTGAGGATACTTATGGATAATTAGCAAACCTGCATCATGTGGATGATTACACTGAAGAAAAGTGTAATTCTGTTTATTTATGTTGCAGTGTAGCCTTTACTGCAGCTGCCCCCAAAAACCACCTAGGTGAAGATGAAGGTCAGGCCAGGGAGCAGGCTTTAAGCAGTGGCTCTCACTTATCTCCCCTGTGAGCAAAAGCAGATCTGGGATGCTCCCAGTTGGCTCCAGACAGGGGCTAGGCAGAGGTTGTATGAGATTTGAGTCTCTGAGTGGCAGCTTGTGATTTTTCAGGTGGGCATATTGATGATATTTCTGTCCTCTGTTGAATAGCGGGATGAGGGAATGTGAGGAACAGCCAGTTTTGATGCAGCAGACTGGACCAAAATCCAGTAATAATAATAATAACAATAACAAACTTCTTCCAGCCAAAGCCAAAAGCACCTCCCAGAGCACTGCATTTCGTTCTGTAAATCTCAAATTAGAATTTTTTAGAAAGGCACCCAGAGAAATTCATGTTTGAAAAAGAAACCACCAGCTAACTGGGGCCAGCTCATCTGTGTGCTTATGCAAATCAAAACAATAAATCCACAGTGTCAGTCTGTTTCTGAGGGACACAGATAAGCCCCTTATTTTTAACAGAATCGGAGCACTTGTGGAATCCCAAATTGAGAGCTTGGCACCTATGCTGGGGAATTCAGCTCCTGAGGTCCTGACAGTCAGGTCTGAAAGCCAGCAGCCAGGGGACACCAGTGAAACCAGACCCTGTACAGTTCTGTAGATCCCAGGACAGCATTTTGGAAGGCAGATTTTCCCTTGGGAGCTGCTTTTTGGGGGGCTGCCCAGGAGTTCCTGCCCAAGCAGCATCACAAGAGCTGTGGTTAGGGCTGGGTGGGACCTGTGGCTTTTTTGGGTGAGGCTTGTGGCTTGGTTCTTCCTTTAGGAGTGGGGTGGAATGGCACAGCGAGGCAGAAGGAAGCACAGTGGTGCTAGCTGGAGAATCCTAAACTCTCCATACAAGAGAGCATCCCTTAGCAGGTGCCTAACAAGGAATAAATGAGATGCAAATCAAGGAAGGGCAGTGCTGCAGACAAGGAGGATTCAGCCAAAACCAGCCTGGGTCCCTTTCCTGCCCCTCCCTCAAGGTCCCCAAGGTCTGTGAGAGCTGCCAGAAGAAAAGATAAGGAGTTAGAGGAGACAGCTGGAGCAACCCCTGTAGGACACCTTTGGTGTTCAGGCTGTACCTCTCAAGTTTTTTGGTTTTCCTTTTACTGTGCCTCAATTTCCCCTCCTGGGCACGTGGGGATTTTAAGCATTCCCTCAAGAGGCTGCAGGGTTTGAATCCCAAAGGCTGGCAAAGACATTGCTGAGCAAAGGTGAAATAGGGTGTTGGAGCCTGATATTGCCCCTGCCAGCTCTTCATCTGTACCAGCTCTTATTTAGTGACCCCTGTGTTGAGCCAGAACTGCAAACTCACGGCACAAAGGCCCCTGCTCTACTCAGATGCTTTGCCTGGCCACAGGAGGGAAGAAAGATGTGAGCAGAGGCAGCAGCTCCCTGCCCCTGCAGGAGGGCTTCCCTCAGAGCCCTGGCACTCAGCAGCACCTCTCCCTCCCCGAGGGAAGAGGAAAACCTTACGTCAAGCCACAGAAATGCTTCTCAGCCCTACCCAAACCCTTGGAGCAATTCCCAGGTGAGGCACAGCAGCAGCAACTCCTCCACCCCAGCCAACCCTTATCCTCCCCTGCTGCTGCCTTTGTGGCCAGCCCTGGGTACATGGAGCTCTACCAGCTGGGAGTCTCACTGACCACAGTCCCTATCCAGAATACAGGGGGTTCAGCCACAGCCCCCACCCCAAACCTGCTGGCAGTGCCCAGGGTGCCAGGGCAGCAGGAACAGACCCTGCCTCTGTGCTGCCCATCCCAGACCATGAGCACTGAGAAACAGCCTGGCCAAAGGTACCCTGGCCCAGGATTGGGAATAAGGAGGGACCTGTGACATGTGCAGTCCTGGCTCGTGTGGCAGTAATGTGTCTCCACAATGGTCACCTGCCTGTACATCAGGCAAGTCCTTTCCTAGACAGGAAAGTTTCTCCTGCAGACAATATTTCATCTGCTACACAACAAGCCCTACAAAGGGCTTACAAGAGCTCCATGCTGTGATTGCTCAGCCAGGGCTGATGTATAAATTCAAAGGGGCAGGATTTGTGCTTGGCTAAATTCCTTGGTAAGTAGGGATGCCCAAAGCCCTCCTCACCCATCCCCACAATCATGAACAAACCCCAGGAGATAGGAGGCTGTGTTTCTCAGATGAAGACACCCAAAGGGACAAAGCAGGCAGCACAGTTCATCCCCCATGGCTCCAGGCCCCTCCAAGGCAGGAGACATCTTACCCTGCTGAGGCTTCTGGCAGCTCCATGGAGAAAACTGCTGAGGGAGCAGGCACCTGATCCATCTGGTTTCTTTTCTCTGCAGGCACCATCCAAGGACTCTTGTGGAGCCCACTAGCTGCTTACAGGAGCTGAGCATATCTCAAGGTGCCTTTTAAAGAGAGGGAGCAGCACAGGCAGCCTATTCAGGAGCTGACATGCAGCAGAAGATCAGCTCTTTCTTTAATTCTATCTTGGAGCTTATCCGTACCAAGCATGAGGAAGGTGTGTTCAACACCGTCTGCCTGGCCGTGCTCTTGGGTCTGCCCTTCGTTGTCCTCCTTGCCTTCATTTTCATCTGCTGCCACTGCTGCTTCTGCAGAAGGAGGGGAGAAAGCACAGGGAAAGGTGGCCCCAGCAGCAATGGGCAGCTGCATGCTGAGAGGAACAAGAAGAAAAAGAAGAAGAAGAAGAAGCAGGATGAAGAGGACCTGTGGATCTCAGCTCAGCCCAAGCTGCTCTTGCTGGACAAGAGACCTTCCTTGCCCATCTAGCAGACAGGAGGGTGTTCAGGTTCTCTCCTCTGAGATGCCACCATTCCTTTCACCTGTGCACCAGGAGGGGCGAGGAGATACCAAAGCTGCTGCCACTTTATGGTGACTTTCAACAGAGGCTGACCCCAGCATGCTGAAGGCGCCAGCAGGGAACAAGGCACAGGCTGTGCAAGCCTCTTCTCCCCACCATGACAGCATGCCCCGGGGCACAGACCCCTGCAAAGGACAGGTGAGCGCACAAGGGTGACCTGCCAGCGGGTCCTGTGTCCCTCCTGCCATGAGCGCAGTGCTCACATGTGGGGCTGGCACACAGTGAAGGCTGTGCCAGGCTCTCCCTCTGCACTCAGCTGCCAGCACACACACAGGGGTGCACAGGACAACGTTCACCCGCAGACCAAGGCACCTGCACACTCCCCCTGCACAACACAGACTGCTGTGAGAGAAGCAGGCACAGCCACACCTCCTTCGCTTGCCCTGCCATGGAGGTGGCACAGCTTCACTGTCCAGGCTCCGTCCAAACCCAGCTTGCTTTATAGGCACAAAGCTGAGTTACCCCACAGCTCAAAGATGTGTCATCTACCAGGCCACCAAACCAAAGTCTCCTGTGAGCTCCTGAAGCTAGATGCTCTCAGCACAACCTTAGAGACCTCAGACACCATGCTAAGGCAGCACAGCAGAAGGATGCCTTGCCACCGATGCTAGAGGCAGGCAGGAGAGAGGAGGCTGCCAGACCGGCCCTTTTGCACCAGCACTTAAGAAAACACCTTCCTTGAAAGACTCTTATACAAACTTGCCAATAGAGAGCTCACCATGCTACTGCAAGAGCAGAAACACAACCTGAGGCTGTGTAAAAGCTTTGCTACGGGCATTAGAGTTATTTATTGAATGACTACTAAAGAAGAGCAGGACCAAAGGCCCCTCTGGAGCAGGGCCAGGGACATGGAAGCAGTATTGAAGCAGCAGACATGGTTTCCTGGCACACTCAGCCATCAGCTCTCCCTGCAGCCCTTGTGCCATGTGTCAGACACACACGGACCCATGAGCAGGTGCTGCTCCAGCTGATGGCAGCTCTGTGTGCTGCACTGAATGTTTCTGGATGGCTGTCAGGCTGACCAGCTCTGGGATTTTGAATGTGCTGTAGAAGCAAAGTAAATTCCACGTGCACAGTCATCCTTACATGGGGACACATTATACAGCCAGACTCTGCACCTCTCTCTGTCCTCATGTTCTGGAAGGATTGGTTCAGCTGGGCACAGCAGCTAACAGGACCACACATAGCTCTCATCCCTGCTCTGCTTCCCACCTGCCCCACCCTGGCTTGTGTTCCCATCCTATGTCCCTTGAGCTGGGAGTCTCCTGTGCTCTCCCCTCTCTGCCCCACCAGGCTCTGTCTCCAATATCTCTTTTTCCATTGGGGGATGCATGTGTGTGATGAGAAGCCTCATCACATCTGGGTTCTGCCTTATCTGTACCCTGGATGTCTTCCTTCCATTTTCTTGCAGTTCTTAAGCTGCTGGAGCAGCCCAGAGCTGCCAGCCAGAGCCAGGCATCTGGGGAACAAGCAGCCAAACCCACGTGGGCAAGCCTGGACAGAGTTGCTGGGCACAGCTGCTTCCAGCCCAGGCAAGGGTGATGCCACCTTCCCCTCACTTGGAGGACAAAGCCACCAGCTGGCAGCAGCTGTTTGTGCCACCCAGTCCCAGCACAGCTTGTTCTGTCCAATGCAGGCAGGGCTGTGATGGTCACATCATGTCACAGGGTTTGGCTGTGTGTCACAGGGTTTTGTGCTGGGAACAGCCATGAGGCTGGGCTCCTCCTCACACAGCCCTTCAAATTGACCCCATATGTGCCTTATTTTCCAGTTTGCTTTGTCACTGTTGAAATTAGTGACTCCCTTCTGCTCCAAAACAGGAAGCAACATATAATGGTATAAAAATTAGGATTTGCCACATGTCATGCTAGGAAATGGAGAAATAGCTCTGATCTCTGTCCCAAACTCCCAGTCTAGCCAAGATCCTGGAGAACTAGCACTGCACTTGTATTATTTCTCCTTTCCTCCCTCCTTTCCCCATCCAAGTGCTTTTCTCAGCCCTCCTGCCTCCACACTCACCAGGTGGCCAGAGGAGCCCATGCAGGTGCTGCGATCCAGAGGCAGGAACAGCCCTGTAGGCAGGGTGGTGCTGCCTGGAGGAATCAAAAAAAAAAAAAATCAGAGTAAAGGGAAACACGGTGGGAGGCCAGAGGCTCAGGCAAACAAGCAGGGGCACGGAGGCAGTGAGCACTGTCAGAGTACAGCCTGCCTGGTATGGAGGCTTTGCAGGGCTTCCTGCAGGAAGGCTTTTCTCCAGAAAGCAGAGCAAGTAACTCTTCAGGTGAGGGCAACCAATTCCTAACAAGAACCAGAGAACTGCCAGGAAAATGTGAGCTTTGGATCACACACATCTCCAGATCCCGGCTTTGGGGAGTTCAGAGTTAGGTCTGAATTTCAAGGGCTCCCCAAAATCATTGTTCAAACCACCCCTGGGGCTGGGCAGGGAGGGACCAGGATACAACCCTGCCCTGATCAATCACATCCAAGCAGTGGATGGTCTGAGCCTCCACGCTCCCTAAAGCACAGGGCTGGCTTCTTGGTGTCTGCTGTTTGGGCCAAACCATGCACTGAATTGGAGGAAAAAGCAAAAGAGCAGTAAAAGCCTGAGGTGCACTGGGAAGCTGTTATCCACCAGGTGGGCAGCTGGAACCCTGCAGCACCCCCATTACCAAGGGGACAGAGATGCACAGTACAGAAACTCCACTGCATGGTCCCTGCTCTCCAGACACCCCAGCCCTGCCTCCCACAGCTGCATTTCAGTATCAACCTTCCATTTTCCTGAACAAGTCCATGCAACAGGGAACAACAACAAAACAAATCTTGTGCAATTTTTTTTTAAAACCAAAAATAAATTACTCTTAAACTTCAAACAAACACTGTTTTTCGATCTCTTTGTCATGTGTTTATTTTTCTGGGGAAATCTTTCTTGTACCTGTGTCCTGGCTGTAGATAAGACAGAGGGAGAGCTCAGAGCAGAGGCTGTGCAGTGTCTGCCTGCAGCCAGCTGTGCAGCTTAGAGACTTTTTTTTTAAAGAAACAGCTTTACTTAATCAAGTTAATGGCCTTGCTGTGTTAATGAGCACAGGCAAGCTGCTCTACCCAAGGGCAAGAAATAGTGGGAAGAACAAAAGGTTTGTGCTGTGGAGGTGGGCTGCAGGTTTGTTTTTTCTTACAGAGGATCATCAGCACAGAACTAGTTAACCCCTGTTGGTTTTGATCAGACAAGTATTTCATGGTGTCTGCAGCCTGCTGGGCAGAGCCTTTCCAAATCCTACACCACGGATCTCTGCCTCCATGATAAAAATAAAATAAAAAATAAAAACCTGCTTCTCATCCGGATGAGGCACCAAGCTGCCCCTTGCCACAAAGCTGAGGCTCCGGAAGTGGCTGGGGAAAGAGGAGTGCAGGAGCACAGATGAGCAGCTAGAAATGGCAGAGGCTCCCTTCCTGGAGTGGAAAGGAGCTTCTTGCCTCTCTCCAGATGTTAGACACTGGATTTAGGGCAAGGTGTTCTTGGATAGCCTGGGCTGCAAGGGGAAAGGATAGTTCCAGGGTCCTAGGTTAGAGAAATGCAGTGGCTGAGATGAAGTTTAGCATCCAGGAGCAGTCTAAAGATTGAAGGGAAGCAAAAATGCCCATTAAATCCCTCTGTGGTGGAAAAATTGGATCCTCACTGACCATTCCACAATTTATTCAGCCAACAAAGCATAGAGCAGTGACCAAAAGTAACTGCACTGCATTCCAAGCAAGTGTCCAGTGCAGGAAGACACTTTCAGGCTTCTCTCCAAATCACAACACCACAGAAACACAGTATCTTTGGGAAGAGGCATCCCTCCTCTTCCTGGGTAAATACAGCAACACTTCTGGGGTCCCAGAAACAGCAGATACATCACAACAGCTGGGTCCTGGCTGGTAAGGCCCAGCTACAGGACAATCAACACAGCAATGGCAAAGCAGTGAGGATCCTTCTGGGATTCAAATTCTGCCCTGGATGTGTTGAAAATCAGTATATAAACTTTTAGGTGATCTCAGAGAGAGGCAGAGGTTTTGAGAATGTGTTGGCCCTCCAACATCACTGTTACAGGGTCACATATTACAGCAAAACAAGGGCAGTAAAGGGATATGACATTTTTTAATGGCACTACCCCAACCATCCTGAGCCTCAAAACCAGAATAGCCAGTCCCTCAAGGCAAACAAACTGCATTATCTGAGCAGTCCCAGCCTCCCCGGCTGTAGCACAGGCTCTAGTTAACCCCAGAAAGGTCCTTTCCCTCCAGCAGAGGCCAGCTGGATACCGGGAAGCCTCTCCTGCCTGAAGAGACGATGCCATCCTGTGGCTGTTCGGGAATACTGATTTTCTGCAGCGCTTTTCCAGCAGTTCTCACTTTGCCCTTCCTGGTGAGAGAGGAGCATTAGGAGTGCCAGACAGACCCTCCTCAGAAACTGCAAATAAGGTGCTTCATGTGCCTTTAGCTCAAAAGCAAAGCTTATACCACAAAGAGAATACTCCCTGCTCCCAGGGGGGATTGAGCTTTAGGATGGGATTGTGCTTTGCTGCTGCACAGGAAAAAGTCATAGGTAACAATCATGCCTGCTGTTTTTTAGAGCATACACTTACTTTTAGAGTGGCTGTCTGTGAGATTAGTCCTTGTCTCCCTCTCAGCCACCTTCCTGATGACTTCACTGAGCCCTTTAACTGAATAACAAACTGAAATCTGTCCTTGCCTACAGACAAGTGGGCAACTGGGAGAAAACACTTCACAGTAAAGAGCCCTCAATGCTTTCCCATGTCCTTCTCTCATGCTCTTAGCACAGAGCCTGCAAAACACTTCAAGGGCAATTTTCCTTTCTACTCCTCTCAGCATTAGTCTCCTCCTTCCCCCAAACCAGGGCTTGGATAGCCTAACAGAGCTCAGATGAGTCTCTGTTCACCTGCCCAGCCAAGAGGCACAGCCCTGAAAGTACTGTGAAGAATTCAGTCCTCACCTTTGAGAGACAGCTCTCTGGCTGGCTCTCCTCAGCCAGGTCCTAGCAAGCACAGCTCAGTTAAGCACTTCACAAAGCAAGTCACAAAGAGAATACAATCCCCTTTTTCTTTTTTTTTTTTTTTTGATTTGGTTTTTGGTTTTGGAGCAGACCTCAAAGACCTAATCTGCACAGTCCCACTCCAGACCTGGGTAATGCTTCAATTTCATGCAAAATGCTGAAATAGGAAGAAAAACAATTCTACCACCCAAAGCAAAGAAGACAGAAATACTTAAGACCTCCTTTATTTGTGATGTTATTACTTTCTGCAAAGTCTGGGGAAAACTCTTTAAAATGTATTACTCAGCTTGGCACTGCAATAGAAAAGGCCATTAAGACATGGGACAACCATGTCCCAGTGTGCCCAGACAAGGAAGCCTTTGAGCAAGCAGCATTTGGTTAGCTCATACTTCTTCCCTGGCTGGAGCTGGCTGTCCAGAATTTTAATATCTTCTCAGGGAAAAAAAACCAACAAACCCTCACCTTTTCTGGCTGTGCGTAAAAAAAAAATAAATTTAAAAGGCAGTCAAATGTGAAACTATGCACTGGGGCACACAGGATTAGTGTAACTCCAAGGGATGCTCATTTTAGAGGTGGATGACAAGTGTTATCATTTCAGCATCACTACCTGCCACACTGCTGATGAAAAAGCAGAAGGCAGCAGATGGAGCAGTCACACAGGGAATTTGGTTAATTGTCCGTAAGCAAGCAGTACAGAGAGGTAGGTCTGGGATGGTGAGCAGAGCCTGGAGGAGAGTGGACCTCACATGGACCCTGTTCTGGGCCTCACCCTGGAGAGTGAACATCAATCTACTGCACATCTCCTTTGTATTTTCTCTGGGCTGGGAAAAAATGACACAAGCAAACTAGCAAGATTTTAACCTGCAGAGATGTGACACTGGGGGCTGAGGAACCCAGTCTACAGTTCTACCCAGAACACACATGGGTTAATGAGCCTTGCCAGCAGACTGGCAGCGTTTCCCAAAACCCAGTTCTGCAGGAAGAATAGGGAATGCGCCTAAATAATGAGAACTGCAGACCAAAACAGGGAGAGGTGATGGTCTCAGAAAAGATGTAAATTAGGGGGCTGTTTTTGTTAGTAGGTTCAAATTTGGTTTTGGAATTCTGAAATGGATGGCACCAGAGAAGGACAGAATTAAAAGGTGTCTGCAGCCCAGGTTTCAGAAAGAACAACATGTGTTAAGGCTTGTTTTATATAAAGTTTATACAAGTTTCATGTATTGGATCAAGCAAGTTCTTGTCATGCTTAGCTAACCAGAATATCTAAAAGCAGGATGCCCCACAAGCCCCCTCCTAATCTCTGGAACATCACCCACCAGGAGCTCCAAAGGCTGCTAGCAGGTTGGCCTGCAGATCCAGATGTTCCTGGGTACACACTGGTCAGCTTTGTCTCCTTCGCATTGGAGAAAGTCTGAATCAAACTTTGTTAAGAAATACTGAATCATTATCTTTAGGTTGTTCTGCAGAGAGTTCTATTTCAGCCCTGATCTTTTTCCTCTTCTCTAATAAAGACTTATTCCTCCTCCCCAGGACTGGCTCATTACTGGAAGACTGAGGACAGATAAAAGAGATAGAGAATTCATGTCCTTTTCCATGACTTCCAGTTCACACCCTGGGAAAAGACCAAGGAATTTCTCTTACTAAAGTGCCCAGTAGGAGTGGTGCTAGGATTCTACCACTGGCCACCTCAAATACCATTTAACCCTCCAATAAACAGAGACTTTAATTATGATCAGTCTTTCAGCCACTCTTCATATAGATCAAACCTCTGTCTAGCTTGGAACACAACAGGACTGAGCCACCTTCAATCCCAAATTGAGCCTGTACAGTGAGATGTATCCCAAGGTGTGCACTAAAAACCAGGGGAAAGGCTACATCAGACAGTGAGCAAGCATCCCAGTGTGGTTCCTAGTGAGTGTTCCTTTAGGTGTCCCCCTCAGAGACCAAGACAGCTCCCCCTCAAGGATCTCTGCCCACAAGAAGCAGATGGGAGCCATGAGCTCAGGTCCTCTGGATCCAGGGAGGAGAAAGTGAGAGCTGTAAGTTTTGTTATGGATCATTTTGCTTTTTAAGGAAATGAGTTGGAGGCAATCCCTCCTGCTCCAAGTAAAGACAGGAAGGAAACACAGCTCTGTGTGTTTTCTCCAGCTATGGAGAGATAATCAGCACACCAGCTCTGCTGCTCACCTCACAGTGATTGCTCTCCTCGTGCTTCCCACTGGGCTTGGCCAGGTGGAGTTCTTGTACCACCATGCACTGTGGTGTGTCAGGGCACAGCTGCTGAGAGCCACATCATTGTCCCCTTCCATGTTGTGAACTTCCAGCCATTGTGGTGGGTCCTTGCATCCCCTAAAAGAAGGGATCAAAGACACAGATAGTTAAGTTACTACAGCTGCTCAGCCTGAGGGCTTATCCACCCTTCAGGTGGGACACAGCAGGCCTGGCAGGGGAAAAGCCACAGCACAGGATAGGTATGCACACAAATCTCTAAAGCACTGCTGTTAGAGGGCATGTCCAAGGGGTGGAACCTCCCAGCTGAAGAATAAACCTCATAGCAAGAGGCTATTAAAGGATAAATGGAGGACTATGGACACAACAGGGAGTTACCAGTGGCAGAAGCCAGCACTGCTGTTGAGCAAACTCCCCCTGAATAAAAGACACTTTTATTCCCTCTCAGCTGGGATGCCCCAGAAGTTGCTGCCCCATCAGCAGAGGGTATTTTGTAGAAACAGGCATTTCCCTGGGTCACAGAGCCCTCTCTTCCCCATGAACAAGTAACTCCTTCTCCTGTCTTCAGCATGAGACAGGCCCATGGGCACAGTCCCCTCAGTCTTCCCAGGAAGCTTTTCTCCTCAAAGAGAACCACATCTGATCCATCCTGACCTAAGGAGCTCCCCTTCTACTGGCAAGACAAATACCCAGGTGCCAGCATTTGCTTCCCTGTGCAGAGACAGCGCCAGTACCAGGCCCTCCTCACCAGCATTGCCTCTCTAACTCCCCACTGACAGCCTGGATCTGTCCCTGCTTGAGGCAACCTGGAGGAACTCGGCACAGACAGATTCTCTGGCTGCCCACAAATCCACATGGAGCTCATAGCAGATGGAGCTGCTGCTTGTGAGGTTGTGCAGCTTGTCAAGACCTAGAAATAAAAGAAAATTACTCTTTAAAGTAGGAAGCCTGTTCACCTTTGCAGTCTTAAACTCTCACCCCATGACCATTTTGGTAAAATCAGCTATTTCCTGCCTCCTCCTCTGCTTGAGGCTTTGTGACAATTTGCCAAGTTTATGCTGTCTTATCTCAGTTTCTGGTAAGAGACAGAAATATCAGAAGAAACAAACAACCTTAACCAGCACAAGACTGGCCGTACTGCAACGTTATTTTTCCCAGGCATTTAAAAACTCTTGCTCCAGAACTTTGCCCTATTTAATGCTGGATTCTCTGATTCACACACTACATTTTCTGGCTGCACATAAACATTGGGACAAATACTTAATTGTACAAATTTTACAGTTTACTTCCCACAAATCTGAGCATGACCTGAACACTTAGACAAAACAAGCTTAGACAAGATCCACAATGCATTTGGGTTTCTAACCTTCACCAAGATCAGAGGGGCTTGACAGTAACACACAACAATTTATTTCAGTGGAGAAAATCACTTATCACTGAAAGGTGAAAAAGCTAATAATTTTTTCTGGTTGTTTAGAGAGATTGCCATCAGAGAACCTCAGAGCTCACTGCTCCACATTCACACACACTCCCCACCTCAAGGCATCCATGCCTCTGCCTTCAGATTCCTTTAGGTCACTCAGCACCTCCTGTGTGGCCAGAGCTCAGATGCATGCTCACAGCAGTAGCAATGAGAACACCAACAGGCATCAGCTGAACTGCATTAACTGTACACACACATAACCCCAGCCTGTTGGGTACACCAGCAGCCACTACCCTTCCTCAGACTTGCTACTGCATTCAGGAAGGAGCTGAAACACAGGAGTGCAGCAGAGAGAAAGGAGCCTCAACTAACATTTGTATAATGTCCTTGTTATTACATTGATCAAAAAGCAGGAAGAGGAGCAGAGCCCCTCTCAGTGTCCCCCTGCCTCTGTCTGTGCTCATGTCACAGTGCACCTGCAGCAGCCTGCTGCCATCCCCGGTCAGGTAAATGGTGCACATGTCACTGGAGGCATTTCTATTCTGCAGTCTGTGATACAGGCAGAGGAAGCTCACTGTGTGAACAGAGCAGGAGAAACTGTCCATGAACAAAGCAGGAGGAGGCACTTCCATCTTGGGAAGCTCTTATGGACAAGGGCACTGGGAGAGAAGCACAGAAAGTACTGCCCCTGCTGTGCCCTCACAGCTGTTGGCCTTCCCCATGGCCTGGGAGCTGGCACAAGGATATGGTCCCCAAGGGCTGCAAGAGATGCAACTCAACCTCAACTTCCAGAAGAGTTACTCAGGGCCAGCTCCCAAACCTTGAGGAATTTCCAAGGGATGCTCTCCTTGGTGAAAGTTTTGTATAGCTTTTATAGTTTGCAAAGTGAAGTGTCTGTCAGTCAGAAATTCAAGGCTTATCTCCCTTCAATCTGCTCTCAAGGCAAGATGTTTGTGGTCAGCTGGGAATTCCACCTCCCAGTTACCAGAGATAAGTCACTGCCGGACAGATATCTTGGGTTATCTCACCAATTAGCAGATTGCTGCAAGAGGGGAAAATGCCCTGAGCTTTTGCACCAGCTGATGGAACAGATAAGCTCTTCTGTGGCAGAGGGGAAGTCCTGCTACACCACTGCAGAAATGAAAGACACAAACTGCAGTGCAGGTCTTGGGCTGAACTGCAGTTGCCTGAAAGTCCACCAGTGGCCTTCACAGCTGGCAAGCAGCAGAAGCCTAGGCCAAACACTGCAAGCCTTCTCCAGATGTGGTTTGGGATGTTCTGTGAGCCCAGCTATTGGCTCAGCTGTGCAGTGCCCAGGAGCTCCTCACATGTCTGCCCAGGAGTGTCCATCAGGCTCAGCTCTGAGGAGCACTCACACAGAGGACAGGTTTAGGCTCCATGCCCAGTCCTGGAGCACAGCTCTAATGTGGCCTGCTGAGAGCCTCTACCCTTTGTTCCCCTGCTGCAGATCAAGAATGACTTCACAGGCATAGTTGCTGTCATGGTTCAGATTTTTTTTAGTAAATGCAGGGATACAAAGAAACCCAGAGCTTTACAGTTCAGTCCGTGCTGGATATGGGATACCAGCTCCTTCACTGGCATCAAAGAGTTTTCCAGTCAACAACAGTCATCAAAAAGTGTCTTATGAGGTGCCAACAAGGGGGCTGCAGTGCTTCCCTCAAGATAAATGCAATTTTTAAATGTGTTGAAAGTAGCAACACTGGAAACAGCTTCCCTAATCTTCATCCTGTGCTTACTGTATTCTATATATTTTAGGAACATCTTAGGGAAACAATTTGATGAGTAAGGTGTTAGTGGCTTTCCAAGTTGTACAGAGGAGGTCCTTGGTGGGCAGTGCTGACCTCCAGGGAAGAGTGCTCCAGCCCTGAAGTACGCCTGAGTTTATAACAAGCTATAAATGAATAATTTATCTCAATTCCCTGCTCTTCCACAAACCCCCTGGAGGACTATGGGCACATTCTTGTCTGTCTTTTCTGTACAAACCAGGCTACAAAAGTCTGGCCCTGAAGAATGGTATGAGGATAAGCATAACAAAAATTATAATGCATCAGTGAAATAATGCAGTCATGAAAAGGCCACAGAAAAACACAAGGCCATGCTTTGTCTGTCTTAGATAAATGAGAAAAGTCAAGCAGGCTGGCTCCTCCCAGGAAATGCTGCACTCCTCATGCACAGCGTTACTGCTTAAAGCAGATAAAAAGGCAGAGAGGAAGAAATCACCAAATGTAAGAGCAGGGACAGTAACACTGTAGTGCCCAGCCCATACTGTTTAAAATGCTGTAAATTCATTACAGCTGAAGACAACCTTACACCAGGCTCATGAGTTAAGGGTATTCCATTATCTAATGAACTTGTGCTTCATTTGGGAGAGCTCCAAACAACTGCTTTAAGTGAAACAACCCAGAAACCTCCTGAGACAAGTTCACTAGATATGTACGTGCAGCTGGACAGGAGAGGGAGCTAAAAGGTACCAAATCCATCCTAAGAAGCAAGGAATGGGAAAGGCAGCCTCAGGGGCTGCAGTCTCACAGCATTGCCCTTAAAGGCCAGCTGGCAGCTCCCGTGGGTGCAGGGGGCCACCACTGTTTTATTAGACTATCAAATACATTTGGAAAAACAAATGAAATTCGGGAAATGATTCTATGGCTAAAGACCTAAAAGACCTTGCTTGTTTTTTCTCTCCAGCCCAAACTGGTAAATCTAACAGAGGTTTTATCTTTAGCTGTAAATTGTGTTTTGACCATGCAGTGTAAAGAACAGCTACTTAAGCGAGTCACCATTGGATATTTGTGATGCCAAATCATTTTGTACTGCTGGATACAGTGCAAGGAAGATAAAATAGGTGTGATAACTGCTTCCATGCCCTGCCATTCTTGGTACTCTGGTAACCATATCTGCACATCAGAGCCAAGGTGGCTGAGCTCTGGCAGGGTCAGACATCCTCTGCCCTGCACTGGGTGAGATGGGCTGCTGGTTTCTGTGAGCAGCTCAGTGAAAAACATGGGTGTCCAAACAGAGCTACTCTTGCTCCTTCCCCTCATGGGCCCTGCGCATTTCTTCCACCTCTCATCCTTTATCTCTTGCCAAAGGTGGGCCTGAACTAGCAAGTGGGGTAGTGCCCAATTCTGAGGAATTTCAGCTGGGGCTTAGGTCTCCTCCTCACAGCTAGGAGAGCATGGCTCTTTCTTTGGGAGCAACAGAAGCACAGCCACTGCCCAGGCAGAGCTGACTCTGCTGTTACTGCCTTTTGCTTTCTGAAGACCACAACAACATCTTGCATGAGTTGTTTTGGGAATTAGCCAAAAAAACCTCCAAATCACCTTCTCAGAATCTGTGAAATGCGGGTCTCTGTCACTTTCAAATCCCTCCCACTGTTACAATCTTTTCCCTGCCCAATTCTCAGATGGAAACACAACACTAGATTTCAAGAGTCCTAATTTTATATGACAAGACAACAGCCTGCAGTAATGTGGCCCTTTGAGGACAGCTATACAATCCAGGACCTTTATAGAAAACAACTTTTTTTTTTTTTTCGTTTATTAGGATTTTTTAATTCACTAAACTATTAAATACATCTTAGCAGCCTGAGCAGTGAAGGTCCTGCAGATGCCTCTCAAGTTATTGGAACAGCATTTCTTATCCTGCTAGAGGCTCTAAATTCCAGGGCACAAATACACAACAGCCACAGTGTAATTTACCACTCACCAGCTCAGCTGCACTGTGATTTACCACATATTAGCTATGGTAAAAGTTGTGATGTACTAATGTGATGTACCACCTGCATGTACTAATCTCAGCTCTTTTGTGAGATGAAAATACATTACTTTTCATTTTAATGAAAGATGCTTAGGCTTGTTTGTACTACCCTAGAGCAGCACATGCTGGGAATTGGGAATTTGAATAAATCACAGCTCAGCTCGTTAGCAGTATGAGATGCTCACCTGTGGCAAGAAAAACCAAGCAAATTGTTTTCTTGTGTGATATGAAAATCAAGTTTGCTCTTTAGGTCTAATTGCACTGGAGCTGAGTACAGACTGTTGCTGCTCTGCTCTTCACTACTGAACTCCCTGCGTGCTGCAGGAGCTGCCCAGACATCTGCACCAGTGAGAACATGGGCTGGCTTCAGACAATGAACCAGCTTGAAAGTAAGGGATTGACTGAGCTCCATCCCTGTTTGACTGATCCCTCATGTGAGAGCTTCAGACAGTCCCACAAATTCTCTCGAGGCATCTCCTGGTATGTCTAATCCAATTTATATCCTTAAATGTGTTGGTTAACATCCTGAGCTGAGCACACCAAATATTCCTCCAGGTAATTTTTGTGAAGAAATATACATATTTGTCAATAGTCAGTAGAAACTGCTTCTGTACTCACAGTCACACATGGATTGCTGAATTGTAAAATTTCATTAAGACAGTGGTTCAAGAGGTTTCCCAATCTAGCTGCAGACTCAGCTCCCAATGGAGATTCCCTGTCACCAAAGGACAACAAGCAAATATACTGTTTGGGAGATTTGATTTCCCACATGTTTCTTAATTTATGTGATTATCCAAATAAACATGTTTTTCCTTTTTAACAAACACTCTGCCATGACTATCTGTCTGAAATGTGTTTGAAGCCCCCTGTCCTGTTGGGAAATGCTACAATAGTCACCCAAGAAATGCTTGGATATGGTTTATAGCATTTTAAAGGCAAGGCATGAATTACACATTGCAGATGATTATGAGAGTTGAGTTTTGGCTGTGTTTCTCTGTACTAACAGTAACTGGTCCCTTGCCATAGAGCCTGTCCACAACAGGACTCAGAGTCTTAATCTGAGCTGGAAACCTGTTCAGCCACACTTGTAAGAATTACATGGATTTTTTACCTCACTAAAAACGTATGCAAAGCAGGAGAAGCTTTACCAAAACAAGTAGAATTGATGAAGGAGTTTGAATTCCACTCATCTCCCTCCAGTGCTGTCACAGCTCTGGTGCATGCCTTCTTGCTCCTCTGCCCAGATGTCTGAGACATTCCATGTCTGGCTTCAGGTCCAGAAGGTGATCATGTCATTTTCACTGCCCACCTCTATTTCCTTGAGGTCTCCACCAGACGAGGTGTATCTCTCCATGTACCTGTCTGTTGCAGTAAGGTGGAAAAATTATAAAAAGGGCCTCTTAAAATCAAACCTGCTCTCCTGGAATCAGTGGCTGGCCTTGTCAAGCTAGCACTTGGCAAGTTCCCTTGTGAAAGCAATCCTGATGGGAGCAGCTCATTAGCATAATAATCTATTCCTGGGTAAAAAGCAACCAGCACCTGTATAAACTGGTTTTGCCCTGTTGGATAGAAAAATGAAAACTATCTTTAACAAACAACTGTCCCTGCACGTAGACACCAAGAGTTTGAGTGACCAATCAATACAGGATAACAACTTGTTACTAATCAATAAAAGTAATTGACAAGAAAGCACTGACCAATTGGAGCCATATACAAGGTCCGTAAAACTGTATAAAAAGGAGTTATGTGAATAAAAAATGTCTTTTTCCACCATGAAGAAAATGGAATCAGTGTGATTTTTTCCCACACCAGTCTCAAGGGAGCCTCCACCTTATTCCATGAAACAGTGGTGGTATTTTCTGTCACTCGGTTGGCTGTCACATTGGTTGGGCTACTGACTCCTGAGACAGCTAATCCTGCACTTTGAAATGCTATCTCCAGTTGAATTAAACCCCTAAACCACCTGTCATGGCATGTTAGGAAGAAATTTTTCCTGGGAGTGTGGTGAAGCACTGGAATGGGTTGCCCAGAGAAGCTGTGGCTGCCTCACCTGTGGAAGTGCCCAAGGTCAGGCTGGATGGGGCTTGGAGCACCCTGGGATAGTGGAAGGTGTCCCTGCCCATGGCAGGGGGTTGGGTTAGATGATGTTTAAGGCCTCTTCAAACTCAAATAATTCCATGTTCACATTTCCTTTATTTTTGCTTTATTGCTTTGGCCAGCAAAACCACTCAGGTTTCCCTCAACAGCCTTTGAAGAAAGGCATCCATGGGAAACAAGGAGAAAGAAGTAATGTTCTACCATTTAGATGAAACTCTCTATTTCTTTCTGCAGGCAGAGCTTGCGGGCTACCTGTCTCACCTTCCATAGGTACCAGCTTGAGGATTACTTAGATGCCTTAAAGATCTAGAAATAAAACAACACACTTTTGAGACAGTGTTAATATACGAGGTAATATAAAAGCTGATCTTTAATTGGAGGCCTCCAGGGGAAAGTATGGAAAAATGCCCACCTCGCATAGGGTGAAAACAGTTTGTAAGTTTAGCAAATTAGCATAATTACAAGAATCACTATAGGTGGCCTTTGCAAATATATGTATTGTATAAGTAGCCCTTGAGTCCCAGTACAATATCTGTATTGTATTTGGATATCTGTGTATAGGCCTTGCCCCAGCTGGTCCCAGTTTTTCTTGATGGGCTGCAGCTGTGATGTCCTTCATTGGGCTGCAGCTGTGGCCAGTCAAGGTAACTGGGATAAAAGGGGCTGGGTTGGCCAGGCAGGGAGAGCCTTGGAGGAGCCCTGACTGAGAAGACCCTGAAGCTGTGAAGATCTGCTGCCCACAAGACAACACTGAGAAGGTATAGGACTCTTGAAATATGAGATACACCAAATCACCAATTAGAAACACAGGGGATAAGGGAATTCACCCTCTTGGCTCAAACTCTTCTGGAGCCCCTCTTCTTCCAGCTGTTTATAGGAAAGTGTCTTGGGAGGATAGCTTATCCTTGGTTCCCAGAGGAAGCAAAATTGGGATTGGGGCCTTTGGAATGTGTTTTGTCTTTCTGTCTATAGGAGTAGGAAAAATGCTGGAGATAGCCAGGACTATATAGCTATACAGCAATACAGTCTACAGAGCTACAAATAAATGAAGAACACATAAAAGCAAAAATAATTTTGGTATCAGCCTTCTGCCCAGCTCCAAGTACAGTGCCTACCCTTTCTCTGCCTGCACTGCCAGCCATCTACTGCTCCTCCCTTTCTGCCTTCCCTGCAGACCTGTCTCAGACTCCTTCAGGTTTTGCTATTTTAGCTGATGAATCAGAGCTTGGTGGCAGCTCTTGAAGTAGCTAGTATTTGCTTATTTGCATCTCCTAAATTCCAGGGGTTTACATAAGAATATGAGCACTGGGGTTATTTTCCTTTTTTTAAGGAGCTTTGCATCCCCCATGTCTATCAAGAACAGCTTGAAACCACAAGTCAAGAGTGTTTCAAAAAATCAAGAGTCTACACAGGGAAGAAGATTAGCCTTAAAATGACAATGTGGAGGTTGTAGGTTCTACCTGCTCCTACCTGTACTTGCTTCTAGATAGATGCTTGGGCTTGCCAGCAATCCCCTTCCCATGTGATGGAAGTGTGACATTGTGAGATTCCACCCTGGCAC
Organism: Emberiza elegans; assembly: GCA_024865655.1. Lineage (NCBI taxonomy): Eukaryota > Metazoa > Chordata > Aves > Passeriformes > Fringillidae > Emberiza > Emberiza elegans. The sequence goes on from JALJVW010000168.1 coordinate 1,198,568, forward strand.
CATGTACAATCTCATAGCTGATCTGGTCTTTGGGCACATGGATTTGTTTTGCCAGCATTTCATACCAAGCTGGATAATCAGGAGGTAATTCTCCATATCAGTCACTGGATCCCAGCTGACAGCCAGGGAGTTCTCCATGGAGTTCAGCACCTGAATATTAAAGGGAGAAAGGACTGAAAGAGAAACAAAAAAAACATTGCAATGAGGATCGTGACTTGCCACATGGCCAAGCATGAAATTTTTGCAAACTTATTTTGACTAAGAAAATGCAGAACTAGAGTTCCCAGCCTGTAGTAATCTTGGATTTATCCATTTCTTCCTACTCAACAGCATATCATTAGATAGAAATAAATAATGCAGCCAGTAATAAATATAATTTACTGGATGACTCTTTCCAGTTTCTAAACCCACACTGGCATGAGGAAAACTTTCTCATGAAGCTCTCCCTTAGCAATGCATCTAGGAAGAGAAAGACAAGCCTAACCCCTTTTCCTATAACTGTCAGAGTTAATTAAAAATGATCAACTGATCCCCAAAAGTGGGGAGTGCAGCTTCTCCACAAGAGAGGCAGAAAGTTGAGCTTTTCTGACTGAGTACTGATGGAAACTTACATTTGGTGCCTGGAGGAGACCTGGGCAAATCTGATGCACAAAAGGCATTTCAGGACACCAACAATACCTCAACTGTATTGCCATGAGACAGACAGCTCCTTGGTGCCTTGAAGCAGACCTTGAAAGCAGTCCATGTAGAATATCTGTTTACCATCTAGTTTACCTGATTTTAATTACAAGTGAGCTTGTCCTAAGCTGATCAAACAATCTATCAGCTGTGTTTCATTAGCAAGTTTTGTGGTTTGACACTGGCCAAACACCAGGCACTCAAGAAAGTTGCTCATTCACCTTCTCCTGCTATAGCTGGGCAGAGAAGAGAAAAAATTTAAACAAAGGGTTCATGAGCTGAAAGAAGGACCAGAAGAAAACACTCCAAGGGCAAAACAGGCTCAACTTGGAGGTACAGAGTGAGTTTTTTTACTAATAAAATCAGAGGAGGATAATGAGAAGTAAAATAAGCCCTTAAAACACCTTTTCTTCCCCCAGCTCCTCCTTCCTTCCCACTGACAGCACCGGGAGACAGAGCACAGGGGTTTTGGTCAGTTTGTCATGCAAGGGTTTGTTCTGCTGCTCAGGGAGAGAGGCTGTTTCCAGCTATGCTTTCCTACCCCAACCCACCCTCTCCCTCCAAGGGACACAGAAAGCAGCTCCACCTTTCTTTTTCTCCTGTGCAGACTTCTGAAACAAATAAGAGACTGCTTCAAAGCAGTCAAATTTATGTCTAAATTCTGTGGATTTTCACCACAGAGTCCATTGCAGGAAACCCCCAAAGCCTTGTTTTGTGTGGTTTACTTCCAAACCCCTAGAGATGAGCTCCCCTAA